>CM077582.1:28945817-31445817 GCA_039657365.1 Stephania yunnanensis | reverse complement strand
TTCAAATGTTTCTTCCATAAGTAATGTGTCATATTGCATCTCTAATTTTGACGAATAGGCTCGGAATTCTATAGTTGACGAGACGCTCGTTGATCTTTCTGTTGGTCCTAGTCGATCATGTACTGTCTACCCTGGTTACCTTGTTAATGGGTATAAGTTCCACTCCGCAACATATGACGTTAATAGATCGACGCAGAGCAGTGGTGTTTTGGTGAAGGGTTCAAACTACGCCGATGTTTCCCATAACTATTATGGAGTACTGCAAGAGGTTGTGGAGATTGAGTATACCGGCCTCAAACGTGTGGTCTTGTTTAAGTGCGAATGGTATGACCCTACATCGAATCATGGTGCGAGGACTCACCCAACACTTCAATTGGTAGAGGTTCATCGAAGTCGACGATATAACAACTACGAGCCATTTGTACTAGCAATGCAAGCCACTCAAGTCTACTACCTTTCGTACCCTTCTATGAGGAACGATCGACAAGAATGGCTAGCAGTTTGTTGCTGTCAGCCAAAATTCGCTGACGAGGAAACTAGCAAAGACGATAATGACCAGGGCTCGGCAGACATTGTTTTCCAAGATGGGATGCCCACCACGTGTGTAGTCGATGATGCAATCGCCGATATCAACAATCTGGATGTTCCGACTGGGACTCGATTCATTGTTGAAGCGGGTCCAAGCGAAGAAGTTTATAGTGGAGATGATTCAGAAGAAGAATCCTCACCTTCTACTCATGAGAGTGAATTTGAAACGGATGATAGCGAATAATGTATGTATATGATATGTCAACGACCAATAATGTAGTTACTTTTATTAGCATGGATCCTGTGTTATTAAGTCCAATAATTTAGACTTAATTTCTAATTTTTGTATGCCCTCCTTCTTTGATGTTTTATTGCTATTTTGTTAGGTATCATGGCCGGAGGTGGTCATAGGGGATGTCGAGGTTTGCCATTAGGAGGCCATCGTCCAGGCGGAATAGGTGCGGACCGACATCCGCGGCGAAATACCAACCGGCCCTCGTGGTCAGGCCACACGAGGGGTCCATAGAGGTCGTGGCGGTCGAGGTCGTGGTTCGATACCTGCATTATCGATTCCGACTTCTCGGGCTCTCGAGCACGATACAGCCGCAGCGTCACCTTCCCCTTCCATACCGTCGGGGTCGTCTGTACCATCATCGTCGTCATCAAGGACTATGCCTAATATACACTTCCCCACACCATCTCCGACATCAAGGACTCCTTTACCCACCCCAGCCACAGCATCACCGGTAGCATCCCCACAAGAAGATGTAAGAGCAGGGTTGGAGGTGACAGGCCCTCCGCGGCCACCTCAAAGGACAGGGATGGAGCCCCCTCGCGTGCAGGGGATCCCTATCACACTGATTGCCAATGATACGTAAGTTTGTGTTTGACTTTTATATGTCATTTTCAATATGGATGTCAATTATTGAAGAAGTAGTTAAGGTGATATGCATGTTCATGAAACACAGGGAGTTGCATCCTTCGCATTTTTGTGCACGGAGGATGACAAAAGTTTTCAAACGATGGATGATTCCTGAAGGGTATTGTTGGAAGTCGGTACCGCCTCATCATAAAGACCAATACTGGCGCCAATGGAAGGTAAACAAGACTACCATATGCCTTATGATTTATACTATTTTCTCAATGCGAGGTAACAATAGCAATCGCCAATTTGTAGGTATTTTTTAGATGGGATGATGCGATTCCCGAGGATCTCGTGCGAGCGGCGTACGACAGGCTTGCAGGCACAAGGTACACCGCGTTGATGCACAAGTTGAAGAAGAATCATGTGCAGCCAGTTTTTGTTACAAATGAGGCATGGAGGAGATACTTGCAGTACTGGGAGAGCGAGGACTTCCAGGCCAGGTCTAGGCAAGCGACGGATAATAGGAACAATGAGGTCGAAGGCCCTGGGACTGGACCCTCGAAGCACGGTGGTGGTTCTGTGTCTTTTGTGACTACCCAAGAAAGATTGGTAAGTTTTATGTAACATCTTGGATGTTTTGTACATTTATACACTTGTTCACTATGTTTGGTCCTGCACGCAGGCTGATTCATCCGAGACGCCACCGACTGTGAATGACTTGTATTTGCATCTCCACACCGTTAATCACGACAGGATGACATTCATCGATACTAGATCAGAGCGGTTCTATGTAAGTATAGAAATGATATGTAAAATATTATTAAGTATACTTTAACCCATATCATGTATTTTGTTTGTTGTGCATATATGCAGGATAGGCTCCCAGAGCGACGTCGGGAGGTGACCTGAGCTACACCGGAGCAATCGGTGGATGATGAGGCGGTGTACCTCAATGTGGCGGGTGAGTCTTCCAAAGGACGTGTCTACGGACTCGGGTCCATAGGGAGAAAGAAGAGGAGATACGGAGCTCCTGGTGCTAGCACGTACGAGACGCCGGATGTGGTGCCGCGGGCAGAGTTCAATGTCGTTGCGGAGCAATTACGAAAGGTTATGGAGTTCATGCAGCAGCATCTCGGGATGAACATGGACGAAATAGGCCTTGCTCAGCAACAACCACCACCACCGCCACCACCACCGCCACCTCATGACCAGCAACAGCCGCCGCAAATAGATCCGGTCGATCCACCACAACAAGGGGACAATGTTGAGCGTGAGACGTAAGTGTGGCTCTCGAGAGATGAGCAGGTTGGTGATACATAGGTATTTAACTTATTGTTTGTGTAAATTCTTAGATTAAACGTTTTATAGTGTAGACAACTTTAGCAATTCTTCGAATTACTTTATGATTCACACTTCTTTTTGTGCATTTTTAGGTCGATGTTCCATATTTTATCGTGGATTTTAATTTTTTTACCTTTTACTCCCCCAAATTTTTTTTTGTTTTTAAGTAAAATATACTATAAGTACAGAATGTTTGCATAATCCATGGGAGAAGAAAACATGTTGCGTGTTGCGTGCAAGTCTTATGGCGGTGCAGGTTATCTCGAGTGCTATGATGAAGAAAGTGGTAGAATTGACAGGGAGCAACATCTTCATGCAATAGAAAATGAATTTGGGAAGTCGATAAAGGCTCGTTTTTCATTCATCTGTGTTGAGCACATGTAGGCTCTTGTTCTTCTATTATCGCATGTCCCTAGAAGAAGAATAGCCTACATGTTCTCAACACAGATGACCGGAAAATGACCCTTTATCGATTTCCCAAATTCATTTGCTATGGCATGAAGATGTTGCTCCCTGTCAATTCTACCACTTTCTTCATCATAGCACTCGAGAGAACCTGCAACGGCATAAGATTTGCACACAACAGCCAGCATGTTTTCTTCTCCTATGGATTAATTATGCAAACAATCTGTACTTATAGTATATTTTACTTAAACTGAGGTTAAAAAATATATTTTGGGGAGGATAATGTATAAAAAATAAAATCCATGATAACTTATGCATGAACTGGCCGTCCAAGGCAACTAAGATATATAGAGGATAAATGGACAATTAATGTACTTGCTATTCATGGTGGTTTGTTGAAGCCTGATGTAGTGGAGGGTACTGATGATGAAGTTCCTTATTTCGTTTTTTGCAGTTTTCAACATGTTGCTATTTGTTAGTTGTTGAAGTACTTATACACTTGTTGTAACAGAGAGTTTGGAGATTGCCTTGCTGGGAGCTCACTGAGACAAGCAAGAGAGACGATGGCATTGATCTTTTGAAAGACAATCAAGCACTTCGCCTTCACTGGGACTGATGACAACGCTAAGATGGACCTTTCATCTTTGACTCAAACCAACATTAGGTATTGAACATTGTTGAATAATGAAAGTCCATTGGAAGTCATTTCAATTTAGTTTAAGGCAAGGCCTAGTAAGACAATCCCTTATGGAAATTAATTTCTTAAATATAGAGGTTTTTGTGAAACTTGAATCGCGTAATTACAATCATAGAAGTTTACAACATTCTCGACTTTTTTCCATTAAAGTCTATTAACTTTAAACTGAGGATGTTGAGTGATAAAATCTAATGGATATGTTCAAAAATATAATTTGAAACTCAAAGTCAAACTTGAAGTTGGTAATTATTCTTGGTTTTAAAGCCAATGAAAGATAGAAATTACAATTGACTTGTATTCTACACATAGGAGAGATACGTGTGTAAGTATTCAACGTGGGTCTTTTATGGAATTTTAATCACTTTATATCCCATTGATGTACTAAAATTCAAAATATTAATCAAAAGTATGCATGTCAGAGTCACACACAATGCATTATTTTTTCCTAATATATATGTAGTTGCCTAATGAGGTTCTTGGGCTCCAAAACAATAGGGAATAGAAAGTAGTTATAAAAATGAGAAAATGGGTTTTGTCCCTTTGTGTGATTTGATCAATCCAGGTTATTCTTGGGTTTTGTAAATCGATTCGAACTCATCAAGAATCATCTTTGCATTTCATTGTCTTGGTTTTCTTTTGTACTTGGTGGGAGGTTTTATTTGGGTTTCTTTGGTAATGTCACTTAGTTTCCAAAATTGGTTTGTTTTGCTCTTACTTTTGAATCTTGAAATTGCTCTTTTAAGTTACAATTAATTTTGGTAGTTCTAATTAAGCTGCTTGTTTGAACTTTTGCTTCAAATTCTCATATATTGATATTGTTTTGAATGTTCTTTTTTTTGTACTGATGTATGTGTTTGTCACTTGAATCCATGTTGAAATCAATTAGTTGGTTGAGTATTTGTTTACAAGAACTCATTTGGTATGGAGTGTTTGAATTCAATTACTGGCCAATTGGTCCTTTAGATTGTCATGCTATCAAATCTTTGGTTTATGAAATTAAGCTCTTGTTTGCGGTTTCGAATTTGGTGGCTACTGTTGTCATTATAGGCTATACATAGAGTTGGTTCAGAGAAGAAATAGGACAGTTGGCCTCAGATGTGTCAAACAAGCCAGTTCAAGTTGTTACATGTCTTTCCAAGTATCACAGCAGTTCCTACAGATAGTGAGTGATTCTTCTCTTGTCATTTCATATATATATAGAATGGCTAAAACACTAATTTTAAGTGACATTACCAAAGAAACCCAAACTGGTTTTTTTTTTTTTTTAGTAGGAACACATGGCTAAAACACTAATTTTAACACTCTTATTTGCTTTTGGTGTTCTTTGGTGAAATGGTTGGATGGTGGAAGTGATCTGGTGAGCTTTTAGTGTTCTTTGGTGATGAAATGTTTCTTTCGGATGTGCTTTAATGAGGCTGAATGATTGTGAGGTTTTGTCCAAAATGTTTAGTCTAACTTGAAATCTCTTGTGATTCTTTTTGAGTAGTTTGTCTACTTAAGAACTCTATATATCAAATGCTTGTTGACATGTTAATCTTTTTGCAATGGTAAGTAAAGTGATTTAGTAAGCTAATTAATCAAACTTGTCATCCATGAA
The DNA here is from genome assembly GCA_039657365.1 of Stephania yunnanensis. Lineage (NCBI taxonomy): Eukaryota > Viridiplantae > Streptophyta > Magnoliopsida > Ranunculales > Menispermaceae > Stephania > Stephania yunnanensis. The sequence goes on along the minus strand of CM077582.1, from coordinate 31,440,384 downwards.
GAGAAGGAAATCTAATCTGGTTTTCTTTTGTGTTTAAATTATAGACAATCAACGACTTCAATCGAACTTAATGGCGTAAGAGGATCGTGTACCGCAGCCTTCCTCTTCCTTTAACCAAGCAAGAAGTGAGAAGTTAGGTTCCTACGAGCGGTTCCAAGTATCACAAGAAGTATCACGCGGTTAGCCCTACAAGTAACACCACAAAGTCACAACAACAACAAAACTTCATTCCTATCTCAGTTCTGCTTGCTGCTGGTGAGCTTTTTTTTTAAGCTTTCTTATTCTATTTGTGAGTTTTTTTCTTTTTCTTCACTGCAAGAGAGGACATCAGCTGGTTTTTTTTTATTTTGGGGAGTAGGAACACATGGCTGATTTGTTTTGGAGCACACAACAGTGTTGGTGGATGAGATGATGACTTCCTATCAAGATTGATGGGAAAATAGAGAGGCTGGGAAAATAGAGAGGTTGGTGGATGAGATGATGACTTCTTATAGATACATTGTTCTCTTTTTTTCTTTTCTTCTCTACATTTCTTGAATCCCAGCTGCTTTTTTTTTTTTTTTTTGAGTAGGAACACATGGCTGGTCACCTTTGGAGCACATAGCAGTTTTAGAAGGGATGAGAGGATGAGTTTAGGATCATACTTACATGATAGGTTTGTGCTTAACTTTCAGTTTCTAAATTCTTAGCATTCTTGCACTTCACCATTATCATATACACGTTGAAATGCAAGCATTTCAAAGCTTGATAAATAATCCAACTCAACTTACATGATAGGTCCATCTTATAGATACATTGTTCGCCATCTCCTATGCGTAGGAAAATAGCAACATTGACACCAAACTTCAGTCCACTGCATTTGCTTGATGTTCATGTTTTTTTTGGAAGCTTTCTTATTCAACATTGTATGGTTTTTTTCTTTTCTTCACTGCATTTCTTGAATCCCAGCTGGTTTTTTTTTTTTTTTTTGAGTAGGAACACATGACTGGTCACCTTTGGAGCACACAATAGTTTTAGATGGGATGAGAGGATGAGTTTAGGATCATACTTACATGATAGGTTTGTGCTTAACTTTTAGTTTTTACTTATCATATGCATGTTGAAATGCAAGCCTTTCAAAGCTTGATAAATAATCCAACTCAACTTACATGATAGGTCCATCTTATAGATACATTGTTCGCCATCTCCTATGCGTAGGAAAATAGCAACATTGACCCCCAAACTCACAACAATAACAAAACTTCAGTCCTTGCCTGCATTTGCTTGATGTTCATGTATTTTTTGGAAGCTTTCTTATTCCTCATTGTATGGTTTATTTCTTTTCTTCACCGCATTTCTTGAATGTAAATTTGGATTTTTTTTTTTTTTAGTAGGAACACATGGCTGGTTTGTTTTGGAGCACACAACATTTTTAGATGGGATGAAATCGAGTTTAGGATCAAATTTGATGCATGTGAATGTTGCATTGATGGGAGTTTGTGCTTAACTTTTAGTTTTTTCCTTTTATCATTCTTGCACTTCACCATTATCCTCTTTCATGTTCCTTATTAGCTCTAGTACTCCTCTCTACCTACATATGTGTTGAATTGACAAAAGACCAAAGCAAACTCAATCGTAAAGAAATTAAAAAATAGGTTCGAACCCGACTTTTTATGTATGATTATTATTAATTTCTATGTTTCTTCAAATCCACCATTTTTCTCATTCGCTTCCAATGTACATCCTTAGTTCAATAATCTCTCCTTTGCCTACTTCTTTCAGGTGCATACTCACTGGTTGTTGCCCTCAGATGGAGAATCAGAAATGCTTCAAAGCTGCGTTATAGTTATTATGTGAAGTCCTTTTTGTGTATACTTCCAAATTTTGGAGCTTTTGTGAGTGTTCTTTTTTTTTGGTTGTTGAACGATAGGATTGGTGGTTTTTGTGTATACTTCCAAATTTTGGAGCTTTTGTAATACATGACAATTTTCCGTGGATATATAAATTTTTTGGCTAATTATGAGTTTCACATTTTTTCTTTCTCTTTTGAATTTTTGTTGATATATATTGTCGATGTATGGATGTGCAATTTGGCTTTTTTGTGGGATGTTAGCACCCCCAAGGAGTTGTTGGAGGGAGGCGATGGAGTAGGTCATATCGGGTTGTAATTTGAATTTTTAGGTTGGAGAACCAATTGGATTATGTTTATGTGTCATAATTAAACAAAACAGAAAATTAGAGATGGATTAGCAACGGAATTCAAATATTCCGTTGCTATTCCGTCTCTAATTTCCATAAATATTTGTATCAATCACAAACGGATCAGAGACGGAAATAAGAAGATCGGAATCGCTAAAAGCAACGGAATCGAGAAATCGAAACGAATAATCCGTCTCGATTCGTTTCTAATTAGAGACGGAATCGAGACGACTATTTGCATTCGTCTCTAATTCGTCTCGATTCCGTTTCTTGACGATTAGAAACGGAATCGAGACGAATTCATAAATTTATTAATTGCCTCTCGATTCCGTTGCTAATCGCAACGTAATCGAGATGGAATGCACTTACAGATGTACCATTTCGAAATAAATTCCCATTCGTTCGTCTCGTTCGTTTCTAATTTTCGTCTCTAAATCCGTCTCTAATCGAAACGGATATTTTTAAATCTCTATTCGTCTCTAATCGAAACGGAATCCATTTTCCGTTTCGATCGTATCGGCGATGACGTTTTTGATTTAACGCATTCCGTCTCTGTTCCGTTTCTGATTGCAATCAGAGACGGAATTTTAGCAAATCAGAAACGGAAAATTCTGTTTCTGATTTTCTATTTTTTTGTAGTGTTTGTAGAGTTTTAATAGGAATTGGTTGGAATTGTTGTTGATTGGTATATTGGAATGATTTTCGTCAATTTGGGATAAATTCCATCGACGTAGGTTCAGGTTTTGATGAGGTGAACTAATGCAATTCAGTTGATAACTATTTTGGAGATGTTTTAATAGTTGATATTGATTATTGGTTTTAATCAATTTGACTCCACGAGCTACGAAAATATTTTGATGTTGGTATCAAGTGGTTTCGTGGCTTTTATTGTCGAGTTTTGAGGATTTAATTGCAAAAATATTAATTTGGAGAAGTTTTTTTAGTCAAAAATATATAAAGTTGCAAAGTTGATAGGCCATATGAAAAGTTCATAACTTCTTTGTAGGGGATCCAATTTGGGTGTTCTTAGAATCTATGAAAGTTTGACATGAGCACTACAAGTTCCTTTAAGGTCATCATGATAAATATTGAGGTTTTCAAGGTTAAAAAGCTACCCTAAATTGTCTAGTTGAAAGCTAATTGAAATGGTTATATAAATTAATATTTTTGGAAACTATTCTCGAGCGTACTTTGATCGCGATTTTCATTGGGCTTCGTGATATTGTTTCACTTGAAGCTTGACCCATAATATAATTGGGTATGCAGGGAAGCATTTGAACTATTTTCAAGGTGATCCGACGCTCCGGGACCTCAAAAATTAAGTTTGAAGTTAGATGTTTGTAAGGTTAAGTAAATCTTTTGGTAACCTTTACATTGTATGATTATATTTCGTATAAATTGCATTGATCCTTGAATTACATTTTGTTTTACATGCATACTCGGTTTAGGAGGGTAAGGGTTACAAGTCTCCTTATAGTGTTTAAATTGGGGTTATTTAACACTATATTATGCTTGAGGGGTCGGAGTTAATGATACTTTGCATCACGTGGTTATCATGAGATCACATTTAATCAGATCATACTCTCATAGTCTAGAGGAATGAGACTCATTTTGTTATTCTCCTCCCGCATGAGTCCTTATTACTGTTTACGTACCACTTTCGAAGACCAATCGTCTGATTATGGTCGGATAACAGAAATGGGATTAATTCACAGTTGTATTTAAATTCCTTGGATTATATTGTTCGTTTGAATTCTTTGTATTATTATGCATTTGATTATTACAGGTGTACTAGATAGTGTGGGATTTACTTATCTGACATTATCGAGTTTTTATAATTGGATAATGATAGGCTTGAGAGGCGACAAGGAAAAAGGAAAGCTTTTCGACTATTGGTGACTTGCTTAGTTTCTCTCTCTATGTTTGTATTACTTTTGAATATAAAATATTGTACAAATGAGTTTTTGGGTTCGTGCGAGGTTATGATATCTTTTGAAAGTGTTGAAACGATTTTAGGATGGATTGGAATGCCGAGAAGTTAAGGTATTAATGATTTAATAATGTTGAAAGTCTGATATAGGTTAGAATGAATAAATAGTCATTATTAATGTGATATATTTTGTTATGGGGTGGATTGTGAGTCATTTGGGATTTCCACCAAGCCGAGTAGGTTTGTTGAAGATTTATGAAGGCCGGGACTTTTGTTGGTGGCTTAAAAATATAGGAGATATTGGCGAGAAATTTTTACGAATATTTGAGGATTATATAATTCATTTTTATTAATTTTGAGGTACAAGATTCATTTTAGAATCCCTTTGTGGTTGATTTAAAATCATATTTGATAATTACTATGATAGATTTTTAATTATTTATTGAAGGTGAGGTTAAGGCTGCGGTTATCAAAGGATTAGGATAATCTAGACCAGTCAGATGCCCTAATTAAGTGTCTGACAGTAATGTATTTGATGTACAAAAAAGGACATACAAAATGTACATTTACATACTTGTTCTAGAAATATTTTTACAATCATGGTTTGTCCAAATCAACGGTAATAGGAGTGTTGTCTTGGGAATTAGCAGGTGTCGTTGGGACTTTCTAATTCAAGTTCTCACATCGTAGTAAGGCCTCTCTGGTTGTATATTTTTGTGCCACCCTGGATACAGTTGAGGAAAAGGGGCATCCTCCTTGAATAACACATGTTAAAGAAATATGAACTGGTGAACCAAAGGCAATTATTAAAAGCATATAAATATGAATACAATTAATTCACTTTACCTGCATAAAATGGATGTTATTAATGTATATCAACCCAATTAACCCTGTCACTCAGCAAATCTGGTAATGCGTCTCTAAGTGGAAGGAATGTCATAATATCCAAGGGTGATAGAGACACAAGAATGACACTATAACATGCGACAATCATGAGACCCAAATCAGGAATACACATCCACCTGTCAAATGGAGCATCCATCCTATCATTATAGTGTTGGACGAATAGTATAATGGTCTCATAGTGATCCCCACAAAAGTTTGCTCGCCAAATATTTTGGTGGCCTTGAAGCTCTCAATACATATAATTTCGGATTTGTTTCCATGCATCGTCTTTGTGATGTCCAAGACTAGCTCTAACGACACGGTATCCATAATTACCATCTCCTCTGACATCATCAACCCTTTCAATGTGATGAAGCCAGTTTTCTGGTGCGGCAATGTAATAACCATCCCTACACACACCTACAATTAATGTATGCATTCTATGAACTTTGTGTGCCACTAGGTGAGTAATCGTTTATGGTATCATCTCTAGATGAAGTAAATGCTCAAAGTGAGATGGATTTCTCTTTATGTATGTGACATCCTTCTCGGCCTTTAGCTCGGCATTACTTGCCTTGCTCTTCTTTCCCTTACCCGGTTGTATTGGCTTTCCCTTTGTGTTCAATTTCTCCCTCTAGGCAACTAAGAACATGGATGAGGGACAACTAATCTCTCGAAGTTGTTGCACAATCCTCATGCCCATATCCTCAGTTTCGATATTTTGAGACTTCTCAATCACCCTTTGGATTTTCGCTTTAAAATTGTACTTTGTCTGATTCACTGCTAGTTCGGGATCGATGCATAGATTTGCCATTAAATATGGATATCGTCAAGTAGGATTTGAGAATTTGCCAATTGGTATGTTGCAAGCTCGTGGGCACAAGGAAGTCTAGATGTCTTATGCAAAACATAACATCTAGTTGGATTGGTCCCAACAATTTCGGCGATTTTCAACTCTTTTTGGATTCTATCCAACACCGCTTATGAAATATAACCTCGCAACATACAATAAAAGGTATCACCTAATCCATGTTACAATATATTCAAACTCATCTAAAAAAATGCCTTGATCTTTGTATATTGGCTAATAACTATATTATGTATTACCCACCATAATCCTCGAACATTCCTTGCGAATGCCCAAGATGCTTTTTTAGGGTACTATGTGCACTTTCTACTCTGATGGTCGTAATATGTCCAATATGCAATGATCGGTTAGTCCATGCTTTGATAAATCGTTCCTTGTAATCCCTAACCCATGTATCCATTAAATAATCAAACAATCCATGTAGACAAGCATAATCAGCAGCCAGACTCGGCATCCTTGTGTTGAACACAACTTCAAAAGTGATACCTATCAAAGCATTCCACATACTTTAGAAAAGGTTGAAGTCTTCGTTCCGAAACAAAAAAATTCTTCATGTTCGCAGTCACACCTCGATTAATGTGCCAAGTGCAAAGAAGGTGAGTGGACGTCAAAAAAATTGACTCAATTGCTTTCATCAATCCCAACTCCATATCAGTTACAATCAAATTTGGTTTAGCCTACCCATTCATGAGGTTATTAAGATTATATAACGCCCAAATGTAGTTGTCTTTCGTCTCTCTTGACATAAATGCAAACCCGACAGCGAGCGTGAGCTCAGTTGATGTCACACCGATGATCTCAAACAATGACACGCGATACCTATTGGTCTTCTACGTGCAATCTATAATCAAAACCAAAGGGAAACATTGCAGTAAATTTATAGAGTTAGGATGATACCAAAACAAGTCTGTCACAACGTTGATTTCCATGTCTTTTCTATGCCACATAAGATAACCATATGTGTCGAACAAATGCAAGAGTTATTGCATTTGTGATCTCCCTTCATCCTCATCCACCCTTTGTTTTTGTCTTGTGTCGTATATCGTGCACAAGGTTGATGCATTATCTACATCTATTTTCTTTAACGTGTCAAATATCTCTCGGGGCTTTATGTTTCCTTACATTATCTGTACGACCACAATGCACTCTTCTGGAACTAACCGACCAATGTATGAGTGACCCTCCTTATAACGACCAATTTCGTGGTTATGCTGCCCACACATCATTATCATATGTCATAAACAATCTTCATTTTCCTTTATGTTTATAGCAAATGGACAACCACATTTTTGGTGCCATATCTTCTCCTCGATGTCCCTTTCAAAACCTCCCATTTGTCAACTATCACAATTTTTTCCTTTACAATAAGTTCTTCTTTACTGACTTTCATTTTTTCAACTCTTTGGGTGTCACCCGTATAAGTACCAAACCTCTCGCACGCCATGTTGACCCTCCCCCGATGATTACCATGACCCCCTGCATCAAAATTCTTCGTACCAATAATGAAATTTTTACTTAATCCCTGACTTTGAGCTCATTTGACCGACTCATCCCTATTTAGAAATGGAGTGTTGAGGATGAAATCATTAGTGTAGTCCACAAAGTCAGAAGAAGACAACATTCCATGCAAAATGGTAAATAACATCATCACGATCAACCTTCAATCAATAATTACAAAAATTAATGAAACTTTATGATTCAGTCAGATCCAACCGAACGTACTGCTATTGTTCGGTCAGATGTCATCGAATTACACACATTTGTTTGGTGGGTCGACACTGAACAATCCAAGTTTATTCGGTCCTGCGTCACCAATCCAAATGGTAGGCAACAACTTAACAAAAAAATATAAAAATTTAGTCAAACGAAGAAAAAAAAATGAGATACCTCTTCGTCTTTCACATTCGCACTCCCTTAACGTTCATCTTCCATTTTGTAAGCTCAAGAGACATCGAACAACAACAATGAACAATGCACTACATCAAAAAAATTTGTACAAACCCCATTAAAACAAACCAACACTTTGAAACCATCAACTTCCAATAAAATGCATGATTAGATCGACTCTTACAATGGTATTGGCCTTTGAAATGCAACTTCGCGTCGTCGGTGTTTGTTGGTGGTCGGAGGGATCGTTAGAGACAAACGTTGGCTTTTGTGGGTTGCATAATTGTGAATGAGATGAATGGCATGTGAGTCATTTTGGGAGTTAAGCGAAATAGGTCAGTTCACTTGATGGCAAATCTGGAAAGAGTGTGAAGATTTTTAAGTGGCTTGCCCATAAAGTTTTGTGGGGTGCACATAGCCGGCCCTAAACGTACCGAGAAACTAGATTAAGGCGTTATCGTATCTTCAAAGCTTACCTAGGGGTTTCAAACCTCTATCAAATCTTGGCTATTTCATAGGGGTTTGAAACCTCTATAATATCTTTAAAGGATTACATAGGGGTTTCAAACCTCTATCAATTGTAGTTATTTCATAGGGGTTTGAAACCTCTATATTATCGTCAAAGGCTTACATAGGGATTTCAAACCCCTATCAAATGTAATTTTTAAAAAAATAATAGTAGAAAATGCCCAGAATTAATTTCCATTTTCAATTGAAAATATAAAAAATCTACATTCCACTCGCAATATTATTATTCCATCAAGAAATTCGCGGTGTTCTACAACCAATCAACAAAACAACAAATCGATAGCCACACATTTCACGAAACCCGCTAAAAATTAATTTTCTTTTACCATGTACACTAGGAATTGGTGAAGTAAAAATGGAATGGCATCTGCAGTTCCTTGACGCAGTCGGTCATTGAAGGTCTTTCGGTGCTTTCAGCACGGACGCAATGAGATGCAAGGTTAACGAACATGGCAATCAACTCTTTGTTATATGAGCTTTGATTCATGTCTAACCTTCCTAAGCTTCTTTCGATCGGTTAGTATATGCCTAACCTGAAAAAAAAAATATTACGAGGACTAGTCTTAGCTAGTATGATAGTATCTATACCTGTGACAATACCTTAAATGTAGCAACTAAAGATAAAATATTGAACTGCCCATGTAATACAAGATTCTGGTCATTAGGACCTTGGCTCAAGTCTACTGCTCTTATCCCAGTCAGTAGCACAATAAGTACTACTCCAAATGCATAGACATCGCTTTGTATCGTTAGCTTCCCTGTCTGATCGAGGTTAGCACAAATGAAAATTCAACTTCGAAAGTCGAAAAGAACAATACAAGCATAGTAATTATACATACCAAAAAAGAATTTAACAGGCCTAAAACCTAGGAGGTGGATGTCCCAAATTTAGTCCCTAAAACAACAAGGCAGTGGCAACAATAGTACTTGAATTTCAACACAAGACTTTAATGGTTTCAATTGAAGAAACTATATAAATATGGCGTAATCACATACCAATGTGTACTCCGGATCGAAATATCCAAAAGTGCCAAGAACTTTTGTTGCGACATACATTTCTTGGTTTTCAGGCATCATCTTAGCAAGGCCAAAATCAGAAATTTGCGAAAACATAATTAATCATCGAAGGAGTTGAAATGAATTTCTCAATCGACAGTCAACACACAAAAAAAGTGTTGTAACCTAGCAGGGCAATGAAAGCATCAGCTTGGCAAGCCATTTTTGCTTTCCTTTGGTGCATACTTGACATTGCTCTAACTTCTCCTACTGTCTCCCCAGTAATCTGAAATTAATTAACAATTTAATTAAGTACTAAATGACTTCAATTGTGACATTTAATTAGTCTAATATTGATAGTGGTGAGAAATCAACTAATATATACAAACTTCTCTAGGCATCAGGGTCTTGGGTATCACTCTACAAAATGAGATTATATAGATCCAAAATTAGTATTCATAATAATAAGAAAATCAAAGAAATTAAGAAAGAAAGGTAGGCAGAGAGAGGGGAATTAAGTGTTTAATTAGGTACCCTAAGACGTGGCGGCCCCCCTCATAAATAGCTTGGGAGACAAGCCCTATCAATCCAACACTTCCTCCTTCATAGACGAGGTCTATGTTCCTCTCTACCTGCAATTATACAAAATTAATCAATTATTAATCAAGGAAATGAACAAATAATGTTACAATTAACTTAACACAAATTAATGATGTACAGTGATTAGTACGAAAATCATCATGATATAGCTAATATTATTAATCAACAAAACATCACTCTCTTAAGAAAAGCCAATTGTAGATGTACCAACCAATTCTTTTCCCAGCTCTATCGCTGGTTGTTGATAACTGGGCTTCTTCCGTTGACTGCTACGACAAAACACGCACACGCGATTGAACCTCGATCGACATCTCTGATTTTCCATTACTGTAGTTCAATTGAAAAAGCCACCAAGTGAACTACTACTACTACTACTAATTATATAGACTCCTTATAGCTAAGGTAGCTAGCTGAGTTGTACGTGTATTGTGTGGTTTGTTGGTTTCTTCAAGAACAAAAACCAAGCACAACACGAAATCTTTATTTATAAGTGCAACCACTCATGTACGTAGGCCCTCTTTTTTTTTTGATAAACAAAAATCACTTCACCACTACCCATCAAGAGATTTTTGTACACTTCCAAACATGCCCATCCATCCTTCTATATCAATCTCTCCTCCCTCTCCCAATAGATTTTAAGGTCATTTAATTTGGCCGACATTATATCACAAAGGTTATGTGGATCTAGTGAATTGTAATTATAATTTTAGATATTAGTCTTGTTTAGAGACAAAACCTACATAACTAAGAATTTTAAAATATATATGAAATGTACAGTTGCACATGTATACAAAGTAATGTAGTGTGGAATCTACAAACTGGCCAAGAGAAAAATATTAGACAAGGAAATACGATCCGAAGAAGAAAAAAGTTTTAGCGAAAATGGGGTTAAAAGCCTAGTACGTATAAAAATAAATGAAGTTTTAGCGAAAATGTGTTGTTGTGATTCAAATGTATAGAATATTTTTTATTGGTGTTGTATATAGGTGGTTTAAGCAGTCTAAAGAACCTTAAAGAGTTGCATCTTAGGTCATGTTACTGGGAAGGGACTCTTGAGACACTTATCCTCTCAAAGACCCAATTTCATACTCCGATCTCATTCAGCTCATTTGCTAACCATTCCAAACTCAAGAATTTTTGGCTCAGTAATGATGGTTATACCAATGACCTCATAGTTGAAACTGAACATCTGACAAATTAGGTTCCAACTTTCCAACTACAATACCTTATTCTAGAAAATTGTAGAGTCAACACAGCCAAATGAGTGTTCCCTACATTTCTCTACTACCAAATGGAGCTCGAGCACCTTTTTTTAACAAAAACCAATTTGGCAGGAGAATTTCCTTCATGGTTACTGAAGAACAACACAAAATTAAAGGTACTGGACTTGAAAGAAAATGACTTCACGGGAACATTTCAAGATCTTCCAGCCACTTCAGAATTGCTACAACTATATGCTTCCAACAACAAACTTCAAGGCTATATCCCTACAAACATTAGCGAATTACTTCCAAATCTTCATGTTTTGATGATGCACTCTAACTCCTTAGAAGGTGAGATTCCCTCATCCGTTGGGAACAGGAAACATCTTGGGGTTTTGGATTTGTCACTTAACTCACTATTTAGAGAAATCCCTGAAGACTTAGCAAACGGGTTCCCATTTCCTCAACCTATCAGAGAATTGTTTATCAGGCCAAATATTTCCAAACATTTCCAAAACTAATTCTATAATCTTACTATCTTTAGCGGGGAAGAAATTGATAATAGGCATTCCAGCGTCCATACCAAATAACATCATCTACAAGATGTTACAACCATAGCATTTTATACTACTTGGCTAGTGGGCGCATTAATAACAAATGCAAAAGATTATGAATACAGACATCGATTTATGTTCCTGAGTAATACAAAAAAATGAGTTTCCACTCCCTTTTTTCGTATTTCAGTTTCAAACTTGAAATAATGTATGAGCTAAATCTAACACTAACAAAGGAAAAGCACAATCAGTATAAGAGAAAATTTTCAGCGGTCATTATAGAATTGTTTAGATTGATACTCACAATTATATTGATCAATGCTAATACCAAATGATCTTTATGCCTTTCTAGGAGTATGTGTGGTGGCATTTTGCGGCAAAGCAAGTGACAAGCAAGCATTGCGAGTAATGAAGAGACTCTAAATCTCTGATTGCGAACTTTCGTTATCGACCCTTCTTTATTAATGTTGTCGATGTCATGGTGGTTCAGGGTAGATATAGGGTCGATAGCTGTATGAAAAGATTTGTCCAATGTTGAATTCATAGTTTCATAGCTTCAAAATCTAGCAGTCTTAGTTGGTCCGGTCTCTGATTAACTAAAGCACAACATCAACAGCAAAGCCTTGATCCCAAAATAGTAGTTCACTAAAAAAAGAATAACTAGTAATTGATGGACTTCTTTGTGTTTATTTGCAAGGCATCTTATGTTTTCTGGGCAATGATACTGCAAATTCTATGGCATTACATTAACAGAAAATGTTCCAACACAGGATATGATTAATTAAGGTAACTGTAGGTGAGTTAAGAGATTTGTTCAAGACGTGCAGGGAGAACAAATTCAGCAAACTTTTTTTAGTTTTTTTTTTTTTTTTTTTTTTGGCTTCTCTGGGAGCATCCATATGCAAACTCATTGTCACTGTTCTCTCAAACATTGCATTCAAATACAAATACATAAGGAAACATATATGAGCAAAAGAGACAAATTTTTCCAAAATAAAGCACATATGAACCAGAAATTAATTGAAGTTGTCTATCACATTGTATAAACTCAATCAGAATATCCACAACACCATCAACAAATGCATTTCTCATTGAGGCATTTTCACAAACAGAAACCATATTCAACCAAAAAACTTGAATTTGAGAGCCAAAGTTTGAGATCTCGCACAAACATAACAAATCAACAATGCGAATCAGTGAAATTGCTTATCCAAATCCAAGTGTACAAACTTTTGATCAATCTAGATCGAGTATTGTGCTCAAATCACCAAACCAAACCAAACCAAAATCGATCAATCACAGAGAAAACTTTAACAAGGTCTAAATGATTCAGATCCATAAACATCTACAATGAGAGGAAAAACAACGGAGAAGAATCAAAAAAATACATGCTCGTCAAGTTTCGAGCAAAAAAGGTGAAAGATGGTTTGAAATGGAGGTGTTGATGAGGAGACGACGTTGTGAAGACGATGAGACGACGAGGACGACTCTGTGAAAACGATGAGAACATGCAGTTATGGTTCCGTGAGGTGTTGAATGTATTTTGTGTTAATCGGATGTAGGGGTTAGATAGGGTTTTTCTAAACCTCTATGTATTAGGTAATTACGGTTTTAATTGTATTAGGTGCTTTTTAAAAGCCTAATTACCTAATACATAGGGGTTACTTAAACCTCTATGCATTAGGTGCTATTAAAAGCCTAATTACCTAATACATAGGGGTTACTTAAACCTCTATGCATTAGGTGCTTTTAAAAGCTTAAATTGTTTTAGTGCTTGTTTGGTTAGGAGTGGAGTTGTCTCCCGGGGGATAACTTACATGGAGTTAGGAACTAATCTTGTTTGGTTGCTCAACTTGCCTACAAGTTATCTCTTCCAACTTATACCCTAGAGTGTGAGATATCTCCCCACCACCTCCCTGGGGAGTGATCTCCCAGGAGTTGTGGATACAATACCCCTTATTGATGACTCATTTATCGCTCATCTCTCTTGTTTGAATGCTATTTATGTCAACTTATATTTTTTATTATTTAAAAATTTAGAACTTCCCTACAAGTTTAAAGTAGAACCAAACATGAAAATATTAACTCTAAGAAAATAACTCCCAACTAAGACTGTAAGTTATCAAAAACAAACCAAACGAGGCCTTATTCTCAATATGGTCCAACAACCGACCAGAAGTTGCAACAATGATATATATTGAAAAGAAATCATAAATTTTCTTAATCACATAACATTAACAATAAATTACACCCATGCCGATAGTATGTTTAACAAGGAGATTGGCTGCATATATATTAAGAAAAAAGCCATATGGATTTGCAGCTAACTTAAAGCCCCTGAAGTTAAAGATTACCTAACAAAGGAAGTAACCAAATTCATTACAAGCAAAAAACCTGGCATGGATCTGATTCTAGTCGTTTTTATCGAGCTTGAAACGTGTAACACCAATTAGTGTTTGGACGTCTATCCCATCATGGTGCCTTAGCAAGACCGTAGCTTCCGCAGCAATTTGTCTAGCTAGCTCCCTCGTGGGACAAAGAATAAAAACAACTACATGTGGCCATCGTTGATTTGAGCTGGATTTTTTTTCCTTCAAAACTGCTTCAATTGCAGGAAGCTATTTTTATTTACAAGGAAACTGAAGAATAGCCATTCATCATATCAACAAAAAGAAAAAAAAAATGGACTAGTGAAGTACCAAAAATGCCGCACTCTTTCCAGTGCTAGTCTTAGCTAACCAAAGCATCCATGCCTGATTAGATGTAGAAAAGGATTGGTACTTCATGATTTATTAAATATAGAAGAATACAATACGAGCAAATAGATGAGAACTTGATGTACACAGGCATAAATAAATGGGAATCAAATTACACAATAAAATTTCATGCATAAATCATGTGACATCAATGTGTTTGTGTGTCGCAGAAAGACTGAAGAACCTAAGCTAATTAGAAAAAAATCGTATTTCTTTTAGTTATGTAAGTATGTAACAGCAACGAGATATATCATAGGCGGCGCTCCTTAATATAACGGGACAATAATTAATGAGAGCAGAAATCTATTCTCAAATCAACAGACAAAAAGATTTTACCCTCAAGGCAAACGGATAGAGATGCCTCATGTACTTTGGTCATATGCACATAGCCAACTGAGGTAACTGCTTTGATTGTCAATGGAGAGATACCACACTCATCAAACAAAAATGCTAAAATTCAACATTGCACCAATAGAAAATCGAGCAACTTAGCAAGAAACTAAGGTTTCACATGCTAAACAATTTTCTAATGCACATATCTGGTTTTCAGCTTCATAATATTAATTGTGCACATGATAAATGTCATTCAAAAAGGTGGGATGAAAAAACATTTTTTCGGACTTCTTGATTTTAGATGCATAGTAAAACAATACAATTTTACCCACATAAATCTAGAATCAAATTCTTCAATAGTATTGGATTCAATCATTTTTACCAAACAATTACTTTCAGATTAAGATTTTTTTTTCACGGTTCCACCTCTTGCCCTTTGCCCCACTTCGTGGCCAATTGATTTTCTCTTGTTCAGCTCTTCTCTAATGAACTGTACTTGCTCTGATAAATTACTATCATTACCTTCAAAAGCCTTAGGCGCCCTTCTTATCTTCTTCACGTCATAAGACCGCAAACTAGCTCTACTCATCATCTTCTTCACACCAGTTCTCCCTCTAGAATCGGACTCATCCTCCTCGGCTGCATCTCCTTCATTGAAATTAAACCTCGGCAAAGATTTAGAATTTCTCAAAACCTGGTTCCACCTCTATAACATTCACCAAATCACCATCCGAACCAATCTCAGGATCATCCTATCATTTCACCTAACCTTAAACCTCGGTGCGCCCCTCCTCTGAGCTTGAACCGAAAACCGCCTAGCGTTCAATGAATCCCCTAAAGAATGCAAAACTCTGCTCCTATTATCAGCCAGATTTCGCCTATCTGAAACCACATTTCTAAATTCCATCAAAGTCTCGACGCCTACGCTTCCGACTCTCACCGGACGCAGAATGGGCTCGACCGGAGCACATTCCAACTCTCCGTCATCTTCGTTCCAAAGATTCACTACTCCTTCCTTCATGAACCGACCAGCTAGGGCTTTGATTTGGTCTTTGGGCGACATTGGATTGTAATGTGAAGGCGAAGACGCGCTGCGCGATTCTCGATCGTGATCTTCTGATCCAGCGGCGGCGAGTTTGGCTCGGATTTGGGACCGGATTCTTGCACGGTAGATCTGCTTCTCTTGGTCGAGGAGCCTGCGCTCCTTCTCCTTGGCTTTCTTCTCGTGCATACGCTTCCATTGCCACTTGTTGAGGCTTCAGTTGACAAAGAATAAATCCAATTCTTTCAACTTCCAAGTTCATTGGTAACTTTGTTGTTTATGTTATTATTGGAATTTTTTGTTTAGTTAACCTTTTACAGTCTATGAAGGAGTGAAGTCCTTCTACAAGGAAGAGGATGAGACAGTTCCTGTAAATGTGTACGGGAAATCTGAAGTAGAAGCAGAGCAGTATATCTCAATAAACTGCTTGAATTATGCCATTTTAAGAAGCAGTATCATCTATGGGTCACAGACAGTTTCTCCGGTCCCCAAGCATCTTCCCATTCAGGTAGTTCATGGAAAGACATTTGGACTACTTTTACCTTTTTATGAACATAAATGGCAGTTTAACTTATGCATGCACTTTTCAAATCTTTAACAATGCTCTCTGAAATTCTAAGTCTAGTTATTAGTTTATATTGAGAAGGTTGCAACTGCAGCATTTCAATTTCTTACTCTGCTTAGGAATTTGATTTAGGAACTTCCCCCTGTTCTATGTCAATATATGATAGCAATTTATTTCTGGGGCTTTCTTTTTTTAGATTTTACTCTCATTGAATCCTCTTTAAACTCCTCTGCTGCCACTTTTGCTTTGTTACATTTCTTTCTCCATATCATATCAAATTTAATACCTTTTAGCTTTTATCTGAGGACCAATATCTAAAAAAGTTGAAGAATGCTTTGGAATTTATTCTTTTCGTGTTATCTTAAATCAAATGAATATTCACTTTAGTTTAGTACTTTCTAAAATTTTTCTGAAATTTATTTATGGTAAAGGATTATAATTTCTGAGATCTGTAATTCCTAAACCTACAAAAATTCCAACAAGGATCAGGGAAGTCGACTGAGCGAAACAATTATGTTGTCTCCCACTTCCTACAAAATTCCTTCTAACAATTCCATTCCCTTCTAGATCCTTAAAGTTTTATAGATAAGCACTTTAAGATTGTTTTTAGGATCAGTTTAGGGACCAAACTTTTTAGAAAAAAGACACTGCCTAGATGAGAGCAGTAGAAATGTGAAAACTGAAAATGAAGCAAAATCTAATGTTAAAGTGTTGTCAGAGATAAATGCAAAGTCTGACAGGCTTCAATTGCCGCTATTAATCATGAATTAGAGGAACTTCATGATTGTTAGTATGTCATACAAGGTCTAACCACTCTTCCTTAAGAGTGAAGATTGGAGATTGTAGCAAATAATGGTTTGCTGGATATGGACAAATTGATTTAGCGCTAGTCGCCTACTTGCTGAAAGCACAAATGGAATGGCTGATCATAGTGTAGTCATCAGACCGTAGTGCGCTAGCTAGCCCAGTTGTTATGCAGAGGTATATTTGGAAATTCAAGAAACATGCCAGAATCCTGAATAGATGGCATCCGAGGAGAAGAGATTAAACTTGATGAAGAATAACTATCGTTCGTAGCTAATAGATGAACACGCCAATGAGGTGGTCGAAAGTATGTTCAAGAGACAGTTTAAGCAAAGAAGAGATGTGAAACTGGAGTTGGTTTACTGTTAGGTTGGGGGTTTGAGTTTCGTACAACATTTGTCCTCATGAATGACTTTCAAGAGTTTAACTGATGACTTGATGCGTCTGAAGTTACTTTTGACTAAGCAATATGCTAATGAACATTATGATTGTAAGTTTAAGAGATCGAAAAACTTGATCTTTTGCACTTTATTATTGCTTTATTGGTTTAGTTGATGATCATTCATTAAGCTATGAAAATATTTTTTTTTCCCCCTTTACACCTTTGTAAGTGCTAAAAAACTATGAATTGAAGAGCTTTGTTGTAAGAAAGCCAATATCAACAGCATGCGACGACCCCACTTTACAAACAGGGCCTTGCATTAAACCGCCATTAACCTAAATAACCACGAACCGGGCTAATAACAGCCCTTCTCGGTTCTAGTGTTGGTTTCTGCATGATGGAGGTTGACAATTGAGTCTTAATAAGTAGAATAGAGAGACTCACATAATGACTTAAGTAGACTTACTTATATGGGTGTAGAAGTGTGGTCGCTTCTTATGAGCCTAACCGACTCTAGAGGACTCAAGAAACTTAGGATTTGCACAAGGCCAAAATGTGGAATCGACAGAACACTCTTACAAGAAATCAATATGTGTGGTATTTCCAGTTTCATCGCTAGGGTCCTTTGTTCAAGATCCGTTCACCATAGCATGTGAAGAAACTGTGAAGTATTTGCACTAAGTAGGAAGTTCAAGTCCAAAAAACAACTTTATATACGGATTTCAGAATGATGCTGTAAGAGTTTGGTCTTGTTTTTCCTAATGTAATTTTCAATTTCTATGTCCACATAATTTGAAAATGGGGGGAAATTTTAGGAAATTCACAGGCGCTTAGTGTGGGCGCTCCCCGTGCCCACTAAGCGCCCGACATATTAAATCTTCACGCTTTTGTCTTGGGCGTTGATAGCGCTCACCAAGCGCCCAGACCGAAACAATGTGACTCTTCACGTTTTTATCTGTTTCTCGCACCATATCGCACCAAAGGTCACCTCTTTATAGATATACTATGTCCCTTAGTTTTCTATAAAATAAAGATTCCATGAAAATATCAAACACATTGCAAAACCAAAAGTTTTAAATCAAAGGGTTTTCTTTTTGTGTTTTAGCATCATTATCTCAAAGTTCTACAAGAGTGTTCTTAGTTAGAATTGGGTCACACGCTCATTATCTTACAACCATTAGAGACTTGATTGTATCCTTAAGGTGAGATTTTAGTAATCCCATTGCATATTCGCGGTTTCGACCGGAAGGAAGAAATCTTGTCTAAAAGAGATCGATTATGCACCTCAAGTTTTTTTTTGGTGATCTCATTCTCTAATTGTTTTTCCAATCCAAAAAATTTGTTCCAACATTTATGACCATTGCTTAATTTTGAACCAGCCTCTGGGATGAAATTATCACCAGCTATCTTAAACTCACCCAACAATCATCCGAGGTTCTACCAATAGGCTTCATGTTTGTAGGGGGAACCGGGAGGGAGAGACATTAACACCTGTCTGGGACTCCTTCCAAAGTGGATAAATTCTACCATCTTGACCTGCTCTTGCATGGCCTCTTAAGTGTTATTTCTGTCTTAAAGCGTTTCTGACCCCTCTATACAATTGTAGCCTCGCACAATTGTTGTTTTCGCAACCCCTTGAGCTCCTCTATAGTACCCTTATATAATTGTCTTTGGCCCGTATCTATTTTTTAGTTAAAAGTTAGATCCCCTCACTCTATTTTCTGGCGCTCTGTCATTGATCGCAGTTCATCACCAATTGCTAAAAGACTTTTCTGAATTTTTGAATAGTTACTTCTATGTAAATCATTCCTCACATACTACTGCACAAGAAGGCTATTAGATCGTTACTGATAGAACTTATACATGTTTCACTAATTTATATTGCAATCCAGTAGAACCTTATTTTTGATTGAATTGCAAAGTTTTATCTTTCCATTCTTGTTGTAAACTGAGTGCAAATTTAATTTTATTTTTCAGTTCTGATTACTGATGCTTGAATTTTGACGTAAGCATCTGTGCTTCTGGCTTAGTGGATTGACAGCGTCCTTTCTAAGAAACCTAAGGTCGACTTCTTTCACGATGAGTTGCGTTGCCCAGTTTATGTCAAGGATGTTCTTTCAATCATACTAACGTTGATTACAAAGTGGTTCTCGGGTATGATTGTTGTATTTTGTCACTAACTCAATTTACATTTCTTATTTTCATTATTGCTTTAGTAATTTTTATTTGTCTGTTTACTTTATTCATAATTACATTGAATTATCAATCAGTAGTCCATCGGTCTTTAGGAATGATGGCCAATGTTGAATGCAGGTAAAGCAGGCTATAGTTATTGCAAATTTAAGGATTACGTGTTGATGGAAGCTAAATTGACGAAAATGAACCTCATTTCGACCTTATATTGCAATTGTAGATTTATGTAACAAGATGATACCAATGCTGCTTGCTTTTAGAATATCATAAGCCATTTTCTATGGTTTATCGTGATAATGATACTAGTCAAGAAAGTCATGTGTTGAGTGCAATAAGCTTTACAATACTATATGTTCAATGATTCTTTAAGAAATTGTATTGATTTTAATTACTTAATTCATTGCATTTCGATGTGGTGTCTTTTCATAGGACGTGAGGATGCATAGCCTTAAAATGTATATGTGTGCCCTTTTTGATGAATATATGGCAACCGTCTACTAAAAAACAAGTTTGGCTATACGCACCCTAGTGTTTACATAGTGCACCTCGGTGCCTCTTTTTTACGTATATACCATATATGCCCCTAATGGAAATAACTGATTTTCCCCCAATAAGTACCCGATTTCCTTGCTTGTCCCCAACCTTCTCACGATCGATTGCACTCCACCCCACTCATAACTGTCTTCTTCATCGTTCAATTTTGGGTGCAAGTTTATTTTTTAGAGCAAAAGACAGAATCGGGTGTTGTAAGTGTCAATTTGTTCACGTTTATTAGGTTAGAATCAGCGGAGATGTCTTTGTTTGGGTTTGTAATGTTTGTTTTTGTTTTATTTTCTAGGGTTTTTGCATCATCATGATTTGAAATTTGTTTGTTTGTTGAAATGGTCGAGGAACATAGTATGGAAGACGATATATCGCAAAGAGAGGTAATATTAACTTTTTACTTTACTTTTTCTCAGCCTAGAACCGTATTTTTGGTGTTGGAAGTGATTCGGTGGTACAGGGTTGAAGTTGGAACCATCTGTTCGCGTAAAGGGTATCGGGCAAAAGTATGTACCTTCGGTCATGTACCATCGAAATATACTAGTTGTTTGATTTTTGAAAAAATCCGGTTCAGAGGAATGGTATCAAACATTATTCGTAAGATTCGGCTCTTACCAATCGAGCAATATATTTTATGTTGGACACCTGACAATTGAACTAGAAATTTTTTAATTATAATTCGGGCAACTTCAGTTTCAGAGTGAGGTAATTAAGGCTCAACTTTAGTTTTAGTGTGAGGTAATCGAGACTTGATGGTTACGTCGGTATGTACATACTAATTTATCAGTGGGACAGTCGACCTTTACCAAATGAAGTAATATTTTTTTATACAGCAACCGATGCACTTAATTGAGACACATAAGTATATGTCTTGGCATAGAAATGACATAGAGAATGTGGTTAGTGACTTGTTCTGGGCTCATCCAGAATCCATTATGTTGTTGCAGTGCTTCCCGAATGTTCTTTTGATGGATTGTACTTATAAGACGAATAGATATTGCATAACTCTTTTGGAAATTATTTGGGTTACGTCCACAAATATTACATTCTCAGTTAGGTTTGGGTTCTTAGTAAATGAAAGCAATGATAGCTACAGTTGGACATTACAGATTGTCAACGAATTGTTAGATGGGTGGAGGGCACCAACTATCATTGTGATCACTATAATGACCCTGGCCAAGGCACTGGGCCTGGCTCACCCCATGGGCCGAGCCTAGCCCAAACCCTTGGCCCAACCCGCTTGGGCTTATTCTTCCCCAACGAACCAGGGACTCTCTAGTTCATTGGAGAGGCACATTTTTTTCCTGGTTTTTTGGTCACGAGCTGGGGTTGGCGATCCACCCCAGCTCGTGTAGGGAGAGGAGACGACTCTCCCGAATCATCTCCTTCCTAGGGAGCACGGGAGCTCCTGAGCTCCTGAGGTCCCTCCAAACACCCCACCGACACCACTCCACCCCATTAATGGAAACAACAAACTCACCTTCGTCTCAGGTTTTCTCCTCCTCCTCCTCCTCTTCCTCTAGCAAGTCTTCTTCTTCCTCTTTTCTCTCCCGATTGTCTCTATGTTTTTTTTTTGGTGGTGGTGGTGAGGATAGGAATCCCAAGTGGGGTGTGCATTATATATAAAATTGTGGTTTAAATGCTAGCCTTTGATCTTGATGCGCACACATATCCCGAGGCTCATCACATGGAGCATATTGCCCCACTCGTCCCCCAAGTCACTTGTGAGTGACTCAAAAATGTGACACCTTGCCTCATGAAGGGTTAATGCGCGTCTCGATTCACATCCAATGTCTCATGTTTTATTTGCCTAACTATAAAATACTCATTAAATTTTCTTGCGGCCATATTGCAACAACACATTACCCGTTAAATTCACATTTAATGTAAATAAATTAACCTTACCCTAATATGCCGCTACCTCGGCCCCACGTCGACACGCGACTCGAGGTACGTTCCTGCTCGTCTCTATACCTACACACCCGTAGAAAATTAACTTAATAGTCTACACAAATACGATACACTAGGCATACATCACAACACAAATAAAATGTACCTCGGCCCTTACCTTGGTAAACGAACGTATCACGGTGTGGGTCCCACAGTATGGGTCGTGGAGCCTGTGTAAAGATGTAAACATAGTTAGAAGTTTTTGGGCCGTTACAAGTACTTTCCCAAACAAGTGCTTCACGACATTGTTTGCCATTCACTTTGCAGACTCAACGGTAAGCTCTTTTTCAGGTAAGTGGAGCCATGCCAACGTGGTATCTAGTGTTATTCTGACTCGCTGCAACAAAAAATAAAACATTTGAATAAAAGAATACGTATGTCATATATTTAAATGTAGTAACAAAATGTTCTAAGTAGTATATAGATTTCACCTCCACCACATTTGTATCGACTACGAAATCACCAATGGAGCTGTCACCATGGTATATAGGGTTCTCAACATTAATATGTGATCATTCGATGAACCAATCAAGATAACCTGCTTTGCAATCCCACTTTAACACGACCTTCTCTCCTCGACTTTTGGGTGCAAGCATATGACACCTCTCCTACATCTCGGGCTGAAAGTTGTACTTAACAATATACTTGAGGACGGAAGGTCCTCGATTAGCTCGAATCAGATTGTAAGGAGGGTTCGGAATCCCTTCCACGTGGTTGAATTACCGTAGGAACTTTTCTGGGTGATAAAGCTCGATTACATCCATGTACCTAATGCAACCAGTATAGAACATGAAGACATGAATGCCATTGGACCTTAACTCATAGTAGGGGTCCCAAGTCACCTATTCGAAGTAGGCACCAAGTATATCATATTAAAATATGTTCACAATACCAACATAACATGAGAAATTTAAAATGCAAGTCAAACCTCGTTTGGTCGTAAGGCATCCAAGTGCTGCAAATAGTATGAATATAATCATCGCCTAAGCCCTAGTGTGGTTTAGGGAGCCACGTAAAAACACGAGGGAGGGTATCCGTGTACTTCACACTTGAGAACGCAAGTCCCAGATTGAAATGATCGTGGATCTACCCCTACATTACGGTGAACAATATTGGATCAGTTAACAATAGTGGATTGAACTACTAGGCACAAAAATAAGTCTCGAAACTCATCATTTTACCTCAAGCAATGTCAAGTAACCGGCAATCTGAGAGACTTAACTCGTGACGCCGCACCAAGTTGACGATATAAGTAGGCAAGAGCAGTTGCACCCCATGCATACGACCCAACATCATCCAAATTCGCGAGGAATCTTAAAAGTGCAACGGGGGCCCTTGATCCAGTTTTATCAGCAAAAAAGGTGCACGACAACTTGTAAAGTAAGTAAGCACGGGCTATGCACTCCGCTTTCGAGTTATCGATTTTGCTAGTCTTCTTTGGACAACATCGGTTGCACAACCAACATTTTCTAATGGTGAAAGTTGTTGACTTATCAAGGTCTTCCTCAGCATTAGCCTCGGATACTCCTAGCAAACTTATGGGCAATTTGAGGCATTCCTCGCAATCAAGGCCATCCTCCACCACGACAACTTTTCCAATCACCGAAATCTTCAAGAGCATGCTCACGTCCTCCAAAGTAATCGAAATTTCACTAAAAGGAAAGTGAAATGTGTTGGTCTCAGGATACTATCTCTCAACAAAAGCCGATATCAAGATCTTGTGGCCCTAGAGTAGGAACAGTCCGTGAGTGCATTTAACTTAGACTTTTGAATTATCCTCTGCAAGGCAGCAGTGTCAGTGTGGCAACTCTACAAATCCCAATCTGCTATTCGATAGCGTGATTTATGCACTTCAATAATGTTCGATGTTGAAAGATCATTAAGTAAATGCATTAGTAATACAATTTGATCACTACTGATGACATAAATACAATATTGAATTGGAAAAAACGTTTTACCTCGTTTCATCAAATCGCTGCAACCATATGGTCCTTAATGCTTAATAACGAGGATCAATCAGATGGCCCACCCGGGAAAAGAGTTGAAATTTCTTTCGGTGGCGCAACCTTCTTCTTCCTACGTATCTTTTTAGGAACATCCTTTTTATTACTAACTATCTTGCCACTGATTTTTTTGGCATTAACTGTCTTGTCACCAACTGTTTGCCCCTCACTATGTTGGCACTGTCTATCTTGGCACTGACTGTGCTGCTAATGACTCTTTTGCCATGATCGATTTTGTCACTTTTCCTACCAACACCCTCGCCATCACCCTCACCATCATACTCACTAACATCGTCACCATCCACATTTGCATCATCGCTAACATGCTCATCGCCATCATCATCATCATCGTCTTCACCTCATCGTCACCATCTTCCCCATTGACACTACTGCTAGACTCACTTTGAACTCCATCAACATCCTGGTCTTTCTCTCCACTAGACTCTGCTAGTTTCGAATCAGACTCTCTATTTTCTACACAAGCCAATGTAAGTTTCTTTTTTGGGGCCTCACCTACACGTAAATTATCCTTCTCCACTTTTTTTGCCCTCACATTACGAGCATGCTTGACAACATGCTGCTCCATTGCTTTCCTCTTACTATAAGATGTTGTTTGGGCGATCCTACCATAACCCTTACGGGAAGCACCCCCTTTCGCTTGTCTACTCTCATTAGCATTGTCTTGCTCCCGTGTAACAATGGTCTTATTTCGGGCCATACCTCATTGAAAGATTAAACACGTGAGATTTTATCATTATATATAAGAAAATTAAATGAAGAATAGATTAAAATTGTGTTTTATTATATGTATGGTACTACAATACCGAGGTGAATCACTTGACTTAGGTACTATGATGTCGAGTTTATAGTCTTGTACTTAGTTCCATGTTATCGAGCTAAGTCATTCTCGCATGCACAATCACTTTGGAACTCAAATACCAACTTTTATGAATACACCTCGGTGTTTACTAACTGAACGTGTTTTCACATAATCGATTACCTCAATCCAAAATATAAGCTTAAGAATTCAAACACATGGTTTGGTATGCTTTAACCAAACCTATCACTTAAACTCGGGGTTTACTAAATGAATGAAAGACTACAAACTCAGTACCCTTACGCCGAAAAATATGTATACAAATTCAACATTCTGATTTAATACCTAGTTACATAATAACAAAGTGTACCCTCAACCCTGAACAACTGAACATCGACGAACACAAAACCTAACCCATAAATCAATGGAAAGTGCTACAAAAGTGCAATATAAGCAAAATACAACAACACCACCACCATGTAAACATCAATTTCATCAAATTTAAAGGGAAACACACCGTAATAGTCGATCCTTGCTACTCAGTTCTTCGGATAGTTTTGATCCACCCAAAACACGACTATTATACCGAAACCAAATCAACGCACGATGGTGACAACGGTGCCAACTTCGAGAATTTCGCCTTCAGATGTATCTGGATATTAGGGCGTCAATAAATGTAGATTTCTTTGGTTTTGCTTATGGGGTGCGATGGAATGTGTTGGAAAGGGATGAAGGGTATTTCAGGGCTTTCACACCAAAAATTGGGGTGCCCTTATAAATTGAAATTCAAATTGGGTGTGCACTTAGAACTGAGGTGCTCTAAGTAAACACTGGGGTGCATATAGCCAGACTAAAAAAAAAGAAACAGCCTGATGTGTTTTCTGGATACTCAATTTCTTTTATAGAACATTGTTTTGGTTTCTGTCTTTTTGTCCTATGTTTTAATACTTGTGCTCTTACCTCAGAGGGCAGGCATATGCGGTTGCTCATGAATGTTTAGGATCTGATAGGGTATCTCGTGTACAAACGACAGAGGCAGTTGCATTTGTTAGAGGATACAACTCATCATCCTTGATAAATCATGTCTCTGCATGATCAATATGATTGCTTCTACTAATATATTTATGAAATTTTATTGTTCCTGTTGGTTAGAAATTCGACGAGGTAGGGGTAGATTGAAGTTAACTTGTGATGCATTAATTAAGAGGGATTTGAATGGTTTGGAATGCTAACCATCAATTGCACTAAATCGAGCATAATGTAAGTTAGATCCATGTAGCTGACCCCAAGTAATTTGGGACTGAGGCTATGCTGTTGTTGTTGTTGGGAAATTACTAATGGTTTCTATTCTTAACTAGGATAATTTAGTACTACTTTTCTGGTTTCTAACACTCTCATGCTCTTCCCAATTTTATTTCATGTTTAAGCGTGAAACTACCATCATCAATAAGAAATATAAAGATTTTACCTAATTCCATCCTAGACTTGTATTTCCACTAGATAGCCATTGGAGCATGCATAAGCATAATCAATGAATAGTTAGTTATATTATTAACCTTTTGCTCTAGCATAACTTAGTTCTTGTTTAAATGCCTCATTGATTTGCTAGGCTTACGCCGAGAAGAAAATTCATTTTATTTCTCAGTTTGTCATATGGATGGACAAGCTTAACTGTATTATATGTTGTTAAGATTATTAAGACTATAATCACCACTTGCATCAAACATTGTCTATATTTCAGGTTAACTACGCTATCAAATCCTTAGCTGATATATCGATGGATATTAGTAGAGGTTGATTCAAGTATTGGATATCACTCATACTTCCTTTAAAGATGGTGTCAGGCTTACACTTGCAAGTTCATGATACTATGAATGAATGTGTAACGGTCTGAATATAATTTGGTGTGATTTATAATGTGTTTGTAGGCGTGGCGGGCAGCTTAGACGCTCGTGGGACCCGCAGATAGGCTTGTGCGCTCCTGGAGCTAGGTAAATAGTACTTTTTGTGTTGAATTGGTTAATTTGCAATGTTTATATTGATATAGCATAAATGGCATCACAATGTATGTTCTTATCGTACATTTGACGTGCGAGATTGAGTGTTATGTGTTCGCCTTAATAGCATGTCGACGCGGGTACCGGGAGTCTAATCGACTTAACACTAGGTCGGGGAACTAAAACACGAAAAATGAATAAAATAGGTTAAATATTTAATATGGAATGTATATTTGGTGGTTAGGGACATGGTCATACGTGTATGCCATAGATCGGGATGCGAAATCGGGCGTTTGAACACCCAAAAAGGCACTTTTTGAGTTACATACAAAGGGTGAGTGTGTTATTGACGTCAATTTCGGAGTCAAGGGAGGTTGGAAAGGGGTAAATGGAGGTTTTTAGATTGCATGGAGATGTATAGGTGTGGAGAGATGCAAATAAACTTATAAAAGTCAATTTTGACTTATTTCTCCACCACGTTTTCTCTCTCTTCACTTCTTATCTGAGTTTGGAAGAGAAACCAGGGTTTTGGAGGATTAAACATGGTGATTCAAGGAGCTTGGAGTGTGTAAATGATCAAAGCAAGGTGAGAATCACTTACACCTTCATTTCCTCTATCTTTTGATCTTAGTTTGAGAGGTTTTGGTAAATATTTGGAGGTTGTTGGGTTGTTGTTTAGATGTGTTTTTAGTGTTTTGAAGTGTTGTTGTTGGTGTTGTGGCTGTTGTTGGGTGGTTAGGGAAGAAGAAAACCCATAAATTTTAGTAGTTTTACTATCCAAAACACGATTAGCACGCTAATCACAGGATCTAGCGCTCGTTAGCGTGCTAATGTTCGTCTGGGCTAATAATGTAAACTGTTTGGGCAATTAGTGCGCTAATGCCTAGACCTAGCGCGCTAATAGACTCCTATTTTGACATAATTTGTGTGATTTGACTTAAAAGACATACAAATGACTCAATAACACTTAAATATGGAACTAGGCCATTACGGGCTATAATTTGGGATATCGGGACTAGGCGAAATCGGATCGGGGGTTAGTGACAGTACACGGAGTGCGGTGTGAGGTGTGTAGTATCCCAATTGACAATACTTTAGCAGTATTTAATTTTGTTTTTGAATTCATTTCCTTTCTTTCAATACTCTATTCCTAGTATATGTATAATGGATGGACGTTGAGGCTCTCCCTCAGTGCCATTTCTGTGTGTACGTCCACTAGGCCATAACACGTGTGCCATCTTGGTGAATAGGGCTACCTGAGAGAGTTATGGGCATGTGTGGGTTCATCGTAGGTTCCACGTCGACCACCTAGCAAATCCAAATACTGGCTTTGTTTGAGTGCTACTCGCCGGCAGTAGTCTGTGGAAGAGTCTGAAGTATGGCGCTAGTCTAACCCTAGGGGCTAGGAACACACGCTTGAGGTTTCACTATCATATTTGCATGCGATGAGCGCGGTTGACTGTATTTTATTTTCGCACATTTATTTAATAGTTTTGTTTCCATTCCGGTGTTTACTTTCTGTATTGCTCACTTAATTTCCTTAGGAATACGCACTCTAAACTCGTCATCTATCTTTTTGTGATGGCTTAACTGCAGATCCTAGTACGAGCGAGGTCAAAATCTGTGGAATGTCCCATATGACGATCATCACGTCGATCTCTATCCTCTCGGCTACCCTGACCCGACTGCCACTCTCCTCTACGAGGCCTTTGTCTCTATTTCAGTCGATCCTCATATTTCCTCTATCTTTTCGGCCTCTAATCAGATCGAGAACCTGATGCTCACTAACTTTACTGACCTTGCAGCGAAGCCTGAATAGCTCGTCGACTGGCTCTCTGAACCATGTAGGTCTCATGCTCGAGGCACTTGTCGTAGACTTCAATCAGAGTATAGGCTCCGCTAGAAACCACTGTGCTCGCTATCCTCTCATCCAAACCCCATACAAAATAATATATCTGCAGTCGATCAGTACCAGCTATATCCATGGAATATGACGACAGATATCCGAACTTCTCTATGTAGACGGTTATCGACATATCACCTTGTACTAGGGATAGAAATGCCTCCCTAATTTCCATCGGTATGTACTCATCCACGAAAATCGTCTGGAACTCTGCCTACGAAGTCTTAGTAGGATGACTTGCAGTGTAAGTAGTCCACCATATCGCTGCAACGGCTCTCAAACAGAATCTGGATAACCTCGGCTGATCGATCTCCTCAACTCACGGCAAGTCATGTAGCCGCTCTTGGGATAATAGTCACTTCCCAGCTACCTCTGGGTCTCCACCCTATAAAAATACCCTAGAGAGAACTTGAGGAAGTCCCTCATCTTCTTAGCCTCTACCGTCATCCGACCCCTAGAGGTCGATGCCACTGCTAGCTTATTGGTCGTCCCAGGTGTACCCACTACTGCAGCCTCCACTGGTCATACGGTTGCTCTCTCTGTCTCTAATACTATTGCCTGCACCTGAATATCGGAGGAAGTAGATTCTACGACTGCCTGCGTAGTCGTTGGTGCAGCTACAACGGTAATAGGAGGAACAATAACCTCTCAAGCTCTCAACAAATCCATAAGCATGGCGAGCCTATCATTTATCATCTGTACCAACGGAACACATCTGAGAACCCCTCTGCTATCCATTCGAAAAATGGGCCGTTATAGAATGGCCATCGTACGATGTGCATTGTTTTGTAAATTGCCATCAGAAGAGTTGCATGCTCTTACATATATCTACATTGCATTCAGCCTATTACTTGTATCCTTCTAGAAGAAAAAGGGTTTCCTTAAGTGCTCTTTCCTTTGGAGTTGTCCTATCTTCTGCCATGCCTCTAATTAGACCAAGCGATACCCTAAACCCTTTAGAAAAAATCTCAATACAATCCCTAGTTGGTGTTTGTAGTGGTTTTTGGGAATGTGATGGTTGCTAATTTAGAGCCTTGTTTTTTCATCAATTGTTATGGATCATGGGTTTACAAATGATTCAAACATTCCATTGATCACCTTTATTTATGTTTTGTTTTGTTTTGTTTGTTTTTTTTTTTGGGTTAAAGAATTCATCATCTTTGTTTTGATAACTTTATAGATGTATTCCATACGTAAAAATAACCATCAATGGTGATTCTACACTACCATAATGATTGGAGTAAATCAATATAGATGGTGGTTTTTATTTTTAACTATTAGATTTAGATGTAATGGATGATATGACTTTTGGTACTTGCACACACTTTTACAAGTCATTAATTTGATATTTTTCCAGCAACATTTAGAGGATATAAAAAAGGAAAATGTTTAGTTGGCTGATATGGGACATAAGGAAATGGCACCAACTCGTGTGCGTGCTGTCCGATACAGAAAAACACACATCTTGAGGTGTATTTGAGGGCATGTATGGTGCCATAACATCATCCTATAAGAAATTAAACCAAATATTTCCTTTGTAAATCTTTAACTTTTTCAAGCACATCTTCTAGGTGGGATGTACCACAATATCAAAGAACAAAAAGTAAAAGATATAAACATGAAACGGGTTATTGTTCCTTAACCAGTGACTTAAGTTCGAGTCCTAAAAATAGAACCACTAATGTTGGGAGCTTCCCCACCTATACGATACGCGACTAATGGTGAACGCGGAGTAATCGAATAATCTGAATACTAGGTGGTTTATACCAAAAAAAGAGATAAACACGAAATAAGAAAAAATTAGAATTATGCATGGCTACCTATATAATTCTTTGCTGATGATTTAATCGTCTTCATGGAAGCAATAGAGCGTCAACTGGAGGTTACTAGCAGTATTTTGACCAACTTCTGCATCAGCTCGGGCAACAAAGTGAGTGCCGAGAAGTCCCTCACCGTCTTCTCACAGAACACAGATGACCCTATCGCAGACAACATTTATAATGTGCTTGGGTTCTCTCAGGCTCATTATTTAGGCAAATATTTTGGTGTCCCAATTATACATAAGCTGGTTGTCAAGAACACATACGAAGAAATCTTGAACAAAGTGAAGTCGAGGACTAGCAAATGGTCACCCCATAAAATGTCACTAGCTGGCAGGGCGACAATCTGCAAGTCATCTCCATCATCCATCTCGAATTATACTATGCAATCAACCAGCCTCCTGAAGGGCCTCTGTGAGAACATCGAAAAATCTTGTAGAAAGTTCCTACAGGGTCCAAGGACAATGTAAGGAAAATGAGCTTGATCAAATGGGACACTATGTGCTTGCCAAAGTCCAAACGGGTCTAGGAAAGAAGAAGATGTTTTTAATGAATCAGGCCTTTCTGATGAAAGTGGCATTGGGTGTTATGGAGGATTCTAACTCACTATGGGCCAGAGTCATGAGAGGGAAGTATAGAGTCCTTCAACTTGGTCCATCCCAAACACCAGTGTAGAAATATATCATATATGTGGAGATGCATTAAAAAAGTGCGGAACCCAATGCTCTCGGGAGTACCGGTCCATTAGGAATGGCAAGAAGGTATGCTTTTGGTTTGATATATGGACGAATATCGAGGAAAATCTCTTACAGGTCATCCTTAGGGAGATCCCTCCTAATTTGGTGGATCTAATGGTGGCTGACTTTTCCCTCCCCAATGGGACTTGAAACCGGATGGCCTTCGCACGCTTATTTCCCTATGCCGCAATTAAGTGTATAGTTGTGGTCTATCCCCTAACTTCGGATGGACCGGAGGATTTGTGGTTTTGGAGACACTCCTCTAATGGTAAATTCTCGATGGCATCCGCTTATAGAGCAATTGTGGGTGACGAGGATTGTGAAGGATTAGGAAACTGGTCCTTAGGATGGAAATGGAGTGGCCCCAGGCGTATTAGAACCTTCGTCGAGCTAGTAATCCATAATGCCCTCATCACTAATGAGGCAAGAATGATGAGGCATATGAACCTTGAGGCGGGATGCGATATATGTGGTGTAGCGATTGAATCTCTAGACCACTTGTTTTGTAACTGCTATTGAGCAAGACCGTCGGAGTACCAGAGGAACTCCATGGCTAGGGTTTAGAGGAAACAGTGGCTCGACAAACTCGTCGAATCCACTGCACAATTTTATTTATATATCGAACAAAGAATACATCTGATCCGTTCATTCATTTACATCTCAGCCGTTCATTATTTACAACACAACACACATATACATCACTTACACCCAATATAATCACAGATGAACCTCTAGATACACATTACATTATCTTTAATGATTTACTATAACATCCCCCCTCAAACTAAGAGGAAGTGAAATGAGGCTTAGTTTGTCCCGTAGGTAGTGAAACCGAGAAGCGGAGAAAGCCTTTGTAAAAATATCAGCCACCTGATTAAATGAGGGAACATGATGTACATGAAGAAGGCCAGCCAATACTTTGTCTCTAACATAATGAATATCCAGTTCAATATGCTTTGTGCGAGAGTGATATACTGGATTTTTTCCCAGAGCAGCCGCACTCATGTTGCACACCACACTGTAGGAACATCACAAAGAGAGACCTGCAATTCTGATAATAAAGATTAAACCCAACTAATTTCAGCAGTTACCTGAGCGAGAGCTCTATATTCAGATTTGGAACGAGCTACAACTTGTTGTTTCTTAGATTGCC
Organism: Stephania yunnanensis; assembly: GCA_039657365.1. Taxonomy (NCBI): domain Eukaryota; kingdom Viridiplantae; phylum Streptophyta; class Magnoliopsida; order Ranunculales; family Menispermaceae; genus Stephania; species Stephania yunnanensis. The sequence continues at coordinate 31,407,758 of CM077582.1, read as the reverse complement.
AAGAAATCAAGTTAGAACCCAAAAACACTGCATAACCAGCCACAAATTTTCTATCATCCACAGATGCTACCCAATCAGCATTAGAATAGCCAGTAAGATACAATACAGAACTCGGCTTGAACTCAGATGTACCTTTAAGGTACCTCAACACTCTCTTAAGAGCTTCCCAATGTACAACAATAGGAGAGTGTTGAAATTGACTTAGAGTATTAACGATGTAAGCTATGTTAGGCCGAGTATTAACAAGATATTGGAGACCAACGAGTAAACTCCTACAAAGAGTTTTATCATTAAAATGAGCATTGCCATCCTTGTACAGATGCTTGCCAGCAACAAAGGGGGTATCAATGGGTTTAGCATTTAACATGCCTCTTTTTTTGTAACAGCTGCTGAATGTAAGCTGTTTGAGTTAAGTACAGTCTTTTGACAGTCCTATGAGCTTCCATACCCAAAAACAAATTGAGATCTCCAATATCTTTTAATGCAAACTTACCATTCAGCCTATCAATAAAGGATTAAATGACAGTTTGATTTGAGCCTGTAACTATAATGTCATCCACATACACCAGCACATACAACACAACTTGTTCTTGATGAAATATGAACAAAAAGTTGTCAGTTTTGGAATTGTGGAAATCCCAAGACAGTAAAGTATTTTTCAACTGATCAAACCATGCACGAGGAGCTTGACGAAGACCATACAATGCTTTATGTAATTTACACACAGCAGTAGGTTGAGAAGTATCCACAAATCCCATAGGCTGATTTGTGTATACTTCCTCAACCAAATCACCATTCAAAACGGCATTATTGATGTCAATTTGTCTCAAAGACCAACCAAAATGTACTGCCAATGACAGAATGACTCGAATAGTAAATTCCTTAACCACATGGCTATATGTCTTATCAAAATCAATCCCGGGTACTTGTTTAAACCCTTTCGCCACTAGTCTAGCCTTATATCGATTGATGGACCCATCAGAATTCTTTTTCACAGAAAAAATCCATTTATTTCCAACAATATTTTGATTTGGAGAAGAAAGAACAAAAGACCAAATACCAGTTTTCATGAGAGCCTGATATTCCTGATCCATAGCTGTTTTCCATTGAGGATGTTGAAGAGCATCAACCACTGAATGAGGAATATCATCCTCATGATGTGAAGCATGAGTTAAAAACACTTTCTTTAAACTTATTCCATCCTTAGCTCTAGTAATCATTGGATGTGTATTTTATGGAATACCAACATCAGACCTTAACTCCTGATCAGAAGAAGGGGTAGCTGCTGATGCATTTAAAACATCGGAAGACCTTAACTCCTGATCAGTAGAAGGTGCTGTTGAATTTGAAATATCAGAAGACCTTGATGCAGACATTGACTGAGATGAGACAATCTGATGAGGAACAAGCAGAGGAAACTTAGTAACTAACTTAGGAGAGGAAGTTGTTGTAGAAGCCCCAGCAAAAATAATGAGTTATATGGAAACTCATTTTCATGAAAGACAACATTTCTAGTGATGTAAATTCTACCAGATGGACTCAAACATTTGTAGCCTTTACGTTGACTACTATACCCCAGAAAAACATACTGTTCAAATCTGAACCGGTATTTATGATTATTGTATGGTCGTAAGTATGGAATACAAGCACAACCAAATACTTTAGGAAGACTGTAATCTGGAGAGACTTTAAACAATTTTTCATAAGGAGACAACCCATGCAAAATTTTGGTAGGAAGACGATTGATAAGAAATGCAACTATAGCACATGCATCCCACCAATATTTCAATGGTAATCTGCCATGAGCTAGCAATGTAAGATTCATCTCAACTATATGCCTATGTTTATGTTCAGCTCTACCATTTTGTGCATGTATGTGAGAACATGGATGTTGAGAAATTATACCACAAGAGTCAAGAATATGCTGGAAAGATCTATATTCGCCTCCCCAGTCAGCTTGAACCCTTTTTATAGTAGTGATAAACTGATTTTCAACCATATACTTGAAATGTATAAATGCTTTTAATGCATCTGACTTCAGTTTAAAGGATACAGCCAGGTAAATTGTATAGAATCATCAATAACATGGATATAATAGTTGAAACCATTTGGAGAAGTAATTGGTGCAGGCCCCTACAAATCAGTATGGATTAAATCCAAAGCATTATTCGGCATTTTACTCGATGAATGAAATGGTAATACATGACTCTTCCCCAATGGACATGACCGACACATATCAGTAATTGAGCTGAATGGAATATGAAGTTTATGATGCATAACCTGTTGAAGTGTCTTTTGTGCAGGGTGACCAAGTCTAGAGTGCCACAATTTAGACAACCTTTATTGGACACAAACAAAGCAGTGTGAGATGTAGACGACTGTGCAGTTGGACCAGAGATGCGATATAGACCATTTTGGAGTGTTCCGTAAAGAAGAATCTCATTGGTTTGGATATCCTTCACGAAACAGATATGAGGATGAAACTCAATCAACGCATTGTTGTCTTTTGTTAACTGGGAGGCACTCAACAAATTCTTTTTGATGTTAGGTACACACAAAGTGTTGTGAAACGATAATCTAGAACCAAAGGTTGGAATGCAAGCAGACCCTGTGCTAGCAATATTTAGCAATTGACCATTACCAACCATTAAATTCTGTGTACCTGAGTAAGCTGAATTGTTCACCAGCTGAGAATAATCTCTAGTGACATGTGAGGTTGCCCCATTGTCCATGTACCATGATTCATCATGTCCAGTTTCTGATGCAGTGAGAAATGACGATGGTGTATGAGATGTAGGATTGAATGGCTTCATTTGTTGTTGTTGAGTAGTCCCAGCTTGAGTATCCATATATTTCATGTCTGCCCTATAATAACAGACTGCTGCAGGATGACCAAACTTTCCACAAATCTGACATGTAGGTTTACTATTACTGCTGGATGATCGAAAACTTCCTCGGCCACGAAAACGACCATTTCCACGACCTCTGAAACCACCATTTCCTCTATTTCCATTGCCATTATTATTCCAGTTTTGAACATTCGACTTGAAACCACTTCCTTTTACTTCGGCAGCATTCAGAGAATGTGAATCACGTATCACTAAAGAATTTAAATCTTGAGTAACATTGTACTGATCCAGTGTTTCCTCAAACCCTAGTAAAGTAGAATACATTTCTTGCCACTGCAATTCGGACTTGCCTTGCAAGAGAGTTGTGATCGGCAGATAATCTCTATCTAATCCAATAAGTACACTTGAAATCAAATCATCTATGCTCACCATCGACCCAGCAATGGCCAGGTTATCTGATATTCTTTTCATCTTCGAGAGATAGTCACTCATCTTCATAGTGCCTTTACGAGTTGTGTGAAGTGCTTTCTTGAGTGATTAGACATGTACTCTATTGTTAGATCCGCAGTATGCCTCGATTGCTTTCCACAACTCATTTGTTGTTTGTTTGGGCGTATTGCCTATAATCTGCATCGCTGTCTCTGGGATCATAGAATTTATCAACCATCCTAATAGAAATCTATCTCGACTGAACCATACCTTGTAATCTGGATTAGGTGAACCATCAGTCAAGATCTTGTTAGGAGTAATTAGTGTTCCAAACAAGTGACCATCTAGATCAAACCCTTGAATGACAGGAACAACAATAGATTTCCACAGGAGAAAATTTGATCCATTAAGTTTACGGTAACAAACTGACTTAACGAATTTCCAAACGGAGTAAGCGAAGTTCCTGAATTCAAACCTGAACCTCGACCTGAGACAGATCCCGACGAATGAGATCCTTGCTCCAAGATTCCAGATTTTACCTCCATCTTTACCGATCTATACCGACCTTTGATGATTTACTAACAATACCTTTCAGATATCTTGATTTCTCGACCAAATCTGCTATCTTGAAGTGAAAAACTTCAAGATTCTTCGGATCTGTCACTGTAAGTCGCTAATCACACTCAAAATACTTCAGATCTAGAGATATATCTTCTAGATCTACTGGTTTCTCTTCCAGATCTGGTGATATCTCTTCCAGATCCACTAACTTCTCTTTCAGATCTGATAATTTCTCTGCCAGATCTAGAGCTTTCTATTCTAGATCTTTCAGATCTTGTGCTTTCTCTTCCAGATTCAGTGATTTCTTATTGTCAAACTACTAGATCTGAGTTCGTGAGATCTGAGCACTAGATCTGAGTTCGTGAGATCTTCTTCGCAGCTCTTCAAATGTTTCACCAGATTTCACAAATCCGGTATTTGCGACTTTGATCGATCTTGTTCTAGCGTTTGCTTGCGAGCTCTGATACCATGTCGAAGTACCAGAGGAACTCCATGGCTAGGGTTTGGAGGAAACAGTGGCTCGACAAACTCGTTGAATCCACTGCACAATTTTATTTATATATCAAACAAAGAATACATCTGATCCGTTCATTCATTTACATCTCGGCCGTTCATTATCTACAACACAACACACACACACATCACTTACACCCAATATAACCACAGATAAACCTCGAGATACACATTACACTATCTTTAATGATTCACTCTAACAAAGAAAGATCTAGTGGATGGTTTTTGGGGCTGAAATGCTTGGCCAGTTCTTCAATGCACCGTTTAAGGAGTGGCTAACCTCTTATTTGAGATCGTCAAAGAAGATTAAAGGTACTATTGAACCCTTTCTCTTTCCTATGGCCTGTTGGCATATATGGATGATGAGAAATAAGACCGTCCTAGGAGATTAGGACTACAATGAATGGAACACAGTGAGCTCCATCTGAGCCAAAGCCAAGGAGTTTGATAAAATTGCCCACATGAGGGCTTAGAGTCACTTCTTACCATAGTGTGTAGAGAAGTTAATTGGATAGACTCCCCCGGGTATAGATGGATAAATGTTAACATGGAAGGTGGTCCGATCTGGTTACCAATCTTCTAAAGCAAGGGAATTGTGTCGTAATGAATCAGTAGAATGGCTGGGTGGATTTACTTCGAACCTGAGCTTCTGCAACTCATTTGAAACTGAGTTATGGGGGGCTCTTCTGAGGTTACGGATGGCCGAGACCGTGGCTTTCGAGATGTGATCCTAAAACTCGACAATAAGAGCGTGGTGGAGACCTTAAGAGGGAATCGCGTTGATTTGAATGGCCAGGGGCAGTTATGTGCACTTTCTGTGGAATTGCTCAGCCGACCTTGGCATGTTCATATTTTACACACGTATAGGGAAGGAATAGAGCGATGAATTGGATGGAAAATCATGCTTTTGATTTTGTTTTGGGCACCCACTATTTGGTGACAACGCCCCCTGGTTTGAACTCCATTATGGTGGAAGACATTGCTGGTGTTTGCTTCCCGTGGAATTCTGTGCTATAATCTACCATTTAGACCTAAGTCCTTGTAATACTGGGTATTTCTACCCCCATTTTAATCCAAAAAAAGATGATGCCTGATGGAATACCAATTAATGAAAATTTTGAAAATGCCAATTGCTCAACACAACAACCATTCATAAACATAGTCATCGTAGTGACAAAAGTTCAATCAATAATGATAGGACTATTCTTGGTATAGCCATCTGAATCATCGTGCCCACCTCCATATTGGTACATGCATTAGGCCATTCGACAAGGTTTACTGCTATTCCAATAGAAGGCTTGAAGAAAAGGGAATAGTCCGCTATTTCTTTGTTCAATTTCTTCCATATTTCTCCCATCAAATGTTTGATGTACTTACAAGCAACTTCCTCTGGAAACCCCCCTCCTTCATGTAGCACTGAATTGACTTTGCAACATCATCCCTCTCTAGCTCAGCTTGTAATATGAATATTATATATAATGGCCAATTAGAAAGGTCATTATCTTTGCATTTAATTAATTGATAATCTAATGGTAAGTAATGTTGTGCATTTAAGGATCTTATATATATATTTTACAATGAACTGAGATAATCAAACTTAATGAAGCTCTAACACATACCAAATGAACTTTAATAAGTACCAAGGGCTTAGAGCATCGGTGCCAAGTATCATGAGTATAGTATGGACGTGTGGGAGACACATTTATGTTGGATATTATTGCATTTTGAGGTAAGTAAACTAATAAGGGCGTCAACATGATTTATTTTCAACTTCTTATTATTAATCTCTTGAAAAGCATGTGTTATTTATATTCCATTCTTGTTTCAAGTGGCCTAGGGTCTAGGTAGTCCATCAATTGTGTCACCTCGCGGGTTAAGCATCCAGAGTCACCGTGGCTTCTCGTTGAGGACTATTCAAGGGATAAAGCATCCGAGGTCACCGTGGCTTACCTTGATAGTTAAGGGGCTGTTGGAAGTGACTCGATGTGTCCGCAATGCCTAGAAAGTCACTTTAGGGCCGTTATAAGTGGCATTGGGCCTGTCGTGTTGACTTCAAGTTGTGTTATAGTTTAAAGACCCGCAGTTTGGACCAGATTAGCTATTCATTTATCTTTTGCTTCTTTTCTACTTGATTGTCACTGCTTAATTGATTGGTCTGTTTATCATGCACTTTTTCATTTTATTTACAGCTTTCTTTAAACACTCGCATGATTTAGAGACTATTGTAATTTATTATTCAGAAATACTATTGAATCCCTTTTGGCTTTACTCAATGGAATTGTTTTTGTAGTTGGTTATAATTGCAGGTCCCTCGAGCGGTAAGGGGAAGGAGCCTATACTTGGTGATGACCTCTGAGCTACCCTCATAGCAAGCTATATTACTCTTACTTCATAGATTCTTTTGTCATTTTATTATATATATGACTATATATTCATGATGTTTTGATGCTTTTGGATACTTGGGGATGTGAGATACATTGATGATATATGTATATGCGTATTGTACTCTTTTCACTAGTTTCATGCATGATATCACACTATTTGCAAGAACTCTACGTATAGGTTGTCCCGACTTTAATTCTAATTATCAACAATATTGTTTAAATTGCTTTCGCTGTTGTAATCGACATTAAAGTTATCATCATAAACTTTAAAACCCTAATAAGGACAATAAGGAAAATTAATTTGAAATAGAGGCTAACTAGGCGTGTGTTGACTCTACGGAAGTTGATCGCGGGTCCATGTAGGTCTAGTGCGGGGCGAGGCTTAATTTGTGGCGATTGGGGCCGTCATAGACACCGTATGTGAAGGATCTTTATTCGATATAGCATCAACATTACAAAAAGACGCTATTAATAAAATGGCTAAACAATCAAAGTAATATGATGAAAAAAAATAAATTCATAAAAAAGTAATCTTCTGAAACCAATAAAAGAAGTAGTACATCTAATGAAAAAGTTGATGAGTTGGCTAGCATAGTTAAGTTGCTATTAAAAGATAGATCAAACCAAGTAAAACCATGTGGATTCTATAATGAAGGTAAACATCATACGGATACGTGCCCTACTTTACATGAAGATAATACTAAAGAAATTAATGCAATTATGAACCAATTTTCTGGTCCTCCCAAGAATCGATTTGATAATAATAGTTACTATACTAGAGAACCACATTCAAATCTTAGCTATGGTCGATAAAATAAGAATTATACCACTTATATACCAAGAACACAAATACAATCTGCACCAATTTAACAATCTCAACAAATGGTTCAACCTATGCAACCGGATTTATAGCAAATCTTGCATAATTTTATGACTTAAAGTCATCAAAACTTTACATAAATTTTCCAAAATAAAGTTAAGACTTATACATCTATTATGAGTTGAAAAATCAATTAAGTCAAATGAACCTACAAATTAATATACTAAGTAATCAAACTAAAACATCTAGTCAGACTACTACTCCTACTGAGAGGGGTATGAAAAAAAGAAAATACAAAAAATAATAGAAGAAGAAGAAGAAGAAGAAAAGATGATGGCCAATGTCATTCCTACTAGAGATTAGATGACTAAACAACCGAAATATACACATTTTCATGAAAGGTTGTACCTATGGTAATTAACCATAGTTGAAGCTTGTGAAAAGTCTTTACAAACTCCTGAAATAGTTGATAAAGAAAAAATGATAAGGTTTTTGATAAATTAAATGAAGATATATATTCTATTTCTCCCGTTCCACAATGATTAGTGAATGCTAAGGAGGAAGAAATTAATGATGACATTCTTAAAGCATTTTGAAAAATAGAGATTAACAAACCTTTGATGGAATTGATTATGCAATTATCGAATTATGATGAAGTTTTGAAAGAATTCTCTGAATCTAAAGACAAATTTTTAGAGGAATCTAGAGAAAACTTATAGCAAAAGATATCAACTTTAATAAAAAAAGAAAATACTTGAGAAATGTTCCGATCTAGAAATGTTTGAAATACCTATCACGATAAAAACTTCTATTAAATTTGATATGTGTGATCTCGAATCATTAATTAAAGTGATGTCACTTAAATTATATGAACAATTGAAAATATGATTGTTGACTAATTGTAATGGCCCGCTTTAATTAATCTTGATTAACTGAAAAATTATAGATTAAGATCCTAAGCTCAGACCCATGTGGACGTCGAGTAAAAGCCTAGGGCACACCTAACGAGGTGAAATTTATTATTTTTGTGTGGCGAGTGTTTATTTATTTTATTATTATTTAATAGTTCGCATCGCGCTAATTGAGAATTACGCTTGATCGCGTTGTACGCGTGTGGTGACGAGAGTGTACGACATCGCGGTGTTCGCATAACGCGGGTGTATAGGATAGTCTGGGATTTAGTTGTCACATCATACATCCCATCACATCACGTATTCAATCACCATACCTCCACCCATTCCCTTACTTTTCTCTCTCCTCTCCAAAGTCAACCAAAAAAAAAAAAACTTTTCTCTCCTGACTCGATCTCTCTCTACCCGAGTTTCTTCCTCCCCCCCTCATTTTCATTTTTTTCCCCTACTTCAAACTTCTCACCACCAAGTTCTCCATCACTTTCTCAACTCTATGCTTTGTGTCAATCTTTTTGCTTCAAATAGGTTTAGGCTCAATGCATGATAGAAAATTGTTCATGTACTCAAATGGGACCTCCACTTCTGGTCTTTCAATAAAAATGACTTAGTAAAATGGTTTCCAAGTTATGAACTTAAAAAAAATTAGGTTTTAGGGTTCTATGTGTTCATAAATGTGATGTTAAAGTTGTTTACTTTGATAAAAAAAAATGATTGATGAATTTGATATATTATGATGTCTTTATTGTTTTCAGAGATGATTAGACCCTATTAAAAGTGATTTAGGCGATGGAGATGGCTGAGGTGGGATTCAGGATCAAAAACCCTAAATCTCGACCTGCTAAAATGCACTCTGCAATGCAAATAACGCATTATCTAGACCATATAGCGTGCAAGTATTTCTGTAAATGGAAAAGCTCGACATGTTTTTGTAAACCAACAATATCTTACTCATTTTAACTAAAGTTTTGATGTTCCACTTATCATAGGAAAGCTAAGAGAGAGAGTAACAACCTCAAACCATTAGTTTATGAAAATTAAGTCATCTTAGTTTTTAAAAATGATTCGAAAAAAGTGCTTGTTCATAGAATGTTATTTTGTGATAGCGTTGTGGATTATTTTTGTATTAGTCAGTCTTAACCTTTTAATCAAAGACTAAAACTACCTAATATAACTTCAATTGACACCAGAATTGTAGGGGACTAGTGTCGTGTATAGGACACGCGATTTGAAGCGTGAGACAACCGTTAGTGCATTGATTTACGTGTTAAATAAAGTAAGTAAACTAGCAGGGACCTCAATACTAGTTCTTATCAATTGTTTGGTTATCGCACTTGGTAAATCGTTATATACGATTTTTTTTGTCATGTTATCGTCGATGTTAACGCTCTCTTTGTGATTCTCATTCCATATATTGGTGAATGTTTTTCCTTACGAATTGATTATTCATAACTTTTTTGTATGGTTCTTTGTAGATCTTCGTGACTTGCGTCTTGAAATGCATGCATTATTTGCGAATCTAAGTTCAATTTATTGTTTATGATAACCTATGTGGTTTATATTGAATATCTTCATGGCATGCTCTCATATCGATCAGATTAGGGCTTAAGTGGTATAATGGTAGTTACAGGTGCTATACATGTGTTTTATGATCATATGTACCACCGTGAATACATGGATTGTAGATTATGCAAAATGCACAATTTGGGATTAGAAAGCCAAGTGTGGCTGTGTGTCTACTACTGTTAATGGAGAGAATCTAAACTATTTGAACTTAATGAAGTCTACACCCCACATTGGAATTTGGTTTGTGTACTGTATGTTAAAACCAGACGGAGTTAGACAACTTGGATACCCATATATATGTGATATTGTCACTTAATTCTCTTCGAAGTCCTTATTAGCTTATTTGTCATGCATTTTCTATTTCATTTGTTTGTGATTACGTACATGATCTATTAGATAACCATTTTTTTGATTGTAGAATTAATGTTGAGACTCCAACTGCTTTATTCACAAGAATCGTCTTTTGTATGGTGATAATTGCAGGTCTATGTTCTAGTAAGGGAAAAGAGCCAGAACTTGGTGACTTCCTCAGAGATTTTCTTAGAGCTGGCTTTTATATTTTGCCACGCGTATGTCATTTTCGTGTATTTATGTTATATATATTTTATAAAGGAGACATTCAAAGTTGCTCAAACTACCAGGGAATTAAACTTATAAGTTATACGATGAAACTTTCGGAGAGCATAATCGACAATAGGCTAAGGAGAGAAACAACAATATCAGAGAACCAATTTGGTTTCATGCCTGGGAGGTCAACTATGGAGGCAATTTTTCTTGTAAGACAATTGTTAGAAAAATATAGAGAAAAGAATAAAGATCTTCATATGGTATTCGTTGATTTAGAAAAAAACATATGATAGGGTTCCTAGAGATGTTCTTTGATGGGTTCTAGAAAGAAAAAGAGTGCATGCTAGATACATAGACACTATTAAGGATATGTATGATGAAGTAGTAACGAGTATAAAGACATTTAAGGGAGTTACAAAAGAATTTTCCATTATGATGGGGCTACATCAAGGATCGGCTTTAAGCCCATATCTATTTACTTTAGTTGTGGATAAACTAACTAGACATATTCAAGCGGATATACCTTGGTGTATGCTATTTGCAGATGATATTGTCTTAGTGGATGAAATTAAAGATGGAGTGAATAGAAAATTAGAAATCTGGAGGGATACATGAAAATCTACATGCTTTAAGTTGAGTAGGAAGAAAATCGAATACATGCACTGTGAGTTTAGAAACATTGGACATTGAGATGATGGAGTGGTAAAATTAAGGGAAGTAGAAGTTCCTAAGGTAAACCACTTTAGATACCTAGGATCAATCATACAAAATGATGGTAAAATCGAGAACGATGTCACACAAAGAATTCAAGCAGGATGGAAGAAATGGCGGAGTGCAACAGGGATGATTTGTGATCAAAATATTCCTACTAAGTTAAAAGGAAAATTTTATAGGACCGCAATTAGGCCTGCTATGCTCTATGGAAGTGAATGTTGGGCGGTAAAGCAACAAAAATTACATAAAATGAACGTAGTAGAAATGAGGATGCTTAGGTGGATGTGTGGTAAAACTCGTACAGATAGAATAAGAAATATAGAAATTCAAAGACAAGTAGGAGTATCACCATTTAATACAAAGATTAGGGAAGGGTAGTTGCGATGGTTCGGTCACCTACAACGAAGGCCTACAAATGCCCCAACTAGAAAACTTGACTCAAAAGAAATTGTAGAAATTCGATGAGGTAGGGGCAGACCAAAGTTAATATGGGATACATTAATTAGGAGGCATTTAAATGGTTTGCAAAGCTCACCATCAATTGCATAGGTTGTCCCAACTTAATAATTAATAATACTTTTGAAACATTGAATAATTAATTATGGAAACAAAGGCTGACTAGGCATTTGTTGACCTTGTGAAGGCTGACTCGGGGGGGTCCATGTAAGTCTAAGCCAAGAGGGGCCCAGTTTTGGTGATTGGGACCATCATAGAATCATAAATTTAAAAATATGCAATCTATCCCATTTCTGTCGAGCGACCATAATCAGATGACTTATTCCCAAAGTGGTAGGTAAACAGTAATAAAGATTCATGAGTTTGAGAGGATATCCCTCGAGAACCCCACGCCCTCGAATCTCCATGGAGTATGATCCTGACTAGCATCACAAATCCTCCTAAATCTCATACGTATCAACACTGATTAGTGACTCTAGTCGTAAAGCACCATGGTATTCACCTTATCTCACATATAGCCAGTGAACACAATGGGACCCTCAAGAGCCACTTTTGTTTTGTGTCCACGAATACATGACCAATAAATATGCAACGAAAAACTAATGCATGCAATTATATTCATTAAATACTGTTCAATGTAAAGGTTATTATGGGAATTACTTTCAAACAACTAACTTTTAGTTTAGTTTTTCGGGTTCCAGGAGTGTCAGATCACTTTGAAAGTTGTTAAATTACCTTCTTTACATACCCAATTATATTACAGGTCAAGCTTCAAGTAACAACAAATAATGAAATCCCATGAAACCTGCGGCCAAAGTTTGCTCGATAAGTTTTTCTAAAAATAATTATTTATAACAACTTCGACTAGCTTTGAACTAGCTAACTTGGGATATTTTTTAACATTGCAAACCACAATAAAAAGGAACTTGTAGAGCTTCCTTCATACTTTTCATAGTCTATAAGAACACTTAAATTTGATCACAAATGGAGAAGTTGAGAATTTCCCTAATGGCCTATTGATTAGGCATATTTTATTTATTTTGAAATAATAAAACCTCTCGAAAACAATGTTGTTACAATTAAATCCTCAAAACTTGGCACCAATAACCGAGAAATCATATCAAATTGTATTCAAAATATTTCCACATCCTATTGAGTCGATTTGAAAAAAAAAAACTAATTATCGAATACATCCAAAAACCTAATGTAAATCAATTTCAACAAAAAACATATTCAAAAATAGCTATGAACAGAATTACATCAATTCATTTCACTAAAACCCTAACACACATCTGTAGAATTTACTCAAATTGATGCAAATCAATCTAATATACCAATAACGACAATCCCTATCAATTTCTTTCAAAACTTTTGAAAGAAATAAAAAAGTCACACGAATTCAAATTGAATTGTTGAAAAATGCCCTAAATTGAAAACTTATAAATTGCTGGTGGAGTACCTTATTTCCACTACAAAAACTTCGCTCAAACTTACCATTGCGCGATGCTTTATAGTTTTGTATAGAGAAACATGAGGAAAGTTAGACATACGGAGCTCCATGAGCGAAAATGTCTACGGAGAGGTTTACACACAAAACGTAAAATACATTCTGTTGAACATTTAATGGTTAATTTCATATTATTTTTTTTCTTATTTATATATAGACCTTTATTTCATATCCAAAAAATGGGGGAGGGAGGCCCCTAGCTCATTTTTCATTCTTGAAAAATAAAGGAGGGTTGCGATAGGTTGACAACCAATATAGGACTTTTGTCACTCTTCATGAAATGTATCAAACACATATAAACGTTGAGGCATTCCCACCTAAATGGTTTGGAAAGCTCACCATCAATTGTACGTAATGGAGCATAATAGAAAAGTTTAATCTATGTAGCCGGCCCCAATTAATTTGGGACTGGGGCTTTGTTGTTGTTGTATTTATATATAAATCCTTAGCTATTGTCAGCAACTTAATTTCTTTTAACTTATTAATTCATTAATTCCATATTTTGATGTGTGTTGACTTTTGGTGCTCGTTTCCGATCCGATTTTTTGCCAAGTCGAGCCAACTTCTCAAAAAAATTGTCCAATTCCATAAGACTTCCAGAACACTGGTTTTGGTCACACCCAAACCTCAAAAACCTTAACTTTGTCCATGACATACAAAAAACCTCTGGACCAATCCATTTGCCATACTTGATCAAACTTGCACTAATTTGGACTCAATCTCAACCTCGACCACCAACAATTGACATGAATGTCGAAACAAGGTCTCACACCTACTTCATTCTCATTTCACACTACCTCCAATCCCAACTTGCATGCAATTCGAGGGAAAATCCCCATGTCAACTCATTAAGTCCATCGAAATGCACTTTTTAATTTTAAAACTTAAATGCATTTAATTTTTCACAAAATTTGAAAATAAAGTTTGGGTAAGTATTTTTACTATCTTAGAACTTATTTTGATATGTATCTCGAGATAAAAGCTTGTAAGGTTCGAGTTTATTCAATTAACTTTAAATTTTGCAAAATAACATAGTATATACTACATAACACCGGGCACACATCACTTAATACTAAAGTTACATGTAAATCTCTGTTCACCAGTCCTTAGCTCCGGACTCACGGCCTAAATCATAATTAGGCTCTGTTAATTCTTGATTAGCCATATTTATTGGTTTAAAAACTTTAAGATTTCACAGCTACTTGAATCGCCCGCGTCAAGAGATATCGACTTCATTATAGACTTGGTTTCGAGGACCAAATCGATATCGATTTTTTTGTACACGATGACATTATGAGAGCTCGATGACTTGTTGAGTTGTTACGACTAGGATTCGTTCACCTGAGTATGTCGCCCTGAGGCGTGCCAGTACTGTTCATCGAGAAGAAGGACTACAAGTTATGACTCTACATGGATTATAGAAAGCCTTACAAAGACACCGTTTGGAACCCGGCTTCCTTGCATCGATGACTTGTTTGATCAGCTTAGAGGGGCTTACTGGTTTTCCAAGTTCGACTTGAGATCAGGCTTTTAATAGCTCAGGATTAGAGGTGAGGATAGGGAGAAGACTGTTTTCTGCATGAGATTTGGACATTAACAGTTCAGCATGATGCCTTTTAGGGTGACTAATGCTCTAATAGTGTTCGCAGATCTAATGCACAAAGTATTGAGGGAGTATTTGGACAAATTCATGATACTATTCATTGATGACATTCTAATATATTATAGGGCTCATGCAGATCATGAGGGGCACTTCGAGATAATATGCCAAATTCATAAGTACAACTTTTGGCTTACAAAGGTTGAATTTCATGGACACATTGTCAAAGCCAACGTAGTATGAGTTTTCCCCGCAAAGGTCGAACTCGTGATTGATTGGTCTACATCGATGCCAATGACAAACATCCATAGTTTTCTTAGATTAGGATGACATTACTAGCATTTCATACACGATTTCTTGAGGATTTTTGTGCCAATATCAGAGTTAGTAAATAAAGAAGTCAATTGCTAGTGGAATGACTGTTATGAGCAAGCCTTCAGGTATTTGAAGGAACAATTGACTATAGCACCAATGTTAGTGTTACTAGAGATGGGAAAGGGCTTCAGTGTGAACACTAGTGCTTTAGATGTCGATGGGCTGTGTTTTGATGCAAGATGATAGAGTGATAGCTTATGCATATCGAAAATTAAAGGTTTATAAGAAAAAAGTACCCGACAAATGACTTAGAGCTGGTAGTTTTAGTAGTTGTAATAAAGATGTGACATCATTACTTATACGGTGAGAGGTTCGCTTTGTACATGGATCATAAAAATTAGAAATACCTCTTCACATAGAAAGACTTGAATGTAAGATAAAAGAGATGGTTTGAATTATATAGGATTATGATTTCTCATTAAAGTACCACACTGGAAAATACAATGTAGTGGCAGATGCTTTAAGCGGGAGAAGATTGAATGCGAAGATTATGAGATGTCATTTGACACATGAGTATGCGTTACTCGAGGAAACCCAACACATATTATTTAATAGATATTCTTGTAGTCACGGAGGTAGTGATTTTATGTTAAATAAGGACTCAAATAGTGTTTGTTGAGATTGTAATTTAGGGGCTGCAAGATGATGACCTATATTACAGGTTCACTGAGATGGCAAAGATTTTAGATCACCAAAAATTGATTTAGTCAACTGACTCATTCCTAAGATTTAGAAGACGCCTATGGATTCAATCTGTAGCTAAAATTCGAGAGGACATATTCATAAAGCTCTAGATCAAATCAAGATGTATACGGAAATGGAACATCTCTTCATATGGCTAGGGATGAAGACCTACATTTATGATTAGATTAAAGCATACGAGATATGCCAAAAAGTTAAAGCTGTGCATAAGGGGCCTAAAGGACTACTACTGCAACTTCCCATCCCATTGGTGAAAGTAGGAGTGTATTGCCATGGACTTCATCAATAGATTGCCTCAATCTCGTCGTGGACACGATGATAAATGGGTGATTGAGGATAGGCTGACCAAGTCTGAGCACTTCTTAGTGATCTCTACTGCACACTGAGTGGATAGGCTGGCTATGTTGTGCGAGCAAGATATAGTCCAACTCAATGGTGTTTCGTTGTCAATCGTGTCAAATAAAGGATCGTAGTTTACGTATGATAATTAGCAAAGTATGCAGGCACAGTTTGGCATGTAGTTGGAAATCTGTACTACCTACCATCAACATATAAATGAACTATGATAACCTAAAACCTAAAACACCCAAATTAGGGGCAATTTAGTAGTCTAGCAAAAGCCCTACATTATTAATCTAGTACATTAATCACATTATAAACCCTAGCTACTTTTTGTTCGCACACAAATTCAGAAAGAAAAGAATAGGAGAGCTTGTGTTAGAGATCAAGAGGTGGTGGTGGTGTTTTAAAATTGAGGAAGGCTCATTGGAAGGTAATCCTTCACCACATACACTTTATTTTTCGTGCAATCTTCCTTATTGTAGCTTTGTTTGGTGAAAATTGGTGAAAGTGTCAAAAGAGGGCGACGATGTTTGGTGTCATCATCGTTGGGAAGTAAACGGGGTGTCACAAGATTAATGGGAGTGAAGAAATGGCACACGCCCCCCTCCTATATTTTTTTCCCGCCCTCATTCGACTACCAGGGGGTTGCCTTCCAGGTGCAGGGGCACCCTTGTGTGTAGTGCCCGAGGGTGAGGGAGCAAATGTTCCCCCTTTTGAATAAGAGGATGATGCCCTCTAGTTTGTGCAGCAGAGCTGATTTTACCCTAGACTATCTAAGAGCCATATCGTTCATTGGACCGCTCAACAATGGCAAAAATGACCCCTCATCTGGTGAATAGGGGCCAAATTGACCCCTGCACTTGTTAATAAGGGCCAAAATGGCATTTGCCCCATAAATTAAAAAATAGTAATAAAATAATGATAATAATAATAGAATATATATATATGATAAAATACAAAAAATTCTTGCCTTTAAATGGGTTGCAATCATGCTTCCCTGAAGGAGAGTGATCGGGTCCCACATCTCGACCCTCACACCAGAGACATAGGACCTATGGGAACTACACTAGTGGACCCTAAAGTAAATCGAAAAGTAAATTGAAATTAATATATGACTTGTCATCGATTTGAATGTGTCTTAAACTGTTTAGATTCACAAGGCAGTCCGCATAAGACCCATAGCACGCAACGATAGAAAACAGGATTTGCGTAAGTCAAGGTAAGTGGTGTGCTTGCTCAATTATCAAATATGGTTTGATATTAGTTATGCGATGACATACATTTTTAACTAGTGACTTAGGAATGGGTTCCATCATGCTATTGGTTTGGATCTACATATCTATGAAATGTGAATGCATTTATTTCCTATTATGATATTCATTTCCCCATGATGTTTGTGAATCCCCATTAAGGTCATTATTAGCAAGTGATCATATCTAATGCACCTGGATGTTTGTAGTGCCACCGAGGGCCTTACTATTTAATTCCTCAAGATGTTTGTGGAGTTTGCAATTGAGGGCTTTTACTTTTCTATTTGAATTCATAAGGGTATCAATTAAGGACATGAGTTGGAGTTTCCTTCGCTTATATTTTTTTTTTGTAGAGGGACGTGAATCGGTGATGGCTTTGGATGAACCTACTATTGGTTTGATAGGACTAACGAATGGGGACATAAGGCATGCATGTTTTGTAGTGGTTGACATCACCCCGATGGTAGATCAATCGGTTACCGTATTCTTGAAAATAACTCGTATGCATTGAATAAAACCACGACTTTATGTTATTACTATTCTTTATGGAATCTCTCTTTTGTTAACCCCATGCCTGATGAGTTTTAACTTAAATATACTTTATCAATCTTGTTGAGGTGGTTTATGAATTTTTATAAATCCAAGTGATATTTTGTTTTAAATGTTTCCTTATTCAATTTCAATTCATGCTAGTCTTGCATGCTCATTAAGTATTACTTGTATATTTAATGATTGAGAGAGGTTTTAGCATTACGGAGCTCCGTTATCCCTTTTATCTCATCCGACTTACATTTCAGTACCTTCCACTTTGCCGCTAGATTGGGACGAGGGAAAGGCTATTATTTGCCATATTCTTTTCTTGTAAGCCTTGAAATGTAATCTAATTATTTGATTTTAAAATTATTAAAATTTGGTTGAATTTAAATAGTTTTTTTAGGTAGAATGGACCTCACTTTCCTTTAGTTTCAAGGTTAGTGAAACCTAAGTTGTAAAGACTTTAAGTTTAAAGGTCAAGTTTAAGTAACTTAAGTCAATGATATTGGACATTGATTTAAAGTCGACATAACATACACAAATGATAAATCTTAGGATTGGGTGGGATAATAAAATTGATGGATAAAAGATTTACTATAATGATTATTTGTTACTTTGTATATATAATATCTCATTAGATATATAAAGAATTGCCTTCCCCAACTAGTTTGATTGTCTTTGACGATTTTCACGTGCGAATGAGGAACTTGAGTTCTACTAGACTGTAGTGAAATGACAATGAATGGTACAAGAAAATCAAGGCAAACTCTTTTGTAGAGTCCACACGCACTTCAAGATTGTCTGTGATGACTAATGCGAGAATGAATAAGCTATGATTCAAAACTATGCGATGTGATGAGCCTATACTTATTGGTAATTTAGCAAATAAAAAATTAAAAAGGAATCATGAAACTTGAGGGGGCAGTGATTCGCCACGCTACTTATGTAAATTGAAGTAGCAATGTGGTCGCACTTTTAAAAGTTATTCTAACTTTAGAGATTCTAATAAAATAGTTAAAATTCATGTTCCTCAAAAATCGATTCGAATTTGACTTCTCATAGATTGAATCATGTTTCTCAAATTTTGTTCGATCATGTATGAAAGAAAGCTAAATTTAAACTAGTTATCAAGGAGGTGAATATTGAAATAGAGGATTCCAAATTATGGGTTGACTCAAAACGTAAGTACATGGCGTACAGGATAGGGAATGAAAAGTTAAGGAATAGCTCAAAATAAATCAATTAGTAAAGTTAGCGATTACTCTATAATGGTGCACATTTTTAGTAAGTGTCGTGCTAGTTTACGCGAAGATAGTCGAGCTACAAAAACTTAGGGATCCCAAGTTAAGGACTATCTTTTGCAAGATTCCCATGCGTGACGATCACGTTGCCATGTAGCAATTTGTAAATTTTGAAAGAACTTGGGACATGAGGTTAAAATAATACAATTCAAATGCAATCAACACAAATATAGCTTGTCTTAACATAAATAGATGTGGGATGATTCATGAAACTTGGGATACTAAAATTTGATAAATCATTTACAAAATGAATATTAGGTATGCGATGGCGGTACCATAATTTATAATATGAGGAATGCAATAAAACTGAATGCTTTATACGAGTCAAAAAATTAGTACAGTTTAAAAAGCACATACCACTATTGTTAATGTAATAATTCAATAATCGGTGAGCCCTTAAATTTGTGGATACCAAACTAAAAGAATTCCTTTGGTGAGATAGTTCGGTATTGAAAGCATGGACTATCGATTATTGAGTCAAAGGGGAACCTAACCTAATTGGTAAGGGAGAATTGAAAGAAAATAATGTTGAAGGATAAATCATGTGACTATTGCCACCTAACTTAAGTCAATGATTTTTTTATTCTTTTTAAAATTAGGGATCCCAAGATAGGACCGGTTTGTGGAAAAAGGAATGAGCAAATTGGTGGTATGAAAAATTGTGAACTCTAGAGAGATTATATTTACTACCTTTTTGCAGCTATAGAACTTCAAAGTGGGAGTATCGTGTCCAAATACTTAAAAAACATTAATTGAAATGGTGATGTCACAAGAAATCATGATAATCACTTTTGAAAAACAACTCGAAATCTTTTGGTAAGGAAGAGCGTTAATTTAGGAGCAAGACTAAACGGTTTTAAGAAGGATAAAGGATCAAGACAATGATAAGGTAACGATTAAAATGGTGATCCTAGGCTAGGATTGACTCCCAACAAATTTCATACCATGTAACACGATCAAGTTGATAGGTACGGAGGATGAGAAAATATATTAAGCTAGTTATGAAACATGTATATCTAGGTGGATATAAGATCTTCTAAACTTGACAACGTTAGGAATTTCTAAACAACAAGTGTTGCCAGCAATGGCTAGCCGGGAAGCTTAGTGTATGTTCAAAAGTGGAAATCATATCTTAATGGTGTAAGAGAGCTTAAAATGCACTCTAAATGGGAAAGCGATAGGTGTACAAAGACAACCAGGTGTTAAGGATATCAACAAGTGGTGAGATGTACAAAATAGTCAAATTTGATGCCTTAATAAGTGACAAATGAATTGTAATTTATATGACATGAAATATTTCTCTAGGTATGGGGTACATACGAGATGTGTAAAGGAGTTATATACTGACTAAATTTGCTTAAATACTAAATTACAAAATAGATGCACATAAAATGTAATATACTTAATGAATCAAGCGACGTGAACCTAACCCAAATCGAGAATTGATCATTGAGTAAATGATAGTAACAATATATGAGTCTAAAACCATAACCGATTACGTTGGTGAAGTAGACTCAAACAATTCTTATGATAAAAGTAAAGTTTGCGAATGTACATCATCTTGATGTTTAGGTACCCTTAAATAAAAGATTTAAATGGCATGACGAGCAAGGTACGCTTGTCTAACTACTAAGTACATAGTCATGTACATTGCTTTTGGAGTACTCGAAGATCAAATAAAAATTGCGATAGTAGTAACACACACTAGTAACAAATTGAAACGTTGAGGGTGAATTATGAATAAAAAATTATTAGATAGTAGTGAGTTATGTGTCCTTAATTACAATACCCAAGGTATGGGTAGTATAATCATATTAAACAACATGAACGTCAAACTTAAAACACGAAAGTTAAACCACTTTTATTTCTTGGTGAGAGAAATTATAAAACAAACTATAAGAGTTGAGAGTTAGCTTGGGAGGATTATAATACACACTTGTGCCTTAAATATGAACCCAGACTATGCCAAAAGAACTTAAAATGGTCGTCCATGATTGTGAGTGTTGATTAGTACGAGGACACTAAGTGAGAAATCTCCTGAAGATCGAATGGTCGTGATAGGAAACCTTGGTATGGAATGAAAATGATGACAAAATGAAATGCATTTAGATGAATGCTAGAAACGGCTTAGGAATGGCAGTAATAATAAATATTTCATAGAATTACAAAAGTGGAAGCTTATTGATTGTTGGACATAAATATAATGGCTCAATTGTAGTAATAATGTTACCAACTTACGCTGATTATGAATATCTTCCTCAGAGAAAGGTGTATTGCATAAAGTGGTACTTAATTAGAATTACTTTATTCTTAAGAAAAACCTCTTTTATTTGGTTTTATAATTAAACTAACATGTTCTATCAAAACAATGTAAATTACTTTTAAACTCTTATATTAAGAATATCTTACTTCACAACTTCACCTAAGTAATGAATATCTTACTTCACAACTTCAATGGTCATGGTAACTTGTAAAACCTAATATTAACTAACATGTCATCAAGATGTTCATAGAATTATGCTCAAAATCAATATAAATTCTAATCATTGCAGTTTTTAACTTTATAATTTATTCATAACTACCTTAGAATAGCAATCATAAAGTAGGATCCATTGATCCCTAAGATTAATGAACTACTCATTCTTCATTGAAATAAACACGCACATAATTGTATTCATTCCAATCAACGATATAATCAAATAACTTCAATTAAATCAATAAAAATAATCTCGAATCACTACATGTGATTCTTCAATGTTTTCACTTTCAAAAATCTTATTAATACCAAAGAATAAACTCAAACTATGCTAATCTATGATAACTAGTTGCAGTATATGGTGGTGTATCTGTTTACCATTTTCTAATAGCTATTCACGCTCATCAGACATTTTAGAAAACAATTAGAAACTCTAATAGACAATTTCACACAAAATTGAACTCTAACTTTCAATTTTCTTCTGTCCAGGGCCTGTTCATAAGTGGTCCGACGATGTGTATGTAATGTTATAGCTTTGGCACTTTTGTGTTTTTTCTCCCATTCAGAAGAAACGGTGCCCTATACTCTGTCCCTTGAGACCTACAACGCTATGACTGTGCTGGCCATGCTAACTAATTTTTCTTCTCCTCTTGTTCACCCATATTGTGCCTACACTGTCCACCTTTCTCCCACGGCGTCAACCTTCTTAGCCATGGCGTCAAACCCACTTTTGTGCATTTTAGCCTTGTTTCTTCACAAATTCACTTGTTTATCTCCTTATGCCCTGTATATTTAAAAATACATAAACACCTTCAATTAGGGCTCATTCCAAGATATTTATGCTAAATATACTACTAAACTAACCCTATATATAATTCTAAATAATAACTTATCAAATACCCCTAAACTTAAGATCTTGCACATACCGAGCAAAAGTGTATTTTATAAAGTATTCTAACTCCTACTACCACTCTAGTTCATATTCATTTTACATCACTCTTGGAGTATCCTTTAATCCAAATAAGTTCAAGTTAATAATCCACTCAAAAGTTTATCTTAGAAAAAACTTATACTTTCAAAACATGTAGCCTAAACAACATATACAATTCACTTTTGAAACTAAAGAGTAGATCACGACTAAAACCATCACTACTTACTAGTTTGTTTCATCTCGACGCTTAAATAGAAAGTGTAAAATCTCATGATTTCTCATTAAGTTCAAGAATTCAAAAATAGGCATAGATCATACTAATTTTGATAGACTTTATTGTTGTTGGATTTTGGGGTTCATATGCAACGAAAATTTAAATTAATATTTGAAAAACTTCTAATAGGATAAAAAATTGGTTCCATTAAACCAGATTTAAAAAGCGAACTATAACTTAATCTGTGATTTCCATCTATGACTGTTCAATCTCAAAGACATTTAAGTGTCCGTCCTCTATTAAAAATTTACATATGAACGATGACCACAATTTGGTGTGCTAGCCTCATGGGAGATTGAAAATGTTTTCTTTTTCTCTCCCAAAATTTAGAGAACTCGAAATTTGCAAAAATGAAAATTTTATTTTGTTTTAGGGTTTTAACCACTATTTATATGTAAAGATAAGCCCTCACTTAAAACCTTATTCGTAATACAACTATTGTATTTAGACAGCTTAAGAAAATTACACGTACACCTCTACTAAGTTCAATTTCTCCGCTCAAAAACACCATTCCAATAAAGTTCAATTTCTCATCTCATAAAACAACGACACTCTCACTAACCTTAATTCCTTCATTAAAAAATATTCCAACTTTAACAAGCTTTCTTTAGTTCATAAATTGATCTTTGAAGCATGCATACCATCCTAGAATTCTAAAAATGAGCAAACCCTTTAGGCTATATCATATACACTTCCACGAGTAACTTTCCATTTGGGAAAGTCGTTTTGGAATCCATTTTCCGTATCTCATTGTCATATTATGTGGCTATGACAATTAGAATTCTAATGGATTTAAGCATGGCTATAGGAGAAAAACTCTCATAATAATCAGTACCTTGAGTCTATTTGAAAACTTTTGATACTAAACGTGCTTTATAAGTATGCACATTGCCATCCACGTCAATTTTCTTTTGGAAAACACATTTACATCTAATGGTCTTCCCACCTTCAGCGAAATCAACCAGGTTCCACTCTTGGTTATCATATATGGATTGCATCTTAGAATTTATGGCACTAAGCCATTTATTTGCCTCGAGCCTAGACAAAGCCTCATTTCCAGATAAGTGTTAGATTCATTTTAATCCATAAGCAACACCTCACTACTATTAGTAATAAGAAATCCAAATGTATTAGGTTGATGTGTTACCCTATCAGACCTACGTGGGCCTTGTGATACATGTCGAGGTTCAACTAGTTCAAAACCGTTGTTGTTCTCCCACTAGCAGTTGAGTGTTTATTTATTTTTTTAAACTTCTTTAATACTTAATTTATTTCCATTGTTGTATTTTGAAATAAATTTTTTTCCATAAAGACACCATTCCTAACTACGAAAACTTTGTTTTCAGTGGAGTTATAAAAATAGTATCTTCCAGTTTCTTTAGGATAACCGAGAAATACACGCTTGGTAAAATTGGTTGATAATCTTTCTGAAATTTTTCTTCATGCAAAAACCACACAACCCCAAATTTTAAGGAAAGAAAACTTGGTCTTTCCTAAATCACATCTCATGTGATGTTTTATCAACCACTTTAGAAGAAACATGATAAAGTGAAAATGCAGTAGTTTATAAGGCATAACCTTAAAAGGAAATAGGAAGATTTGCATGACTCATTGTAGATCGAACCATATCCAATAAAATTCAATTTCTCCTCTCTGCAACACCATTTCGTTATGGAGTTGTTGGGGGAGTCAATTGTGAGACAATCCCACTATTTTTAAGATGATCATCAAACTATTGGCTCAAATATTCACCACCTCGATATGATCATAGTGCTTTAATAGTTTTACCAAGTTGATTTTGTACAGCATTGTGAAATGCTCGAAACATCTCAAAAGATTTATCTTTATGTTTCATGAGATACACGTAACCATATCCGTTGAAATCATTAGTGAATGTAATGAAGTACTAATAACCACCTCTAGCCTTTGTGTTTAAAGAATACGTAAATCAGTATATATTATACCCAATATATTAATTGTCCTTTCACTTTGCCTAGTAAATGTACTATTTTTCGTTTGTCCAAGTAAACAAAATACACATATTTCTTATGATTCAAAATTAAATGAATCTAAAATTTCATCTTTATGTGTTTCTCATTTATGTGGTTAAAACGATAATGCCAAATGTAGGTTTGACTTAAATCATTTGACTTGAATTTATTTATATTTATGTTAAGAATAGGAGTATCTGAAGACCTTTTCATGTTTAAAACATAAGGATCATCACATAAATTAGTATTTGCATAAAAACTATATTTGCATGAAATGGAGCATTTATTATTCGCAATATTGAAATTAAAACCATTCAAATTCAAACATGAAATTGAAATGATGTTTCTCCACAAGGCACGGTCATAATAATGATTATTTAAAACTAAAACAAGTCCACAAGATAAAATTAACACATAACATCCTACAACCAACGCGGCAGCCTTTGCCCAATTACCAAGTCGTATGATGACTTCTCCTTTCTTTAGCTTTCTACTTTTGGTAAAACCCTGCACATTACTACGAAATATGAGATCCATATCTGGTATCCAATACCCATGAATTACTAGTAGAAAAGTTAATTTCAATGACATAAGTACCTGAAGAAGTAATTACACTACTTTTTTTTTTAGATTTTCAAGATAGAGTTTGTAATTTATGAACCAATGCCCAAGTCCATGTCAGAAATGATAATTTTCTTCTTCTTTTTTTATTCTTCTGCGACTATGATGTAGAAGTAGTATGAGGCTCGACTTGTTCCATAGGCTTTATGATAGTCACATTAGCCTTGGCAACTTTAGCCTTGCTTTTACCTTTTTTATTCAGAGCCTTTTCTTTTAGAACCATCAACACATTAGCAATAGTTTTCTTGAAATTATGTTCAATAGTTTTAAGCATCAAACGCAACTCTGAGATAGACTTCTCCATGTTATTCATGTTATATTTCATTAAAATTGTGAATAACTACTAAGCAATGAATTTAGGAAAAAATCCGATGCCATAAATCTACAACAAAGATTAAGCAAAAGTTCATTTTAGTATAAAGGAATATACTCTCACTAAATTAACAATCCTCCTGAAAACGCTATGTCAATTTAAGGGACTAAAATCCATATTTCACCCAATTCCAAGAAAGCTAAGGTATGACATTTTGAATTAGGTTATTTAGGTAGGTACCAATAACCAATTACATTATATGTAACTTTTATTTATTTTTATGAGATTAATACATCTTATGTCTTAGCATGTTTTATCTCATCTAGTGCCTAAAGGACAAAACAGTTTTGATAGCTTTATCAAGTGTAACAATTTCAAACAATAAAGTAATCGTTACTCAACTTGCCTCACCAAGATAACACAACAC
This sequence comes from Stephania yunnanensis, assembly GCA_039657365.1. NCBI lineage: Eukaryota > Viridiplantae > Streptophyta > Magnoliopsida > Ranunculales > Menispermaceae > Stephania > Stephania yunnanensis. The sequence continues at coordinate 31,381,347 of CM077582.1, read as the reverse complement.
ACTCTGCGGAGGCAGACCCATATTGATGTTATCGAAGCCTTGACAAGTATTTGATAATGATGACACTTGAATTAAAATTTGGAAGAGGAGTTTTCACTCGTTTTAGTGATCATAATTTAAACAAGATAAATATCTTATGTTACAATGCATAAACAATCAATATACAAGTTAGGAAATTACACTAATATTTAAATGACGAATTTCAATTTCGAGAATCGAAAATTGCCAAAAATTTCACATTATTTTAGTTAATCCAATTAACCAAAAATGTCATTTATTTTAATTTTGAAAATTATTAATTAAAATGTCTTTAATTATCTCGGGCCCACCTTTAACTTGGTATCTTATCCTAATCCAATTAGAATTTCAAATACTTTGAATCATTATCGAATTGGAATTTGTTATATATCTCAACTATCTTATAAGATTTGTAATTCTTATCCGATTACAATTTTATCTCCTATCTAATAGGAATACACTTAGCATAACCACAATGAGATATGTGGTCAAAATAAATTTTGAAATAATAATCATACATTCAACATGAATACTATCACTGAATCAAATAATGCATATGTATCAATATATAGAATTAACAACATGATTTAAAACTATTCTTGATAAGAATTATCACAGAACCTATATGAACATATATACATTAATCAAGATCATGTTTTCACACATATATCATATATAATGTTTAACAGAACTGAGTCTATGGTTGATACCACTATTGGGTGTTGGGGTTCATATGCAGTGAAAAAACCAAAACAATTTTTGAAAAATCCCTAACTGGATGAAAAATAGGTTCCGTTAAACTAGATCTACAAAAATAAGTCATACCGTATTCAATGATTTCTTTCTCTGATTGTTTGATCTCTGAGACATTCAAGCGTCCTTCCTATATTAGAAATCGATACACGAACCGTGACTACAATTTGGAGTGCTAGCCCCAACAGAGATTAAAAGTTTTTTTCTTTCTTTCCTTAAATATAGAGAACAAGAAAATTGCATAAACAAAAATCTTATTTTGTTTTAGGGTTTTACCCTCTATTTATGTGTAGATGAGGCCCCACTTAAAACATTATTCATAATACAACTATTGTATTTAAGTAGTTTAAGCAAATTATACATACGATCCTATTAATAAGTTATCATATAACAAATTGTAGGAGTTTCTATGTCTTGAATTTTATCATATAAAATTCATTACTTTGGACCAATTGAAATTGTGTAAAGCCATTCTTTATGTGCGACCCAATAGGTTCATGCGACATTGGCAACGAACCAAAATCATTTTGGTAAGCGGTCTCTATCAAGGGATTATGACTACCTAAGTAGCATGAATATCAAAATTGATACAACCTAATGAATAATATATATTGTATCTTTTTATCGTGCGATATCCTTTGACTAAACGTAAAGAGGGGAAAGTCACCTTTAATGTTCAGTCGTACTAGTCTCGATCTTAAGGTAAACTACAAACATCCAAGTGACATTGATTATATCAATTCACTTGGACTTGGGCATTATCAGTTTATCATATCGATGGATCCCTTCATATCTCTATCTATATTAGAGTGAAAAATTCTATCTTGATTATATAACTTCACATATTATTCACATGGTAACCAATCACAATCTTTATGATCTTCTGGTTAAAGACAATATTTGATTGCGTAAAATTACCATGCTCCTAATATTGAAGTCTATGGTAATCTCAATTCGAAGTACAAAATGATATACCATTTTGAGTAACACCTATGACTTAATCTATGTGGTGTTCCCATAGTGAGTCAGTCCAATACCTTGTTCCCTAATAGATACACATGATCTCATTTCATTTCCTTATACGGATAATCATTACATGACCACCAATTAAGATTCACACTAGACTTAATTCATTATAGCTCTTAGTATAATGATCGACTAAGGACATTTAAGATATTTCAACAAATATCCATGGATCTTACTATAAGGTAAACATGCAATCACTTATAATTAAACTACACATGAAAACCTTAATTTTATTAGCTAAAGTTATAAGATAAATAATGTTTTTTGATTGACCTAGGGCACATGCTCTAACAAGTACTTTAAGAATCTATAGGTAACGTAGTTAGAAAGAAAGCTTAACTCAATTATGATACTAGTACTCAAGTTAAATCTTTTATTTAAAGAGTTTTAACTCAATTAAGATACTAGTACTTCTCCTACTCCTTGTATTTTCTAATTGCATGGTCCTTACTTTTTTTTATAGATTCTGTTTTCTCTTACTTTTTTCAACCATCAAGTTCTCTGCTCCATTTCCTGTAGAAATTATGGGACTCTCTAATTTTTTATTTATTTTTATAACTTATGCTAGCACCTCCCACTTTCACTTTATCAAGCAAGTTTTAGTTCCAACTTTAAAAGTCATGCATATTTCTTCCCTCCTTAGCACTAAGTCTTCATTCACTTTTATACTAAAATAAGATTCATACTAATTATAGAATTCCTTCGACATATAACATTTTTCTTAAGAAGTGTTCTAGTATTCTTCTTGCTTTTGTTTCAAGTTCATGATCTTCCTTAGCTCTATGTTTTTAATCATGAAATTATACCGTTGTTTGCTATATTTCTCATTTTCTCAATTAAAGACATGAAATTCACAAATGAATTATTTATTCATTATATATTACTATCTATAACTTAATCTATAGTACCTAAACACATTCAATAGTAAGTAACAACAACAACAACAACAACAACAACAACATAGCCTCAGTCCCAAATTAACTGGGGTCGGCTACATGGATCAAACTTTTCCATTGTGCTCGATTCAGTGCAATTGATGGTGAGCTTTGCAAACCATTCAAATCTCTCTTAATTAATGCATCCCATGTTAACTTTGGTCTACCCCTACCTCGTCGAATTTCTACAGTTTCTATTGAGTCAAGTTTTCTAGTTGGGGCATTTGTAGGCCGTCTTTGCGGGTGACCAAACCATCGCAACTGCCCTTCCCTAATCTTTGTATCAATTGGTGCTACTCCTACTTGTCTTTGAATTTCTATATTTCTTATTCTATCTTTACGGGTTTTACCACACATCCACCTAAGCATCCTCATTTCTCGCTACATTCACTTTATGTAATTGTTGTTGCTTTATCGCCCAACATTCACTTCCATAGAGCATAGCTGGCCTAATTGCGGTCCTATAAAATTTTCCTTTTAACTTAGTGGGAACATGTCGATCACAAATCACCCCGTTGCACTCCGCCATTTCTTCCATCCAGCTTGGATTCTATGTGTGACATCATTTTCAATGTTACCATCATTTTGTATGATTGAACCTAGGTATCTAAAGTGGTTTACCCTAGGCACTTCTACTTCCCCTAATTTTACCACTCCGTCATCTCGATGTCTAGTGTTTCCAAACTCACAGTGCATGTATTCGGTTTTCGTCCTACTCAACTTAAAGCCTTTAGATTCTAATGTATTTCTCCGAGTTCTAATTTCCTATTCACTCCATCTTTAGTTTCATCCACTAAGACAATATCATCTCGCAAATAGCATACACCATGGTATATCCTCTTGAATATGTCTAGTTAATTCATCCATAACTAAAGTAAATAGATATAGGCTTAAAGCCGATCCTTGATGTAGTCCTATCGTAATGGGAAATTCTTTTGTAGCTCCTCCAAATGTCTTTACACTCGTTACTACTCCATCGTACATATCTTTAATAGTGTCTATGTATCTAGCGTGCACTCTTTTTCTTTCTAGAACCCACCAAAGAACATCTCTAGGGACCCTATCATATGCTTTTTCTAAATCTACGAATACCATATGAAGATCTTTTTTCTTTTCTCTATATTTTTCTAGCAATCGTCTTACAAGGAAAATCGCTTCCATAGTTGACCTCCCAAGCGTGAAACCAAATTGGTTCTCTGATATTGTTGTTTCTCTCCTTAGCCTATTGTCAATTATCCTCTCCCATAGTTTCATAGTGTGACTCATGAGTTTAATTCCCCGGTAGTTTGAGCAACTTTGAATGTCTCCTTTGTTTTTGAAGATTGGCACAAGCGTGCTTCTTCTCCAATCCATTGGCATCCGTTTTGATTTTAAAATTTTATTGAAAAGCTTTGTCAACCAAGTCAATCCGATTTCTCCTAAGCATTTCCAAACCTCTATGGGTATTTCATCTGGGCCACATGCTTTCCCTATTTTCATTCTTTTCAATGCCTCTTTAACTTCTACAATTCTAATATTGCGTGTATAGTTTACATTTCTTTCTTGGTGTGGGTTTTTATCTATTATAGCATCAACTTGGCCATCATTAAATAAACTATCGAAGTAACTTCTCCATCTCTCCTTAATATCCTCCTCGCGCATTAAAACATTTTGATTTTCGTCCTTAATACATCTTACATGACTTAAGTCTTGTTTCTTTTTATCTCTTAATTTGGCTAGCCTATATATATATATTTTTCGCCATCTCTATTACCTAACTTTGTATATATATCTTCCATGAAATTTGTTTTAGCTTGACTTACTACTTTTTTAGCTTGTTTTCTAGCTTCTCTATATTGATTGTACGCATCTTCATCTTGACACTTAGGTATTTTCCTATACATATCTCTTTTAGTCTTAATTGCTCGTTGGACATCCTCGTTCCACCACCATGTTTCCTTCTTTGTAGGTCCCAAGCCCTTAGATATACCTAATATGTTTGATCCCACCCTCCTTATGCAACTACTCATTTCTAGCCACATTGTATTAGCATCTAAGTCAAGATTCCAAACATTTTCCTTTAGTAGTTTTTCTCTAAACTCTACTTGTTTACTATGTTTTAGGTTCCACCACTTTATTCTAGGGTCGCTAACTCTTTTATTCATATTTTTCCGTTTTGTTAGCTTAATATCAAGTACTACTAACTTATGTTGGGTAGTAAGTGTTTCACCAGGTATTACTTTGCGCCTCTACATAGTTTTCTATCTATTTTTCTTGTTAAAAGAAAATCTATTTGACTCTTGTTATGACCACTACTAAAAGTAATTATATGCGACTCCCTCTTCCTAAAACTAGTATTTGCTAAGACAAGATCATATGCCGAAGCAAATTCTAAAATTGATTCTCCTTCTTCATTTCTATTACCGTAACCAAAACCTCCATGAACTCTCTCAAACCCATCGTTAATTACCCCGACATGCCCATTTAAATCTCCTCCAATAAAAACCTTTTCATCTAATGGTATACTCTGCATAAATCCATCCATATCATCCCAAAACTTGTGTTTGATGCTCTCGCTTAATCCTACTTGTGGTGCATATGCGCTAAGTATGTTAATTTTTTCGTCTCCAATAATTAATTTAACTAGAATCAATCTATCCCCCATTCTTTTAACCTCTACGACCTTATCCTTATAATCATTATCCACCACAATTCCTACTCCATTGCATTTTCTATCTATACCAAAGTGTACCACAATTTAAACCCCGTGCTTCCTATTTCTCTACTCTTTTCTCCTACCCATTTTGTCTCTTGGAGGCAAGCAATATTGACTCTCCTTCTAATCATGGTATCTACTAGTTCTATTGACTTCCCGTAAGTGTTCCTATGTTCCATGTTCCTAAACGAATTTTTTCTCCCCTTTGTCTTTGTTTTTCTTTTCTATTTCTATTTTGCCTAAAAGATCTAGTGTTCGTATCTATGATTTTGTTTTTGTTTTCGTTTTTGTTTTGAACTAGCTTCTTTACCCACACCCGTCCTTTGTGTGGGAACCCTTGCTCATTTTTCTTCACATCCGGCGACGATGTGAAGGGACTAGCTTCTTTACCCACACACGTCCTATGTGTGGGAACCCTTGCTCATTTTTCTTCACACCCAGGGCGGGAATGTGAAACACACCCTTGCTCATTTTTCACTACATCCGGCTCCGATGCAGCGCGTCGCTAGGTGGGAACGCCCCAACGTTTATATATGTTTGATCCATTTCATGAAAAGTGACAAAAGTTTTACGCTGGCTGTCAACCTATCGCAACCCTCCTCCTTTATCCGGACTTGGGACCGGCTATGTAGCGCACATAGTGTACAACATAGGTGGAGTTATTCAATAGTAAGTAAATGGAATAGAAATACACAACCATGCGTTCTTCTTTAACTACTTCAAAAATAAATTTTAAGCATCACACCTGCAATGTTTATCCTTATTTCATCCTTTTTTACCACTTCCTATAGTGTAGTGTTGATGCCCTCTAACTTAAACTAAACCTTATCCTCAAGATTTAAAAATAAGCGTAAATCATGAAAAACAGAATAACACAAACATATAATAATAAAATATACTAATAAAAAACTAAAAATAAAACTTAAACAACTAATAAAGGTACAAAATATCCCTCTAACTCCTAGATGCTTTATGAATATTCTATATATGATAAGACTTCTCCATTTTGATGAAAATTTACCTGATAAATGATCTTTTCAGCGGAATTAGCAAAAACTTTCAAAAGGTTGAAAACTAAAATGTTTGGATTGTCCTTAACTAGCTCAAATAACTACTTGAAAAAAAAATTAAAAACAAATGGGCTGTGTTGTACTAGCCCTTAGTTTAATGTAATTAGACCACACCATTTCGCTCATTTAGTTTGAGTCTAAATCGAGATACTCCATTTGTAGATTAGAGATAATTATATCATTTCCATTTGGATGTGCTTCTTTCCTATCAATAAAGATAATCTTCTCTGAAACATCATCCTCATTGATACTCATTGTGATCTTTTTCTTCCTTGCGTACAATGTTGCATTGGCAGTGTTCGAGAATGGTCATTCAAGTGTCATAAAGACATCATAATCCATATTATGATTCATAACCTCAAAATCTGTGATTAATATGAATTTACCTACTTTTACATGAACATTCGGGACTCTCCCTATAGTTCATATCAAGTTACCATCAACTACTTGCAAAATTTTTTGTATTAAGACAGTTGATCTCCTAATCGGCGTGCAGCATGTCCTTTATTGGCATGACATTGACTTGAGGCTCCCATATCATTTAAAACATTTCTAAACTGGTGTCATTAATACTTAATGGCATGTATATGTCTTTAGGATCTCTCCATTTAATTAGCTGAAGTCTCGGTGTGAACTTGAATTTTAGTTTCGGCTTTCTTGGAACAACCATCATACTATTTATTTTTAGTGCTTATTCAGAACGTCCATCAGCTAAATGCTTGGCTCTCTATTATTTATTCTCCTTCTTATGACTCTTCAAGATATTGATCTATTATTGCTTAAACTCTTTGAGTTCATCATGCCTTACTTCCGTTCCATAAAATAACTTTAACCTTTTGGGCATTTACTCTAAACATCTTACCATTGTTGGTTATTAACTCAACCACTCCATCAGGACAATTAGCAATGATCTAGAATGGTCCTCACTATCGTGATCTTAATTTGCCTGGAAATAATTTTAGTCTTGAGTTGAATAACAAGACTAGTTGTCCTGGCTCAAAATATCGATATTCAATCTTTTTGTCATGCCATTGCCTTGATTTTTCTTTGTATAACTTGGCATCTTAGTATGCATCTAGTTTAAACTCATCCAGTTCTATCAGTTGAAGTAATTTGGCTTTGCTCCAGCTTGAACATTTATGTTGAGCTTTTCATTCACCCAGTATGCTTTATGCTCTAACTTTACTGGTAAGTGACGCGATATTCCATGCACAAATCAATATGACTATGTGCCAATAGGTGTTTTGAATGACATCCTATATCCCCACACTGCTTATTTAAGATGGAATGCCCAATCTTTTCTCTTGGTGTTAATAGGTTTTTCTAAGATCTATTTCACTTCACTGTTGCTTACTTCGCCTTATCCATTTGCTTGAGGATAGTAGGCAAGAGAGGTTTTATGCCCAACCTTGTATTTTTTAAGCATTGTGTTGAAGGCTCTGTTATAGAAATGTGATCCCTCATCACTAACTAATGCTCAAAGTGTTCCGAACCGGCAAAAAATGTTTTTCTTTATGAATTTAATGAGTACTTTTTCATCATTGGTTGTGCTTGCTAGTGCTTCCACCCATTTAGTGACATAATCCACTGCTGATATATATATTGTTTTCCATTTGAGGTCAAGAATGGTCCCATGAAATCTATTCCCCATACGTTAAAGAGCTTAACTTCTTGAAAAATGGTTTGTAGAAACTCCTGCCCTCTAGAAATATTTTTTGTTCTTTAGCATTCATTGCAAGTTTTCACAAAAATATGTGAGTCCTTAAATAGATTTGGCCAAAAAAATTTGCATTGTAACACTTTAGCTACCATTATTTGTGCTCTAAAGTGTCCCCTTTATGGTGATTAATGACATCCTTCCAAATTATCCGCAAAGCCTTCCTCTGCAACACAAAGTTGAATTGACCCGTCATTACTTTTTTTAAGTAGATATGGCTCGTCCCAAAAATATGACTTCACATCACTCGGGAATTTTCTTCTTGTCACCCTTGTCAAATCTGGAGGAAAAACACATTATGCCAAACAATTGACATTGTTTGTGAACCACAGTGTATCATTCTAAACCTCTACTTGGTGCACTTCTTTCGATTTCTTTGGCTTCTTGGTTGTCACTGTATTTACCTTTTATGGTCCGTACATTACTAATTTAGTAATGTATACAACTTGTGAGTGAATATATAGAGGATTTGGTTGATCTAGTCACATTTAATGATTTGTTCACGAGCATGTTCATTGGTTAAAATAATGAATCATACAAGTTCAAGAGCCGTACTTGGCCCACAATTTTACATTCCCACATGTATGTGCTTACTAAAAAACAACTTTGGATTCATAAGCCTTTGTTTCATTCACTGAAGACAAATAAATAAATAAATAAATAAGTAAAATCGGTCACCACAAACAAATACAGTAATAAATCGCTTCATAACTAAGATACTAGTACATCGATTTATTCAAATAAAAACAAAAGTAGAACAACATAAATAAGGTAATCACTACAAAAAAATAGCAAATCAGCAACGGAATTAGAAACGGAACTTATTTCCGTTTCTAAATCAGAAACGGAATTAGAAACGGAATAAGTTCCGTTTCTAAATGTAACAGTTAGCGACGGAACTGACAGGGAAATATTCAGAGACGGATTTGAGACGGATCAGAGACGGAATTAGAGACGGAATTAGAGACGGAATTAAATTCCGTCTCTTGAAATTTGGCGCCACCATTCCCGCCAAATTCTTCATTTCTTATGGCCGTTCATCATTCCTCGAGATTTGTATTTTGTCTGATCCTGGCAGCCTCTTCTCCTTCCCGCACCCCACCCCCCCCCGCAACAAAACACCAAATCCCCAAATCATTCCCACGAAAAAACCCCAAAAACCTAAATCCGTCTCTCCGTCTCGTCGCGCCTACGGTCGATCATCTCGTCCCCTGACGTCCATCCCGTTCGATCGTCTCTCGTCTCTCCGTCTGGTCGTGCGAGCTGGTCTCTCTCGGTGCTCGCTCCGGCCGTCCGGTCGCGGTGGTCTCCGTTTCTCCGTCGGTCTCGGTGCTCGCTTGTCTCTCGGTCTCGGTCTCTCCGGTCTCTCCGTCTCGTCGCGCCGGTCTCCATCATCGCCGATATCTCTCGCTCTCTCTCGGTCTCGATTCGGATCCGGTTAGCAAGGAATTTGTAGTTTTGGAGTCTTACTACAATCTTCATTTCTTATTTGTTTTTTATTGTTCTTTATAATGTGCAACACTCATGATCAAGAGCTCTTCAAACTTTCATAGAGATCATTCACCTTTTGACGGTTTTGAGGAAATCTTGAACTCTTGCATTTGTTTTTCGCTAAAAATTTGCGTCTGTCAAGGGTTGGCGTTCTAGTCCCCTTGTTTATCTAATTTCGCAAATTTATGGAATAATCCGTCGGGTGACATGAGAATTATTTAAGTTTCCGCTATGGTTCATTTGATAGTTCGATCTTCTAGTAAACATCGGAGTTGAAGGCAAGAAGCTATTTTATCTAGAAAGATTTTCCAATTTAAATTAAGCATGCGCAGACTTCATAAATTTCCATCTATCAATAAATATTTGGGGTGTCCGGTGTTCCTACGTACATTATATGCGGCATCCAGGAATATTAAAGTCGTAATACTTGTTAGCATTGCAAATATTATGCTCATGAATGAAATATGTTATAGATTTTCACTTGAACTGAAGCTATATCTGCTAGGGAAGGCAGTCATATATATGCCTTGACGTTCAAATATAGGAAATGAACATAATGTGGTGACCATTGTGTATACTAGGTTTTCTTAGCGGCTCACTATACTAGTCGAATAAATGGATTTAAATAAAAAATTTATTTTCTTGAAAGGTCTTAGCTATTATGGTCATGGAATCCATTTTATTTTTGTAAATTGTCTTGGCAATTGGCCGTGTTATAGTACTACCTTATTGTTTATGAACCGTGAAGGAACAAACTCTTGATCGGTGACATATTTTAAGAGTTCAGTTCTTATAATTGTTATTACTTTATGAGGTTTTATTTTAACTGTTCTTGAGTGATTTGATTTGTTCCTTGGTTGATTGTGCATTAGTTGGTGTTCTTCACTTGATCTATTAAGTTAATGTTGTGTCTTTTGTTTGGTTTAGAAGTTTTTGTTCTCGCTCTTCTCTTACATGCATAGTTTTTGAGGTTATGCTTGTTCTATTTTTAGGTTTATTAATATGTACTATTTCATTTCAACCTTTTAATTGAGCAATTCAAGATTTATATTGATTCCGTATTTGGTTGTTATTCCATGTTTATTTTATCGGTAAAGCATGTCATCCGTATTTGGTTGTTATTCCATGTTTATTTTATCGGTAAAGCATGTCATGAGAGTCATTATAATACATTAGAATCATGTACTGAGGTAATTACTTTGTCGTTTGATGTTATAGTTGTTAGTAATTTCATATTCATGCACTTGCTATGGATGATTGATTAGTTAGGTGTTGTTGGTTACGATTGAATAATACCTATAATTACTTAATTTCTACTACTAGTTAGGGTTAGAAACACTAGGATTACTCTTTTAGTGAATGTTGCTGTTTCACATTACATTTCTAGAGAATGGAATAAACCTATAACCTTAAGGACGTATGAGTGAACAAGTAGTAGACGCGTTGATACTATGTGGTATTTGTATGCCTCTGATATCGATATAGGTTAGGCGCACGGCCTCAACTTCGATTCCCCACACAACTAAATGTCGGGCTACTGGTGGTCTCTTTTTGCAATCTTAGGGTCTTAAAAATTTTAATTTAAGTGCAAGAGGCAGGATGAAACTGTTCAAACACACATCAAACTGATTTTCAAATCAAAAACACAAAACTATGTCGATTAAGCACAAGAAAGAGTTTATATCAAGGATTTCCTTACAACAAAGAGGATGACAAAAGAGATCAGCTTTGCAGAGACTCTTATATTCCTTTGAAAGCCTCAAAGGTGCTGGATTTGAGGACTTAAGAACAGCCACAAAGATCTCCTATTGCTCCTTCTAAAAAATCAAATTTCTTCTCTTTGTAGATCTTGAATTTTGAAATGTGTTTCTTCTCCCTTATGTTACAACCAAGTTTGTGGTGGTTTTATCATGATAGGATTTCCAATATGACCGTTTATAGCCGTGTTAGGAATCCAGGAAATCAAAAATTCAAATGTAAAGCTTGATTTCCAAAAGTCAAAAATATCTCGGCGTGTGGCAAATTAGCGCGCTAATATCGGAATTAGCGCGCTAACCGCAGGGAACTCAAAAAAATTATTTTATCCCTTTGTGTTAGCGACCCTTAAACTCGTCCAGGACCTAACCAACCCTTATAAAACATGTTATACATGTTTATTATGAGTCATTTACAACAATCCTTTTGATAATGCCCAAGCTTCTTACATAAAGAACATAACTCAATCAATTCCTTCTCTTTAGATTGTGATGACTCATTAATGACTTCCTAACTTTGTCAATTTATTCTCTATTCATGAGTTTAATGTGCGAACCTCGTTCTTTCACTTAGCTATCAATTTGTTCTCTTTAGATGGTGTAGACTCTTATATTCCTTTGAAAGCCTCAAAGGTCTTGGATTTGAGGACTTAAGAACACCACAAAGATCTCCTATTGCTCCTTCTAAAAAATCAAATTTCTTCTCTTTGTAGATCTTGAATTTTGAAATGTGTTTCTTCTCCCTTATGTTACAACCAAGTTTGTGGTGGTTTTATCATGATAGGATTTCCAATATGACCGTTTATAGCCGTGTTAGGAATCCAGGAAATCAAAAATTCAAATGTAAAGCTTGATTTCCAAAAGTCAAAAATATCTGGCAGTGGCAAATTAGCGCGCTAATATGGAATTAGCGCGCTAACTGCAGGGAACTCAAAAAAATTATTTTATCCCTTTGTGTTAGCGACCCTTAAACTCGTCCAGGACCTAACCAACCCTTATAAAACATGTTATACATGTTTATTATGAGTCATTTACAACAATCCTTTTGATAATGCCCAAGCTTCTTACATAAAGAACATAACTCAATCAATTCCTTCTCTTTAGATTGTGATGACTCATTAATGACTTCCTAACTTTGTCAATTTATTCTCTATTCATGAGTTTAATGTGCGAACCTCGTTCTTTCACTTAGCTATCAATTTGTTATCTTTAGATGGTGTAGACTCTTATAATTGAGCAATTCAAGATTTATATTGATTCCGTATTTGGTTGTTATTCCATGTTTATTTTATCGGTAAAGCATGTCATCCGTATTTGGTTGTTATTCCATGTTTATTTTATCGGTAAAGCATGTCATGAGAGTCATTATAATACATTAGAATCATGTACTGAGGTAATTACTTTGTCGTTTGATGTTATAGTTGTTAGTAATTTCATATTCATGCACTTGCTATGGATGATTGATTAGTTAGGTGTTGTTGGTTACGATTGAATAATACCTATAATTACTTAATTTCTACTACTAGTTAGGGTTAGAAACACTAGGATTACTCTTTTAGTGAATGTTGTTGTTTCACATTACATTTCTAGAGAATGGAATAAACCTATAACCTTAAGGACGTATGAGTGAACAAGTAGTAGACGCGTTGATACTATGTGGTATTTGTATGCCTCGATATCGATATAGGTTAGGCGCACGGCCTCAACTTCGATTCCCCACACAACTAAATGTCGGGCTCTTTGGTGGTCTCTTTTTGCAATCTTAGGGTCTTAAAAATTTTAATTTAAGTGCAAGAGGCAAAAAGGATGAAAGCTGTTCAAACACACATCAAACTGATTTTCAAATCAAAAACACAAAACTATGTCGATTAAGCACAAGAAAGAGTTTATATCAAGGATTTCCTTACAACCAAGAGGATGACAAAAGAGATCAGCTTTGAGTTTAAGAGACTCTTATATTCCTTTGAAAGCCTCAAAGGTCTTTGGATTTGAGGACTTAAGAACAGCCCACAAAGATCTCCTATTGCTCCTTCTAAAAAATCAAATTTCTTCTCTTTGTAGATCTTGAATTTTGAAATGTGTTTCTTCTCCCTTATGTTACAACCAAGTTTGTGGTGGTTTTATCATGATAGGATTTCCAATATGACCGTTTATAGCCGTGTTAGGAATCCAGGAAATCAAAAATTCAAATGTAAAGCTTGATTTCCAAAAGTCAAAAATATCCGGGGAGTGGCAAATTAGCGCGCTAATACTTTGGAATTAGCGCGCTAACTCGCAGGGAACTCAAAAAAATTATTTTATCCCTTTGTGTTAGCGACCCTTAAACTCGTCAAGGACCTAACCAACCCTTATAAAACATGTTATACATGTTTATTATGAGTCATTTACAACAATCCTTTTGATAATGCCCAAGCTTCTTACATAAAGAACATAACTCAATCAATTCCTTCTCTTTAGATTGTGATGACTCATTAATGACTTCCTAACTTTGTCAATTTATTCTCTATTCATGAGTTTAATGTGCGAACCTCGTTCTTTCACTTAGCTATCAATTTGTTCTCTTTAGATGGTGTAGACTCTTATATTCCTTTGAAAGCCTCAAAGGTCTTTGGATTTGAGGACTTAAGAACACCACAAAGATCTCCTATTGCTCCTTCTAAAAATCAAATTTCTTCTCTTTGTAGATCTTGAATTTTGAAATGTGTTTCTTCTCCCTTATGTTACAACCAAGTTTGTGGTGGTTTTATCATGATAGGATTTCCAATATGACCGTTTATAGCCGTGTTAGGAATCCAGGAAATCAAAAATTCAAATGTAAAGCTTGATTTCCAAAAGTCAAAAATATCGCGGTGGCAAATTAGCGCTAATATTGGAATTAGCGCGCTAATGCAGGGAACTCAAAAAACTTATTTTATCCCTTTGTGTTAGCGACCCTTAAACTCGTCCAGGACCTAACCAACCCTTATAATACATGTTATACATGTTTATTATGAGTCATTTACAACAATCCTTTTGATAATGCCCAAGCTTCTTACATAAAGAACATAACTCAATCAATTCCTTCTCTTTAGATTGTGATGACTCATTAATGACTTCCTAACTTTGTCAATTTATTCTCTATTCATGAGTTTAATGTGCGAACCTCGTTCTTTCACTTAGCTATCAATTTGTTCTCTTTAGATGGTGTAGATCGCATTTCCGATTTACAATATTCTCCATTTTGGAGGCTTCTTATCATCTTAATCATTATTATTTCATTACTTGAATAGACAACCGGCTCGACAAGGGTTACGTTCGACTAGGAATGTCGTCTACAAACAGAGATCGGATGTACAACCGGCTCGACAACGGTTATGTTCGAATTGAATTCGCGGCGAAGGTTAAAGAATTCATATCATTTGCAAAACAACATTGTCCTACATACCAAAGTGAACGGAAGATCGATGTCCGTGCAATTTTAAGAAATGTCGACTTGTTCCGTGCACTGGACGTCGAAACGGTTGAGCACCACCTATGTAGGTATGGATTTGTCCGGGGATATCACAGTTGGTACGAACATGGTGAGAACGGAGATGAAGGGCCGCAAAATTTTCACGCAATGGATTGCCATATTGATGATGCCGATGTTCGAGGCTACGATCCGACACCTTACCGCGAGATGCTACACAACGTGGCAAGGGTCCAAGTTTCAATTGGAATGTCGTGGAAGAATCACCAAACCCCAAGCACGCCAACTATATGACATGATTGATGCAAGTAGGGAACAATTGTGGCCTGGTTGCGAAACCATGACAACGTTGTCCGCAATGGCAAGATTACTTGCGATCAAGTCCGAACATCATATATCGAACGAGGGTATAATGAAATCATTAAACTCATGAAGGATTGTTTGCCAAATGACAACTCAATGGTTGAGAATATTTATGCCACTAAAAGACTAATGCGAGGTCTAGGTCTACCTGTTGAGAAAATAGATTGTTGTGAGGACCAATGTATGATTTATTGGGGAGTGGACTCTGAGTTGACGTCATGTAAATTTTGTGGGAAATCACGATACGTTGCACATCGACGAGGTCGTGGTCGGAACACAAAAACCGCCCTTGCAAAAGAATGTACTACTTCCCTTTGGGCCCTCGGTTGCAACGATTGTATGCGTCGAGTCAACCGCAAAACATATGCGATGGCATGGAGATCATTCATCGCCTGAAGATGTTATGCAACACTGTTCTGATTCGATTGCTTGGAGACATTTTAATGACGTCAATAAAGACTTTGCCGCCGAGGTTCGGAATGTTCGTTTAGGATTGTGCACCGATGGTTTTCAAGTATTTGGGATTTCCGGAAATCGTACTCTTCGTGGCCCGTGATTTTGACTCCTTACAACCTTCCACCGTCGATGTGCATGAAATCGAGTTTATGTTCTTAACGGTTATCGTTCCTGGACCGACCAGCCCAAAGCAGAAAATCGACGTATTCCTTCAGCCGCTTGTGAAAGAGTTGCAAGATTTATGGAACAATGGGGTGCTTACATACGACGTTTCCACCAAGACAAATTTTGTCATGCGAGTTGCCCTTTTATGGACTGTTAGTGATTTCCCCGCATATAGCATGTTGTCCGGTTGGAGCACACACGGTAAGTACGCTTGTCCATATTGTATGGAGGATACAAATGCATTTCAATTGCGAAATGGAGGTAAGACATCGTGGTTTGACTGTCATCGTCGTTTCTTGGAGAAGTCATCACCATTAAGGAAAGACAAAAAAAATTTCATTAGAGGCAAAATGGTCATAACTGATGATCCGCCCGCTTTGCGGTCTGGTGAAGAAATTTTGGCAGAAATTGAATCGTTTGGCTTGATGAAGGTGACAGAAATCGGCGCTGAATCTGTGAATGGGCGGATAGCTAAGAATTCGGGATGGAGGAAGAAAAGCATATTCTGGGACTTGCCGTATTGGAAGACAAACTTGATCCGCCACAACTTAGATGTCATGCACATCGAAAAAAATGTTTTGACAACATTTTCAACACTATTTGTGTGTCTTAGGGCAAGAGTAAGGACAATGCAAAATCGAGGCAAGATATTCGTGAATATTGTCACCGACCTTCTCTACACATTGATTCGGCGACAAATACTTACGTCCTTGGGTGCTATGCTCTTGATACATCAAGAAGACAAAAATTGTGCGAGTGGGTTGAAAAGTTGCGTTTTCTTGATGGTTACGCATCGAATCTTGGTCGATGTGTAGATCCAAAGAAACTGCGAATGTTCGGCATGAAGAGCCATGATTGTCATATATTCATGCAACGGTTGATATCAATTGCATTCAGAGAACTTCTCCCAAACCCGGTTTGGGTTGCAATTAGCGAATTAAGCCTATTTTTCCGGTCCCTAACTGCGAAATGTGTAAGTATCCAAGATATGGAGGTCTTAGAGTCTGAAATTCCAAAAATCATTTGCAAGTTGGAAAAAATTTTCCCTCCAAGCTTATTTGACTCTATGGAACACCTACCAATCCACTTGGCCTACGAGGCCCGTCTGGCTGGTCCCGTTCAATTTCGATGGATGTATCCATTTGAGAGGTACTATCTTGAGCCCTTGATATTATTTTCCCATTCAATAGGTTTTATATCAACATTTCCTATAACATTCATATAGGTACCTTAAACATTTGAAGAACAATGTGCGAAACAAAGCGAAGGTTGAGGGCTCCATGTGTAATGCTTATTTGGTCGAAGAGGTCACATCCTTTTGTTCTTACTACTTCGAAGATCACGTCTTTACGTTGCATGACAAAGTGCCACGTAACGACGATGGCGTCTCGGGCCCACACCGAACTTCGTTGGCAATTTCTCAATTTTCACTTATCCTGGTCGACCCATGGGCAAGTCGAAGGAGCGGTACTTAACAGAGCGGGAGTATAATGCCGCTCATTCGTACATACTGCTCAATTGTCCAGAGATCGCTCCTTACGTTCAGTATGTCCATCACTTTCTTTCATTAATGCAAAGTACATTCATTGTTCATACATTATTAATACATCCGACTTACACGTTCGTTTCTTCTAGGATATTCGTCGATGAAATCACTCAAGCAATGGGGGAGTCGCAAGTTGATAGTAGTCTAGAGCACAACTTCCCCATTTGGTTTCAAACATATGTAAGGGCATTACTTTTGTACGTTATAGATTCAAATGTTTCTCCCATAACTAATGTGTCATATTGCATCTCTAATTTTGACGAATAGGCTCGGAATTCTATAGTTGACGAGACGCTCGTTGATCTTTCTGTTGGTCCTAGTCGATCATGTACTTGTCTACCCTGGTTACCTTGTTAATGGGTATAAGTTCCACTCCGCAACATATGACGTTAATAGATCAACGCAGAGCAACGGTGTTTTGGTGAAGGGTTCAAACTACGCTCGATGTTTCCCATAACTATTATGGAGTACCGCAAGAGGTTGTGGAGATTGAGTATACCGGCCTCAAACGTGTGGTCTTGTTTAAGTGCGAATGGTATGACCCTACACCGAATCATGGTGTGAGGACTCACCCAACACTTCAATTGGTAGAGGTTCAACGAAGTCGACGATATAACAACTACGAGCCATTTGTACTTGGCAATGCAAGCCACTCAAGTCTACTACCTTTCGTACCCTTCTATGCGGAACGATCGACAAGAATGGCTAGCGGTTTGTTCTTGTCACCAAAATTCGGCGACGAGGAAACTAGCAAAGACGATAATGACCAGGGCTCGGCAGAGATTTCTTTCCAAGATGGGATGCCCACCACGTGCGTAGTCGATGATGCAGACGCAGATATCAACAATCTGGATGTTCCGACTTGGACTCGATTCATTGTTGAAGCGGGTCCAAGCGATGAAGTTTATAGTGGAGATGAATCAGAAGAAGAATCATCACCTTCTACTCATGAGAGTGAATTTGAAACGGATGATAGCGAATAAAGTTTGTATATGATATGTCAACGACGAATAATGTAGTTACTTTTATTTGCATGGATTTTGTTCTTATTAAGTCCAATAATATAGACTGAATTTCTACTTTTTGTATGCCCTTCTTTTATGATGTTTTACTCGTGAATATTGTTAATTAGGTATCATGGCCGGACGTGGTCGTAGGGGATGTCGAGGTTTGCCATTAGGAGGCCATCGTGGCGGTCGAGGTCGTGGTTCGATACCTCCATTATCGATTCCGACTTCTCGGTCTCTCGAGCACGATACGGCGCGGCGTCACCTTCCCCTTCCATACCGTCGGGGTCGTCTGTACCATCTTCGTCGTCATCAAGGACTATGCCTACTACACACTTCCCCACACCTCCTCCGACATCAATGACTCCTTTACCCACGAGGCCTGCACCCCCAGCCACAGCATCACCGGCAGCATCCCGAGAGGAAGACGTAAGAGCAGGGTTGGAGGTGACAGGCCCTCCGCGGCCACCTCAGAGGCCAGGGATGGAGGCCCCTCGCGTGCAGGGGATCCCTATCACTCTGATTGCCAATGATACGTAAGTTTGCGTTTGACTTTTATATGTCAATTTCAATATGGATGTCAAATATTGAAGAAGTAGTTAAGGTGATATGCATGTTCATGAAACACAGGGAGTTGCATCCTTCGCACTTTTGTGCACGGAGGATGACAAAAGTTTTTAAACGATGGATGATTCCTGAAGGGTATTGTTGGAAGTCGGTACCGCCTCATCATAAAGACCAATATTGGCGACAATGGAAGGTAAACAAGACTACCATGTGCCTTATGATTTATACTATTTTCTCAAATAAGTGCTAACAATAGCAATCGCCAATTTGTAGATATTTTTTAGATGGGATGATGCGCTTCCCGAGGATCTCGTGCGAGCGGCGTACGACAGGCTTGCAGGCACAAGGTACACCGCGTTGATGCACAAGTTGAAGAAGAATCGGGTGCAGCCAGTTTATGTTACAGATGAGGCATGGAGGAGATACTTGCAGTACTGGGAGAGCGAGGACTTCCGGGCTAGGTCTAGGCAAGCGACGGAGAATAGGAACACTGAGGTCGAAGGCCCTGGGACTGGACCCTCGAAGCACGGTGGTGGTTCCGTGTCATTTGCGACTACCCAAGAAAGATTGGTTAGTTTTTTTTAACATCTAGGATATTTTGTACATTTATACTCTTGTTCACTATGCTTGGTCCCGCACGCAGTGATTCATCCGAGACGCCACCGTCGGTGAATGATTTGTACTTGCATCTCCACACCGTTAATCACGACAGACGACATTCATCGATACTAGATCGAGCGGTTCTATGTAAGTATAGAAATGAAATGTAAAATATTATTAAGTCTATCACTTACCCCATATCATGTACTTTGTTTGTTGTGCATATATGCGGGATAGGCTCCAGAGCAGACGTCAGGAGCTGACCCAGGCTACACCGGAGCAATCGGTGGATGATGAGGCGGTGTACCTCAATGTGGCGGGTGAGTCTTCCAAAGGACGTGTCTACGGACTCGGGTCCGTAGGGAGAAAGAAGAGGAGATACGGAACTCCGGGTGCTAGCACGTCGCAGACGCCGGATGTGGTGCCGCGGGCGAGTTCGATGTCGTTGCGGAGCAACTACGAAAGGTTATGCACTTCATGCAACGGTGTCTTGGGATGGACATGGATGAAATAGACCTAGCTCAAGCACCAACCACCACCACCGCCACCACCACCGCCACCTCATGACCAGCAATGCCGCCGCAAATAGATCGGTCGATCAACCCCAACAAGGGGACAATGTTGGGCGTGAGACGTAAGCGTGGCTCTCGAGAGATGAGCGGGTTGGTGATACATAGGTACTTCACTTGTTGTTTGTTTCAAATGCTTAGATTAAACGTTTTATAGTGTAGACAACTTTAGAAATTCATCGAATTACTTTATGATTCACACTTCTTTTTGTGCATTTTTAGGTCGATGTTCCATATTTTATCGTGGATTTTATTTTTTTCGCTTTTGCTCCCCCAATTCTTTTTTTTGTTTTTAAGTAAAATATACTATAAAATAGAATGTTTGCGAGAATTAATCCATGGGAGAAGAAAACATCTTTGTTTGTTGTGTGCAAATCTTATGCTTGCCGTTGCGAGTTCTCTCGAGTGCTATGATGAAGAAAGTGGTAGAATCGACAGGGGAGCGACATCTTCATGCAATAGCAAATGAATTTGGGAAGTCGATAAAGGGTCGTTTTTCGGTCATCGTATTCGCACATGTAGGCTCTTCTTCTTCTATTATGGCATGTCCGTAGAAGAAGAATAGCCTACATGTTCTCAACACAGATGACCGAAAAACGACCCTTTATCGATTTCCCAAATTCATTTGCTATGGCATGAAGATGTTGCTCCCTCGTCGATTCTACTACTTTCTTCATCATAGCACTCGAGAGAACCCGCAACGCATAAGATTTACACACAACAAACAAAGATGTTTTCTTCTCCCATGGATTAATTCTGCAAACATTCGGTACTTATAGTATATTTTACTTAAACTGAGGTTAAAAAATTTATTTTGGGGAGGATAATGTATTAAAAATAAAATCCATGATAACTTATGCATCAACCTGGGCGTCCAAGCCAACTAAGATATATAGAGGATAAATGGACAATGAATTTACCTGCGGACGATGGTGGTTTGTTGAAGCCTGATGTAGTAGAAGGTTCTGATGATGAAGTTCCTTTATTTTTATTTTTCCTGTTTTCGGAAAGGCGGGTTTTAGTTTTTCCTATCGTTCTCGAGGGAATGGGTTCATTGCTTTTGACGATGAGCATGTTGTAGACGATTTGTTTCATTTGCATGTTAAACTCATTCTTTTTTTGGTGGTGGTGATTTTGGTCCTTATAGGACTCCAGGTCTCGGAGGTAGGCGTGGTGGGTATAGTGGAGGCAGTGAGCTTGGTGGGGGTTATGGAGGCTTTGGGGGCAGTGGCTTAGGTGCTTATCGAGGTGAATCTTCTCTTGGCTATTCTATTTTAATTAGCGATGAATCACTTCCTTTCAATAGTTTGTCGTGTAGACTTTTTAAGTTACTTGATTTACATATTGTTGGTGGTTTACTTTGTTTCAAACACTAGTATATTATAGTTAAAACCAAGTTTTTGGTGGTTTTATAGTGATCTCCTATTGCTCCTTCTAAAAAATCAAATTTCTTCTTTTTGTAGATCTTGAATTTTGGAATGTGTTTCTTCTTCCTTATGTTAAAACCAAGTTATTGGTGGTTTTATAGTGATAGGAATTCCAATATGACCGGTTATAGCCGTTCTAGGAATCCAGGAAATCAAAAATTCAAATTGAAAGCTTGATTTCCAAAAGTCAAAAATCCTCAGCGTGGCTAATTAGTGCGCTAATCTTTGGAATTAGCGCTCTAACTGGGGACCTCAAACTAATTAATTTATCCCTTTGTGTTAGCGACCCTTAAACTCGTCCAGGACCTAACCATCCCTTATAAAACATGTTATACATGTTTTACAACTCAACTTACATGATAGGTCCATCTTATAGAAACATTGTTCGCCATCTCCTATGCGTAGGAACATAGCAACATTGACACCAACTTCAGTCTGTGACTGCATTTGCGTGATGATCATGTTTTTTTTTTGGAAGCATTCTTATTCAACATTGTATGGTTTTTTTCTGTTCTTCTTGCTTTTCTTGAATCCCCTAGTTTTTTTTTTTTTTTTTGAGTAGGAACACATGGCTTGTCGCCTTTGGAGCACACAAGAGTTTAGATTGGGTGGGAGGATGAGTTCTAGAATCATACTTACATGATAGGTTTGTGCTTAACTTTTAGTTTTTCCCTTTTAGCATTCTTGCACTTATGCCATTCTTCTCTTTGTAGATCTTGCATTTTTGAATGTGTTTCGTCTTCCTTATGTTAAAACCAAGTTTGTGGTGGTTTTATCATGATAGGAATTCCAATATGACCGTTTATAGCCGTGTTAGGAATCCAGGAAATCAAAAATTCAAATTTAAAGCTTGATTTCCAAAAGTCAAAAATATCGCGCAAGTGGCTAATTAGCGCGCTAATACTGGAATTAGCGCGCTAACTGCGCAGGACCTCAAACTAATTAATCTCTCCTTTGCCTACTTCTTTCAGTGCATACTCACTTTGGTTGTTGCCCTCGGATGGAGATTCGAAATGCTTCAAAGCTGCGTTTTACTTATTAAATGAAGTCCTTTTTGTGTATACTTCCAAATTTTGGACCTTTTGTGAGTGTTCTTTTTTTTTTTTTTTTGCTTGTTGAACGATAGGATTGGTTGGTGTTTGTGTATACTTCCAAATTTTGGAGCTTTTGTAATACATGACAACTTTCCGTGGATATATAAATTTTTGGGCTAATTTTGAGTTTCACATTTTTTCTTTCTCTTTTGAATTTTTGTTGATATATATTTTTGATGTATGGATGCGCAATTTGGCTTCTTTGGGGGATGTTAGCACCCTCAAGGAGTTGTTGGAGGGGGTGCGATGGAGTATGTCATATCGGGTTGTATTTTGATTTTTTAGGTTGGAGAATCGATTGGCTTATGTATCCGTGCCATATTTAAACAAAACGAGAAAATTAGAGACGAATTAGCAACGGAATTCAAATTTTTCGTTGCTATTCCGTCTCTAATTTTCCAGAAATATTTCTATCAATCACAAACGGATCAGAGACGGAAATATTAATTCCGTCTCTGATTCCGTCTCTAATTAGCAACGGAATCAGAGACGGAATCAGAAACGGAATAATCCGTCTCTGATTCCGTTTCTAATTAGAGACGGAATCAGAGACGGACTCTTTGCATTCCGTCTCTGATTCCGTCTCTGATTCCGTTGCTGATTAGAAACGGAATCAGAGACGGAATTCACAAATTTATTAATTCCGTCTCTGATTCCGTTGCTAATCAGCAACGGAATCAGAGACGGAATGCAATTACAAATGTACCATTTCGAAATAAAATCCATTTCATTGTTCGTCTCTGTTCGTTTCTAATTTCGTCTCTAAATCCGTCTCTAATCGAAACGGATAATTTCCGTCTCTATTCGTCTCTAATCGAAACGGAATCCATTTTCCGTTTCGATCGTATCAGCGACGACGTTTCGAGAGACGAACGTTAAAATCTCTCGTTCGTTTCGATTTAATTCAGAGACGGAATTTTCGCAAATCAGAAACGGAAAATTCCGTTTCTGATTTGCGATTTTTTTGTAGTGAATCTAAGTCCAATGGTCTGAGCGATTTAAAGCTTTAAAAAATTCAAATTCCATTTTTCGGTTTTCATATCTTAATTTTACAATGCAAATAGCAAGACCTAATTGACACTTGAAGGAAGATGACAGCTAATTATCTTTTGACAATAATTATGCAAATGGAAAAGGACATAACATCATACCTGATTAGCGAATAGGTTCTCCTTCTTTTTCTTCTTAAATAAAGCTAATTGAAACTCTTCCTATATTAAACATAATAAAATCATTTACATGTTGCAAAACTAATTAAAACATATCTTTAAGAAAATGAAATATATAGATAAAGTATAAAAAATTGTAGAACTAAAATAAACAACACGTATAAACAAAAAAGGCATCTAATCCCACCTTGATATCTGTAATACATGTGGTCCCCAAAAAACGTAAGAAGCTACTCTCTTATGAATCTACTTTGTGATTGACCTCTCTCTAAGTCATGTGTGCTCTTTCATTAACTAAATGGTCAATTTTAACATCACTAAATGCACCTTGTCAATATATTTAATTGGTTTAGCACCCATCAAGTCTTAGTCATAACGTAGCTACAATATGCCAACAACCAATCCTTGCATTATTCTTTATCAAGTCCTTAATCAAGTATATATCGAATCTCACTCTATATATATAGTTCTATTTATTATTGAAAATCAAATTCAACATGTTTGGAAGGCCTTTGTACATGAAGATGGTAACCTATTCCAGAGGTACCCTGAATTTGAGGAAGCTTTCGTGCGAGTGTATTTCCATTCAAGCATCCCAGAGTATAACAAAGCGGAGTACTGGGGCCCACTAAAAGACATGGCTGCATGATCCAAAACATAATCATAATCATCATCATCATCCTTATGTGAAGAGGGTGATGTGATGATGATGAACAAATTCGACTATAACGACAGAGTGAGATACGAGAACTTTGGTGGTTGGGGGAGGGGGGGCTGCTATTGTTTCCCACAAGACAATATTATCCCTAAAAAGCAAAAAACTAAAAGTATATCATAAACCTCTTCGAAGCAAAGCTCAGATCCATCACCTCGTCAACTAATAATGGCTGCAATAATGGATGCCTTAAAAAGAACTTTTTCAAGCCCTAAAAGACCAAATTTATCTATTGATTTCCTTTGCCAAATTGAATAGATGAGATACAAATAGACCCTTAACCAAAAAAAAAACTAATTTCATTATGTGCGAAGTGAAGATTGAATGACATCCAACCATGCTTCGACGAAAACGACTGAGTGAGTGCTCTTCAATCAAATGCATAACCATCTCTTCCATTTATTTCTTTGCATAAGGAGATCGTAACAGTGAGGTAAAAATCTCTCCTTTTAAAATTTTCTTCTCTATTTGATCTATCATTCAATCAAATATGAGTGGGGGCTACCCTGAAACCCTAATTCCTTTTATTGTACATGCCTAAAGACGAGTTCGAAAGAAAGAAAGAAAATACCTTAAAGAAATGTAAATGTAAGATTGAGAAAGTTCAGTGTCAATTAGAGTTTGGATGAGTCAAAATTATTTAATAACGGGATTCCACATCAATAACCATGAAATACAAAGCCCATCACTAATTCTCAAGGCTTTCGGGACTAAAAAAAATAATTTTACTAAATTGTGCCTTTAACCTTGTAAGGTCACCAATATTTGGTGGCTAAAAACACTTTTTTCTTGTAGTGTTCATTGTTGTAGTGCTCATCATGTGAATAGCACTAACATCTCCTTAGGATTTATAATAGTGTTACTCATAAATTGTCCTTCCCTCTATGCATTTAAAGCAATAGCAGGCTGCCCGCTCTTTCTATCCATGTTCTTGATGGATTGTGATCTCTCATCATCCATCCTTTTCATAACTTCTTTCGCATTTCCCATCTCTTTCTCGTGCTTCTCACGACCTTCTCTATCGCTCAAGTGAATGGTGTGCGAGAGCTTTTTGATTAACTTCATTGAAGTTATCTCATCGCTCTGCCCTAGCTTCCATTGATGGACTTGTTGATCAAAGACGGGAGCAAACTTCAGTGCATTATGAAGATTTCAATATGAAAAGTTTGAGTTCCTATTGTTATATTCTTGATAAAACTTTTGAGGGCCCATTCCTCTTATCCAGAAGTTGTTTTCATAGCTCTGGTTATTCATGAAGTTAATCTCTTCAAATTCCATTCCTTGATGCATGTCCATTTGATTTACCACCATGGCTTTATGACTTACGATTTGTTGTATCGCCTACACTTTTAGAACTTGTAGCCCCCTTTGAAGCTTTACCATTTGATTGCTCGGGTTGGATAGTTGTGCCATGATCGTAGCTTGCAAATTAATATCATTTACACTTGCTAATTTCTTCACTATGGAATGATTACCGACTGTAGAATTTTGAGACATAAGATCTAAGTGATCCGATGTTCAATCCTCATTCTTGGTTAGTAGAGAACCATCTGTTGTAGCATCTACATGTGTTTTTGTGTTAAGGTTCATCTTGTAGTAGAAAATCTAGTGCTGTGCCCATTTCACGTATCTATGTCCTCGACATCTCCTGAGCATCTCTTTAAGTCCTTTCTAAGCCTCACCAAGAGAATTGGCGCCTTCCTGCTTAAATTGATTGACTTCTAGTTTCCTTTTACTAACTTTCATTAAGGGAAAGAACTTATCTAGAAGTCCTTCAATGTTTTCCACTAATGATGTCATACTCCCTACATTTAGACTTTGGAACCAGGATTTGGTTTTCCACCCAATGAGAATTCAAAAAGTCTCATCCTGATCACCTCCTTTGTAACTCAAGTAATGTGCACGGTGTTGCACTTCTCCAAGAAATTCTCTACATGTGCAACTAGGACTTCATTGGCCGCCCCGTTGAACAAGCTATGTTACACCATAATTATTAGAGACGGTCTCAATTCGAACTCAATGGTGTTGGCTAAAAATTTCATCACTCCAATGTAAGTCTCAAGAACTTATGGCTTGAAGTAGTTATGAAGACATCTCTACCCACGCACTCTGTCCTGCACTACCAGATCACCTTCGGGCGGGTTATTACCTCGGCCCTATTATTGGATTTATGCTTCATCCTAAGCCCTCTTGATTCTTTTCTTTTTCTTTCCTTTATTGGTTTTGTCAATCTCATAGTCGTAAGGCATTAAGTTCTTCTCTCCTTTGCTACACATGCACTTTTTCTCCCTAAAAAGAAAACACAAAAGATCAAGTGCAGATGTCAAACTTTGAACTTCAAATTTTTATTTTTATAAACTTGAAAGTAAATTACTTAAAGTAAAACATAAAAATTTTGTAAACTAACTAAGTATAAATTGCTATCTATCCTATGTAATGGCACCAAAAACCTAATTGCTAGCCACAAGTATAATAGCTAAATTATAGTAATAGTGTGACCAACTTACATTAATTATGGATATCATCCTCAGGGAAAAGTGAATTGCAGTTAATGGTACATAATTAGAATTACTTTATTACTAGGGAAATCCTTTTTTATTTGTTTTTATAACTAGAATAATATATTCTATCAAAATAATGTAAATTACTTTTAAGATCTCATATTAAGAATATCTTAGTTCCCAACTTCACGCAGGTAATAAATAACACTACTTTTCAACTCGCTTCTTCATCTTTATTATGTGTGTGCATTGCCTAATAAGAATAGACAAATTTCCTTCAAATTCAGTTCAACCCACTGTTGTGATGGAAAAGATTCTAATTGCCAAACTTGAACTCCACCTATCAGTGTGAATAAAGTAAGCTCCGCATTGCTTTATGTTCCAAATCTTTGGAATCATAACCAATAAAGATTACTTTCCGTGCCTCCCTAATCTATAACTATCTATCGATGTTATATATTTTACGATTGTACCATCTATATCCGATTTATAAGCTTCAATGGCCATGATAACTTCTAAAATCTAATATCAACAAGCATGTGATCAAGATGTTCATAGCATTACACTCAAAATCAATATAAATTCTAACCATTGCATTTTTTTTACTTTATAATCCATTCATAACTACCTTAGCATTGCATTCATACCATAGAATCAGTTAATTCCTAATATTAATGAACTACTTACACTTCATTTAAATAAACATGGACACAATGGTATTCGTTGCAATAAAAAATATAATCAAATAACTTCTATTAAATCAATAAAAACAATAACAAATCACCAGACCTAAGTCTTCAATGTCTTATCTTCCATAAATCTTCTTATTACTCAAAAATACACTAAAACTATGCTAATCTATGATAACTAGTTGCAATTTATGGTGGCGTATGTGTTTTCAACATTCTAATACATATTTATACTCCTAATACACTTTAGAAAAGAATTACAAACCCTAATAGACAATTCCACATGTAATAAAACTCCAACTTTCTATTTTCTCTAATTTTGGCGCTATGCAAAAGTGGTCCGACGCTCTGTGTGTAATTTCATGGCGTTATGAAAGCTTCGACCCTGTTGTGTGCTTTTTATCCCGTTGGCCTCCACGGTACCATACCTTATGACCTACAGCGCCATGATTGCGCTTGCCATGCTCACTCATTTCTCTTCTCTTATTGGTTTCCCATGCTATGCCTACACTGTCTACCTGCCTTCCATGGTGTTAAACCAACTTTTATGAATTTTAGACTCACTTGTTGACAAATTCACTTTTTTATCTCCTTTATGCCTCGTATACCTAAAAGTATATAAATATTATCAACTAGAGCTCATTTCGAGATACTTATATTAAATATACTACTAAACTATACCTATATATAAGTCTAAATAATCACTTATCACTTACTGCGTATGTTAACGATTAAATGTGCAAAGGTGTTACACGGTGGACCGTTGGTCAACTGTTGAGTTGAGTTATGAACCTACAAGAATGAATGTCGATAAACAAGTAATAACAATAAATTTAAGGTAAAATTCTTGAAAATAATGTGATGTGTGCTCATTTGAAGTCTCCATGGATAAGTTGTAAGGATATGATGAGTTGTTCTTTGATAAGTGTAATCAAGATGGTGATAGAGATGATATGATAGTGTTCATACCGTATCAAATAGCTATCCTTGTTCCTATTACCAGTTAATAGTATAGATTTGTTACCAGATAGGAAAATATACTTTTCACACAGATAGGCACCAAATCACATCTTAGTATGGTTATATTTACTGGTTGGTTAGATGAAGTATGTACACAAAATGACTTTAGGGGAGATTACAATGGAATACCCAAAAAAGCGTGATGATACAAGAAGTTAGCAGGTAGCTATGGTATAATGACTCTTTCGAGATGCACATGACATAGGCTATTTGAATATCGTCCTGTGGGACAAAAATGATACTATCAAGATGTTAGAGTCAAGAGTAATATTTTATTTCATGTGGAGTATGGACATAGTTTGTAGGTGTGGATTTGCATTAGTTGAAAAAGTAGATCATGAAAGAAATCATTATGAGTAGACGCGATGGGCTACACATTACTTTTACTTTCGAGGATGAAAGTTCCTAAAATTTAAGATGTTTTTGACAACTCAAAACCCAAACACCTATCCTAGGAGAAATTTGGCGATCTTGCAAATACCATAAATTATTTGATCATAGTATATTAATCTCATTATAAACCTTAGCCCATTTTTTCACACACAAATTGGGAAAGTAATGAAAATGATAGCTTATGTTGGAGATCTAGGGTGGTGGAGTTTTAAAGTCGAGGAATCCTCATTGGAAGGTAATCCTTCTCCTTCTCCTTATAACTACTATTTCGCCCGCAATCTTCCTCGTTTTAGTTTTCTTTGATTAATTGTGGTGAGAGGGAATATCAAAACAGGGCAACGTCGTTCAATGTCGCAACCGTTGGGAAGTAAAAGGTAGCACCACCAAGGGGCACCCTAATATTAATGAGAGTGAAAAGGTGGCACTCACCACCCCTCCTATATTTTGTATTGTCCCCACATGGCTGCCAGGGGGTCACCGCCCTTTGGCCAACCAGACAGAGGGGCCCTTAACGCCAGGGAGCCATTGAGGGCACCCTCGGGCGTTATGCACGAGCCTACTCCCCACCCAAACCAGGGTGATGCCCCATTGTTTGTAAAGTAGGGGGATTGGCCTCTAGACTATCTAGGGGCCAAACCATCCCCTAGATAGGTCAACAGGAGTGAAAATAGCCCCTGGACCTTAAATTAAGAAATTTGAGAAAATCCAAACAAATTCTTGCCTTAAAATGGGGTGCACTCTCGCATTCCTAAATAAGACCGATCAGGTCCTACCTCTCGACCCTCGCATTGGGGTGACGAGGGACTATGGGACCCACACTAGTGGATCTTGAAATAAATCTTAAAATAAGTAGGAGTTAATATATGACTTGTTGTTAATGTAAATGTATCTTAAATTGTTAATGTAAATGTATCTTAAATTGTGTAGATTGATAAGGCGGTTCACGTAGGACCCCCAGCATGCAAAAATCGTAAATAAGATTCCCGACGAATCGAGGTAAGTGGGGCGCTTAATGAATTTTCAAATATGGCTTTATATTAGCAATGTTATGACATAAGTTTTTAACTAGAGACTTGGGAAATGGGTTACATCATGCTATTTGCTTGAATCTTCATGTTTATGGAATGTGAATGCTTTTGTTTTGACCTTTTATGATATTTATTGCCCCAGGATGTTTATGCAGTCCCCATCAAGGGCACTATTAGCAAGTGATCATTTCCAATGCCCCAGGATGTTTGTCCTGCCACCTAGGGCTTTACTATTTAATGCCCTAGAATGTTTGTGGAGTTTTCCACCGTGAGCTTTACATTTCTATTTGAATTCATAAGTGTATCAATTAGGGATGTGCATCAGTAATGAATTTTGATGAACTAACTAGTGGTTTGATGGGACTAACAAGAGGGCACATAAGGCATGTGTGTTGTCTAATGGTTGCCATCACCTTTAGGTAAATGAATCGGTCAGTAGATTTTTTTCAATAACTAGTATGCATTTAATGAAACCACAACTTGGTATTATTTCTATTCTCTATGGGAACTCTTTTTTATGAACCCTATGAATGATGATGAGCTTTTAATTAAATATGCTTTATTAATCTTCTTGAGGTGGTTTATTAATGCTTTAACAATCCATGTGATGTTTTGTTTTAAATACTTCCTTATTCAATTTCAATTCATGCCAGTGTTGCAATCTTATTCCTTGCATCTTTTATGGTTGAGCGGGTTTTCTAAATTACTAAGCTCTATTGTCCATTTTGCTCAACCCCCTTACATTTTAGGACTATCATCTTAGCTCTAGATTGAGACAATGAAAAGGCGATTGGTTATAGCCATCTTTTATTGTAGCCTTGTAATGTTAGCTAATTAATCGATTTTGAAATTATTAAATTTGGGTTGTATTTAAATAGGTCTTAAAGGAAGAATGAACCTTACTTGCCTTTAGTCTAAATGATTTAGTATTAGAAAGACTTAAGTTGTTTTAAGAATTTGAAAACCGACTACAATTTCTTAGTACGCCATATGAATTTTTTTTATTTCATTCCACAATTATTTATTTATATGCACTAGTTGATATTTTGCTTGATGTTTTAGGCAAGCCAGACCACTTATTAGGGCCCAATTTAGTTATTGGGCCATAGTGTCGGTCTCTGTTGAGTGACCTGATCTCGGTCGGGTGACCTGACTAATACAAGTGCTTAAGGATATGTTAAGGATGTGTGTACTAGAGTACATCTGTTCTTGGGAGGAGTATTTTCATATGTGCGAGTTTGCCTACAACAATAGTTACTAAGCCAGTATTGAGATAGCGTCGTCTAAGACACTCTAGGTATAGCAACGTTGGATCTTCTTTGTGTTAAACATAGGCATAGGATGTGGCAGTGAAATGGTCAAAGATAGTTGTTAACCATACAAAAAAGATACGACAGACTCGACCCTGCCTAAATGGCGTGCATGAGAGATAAAAGAAATATTATGATATGTACAGTGATAGGTCGGAGTATGATGTGGGACCCTACGAGTACATGAAGGTCTCCCCATTGAAGTGTCATAAAAGGTTCAGAATCAAAGGAAAGCTCGCGCTGAGATTCATTGGCACTTTTATGATTAATAGGAGTGTAGGGAAGGTTACCTACAAGATCACGTTGCTACCAAAGCTAGCCGACATCCATCTAGTTTCCCACATTTTAATACTTTGACTAGATAAGTCACGAGGTGGTAGATGACCAATAGTTGAATTAAGCCAAATAGATCTAAGAGAGGACATTCATCACCTATGAGGAGCAGCCGATTCAAATCTTGGATTGTAAGACTCAGAGCTTGAGGAATAAGTACACCCTGTTAGTCCACATCAAGTGACAACATCACAGAGATGAGGAACTGACTTGGGAAAAGGACTCTACATGCGCGAGCACTTTCCAGACTTATTTTGATTTCAGTAAGTCCACACCTTAAGTTTATTCAATTTTGAGGATGAAATTCTAATTAGTTGGAAAGGCTGTAACAAGCCTAAAAATTCTAACATGTTCCAGATGACATTTCTAGACCGTGAATTAGGCCTGACATGACATGGCGAGCTCAGTCAACCCTTAGAAGTTGGTACCATGGTATTTTATATTTCCATAATGTGCATATTACTTATCTATATTTAAAATGTATAATATAAAATAATTTATCTGATATAATATCGTCGAAATTATAAGTAAGGATTTATGGAGATACGTGCACATTACGACGCACAGGATATGAGTAGGAAATACTTAAACAAATCATTAGAAACATTAATTTAAGCTTTATCAAATGATGTAGTATTTCAAGATTTATTATTAAAATGGCTAAGTAAGCTAATCATTGAAGATTACTAGTGAACATAAGTTATAATAATATGATATAAATGATTAAGGAGGTTCTTAAGTTATGTGTACAGATCAAGGACTTTACGTAATCATGGAGTTCAAAATGGTAGAGACTCTTAGGAAACTTTAGTGGAGATCTAAAGGTGCGTATGGTGGGATGAACACAAGTCATGGATTTGTCTAGAGATTGATATGCACATTTAGATGAGAGGGTAGGGTCCAATAAGGCCTATTATATAAAAAGACACTTTATATTCTCAAATGCGCAAAACTTTACAAAACAAAAAATTGGAAAAATTGAGGAAGTAGAAGGCAAGGAACTTACATGTGCTAGAAACCTTTAAGTTACTCTTTGAAGAGGAAAAACAACCATAATTGAACTCCACCTTAATTCTTTTATCTCTACATAATGGAGGGACTTTTTCTTCGTTAAATTCATGAATTCTTCATGTAGGAAAGTTTGGGCAGGAAAAACAAATTAAAAATTAAAGATTTAAAAGACTAGAAATTGAACCTTAAATTTAAAATAAGCAAGCTATAGCAACATAAACTCATAAAACATCCAATGGTGACGCTATGTTAATGAAAACTGGAGAACATTCTTGAAAATGGGGCCTTTTGTTTGGATACCAAATATGGGATTTTAAAGGTGTTTTATAATCAAAAAATGAAGTTTGAGTTTTGGACTTTCAATGATCTCAAGTCTCAAAATTGGTTTCATTGTTTAGGGATTTCAAGTTGGGGTTCTATGTGTTCATGGATGCTTAATTGACTTAACTTGATGTAATCGATGTATATTGATATTAATGTGAATGCATTTGTTGTTGTTTTGGTGGAACTGTACTTATTGAGGGAGTTTAAGGTGAAGGAGGCAACATAGGTATGGTTAAGGGTCAAAAAGCACAAATTTAAAGCTGCAAAAACATAGTTATCAGTTTCATTAACGTGCTAATAAGTCCTATTAGCGCACTAATACGTCCTATTAGCACGCTAATGATGCTGCAAGTGGGACACTTTGACAAGTGTTTGTAAAACGGTCTTATCTCAATTGTTTTAACTCGAGTTTCCACATTACGCATACTACTGGAAAGCATAGAGAAAGAGAGAGAAACAACTTAATGTCATTAGATTTCGAGAATCAATTCATTTACTTTGTCAAAAAAGGGCTGAAAATTAGGTTTTATCCGTAGGGATAACACTTTTATAACTTTTGGGGATGGATTTTTTTTCTAAATTTTTTTTTGCTTTCCCGACTTAAGATTTGGTTCGAACTTTTTGAACTTTTAGGTTTATACCATGATAATGTTGTACAATATTTCTGTATTCAATCCAAGGCCTCCAACTGAGTTTTTAGTCCGAGTTTTGAACAATTAATTCAAATAAACCACCAATGAGATGATTCTTGTCTTAAGGTGTTCCGTGCATGAAATGATGTCAGAATTGAATTAAAATTTCTTGAACAAGTTGGTAGGTCCTAGTAATTATTTTCACCGAGTTTTGTGATTTTTTGACGTGTCTAACTTAGTTTTCAACTCATTCTTTGAATAAGAGTTCAATATTTACAAGTTGGACTTAGAATTTCACTTAAAGATGCAAATTGGGTGTTTGAACTTTTAAATGAAATTATATAACATGAGATCCATGGTTGCAATTATTTGGACTTCACAAAACCAAACCTATGAATTTTAGAAATTCCTATTGTGTTTTAGTCCATTTTTCAAGTTTTGAAAAACTAACTTTTGAATATTTATTTAAAGGTCTCTAACAGACTGTCTTAGAAACTAGTGTTGTACACCAACTTAAAATGACTTCTAATGATCCTAATTAGTTCAATAACATCTAAAAGAACTAGATGAAGTGTGTTGATTAATATTAAACAATCTTGGACACTTTTTAGCTAAGCTAAATGCCCAAATAAGGCTAGAAATTGTAAAAAGGAACCCTTAGACATCAAATTAAATATAAATGATTATTAACATAATACAATGACTCTAACACATATATAACAATCAAAATGCACACCACACCAGGTACCTAGCTAGCTAGATTTTGGTGTTCGGGGTTGATTGCGACGTATGTTGGAGCCATGGGGGCGTGTTTTTTTGCATAGTTAGAGGTAAGTTAACTAATAAGAATCTCCATAGTAATTCATTTTCGTTTCTTCATTCTTATATTGTGAATTAGCATATCCATGGACTCCCACTCCTATTATGAGTGTATGAGGGCCAAGTGAGTCAACAAGGTGTCCCCAGGGTGTGGTTATGAACTTGCAACTAGGATGATGACCATAATTCATTGGATTTTGTTGGAATGAGATGTACTTTACATGGGCACCGTTCATATCCTTAATTCGCGATAGTCAAGGTTCATTAGGATTAGTCACATCCTAGGACTCGAGTCTGCTTATTGTTGGCGTGACTCTATGACCCCGACTAAAACATCCACTATCCTGATTAATAGAATGCCTAGCCTGAAACCTTAACGGTATACCAGTTGGATTAAATTAGAGTAACAGTACAATGACCTTTATACCTGATAATTAAAATACAATATATCATATACTGAATAAATAATTGAAAACACAACGTAATGAAATTTCTTTTGACGAGACAAACGATATACTTAACTATACTAATCAGAGTTCAAAAGCGGTATCAACTTTAGTTTACAAGACAACCCAAAACCTTGCGTTCATACGAACTATATCTCAAATAATATAATATAAATATCTCAAATAATATAATATAAAAAAAAGTTAATATCATACATCAAAATATCTCAAAACGCTTAAAAGATCTTCTTTTGCCTATATATGAGGTGATTGGCTGAGAACTAGTA
The DNA here is from genome assembly GCA_039657365.1 of Stephania yunnanensis. Classification (NCBI taxonomy): domain Eukaryota; kingdom Viridiplantae; phylum Streptophyta; class Magnoliopsida; order Ranunculales; family Menispermaceae; genus Stephania; species Stephania yunnanensis. The sequence continues at coordinate 31,345,969 of CM077582.1, read as the reverse complement.
CCCAAAATATTTATAGGGGAGTGAGCGCTCCAACATGCACAGTAAGTGATGCTTGTAAACATATCATCTATCAACTAATACGAATGAATCAATGAATAACAATATGAAATAAAAACATATTTATTTAGGGCATTGAAATGATATAAATAATTAATAACAAATTCAAGTTCCGCCGTTATATGCAACCGCATCTGTGATCTCTAATTTGGGATTTAATTAACAGACATATTTCTCATCACTCAAGAATACAAACCACATAATCCATACTTTGGCCGATGTGTGATTTTGCTAGTCTATTCAAGCTTGACTAAGCTACCAACTCTAAATGAATAGTAAATGATTAAGGTAACCTCTAGTCACTTAATTTGAAAAGGTGGAATCAATTTCCATGCCTATCTTTTCCATCTACAAAAACTAGAATCCATTTCCAGGCTAACTTTTCCTCTCTTAGTCTAATCCGCCTTGTTGACCACTTTCAATAATTTTCATGTTTAAAACATTTAGATCACAGTACGTTGTCCCATTCCCAGTCCATAAAAGTGTGTGAACTAGATATACTAGTTTACGATTCATAAGTGATAAGAATACGAGTCTCACTTACCTTTGCTGAGTCTTCCTAACTTTATACCAACATGCATAACTCCTAGAATCTAAGGATGTTTTCCCCATTGACCAAAAACCTAAAATTTATTGATCACCATCGATTTGAGTCTAATACTCCTTAGTTGGAACAACTAAGTATGTCTCATTTGAATCAGGAACCAATTTATCATTTTTTAGGTCAATAAGACCATTTTACTTTTTTTGAGGTAAAAAACCTGGTATAAAGTCCCGAAAGAATCCCAAATTCTATTTTTTTGTAAAAATCCAACGTTTCTATTTATTTTGTCCGCAAATATAATTTTTTATTTGTTTCCTACTTTCTAGAATTTTTTTCCAAATTTAGGATTCCTAGTTCATTTTGTTTTATTTTTCTTAATTGGGGTTTAATCCCTAAACGAGTCCAAGTTCGATCCGATATGGGTATCAAACTCTCATCTTCATCCTAGCCTTTCTTTGTTCTGCAAAACTACAGTTCATCAAAAAACTTTTTTTCAATTTGGTTCAGTGTTTTTTGTAGGGGTTGGTTTTGGGCCCAACTAGAGGCGAGTTTGGGCAAAGGAGACGACTCCCTGCCATCTCCTTCCTCAAACAACTCAGCCACCCATCTCCTCTGTTCCATGAGCACATAATGCAACATCGACAACAACAGAAACAACAATGACAACAACAACAACAACAACAACGTCAACAACAACGAAAATCCCAACAATATAACCTTGGGTTTCGTTACCTCCATTTATTTTCTCTCTTTGTCACTTTCCACCTCAATCCCTGGGTTTAAATCTCCCACATTTTTTGTTCCTTCCTCACTGTCAAATTGTGTTTTGGGATGAGGCAGTGTTCTTACTTGGAAATAAATATGAAGTTTTCTCGAGAATCGTACAAATGAATGTCGAGGCAGATCAAAACGAAAAAAGCATAAAATAAACTTTCCTCGAGATTTGCTCACACGAATCTCGAGGACAATCCATATAGTACACACCATAAATTGACACCAAGTTAAACTCATTCATATACTTCGAACATTGATTGTTTTTTAGATAAGATTACATACATCTCGAGGTGTGAATAATCTCTATCATCGGCATCCCACACCTCTATTTTACTTACACTATTCACCTCCTTAGGGTCACTGCTATGTGTATCTTGATGCAATCGAATGGTTAAATATATAAAAAACTTTATATTTTGTGCCTATTAATTCACCATGCGCGCCACTGACCTTACATGTCACTAGGTGCCCACCATTATTTATTTATTTATTTATTTATTTCCCAATATATATATATATTTTGTACATATATAACATATATATAAATATAAATGTGCGCCTATAACTTCGTCGTGCGCTGACAAGTTCAGTCGGGCGTGCACGTTACCCCACAACTTGAGTGTGTCCCATGTCAATTATTCAATTATAGCCCAATTGATCCATTTATTTGCCATACTTATCAATTAAATTATTACAAACACCAAACGCCACACAATTATGTGTACATGCCAATTAAGACAAGCCGTGCTTAACTCTTAGCTTAACTGAGGTTCATTAGAATTCAGATTAATGCTAGTCACCTACTAAAGGTAACAGTTTGTTACACCAACCCTATGGCACACGCATTGTTTGTTTGGACTACTTGGGCACCTCATTTCTTGTAGTTTATATTCTTTTAGTCTTATTATCATGCACTCTTTATGTCTTTCCGTTTATTTATTGCTAGCATGATTTTAAGATTGTTTTATATTACTAGGCATTAATGTTGTTATCCTTATAGCTTTATTCATTGGAATTTTTCTCCTTTAATGAAAATTGTAGATCCGCTAGCAAGCAAGGGAAAGGAACCAATGATTGGTGACTTATTTCGAGACATCACAGTAGCCTTCCCCTTCTCAATTTTGTAGGTTTATCATTTGTTTGTATTTAAATATAATGATATTTTTTCCACATGGGATACATTATGGGTATTGATATGCACTTATGACTTGTCAATCCTTTTGTTTTGTTTTCGCACTTGGTCACCATGTAAGCAAGGATATATATACTTAGGTTGTCCAACTCTTTCTTTTACTTATGAAGTTATTTAGTTAGATTAATTGCTTTTGCTAAATCTTTAAATCATGCAAAAACATTACTGTCTCAACTTAAATTGTTAATTAGTTTAATATGATGGATTAAATGGCTAACCAAGCTGCTGTTGATCTAGCGGTGGCTGACTCAAGGTCCATGTTGGTTCAGGTTGGGTGGGGCCTACTTTGTAAGGAATTGGGTCCGTCACATAAACACTCAAAAAAATGTTACAGAAACTTAATATGAACTTTTAAATTATTGAGAATCGTTTGATAAATATGAAATAGATTAAGCCTTTTTTAAAAGTACAACATGTGTGTATCTAGGGTTGTAGAATGAGATATGTACCTGTTAAACTAGAAACTTGGGAAAACCTATTCAATAAAATACTAGATGAACCCAATAACCAATTAAGAGTTACTTTCGAAAAAGTCTTAAATATAATGAAAATGAGACAATTGTTATTGAAAAATAGAAATTGGGTTCTTAAGCTTAACATTGATTGAAAACGTCATAATGTGATTGTCATAAGATCGCTAGGTCATTTAAGCCAATTTTTTTGAAAACATTATACTTTGAAACAAAATATTGTCTCATTTCCCAACAAAATATAAAGTAAAATAAGAATAGAACCATGGTTGAAAATGATCCAAAAACTTTCAAGCAGGAGTATTGTATATTTTGATCGTTCCCTAATCAAACTACTCAGTTTTGATTAAAACTTGAGTATGTCAATTCTATGCTCTAATAAAATAAATAATAACTGCGAATGGAAATAATTAAGTTCGGACTTATCTTTGTTGACACTGTCTCAGGTGTTGTTAAGACACGAAGATCGATGAAATCTCTGCCATAGAAACAAAAGGCTTAGTGATATTATCAACGTATTATAAAGTTAAGATATTAGGGAAATTGTATAATAATAGTTATAGTTAGCTATTAAATAAAACACGAATAATTGTGTTATGAAGTTACGAGTACTCAATTGTTACTTTTAACAATATTAAGAATATGATAATTATCACTACGCATAAGATAAAAAAATGAAGAAATAGTTGAACTGATTTGAGCATCAACAAGTGATTAGTACGATAAGCCAATATGAACTTCTGTATAACAATAATTTTCATCAATATAATGTAAGGGATTGAAATAGTATCCTTTAAGAGTATTATTGGTTGACAAGTCTGACACATGTCCAATGTGCACAATAAGTTTATTGTATACGTATTATTCGTATTAGTGATAAATGGGATCGTCTCCACATGGGTTTATCAAACTTCTTTAGGAAATAGTATTTCAATAGTTTTTATTATTTTTTACTTTAATTTAATTAACTTAACACAATTAGAATTCACTAATATTCAAATCAATTCAATTCAAATATTCAAACAAATATCAAGAATAATGAAATAATAATCCGTTTTGCATCCAAACATGCTACTTAATTCATAGTCATAATAATACTTTATAAAGTATTCTAGATCACTAAGCTCTAATCATAAGTAAGTAGACAGCCCTTTTCAAGCCATCAGTTCTCCTTATACCGGTGGAAAAACCATATTCTAATTTTATTGAATTAGCCATTTAAAACTTAAAGAAGTTAACTTTAAGCAAATAAACTGCTGTACATTTTACGAAAATTTTGACCTACTAAATCCAATACCTTCAAAAAGCCACTTCAATATTAAGCTTATATCTCAATTCACCTAGGACATCTAAATGGTAATAGAGATTTTAAACCATCTTAGATGCTGCTATAAACTAGATATTGAATCCAAATATCACCATACACATTCAAGACTATGCATACGATACAAAGTTCCTCTATTAAAGTCCACAAATAATAAGCTATTCAATAAAAGAATTAAAGAATAGGACTAGTTTCAAGCATTGACTACATAATCACCTCCATCATGAATACATCGCAAAAACGGATCAAGTTTATGTTTAGAATTTATTTAGATTAGTAAACTACTCACTCATAATCATAAATAACATTGCAATAAAGTAAATAAAAAGATAGATAAATAACTCTTAATAAATGCTTTGAATATTCAAATCGTCTCCAAAAGCAATAAACAAAAAATATAAAAAATAAAAAACAAACTATTAAAGTAAACTATGGCTCCAAGAGCAATGAAATATTATTCTAAATATTCAAGGGCAATTACATTTATAGGCCTTGGGTAACATATATAGTATTCTAGATAGGGCACATCCCAAACTAACTCAAACGTTTCGTGGTTATCTATAATTCTCAAAATTTAACCTAGCAATTACTGACCGATTCCAATAAAATTGAAGGTCATTGGTCAAATCCTTGGAAAATCGCCTCTGCGCTCTATTGATTTATCTTGTGATTCCTGTACATATTCCAAATCGCTGAGGATTAGCCAGTAAAGAATTACAGTTGATCCTTGATAAATTGATGTTTTGTTTTGTATTCTTTTCACTCAATCAAATTGTTCAATTCCTTATCCTTTTCATCTATTTCATTATATAGTCGAATTATTACTTGAAATAACAAAAACAAGAGAAAAAGCAATGTAATGTAGGCCTTGTTTTGTTCATTTTGACCAACTAATGGTGCAATCGAAGATAACTACTTGGAGTTAACTCGCAGTGCAAGTTCGTATTTCATGTTTTGTTGAACTTTGAACTTGCATGGAAGTCGCAAATTTTAAAAACTATAACATATAGGAATTGACATAAATACCCTTCAAACATATTTTTATGATAAAAAAGAAAGAATTATTATTTTCACCACATGAACTACTATTTATTTATTCAAAATAAAAAAATTTGAATTAAATAAAAATATAAAATATTATTTACCAAAATATTAAACAACATTTAACAATTATAAGTATTTTTATATTTATTTGAAATAATTATTATTAATAAACACTATAAAACACAACTAATGATAATTCTTACAAATATTTCTCAACTGAAAAATATTTGTTTATGAATGAATTATTTATTTAATCTTTTATTATGGATGAATTACAAACATTAGAGAGAGTTGGGACATGGGTAAATGTAAATTTGTGAGGGGTAATTGTGTCTATATAACTCTAGAGAGTTTTCTCCTTGTGAGGGGTGTAGGGACATATCTCAGACCCTTCCCTGTAAGTTGAGAGATAACTCACATAGAGTTAGCCAACCAAACAAGATTAGTTCCTAACTCCATGTGAATTATCTCCTTGGAGATATCTCCACCTCATACCAAATAAGACCATAGCCCTTTACATCTAAAATTACCTAAAAACATACTACAAAATACTGTTTAATTACTAACTTATCAAATACTGCCAAACTCTGCATTTTGCTCTCCCGATCAAAGGAATACTCTCAATTAAATTCTTTTTTCGTCTCTCGTTTTAATTTCATAAATATATAACTTTTTATTAAATAAAAATGATCATTAAATAATAAAAAATACTACCCTCATAAAAATGGAAAATATGATAGAATAGAAGGATTTAAAGAACAATTACTTATTTGACAATTCAACCTTCACGACATGTAATACACCTCGGAATTCAAAGCCACATCAACTACTAAGGCTAAAACACTATATTGGTTTTTTTAATCTCCAATGACAAACATCAAGCTTACAATAACTAACTAGAATTTCAAGATACAAAATTCACTAAATAAACATCTTTTTCAAACAATCTTTAAAATGCTACATCAATCAAAGTCGTTAGAAATTCTAATTCACTAATAATTATCATTTCATATCCATTTGAATGTTGGATTGAAAACATATACTTCACTAAACTTAGCTATAAGCTCTCAAGCTAAATCTTTTATTTAAAGAGTTTTTTCATAAACATACTTCCCTTTTCTATTTTTTTTTTCTTCTTTCTTTTGTATTTATATTTTTTTATTAATTTTTATATTCCTACAATTCCCTTCTCTACTTTCGTTACAAGCTATTATTCTTTTTTATAAGAATCATTCCTTACATTTTTCTCACCATTAGATTCTCTGCTTCTTTTCCTTTGGAAAATATGGGTCTTTTTATTTCTTTCATTTAAAAACTCTTGTGAGCTCTTCTCACTTTCACTATAGTTAAGGAAGCATTCTTTCTAACTAAATAAAATTCATTGGCCAATTTCTTATTTCTTCCTTCAGTTGTGGCATAAGTTTTTTCCATTATATATAAATATATAAAATAATTAATCAATAATCTTTGTATAACAAGATTTTTTGAAATCTATCTTGTTTATCTTGCATTATTGTTTCGATCTTCTACCCATTATAATATCCAAAATAAAACAATCAATCCTCTGTAAACTCCTTTAGTGCATAAAGAATCTAGGTTAACTCTAATAGGGTATAACAATTCCTTTATATTATAAACTTTCTACTTTCATTGGTAAAGAAAAATATCACTTCTATTTAATTTCAAATTATATTCAATTCATATCCCTAACTAAATAAAGTAATATAAAATGAAGAAGTATTACTTGTATCTTAAAAAACTTGAAACTATAAGTCAACTTTGAACATTGAATAAATATATTCTACCCCTTGTTTCTTCCAAACTTTACTTTTTCATACCTCACTGCACCTTACTACCTCTAAAATGTTTTCGAACCTTATTCTAACGGTTTAAAAAATAAGTTGGGTTTCTAATAAAACAAAAATGCCACGTTAAGCATAAGATAATAAATGAATGACATAATTAAATAATTAAATAATTAAATGAACATAAGAATGAATTTCATAATTAGAGATAGTATTATAAATTCAAATTTCCCAAGCATCATCATAATAGATGATAACACATCAAAATTTGTATAGTATAAACCAAACCATAGAAAATAGCATCATAGTATCACACTATATCACATAGATAATTGTATCATATTACAAACCAAGATCTCACACAGAATCACTCAAAGATAGAGTAAACAAAGAATAATGTAGATCGAAATTGTCGTCCATAAGTCACATCATAACCATCATCCCCTTGCTCATGTTGTTGGGACTGGTAGCTCGTTGCAGGATTATAGAGCTTGTAGTCCACTCTCGTTATGGGAGTACTTTCTTAAAAGACTCCCTCTTTAGGAATTCTCATTCGAGTAGATGGTATCAAAATTTCAACTCCCCTAATTTTCATTCTCATGGTCATATGTCTCTCAAACCTATGCATATTCTTTGCAATTTCATGTTGGTTCTGAAACATAGACTTTTTATTTCTTAGAGTTCCTATTTGTTTCTGCAAGATTGACCACACCATGGCCATCTCCTTCTCTTTAGCATACATGCCAGTGAAATCTTCAACAGGTGGCTTTGAGCTCTGGTTCGTCCTCTCATTATACGTAACAAATTTCATTTCATATAAAACTCTCCCATTGTCTACCCATATTCTTCTTCTCTTTGTGGTCCCTTTTTTAAGTATCTCATTTCTTTCCCGCCCCTCATCCAAATCTACATAGCTAGGCACTTATATTGTGTTTTTTATGACTTCATGTGTGATGGTCCTTTCATGGTAAATATCTAACCTAAGACCTATCATTAGAACTTGGTCTTGTTTTCAAAGTTTTATGATCATAGAAGGAAAAGGTAACTCGACATTTTTATTTATAGTTATGGCATTTCTAATTGAATCATAAATTGTCTCTCAAACATCAATGTAACCTATCTCTTGAACTATGTGGTATAACAATGTCGCCTTATAGTTAACTACTTCATAGTATTGCGAACTCAGCTATAGGCTTGCATTGGTGAAATAGTTCCATGCTTTGGTGGATTTCCTAGAATTTTTAGTTTGAATGTGTTTGGATACCCTTCTAAAAATGCTTCTAATCCATTCCTTAAGGTATCATAGGGAAATCTATGTTTCTATTCATATTCAGGTTTTGGATATTCATTATTTTATCTATTAAATTTTGCAAACCATAGTATTGGTTTATTCTCGTAGGCGAATATTCCACTGGTATTCTTCTGGCCATGGCTGTCATTTTATCATCGCTTCCATGCCTATTTGGATAAAGTTCTCGAACTAAAATCTCACAACCCATCTCGACAATGGATCCCATGTCATTATCGACATAATAATCCCTAGTAAACCATCCCTAATTTATTTCCCTTTTTATGTTCAAGATCTTGGGCTCGTACTTTATTTCATTTATGAAATCGAAAACCCCTATCTTAAATTATATTTATATTTTTGCTAAGTTCGCTCATCATTCAAGCAATAACGTTGACATTTATGAAATTATGGGATGATAAAGGAATTTTTGGAGTTTCCTCAACTTATTCCTCTCACGCCAACTCATCACTAAAATTTAATGGTGAAGAAGGTTCTATTAGTGTTCTAACTCTAGGATTATTTATTTAGATCACTGTTATCATTATAGGCGTGGGTGGAAATTTGGATTTTGTTTTAGGATTTCTACTAAAGCTCCCTTTCCCTGCTGCTCTCTAAAACTTCTACCCCTAAAACTTTCGGCCATTTTTGAAATCAAATATTGCAAGTCCGAATAAGAATTTAAACATGTGGATCATAAAAATAACATTTATCAAAAACAATTTGGTTTAATTCAAAACTCTATTTTAAAGAAGAAATTCTTTTGGAAAGCTAACTTGAAAATCATCGAAAACTTAAATAAAATTAGCTTCAAAGTTTTAACTCAAATATAAACTTAAAATTGGTTTTCTAAATAATATAAAACAATTGTGTGACAAATTCTAGTCTTTTCGAAAACAAAACAAAACAAACCATACCCCCAAACTCATTTTAATCTCAAATTTTCTAACAAATTGCAAATATATATAAATATACAAAAATTTTAAAAAATGTTGAATTTGTAAATTAACGATTATTATAATCACAACACCTAATATATTAGAATCAATGGAATCATTTATTAAAGATGATAAAATGAATTATAATAAAACAATCTCGAAAATAATTAAAAATTTTGCAAAAATCTTTCAAAAAATATTTGTCAAAAGAAATAGCTAGGGTTATCATAATGACATTTTTGAATGTGAGTTTCTGAAGATACAAGCTCTTGAACTCCTCGACACTGGATACGCTGAGCTCCTTGGCGAAATTCTTTAAACCCTAGTTCGACTCTACTCTCCTAAACTCGACAATTTTAAGATTAAATGAAACTAGAATAAGGTGGGAATCACTTAAATACGCTAAAATTGAGCTTTGAAAGGTTGAATATAGGATTTAATAAGCAATTCCTAGTGTTAATTCACAGAGCTAAGGATTCGTTAGGCATGTTATAATTGTTTTTTCCATTTATTTCATAATTAATATATATACCATTCATTAAAACTTATATAAAGGTACAATTGACTGAAGACTCAAAAGTTTAATTAGGATATGTAACTAACTAATAATTTTATTAAATAAATAAATAAAGTAATGAGTGAATAATGCAAACTTGCATATATATAAACAAAAACTACTTGATCAGTCCTTCTTATTTGATATTACCTCGGAGTTTCGAATCTAAAAATATTTCCAATACAGGAATCAAAAAGTAAGAGAATGAAAACACACTATATTAAACAAAACTCATAATAAACTTAAAACATATACAAACATAGAATATGGGCTGCCTCCCATTGAGAGCGTTTATTTACAATCGTTGGCTGGACAGAACCCTTCTAGAATTAGGCTGGATCTCTAAACTTGGATTTACGATTATCGACACTAGTGCCATTCTAAAAATTTATTACCCATCCATTAATTGTCATGGTGATAGTTTAGTTTAGTATATCCATAACAGCTGAGTAGTGGCTCAAACATGGCATCTTAAAATTAAAGGTGAATTTTCATTACTAGAACGTGGTACGACCAAAAAGTCTGTGGGTACAATGTAGTAGTCCACTTGAACTGATGCATTCTTGACCACTCCAATTAGTTGAATTGAAGTATCATCGGGTAAAGAAACTCGTGCAGAAGTAGGTGTGTCCAAGTCCAACTGATTGTGCAGAAAAAATATATGGGCATGACATTTGCATTAGAACTCATATTACGCAGAACTCCCTAGTACCGAGCCCATTTGATTTTAATGTAAAAATATATACTTCTAGGATCATTAAGCTTCACACGACTTAAATCCGACTTTTTTCTTTTTCATTTTTTTGGATTTGAAATATAACAACTTTTTATTATTCTTCCTATTCTTTGGTTGCGTAACTTTCCATTCTTGAACTACTGTCGTTTCTTTTGAAATATCATCAAATTTTTCATTCTTTGAAATCTCTTTATTAGTTTCCTTTATTACTGCATTAATCGTATAAGTTTTAGCATTTAGTTCATCATAATAGTTTAATTATAGAAAATCATTATCCTTGATATCATTATTGAATAAGTCATCATATTCATTATAGTTATGTTCATCATTAGTTTTTAATTTGATAATCTTGTCTTCAATTTCCATATACATGGTTTCTTCAAAAATATATAACGTCGTTTTAGCAAATTTAAGAAAAGGTCTACCTAATAGTATAGGTAAATGATTGGTGATATAAAATCTCATATTTTCATTACATAAAAATCAGTTGAAAATACAAAGTCGTGTACTTGTACCAAAATATCTTCTAAAAATCCATATGGTTTAATAATTGTATTGTCAGCTAAAGTAAGATTAATAGGCGTATCAGTTAACCTTCCTAATTTCAATGATTCATATTGTTTAAGTTATATGCCATAAATTGATGTTCAAATACTACACATAACTAATTCAATATAAGAATTTCATATTATGATAAATATGAAAAACATTCCTATGTCCGAACATTTCTCATACGTTTTCTTCTTTATTAAAGATGAAACTTTTTGTCCTAATTTTTCATTCGATTCTTCTAAAAAAATTTCTTTAGACTCAGAGAATTTTTTAGTAACTTTAACATGATTTCAGTCTATAAGGGGTTCAATAATTTATATTTTCTTGAATGGTTCACAAATATGTTCTTTAATTTATTCCTTCTTAGCATCTACTAATCGTATTGTAGAACGGGAGAAATATAATGCATATCTTCATTCAATTCATAAATATTTGAATTTCTTTTCTCTTGATTAACTAATTCAAAATTTTTTAAGGAATTTCTTTATCATCTCGTCTTATTCTCATCTCTTCTTCTTTTGGGAATGACATTTCTCATCATCTCTTTTTCTTATTTGATTGTTTTTTCGTATTTTGTTTTTATTTTTACCTCTTTTGGTACCTTTTCTTGCGTACGTGTCTTTTTTTCATTATCACAAATAAATCGTCAACTTGTGATTCATTACTAGTATTTATAGGTTAAGTAGGTCCTTTAGTTTGATTACTTAACTTATTAATGTGTAGATTCATCTTATTTAATTGATTTTTTAACTCATTAATAGATGTATTAGTTTTAATTTTATTTTTGAAAAATTCACATAAAGTTTTGATGACTTTGGATCATAAAATTATGTAGTATTTGTTATAAATTTGATTGCGTAGGTTGAGTTATTTATTGAAATTGTTGGATTGGTGTAAGTTGTATTTGTGCTCTAAATCTATAAGTGGTATAATTTTGATTTTATGGATGATAGCTAAGATTTGGATTTGTATTTCAAGTATAGTAGTTATTGCTATTATATTCATTTCTAAGGGGACCAAAATATTGGTTTATAACTGCGTTAATTTCTTGACACGTGTCAAGCGTGTACAATAAGTCTCGCATATATCTTATTACCTTGTAGCAGTGATAAGTAAAACTTTCCGCACAGGGATTTATCAAACTTCTTTAGGAAAAAGTCTTTCAATGGTTTTTATTATTATTATTATTACTCCAATTTAATTAATTTTACCAAAACAGGAATTAAAAATTAGTAATTCAAACTATAAAATTATAATAATTAACTAAACTAATTAATCTAAATATCTTAAATAACACAACTGAAATTCACTTATATTAAAATCAATTCAGTTCCATATTAAATAAATATCTAAATAAACATCCAAATCAATGAAACAATAATCTGTTTTGCATATCAAAGCATGTTACTCAATTCTATACTTTATAAAATATTCTAGATCATTAAAATCTAATCAAAAGTAAGTATACAACCTTTATCAAGCTATCGGTTCTCCTTATTATTGAATTAACTCTTTGAAACTCAAAGAAATTACTTTTAGGAAATAAAATCACATTACACTTTGTAAAAACTTCGAACTACTAAATGTTATACCTTCATAAAACCACTTCAATATTCACCTAGGAGATCTAAAGGGTAATAGACTTTTCAAAAATCATAGTTACTACTTTAAACTAGATATTGAATCTAACTATCACAATACACATTCTAGACTACGCATGTAATAACAAAGTTCCATGGTTAAAATCTACAAATAATAATCTATTAAATCAGTAAATTAAAGAATATGATTGGTTTAAAGCACTAAGCACAAAACAAATCAAGTTCATGTTCAGACTTTATTTAAATTAATAAATTATTCGCTCATCATCATAAATACAATGCGTTAAAGTAAATGAAAGACATAAATAAATACCTCTAAATAAATACTTTGAATCTTCGAATCAATAAATACCTCTAAATAAATACTTTGAATCTTCGAATCATCTCCAAAAGCAATGAACAATATATATAAGAATAAAAACAATAAACTATCGGTCCAAGAGCAATGCAATATTGATCTAAGTACTCAAGGGCAAGTAATTTAATAGTTGTAGGGTTATATATATAGTGTTTTAAGTAATGCACACCCTAAACTAACTGAAATGTCTCATGCTTATCTAAAATTATCGAAATCGAACCTAGAGATTCCTCAGCAATTCCATTTATAACTCTATTTGATGGAAAAATCCTTGAAAAACTACTTATGTACTCCACCGATTTGTTTGGCAATTTCAAGTGTAATTCCTAAATCATTGAGGATTCGCCAGAGGTAAATCCTAGTTCTTCCTTGATTTGTTGTTTATTTTTTGTGTATCATTACCACTTGATCAAATCCTTCATTTTCTTCATTTTTTACTCCATTTCTTCATATATTCCAATTATTACCCGAAATAAGAAAAATAAAAGAAAACCCAGTGTCATAAAGCCTTTTGCATCTAAAATCACCATAAAAGGTCATACAAAACACTTTCTAATTATTGATTTATCAAATACCTCCAATCTCAATACTTTGTTGTCTCGAGCAAAGGAATACTCTAAATTATATTCTCCTTTCTTCCCTTACTTTGATTTCATAATTATATATTCTTATTCTTAAACAAGAATAATCATTAAATAGAAACATATTACCCTCATTAAAATGAAAAATCATGATAGAATAGAAAAATTTAAAGAACAACCCCTTTTTGACAATTCGACCTTCTAGTTATGCAATACACTTAAGACTCTAAAGTTAAATCAACTACCAAGGTCAAACCACTATATAGGTTTGCTCAATCTCCAATTATAAGCCTCAAGCTTACGATAATTAAAATAAAATCTCAAGATACGAAAATCACTAAATCAATCTCATTTTCAAACAATCTTTATAATGTCACCACAATTAAATATGATAACAATTTTTAATCACCAATAATTATCATTTCATTTTGAATGTTTGAATGTTGAAAAAAGTAGATACTTCACTTAACTTTACTATAAGCACTCGAACTAAATCTTTCATTTGAAAAGTTTTTCTTAAACATCTTACCTTTTTATTTTTTTCTTTTCTTTCTTCTTTCTTCTCTATATATATTTTTATATTATAATCCTATGGTTACCTACTCCATTTCCTTTGGAATATGTGGGTCTCTCTATTTTCTCATTTAAAAAATGTTGTTAGTTCTTCTTACTTTTACTATAGATAGTGAAGTGTTCTTTCGAACTAAGTAAAATTAATTGGCTAATTTTATGTTTCTTTCCTTCAATTATACCATAAATTATTTTCCTTATATATAAATAAAAAATATTTGATCAATAATCTTTGTATAACAAGATTATTAGAAATTTTTCTTGTTTATTTTGCACTTTTGTTTCGATCTTCTACCCATTATAATGTCTAACACAAAGCAATCAATCCCCTATAAACTCCTCCAATGTATACACAATCTAGATTAACCATAATAAAATATAACAATTCCTTTCCATCATATTTTTTTTTCATTTTCCTTGGTAATAAAATTATATCACTAATATGTAATTCAATTTATATTCAATTCATATATTCCTACTTATTAATGTAAAAAAAAAAAAAAAAAATGTTACGTGTATTTTAAAAAATAAAATAAAAATCTCAGTCAACTTTGAACATTGAATCAATAGATTTTACTTCTCAAATCTTCATACTTTGCTTCTTTATACTCTACTTCATCTTAATACCCCAAAACTCATTCCAAACCTTCTCCTCCTTGTTTAAAAATTAAGTCGTGTTTCCAACAAAACAAAAATACCTCATAAACATAAACAAACTAGTTAATGGAATAAGTAAACTAATTAACACAAGAATGAATTTCATAATTAGTGAAAACATTATAATTTGAAAATTTTCAAGCATAATAGTAATAAACGATAACATATATAACATTGTATAGTATTAACTACACTATGGCAATAGATCGCAATACGGCTCCACTTCATATCACAAAGATCAAAGTGTTATATTACAAACCAATTCCTCAAATAGAATCACTCAAACATATACAAAACAAAGAAGAAAGTTGATTAGAATCACCATCCAGAGGTCATATCATCACCGCCATCCCCATGCTCATGTTATTGAGATTGGTAGCTCTGCAGGACCATAAAACATGTAGTCCATTCCATCCATTGGAGTACTTTTTAAAAAGACTCTTTGATTGGGTATTCCTATTTAGGTAGATAGTATTTGAATTTCAGTTCCCCTTCCTTGCATTATCTTGTCCATACATCTTTCGAACACATGTATGTTCCTCGCAATTTCACTCTAGTTTTGAAACAAGAACTCATGATTTCTTAGGGTTATCATTTGGTTGCGCGAGATTGACCCCATCATGGCCATCTCTATCTCTTTAGAACGCATGCCAATGAAATCTTTTGCAGCTGGCTCTGAGCTCTTGTTCATCCTTATATGCGGTAGATTGAATCACAAGTGAAATTCTCTTATTTTTTGCACGTATTTTTTTTTACTTCGTGGTCTCTTTTCTAACTATCTCATTTCTCTCTGATAAGTCAGTCTTTATATATATTTAGTACTTTATTTTAGTATATTTAATTATGCAAAATGTCTAAATTATGTATTAATTATATTTTTTGTCGTTTTTAGGTGGAACGGAGTGCGCGGTTGAATTTATAGTGAAAAAATACTCAAAATAGAGTATTTACATGCAGTAATCGAATGCCAAACAGTTTGTCTCGATTTACAAGTTGCGCGGTGGGTAGAATAGGAGACAACATATTTCAACAAATTAGGAGCTAACATGTCAGCGTTCGACCAATAACATGTCGACACGTCAGCAGTTCTCCTTACATCAGCTGCCAAGTGTCGCGTTCACACCCTCTCTAAGCACGTCACTCTTTGGCTCTCCACTAATAGCTAGTTGCCACATAGCGTCAAGCACTAGCTCCACCAATCATAAGCAATCACATGTCGTCGCGTCACATACCACATTTATTCTTCGCGTTACAGCTGCCCATCGATTTGACTCGGATACGCGTCAGCACAAACTCCCGGTTTTTTGGCACTTTTCGCGCGACTCTTCTCCAATCTGATGGTGCCAAGTGGCGCAATCACCCCTGTACAACATCACAAACACATCATTCGGCCAATCTAGTTGCGCCACATCAGCGGTGATAGTAGGAACGAGTCAATGGCATTGCAACACGTGGCGGACAGCTATATTCAAGACGAAAACAGCCCTACGATGCTCCTTGGCGCACGTGTCACCACCCCAACCCCAAAAATTTGTTTCTATACCTCTCGAGACCAATTTTTAGTAGTTTTATATATTAGGAACTTAGGTATTATTGAGAAGAACACCGAATATTATTTTTAGCATCGACTTTCTTCAACGACGATGATCGGCTTATTAGCTCCTTGCCTAGGTAGAAGGGGAAGCAACTCGGGATGATGGATTCATGGCATATTTTGTGAGATCTATTATTTTATTATTCAATTTAATTTAATTTCTCCTATTTCATTGTTATTGTTTTTAATGATTATGATTTATATCTAGGGTGTGTATATGGCCAGTGCATGCTTTTAGGTAGACAATCTATAGTTATTTGATTATTAGTATCCGTGTAATTGTGCTTTTGGACCAATAAAGTGACAAATACTCACTCATTTGCCTTAAAACCTTTTCGGTTCTCGAGTGTGTAACAATTGAATCTGGGTTAAATCGGTAGCGGATACGATTCAGTTAGTTAGGATTAGTGTTCCCATAGATCCAAATCAATGCGATTAGTGTGTTAAACGTGAATGGCAGATGTCTAGGGTTATACATTAATTAGGCAAGTAGTTAGCGGCAGACGTCCTGACTATCGAAATTAAGGGACTGAGGAATTTATAGCGGACATCGATTTCCATAGCTAATCTATGAGAAATTGAATTAATATTTTTTGAGATGATTGAGGACCATTAAATGCCATTGAATCTTTATTCTTGCTTGTGGAACTATAGACTCAGGTGATTTCTTCTCATTGATATTATTTTTGCAAACTTTTTATTTGTGCTAGTTTAATTAATTATTTCATTGAATTTCTAAAAACCACCATTTTTAGTTAACTTGGAGTAAAACTCAAGGCCTGTGGATTCGACCCCGTATTTACCACTACTACACCCTTGTGGTTGGTAACTCGATTACGGGTTGTATTTGGCATGCACGACACGTGATAAATTTTTGGCGCAGTTCCCGAGGACTTAGTCCTTACTCCGAGTTTAGGTTTCTTTTCTATTTTTTTTCTTTTGTTTTATGCTACCACACCTCACTCTGTCAAAATCGGCTAGTTCATTGTTACCTTTTGATCCTGAACCGTAAAGAACATTTCATAAGTGGATTAGAGAGACCTAACTTAGGCAACAAGAAGGGCAAAACCCTCTAAATATGGCTATAAATTGCGAAATCACCATGGGGTCATGCCAATCAAGAGCTTCAAACATTTTTTGCTCAACAACCCCTCTGCATCAGCTATCCAGATAATGCGGGAGATTTTGAGTTGAGGTCTTAGTTCATTAATCTCCTACCATCCTTCCATAGTGGCGAGAATAAAGATCCTGTCACTTTCTTGAACGAGTTTTATACTACGTGCAAATTAATGAAACCCTCCTCTGTGGATAAGGAAATGGTCAAGCTTAGATCTTTTTCATTTTCCCTTAAAGACAAAGCTAAGGAATGGTTTTTCTACCTTCTGCATGGCTGCATTAACTCCTGGAATGAAATGGCAATCACGTTTTTGAATGAATACTTCCATGAGGATTGAGTTACTCAACTCATCAAGGAAATATGCAGCATCAAAATGAGGTTGGGTGAATCATTTAGCGCATATTTGGATCTCTATAAGCGATTGATTGCTAGTTGCCCACAGCACGACCAGTCTGAAAAGGCCATAGTTCAATTCTTCTATGTTGGCATGTCGCCTATAGAACAACGCATGATTGATAATGCGTGTAGGGTCACATTAGAGACAAAACTCCAGCCCAAATGAAGCAATTGTATGAGGACATCATACAACAGTCATGCCTTTATGGTGATCTTGATGCTACTGCTTACCGAAGCTTGATTATAGGGAGTGTCTCGAGTTCCATGATGGAACGTTTCCTCTCTCTCTGGCAAAGTGCAAGTCAAAGTTTGTGGCTTCTGTTCTACCATAAAACATGCAACTGATGAATGTCCTACTCTCTTTGAGGACAATCAACAAGCCAATGCCATGGGTAATCAGTTCTAGAGACCATCTAGAGTCCCATTTGGGAATACATATAATCATGCAACGGAGATGAGCAACTTGAATTTAAGTTACAGGCCTCAAAATCATAACTATCAGACCTTCATCCCCATAGGTCAACCGTTGCCTGCACCCTTCATTAATTCATCTTCACTTGAGGACATGATGAAAGCCTTTATGGATCAACAAAGCCAATTTATGAGTGAAATGGCCTAATTCAAGGCTACCATTGAGAAATCCATCATCAAAACCAATTCGAAAGTCTGAACTCTTCAAGCTCGAATGGACCAAATGACACAACAGAATGGACGTCTTGAGGATAAAGGAAAGTTGCCTTCGCAACCTTACCCAAATCATAATCCGAGTGCTAACGCAGTTACACTCCGAAGTGGTAAAGAGCTGGAGGGACCTAAAAGGAACAATGGGTCATCTGATGCAAAAGAGCAAGTAAATGAGGATGAACATAAGGAAGTAATGACTCCGTTTGTCCTTAAACAGATGGTAACTACTCAAAAGGAATATTTAAGGTCAAACCTCATTTTCCATAATGACTCATCCTTGATAAGAAAAATGAGGAAGAGAAAGAAATTATCGAGTCCTTTCGGCGAGTGGAAATCAACATTCCACTCCTCAACGCTTTGAAGTAAGTCCCTAGGTACGTAAGGTTTCTTAAGAAACTATGCACTAAAAAAAGGATACTGAAAGGCAATGAAAAAGTCGAAATGGGAGAAACCATCAGAAAGCTGCCTCATAAAAGCAAATATCCTGGGTTGTTCTCAGTACCTTGTGTTGTAGGTGATGTAAGCATTCAGAGTGCCATGTGCGACCTTGGCGTTTCCATTAATGTCATGCAATTATTTATTTATGAGACATTGTATGAAGGCCCATTAGAGGAGACTTGTATTATCATTCTGGTGGCAAACCGTTCTTTTATTATACCTGTCGGTGTTCTCGAGGACATTCTAGTCTGAGTGAAGGAGTTTGTGTTTCCTGTTGACTTCTACGTGGTAGATACGAAGGAGGAGCCATTCCCGAATGCTTCGTTATTACTCCTTGGAAGTCCATTTTTGAAAATGGCGAAGACGAAGATAAATGTTTATGATGGATCTCTTACCATGGAGTTTGACGGTGAATTCATTAAGTTTAACACCTATGACACAATGTGATACCCTAGTGATGTGTCATCTAAGGTGTGTACCATGGACTGTATGGATCCACTGGTTAAGCAGACCTTGCTCATAAGTGGCGATGATGAAGTTAAAGTAGTGTTAGAGAATCATCTCGACACTACTCAAATCCATGAGAGTGATCTAACCATCGATAATGATGTCGAGGAGGATGTTTTTGAGGTGGATTCGTTCCAACCCCTGCCCCCAAGTTCTTATCATTTAGAGTTGCCAACTTCTAACTCCAAATTTTATCCCTCCTTGGTTAAAGCTCTCACACTTGAGCTGAAGCCATTACCTGAGCACCTAAAGTATATGTTTTTGGGTGAGAATGACACACTCCCTGTGATCATCTCAGCCAAACTTACACATTTGGAGGAAGAGAAGCTCTTTCGAGTACTTCGGGAGTTTAAATAGGCTATGGGTGGACCATAGCGTATATCAAAGGTTTGAGCCCTTCCACTTGCATGAATCATATATATATGGAAGAAGGCTCAAAACCTACGAAAGAAGCCCAGAGGAGGCTCAATCCACTCATATTGGATGTCGTAAAGAAAGAGATACCGAAGCTCCTTAATGCGGGCATGATTTACCCCATTTATGATAGTAAATGGGTAAGCCCTATCCAGGTGGTCCCTAAGAAAATGGGAGTCACGGTAGTCACTAATTCACATGGTGAGTTGGTTCCAACATGCATACAAAATTGATGGCGGGTATGCATTGACTACATAAAGTTAAATACTTCCACCAAGAAGGATCACTTCCCCATACCATTCATTGATCAGATATTGGAGAGACTAGCAAGTAATTCTCATTACTGTTGTCTTGATGGTTATTCTGATTTTCATCAGATACCGGTTGTAACGGCCCGCTCGCCCGAAGGCCCGCTAAGGCCGGAAGCTGACCACATCGCTGCATTTTTGGCAGGAAACCGTGGCCATTCCCCCCTCCCACAACTCGAACCCGAGCCCCTAGGGACACAAGTACTCAAGCTCATCGAGTTGTGTACGGCTCAGTGGTACACAACTCGATGAGCTTGAGTACTTGTGTCCCTAGGGGCTCGTGTTCGAGTTGTGGGAGGGGGGAATATCCAAGAGGTCCTATGGGCAGTTTCCGGATAGTCTTGGCGGTACCATGAGGTCCCTTGGGGCAGTTCTGGGCCGTTACACCGGTAGCGCTTGAAGACCAAGAAAAGAGAACCTTCACCTGTCCGTTTGGCACTTTTCCTATCTGTGCATGCTCTTTCGGTTATGCAATGCACCTACCACCTTTCAAAGGTTCATGATGAGTATCTTTTCAGATTTTGTTGGGCATTTCATTGCGTTCTTCATGGATGACTTTACCGTTTAAGGTGATTCATTTGATAGTTGTCTGAACGATCTGGCAAAGGTACTCCGCAGATGTATAGAGAAGAACCTGGTTCTTAACTATGAAAAGTGTCATATACGGTGGACCAAGATCTTATTTTAGGACACACTATCTCAGCTAGGGGCGTATAGGTAGACCAAGCTAAAATTGATGTTATCAAGAAATCTCCCTACCCTATGAGTGTGCGGGAGATTAGATCTTTCTTGGGACACGTTGGTTTTTACCGTTGTTTCATCAAGGACTTTTCAAAATTCGCACAACCCTATGTTATCTACTTCAAAAGGACATACCTTTTGAGTTTGATAAGACATGTAAGAGTGCATTTGATGCTCCGAAAGACGCACGTACTAGCACACCAGTCATTCAAGCCCCTAATTGGAAGCTTCCATTTGAAATTATGTATGATGCTAGTAATTATGCAGTGGGTGCAGTCTTAGGACAGAGAGTCAGGAGAGCTTCACATGTCATTTACTATGCTTCTTGTACTCTAGACGCGGCTCAAAAGAACTACACCACTACTGAGAATAGCTCCTTACCGTTTTCTTCGCACTTGAAAAGTTTCGGCCTTATCTTTTGGGAACCAAAATTATCATTTACTCTGATCATGCTGCCTTAAAGTACCAGATAAGTAAAAAAGATCCCAAACCTAGGCTCATTAGATGGATACTCCTAGTATAAGAGTTTGACATCATAATCAAATATAAAAGCGGTGTTGAGAATCTAGTAGCAGACCATCTCAGCAGAATTGAGAATGGTGAGAGTCCTACTCCTTTTAAGGATGATTTCCTTGATGAGTACATTTATGTCGTTATGGAAGATCTCCCCTAGTACGCTGATTTGGTGAACTATATCACTTCGGGCGAGCTATCTCTACACTTTTCTAAAGCTCAGAAGAATAAAATAAGGAGCGATGCTAAGAACTATGTAAGGGATGACCGGTACTTATGGAAATTTTGCTCCTACCAGGTTATCAGCCGTTGTGTTCTTCAGACTGAGAGTCGCTCCATATTAGCTTTTTGTCATACTTATGCCTACGGTGGCCATTTCGGTCCCTTTCGGATAGCTAGGAAAGTTCTTGAGAGTGGATTTTATTGGCCCACCATTTTCCATGATTCATACATGTTTACCAAGACTCGTCTTAACTATCAAAAACTGGTAACCTTAGTCATCAGGACCAAATGCCATTTACCCCGATTCATATTTGTGAGATATTTGACGTCTGGGCTATAGACTTTGTGAGACCATTTCCAATGTCATTTGGTAATGTTTACATACTTTTGGCGGTGGACTATGTGTCTAAGTGGGTGGAAGTTAAGGCTACATGCACTAACAACTCTAAAGTGGTATGTGAATTCCTTAAATCGAGAATTTTCACAACATTTGATACTCCACGTGCCTTGATCAGTGACAGAGGCACTCACTTCTACAACCGTACTATTGAAAGCCTTCTGAGGAGGTACAATGTCACTGATCAAACGTCTACAACGTATTATCCCCAAACGAGTGGCTAGGTAGAGGTCTCTAATAGGGAGATCAAATCCATCTTAGAAAAGACGGTGAATCCTACGCATAAAGATTGGAGTTCACGTCTTGATGATGCGGATTGGGCTTATCGAATGGTGTTTAAAATGCCAATTGGGATGTCCCCATATCGCCTTGTGTTTGGTAAAGCTTGCCACCTGCCAGTCGAGCTCTAGCACAAATCCTACTGGGCTGTGAAATAGCTTAATAAGAAGCTAAATGAAGGAAAAAAAGAGAGAAAGCTCACTCTCTAAGAATTGGAGGAAATCAGCAACGACGCGAATGTAAATGCGCGGATTTATAAAGAGAAAACAAAATCGTTCCGTGATAGCAATCTCTCTAGGAAATCTTTTCGTGTTGGTCAGAAAATGCTTTTATTTCAGTCAAGCCTTAAGATTTTTGCAGGTAAGCTGAGATCGAGGTGGACAAGACCATATGTTATGACTGCGATGTATGATCACGGAGTAGTGGAGATTCAGAGTTTGAAGACCATTTAAGGTGAACAACCACAGATTGATGATCTTCTATGAAGACTTCCTAAGCCATAATGTGGAGGTCGTGTCGCTTGCAACACCAGTCTATAATGATTGACAGACTCAGGCTAAGTCAAGCCAACGACTTTAACCAAAAGCACTATTGGAAGGCAGCCCAAACTTTGATAAGTATTATTTATTTATTTATTTTGCTATTTTTTATCATTTTGCAAGAATTTGTATCGTTTCTTTCATCTTATATTTATCATGTTGTTTCACCATCTTGTTTGTTTTCTATGTGTGGACCTCTCAACTTGTTTTAAACCTTAAGGACATGGTTCGGGATAAGTTTGGGGGTGTTTTAGGGATTGTGGATTGTTATTGAAGGATTCTTTTACGAAAGACAGTGGTTGAGATTGTTTATTTTTTATGTGGTTATATGCGGATATTGGATGCTAAAGGTGGTGTTTTATATCATTTCTTTCATTTCTTTCATTTTTTATCCATTCATATTCTTTTCTCATTTCATTAGGATTCGCTACACTTTCATGCATATATGTATTTAGTATATTTTTTATTTTAGTTATTTAGAGTCACTCAAAACTTTGTTCATGCCTTTAGTTGTGGATGAATAATTTATAGTTGCCTTTTTTACTTGAAAGTTAGAGAAAATTGGGAGAAATACTCAATTGAGTTTGTAGCTCAACTTTTTTATGATTTCATGATTAAGGAATTACATGATGGTTGGATTTTGTGCTAGATAATGAAAATGAGTAAATGGTCAAATATGTGCAAGTGATATTATCTTTAACCCACATTATGGGATTTGCTTGATTATAGTGAAAGTAAGAAGTACTAAGAGGAGTTTTTCTAAAGAAATTAGAGAGTCCCACAGGTTTTCATGGGAAATGGAGTAGGGAATCTTGTGGTGGGAAAAAGTGACAAAATCAGTCCATAGGAAATGGAGTAGGGATCGTATTTGTAAAAAAAAGGAAAAAAAATTTGAAGAAAAGAAATGTGAAAAGAAAATCAAAATAATAATAAATAAAGGCGAAAGTTGGGAAACACCTCAAATAAAATATTTAATTCGAGTGCTTTCACTATATTAAGTGAAATTTGAACTTGCGTGCTTGAATGTATAGACCAAGAAAACTTATGAGTAGTTGATTGGCTTTGTTTTGACCGAGTATTTTTCTTGAAATTTGGAACTTAATTGTGCTTGAGTTGCGTGTCTTGACATATCATAACTCTAAAATTTTGTGAGTTACTTGTTAATTTGGTGACTATGTAAACCAAATGAACTCCATGAATTTGGGTATGGGTATAGGATTAGTTGAGTCAGTGCATATTTATGTTAGGAGTCTAGTTTAGTTTGTGTTGTCATTTACTCTTTTGCTCGGGACGTGCAAAGTCTTAAGTTTGGGGGTATTTGAAAAGTCAGTAATTATATATATTTAGTACTTTATTTTAATGTATTTCATTATGCAAACTCTGTAAATTATTTTCTAATTATATTTTTAGGTCATTTTTAGGTGAAACGGAGTGCGTTGTTCAACTCATGGCAGAAAAATACTTAAAAAAGAGTATTTACATGTAGTAATCGGAGGTCGGACGATTTGCCTCGATTTACGCGTTGCACGGTGAGTAGAATAGGAGTCAACATATTTCAACCAATTAGGAGCTGCCACGTCAACGTTCGACCAATAACATGTCGACACGTCAGTGGCTCTCCTCATAGCAGCTGCCAAATGTCGCATTCGCACCCTCTCCAATCACGTCAGTCATTGGCTCTCCACCACGTAGCGTCAAACACCAACTCCACCAATCAGAAGCAATCACATGTCGGCGCATCAGCAACACGCTACACATTACACACCACATTTATTCTCCCTCCATAGCTGGCAATCGATTTACCTCATGATGCGCCTCAGCAAAAACTCTTTGTTCCTTGGAACATTTTCGCGGGACTCTCCCTTTCGTGTCATGAGGCATGTGGCTTGTTTTCACCCATGCAGCTCGTTATCGAATGGGTCTTCAGCCAATTCGGCGGTGACACATGGCTCGCACACTTCACGCCAACACGTCATCACTAGTTCTCTCCTCCAATGAAATGTTGCCATGTAGCACAATCACCCCTATACAGCATCACAAACACATCATTCGGCCAATCCGATTACGCCACATCATCGGTGACAGTAGGAATGAGGCAATAGCGCTGCAACACGTTGAGGACACCTATTTTGAAGACAAAAAAGCCCTATGATGCTCCTCGGCGCACGAGGCACCTCCCCAACCCCAAAAATTATTTTCTCACTTCCCGAGATCAATTTTTAGTAGTTTTATATATTAGGAACTTAGGTATTATTGAGAAGAACATTGACTATTATTTTTAGCATTGACTTTCTTTGACGACGATGATCGGCTAATCAACTCCTTGCCTAGGTCGAAGGGGAAGCAAGTTGAGATGATGGATTCGTGGCATATTATGTAAGATCTATTATTTTATTATTTAATTTAATTTAACTTCTCCTATTTCATTATTGTTGATTTCAATAATTGTGATTTAGATCTAGGGTATGTATGTGGCCAGTGCATGCTTTTAGGTGGACAATCTACAGTTATTAGGACTATTAGTATCCGTGTAATTGTGCTTTTGGACCAATAAAGTGACAAACACTTACTTTTTTGCCGTTAAACCCTTTCGGTTCTTGAGTGTGCAACGATTGAATATAGGTTAAATCGGTAGCGGATGCGATCCGATTATTTAGGATTATTATTTTCATAGATCCAAATTAATGTCGTTAGTATATTTAACCCGATTGGCGGATGTCTAGGGTTATACATTAATCATGGAAGTAGTTAGTAGCGGACTTCCTGACTATCAAAATTAGGGGAATTAGGAATTTCTGACAAACGTCGATTTTCTATAGCTAATATAGGAGAAATTGAATTAATAATTTTTTGGGATGATTGAGGACCATTAAATGACGTTGAGTCTTAAATTTTACTTGTGGAACTATAAACTTAGGTGATTTCTTCTCATTGATATTATTTTTGCAAACTTTTTATTTGTGCTAGTTTAATTAATTATTTCTTTGAATTTATGAAAACCCCGATTTTTAGTTTAATTAACTATTTCGTTGAATTAATGAAATAATTATATGATTTGGTATTTTTCCTAAAATTTGTAATTTGATTGAGTTTTGGATAACCATCCTTATTTAAAATAAATCCATCCATCGGATTTGCTTCTAAACTATTCCTAATGGTTTCTTAGGGAAACCCGTGTTTATATTTATTTTCAGGATTGGGCATTCATTATTTTCTCTTCTACTAAATCCCGGTAAACCATAGAACCAGTTTATTATCTCAGCTGAATAGTCCACTGTTCTTCCTTGCGGTATGACTATTGGCTTTTCAACACTTCCATGCCCATTCCCATATAATTTCTGAACTAACATCGCATAACCCTCATCTGCAGAGGATCATGTGTTATCATCGACGTAGTTATCCCTAGACAATAATCTCCAGTTCCTCTCCATTATTATGTTCAAAATTCTAAGCCTGTATTTTATTTCATTCTTCACATTGAAACCCATTTCCGGTATTATTTCCTTATTTTTACTATTATTGCTCTTCATCCTAGCAAGAGCCTTTGCATTTATTGAGTTATGGGCCAAAAAGGAATCCATGAAGTTTCCTCTAATTCTTATTCTCCCTCCAACTCATCACTAAAATCTCAGAATTGGGAGGTGCTCTTGGTGTTCAAACTCTCAGCTTACTTATTGAAATCCCTATTAGCCTTAAAGGTGTGAGTAGAACTTTAGATTTCTGTTTGGGTTTCTATAATAAAGATGCATTTCCCTTTTTCTTATCTTGAACTTTTACTCCTACCACTTCAGGCCATTTTGAAATCAAATATAATTCGGTGTAATTCAAAATATATTTAAAAGTAGAAATTCATCGAAATATTAAATAAAATTGGCTTTGAAGTCTTAACTCAATTATAAACTTTAAAATCATTTTTCATAATCTAATAGAACAATTGTGTGATAAATTCTAGTTATGTCAAAAAAAAAAAAAAAAACAAACCAAACACATAAACTAATTATAAACTCAGTTTTCAATTGCATATAGAGATAAATATATCAAAATTTCAAAACTTGTTGAATTTGTAAACTAACAGTCATTCTAATCGCAATGCCTATTTAATTGAAATCAATGAAATAATTTATTCAAGATAAGAGAATGAATCCCAATAAAACAATTTTTAAAAAATATTAAAATTTGCAAAAATCCTTCTAACCAAAAAATTCGTCAAAATAAAGGGATAGTGTCATGGTAATTACCTTATTGAGAGTGAATTTCTCAAAATACAAGCTATTAAACTCCTATAGATTTATTTTTTAACCTCTAAGTTGAAATTTCGTAAACTTTAGTTTGGCTCAACTCTCCCAAAATTCAAAAAATTTACAGTTGAATGAAGCTAGAATGAGATAGAAATCACTTAAATATACTAAGATTGAGCTTAGGAATATTTAATCTATGTAAAAATTGATTGTGTGGGTGAAGGGGTGCAACAATTTGTGTTTATGTAGTGATTGTATTTTTGGTGATTTAGGGTTTTATTTGAAAAACTCATAATTGTGCCTAGCGATTCGTGTCTTAAGTGGAATCGCTGAGAAATCGTTATACTAACCGATAAAAATGAAGTACAGTGCCCACCGATCTGACCAGCAATTCCTATTGAAATATCGAATCACCGAGGATTCCTGTTAATCCACATCATTTAGAACTTGCTCGGCTAAATTTACTATTTTACAATTTATTTCATAATTAACATATATATATATCATTCATAAAAATTCATATTCGGATAGAATTAACTGAAAACTCAAAATTTTGATTAGGACATGTAACTATCTAATAATTTTATTAAATAAATAAATAAATAAATAAATAAACAAGTAAGTGAATAATGCAAACTTGCATAAAGGCCATATAAACAAAAACAACTTGATCACTCCACTTTATCTTGAAATTACCCCGGAATTTAAATTCCGAGAATACTTCCAATACAAGAGTCAAAAAGTAAGAGAATAAAAACATAATCTAGTAAACTAAACTCCTAATAAAATTAAACATAAATAAATGTAGAACATGGGCTGCCTCCCATAGAGTACTTTTGTTAATTGTCGTTGACTCGACTAAACCCTTCTAAATTTATGTTGGATCTCTATATTGAATCTAGGATTATCCACTCTAGTGCTATTCCATAAAGTGATTGTTCGGCCATTAATCGTCATAGTAAATGTTTTGTTCATTATATCCATAAGAGCTTAAGTAGTGGCTAAAAAAGGTTGTCCTAAAATCAAAGGAGGATCTTCATTAAAAAAATGTGGCATGACCAAAAAGTACATTAGTACGATGTAGATGTCCACTTCAACTAGTACAATTGTTACCACTCCTACTAGTTGAATTGAAGTACCATCAGGTAATGAAACTTGTTCAAATGCAAGTGCATCTGACTTTAATTGAGTGTGTGGAAAGAAATGTGTAGGCATGTAATTTGCATTAAAACTCATATCACACTGACATCTATAGTACAAAGCCCATTTGGTTTTATATTCAAATGTCTACATCTAGGATCATAAAGCTTTACAGGGCTTAAATATGGCTTTTTTATTTTCTTATTCTTCTTGGATTTAAAATCTCTTGGCTTGTTAATATTCTTCCCATTCTCTAAGTGCTTAACTCTCCATTCTTGTGTTTTTTATTTTGAAGTTTCTTCAACTTGTTCTTTCGTTGAAATCTCTTTTCAGTTTCCATTATTACTGCATTAATTACATAATTTTCAGTAGTAAAATTATCATAGTAGTTTAATTCTAAAAAATAATTATCATTAATTTCATTATCGTATAATTTATCATATTCATCATAATTATATGGCAAAATATATTAAGTGGCTCTTAATATTTGAGGTGTTTTTCGATTTGGCCCCTCAACTTTTGTTTGCACGATTTGAACCCTCGAAAATTTGATTTTAGTTGAGATTGTGCCCTCTCAATGTTAAGTGTACGTTAAAAGTAAACCGCCCTTTTTTCCAATTCTAGTAAAACAAAAAAATGGTTCGAGAGACCAAACAAAAAGCCTTAAGTTCGAATTCAGCCATTGTCACTTTTTTTACCTCTTTGCTAAGTTGGAAGAAGGTGTGAGAAAGACCAAATCTCAATCAAAGTCAAACTTGAAAGGCTCAAATTAACCAAATAAAATTTTAGGGGCCAAGTCTAAAAAACCTTCAAAGACTGAGGGTTAGTTAATATGTTTTGCCAAATTATATTCATTATTATTTTAAATTCAATAATTTATCATCAAATTCCATAGACATTATTCATCAAAAATATCTAACTTAGTTTTAGCTTTCTTTAGAAAAGGTCTACATAACAATATAGTAGATGATTAGGTGATATTGAATCTCACGTTCCCATGATGTAAGTCGACTAGAAATATTAAGTCATGTACTTGTACTCAAATGTCTTCTAATAATCCATATGATTTTATTATTTGATTTTTTTGTCAAAATAAGATTAATAGGTGTATTAGTTAATAATAATTTTTTCAATGATTCATATAGTTTAAGTGACATTACATTTATAGATGCTCCAAAATCACACATAGCAAAATTAATAGAAGAATTTTCTGTTGTGGTGGGTATGACAAACATTCTTGGTTGAAACAATTCTCAGGCATTTTCCTCTTTATTAAATATGGTATTTTTTGTCTTAAGTTTTCATTATATTTTTATAAAAGTCTTTCTTTATATTCAAAGAATTCTTTAATAACTTCATCATGATTTGATTCTATTAAAGGGTCTTTAATTTATATTTTCTCAAATGATTCATAAATGTCTTCTTTAGTTTATTCATTCATTTGCTAATCGTTATGGAACGAGAGAAATATAACACATTTATTTGTTCAATTCATAAATAATATCATATAATTTATCTTCAGTAATTAATTCATAATTTAGCAAAGAGTTTTTATATGCTTCAACTTTTGCAAGATGCCATAGGTATAACCTTTCAAGAAAAGGTGTGTGTTTCAATTGTTCAGCCATCCTTTCCGTAGTGGGAATGAAAGTGGCTATCATATCTTCTTCTAGTTTTTTTTTGTATTTTATGTTTCTTTTTACCTCACTTAGGTATATTTCCCCGTGTATGTGTTTATTTTTCATTTTCGCAAAATAAAGCATTAACTTGTGCTCAATTAGTATTATTTGTAGGTTGAATAGATGCTTTAGTTTGATTACTTAACTTATTAATTTGTAGATTCATTTGATTTAATTGATTTTTAACTCGTTAAAAGACATATCAGTTTTAATTTTATTTTGAGTAATATGCCTAAAGTTTTGATGACTTCGAGTGATAAAATAATGTAGAATTTGTTATATATTTGGTTGCGTAGGTTGATAAGTTGTTGAGGCTATTGAATTTGTAAAGTTGTATTTGTGTTCTCGGTCTATAAGTGGTATAATTTTGATTTTGTTAATAGTAGCTAAAATTTGAATATGCTTTTTTATTGTAGCAATTATGATTATTATTATATTGATTTTTAGGAGGACCAGAATATTAGTTCGTGACCGCATTGACTTCTTCAGTATTATTTTTGTAAAGTACGACACACATCGGTAGGAGATGTAATATAATTACAAAATCCACATGGTTTCATTTATTGGATTTTGGGGTTCAAAAACGCAGCTAAATTTTAAATTTTATTTTCAAAACCCAAACGGATCAAACAAAAACCCGTTCATCTCTTTATCATAATTGAAACCACACCATGAATGTTTGTTTCATATTTGTGTTGATCGATCATTAAGTTGTTCCTAGGAACGCTCTCTATAAGTAATCCAAATACGAACGGTAACCACGAGTTGAAGTGCTAGCTCCAGAAACCTAGAAAATGTTTTTTCTTTTCTCTCCAAAGACCATAAAACTTATAGAAAGGAAAAAAATGTAAAAAACAAATTTGTTTTAGGGTTTAAACCTTTGCTTAAATAAGTAATGATATCGTAAAACGTGAAAACCTATTTATACAACTATTGTATTTTTTTTTTGCGAGCGAATGACATATATGACTCCACTTAAATAAGCAGTAATATCGGAAAACGTAAAAGCTTCTCTAATATGAGTTTTACTCCTTAAGATCCATTAATTGGGACGAATTGAAATCAAGTAGTCTTTCTTTGTGTGTGACCCAATAGGTTCATGCAACATTGAAAGTGAACCAAAACCCCTTTTGGTATATAAGTCACAAGCGTTCTCTAAAAAGGCATTATGACTACCTAAGTTGCATGAAGATCAAAATTTGTAAAACCTATTCAATTGTTTGAATTACATCCCATTCTCATACGATATTCTTTGGTTAAATATAAGGCAAGAAAGTTTCATCCTTAAAGTTCGATCAAACAAGTTTCATCCTTAAAGTTTCATCCTTAAAGTTCGATCAAACCTATTCAGTTGGACTTGGCCATTTATGAGTCTATCATATCGAGGGATCCATTGATATCTCTCTTTATATGATAGTGGAAAACTCTATCTTGATTAGATACCTTCACCTATTATTCACATAATAGCCAATCACAACTTTTAAAATTGTCTGGTTAAAAACAACGTTTAATTAGATCAAATCATTGTCTTCCTAATGTTGAAGTTTATGGTAATCTTAAGTCAAAGGATTAAATGATATAGCTATTATGAGTAACACCTATAATTTAATCCTTATA
Source organism: Stephania yunnanensis (assembly GCA_039657365.1). Taxonomy (NCBI): domain Eukaryota; kingdom Viridiplantae; phylum Streptophyta; class Magnoliopsida; order Ranunculales; family Menispermaceae; genus Stephania; species Stephania yunnanensis. The sequence goes on along the minus strand of CM077582.1, from coordinate 31,314,099 downwards.
GTGTTATGCTAGCCGGTCGCTCTTGTACATTATTTCCTAACAAGTACTTGTGATGTTGATTTGTATCCCTATATACATGATTATCAAATGACCATCAATAAAGACTCACATAGTCTTATATCATTATAGTTCCCAGTACAATGAACAATTAAGGACATTTAGGATATTTAAGTAAACATCCATATATTTTGTTATAATATAAACATGCAAACCAATTATAACAAAAAGCAAATGAATCCTCTATCTCGTTAACCAAAATAACAATTGAAGTAATTATTGACCTAGGGCAAATGCCCCCAACATCATTTGATTTTATCTATTTTTTAATAATAATTTAACCATGCTAGATAATTCATCAACTTTTATCATCAAATGTATTACTTCTTTTATTATTAACTTTATAAAGTTTATTTCTTGACCTGTCAGTCTTTTCACCATATTGTTTATATTGTTTAGTCATTTTGTTAATAGCTTCTTTAGCTAAAGTTGGTGTAACACGAAATAATGATCCACCACATATGGTATCTAATAGTCTTTGATCACAATGATTAAGTCATTCGAAAAAGTATCCTAATAAATCTCTTTGAGGATATCCATGTTGTGGACAAAATGAAATTAATCTTTGAAATCTATCCTAATATTCATTAAAATTTTCATCTTTCATTTCCACAACTGCGGTTTGTCTTCTATAAGTACTAATTTTTCTTGTCGGCAAATATCGATCTAGGAACTTCTAACATTTGAGCCCATGTGGTTATTGAATCGTGGGGAAGAGAAAATAACTAATCTTATGCTTGATCTTTTACTACAAAAGGAAAAGCATTAAGTTTAAATTGTTCTAACATATCGTCTTTAGGTTTCATTCCATTGACATTGTGTTAGTATTTCCTTATAAATTTTTGGGGGTCTTTATTATCTTTAGCATAAAATTTGTATAAAGCACTAATGAATCCAAATCTTAGTTCAGATTCAGGAAATCCCTCAGGATAGCCAATGCACATTAGTTCATAAGCAGTGATATTTTGATTGGTTTGCCTAAAAGTAAGTTCTCTATTATCATTATTATTATTAATATTATCAAGGTTTTTATTGGCTTCCTTTGTGATAGTTTGGCGTCCCCTACATTGTTGTTATCTTATATTATGATTTAAAGTCATATCTACCTCAGGATCAAACGAATTTAAAGATCCCATACAATTAGAACGATGATGTGAGTAGACACAACAATGTCCAAAACTCCTAAGAAATTATGTAAAAAATCTCGGCAACGGCGCCAAAAACTGACATGTATTGAGCTTCTACAATAATTTTCACGTATATTTTATCATTCAGTAGTAGTGATAAGTGGGATCATCTCCACATGGGTTTATCAAACCTCTTCAAGAAAAAGTACTTGAATGGTTATTATCATTACTATTACTTTAATTTGATTAATTTAATTAAATATGAATGGAAAATCACTAATTAAAACTATAAAATTATAATAATAAAGTAAACTAATTAAACTAACTAACTTAAATAAAATAACTCAAACTCATTAATATTGAAATCAATTCAATTCAACAATAAATAAATATTTAAACAAACATCTAGAATAATGAAACGATAATCTGTTTTGCATATCCAAATGTGTTACTGAATTCTAAGTCATAATAATAATAATTTATGAAGTCTTCTAGATCATTTAACTCTTATAATAAGTAAGTAAACAACCCTTGTCAAGCCATTAGTTATCCTTATATCAATCGAAAATCCACGTTCTAATTTTAATGAATTAACTCTTTGAAACTAAAAGAAATTAACTTTAGGCAATAAAACGACATTACACTTTGTGAAAAATTCAAACTACAAAATATAATACCTTTCGAAAGCCACTTCAATATTCAATTTAGATCTCAATTCACCTAGGACATATAAACGGTAGTAGACCTTTCAAACAATCCTAATTACTACTTTAAACTAGATATCGAATCCAAATATCACAATACACATTCTAAACTATGCATGCAATATAAGGCACTATGATTAAAACTCACAAATAATAATCTATTAAATAAGTGATTTAAAGAATTTGATTGGTTTAAAGCATTAAGCGCAAAATCATCTCCATTATGACTATATTGCCAAACGAATCATGTTCATGTTCGGACTTTGTTTAGATTAATAAACTACTCACTCATCGTCGTAAATAACATTGCATTATAGTAAGTAAAAGACATAGATAAATACCTCTGAATAAATACTTTAAATATTGAAATCGTCTCCAAAAGCAATGAACAATACATCTAAAAACTAAAACAATAAAATATGGCTACGATAACAATGAAATAATTGTTTAAGTACTCAAAGGCAAGTGATTTTGTAGCCCTAGGGTCATGTATATAGTATTGTAAGTAGTACACATCACAAACTAACTTAAATATCTCGTGGTTATCTTAAATTCTTAAAATCAAACCCAGTGATTCCTCGGCAATTCTAATGACAACTCGAGTTGCTGAAAAAATCATTGAAAAATTGCCTTTATGCTCCACTGATTTTTGTTGCGATTCCTAGTGTAATTCCCAAATCAGTGAGAATTCATAAGCAATAAATACCAGTTCTTCCTTTATTTGCTGTTAATTCTTTGTGTATCACGTCCACTTAATCAAATCTTTCATTTTCTTTCCATTTTACTTCAAATTTAATATATTCCAATTATTATCTGAAATAACCAACAAAAGAAAACCTAGTGTAATATAATCTTTCACATGTAAAATTAACTTAAAATATATATAGAACACACTGTAGTTATTGACTTATCACATTTTATTATTATCTTCTCGCAAAGTAGTACACGCATCCATAGGATGTTTAACTTCATTTCAAAATTCGAAGGATGTGTAACATCAAAATCCATTTCAATTGAACCGAACTTGGCTTTCATATCAAGCTTAGTGACTAAAATTGAAAATGGCAGGTTTTCATGCTTCATGGTCATCAACGTTTGTCTCATTGCTTCATGAATTATGTATCCAATGTCGATATCCTGATTTTTTGAATGATGTGATAAAGTAAAGCAACTTTATGGTTCTTGACTTTGGAATGTTTCTTAGTAAGGTATAAGCAGGCCTCTATGATGTAGATCCAACGCTTGGTGGTTCTAAAAAAATTGGTGGTTTCACTGAATTACGGATGACTGTATATATCAAGAGAGAATCCCCATTCAAGAATTTCTTCTAAGGCTTCTTGGATTTGTGCGGATGGGTAAACTTCCTTAGGAAGGTAATACATGTTGGGATAGTCAATAAAACCTTGTCTAACTCTAAACTCCAAAAGCCCATAGTGTCAGTTCACTGCCATGGGTGAAATATTTATCCTCCTTCCTTGTACTATCACTTCCTTATGATTTTTACTTACATTTTAATTTGCGTAGAGTTGGTGAACTAACTCTAAGCATCCTCTTTCTAATCTACCTTCGCAGTACCTAATCAGTTGTTCCTACTTTCTTTCCCATATGATACTCACAATTTTATTTTAATATTTGTTCATATTTTGGATTTAGAGTCCTCTCTTTGGTATGATGACACATTTTTATATCTAAAAAATATCAATTTTGCTCGTTAGGACTAACAAATCTCATGGAATAATATCTAATTTGTAGGTTTAGGTCCAATTGGTCAGAATCCTCGATAGAAATAGGTGGAGTAAGTATTCTCTGGGGTTTTTCTATCATATTTCTTTTTCATTTCTCATGTGCACTACTCTTACCTTTTCCACTACCTCAACTCACCATAAAGATCGAATTACTATTTTGATTTGGTAAACTAAAATCCTTTATTCGATAAAAAAATGTACTTAAGATGGGTAATTTATTGAACATCGGATTACTATCGAGAAATTCAAAAAGATATGAAGAAAAAGTAAAATTTTAAAAAATATTATTTCAAAATTATGGGAGTCAAAAATATGACAAAATACCCATTGAATAGTCTTTTAAAAACACGTTAAGTACACCATTGATTCGTGAAAAGTTTAATCTCAAATTATTTTGAATACTCTTCCAAAAATCGCTATATTCTTAAATTCATGGAACTCGTAAACCAACACTCACTACTACTACTACTACTACAAAACCTAATCCAAAATAATTCATTCGACTTATCGAATAGATTTCGACAAAATAATTGCAAAATAAATTGAAAATTTTGCATAAATCCAACCAAAATCCTATTTTCATCAAAATAAAGGACTGGAGTTGTGTTGTTTTACCTTCTTAAAAGTGAATCTTTGAAGATGCACGCTTTTGAACTCCTTTAACCTTGTACTCCATGCTTCAAGTTTGAATTTCCTAAACCCTAGCTTGGCGCTACTCTTTAGCATGTGATTCCTATATTAAGCGAATCATTGAGAAGAATTGCTAGCCTTTAAATTTATACTGAAATTTCATGTGTTATGCTATTGATTTTGCCATCGATTCCTTTTGGTATTTGGAATCACTGGGAATCACTAGGCCTCATTTTTGCTATTTTTGCAATTTTATTTCATGAATAACTTATATATCCTTTGTAAAGGTAAACGCAAAAGTAAGATTAACTAAAAAAATTCAAAAATTTCAAAAATTTGATCAAGATATGCATCTAACTAATAATTTTATTTATTAAAAAAATAGATAAATAAAAAATAAGCAAGTTTATTATGCAAGTTTTCATAAGGGCCAAGAAAATAAAAAAACTTGATCATCCCCCTCCATTTGAAGCTACTCCAGAGTGTGACACTCGAAAGTAACTCATAAAGAGAGACAAAAGGAAAGAATAAAAATTGACCATACTAAAGCTAGGTGTCCTACAAGAAATTGAAATAACTTAAAGAAATAATGCATATGGGCTGCTTCCTATAGAGTGCAGTTATTTCCACTCGTTTGCTTGACAGAGAGAGGAATCAATCTTTGTTTAATGTAAGTGAATCAATTTTCACTTCAAGTGGTTCCTAGTTGAGAATGTCTTCACTTGAGTCTGAAAACTTCCATCATCAATAATCTCATCATCGACATTAAATTTCTCTTCTTCCATATTGTCATGAAGTTCTCTCTCATTTTTCAATGATACTACTCCATCATCATGAAGTTCACTATAGTGGTTGATAAGAATAATCTAACCAATATATTTAATAATGTTGTGTAGTTGTTGGAATGATAAGTAAATCTCTAATGATAATGAGCCTACTTTCATGTACGTGCACATTTTTGATAATCCTAATACGACTGTACAAGTGACATTTGGCTTTGACACCGTAATAGGATGTTCGCAATGAATCCTGAATTTTGTTAAAAAAAACCAATATTTTGGCATAAGATTCATATCAAATCCCATATCAAGTTGAACTCCGTAGAGGGACATCTCATTGATTTATATGTTGAGGTATGTATGCTTTTGATCTTTTATAAAGACTTTTGCAAGATCACCATTCTCACCAAACTCCTCATAATTTGAGTCATCCATGTCACACTCATATGGGTCTCTAGTTGGTTACTTCTTTTTTTGTGATTTCCTATACTTCATCTTTCTTAATATTTTGACCATCATTAGCTTGATTGTTTCATTGGAATTAACTTTTATGATATGCTCCTCTATGGTGTTCACATCATCTAGTGAATAATCTATTGGATTAATGATCTCCATATCCTGTGAGAGAAAAGTCTCACGATAGGATTTTAGTCTGTGACCTTTAACTTTAAAGATTCTCCATGTTTTTCTACTTTCTATCTCCATAGCGGCATGGGGAAATATGTGTGTAACAACAAAAGGTCATGTCCATCTCAAATGAAGTTTTCCACGATATAATTTAAGACGTGAACAAAATAGTATAATATTTTTTCCCACTTCCAAATTCAAAATATTCAATTTATTGTCATGAAGTACTCTAGTTTTGCTTTCATAAATAGAAGCACTTTCATAGGCATCATTTCTCAATTCTTATAACTCTTGGATACTAAGTTTACATTATTTTCTAGCATTATTGTAATTCATATTACATTTCTTAATTTCTCAGTATGCGTTATCCTCTAAATAGACTAGTAAATGACATATTTTATGGAAAACTAATATGTAAGGTGCCATACCTTAGTTGACTTAAATGCAGTGTTATATGCCCACAATGCATCTTCTAAATGAAGACTCCAATTTTACATCTTGGACATACTGTCTTTTCTAGAATTTATTTGATTTTTCTATTTGAGATTTTTGCATGACCATGTTGGGGCATGTGCCCTAGGTCAATCCATTAACTGTCTTTATGAATACTTTTAGTTAATAAAATAGAGGATTTCATTTGCTGTTTATTATAATTAATTTGCATGTTTACATTATAATAAGATCCATGGGTATTTACATAAATATCCTAAATGTCCCTAGTCGATCATTATACTGGGAACTATAATGAATTAAGACTAGTGTGAGTCTTGATTGATGATCATATGATGATTATACGTATAGGGATACGAATCAAGATCATGAGTACTTGTTAGGGAACAAAGTACTGGACCGACCCGCTACGAGAACATCACATGGATTAAGTCATAGTTGTTTCTCATGATAGGTATATATTCCAGTCCTCTGACTTGAGATTACCAGAGACTTCAACATTAGGAACACGGTGATTTGACACAATCAAACGTTGTCTTTAACCGGACGATTATAAAGGTTGTGATTGGTTACTGTGTGAGCAATGTGATGAAGTTGTGTAATCAAGATAGAATTTTTCCCTCTCATATAAAGAGAGATATCTAGTGGATCCCTCGATGTGTTAGACTATTAAAAGGCCTAGTCTAAGTGAATTGATATTGATCAATGTCACTTGGATGTTTTAGTCTACCTAGAGATCGAGACTAGTACGATTGAACATGTTGGATGACAATTCCATTCCTTATGTTTGATCAAAAGGATATCGTGTGACAAAAGGATGTTATATACGCTATTGATTAGGTTGTTTCGATTTGATATTCGTACAACTTGGGAAGTCATAATGTCTTGCTAGAGGCCGCTTATGACTTGTATACCAAAATGTGTTTTGGTACACTGCCAACGTTGTATGAGCCTATTGGGTAGCACACTAAGAATGGTTTTGCGAGATTTTAAGATGGTTCAGAAAAATGAATTTTATATGATAAAATTTATGACGGAAACGTCCTTGTGGTGTATTACACTTATACTTCTTTAAGTAGGGGTATATTTGTAATTTACTTAACCGTCTATATACAAGGGTTGTATAAATAGACGTTTTAAGTTACAATACACGTACGAAAGAAAAAAGGCAGAAACTCTATTTTCGTTTTAGAAATGACTTAGGGTTTTGGTATGCTCTGGATCGCTTTGGAGAGAAACAAAAGGTTTGGTATTCTCTCAAAGCTAGCACTTCGAATCTCGGCCGCCGTTCGTGTGTGGACTGCTGATAGAGGGCGTTCGTCGTTGGCAACGCCTTAGAGATCGATCAACCTTCAGAAAGGTATATTACGACTGAGGTAAGATTAAGTTTTCATGGTTTAAACGTTTTTAATGGAATTAGATTCGGATCCTGTTGAGGTTTTTGTCAAAATGGTTTTGTAATCTCCTCTGCGTATGAACCCCAAAACCCAATACACTAGTTTGTGGTTGATATGCGGTAGATGTTCTATGTGTAACATTGTATTAGTGAATTGAAGTAGCTATAATTATACCGCAAAAAGCGTGAACCTATTTCACTAATGAATGTTTTAGGCGAACCAAAAATAGTAATGATTTTTGGTTTTAGGAAATTAACTACTATTTTAGAATAATTAGATTTGGTAGCTATAGCTTCTACTCATTTAGACACATAGTCTACGGCTAATAAAATTGAAATATATCCATTTTATATTAGAAAAGGTCCAATAAAATCTATTCCCTGAACATCAAACACTTCATAAACCAGAATATGACACAAGGGCATTTGGTTCCTATGTCCTAAGTTTCCAATTATTTGACAATTTTTAAAGCTTATGTGTGAACATAACAATTGTAAAATAAAGTAGGCCAAAAGAGTTATGGGTCTTATATTTTAGGGCTTGTACGATATGGACCAAAATCTCCTCCACCAGCATAAGAATGGCAATAGGCCATGAAAAATTGTATTTTCCTTAGTCGAATGCATCTTCAAATGCTTTGGTCAGAATAAAATTTTCACAAGTAAAAATTGTCCCATAAATAATGTTTAGAATGATGTTTAATCTTATTGTTTTGGGCTCCTGCTAAATGAGGCGATAGCTGATTGTAACCATAAGTATAATGGATCAATTTTAGTAATAATCTGATCAACGATAGTTGATTATGGATATTGTTTCTCTGAGAAAGGTATATTTATAGTTACACACACTTAGTTAAATTCGCTAAATTGTTAAGGTCTCTTTTATTTTTGTTTAAACTAAACTACTCTATTCTATAAAATCAATGTCAATAAACTAGTATTCTAATATTAAGAAAACTCTTAGTTCACAACTTCATCTAGGTAATTATTTACTATTCTACCCTTTCCAAAATTCCTTCGTCTTTATTTTATGTGTTCAATGCTTAATTAGAATAGACAGATTACTTAATATTCACTTCAACCCAGTGTCGTTGTGAAAAAATCCTAATGTGTAATCTAAAAATCCACCTAACAAAGTGAATAACATAAGTCTCACATAACATTAAGTTTTAAATCTTACAGGACATATAAATGAATTATAGGACCGTGATTAGAACCATTTGTGGACTACCTTACCGACTCATAGCGCAAAGAAATTTTGATATTGCATTTGTAAGGTTAATTAAATCCCATGGTAAGCTTTACAATATATGAGTATTTCTCAAATATAATTGCATGCACGATTTATCACTGCATATTAATTGATCATGCATTCACGGACACGAGAAGAAGGAGGCCTTTGGCTGTCCCATGGTGGTCAAAGGCTCTATACGTGGTAGGACGAACACAGTGGTGCTCTGCGAATGGAGTCTCTAATCGTTGTAAAGACTTTTTTAGGATGAGTTTTTTATGATGCTAGCTAGGATCATACTCTAGAGATAGTCGAGGGTGTGGCTTCTCGAGGTACATCCTCTTAAACTCATGAATTTTTACTACTGTTTACCTACCACTTTTGGAAAACATCATCTGATTATGGTCGATCAACAAAAAGGAGATGGATCGCATACTTGTATTTACATGATTCCTTATGATATTATTGTTCGTTTGAATCCTTGAAATACCATGCATTAGATTATTACTGGTGTACTTGATAGAGTGGGATTTACCTATCTAACATTATCAAATTATTAAACTAGATAATGGTAAGTTCTAGCGGCGATAAAGGAAATGGAAAGCTTTTTGATTGTTTGTGACTTAGTTCTTATCTCTCTATGTATGTATTGGTTTTTTTGAATATATTATATTGTATAAATTTTATTTTAGGTTCAAGTGCGATTAGGATCTCTTTTAGAATGCTTGGAATAGTTTTGGGATGAATTACAACAATTTTGGAATTAAGATAATGCTAGTTTTAGACTTTTGATACTTTAAATCAAGTTACAATGAATATATAATTTGGTTGATGTAATATACATTATTGTGGTTGGATTGTTAGTTCTTCGGCATTTCCACCAAAGCTGAGCAGGTTTATTGAAGATTTTTAAAAGCCGAGATTTCCAATGTAAGCCTAAAAACAGAGGAGGTGTTGTTGAAAAGCTTTTACGGAAATTTTGAGGAAATGCAATCAATCGAAATGAAATTTTATGATTATAAAATTAACATTACAAAACTTTGAGGTTTGAGATTTACTTTTGAATCTTTTATGGTTTTTAAAGTTTTATAATTGATTATTATAAGATTTTATTCTTAATTGTTTATTGATGGAGAGGTTAAGGTTGCTAAATTATCAATGGATTAAAGTAATCTAAGCCAATCAGATGTCGTAATTAGGTTGGGTCTCAAAATGTTAGCATTAGAGCCTAGGTTTAGCTTTATTGAAGATAAAATTTGGTTGAGAACCAAAGAGTGATTGAGTGTGATTTATTGGGAAGCGATCGTGAGATGGGGTATTTGAATTATTGTGTTATATTTGTGTTGTACATATATATTATTGCTAGATGTGTGATGGGAAGTTTATTCTCCTTGTCTGTTTGATACTTAACTTGTAAGATATGACGAGTAAGACTAGAAATGAATAATTAAAATAGAGAATGGGCTTATAAAATAAACCTGAGTGTAAATGGATGTGAAATAGACTTGTGAAGTCTGAATTCACAAAGGTGTTGTAAGTAGTTCAATACTAATATAAGTGATGAAAGTATCAATTAAGAAACCAAATAAGAAATTGGTTGAAAAAAGAAGTCCAAATTATTTAAGTACTTAAGTACCGAACATGGATTCCTTTGAAAGTCAAAAGTATTGAATTATTACAATTTTCAAAAACTCATGAAAACATTAAAATAGTCTTAAATTAAGTCTCAAGCAATGGAGAAATGCTTGAAAACATAATATGAAATTGGTAATTTTGGGAAGCATAAGTTCAAGATATTTTAGATTTTAGAATAAAGTTAGTACCAGTTGCATGGTAACTCGGGAAGTCCTACACTATAAATATTGGTTTGATTCATAATAAACTAAGAATTTCTTTTGAATAAGTTTCAAATGAAAAGAAAAAAGAGACATGAGTTCTTAAAAATGGAAATTGATTAAACAAATTTAGTTTTGACTAAAATATCACAATGAGATTGTGATTGGATCAAACAAGTTGTTGAAGTTGGTTTCTATGAAAATAAGATACTTTAAAGTAAAGTATGGTCTATTTTCCAAAAAAAAGGAAAAACGAAATAGAACCACGTTTTAAAATAATCAAACAACTTCTATATAGAAGTAATGAAAAACTTTGATTGTTTATTATTCAAGTTACATATTCACAAGTTACATCGAGTATAGTGGTTATAGGAATTAAATAAAGTAATGATAAAATGAATGGAAATACACAAGTTAGAAGTAATCATTCTTAACATCGAATTAGGTGTTGTTACAAAATAAAGATCAATAAAATTTGTAACTTGAAAAAAAAAATTGCAGTGATAATATCAACAAGTAAGAAGATAAATTATTGGGGAAATAATAGATTAGATTAGCTATTAAACATCAATACAAGTGACTGTGTTTTGAGATTCAAAGTACCCGATAGTCACTTCTAATCAAATTAAGTAATGATGTCTATCACTACGACTTAAAATATAACCAATGAAGAGATAGACATACTGATAGAGTATGAGTAGGTGAGTTGTATAGAACGTCAATATGAGCACCTATATTGCAAGAATTACTGTTTATAAGAATTAAAGAATTGAAATAGTATCCTTTAATAATTTGATTAGCCATTAAGTTAATCAAAGTTTGGAAATTCAAATTTTTTTATTTGTTCAATTGACTAATAATGGAAAGATGAATTCATCAAATGTAATTTGATAAATAATAAGATACAAAGTTATTTTACACAGCCTTTTGAAAAGAATCGAATTTTGTCGAGAAAAACAAAAGTTGAGATATTTGATACTGAAGGAAATAACGTATGGCAATAACAAAGAGTTAACTGTTTGAGTCATAAGGTTTCTCTGTTTTGAATTAAGATTAGCTAAGGAAAACTTTGATTCTTTAAATGATACTAAGAAGTCGCATCATCCTTAGCAATATTTTTGAAAAGAGAAGATATATAAATTACTTTTTTAAGGGAAAACTACGGAGTTGTTATTGATTTAGGTGTTGAAAAGAAGTTGTAATAAATTTGTAAAAGGAGTAATAGCAAGATCAATGTGAGAATAGCTAAGATTGAAAAAAATTAAATGGAATAAACTCAATGTATAAAACAAAATAATATTTTAAAGTGATTTGTGACTACTAGAAGTGACACGAACGGATTTCTTTAGCGGAGGTAAGGCACCAGAGTATTTTGGCATGACCAAAAGTTTAAATAAACCCATTTCATAATCAAGATTCATTCACATCATTAAAGATCAATGTGATGCATCCACCCATCTTTGAATAATCAGATGATTCGGTGCTAGTTGGTAAAAAAAAGTCTATGAAGTATCATCAGAGTCAATTGGAGGCTAAAGTATAGGTAACTAATTGGTTAATGTATTCTCACATTAGCATGACAATCAAATTTTAGCTTAACAAGTCTCGATCAAAATAAAATATCAAACTATAAGTTCGATTAAACTTAATATATCTTCATAAGGATCTTATAAGGAATCAAAGTCTAAAAGTTGAAAGTTTTGAACCAAAGTAGTATACAAATAATATTAGTGAATATGTTGTATATTGGTTCAAATATGTGATACGCCATGTGATAAGTCGGTGGTAAAATTTTTAAGCACTATGTTAGTTTAAATTGGAGTTTATATAAGATATATGGGTGACGGTGAAGATACAAATGGAGTGAAAAGCTATGTATGACTTATAGCTCAATTAGTAAGCTTTATCTTTATTAGGTTGGAAAATATTGAATATAGCTTAGTGTATGTGACTCGATATGTTTGAAGAATTGAATATTCTTCAATTGCAATTGAATAGAAATGAAAAGGGGATAACATATTTATAAACGTGTATAAAATACAAGTTAAAAGATATACTATGAGCGTATAATCATCCAATATGTTGATATCCCTATTTAGGAATGTATGTCTACTCAAGTTAAGGATAATTGTCTCTATTTAGGCAATAAGAGAAGTTGGTGAATAGTAAGTGATTAAGATGTGAATTTGTGGGAGATTTCAGTAAAATGAAAGGAATAAGGTTCTTGATGAAGTCATTGTTAGAGAATGATTTGATGAAGTTAGAAAAATTGATAATTTTTTAATCAAGCAAAAGAAAAATTACGTGAATTAGCTGATGAGTTGGAGTTGGTAATTGCTTTCTAGTCCACAATCTAAACTATATTGTGAGTAGACATTTAGATAGAAGGAAGAGATAACCATGTAATTATATAAAATAATTAATAAATTGGTAGGCCCTTAGTGACATGAGTGGTCGAGAATGACATGTGTGGGATTTCCATAATATGCACGCCCGAGGGTAGTGGTTAGCGTGCATGGCGAATTTACAACCGGGAAAATACATAGGTGCATATATATTTATAAAAATAGTTTATATACAAAAATGTATAAAGAAAATCCTATAGTTTCAATTGAATGAAAGTATACATTTGATTTGCCTCACGGTATGCGTGGCATGATCATCAAGGAGTCGAAATGGTTGAACGTCGCAGTTGAATAGATGTGTCCACAACTTAAGATGCGTGTTGTCAAATCTCAAAGAAAATTAAGGTGTGGATAGAAATGATCATATTGTTTATTATAAAACCTTTTGATATACCTCAAGATACATGAATTGTATTTCAAGGAGATCAATATAATTATTTTATGTAAGTCGGTTAGGTGATGGTGATTTTATGTATAGCAATCGAGATCGACCCCGAGATACACAGCATGTATCTCAAGGAGGATCGATATATATGATTCATGTGATATGAATCTTGAGAAAATTTAACATTTATCCAAACAAATGCCCTGCCTCATTCGATTTTGTTTTGAGACAAAGATTGACCTTGAGATACATAGTACGTATCTCAAAGAATATCAAATTTATATTATGAAAGTGGAACCATAAGATTATCTTGATATTCATGTGATGCAAATCTCGAGGAAGTCTAATATATGTCTTCAAACTTAACTGAAATGTCTTATTCATTATAGTGAGAAATAGAGAGATCGATTGAGATCGAGAGGGAGGGAGAGAGAACAAAAGAAGGAGATCGAGAGAGAGAGAGACCAAGGGATTGAGACCTATAGTGAGTGATGGTTGTTGTTGTTGTTTATGTTTTTGTTGCATGGAGTTAGTGTGGGAAACTCGGACAATGGTAAAAGGAGACTCTCCCTTGCCCAGTCCCAACATGGAGTTGGGTTTAAGGGCCAAATGAAAAGAACGAAAAAAAAAATCTTTCATTTAAACTATGAAAAGAGAGGAGGAATTAGGAGGAAGAAGAGGGGTTTGATCCAAAGATCTGATCGAATCGGGTCCACTTCAGCTAAATCGGACTAGTCTAGTTAATTGGTCAAACCCCACCTCAAAAAATTAAAAAAAATGGTTGGAGATTTTGGAATATTCTAGAAAATAAAAAAAATGTAGAAAAAATATATTTTGAGCCAAATAAATTGAAATTGTAGATTTTCAGTATCGCGTTTGCAAGGTTTATTAAATCCCAAGGTAACCTTTACAATGTATGAGTATTTCTTGAATATAATTGCATGCATGGTTTATCGTTGCATATATATTGATCATGCATTAACAAGCATGAGAGGAAGGAGGTCTTTGGGGTTCCCATTGTATTCGTTGGTTGTATTTGTGGTAGGATGAACACTGTGGTACTATACGATTGGAGTCACTGATTATTGAAGACAATTGTTTTTGATAGTTTGTCTTAAGATGCTGGCCTAGATCATATTCCACAAATAGTTGAGGGTTTGGATTTTTTAGGGACTTCCACTCAAACTCATGAATCTTTATTACAATTTACCTATCACTTTTAGAAGTTGTCATCTGATTGTGGTCGATCAACAAAAAGGGGATGGATTGCGTACTTGTATATTTATGATTACTTGCGATATTATTGTTTGTTTAAATTCTTGGAATACAATGCATTCGATTATTATAGGTGTATTGGGTAGTGTGGCATTTACTTGTCAGACATTATTGAATTTTTAAATTGGATATTGACAGGTTCTAATGGCGATAAGAGAAAGAGAAAGGGAAAGCATTTCGGCTATTTATGACTTACTTAGTTCTTATCTCTCTATGTATGTATTGATTATTTTGAATATATTGTGATTTAAAAATTATTTTTTTGGGTTCGAGTATGATTAGGATCTTCTTTGGAATGGCGAAAATGGTTTTGGGATGAATTGCAATAATTTTTTAGCAAGGTAATACAAGTTTAAGAATTTTAATACTTTAAATAGTATTAGAACGAATATATAGCTAAGTTGATGCATTATATATTGTTATGGGTGGATTGTGATTCCTTTAGCATTTCCACCAAGTCTGAGTAGGTTTTTTTTAAAGATTTTTGAAGGCCTAGATTTTCGGTGTAGGCTTAAAAACAGAGGAGGTGCTATTAAATAATTTTTACGAAAATTTGAAGGATAATGTAATCAATCAAATGAACTTTGAAGATTATAAAATTAACTTTTACGAAACTTTGAGGTTTGAGATTTACTTTAATTTATCAAACTCTATGCTACAATCATTAGTAAATTCAAAAGCAATGTTTTTATTAAAGTTTGCATAAAGGTTGCATTATTTTAGAAAAATATCTTAAGAATCTTTTATATAATCCTACATGGCTAGGAAATGAACTTATTTCCATGATCTACATGTCCAATATAAGTCCTTGATTTACCATGAAATGACATTTTTCTTAATTTAATATAGAATTCTTTTCTATGCATCTTCAGAGTGCTTTTGTTAAATGAACGAAACATTTATCGAAAGAATTACCATAAACCGTGAAATCATCCATGAAAACTTCAATGAAATTTTCCTCATAATTAGAAAAAATACTAACCAGAGACCTTTGAAATGTTGCCAGTGCATTGCATAAACCAGATGGCATACATCTATAAGCGAATCTACCAAAGGGGCAAGTAAAAGTAAATTTCTTTTAATTTTTTTGGCTTCAGGTATTTGATGATATCATGAATAACTATCAAGACATCATTAATGGGTTTTTCTAACAAATATTTCTAACATTTGATCTATAAACGAGAGTGGATAGTGGTCTTTCTTAATTGAGGCATTCAACTTTCTATAATATATTCATACCCTCCAATCATTTTGGATTCTATTTGGTACTAATTCTCCATGCTCATTTGTTCTGACTTTAATTCCAGTCCTTTTAGGGACTATTTGGACTACACTTATCGAATTGCTATTGGCTATGGGAAATATCATTCATACATCAAATAGTTTAATGTTTTTGCTTTTACCATATCCATTATAGGCAGGTTTAATCTATGTTGAGGTTGTCTAGAAGCTTTTTTGTCATGTTCTAGGTTTATTCTATCCATGCACTTAGGTTGACTTATTCCTTTAATATCAGCTATGGTCCATCCTTTTGCTCCTTTAAATTCTTTCAATGCATTTATTAACTTGTTTCTTCTGGACTTTATATTTATAAAAATCATTCATGGTAATTTATCATAGTTACTTAGATAAACATATTTCAAATGACCTGATAAAGTTTTGAGATCCAATTATGGGGCATTAACTATGACGGTAATAGTTTTGTATGAGATCTAGATAAGTCTATGCAATAAGTAAGTTATGGTAGTTCTTTAAATGATTCCAAGGTCCTTATTATCTCTTTTTCTTCGTCATCTTTATCATCATCATTTCCTAAATCTTCTATTACCAATGTCAATTTATATTTTTTATCATTTCTAAAATTTTTTTCATACTAAATGATATATCATATCTACTATTCATATGGATGAAACATTCATTAGATATTCCATTGCATCATATATAATAAAATTCAATTTTATCATCATCTACTTCCATCACTAATAATTCATATGAAACATCAATTTTTGCTTTTACTATTTTCAAAAATGGCCTTCCTAAGATTATAGAAGTCCTATTAGAGAAATTATATTCTTTCATATCTAAGACATATAAATATGCTACAAATACTAAATTACTTACCCTGAATTATATGTCTTCTTGTAACTCTACTTGTTTAACAGTAGATCTATTTGTTAATTGTACGACTATACCAATTTCTTCTAAATTTACATCTGTCAATTGTAAATTAATATATAAAGACATAACATTTATGGAGGCTCCCAAATCACAAAATGCTTTAGAAATTCCTATATTCGAAACCGTATAAGGGAAGAAAAATAATTTAGGATCAGAACATTCAAGAGGTAACTTCATTTGAATTAGTGCTGCTACGTGTTCTCTAGACTCACGTTTTCATTAGCCTCAATCTTATTAGTGCACAAATCTTTTATAAATTAACGATACTTAAGTGCATTTTGAGTGACTTTAAATAGAGGAATATACCATTACTTTCATTAATGTGTTAGACATTATTTTCTTCCTGCAATTTCATAGCATTTTTATTATCTTCTAAATGATAAGGGAATGGTGGTTTGATATTAATTGGTATATCTTTATCAGGAACATTACCCTTTTTGTTGGGAATGCTGTTACTTATTACTTATTTTTTTCTTTAGTTCTGCTTCTATTTCTTGTCAAAAAATTAATTGCTCTGACATTTTATGTTCCTTCATGTGCTTACCGTTTCTTAATGTTATGGCTTGTGCTTTTTCATATAAAGTAGGATAAGGTTGACATGATAATTCTCCTTGATTTACAAATTTACTAATTTGGGACTGAGGCTATGTTGTTGTTTTTGTTAGCATTTGACTCAATTAGTTTTTCAATTCGTTCATATCATTTTGTAATGTTTGTATTATTTGGTCTTTTTCTCTTTTGAATTATTCGATGTTTTATATCTTTGATAACTCTGATTGTTAATATGATTACCTATATTCAATTATGAGTAATTTGTATAACTATTAAAGTTATAATAGGGATCAAGAAGCCCATCATATTGATTCATTAGAGCATTAGCTTCTTTTATTTTGGTTTGTTGTGTTAAAGGGTATACATCATAAGAAGGGTTTAATTCATTATAAGATTTTATTTTGCTTGATCTATCTTTTAGTAGTAATTCAACCATGCCTTTTAGCTCCTCTACCTTATTGTGTGGTGTCCTATATATCCTTTTTATTTCACTTAGATTTTCATTGATCAATTCACTCTTCTCACCATATACCTTAAATTGCTTAGCCATTTTATTTATAGCTTTTCTTGCTAAAGTTGTCGTTTTGTTAAGCAAAGACCCTCCACATACTATGTCTAAGAATCTTCGTTTTAAGTGATTTAATCCTTCCTAAAAAATATTGCATTAATGTTTTCCTGTAAATCCATGCGTTAGACTTAATGAAATTAATCTTTGATACCTAGTGCAAAATTCATCTTACATTTCTCCTATTTCCATCCAAGCATTATTAATTTTTTGTCTATATAAAATAATTTGTCTTGGTGGGATGTATTGATCAAGAAAGACTCGTGTCATCTCTAACCAATTGGTTATGTAATTTTGAGGGAAGTAAAATAACTAATCAAAAGCCTAGCTTTTCAATACAAAAGGAAAAACTTTTAATTTAATATAATCTACTCCTATGTCCTTAGGTTTTATCATGGCTACTTTGTGTGAAAAATCTCTAATAAACTTTTGAGCATGTTCACTATCTTCATTTTGGAAACATGGTAAAGAATTCATGTCAATTTAAATTCCAAAAATTATATTGTAAAAGTGATAAACATAGGTTCATAAGTCGTGACATTCCTATCAGACTGCCTAAAATTTTATTATTCTTCGTCTTTAGCGATATTATATGACTTTACAATTTTTCAGCGATTTCTAAGTTGTACACAAATTGCTTAGTTAATCACTGAGCTTAGCTTTCTGTGCTCCACTAATTCAATTGGCGATTTATTTTATATTCTTTGATTTGCTGTAGATTCGCTTACACTTTCCTTCTGCCAATTTCACTGGAGATTGTCAATGTAAATTCAAATCGATGTCTAATCGCTGGACTATTATTTAGTTGACTATTTTGCTCTTCTTCCTTTTTTATCCATTTCTTTATTTTCCGACTTAAAACTTGAAATCACAAAAATATAAGAATACCTAGTGTAATATCATCATTTCTATATAAAATCAACCTAAATTGCACTACGAAACATGTTTAATTATTGACTTGTCACCGCTACAGCCTGAGCACGTCATCGAGTCAACTTTGAGCTTAAAGTGCTCACAAGTTGGTGTTGTTTTGGCATCTCTTAATAGCTCACAGTGCTATGTGTATTTACACACATCGTCAACTAGTCCTTCCCCATAATTTTTGGTTTTTCATTTAAATCCCTATTGGCACTCTCTCGGCTCTATGTATTACTACACAAGGCATTGAGACAGTGTGAAATATCATGTATTTATAATTTCATAAAAACTTACTCTGATTTGTCCATTTAGCTAACTGTTAGAACTCTAACTCTTTTCATTGTTTATGCCCTTTGCTGAGTTTTTTGAGATTCCTCCGTTATGATGAACATTCACCATGCATATGGTTTTTTCATACATATTTAGCAAAAAACTTTTAAAAATGTAAAAATACTTACTAAAACATTTGGATTGTTCTACTTATTACTTAAAAGTAAAAACTAAATTAAAACTGAAATTTAAACACCCTGGCTACCTCATAGTAGCATTTTGTTTTTTAACCTCATGCATGCACCACGGCTCTCAAATGATCACTATGATGCACTAATTTTACTACAATGATGTATCTTCACGAAGTTCCTTATATCCACTTATCCTTTTCTGGCATGCAACCCTATCCATCATAATCTTTGTATAATTTGGCACAGCTTGCCATATCTTTTCAAAAGGGATCATCTTTGTAATGTTCTCATACGTCTCGATCAATATCCCACTTTTCTCACCATTTCATTAATCTTGTAATTCTAGTTGAAATGGTTTGTTCCATACAAAAAAATTGATTGTCCTTGCAAAAAACTTTTATTATGTGGACTTAAGTTTTCACTACTTTCGTCTTTTATTATTATTTTAAACTTCTCTAGTTCAACACCACTATCATGTTGCATAAAATCCTCGATATGAACCTCCTCTTTAATATGGTCAAGTAAATCATATTGCTCTGAAATATCAATAATGTTATCATCCTCTTTATTAGGTTTCTCTACTTCTTCGTATGTTTCATGACTTGTTTCTCTACTCAATAACATCTCCTCAACTTATTTCTCCTTAGACTTAACCACAACCTCTTGTCTTGAGTTTATGAATATTGAATTTTTATAAATTATTTTCCAAATTCAAAAACGCTTGATCATCTTCTTCTTATTTGTATTAAATGATTACGCATAAATCTTTAATCTTTCCCCAAACTTCTTTAGATCATGCTTGCTCTGCTCGAACATTTTATCTTACTATTTGCTCTAAAGATGTAAGAGACAATTCTTCATCCATCTATTGATCCTTATATGTAGTTGCAATGCTCTTAAATTCCTACAAACCTTATAAATCCATACAAGTTATAATATGATTGTTTATATCTCATGCATGCCAAACCACTCGCGATTCATTGTGCTTAGTATGTTGTATTGTCTCAATCATTTTCACTTTGATAAATTAACCTAGAGATTTTATCAAGGATTTCATTGTTTGATTCCTTAATATGATAGTTATACATTCTTTACATCCCTGAAAAATTAAAGACAAATTAAAGTAAATCAAGTGCAGTAGGGTCAATCAAATTTATACTAAAAATTAAAAATCAAAGAAAATTAAAAATTCTTAACAACTTCGTAAACTAACTAATTGTGGCTACCTATCCTCGACAATGGCACCAAAAAGTTGATCGTAATCGCAAGTATAATAGTTCAATTGAAGTAATAATGTGATTGAAAAAGGTTGATTACGAATATCGTTCCTCTGGGAAATGTATATTTTGACACACATACACACTTAGTTAAACTCACTAAATTGTTAAGAAGGTTTCTTTTGTTTTAGTTTAAACTAAACTACTATATTCTATAAAATCAATGCGAATTAAATTAAATTTTCATATTAAAAAACTATTAGTTCACAACTTCACCTAGGTAATGAATTACTATGTTTCCCTTATCAAACTTCTTTCATCTTTATTATGTGTATGCAACAATAAATCAGAATAGATAGATTTCCTTTATTTTTATATTAACCCATTTTCGTGGTGAAAATGATCCTAATGGGCAAACTAAAACCCCACCAATCGATGTGAATAATGTAAGTCTTAAAGAGGTTAAGTTCTAAGTCTTTAGACTCATAAACACTTAATTTTACTATCCATGTCTCCTTAATCAACAATTATCTGGCGATGTTATATATTTTAAGGTTGTATTATTCATATGTGGCTTCAAAGCTACAATGGCCGTGATAACTCCCAAAACCCCTAATGAAAAAACATGTAATCAAGATATTCGTAGCATTGCGAATAGAATCAGCACATTCTAACCATTGCACTTCTAATTATTATAATCCATTCATAACTCTATTTGTATAGTATGCATACCATACAATCCATTGATCCCTAAGATAAATAAACTACTCGCTCATCATTATCAATAACACGCAAATCGTGCTATTCATTGCAATTAAAGATTAAATCAAATAATTTTAATTAAATCAAATAACAATACTGAATTACCATAATTAAAGTCTTTAATGTATCTTTTTAAAAACTCTTCTCAATACTCAAATCCAATGTAAAACTATGGTAATCGATAATTGTGGCTCATAAACTATGATATTGGGTGATATTCGATGAGTTTACCACCTCCTAATACCTATTTATACTTTTAAGACTCCAAAGAATAGAATTAAAAACCTTAATTGAGAATTTTGAACGAACTAGAATTTCGAAACTTTCTATTTTCTTTCCCAACGTTGTTTGTAAGTTATCTACGCTCTTTCTGTAAATTCTTAACGCCGCCACAACATCAACCTTGCATGTGCATTTTCTTCATTTAGTAGATTCGACGACCCATGTGTGATTAGCTTGCGCAGTATGTCAACCCAACAGCACTGCCACCGTGTCAGGTGTACTGCATCTCCTTTGTAGATCTACACGGCTTGCGTTTTTATTCCCCATAGTGTTAAGTGTCTTCTCAACGGTGTCATGTGTGTTTTTGTGTTTTTTCTCCACATTTCATCATGAAATCACTCATTTGTCTCGTTTATGCCCTGTAAACCTAAAAACATAAAAATACCATCAATTATAGCTTATTTCAAGATATTTGGGCATATTATATAAATAAATTAGTTACATATATAAGTCTAATTAAGTACTTATCAATAGCCCATTAGTAGTAAGGTAGTTGACTATATTGGCATACCATGGACTAGTAATATCTATTTTATAATGGTGTTTATCTGGAAATCGATCTTTCAATAGTGTTGCGGGGTCACCATTTTCTAGTCTACTTAGATAGTCTGCTACTAAGTTTTCAACACCATTCATGTATTTTATAGTGAGATCCATCTTATTAATCTTGGTTTAGCACCTTTTTTACCCTGAAATACCTTCATGCAACATTATCTGAGTAAACTACTATTTTGTTCCTATTAAATATGATCTAAGTTTTTCTAATGCAAACGCAACTGCTAGGAGTTCTTTTTCCATGGTGGTATAGTTTAGTTTGGCTGGATCCAAAGTTCTTGATGCATTGTTTATGAAACGAAAATCCTTTCCTAACTTTTGACCTAAAATAGCTTCTACTGCATAGTTTCTTGAACCAAACATTATTTCTGAGGATTGTGACCAATCTTGTAACTTTATCACTGGGGTGGTAATGAAGGCATTTTGTAGCATATTAAAAGCTATTTTGCCTTCAAATGTAAACTCGAAGGTAACATCTTTTTGCAAAATTTTGCATAGGGGTCGCGTTATTTTAGAAAAGTCTTTCACAAAACGTATGTACAATCTTGCATGGCCAAGAAAAGATCTTACCTCCCTTACTGTTTTAAGGTAAGGTAATATTTTATAACTTGGATTTTAGCGGGGTCTACCTCTATTCCTTTTACTGACGCTATGTGTCCTAATGTAAGTCCTAGATTGACCATAAAATGACATTTTTCTTAGTTCAATACTAGAATATCCCTATACATCCTTTCAATACTTTAGTTAAGTAAAGTAAGCATTTAAAGAAAGATTTAATGTATACGGTAAATCAAGCATGAAAACTTCAATATAATGTTCCACATTGACTGAGAAAATACTAATCACGCATTGTAATGGCCTACCTAATTTAATAATTAATTAATTATCTAATTTCAGACTAAGACGTACCTAAAATCCATTTAGACATCGTGGATTTTTCTAGGGCACGCCGGCCGAGGTAAGATTTGTAATGTTATATTTGTGTGTTGATTGTTTATTATGGTTGTCTTATTATGAATTATATCATTACGCCATGTGACCCAATATTAATGCTGTTTTGCATGAGTTACGTGTGCGGAGGGTAGCGCCTTGAGATGTGTGTGACGCGGATACGAGACTTATTACTTCGAAATAGTTGAAACGAGTTAGGAGAATAAATTAATAGCATTTCAACAAAAATTCTAAACTAAGAATTAAATGATTCGAACTGAGTTGGATAAATCACAATAGGCTAAGAATAGACCTGATGCATCTCACATTGCGCGATGGCGATACGTACTCGATTAAGCAGAATTTTATCTAATTATGGTATGTAAATTATTATTTAACCATAAGACTAAGCTAGTTAATTTGATTAATGTGCCTATGGTGGGAAGTATTGGCTAAGTCATTGAAAGCTAAGTCTAAAATAATGTAACTAAAAGTAACACCAAGTGGACACAAAGGTTTGGATGAACATGACTAGGACCATGGATGGAGGTGAGTGTGTGACTTAATCAAACGCCAAGACTATAGGCCAGCTAGTATAAATAAAAGACTTAGTGCATTTGCTCAACATGCAAATCTAGAGCATATATTGTTCTTGAGCAAGTGAGAATACAAAGGCTGAAAATTTGCGATTTTTTAGCTAGTTAAGGTGAAAACTAAAGGGATTCAAGGTTCGGAAATTCAACTTTAGCACACTCCAAACCTAGGTAATGGTTCTACCTTACATTCTTTTTCAATTCTCATGAATCCAGGCTTAATTTTGGGGGGTTTGGGTGCAAAACTAATTTCCAAGATGATTATGATGAATTCAAAGTATTAAACTAATTTGTATGAATTGGTTTTTTGATATCATGAATTCAAAGTAGTAAACAAATTTGTATGAATTTGGGAAAAAAATAGTGTTCTTGATGATTATGATGAATGCATGTTGATAATGGTGATAGAATTGATAATTTTGTTGTTGTTGTTGTTGTTTTTGTTAATGTTGTTGTTGAAAAATAAGAAAAGAAAATAAAAATAAGAAATTGAAAATACAAAAATAGGGAGGGAGGGTGTCGCACACATGCGGCGAGCATACGTACGAGCCTTGGGTCGGCCGAGCCCAGGTGCAACCCAGTTGGGCCAAACCTGGCCCTGCTAAATCGGGCTAGGCTCATTTCGAGTGGGCCTCACCACCATTAAATAATTTAAAATTAATTAAATACAAAATAAATAAATAAATTATTGAAAAATAAATAAAAATTATAAAAAAATCTAAAAAGATCATAGAAAATATGAAGATTTAGGAAATATGTGTAAATCGGATTTCGAGATGTTTTCGGACGTTTGACACCCAAGTGTAACCTGAAAAGGGTGTCACAACCAAAACGTTGAATAGAATTCTATTTTTCGTTCTCACAATGTTAAATCAATTAATGTGACCATAAGTTATTTAAAATTGGTAAGTAGGATACTCAGGGCCTAGGGAAGATCAGGGGACCGACGGACGGGTATTTTGGTATATGAGGTAGTGGCTAAGACCAGGTTTTTATCACATTTTTATAAGTAAACCATACAAGAAAAATATGTTGCATTTATTTACTATTTTATTTCATTATACTGCTGAAGTATGCCAATTTAGGTTTGTTTGACTACTCAACTCCCGTATGTGTCTCTATATGGTCGATTGCACGGTATGACCGACTCCTTCTTGATTAGTGATCCGATTGTTGCCACAATTCAGGTTATGCCCTAGGTTACAAGTGAGAATTACTCCGCGAGTCGATGATTTTGAGATATTGTGTCGCAAGGAGTCAAACTCGGCACAAATCTCTCTCCTTTAAGGCACTTGGCCGGGGTTATAAACACTTGACCAAAAGAGTTCCTCATTAGCCTTGGAGCAATAGTAGAGAGTCACTTCGTCACTAAAGTCTCCTTGGTCTAGTGTTATTAGTCCCAAAGTTTGGCAAATAGATACCACACTCGCGTCTAACATTAATTGTTTTTTTATGACTTATATTCATGCTATTAACCCTTTTCAGTGCATTTCTTATTGACTAGCATGGTTTTTAGTTGTTTTATATACATTATTATTAAATTAAACTTGCGTTTCTTTTGGAGATTTACTCGCCGGACTCATTATCAAGTTTTGGCATGGATGACTAAGTACAGATCCAGCGACGAGCTAAAGGAAGGCCGTACTTAGCGACTTCATCTATTCATTAACAACCTCCACTAGCCAATCTTTTAGGTAATTGTATATATTATGTTACTTCTTTAGGATATATTTTGGGAGTTGTTACACTGATACATGTTTATTGATCTTATTAAATATTTTGTCGCTTGATTTATTCGTTGTACCCTTTTGGATGGGTTTTCACTACTTAAGGTTTGTTAATGGAGTAAAACTTTTGTTATTTATAATTCACTTTATCTAATATGAAAAACTTCCACTATTATTGATAACTTAAACTAAATAACTCACACATTTAGTTGAAAAAAATAAGGACAAATAAATAACTTATCAAATAAGTTAAGTGACATAAAGGAATGAACAAACTAAACCAAATTAAGAACATGTTTTCATAAAACACTTGATAATTGAAATAGTTAGTATAATTGAAAAGTTCAAGTAGATGTTTGCAAGTCATCATAGATAGGCGTGCAAATGACGTGACTTGACCTAGTGAAGCATCTGACAGCACGGCACGACCCAGATTTCCTTAGGATTTAGGGTCGCCAAGTGCATCTTTGAAATTTAGCAGGTGCATTACATAAGCTAAAGCCAAGCGCCTGTAAGCGAATGTACCAAAAGGGCAAATAAATGTTTTATTTTCTTAATCTTCAAGAGATAGGAATTTGGCGGAATCCTGACTATCCATCTAAAAAATAATAATGGGTTCATCCATCTAGTATTTCTACATTTGATCCATTAACATAAATGGATAGTGCTTTTTTCTAGTTGCGCCGTTTAGCTTCCTATAATCTATGCAACTCTCCAACCGTTCTAGATTCTAATTAGTACTAGTTCTCCCAGTTCATCAGTTATAACTGTGATCCCCGTATTTTGGGGAAAACTTTTACAGGGCTGACGCAATTACTATATTTTATTAGGAATATCATTCATGCATCTAGTAATTTAATATTTCTTCCTTTACAAGTTCTATCATTGGGGGATTCAATCTACATTGAGCTTATCAAGAACGTTTTATGTTTGTTTCAAAATTAATTTTATACATTCATGTGGCTGGAATTATTCCTGTAATATCGGTTATTTTTCGTCCAATTGCTTCCTTGAATTCTTTGAGAACATTTAGTGATTTCTCCTCTTCTAAGTTTGATAATTTATTAGAAATTATAATTGGTAAGGAGTTGTTACTTTCTAAGTATGTGTATTTAAAATGATCTGGTATTACTTTAAAGTTTAAGTCAGGAGCTTTTATTATAGTTTGTAAGAGTTTTGAATGATTTATTTGCATATCCATATAGTATGAAAGTTTAGGGAGTACATCATAAGATTTTAAGAAGTTAATTATCTCTCTTGTCTTTTCATCTATATCATCGTCATCATTTAGATCCTCTATCACTTAAGTTTCTCTGACTTATCATTTCCAAAAGTTTTATCCATTATAGGATCTAACATATCTACTGTGCATACTGATTAAACAACTAATGAATGTTGCATAGTGTCTTGGGTGTTAAAAAAATTTCATTTCATTATTTTTCTTCCATTATTAGAGTTCCATTAGAAACATTTATTTTAGCTTTTGCTATTTTTAAGAATGGGTGTCCTAAGATAAGAGAAGTTTTACTAGAGAACTGGTTTTTCATGTCTATGAAATCAAAGTTAGCTTCGAAAAGTTAGTCATTAACCCTAACCAATACATTCTCTAATACTCCTACAAGTGGAATAGTAGATACATCTGCTAATTGTACCACTATACATCTTTCTTCTAAGAGTACATTCGTCATTTCCAACAATATTGACAAAGGCTTAGCATTGATTGAGGCTCCTAGATCAAATAATGCTTTATATATCCCTATGTTTTCTATTATGCATGGAACAAGAAAATTCCTGGGTCAAAACATTTAGGGACAATTTCTTTTAGATTATTGCTGACACATGTTCTCCTAGGCTTACTCTTTCACTGGGTTTTATTTTATTAGTACATAACTCTTTTATAGATTTTTGATATTTATGTACGTTTTACATGTCTTCAAATAAAGGTATGTTCACTACTACTTTCCTTCAAGTGTGCAAGATTTTTTTCTCTTCTTTTAATTTCTTGACGTTCTTATGATGGGAAAATGGTGGACTTATTATACTTGGTATAGTCTTTTCGAAATCATTTTCCTTTTGAATTTTTTTATCTTTAATTTTTATTTCTTTTTCTAATTCAGTCTTTAATTATTTTGGATGAACTAGTTGGTCTGGCATCTTTGGTTTTTTCATTTATTTACCAGTTCTCAAAGTTATCGCTTTTGTACACGAACTAGGCTAAGGTTGAGACGGTAATTTACCTTGGTTATCCCATGGACTCATTTGTATTGCCATTTGGCTTAGTTGATTTTTTGTTCAACTTTATCATCTTGTAGGGCTTGGATTTTTAATCTTGTGCTTTATTTGAATTTTTTAGTGTTATTATTCTATCGGTTAATGTAGGTGTTCTATATAATTGAAAATTCAAATTGTCTGCATCATTATCTATATTTTGTTTACTAGTAGTGTAAGTAGGTTGATTATGATCATTATAATGATCGATCATAGTGTGAGCGTCTTTAAATTGATTTTGTTGCACCAACAAACATTAATCATATAAATGATTGTTTTCATTGGAAAAGCACAAATTTTAGTTTCGACTAACCTATCTTTTAATAGTAATTAAACCATACTCTTAAATTTATCAAATTTATCATCCGATGTCTTGACTATATTCTTATTGATTTCATAAGAATGGTTTTTAATAAGTTTGTTTAACGTAATATTATTTTAATTGTTTCACCATTTTTGCAAAAGTATATCTTGCTAATGTTGGCGTTATGTCAAATAATGATCCTCCCATACCGTGTTTAGAAATCTTTGTTCTAAATTATTTAGTTCTTCATAAAAATATTCGAATAAAGTTTTCTTTGAAAATCCATGTTTTGAACATAATGATATTAATTTCTTATCCATCCCAAAACTCACCAAAAGCCACCTCAGTCTTCATTCCGGGATTGCTAATTCATTTCCTATCCAAACTAATTTTACATGTTGGAATGTATTGATCTAAAAAAGATTCTAATATTTTGAACCTTGTGGTTATGGAATTTTGAGAAAAATAGAATAACTAATCTTGAGCTTGACATTTTTAAAGAAAAAGGGAAAGCCCTTCCCTTGACAGAATCTAACTCTACATTTTTAGGTTTTATCACACCTATTATATGTGTGTGTTTCCTAATGAATTATTGAGGATCATTATCACCTTCACGTTGAAAATGAGGTATAGAATTAATGTATCTCGGTTTTAACTAAAAATCCAGGAAATCAATGGGGAAATAAATACACATAGGTTCATAAGCTGTGATATTTTTACTAGTTTTCTTAAGAGTAAGTTCTTGCTTAATGTCTTTCATATTGTATGACATGCAGTAAGAAAAATTCTTAAAAAGTTATTTTAAAATCCCCAACAACGGCGCGATGATTTGACACATTTCGAGTGTGTACAGTTAATTCTCCACCTTTATTATACCATTAATGTTTTTTAGTAGTGGTATATGGAAATCATCTCCACAAAGATTTTGCAAATTCCTGAAGAAGCGAAGTTTTATTTTCTTATATTTTGTTTGTTTTATTTTAACTAACAAAAAAAATAATACTTTCTAAATATAAAATCAATTAAACTAATGTAGCTTACTCAAATAACACAAATCAACGTCACTAAATTAAAATCAATTCAATTCAATAAAACACAATAACAATTAAACATCTAAACAATCCTCCTGCACAATGAAACTTTTATCCGTTTTACTTTCCAAACATGTTCCTTGAATCACAGTCACGAACAATACTTTCTAAAGTATGATAGATCATTAAACCCTAATCATATATAAGTAAATAGCCTTTAGCCAGCCACTTGTTCTCTTTATACCGACATAAAAGCCACATTATAATCTTATGGAGCTAAGCCTTTGTATACACAAAGACATTAACATCATGGAATAAAACCGCATAAAACTTTACAAAAAATTTGAACAACCAAATCTATCATCTTTGGAAAGCCACTTCAACATTAGACTTTGATTTCAAACTCAACTAGGACATCTAAATGGTGTTTGCCTTTCAAACAAACCTAATTACTACTTTAGAAGGATAATAAATGAAAACATCACACATATATTGGCCACTGTACACATAACACTTAAATCCATTATTGTAATTCGTAAATAACAATCAATAAAAAGAGTGAATCAAAGAATACGATTAGTTTAAAGTATTCAGTACATATTCATCTCATCATGACAACATTGCAAAATAGATCTAGCTCATGTTTGGAGTTTTGTTTAGATTAACAAACTACTTACTTATGATAATAAATAACATCATAACATTAGAATTAAAAGACATAATTAAAAATACTTTAATGATAACTTGAATCTTTAATCTTCAGCAAAAAAAAATCAAAATAAAGAATGGCTTTCAAACTAAACCAAAAGTGTAAAAATAACAAAATGATCTTAATTTCATAATCTAGGGTTTATATTTATAGTATATTAAGTAATATATATCCAAAACTGACTCAAAATCCTTTATGTAATTCAAAATCCACGAATTCGTAGCCAGGTATTATGAGCGATGTGGTGTGTAAGTATAATTGATGGCAAAATCCTTAATTCTTGTGTCTCTAGTTTCAATGATTTAGCCAACGATTCAAGGTGCTATAGGAATCGTTGGGAATCGATGGGAATCTCTGAGAATCGTTGGTACAAAATTCAGTTCCTCCTTGCTTCCTCGGTAATAATTCTTTGTGCAAAAGCAAAAGAAAACCCTGCATTATATAGTCATTTACATCTAAGATTATCCTTAAATTTATTATAGACATGTCTAATTATTGACTTATCAAATACCCCTAAACAAAGTATTTTGCAATCTTAAGGAAAGAAACACTCTCAATCAAATTCTCTTTTCTTTCCTCGTTTTGATTTCATAATTATATACTCCTATTCTTAAACAGAAATGATATTTAAATAAAAACATATTACCTTTAAAAATAAAAAGTTAAAGATAGAATAGAAAGAATTATACAACAATATCCTTTATAAGACGACCCAGCCTCTAGTTATGCAACACACCTCATAATTCAAAGTTAACTATTCATCAAGGTCAAACCACTACATAGGTTTTCTCAATCACCGCTAAGAAGCATCAAGCTTACGATAACATATATAGAATCTTAAGATACAAAAATCAGTAAATCAATCTCATTTGCAAACAGTACTTAAAAATATCACCATAGTTAAAGTCGATAGGAAATCTTATTCACCAATAATCATCATTTCCTATTAATTTTTTTAAATGTTAAAACAAAAGATACTTCTCTCAACTTTGCTATAAACACTAAAGCTAAGTCTTTTATTGAGATATTTTTTACATAAACATCCTTCCATTTTCTACATATCACTCTTTCTTCCTTTGTATGGACGTATTCTTTTTATTCATATTATATTTTTACGGTTCCCTGATCCATTTCCTTTAGATACCATTATTCTCTTTTTATATGGGAATTCTTTTTCACGTTTTTCCCACCACCAGATTCTCTGCTCATTTTCTTTTGGAATTTGTAGGTCTCTTAATTTTTTCTTTAATAACTCTTATTAGCACTTCCCACTTTCACTATAGTCAAGGAAGTACTCTTCCCTACTAAGTAAAGTTTATTGACTATTTCCTATTTTTCTCCTTAATTATGGTATACATATATAGATATATAAAAGTATTATCAATAACTTTTTTATAACATGATTCTTAGCAATGTCTTGTTTATCGTGCACTATTGTTTCGATCTTCTACCCATTATAATAGCTAATATAAAGCAATCAATCCCTTCTTAACTATTCTAGTGTATACACAATCAAAGATAAGTCAAATAGGGTATAACAATTCCTTTCTATCATAAAGTTTTTAGTGTCGTGGGTAATAACAATATATCACTTCTATTTAAAACCAAATTATATTCAATTTACATTTCTAACTAAATTAAATGAAAATTAAGAAATACTACCTAAATCGCATTAAAAGTTTCAAAAAATTTTCAGTTAAATAAATTCTGCCTCTCAAGTCTTCCATACTTAGCTTTATAGTTCACTTCACCCACAATACCCCTAAGATCATTCCAAACCTTTTCCTTAATGTTTAAAATAAAGTTGGGTTTTTCGATAAAACAAAACAAATATACCTCGTGAAGCATAAAAGAATTGAATATGAAATTCAAATTTATTTTCAAAATTAAATAATAAACATCATATAAAAGAGATACACAATGGAGTAAAGTCTTCAATTCTCATTAAATTTCAAACAGAGTTGACATTTCACACATATAAGCAAATACTTCAAAAAATCACAAAGTACACTGCACAGATGTAAATTCCTCATTACCTTCTTCAGCTCCGTTTTCACTGCTCGGTGTAGTAAGTTGGAAATAGTTAACACATGTGTTATAAAATCCTGAGGATAGTCTTGACTGTATCGAAGGAACGTTCATATTCCTCATATGATCTAGTAAATGTTCCATCCTCCTATTTGAGATGGAATGGTTGCGCGCTATAGCTCTTTTATTTGCTTCTAATATCTCGTTATTCCTTTATATTTGCTTCTCATAATGCTTAAAAGCTTAAAATAAAAATTTTAAAAATCTTTTCCTTTTAGCTCTTTTGGTGGATGTAGAGCTGCTTTCTACCACCGGAACATACACTTGAGTCATCAGATCTGTTGTTCGCCTTGCTTTTTCTTATGTGCTTTCATGGAGTTTCTACCTAATAGTCCAGTCTTCAATTTTGGACTTCCTTATATCATTGCTCTCCCTCTCTTCTTTGGAATTGTTATTTCCCATCACTGCTCTCATGCTCATAATTGTAGCTTCTGTGATAGTCCTCTGAAGTAGCACATCAAAATCCATCTCAATTGAACCAAACTTAGCATTCATATAAAATTGAATGATTAAAATCAGGAATGGCAGGTCGTCATGCTTCAAGGTTGTCATTGCCTATCTCAGTACTTCATGAATTATGTATCCAACTTCGATAAATGCAGTCTTTCCATTGATGTGATAGAGTAGAGCGGCTTATGGTTATTCACTTTGAAATGTTAATTAGTAAGGTATAGGCAGGTGTCTATGATGTATCTTCATTACTGGTAGTTCTCTTAAAATTGGGAGTTTCGATGTACTAAGGATAGCTGTATGAATCGAGAAAAATCCATATCCGCAAATTACCTTTAAGGCTTCTTGGATTTGTGTGGATAGGTAAAACTTCCCTAGGGAGGTAATGCATTCTAGAATAGTCGATATAATCTTGCCTACCTCTAAACTACGGAAGCCTATAATGTTTGTTTAGTGCCTTGCGTGAAATATCAATTCTCCTTCCTTGACTATCACTTTCTTATGACTTTCACTCACATATCTGTTCGCATAGAAGAGATGAACTAACTCCAAGCACCCTCTTTCTAATATGCCTTCGTAGTCCCTAATAAGTTGTTCCCAATTTTTTTCCCGTATGATACTTTCAGTTTTATTTTCATATTTGTTCACATTTTGGAATTGACGTCCTCTCTCGAGTATGACGAATCTTTTCTTATCTTGAAAATATCTATTTTGCACTTTAGGACTAATAAATCTCATGAAATTATATGGAATTTGTAGGTTTGGTCTAGTTGGTTAGAATCTGCATCTGAACTAGGTGGACTGGTTGTTCTCTTGTGTTTTTCTATAATAATCCCCTTTTTTTCTCTTATGCACTACTCCTACCTCTTCCACTATCTCGTCTCACCATAGTGATCAAATTACTACTGTAAATCGATAAACCAAAATCCTTTATTTGATAGAAAAACGGACTTAAGATAGGTAATTTATCGAAAACCAAATTGCTATTAGAATATTCAAAAAAATTATGAATGAAAAGTATATTTTCGACAAAAGTTATTTAAAAATTACAGGAGTGAGAAAATATGAGAACAAATCCTTTGAATGGTCTTTGAAAAATTCACTACTAACACATTTGATTAATGAAAAGTTTAATCTCAAATAATCTCAAATACACTTCCCTAAATCTCTATATTTTCAAAATCATGGAATTTGTAAACTAACGGTCACTAATATTGCAAAACCCAATCCAAAATAGTTGATTCGATGTATCGAAATAGAGCTCGACAAAAAAGTTGTGAAATCAATTGAAAATTTTGCATAAATCCAAGAAAAGTCCAATTATAATTGAAATAAAGAACTAGGGTGTTGATGTTTTACATACTTGAAAGTGAGAATCTCAAGATGTTCGTTCTTGAATCATATAACCCTATACTCCATGCTCTAAGTTCTAATTCTGTAAACCTTAGCCAGCTTCTACTCTCTCAAATTTGATGTTTTGTTGTTGAATAAAGCTAGGTAGAGGTGGGAATCACTTAAATAGACTAGAATTGAGATTAGGATGGTGGAATCTTGCAAGAAATTAGAGTTTTTGTGAAAAGGGTGCATTGGTTTAATTGTGTGAATGGGATGTTGTATGTTGCGATTTGGGGTTTTAATCTTATAAACCAATAATTCCTAACGATTCCTATTTTATTGGAATCACTGCCTAAATAAGTACAAAATGAACTACTATATTGACCAATTTTGCCATCGATTCATATATGAGCTAAATCTCTAGAAATCGTTAGATAACAAATTTACACTGAAATTCCTTATGTTCTGGCAACAACTTTTCTAGGGATTCCTAATGATATTTGGAATTGATTGGAATTGCTAGGCATCATTTTTGCTAATTATGTAATTTTATTTCATGAGTAACTTATACATCTTTCTTAAATGCAAGTGTAAAGGTAATATTGACTTAAAAAAATTCAAATATTTCATAAGTTTAGTAAGGATATGTATCTAACCATAAATTTTATTTATTAAGGAGTTAGATAAATAAACAAATAAGCAAGTTTATGATGTGAACTTGAATAAAGACCATGAAAATAAAAACAACCTAATCATTCCCTTTCTATTTGAAGCTACTCTGGAGCATGACTTCCGAAAGTTATTACAAAAGAGAGTATATAGGAAATAGAATAAAAACAAACTATACTAAAGCTAGGTGTCCTACTAAAAATCGAAATAACTTGAAGAAATTACGAATATAGGCTGCCTCCTATAGAGCGCTATTGTTTATAGTCATTTGCTTAAGTAATAGAGGAATCAATCTTCATTGAGTATGAACAAATCAAGATTTTCTTTAAGTGGTTCCTCATAGAGAATGTCTTCACTAGGGTCTGAAAAATGTCTATCGTCAATGATTTCATCATTGACATTAAATTGCCCTTTTTCCAAATCATCGCAAAGTTCACTCCCATTTTTAAATAATACTACTTCATCACATTTCTTTAGTGTAATTATACACTCACGTAAGTCGATGATAGCTTCCGTGGTCGATAAGAATGGTCTCCCTAATAATATTTAATCATCCGGGTAGTTGTTTGCATGATTAGAAAATTTGAAATGATGGTGAGCCTACCCACTCGTACGTGCATATTCTTTGATACTCCTAATGTAGCTGTACAAGTGTCATTTGGATTTCATACCATAATAGGATGTTTGCAAAGAATTCCAAACTTTGTTAAAAGAAACCAATGTTCTTACATAAGATTCATATCGGTTTCCATATCGAGTTAAACTTTGTAGAAGGACATCTCAATGATTTATATTTTTAGGTATGTTTTCCCTATACCATCTACAAAGATTTTGGCAAGATTTTCATTCTCACCAAACTCCTTAAAATCTGAGTCATCCATGTCGCACTCATATGTTTCTCTGGCATGTCATTTCTATTGGATTTCCAGGTTCATATGTAGCGAAAAATTTAAAAGAGTTTTTGAAAAACCCCAATGGGATAAAAAATAAGTTCCATTCAAATAGATCTACAAAAGTAAATCATACCTTGATTTGTGATTTCTTCCTCTGATTGTTCGATCTCCGAGACATTCAAGCGCATGTCCTCTATTGAAAATCCACACACAAAAGTGACCACAATTTGGAGTGCTAGCCCTAAGAGAGATAGATAATGTTTTTCTTTCTATCCAAATATTTTAGAGAACCCGAAAATAGCAAAAATGAAATCTTATTGCATTTTACGATTTCAACCTCTATTATTTGTATAGATAAGCTCACTTAAAAATTCTATTCGTAATACAACTATTGTATTTAGACAATTCAACCAAAATACACAAATGCCCCTATTAATAAATTATCATATAACAAATCATAAATGTTTTTATGTCATGAGTTTAATCATATAAAATTCATTACTCTCGGTCAATTGAAATTGTTCAAAGTCATTATTTGTATGTGACACAACAGGTTCATGCAATGTTTGTAGTGAACCAAAACCATTTTAGTACACAAGTCATAAGCGTTCTCTAGAAATGCATTATGACTACCCAAGTTGCATGAATATCAAAACTGATATAACCTAATGAATAACATATATCATATCCTTTTTTAATGCAATATCCTTTGATTAAACATAACGCATGGAAAGTCAACCTTATTGTTCAATCTTACTACTCTCAATCTTCAGGAAGATTGAAAAACCCCAAGTGACATTGATCATATCAATTCGCTTGTACTTGGGAATTTAATAGTTTGGCATATAAAAGGATCCACTGATATCTCTTTCTATACAAGAAGGATAAATTTTGTCTTGACTACACACCTACACATATTATTCACATGGTAACCAATCACAATCATTATAATTGTCAGGTTAAAGACAACATTTGATTAGATCAAATTATCATGCTCCTAATATTGAAGAATATTATAATCTCAAGCCAAAGGATTAAATGTAATACCTATCATGAGTAACATTAATGACTTAATCACATGACATCAATTAAGATTCACACTAGTCTTAATTCATTATACTTCCCAATATAATGATTGACTAGAGACATTTGGGATGTTTCAACAAATACCTATGGATCTTATTATAAGGTAAACAAGCAATCACTTATAATAAAACAATACACGAAAACCTCTATTTTATTAATTAAAACTATAATATAAATAGTGTTTATAGATTGATCTTGGGCACATGCCCCAACTTTTCCTACTTGCGTTAGGGCCAATCAATAATCTATTTAATAGCTAATGACCTAACATGACCATCATGTTTCACTTGTGGAAGAGCCTTCATCAAAGGATCTGCAGCATTTTCTTCTGTAAGAACTTTGCAAATCTTCACTTCTCCCCTCGCAATAATTTCTCAAATAAGATGAAAACGTCTGAATATATTTTGGATTAGTGGTGCTATTTTGGTTCCTTAGCATGTGCTATTGCGTCGTCGTTGTCACGATACAAATAAATAGGGCTAGATATACTCCGAAACAAACCAAGTTCAAAGATAAAGTTTTTTATCCAAACTGCCTCCATAGCTACATTAGACACTGCAATATACTCAGCTTTTATTGCAGAATTTTGCAACAGTTCTTGCTTCAAACAATTTCAGCTTATTGCTCCTCTTTTCGAAGCAAACACATATACAAACTACGATATGGAGTCAGCTATATAGGTTTGAAAACTTGCTATGTATAACCATTTACAACAAGCTCATTTTTTAAACTTCCATGACCAAGAAGACTTTTTTATTCCTTCTCAAATACTTAAGAATGTTTTTTACTACTATCCAGTGACTCTCGCCATGATCAAACTGATATATGCTTATTGCGCTCAAAGCATATGATACATCAGGTTGGGTGCATAACATGGGATATATGATAGATCCAATAGCTGATGCATATGGAATCAGATTTATGTGCTCTCACTCATTAATAGTCTTCAGACATTAAGTCTTGCAAAGACTTATACCACAAGACATTGGCAATAACCCTCTTTTAGAGTCTTGCATACTGAACATATTTAGTTCCTTATCAATATAAGCATTTTTACTTAGATTGAGCAACCTTTTAGATATATGACTATAATTCTTAATCCTAAGGATGCAGGTTGCATTTCCTAAGTCCTTTGAGAAACACGTCCCTAACTAAGATTTGACACTCTGCAAAGTTGGGATATCATTTCGATTGACTTATATATCTTCAACATATAATACCAGGAAAACAACCATGCACCCACTAACCTTCTTCTATACACAAGGCTCATCTTTGAATTTAATGAAACCAAAATTCTAATTGGTTCAATAAAATGAAGATTACAACTCTGAGAATCTTGCTTTAATCCATAAGTAGACCTTTGAAGCTTATACACTTTCCTAGAATTCTCGGGATGAACAAACGCTTTAAGCTTTTTCACTTACACGTCTTCAAGTAACTTTCCATTTAGGAAAGTTTTTGGCACACCTTCATTGAATTCTCCTTTGGTTATTTCTTATTCTTATTCTTTCTTGGTATTTTACAGATCAATAGGTTAATTTTTTCATTGGAATTAATTTTTATGATATGCTCCTCCATGGTGTTCGCTTTATTTAGTGAATTGTCCTCTGGGTCAAACTTAATCATCTCCATATCCTATGAGACCAAATTATCATGATAGGGTTTTAGTCTATGACCTTTAACTTTAATGATTCTCCCTATTTATCTACTTTTCATTTTTATCGCACCACGGGGAAATAGATGTATAACTACAAAATATCATGTCCATCTCGATCAAACGTTTCCAAGAAATAATTTAAGATGTAAACGAAAGAGTAAATTTTTTTATCCTACTTCAAAATTTTAATATTTAATTTATTGTCTTGAAGTGCTTTAGTTTTATTTTTATAAATAGAAGCACTTTAATACGCATCATTTCTTAATTCTTCTAACTTTTGCATACTAAGTTTACGTTGTTTTCCTGCATTATCGTAGTTCATATTGCATCTTTTAATTTCGTAGTATCCGTTATGCTCTAATTCAACTGATAAATAGCATGCTTTATCGAAAACTAGTCTATAACGTACCATACCTATGGGTGTCTTGAATGCATTCCTATATGCCCATTATGCATCTTTTAAAGAAAGACACAAGTCTTTACGTGTTGGATAAACTGTATTTTCTAGAACTGATTTGATTTCTCTATTTCATGTTTCGACTTATCCTCTAGTTTGTAGGTGATATGCAGTAGATGTTCTATGTGTAACATTGTATTTGTGAAGTAGATTAGCCACAATTCTATTACAGAAGTGTGAACCTCTATCACTAATCGATGTTGTAGGTGCTCCACAAACTGTAAAGATGATCGATTTTAGGAAATTAACTACTATTTTAGAATCATTAGATTTAGTGGCTATAAATTCTACTCATTTAGACACATAGTCTATGACTAATAAGATGTAAATATTTTTCATTAGATGTTGGAAAAAGTCCCATAAAATCTATTCCCCGAACATCAAATAGTTTGCAAAGCAGAATAGGACACAAGGGCATTTAGTTCCTATGTCCTATGTTTCTAATTCTTTGACGATTTGGACAAGCTTTTGTTTAAACATAATAAACATGAAATAAAGGAGGCCAACAAATTCCTGAATTTAATATTTTATTGGCTATATGACGTGCACCATAATGTTCTCCACAAGCATAAGTATGGTAATGGACAATGACTGATTGTATTTCTTTTAATGGAATACATCTTCAAGTTGTTTGGTTGGTACAGGATTTCTACAAGTAAGGACCGTGCTATAAATCATGTTTATAATCGTGCTTAAATCTTATTCTTTTCATCTCTTATTCAATGAGATGATAGCCAATTAGTAGTGAGGTAGCTGACTATATCGACATACCATGGAGTTCTAATAAGTTTTCAACACTTTCCTTGTCTTTTAAAGTGAGATCCAATTCTTGTAACAATAAGATCCATCTTATTAATCTTGGTTTAGCATTTGTCTTTGCAATGAAATACCGTAATACGACGTGTTCTAAGTAAAATATTACTTTTGTTTCTGGTAAATATGGTCTAAATTTTTCTATTGCAAACACAACAGCTTGCAGTTCTTTTTTGAGGTGATATTAGTTGGGTCATATCCAAAGTTCTTGATGCATAGTATATGACATGAGAATCATTTCCTAAGTTTTGACCTAAAATAGCTCATACTGCATAGTTGCTTTCATTACACATTATTTCGAAGGGTTGTGACCAATTTGGTGACTTCATCAATGGTGTGGTAATCAAGGCATATTTTAGCATAGTTAAAGCTATTTTGCATTTAGGTGTGAACTCGAAGGTGACATATTTTGTCAAAAGTTTGCATAAGGGTTGTGTTATTTTGGAAAATTCATTTGAAGAATTTTGCGTGGCCAAGGAAAGATCTTAACTCCCTAACAATTGAGAGTAAGGTATTGTTTTTATAACTTAGATTTTAGTGGGGTCTCTATTCCTTTTGTTGACACTATAGGTTCTAATATAAGTCTCTGATTGACCATAAAATAACAGTTATCAGAGTTTTAGATTTTTCTCTATACATCTTGTAAGTACTTTAGTTAAGTGAAGTAAGCATTCATCAAAAGAATTTCTATATACAGTAAAATCATCCATGAAAACTTCAACAAAATGTTCAATGTAGTTTGAGGAAATATTAATCATACACTATTGGAATGTAACGGGTGTTTTACATAAGCCAAAAGGCATAAGCCTGTAAGCGAATGTACCAAAAGGGCAAGTAAAAGTGGTTTTTTTTCTTAATCTTATAGAGCTTCAACAATTTGATAGAATCCTTAGTATCCATCCAAGCAACAGTAGTAGGTTTATCTAGCTAGTCTTTCTAAAATTTGATTAATAAATGAAAGTGGATAGTGATCTTTTCTAGTTGCAATGTTTAGCTTTCTATAATCTATGCATACTCTCCAACCATTATCGATTCTAGTTGGTACTAGTTGTACATGTCATTTGTTACAATTGTGATCCTTATCTTTTTTGGGGCGACTTGTACCAAGTAAACCTAATTACTATCTGCTATTGGGAATAACATTAACGCTTAGTAATAATATTTCTTTCAATACTACTTTAATCATTGGTGTGTTCAATGTACATTGATCTTCTCTAGAGGGTTTTGTGTAAGTTTCAAGATTAATTCTATGCATACATATGGTTGGACTTATTCCTTTAATCTTGGCTTTTGTCCATCCTATTGCTCTCTTTAATTCAGTGATAATATTTACTACTTTCTTCTTTTCTAAGTTTGATAAGTTATGAGAAATTATAAATGGTAAGGAGTTGTTACTTTATACGCATATTTTAAATGATACGTTAGAACTTTTAAGTCTAAGTGAGCTGCTTTTAGTACAGAAGGTAAAAGTTTTGAATGATTTATCAGAAGATCCATATAGTAAGAGAGTTCATTGATTACATTTT
Organism: Stephania yunnanensis; assembly: GCA_039657365.1. NCBI lineage: Eukaryota > Viridiplantae > Streptophyta > Magnoliopsida > Ranunculales > Menispermaceae > Stephania > Stephania yunnanensis. The sequence goes on along the minus strand of CM077582.1, from coordinate 31,273,427 downwards.
AAGATTTCAAGACGGTGATTATCTCTCATATCTCTTCATCTACATCACCATCATCATTTAGATCCTTTATCACTTTTTCAAGTTAGTATGACTTCTTGTTTCTAAAAGTTTTATCCATTATAGGATCTAACATATCTACGGTGCATACCGATGAAACATTTAAAGGATATTTCATAGCGTCGTGGATGTTAAAATTTGTGGTTCCATTTTCTGCTTCCATTATAAGAGTACCATTAGAAACATCTATTTTGGCTTTTGTTTTTTTTTTTAAGAATGGGCATCCTTAGATAAGAGAAGTTTTACTTGAGAAGTGGTTTTTCATGTCTATGAAACCAAAGTAGACTAGGAAAGTAATTCATTAACCCTAACTATTACATCCTTTAATACTCCATCAATTTGGATAATAGATCTATGTACTAATTGTACCATTATACCAATTTCTTTTAAAAGTACATTTTTCATTTGCAACTATGTTGACCACTATACACCATGTATTTTATTGTGCATGAAACGAAAAATATTCCAGAGTCTGAACAATTATAGGGCAGTTTTTTTTATATATTGATGACACATGTTCTCCTAGGCTAACTTTTTCATTGTGTTTTATTTCATCAGTGCATAAGTCTTTTATAGATTTTTTATATTTAGGTACGTTTTGTATAACTTCAAAAAAAGATATGTTCACTGCCACTTTCCTTAAATTGTCTTAGATTTTCTCTTCTTGTGATTTCTTGCTGGTCTTATTATTTTTCAAATGACGAGGATATTGTGGTCTTGTTATACTTGGTCTATTTTTTTTTTAAATCATTTTCCTTTTGGATTTTATTATCTTTAGTTTCTGTTTCTTTTTTTAATTTACCTTCTAATTTTTTATTGAGGAACTAGTTGTTCTTGCATCTTTGGTTCTTCCATTTGTTTACCGCTTCTCAAAGTTATTGCTTTTTCAAACGAACTCGGGTAAGGTTGAGATGGTAATTTACCTTGGTTAACTCTTGGACTCATTTGCATTGCCATTTGGCTTAAGTTGATTTTTCAGTTCAACTATATTATCTTGCATGGCTTAGATATTTTAATCTTTTACTTTATTAAGATTTTCTAATGTTGTTGTTCTATCAGTTAATGTGGGTGGTCTATATCTTTAAAAGTTTTGATTGTCTACACCATTACCTATATTTGGTCTTAGGTAATTAGCATTGTCACTAGTAATATAAGTAGGTTGATTAAGATTATTATAATGATTCGTCATAGTGTTTGCCTCTTTAAATTCATTTTGTTGCACCAATGGACATTCATCATATAGATGATTGAAATCATTGCAAAAAGCTTAAGTTTTTGTTTAGACTGACTTATCTTTAAATATTTATTCAACTATAATTTTTAATTAATTAAATTTATCATCTAATGTCTTTACTATATTCCTATTAATTGTATAAGAATGGTTTTCATAAATTTTCTTTTCTCATAATATTGTTTTAATTGTTTTGCCAATTTGATAATAGTATCTCTTTTTAATGTTGGTGTTATGTCGAATAAAGACCCTCCACATACTGTAGCTAGGAATCTTTGTTCTGAATATTTTAGTCCAAAGTAAAATATTCTAATAATTTTTTCTCTGAAAATCTATGATGTAGATATAATGAAATTAATCTTTGGTATCTATCCCAAAATTCGCCAAAATTCTCCTCAATCTCCATCTTAGCATTGCTAATTCGTTTCTTTTCTAAACTAATTTTACATGTTGGAATGTATTGATGAATCATGTGGTTATGGAGTTTTGAGGGATAGAAAATACATGATCTTGAGCTTGTCCTTTTAAATAAGAAGGGAAAGCCTTTCGCTTGACAAAATCTAACTCTACATTTTTTAGTTTTATCAGACTTATTATAAAGTGTAATTCATAATAAATTGTTAAGGATCTTCATCACCTTCACCTTGAAAATGAGGTATAGAATTGATGAATCTCAATTTTAACTCAAAATCAAGAAAATTCATAAGAAAAGTAATACATATAGGTTCATAAGCTGTAATATTTTTATTGGATTGCCTAAAAGCAAGTTCTTGCTCAATGTTTGTCATATTGCATGACATGCAACAAGAAAGATTCTTAACAAATTATTTAAAAATCATTGCCAACAGTGCCAAAAATTAACTTGTGTCGAGCATGTACAATAAATTCCACACCTTTATTATACTATTAATATTTTGTAGCAGTGGTAAGTGGGAATCATCTCCACGAGGATTTTGCAAATTCCTTAACAAAAGAAGTTTTATTTTTTTTTGTATTTTCATTTTTATTTTAATTTAACAATAACTGAGTTTAAACTAATATTTTATAAATATAAAATCAACTAAACTAATTAAACTTACTTAAATAACACAAATCAAGGTCATTTAATTAAAATAAATTCAATTCAATCAAACACAATAGTAAAAAATAATCTAAACAATACTCCTAAACAATGAGACTTCATTCCATTTTTCATTCCAAACATATTACTTCTATCGCATAGTCATGAACACGCTTTCTAATGTATCCTAGGTCATTAAACCCTAATCATAAGTAAACTACATTTATCCAACCTTTGGATCTAATGGGAAATTATAATTATACAATGTAAACGTTACTATGGGATTTACATAACCTTACAAACATGATACTAAAAACTCCCTTATGCACCGAATCAGTAAAATAGTCCACAAGAGGTTCCAATTGTTGTCCTGTAATTCATTTATAAATTTGGTAAGATTCCACAATCATTCCACAATTTATTATATTTCAATTTGTCCCGCCTCCACTCCAAAACCTTGAAATCAATCCAAACTAAATCCTTGGATGTTTAGATCCCAATATTAACTACAAATTATAGTTTGAAATAAAAAATTAACCTTTACTAGGCTTTAAAACAATTTTCACATTTTTGAATATCATAACATGCATTATGATGCAAAATCCAAAATATAAATCCTCAAAAAAATTTTAAAATCCTCGTTTTTAATAAAAATCCTCAAATTCCTTTCATTTGTCTAAAAATAACATTTTTCAGATTTTCCATAATGTATAGGGATTTTATTTACTTCTTAAAATTAAAAATCAATTTAAAAAAATTAGGGGGAAATGTTTAATCCCTGAACCGAGTCCGATTTTTTTCAACTTAATTAAGACTGTTACAAGAGAGAAATTAGCATGAGAGGGAGATGAGAGGGAGCATACCCATGAGTGAAGAAGGCGAAGGATGAGGACGATGAAGCTTGAAGATGATCAAAATTGCACACCCCCATTTTGTTCAGTTTGATGTTTCGATAAATAGGGGTAGTAAATGTCCCATTTGCCGCTCTATACTTATCCTTAACCATATAAATCCAATACCCTTTTGGGTAATTTGACATTTTTCATTTATTTTCATAATTATCTCTTCCATTTGAGTCCAGATTAAACTCCAAAAAATACCTAATTCGACCAAAAATTGGAGAATTTATCAAAGCACTCCAAACTCCCGAACAACCCATCCAACGCATAATTCAATGTGTGGAACCCACGTCAACTATTTAAGTCCATTTAACTTTCAAAATTTGAATTTTTAAATTTAAAACTATTAATTTATGGGAAATTTGAAATTATAGTTTGGGCGAACAATTTATTTGTCTCGGCACTCATTTCAACATGTATCTCAAGATAAAAAAAAACCCATAAAATATAGAATTTAATCGATCGACTTGAGTTTCACAAAATGACATAGTATAATAGTATACAACACTATGCACTTATCACACAAAAATAAAATTAATTAACTATCTCAATTTCACTAGTCTTTAGCTCACGACTCGCAGCTTAAACCATATTTTAGACTCTTCAATTCGAAATTAGCCATAATTATTGATTTCAAAATTTTGAAATTTAACAATCTTCCTAACTAAGAAAAATTTTGTCCTCAAAATTAAAATCGAAATAGAATTTACCTGGATTAAAAGAGATCTAAAAAATCTCTCATAAACGCCTCTTGTTCCCAAGTCAGCCGCTAATTACCCTGAAATTTCCATTTAACCAAAAAAAGTGGTATTTATTTATTTAAATGCTTCTAGATCTTCCTATCCACTATTAATATAGGTCACTCTTTGTATGACGCAACAACCTACAAATAAAACTGATTTCATTCTACTATATGATGCAATAAAGTTTCTTGCATAGGATCCCTTAATCCGATTAGGGCGATACTCGGCTTGAAGCCCTAATTAAGCCTTATTAACCCGCTAGACTTAATTAGATCTAGCAGCCTTATCTTTCACCTAATAAATGCCACTGTATATCAAATGTCAATATAAAATAAATAATAAATGCAGCAAAAATTTTAAAGCTTTTTTGATATTGAAATACGATGTATTGTATCAAATCAAGCCAGAATAAACCTTAGTTATATAAATTCTCCATCCCTTGTGATATTACAAAACTATAATTCAATACAAATTTATATGACAAAAGAAAACGTATTACATCAAAGAGAAGATCAAGACTCATATATCTTCTCAATTCCATAGTTGTAATGCTCGTTGGTTTTTCCTTTAAAGTTTTTGGAGTAAGCACTCCGACTTGCTCAGTAAGTAGGGATTCACATAGCCATGAGCATTCCGTATAATAATCAAGAACATTATGCAATAACAATATGCACCAATGTTAACTAACAAGAATATGGAAAACATATAATTTAATATATAACGGACGATAGCAAATTATCGTGGACTACTACATTGTGATCCCCGTTTCTCTAGAAAACTAGGGTTAATTACCAACCGACACTATTAATGCGAATGCTAGACCAACATGATGTGAGACCCATTGACCGATATGAGATTTGAACTTGGTGGGGAACGAGGTACGTTTTATATTTGTTTGGTGTATTTCTTAGTGTCCATTGATGTGTAGATTATTAAAAGATAAGTTCAATTATTATTTATAGGTGTCGTGAAGCGAGTGGGGACACGCCTCGAGATGTATGGAGGCATGGAAATTGAATAGAAAGTGATTTGGTGAGTTTTAATTAAGGTGTACATACATTAGTGGGAATAATTAATAGGAATAAACTATTTCAACTATAGTTGATAATTTAAATAAAACCAAACATCTAAGTTGTGAAAATAAAACATAAACAATGGAAGTACCTCAAAATACGCAATTGAATTTAATCTATGAGATGTAAGTCAAACATTAGTGTTATAAAGAGTGTGAAAGTGGAGATAAATGTGTGAATTGGAGCTATAGATTTACATCTAGATTCAAAAAAAAAATGAGTTGTATGGCTAGGATTGAATCTTAAGATGTTATATAAATGAGTCGATCTTCATTTCATGCAAATCAATGTGGGTTCTGGAGTTAAAATTCTGGAGTTCATTGATAAGCTTGGTGTTTGAGGAGATTAGTTTAAGGAATTTTAGAAGGATCAAGATCATTACAACTTTAGGTAACAAGTTTAAAGTGCCAATGTTTTGTAATTCTTGAAATTCAGAGGATAATTGAAATCGATTTTGTAAACTAAATTTATATTGGGATTCTTCATGAAATTTCACACAATCTACTCTATTGAGTTTATGTTTCTAGGTAAGGAATGAGTTTTTTATGAATTTATAAATTCAATGAGGTTCTTGAAAGTAAAATTTGGAATTTGCAAGTTTTTATTCTAAATCAGTCTATCTTATTTGGCCATAACTCTCTCATTTTAAATCTAAATTGATTCATTTTTGTGGCTTTCAAAAGCTTAGCCATAATGATAAACCTTTGATCTCATTAACCATTTGAAGATTTTGACTCCTTCCTATTAAAAAAATGCTCTACAACTTTGATGAGGAATCTTAGATTTTTGGGTTTTATAGCCTTGATAATGTCTAGATGTTTTTAGCATAATTCCCTCATTTCCTATTGGATCAAGCTCATTTATTAGTATAACATTTTGAGGAATGTTTTTAGTCTTTAGTAAACAAAACATATTTTTTGGAGTTATGGTTTAGGAGAAATGAATTTTTTAAAGTTGCTAGTCAAAATATAAACTAATTTACGTTATTATGGTAAAATTTCCATATTTCCCTCATTTCTTATCAAAATTTCAAAAATCTTACAGTTTTAAAAAGCTAAGACATAGCTCTAAAAGTTTTTTTTGGGCTACAATACATGATTTTAATGTTTTAGTAATTGAAATAACCTCACAAATAGTTGCACCAAAACTATATATATTTTAATAAACGCAGATCTGAACATAAGAAAGTTATTAATGGGGCATATTTTAAAAATTAGAATTTAAAACCACTTAACATACATAAAACAAGTTAAATTCAATTTTTTAGGGCACCTCAAGAGCTTAGAGAGAGTTATGTTGGGTTTTGCGGTTCATACAAAACAATTTTTTTAAAACCTCAACAGAATCGAAGAAATGTTCCATTAAAATAATTCTACAAAAATAAAGCATACTTTTATCTATGATTTTCTTGTTTGATTGTTTGATCTCTAAAATGTTCAAGCATGCGTCCAGTATCAAAAATCCACACATGAATGGTGACCACAATTTGGAGTGCAAGCCTTAAAAGAAACAAAAAACATATTTTTCTTTTTCTTCCGAAATCTAGAGAACACAAAAATAGCAAAAAATCTTTAATTCGTTTTAGGGTATCGACCACTTTTTATGTGTAGATAAGCTTCAACTTAAAATTCTATTCAAAATACAACTATTGTATATATGCAGTTTAAGCGAATTACATATATGCCCCTATATATAAGTTATCATATAACAAATTGTAAGGGCTTTTATGACTACCCAAGTTGCAGAAAAATCAAAATCGATACAACCTATTCAATGGTGTAATCATATCCTTTTGTTAACCATATCATTTAACAAACATAAAGCACAGAAAAGTCATCGATTATGTTTAATTGTACTAGTCTCCATTTCTGGGTAGACTAAAAGCATCTAAGTTACATTGATTATATCAATCCCCACGGACTTGGCTATTATCCTGTTATCATGTCGAGGGATCCACTGATAACACTTTCGATACGAGGGTTACAAATTCAATCTTGATTACACACCTTCATACATTTTTCACATAGTAACCAATTAGAGTCTTTATAATCATCTGGTTAAAGACAACGTTTGATTGTGTCAAATAAATATGATTTTAATTTTGAAATCTCTTGTAATCTCAAGTTAGAGGATTAAATGATATACTTATCATGAGTAACACCTTTGCCTTAATCAATGAGGTGTTCTTATAGTTGGTTTTTTTAGTACCTTATTCCTCTACAATTACTTATGATCTCGATTTGTATCCCTATACGCATGATAATAACATGAAAATCAATTAAGATTCACACTAGTCTTTATTCATTATAGATCCTAGTATAATGATTGACTAAGGACATTTAGAATATTTCAAAAAATACCAATAGTTCATATTATAAGTTAAACACCCAATCATTTAGAATTAAACAACAAACGAAAACCTTTATTTTATTAACTAAAATTATAAGACAAATAATGTTGGTCGATTGACCTAGGGCACATGCCCCAACAACTTACAAGGTGTGGAACGTAAGTTTTTTAGTGTCGAAAGTTAGTTTTGGCAAGGAATTGCATACATTAGAGGTAAGCAAATTTGTCAGGCATTTATTTCTATTTTAAATCTAGTTCTACCTTGGAAATACAGTCAATTGAACCGATTTGGCAGTTCTTGAATTCTTAATGCCATGATATTTTTATGAGTGCTGCCTTTGTTTAGTTGAAGTAACTAAGATCCATGTCTGGTTTGATTCATGGAAATTCATTCTACTTGGCTTTTTATCATGATTTGGACTTTTAGAAATTGTTAATATTTGAGGTTATGTGTTGTGTAATAACATGCTATTGTATTATCATCTTGTGTTGTTTACTTCCATGTTTCATATGTTGGTGTTATTTGCGTTTATGCGGTAGGTTAGTTTACAGTGGTTGTAAGGTAGTTCATAAGTTTGGTTCCCTGATTCTAATTTTTACGAGTAAGTACGTTACAAGAGGTTAGAGTCCTTGGGGATTTCGATACTCTTATTAGTTAATGTTACTTAGCTTATGTCCAACTATAAAAGTTGTTGTAATGTAGCTCATGACTAACATAACCTCGATTAGTGTGACTACCCTGTCTATTCTTTTAGTATACCTAGTACCTACTTGCATACATTCACTTCAGCTTTTTCTTTCATACCTATCGTATGCTTTCAGTCACCATTTCTTGTATATTTGGAAAAAAAAAATGAATGGCCGTAGGATTTATTCAATGGAAATTTCATCTTTAGTGAGAATTGTAGAACTATCAAGTTGTAGACCAGGGAAGGAGAAGATCAATAACTACCTGTGAGCCTTTGTAGACTATTTTCTACCATATTTTGTAGGTTTCACTTGTTTATATTAATTACATGTGTTTTATATGTTTTGGTTTGTATATTAGATTTAGAGACTATACTCCCTAACTGATGCATGATGTTACACTGTTACTCACACTTTTAATATACAATCATGTGATCTATTTCTTGTTTTCCACATATAGGTGCTTCATAATTACTCCCGCAATATTATTAAGCTTTCGCCCATTGTTAAAATGTTTAAAAGTTTTTATTAACTCTAAAAATCATGAATAACGAGAAACAAATAATTCGTATCCTAAACAAGAGTTATGAGGAGAATAAAACAAAAAGGCTTATTAATACATTGTTAAGTCGTACATGGTTGAGATTACAGCATAATATCGAGATAAGGATGGGCGGTGCGCTGATTTGAGATTCAGGTCATCACACCCACAGATTCCAAAGGAAATGGGGCAGGGATTATAGTGGTGGGAAAAATGTAAGAAAGAGTTTTGATAAAAAAATAATTGTATATAAATGAAATGTGGCAGGGAACCTTATGAATATAATATAAAGAAAGAAAGAAATATATTTACATGTAAAAGAAAAAGAAAAAGCGATATAGAAAAAATGGAAGAATTTTTATGAAAAACTCTTCAAATAAAAGATTTAGCTTAAGTGCTTAAAGCAAAGTTAAGTGAAGTATCTTATTTTTTCCAACATTCCAGTAAATGAACATAATAATGATAAATATTGGTGATTAAAAATTTCTATTGATATTGATTGTAGTGGTATTTTTAAGTATTATTTGAAAATGAGATTGATTTAGTGATTGAACATTAAATTGTAAGGTGTATTACATAACTAGAAGGTTAAGTTCTCAAATAAGGGTTTGTTCTTTAAATCTTTCTATTCTATCATAATTTTTATTTTTTGTGGGGAATATGTTTCTCTTTTGTGATCACTTCTATTTAATGATAAGATTAAGTAATTATGAAAGTGCTGACGTTGGGGGTATTTGATAAGTCGATAATTAGTAGATTTCAGGGTGATTTTGGATGTGAAAGACTATAATACATTTAGTTTTCTCTTGTTTTTAATATTCTACATTAAATTTATATTATTTGAAGAAGTGGAAGAAAAAATGAAGAAAATGAAGAATTTATTCATGTGAATAAAGTGCATAGTGAATCAACATTGAATCACGAATGAACTAGAAATCATTGTTGGCAAATTAATAGTTAATCAAAGATTATAGTAGAATTGCCCGACAAATCGGTGATGGACATAGGCTCATTTCTAATGATTTGGCTAATGACTCATAATTTAAGTGGAATTAGTAACGAATCGGAGTGGTCGATTTCTTCATTTTTAGATAATTACAAGGAGTTTTTTGTTAGTTTAGGATATTTACTACCTGAAATACTATATATATGAACCTTAAGCTTCGAAATCAATTGCCCTTGAGTACCATAGATCATATTTCTTTGCTCCTGGAGCCATATATACTAGTTTTTATTAATTTTTATTTTAGATTTATTATTCATTGCTTTTGGAGACGATTAGAAGATTCAAAGTATTCAATAAGAGTTATTTATTTATGTCTTTTAATTACTTTATTGTGATGGTTATTACAAATATGAGTGAGTAGTTTAATAATCTATACAAAGTCGAAACATGAACTTGATCCATTTTGTGATGTAGTCTTAAAGAAGATTGATTTGTACTTAATGATTCGAACTAATTGTATTCTTCAATTCATTAATTTAATAGATTATTATTTAACAATTATAATCATGAAACTTTGTCTTGCATACATAATCTAAAACGTGCATTGTGATATTTAAATTCAAAGTCTGGTTTAAAGTAGTAACTAGGTGATCACATGTAGCGCATGTCAAATATAACATGTACAAGGTTACGAATCATATTGGAATGTAGTAGTGGTAAGCATGGGGTCGAATCCATAGGATTCGGTCAAACTGTGTCTAAATAATAGAAAATTAAAGCTAGAGGTTTTGAAAGAGTTCTATCATAAAGTTCTACTAAACAAGAATGTAAATGAGTTGTAAATCAAAAAATGGAAATATATCAAAGTCTAGGAATCGATAATCTAGCCCTATGTTGTTTCCATGTTTTATATCATCGACTTATAAATATGGGTTTTAAAATAGTTTCCTTAGTTCTGCTATAGATGTTTGGTTCACCAACACCGTAATTCCCCTATTCTTTTTTTTAGGCCAACCGCTCTTTAAATACTTTCCTTACTACACCTTACAACCTTGGACAACCGTTCTTAAGATTTAGCACGTGAGTAGCACTTAGGCTTCTATTGGAACACCGACCCCTACATATCCTTCGGAAACTGCTCTCAAGAATTAACCTACTTCTTGATGATACTTACTTAGAACAATAGGTATGTTAGGTCTCTTGATCTAAGTTGTCGCAACTTTTCAACTTGTTTCGTATCATAGACAAAACTTGATTGATATCTGATCAATGGGTTTATGCCTAGAGATTTGCAATGAATATAAAAACTCTAAATTACCACTGAGACATCGTAAGAAACAATAGCATAAAAATAAAAAACTAAATCAAAATACGATTATATTCAAAAATCTCAACAAGACATAAAAAAACGAGTAACTACAGGTTGGAAAGCTTCATCCCCGACCTAGGTATTAGAGAACCTTGCATGACATAGCTACTTTACATTTATCTACTCATAAATTGCTATGTATACAATATGTTTTTGTCTATAGAGGTCCCTCCTTTATATAGGTGAGCCTGGGTACAAGAATAGAAAAGCTTAAGAAATTAAAACCTTCTAAAAATAGCAAAACTTCTACTCTATGAGTCAGGAGCCATCAGTGACGCTGCTGTTATGCAAGAATGACACCAAGTCATGGCATGGCATAATAAAGAAAGTCTTGAATGTCGATTCGATTTGTTATTTTTAATAGTTGAACCTGGCATTTTTAGTGACATTTTTTGTTGTAAATTTAATGCTTTCTATTCATTTTTGACGCCATTCCTTTTTTCTGACTTGACTCCCTGCTTGGCGCCATGGCTTATCCATAGCATCCTTAGTTCATTTTTGGGGCGTCAAGCCTCCTTGTTTTTTACAGAACTTTGACTTCTTTCTCAAATTTGTCTAATTCGAGCACAAACACTTAAATACATTAGAAATCTCCAAAGTAAACTTGTAGAACCATAAAATATGACTTTGGAATCGATTTACATAGCTAAGAGGTTATATGAAAGTGCATATTTAATGACTTATCAAATACCCAAAAAATTAGAACTTGGCACATCCCGAGCAAAAGGTTATTTGTGAACAACGAATAGACATAATGTAACAAAATAGAGTAATACTACTGTAAAGACTTTATACCTACTTTGCAAAATGATAGAGTCCTTTCAATCCAAAATTAGTCAATTTGTTTAACAATAGACTTCGAATCTTCAATGACTAGCTTGATTACTCTATGACATCACGTTACTGAGTAGACTAGACAAAGCTTGATCTGACCAGATCGGAGGCCCGAACCCAATTTGACTGGGTGACATGGCCGTGCTGGATGATTATGTATTGTAAATTAAAAAATAATATTTTTGATGTACGTGTAATACAAAATAAATAGTGAAATAATTATAAATACACATGTGACACATGAAAAAGCGAGGTGTGGGTTTTGCTCCAGGATACGCATTGAGTGGGAAATGCATAGCTTAAGCCAGTAACATGATCTATTATTAACTTGATTTAGTTGCGCTTACGTTGTGCATTCAATTTGATTAATATTTCTATAATTTGATTGTAAATATAGTGAAATTGAAGGAAAACTTTTAAATTTGTGAAATTAGACTTACATGTGATTTATTTAAAATGCCATGAATAAAATAGAAAATGTCTTATGACATGTGTTAGTGGACCAATAGAAAATAACGTGAAAGTTATGTGTCATGCGAAGAGGGACAAGTGGTAGTTTGATTTTGACTAGTGGAATGTGATGGCTTAAATGTGAGCCTTTAATTCACCTAAAGATTTGTGAGTGGGTGAGATTTAAAGTTAAGAACTATATAAGTTTAATGTTTTCTTATTAAACACGCAAAAAACTCCAACACCATTAGAGAGCTCGTGAGAAACCTTGGAGATCAAAGAAGATGTAGAAAAAAACATCCATTTGTTGTTGGAATTCTTGAAGATCCAAGAAGGTTGCTGCTAGAGAGTATGAATATAACATAGTGGAGCTCATAGAACGAAAGGAGATAACTCCATTAAAGCTTTTGATATGTTTTCTTCACCTAATCTGTACAAAAAAAAGTTATGTTTCAAGTTCTTTCTTTTGATGAGTTTTGGTACATGTGGGTTTATAATAGTATATCAACCCTTAGTAAAAATCCCTTGATGGGATCATTATGGAGATTTTTATGATTGATAAGTTATGTTATATGAAAGAAGAATATGAATAGAAACTTTAATTAACGATAATTTGAAAACTATTGCATGGAATTTGAGTATAAATGATTGCATGATGATGTTGGGACTCAATGAAGCTGTTTTTAAGCCATTAGACTATGTTTGAGGTGATTTGCATTTTTTTAGACTCAAGAATTGAAAACTTTAGAGTTGCATAAAACTCATTCTATGCAATGTTGAGCATACTCAAAAGAGGATAAATTTCTAACGTGCTCGATGATATTAAGACTATTATAAGTTTTGAGCTTGCTCAATTGAAATAAAACGGTTATGGATTTTCAAGCTTGTTTATTTTGATTAAGACTGTTTGCTTAGTTTGAGTTTCTTCAAAATTCAAATGTTAGTATTTTGAAGCATGTTAAATGTTATATTTAGAGCGTACTAAATTTTGTAATTGAGTAGACTCAAAGATTGCTTAAAGCAACTTCAATAAAAGTAGTTAGTTAAACAATAATTAGTGGCAAGTATTCAAATAAGATCCTTACACACCTAAAATAATACTAAACAATACTAAGAATCGAGAAAACTATTTTCGAATATTGGATACAAGGTTAGAGTCGAGTGGTGGCCAAAATGCATTACATCATGATAGTAAAACTTAAAACTTTAATAAAATTTCGAGACTTTTCTCGACATACAAGCATGGGATTCTAGGGCTTTCGAGACCTCGATATACACACTAATATCGACTTATATGGCTAAGGCTTGGTAATGATTTTGTAGGGACATCGACAAGCATCATGAGGTACTAGACGCTTGTTCGGGCTTTGACATGCCATAAGCGAGATTTGTGAACAATGAGAATTTATAAATTTTATTATGCATAATATTATGATCACATAAGTTAGGTATGCGTTGCATCATGATTATTTTTGGCCACTCATATATACATAAGAACTTATAGGAGCCGTATCTAAGAACTAGATAAGGCAACTTCGACAGTGAAGAGTCTCCACCTAAGGCAAGTTGTGCAATTTCGAGGGATAACTATATGACGATCTGCTACCTTCCAGCCAGTGTGACAATTGGAGGAGGTTTTTGCCCTCTGGCCTTTCCAATGACGGATTTAGAGTTTATTGATGCCACTTGGGTTCATGAAGTTGCATGACGAGACCTCCCTCGATTGTCGATGCTAAGAGCCTAGGGCCAATGCGATTCAGCTTAGGCCCATGCATATAGGGTTCATGGGAATCACCTTTTCATACTAGAAAAGGTTTGAATCATGTTTAATTCCTACGATTTACTTATATTATTCCTTGTCAAATTAAATTGTGTAGTAACTTTTATAAAACCCTACTATTCACTAACTGAAAGCCTTTTGGAACCTAGATCGAACCTTGAATGATCAAGGGAAAGGCGAGGCACACTAGTGAGATGACGACATCAGACTGCCCTAATCCTCACTGCAGGAGTGATCTATTTTTGTATCTATTTCGTTTTTTATTCTGAACTTACATTTTTGTTCATGTGTGGATTATGGGATACTTTTGGGCATGTTCCTTGACTTGGATTTATGGAACTAAAGATATGATAGGTGTTTTCCCCACTTAAGTTCCCATTTACTTTTTAGTATTTTATTATGTGTTCACTAAAATCTGCGCACACTTGAATTTAACTTAATTTTAAAAGGAATGGACGAGCGGGTTTGGAATGTAATTTGGGGTTGATGGTGTGACCAGACAGTTCAGGCCAGTTAAACCGCTAGTTCACGATACAAGTGTTGAAACTCATACTTAGTTACCTCTCAAGAAAACGCTTTTCCAAAAAACACCAAAACAATAACCTTCAACTTACACATAGATGTTTTAGGTGTATTTGCCAAAACTATAGATCCAATTGGTCTACTTAATAGGTGGATTATTTTAAATGGACTTTACCACGCCTTTTCACTCATTTGCAGATTTATACACTTACAATGGCTCATACGGCTTATTTTAAGCGTAGGCTCTTATTTGAATCATAAAATTGGAAATGCGCTTAATCGAGTTACAAGCGCTATTATTTCTTTTTAGTTAAGTTTTCATGAACTTCCGCCCAATCATTCATTAGAGATCCTTACTTTTCTCCCTCAATGTTGGTTTTTATTGTATAATCCCTACTCCATTTCCTATGGATATCAATTGTTATATATTGTCCCAACCATCAAGTTTCATGCTCCATTTTCTGTGCAACCTTTGGGACTCTATTTTTTTATTAAAACTAATATTAGCACTTCTCACTTTTGTTAAAAATTAACGTAACTTTCCAATGTAGAATCATCAAGCCCATTTTTATACTATAGTAAACAAGCATATTTCTTTCCCTTAAAAGTGTTATATCTTTAACAATTATACTCCAAGTGGATTAGTATTAGTTTTAAAACGCTAGATATTTGAATTATTCCGCTAAATTAATTCAACTGCCTACCTACTTTCGTCTCAAGTTATGACCCATCCCTACTCCAAGTTTCTATTTATGTTGTCAAGTAGGTGGAAAAAGCTATTCTACTTCTTCTATGTTTGAAGGTAAACAATTTGATCAAGTTTTTACTCCTATTATTGAAATCAAAGTTTACTTGCAGGTAAGACTCCATAAAACAATAAATATGCTAAACTACCCCCATCATGCATGCATTATTGTATCAAATTCTAAATGAAATGAAAGAAATGGAAGATTAGAAATGGAATGAAAGTGAGATAATACTTATGAAGTCACAAGAAAAAGTTTTTAAATTAATCTCATTCGAATGAGGCTTCATTGAATAATCTATCTTTGTACCTCATGCCCCCAAAGTTATCTTACATCTTATCCTCAATGTTCAAGATCAAGCTAAGAACATTAGTAAAAAATAATGAAAATAGATAGATAATATATATAGAAGAATTTAATACAATACTTAATGAATAGCTAGTAAAATAAGAAAAATAAAATAAAGAACAAAATCTATTTTTAACAATAATATTTTTCATGGGTTGCCTCCTAGTAGAGCTTTTGTTTAACATTGTTGGATCGAAAATTTTAACTCCCCCTCAGTTGGGGTCCAAATCAATGACCTCAATAGCTGGTACGGGAATCGTGCGAAGTCTTATTCCTTGTTGTCCCTCTCACTTCTATCTTGGAATAACTTCGTTCTCTTTCCTACCTGGATGCTAATGTAGCACAGCTCCACATCAATAATATGACAACAATTTAAAGATTATTTAACTATTTAATTTTAGACTAGGACCCAGCTTAGACCCACATGGACGTCGCCAATTATTCTAGGGCATGTATACTAATGTATAAGTCTTTATGTTATATTTATGTGATGGTTGTTGATTGTGGTTGATTTACTATGAATTATAACATTACGCTTTGTGTACCATTGATTATCGCATTTTGCATAAGCAATGAGTGTCACAAAGAGTGCATCGAGATGCGTGTGATGCGTATATGGGGATGTGATAGCTTAGACACATAAATTATCAATATACAATGATGTTCTAAGCTAAATAATCAAACAAACTTGCTCCAAGTTAAAGAAAATGCTAAAAGGACAAAAATGGACTCGATGCGTCTCGTGATGCGTAACGGTGCTAGGTAGCCAGTTAGACAAGTACTAATTTTAGTATGTGTACTTTAAATAAACATCAAGCTGGACTAATGAGACCAAATAATAGTCCTATCGTAACTTAAATTGGCTAAGTAATAAATTTGTGCCTAAATGGTAAGAAATTTGAGAAATAAAAATCTTAAATTGACACATCTATGACAAAACATGTCTGGAGTTAGTAGGAGCTTTAGATGGACCGTGATATCCGTGTTAGGAATTGATGAAGTGAATTTTATAAAAAGGTGACTTAGCCTATTTTATATCCTTGGACACGCAAACTAGCGCATTCTTGCTCAAGAGAAGAAAGGGATGGAGTTACAAAATTCTATGGATTCAGATGAGATTTGTGACACCTAAAAGCCAAGGATTTGAGTACCTAACCTAGGTAAGATCCTACCTTAGTTATCTCTTCTATTTTTGCTCTAATGTTGTCTTATAGTGCAACAAAAAAAATTGTGGTTTATGGTAAAACCCAAATTTTAGTTTACAACACTAATTTCTTAATGTATTAGACCAATTTCTTATTTTTGGAGTTGTTTTGTAATAGAATATATGTTGATGTTGATGATGATTTAATGGAGCATAGTTGATGTTGTTGTTCTTGTTGAATTGTTGTTGTTGAAGAATTAAAGTAAAAGAAGAAGGTGAGAAAAAAAAAAGAAAAATTTTAAAAATGTAGAAGAAGTTTTTGTAGATGTGGAAAGACAAAAAAAAGACCTAGGCCATTCGAAAAAAAGTATAAAATTTGGATTAAAGATATTTTTGGGCATTTGGCACCCCATGTCCCCCAAAAAAAATGTCTCACAACTAAGAATTAAAATAAAATTTTAGTTTTTGCTCCAAAAATATAAATCAACAAATGTAACCATAAATTATTTAAAATTGGTATGTAGGATACTCGAGGCCCAGGGAAGCTTAGGGTAGTGACGGACAGGTATTCCGAGGTCGAGCAAGCAGCTAGGAGCAATTTTTTATCGCATTTTAGTAAGTAAACAACAAGTAGTATTTATTTACTATTTTATTTCTTATTCAACTGAATTATGCCAGATTGGGTTCAATTGATTACTCCAATCCTGCATGTGTATGTAAATGGTCGACGGGACTATATGACCGCTCATCGAATCCCTGGTGATTAGCAATCCGATTGTTGCTACAGTCCCAATCATGCTTTAGGCTACGCGCAAAAATTACTCCACGAGTCGATGATTTGAGAGATGATGTTGTATGGAGTTCACTCCGACACATATTCCTCTTCTTTGAGGCAATTGACCAGGAGTTGTAACCTCCCGACCAACGAAGTTCCTCATTTCCTTAGAGCGGTGGCAGAAAGTTGCTTTGTTACTTGAGTTTCCTCGGTCTAGAGTTATTAGACCCAGAGTTCGACAGATATATACCAAACTTGAGTCTCGCATTTTTTGATTTCCTAGCGACTTATCTTCATGAAATTACCCATTTTCATTGCATTTCTTTTTGACTACCATGATTTGTAGTCGTTTTATTTATATTCTTATTAAAGGTGATATCCGTTTCTTGTGGGGATTTACTCATTGGACTCGTCGTGAACTTTTTGCATGGATGACCGAGTGCCAATCATATGACGAGCCAGGGGAAGGCCGTACTTGGCGACTTCATCTGATTATCGACAACCACTACTAGCCCATCTCGTCGGTGTTTGTATACATTATGTTACCACTTTGGGTATATCTTGGGAGACATGGTACACCGATACATGTATATTGATCAGATTGTACATTTTGTCGCCTTATATATACATGATATCTTTTTGATGCGCTTTTTCACTACATAAGGTTTGTTAATTGTGTAAAATCTCATATATTTATCATTTTCTTTAGCCAAAATGAAAGATTTCCCCTATTATTGATAACTCACACATTTAGTTGAATAGACCAAGGAATAACTAAATGACTTATCAGATAAGTTAAGTGAGATAAATGAGTAGTCTAACTAAAAAAAGTTAGAACATATCTTCATGAAATGCCGAATAATTGGGATAGTTAGGCTAATTAAAAATGTTAAGTACTTATCACGGGCCATCATAGTCAAGTGTCTAGTTGAAGTGGCATGATCTAGTGTCATGTCCGATTGCATGGCGGGGCTCGGATTGCCTTAAAATTTGGGGCCACCACAAATAAGTGCTCCGGTAGTTTCCAAGAATGGTAAACCCAAAAATAGTGTGCCAAATTGGTTTTTGCTCCCATCCACATAATAGAAATCCATTACAAACACAAAGTTGTAGATATGAATAGTTACATTCTCAGCCACTCCTCATGGTATCTCCACTGTGCCATTTTGATATACTACATTGATCTCAACATCACCGGTGTGACATAATCCACATAGCTTGTAAATTTTTGATGACATGCCATTGACTTGAATGCCTGTGTACATAACGCTTTGGGGATCTTTAAGTTTCCAATCTTGCATGGAAGCACGACTTTCTTAAGATTTTTTTCATGCTGGAACTGGTAATTCAATATGTCAAATAGTACCTTCCTCTTCTCCTTGCTATCATCCGTCTGTACGCACTCAGTCCCTCATTCGGCGAGTTACAAATCTTGTGGAGGTTATATACTTGTTCGTGCACCACTTTGTAGAGGCTTTTCTTCTGGAGCTATCTCTAGCTCAATTTACTCTGGAACTTCATCGATCTACGGATACCTATCCATAATCCTCTTGTCCAAAACTATATTAAAGCAAGCAAATAACGTGTAAGTTGATGATTTTGAAATATGCAAAATTTTAAAAGTGTCTACCCTCCCTTTATGCTCAACGAACATAGAGCTTTGACTAGGCCACTGTTAGCCCTGCCCGTTCTCATAAAGGGCCTATTGAATAAATATTAAAATTTATTGACTTTTGCATCTTCGTCAAGTCTATGACATGGACGTCCGCGATGAACTTCAAATCCCTTACATGAACCATTACATTTTCAATGATTTCTTTAGATGAGATCTCTTTACTGTCAACGGCTAGAATTTGAATATTTGTCTATGACAGTTCGCCAACCCCTATAAACTAGTGGAAGTTTGAGGAAATCACATCGATTGGTGCTTCTAAATCAAACATTACATTTTATAGATAGATTCCACCGATAGTGGAAGGGATACCTACTACCCCTAAATCATCACATTTAAGCAAGACGTCTATAGGACTTCCCTGGGGTTTGGGTGGCTCGCCTACTGATTTTGTCTTTTCTATGGTAATGGTTTCATAAAACTCATATTATAAGGTGTCGTTGTTATGAACAATATCATTCATTTGTGCTCTGTATGAGTTAACACCCATATTTATATTGGGGTAGGATTACATAGGAAACTTTCCCCTCTTCAAGAAGACCCAGCCGCATTGCGCTTTGGCTCATCAAGAATTCAAGGTAGTGACCAAGGTATTAGTGTTACTGAGAACTTTCTTAGTATTCACTTAAAACTGGGCAACGTTGATGGGTTTTAGGTTTAATAAATAATTGAGAAATTTTAAAAAAATTATGAAAAATCCCAAGAGGATAAAATATAGGTTCCACTAAACTAGAACTAAAAATTAAACTATATCGAAATCAGTGATTTTCTTCTGCGAGTGTTCGATCTCCAAGAAGTTCAAGTGTGCGTCATCTATCAGAAATCCTTACGCGAATAATGACCATAATTTGGAGTGCTAGCCCCAAGAAATATTGAAAATGTTTTTCTTTCCCACCAAAATCTAGAGAACTTGAAATTCGCAAAAACGAAAATCTTACTTTGTTTTAGGGTTTCACCCTTTATTTATATTTTTATATAAGCCTCACTAAAAATTCTATTTGTAATACAACTATTTTATTTAGATAGTTTAAATGAATTACACATATGCCTTTAGTAATAAGTTATCATATAATAAATCGCAAAGTCTTTATGTCATGAATTTTATCATAAAAAATTCACTACTCTGACCAATTGAAATTGCCTAAAGCCATTCTTTATGTGTGACCCAATAGGTTCATGCGACATTAGTAATGAACTAAAATCATTTGGCTACGTAAGTCATAAACGGTATCTAGCAAGGCTACCCAAGTAGCATGAATATCAAATCGATATAACCTAATGAATAACATATATCAAATCCTTTTGTCGTGCGACATCCTTTGACTAAATATAAGGCATGGAAAGTCACCCTTAATGTTCCATCATACTAGTATAGGTATTTAGGTACACGAAAAACATCCAAGTGACATTGATCATATCAATTCAAATGGACTTGGCCATTATCAGTATATCATATCAAAGGATCCGCTGATATCTCTCTTTATACCAAATTAACAAATTTTATCTTAATTACACACCTTCACATATTATTCACATAATAACCAATGATAATATTTGAAATCTTTTGATTAAAGAAAACGTTTGATTATGTCAAATTACCACGCTTCTAATATTGAAGTATATGGTAATATCAAGTCAAAAGACTAAATGATACACCTATCATGAGTAACACCTATGACTTAATTTATGTATTGTTCTTGTAATGGGTCGGTCCAGTACCTTGTTCCCTAACAAGTACTCATAATCTCGATTCATATCCATATACGCATGATCATCACATGACCAT
Organism: Stephania yunnanensis; assembly: GCA_039657365.1. Classification (NCBI taxonomy): domain Eukaryota; kingdom Viridiplantae; phylum Streptophyta; class Magnoliopsida; order Ranunculales; family Menispermaceae; genus Stephania; species Stephania yunnanensis. Next base: position 31,252,415 of record CM077582.1, on the reverse strand, counting down.
CTTAATTCATTATAGTTTCTAGTATAATGATCAACTAGGGACATTTGGGATATTTCAATGAATATCCATGGATCTTACTATAAGGTAAACATGCAGTCACTTGTAATAAAATAGCAAATGAAAACCTCAATTTAATGAACTAAAAGTATTAGATAAAAAATGTTTCTAGATTGACCTAGGGCACATGCCCCAATAGACATATATAGTAAAATAGCTTTGTTGATCAACTAGAGATTTAATCATGTCCTCAAGATAGGAATGATTGAACATTGGTTTAGGTAACAATTGTCCTCTGGGAACGAAAGACGAATAGTTCGAGGGTGGTTCCTTGCCATTGCTTACTTATAAGTGTTTCCGAAGGGCGCTCGGGTTTGTCCTTGGAATTGGTTACCTATAACATTGGTTTGCTGATAGTTTTAAATAGATTACGACATTCATTTGTTGAATGGCTTGTGGTTGAAAATAATCTACAAGCTTTAACATGCACTTAGCCATTACTCAAAAGACATTCAGCTAGGAAGTTTACAGATCAAATCTCTTATCAGTGGAGCTAGTAGTAGCTCTAATTGACGAACTTTGGTGCACATCAACACCTATGTCCCTATATAACCTAGATTGATGCGATATGTTTCGTTGAGCTTCTTTATCTATGCATGATTTGTGTCACTAATTTGACCACTACAAGTGCTATCAATCATATGCCTCTTTAGAGGGGAAATGCAAATATTGAAGAACCGGACAATTTCCATATCGGATTGGCCATATTATAAGAAATTGGTAATTTGAAATATGTATTGATCCTAATAATCACCAAAAGACTCGCTGATCTTCATCTTCATACAACATATCTTTGAGATGAGCTGAAAAACTTTGTCCTTAAAGAAATATTCTTCGACAAACTCATCAATCATATCATGCCATGAGTTTATGCAGCTGGGCCAGAGAGAAAAAACTTATTGTTTGGACTTATTCTTTAAGCAGAATAGGAAAGCCCTAAGTTTTAATGCATTCTCTTCCATTTGAGGAGGTTTTATAGAATGAAAATTCATTTGAAAGTCATTTAGGAATGCCACCAGGTCTTTACTCTCCATGCCATGGAATGTGGGCAAGAGGTGAATAGAGCCGGACTTAAGCTCAAAAGTTTCGCCTTTTGGTGGAAATTTTATGCTCATGGCCTGATGTGCAAGACGATTTTGGAGATCTTCATTTATGCGCCCCAGGGTTCTTTGGCAATCATCGCCAGCGTGGCAAGGGTCGTCAGTTATAATAAGTTGGGAAATACTGGACTCTTACTTTAGACCTTCCTTATCCAACCTTCGATGCGTTTCGTCAATTTTTGAATCAAAAGGTAATAATGAACTAGTCAATTTATATCAAGTAATTCGACCGTGCATACACTAATTGATTTAGAAAATAAATAAAAAATAAGAAAATAAAAGTTAAACTCAATTTGAAACCAAATCCCCGGGAAGAGCACCTAAATTTGATCACATGTCATGTGTGTTAAATATAACCTGTACGAGGTTACAAATCCAACTAGAATGTAGTAGTGGTAAGCATGGGGCCCAATCCACATAACTTAGTCAAACTTAGTTAAACGAAGGGAAGAATCTCGGGGTTTTTGAAAGAGTTTTAACCTAAAGTTCTACTAAATAAGAAGGTAAATAAGTTGTAAATCGAAAAATATAAATATATCTTAGTCTAAAAATCCACAATCTAGCCCTATATTGTTTCCATAACTTGTATCATCGATTAAAAAAGATGGTTTTTAAAATAGTTACCCAAGATCGCCTATAGGTGCCTAGTTTGTCAACACCTTAGTTCCCCTATTCTTAGTAGACAAGGCAAACGCTCTCTAAATAATTGTCTTACATGATTGTTCATTTTTGGGTAATCGCTCTTAAGATTTTACATGTGTAGAACACTAAACGCTCTTTGGGAATACTAACCCCTTCACTACCTTAGGTAATTATGCTTAGGACTTAACCCTGTTTTTTATGTTACTTATTTAAAACAATGGGTTTGTTAGGTGTCTTGCTTTAAGTAATCGTCACTTTTCAACCCAATTGGTATCACAAACTCAACATGATTAGTAGTAGCTCAATAGGTTTACGCTTAGAGATTTGTAATCAATATAAAAATTTTAAACTACTATTCACGCATCGTAAAAAACAATATCATAAATATAAAAAATTGAATCAAAACACTATTATATTAGAAAATCTCAACAAGGCATGAAAACAACAAACTTTTAGCTAAAGAGCTTCATCCTTAACATAGGTATTAAAGAACCTAGAAAGACATGGCTATTGCACCTTTCTCTACTATGAAATCACTATGAATATAATTTATTTTCATTCATAGAGGTCCTTTCTCAATATAGGTGAGCTAGGGTACAAGAATAGGAAAGCCGGGGAATAAAAACCTTCTAGAAATTATAAAACTTTTGTTCTGCGAGTTTATCACCATCGGTGAGGCCATAATTGTGTGGGAACGATGGCAAGTAAAGGCATGGCATAATATAGTAAGTATTCGACAATAAGTTGGTCTGATATTTCTATTTCTAAACTTGGCACTATGGGTGTCGTGGTTTGTTTTAAATCTAATGCCTATTCATTTCTGACATTGTTTCGTGTTCTGCCTTGATGCCTTGCTTTGTGTCGTGGCTTCTCCATGGCACTGTAAATTCATTATGGTCGTCAATCATGCTAGCTTTTTATCAAACTTTGATTCTTTTTCAGATTTCTCTTATTCATGGGCAAACGCTTAAATACCCTGAAAGTCTCAAAAGTAAACATATTGAATCATAAAATATGACTTTGTACTCGATCACCATAGCTAAACACCTATATATAAGTGCAAATTTACTGACTAATCATTATGACTATTTGAAGAGGTTTTTTATCGTCTAGATGTCCAAGGGGAATTGAGATCTATGTTTAGTACTAAAGCAGTTTTCAGATGGTATTAGGCTTAGTAGTTCAATTTTTTCATGGAACTCAATGTTGTTTTATTATCTAATTAATTAAAAAGATTAACTTAATAAAACTAAGATGTGGCTTTTCCAATAATACCAGGGGAACTTATGGTTTGCTAAGGACTATCTACTTATGATTTAAGTTTAATGATTAAAAAATCATTGTAAAAAGATTAAAGTATAATTATTACTATGATTTAAGTAATATATTTGGAGGCAAGATGGATTTGTGTTTTATTGTTTTGGATATTTATTTAGATGTTTTTTTCTAGTGAACTAATTGATTTGAATTTAGTAAATTTGATTTGTGTTAGTTAAGTAATCTTACTTAGTTGAATTAAGTGTTATAGTTTGATTAGGTAATTTTTAAATCCCATTTTCATTAAATCCCATTTTCATTACTTGAAAAACCTTTTTCCTAAAGAAATTTGTAAAATCCACATGGAGATGATCATACTTATCATTACTATAAATAATGAGGATATACGAAGAACTTATTGTACACGCTACGCACATTTCAAATACGAAAAAATTGTATATTAGCATGGTCATTCATTATAGAACGTAGTTTTAAGCAGTTGGTTATTATAGTTTATCTCAATATAATAAATTCGTTAAACCATCCTAAATTAAAATTTTTGCGAAATTCAAAATTTTTTAATATATAATACATATAGGAGTATATTTATTCAAGTGAAACATTTATGAATCAATTATTAAATGCTTTTATAGTTTAAATACTTGCTTTTATATAAACATTTATGTATTTCATGATTTTTACAAATGCATTAATTACCTATGTGTTTATATATTTTCTTTTATAGTTTATTATATTAATTGCAAGATACCTTGAGTACCTCGCAGGATATTTATTTGTACCAAGTTTTGTTGATTGTCACTTTAATTTGGTAAAGCATGTTTCTCATCGTTAAGAGGAGATATAAGTAGTTCAAAATTAAGGGATGAGTTGAAATTGCTTAACATGCATCAAATTTATTTCATTAGGAACTTGGAATTCAAATGACCATTCATTATCAAAACATTTTGTATCAATTACTTAATCTAATTATTGATATAAAAGTGTGACAAAGTTGTATGATCCTACATTAAAGGCTCATATATGAAATGTCCATGTGTAGTAATAAGTATTAGAACTGAGAAAAAGCTTACTAGTTGGTTTCGATGATACAAACCCTTAAACGAGGCATGAGTAAAAATAGATTAGATACTCATGATAAAATAAAAGAATCCTTTGGTATAGATTTAAAGTATATTTACTTCCAAAGTATGCTTTTAAGTTCATGAGAACGATGACCCATAACCACAAATAGTGGATGAATGCCAAAGAAGACATAATTGACAGAAGAGATTATCCAAACAGAGCTAATATCGTTGAGAAAAAAAGAATTCCTAGGACTGCTAGTCTAAAAGATTTGTACCAAAAAAAGCTTTTTGGATTTAAGCAATTTGGTCAGATGAACGTACCAATGCGTCAATGATAATTTACTTAGAAAATAATGTAAGTAATTTATAGTTTTCATATGTCTTTATTACAATATCATCATATGTTGATGTTTGTAGTATTTTGGAAAACCATGATGACGAGGTTATAACATCCGAATATCTTAAAATGAACTCGAGATGAAAAATATTGAAAAAATAAAATTTTGTCTTGGGTTGGAAATCGAGAATTTTTCAAGTGTAATACCTTTCCATCAACAAATTATCATGAAAGAAATCTTGATAAAATTTTATTTGAATTAGGCACCTCCATTGAACATTTCAATGATTAATTGTTAAATCATTCGAAGTGAATAATGATCCATTTTGACTCAATGAAAGGGATGAAAAGCTACTTAACACATGCGTCGACTCAAGGACGTTGCGAGCAAAGAAACATAACGAATTTAACTCATACGCAAATGAAGAGGAGTTATTAATTAATGTATTGCATTTTTTTCCCTAAGACTTGAATTTATCCTATTCGGTTATCCTAGCAAGGTTTTTAATAATACAATCCTAACAATAGTATACTCCATAGAAAAATTATGAGAATAGTTTATTATTTTCCTTTACTATATTTTTTCTAGTAGTGGTTTTAATGTGACAATATATATTCTCTAAAATCACATGACTGTGTCACACTTTTTTCCTTAGTTATGATTTTATTCCGCTAAGTTTTCTTAACACAGTTTTTAATGAAACAATGAACAATATTATATTACAAATCAAGATTGAAGATAACAATGCATGGACTCATTTTTCTATACTTTTTTTTTCACCAGGTTTTTCTTGTAGAAGTTTTAACGAGGAATATTCTGTTAGCAAATATCATTCAAGGGAGAATTTTGTAATGTGGTTGATTACTTTGATCAAGCATGTGGATGGCCACATTGAATTGTAACATCAAGGATGGCGCTTACATGAATGTGACTTTTCACTCCATATAACTTGTATTCATTTCTAATACAGACACACTTTTCTATGTATTGTCATGTAATTTGTAATCTGTATAACATGTGATTTCGGTGTAGCTTGCACATTTTATGCAAGTACTCATTCTCATTATGACTAAAAGCCTATATAAATGAGTGCCTTCACTTGTAAAGAATATACAAAGTTGAATGAAGAACTTCTTATTTCAACTTTCTGGTTTCTCTCTTCTCTTCTTTCTTTTGTGTTCTTAGATCGTATTTTCCTTGCCTTAGTTCTATGATGGCCACAAACTCGAAAGCAAACAGGAAACCTCCATGTCACTAAACATGTAACCAAGTGATGCCATGTTACCTGTAAGCATGTCCATGATAGCTCAAGAACTAACCATCTAATAACCTGACTTAGTATGGTTTTATGTTTAAACGATAATTTTATTAAAATATACTAATTTAGAGAGTTTACAATTTAATTTTTTTATTTAGATTAATTTGTCTTGATTTACCATCATAAGTCTTAAAAGTATGGAAACAAGTAATGTAAGAAAATGTTGAAATTGATTTACAAACCTACGAGGTGAGAACTAGGCAAATCAATATCATGTATATCCATAAAGATGGAAAAACACATAGTAAGAGTCAATATACATGTATAAGGTAATAAGTATCCAAAAATAATCCTAAAAATTAGTATATACATAAACACAAACACCAATGAGTGAAGCTATTAGGGGCTCTCTATAACAAAGGTAGTCGCCAAGCTGCGCCTTCCCCCAGCTCGTTGTAGGATCAAAATTTTTTTACCAAATAGTAATACATTTCGAGTAGGTAAATCTTAGAGAAACTAAGTTAGTAGTCATAAAAAATCCAAATAATGCAGCTACAATTCCTTCAAGTAGAGTAAATAAATGGGAACATAAAGCATAAATATAAGTCGCTGAGATAAGTAAGAATAGGGACCACGAATGTGGTCGATTCGTGTCGAGCACTGGGATGTAAATATTAGACCGTGAATTCCTTGGTGGCAAGGTAATCCCTGCCTCCTCTTCATGACTTGACCGAGGAACTTTGTTGCATAGAAGTTAGACTTTTGTCCAATGCCTCGTAAAGAAAAGTACTACGTCCAACGCCTCGCGAGAAAAGGACTATGAGACGAAGGAAATCCTCATGTCAACACCCTCTCTGAATCATTGAATCGCTAACAAAATCCTCATGCATAGTCTAAAGTACAATAATACCGCACGAAAACTCCCATATCATCATCAATAAGATTATCGGATTGATGTCATAAAGCCCCCTCAACCATGCATAGGCATATGTTTGAATTGATTGCAACACAAACCTAAACTGGCGCAAAGTAATAATATAAATAGTAGGCTGATTATGAGCGAAATAATTAAATTTAAGCTAACATCCTTGTGGGTTTACATACCTTGATGATCGAGAGAACCACTCTAAAATGACTTGCTCATGTCGAGGGATGCGCACTCAACACCTAACTAAAGTCTCTGAAATCCCATGTGTCTAAATATACAATTCTAAATGTTTAAAGTCAGATTTCGTGGATTTTATATTGTAAAACTAAAAATTAGAATTTTACTCAAATTTTCTAGTTTTGGCACATTTTATGGGTTACATTTGGTTCGATACACCCAAAAAAGTCCCAAAACTCAATTGCTTACCCTTTTCTAATTGTTTTTATATTTTTCTACATTTTTCTATACTTTTTCATCCACTTTTCCTATTTTATTAATTTGTTTTATTTTAAAGATTAATTGAATTATATTTTTTAAAATATTTGTTTTTTATAGGGGATTAGGCCTTTGAATAGGGCACGGTTCAGCCCAACGGGGTTGCTAGTGTCAAGGCTAGCTCGGATCAACCTGGATGTCCGAGTCATTGTTGGCTTGGCCTAACTTGCCTGGGCCTGGGTAGCTAGGCCCGTCATGCTTGGCATTCCCCCTAACTTTTCTATCTCAAGAGATTAAATGCGCCTTTAAAGAGAGACTTCAATGTTTATTTTTCTTTTTCTTGTAACAATAACAGCAACAACAACAATAACATCAACAACTGCAACACTATACCAACAACACGATATCAGTATTAATAAAGTCAATTACTACTTAAAAATCGATGACAACAACTACCACTTACCTTGGTATATGAAGGTCGTCGACGGGACCCATAAAGAAGGGAAAGCCCTGCAAGATAGGTAAGCATTGAGGCCTATGCCCTAAGTTAATCTTATTAATATTGTTGTTTCTATTGATAATATAGAGGATTTCATTTGTTTTTCATTATTATAATTGGTTTGTATGTTTACATTATAATAGGATATATGGATGTTTACTGAAACATCATAAATGTCCTTTAGTTGGTCATTATATTGGTAACTATAATAAATTAGGACTAGTGTAAGTCTTGACTGATGGTCATGTGTTGATCATGCATATAAAAATACGAATCAAAATCATTTGTACCTGTTAGGGAAAAGGTATTGGAATAACCCGCTATGAAAGCACCACATTGATTATGTCATACGTGTTAGTCATGATAGGTATATCATTTAGTTCCATGACTTGAGATTACCAAAGAATTCAACATTAAGATCATAGTGATTTGACATAATCAAACATGTCTTTGTCTAGACGATTATAAAGGTTGTGATTGGTTACTACATGCATAATGTGTGGAGGTGTGTCATCGAGATAGAATTTGTACCTCTCATTTAAAGAGAGATATTAGTGGATCCCTTGATATGTTATACTAAATATGACAAAGTTCAACTGAATTAATATGATTAATATCACTTGGATGTTTTTAGTCTACTTAGAGATCGAGACTGGTATAATTGAACATTAAGGGTGGTTTTTCCATGCCTGATATTTAACTAGAGGATATCGTATGATATGATATTAAAAATTGATTATGTCATATAAGTGATTATCTTCGTGTAACTTAGGTAGTAATAATGCCTTGCTAGAGAATTTTTATGACTAGTGTACAAAAATGGCTTTGGTTCACTGCCAACGTTGCTTGAACCTATTTGGTCAATAATAAAGAATAGTTTTGCAGGATTTTAAATGACTCCGAACAATAAGTTTTATATAATAGAATTCGTAATATAAAATTCCGTATGATGTGTCATATTAATACCATTTTAAGGAGCGATATAATGGTAGTTCAATTACCCAGCTTTATACAAGGGTTCAATAAATAGGCATGTTACGTGAATTCAGATTACGGGAGAAATTAGAGTTGGAATTTAATTTTGAATTTTAGAAAATGAGTTAGCTTTCTTAATCGTTCTTGTGTTTTTAGGGAGAATAGAAAGTTATTTTCTTGTTCTCCTCGAGCTAGTACTAAGAATCTTGACCATCGTTTGTCTATAGGTTTTTAATAAAGGATATTTGTCTTTGGTAGCATTTTAAACGTCGATCAATATAGAGAAGCAAACTAGCGATTGAGCTAGGGTTTACTTTTATTAATCATTTCAATGGACTACAAATTAGATCCTATTAGGTTTTAAAAATAAAATTTTCAAATTGATGCTATGTTTTAAACCCTAAAACTTAACAGTGAGGGACTGAGTTGAGGGAGCTTATGAGAGTGGAAGGAGAGCTTGGTAAGGGATATAGCAAATAAGATGGGGAAGGAGAGTTAGACAAGAAGAGAAAAAAATAAATAAGAGATACTTAGAGTTCGGGTAAAGCGAGAGAGAGAGAGAAAGAGAAGAGAGATCGAGAAAGTGTTTGGGTAGAGAGAGATAGAGAGATTGCTTTCGAGAGAGAGCGAGAGCATGTAAGAGTGAGTGGTTTTCCATAATTTAAGGAGGTTAGGTACTAAGGTGGCATTCAACAATGGAAAGATAGAGTATTCTTGTCAGACCTCACTTAATTAAGGCGACTAACCAACTTAGATTATTTTAACTTCCTAATAATCTAGCCTTCCTTAATCCCTATATCAATAAACAAACCAAATCAAGGTCTCGTAATCATCAAATATAAACATAATCAACCTTAAGGAATTCTAAAAGTTGATTTGAAACCTCAAAGTTCATTTTGATTGTTTAAATAGTCAATAAAATTTCTAAAAAAATTTTCGACAGCACCAACCTTATTTATAAGGCTACACAAAAAAACCTGACTTTAAAAAATCTATAGACAAAACTTGCTTAGCTTGGTGGGAATTGATCATAGCTGCAAGTTTGATAGCTCGATTGTAGTAATAATGTGATGATGTTGATTACGGATATTATTCTCAAGGAAAGGTGTATTGTACTCAGTCTACTTAGTTAGAATTACTCTATTGCTAAGAAAATCTCTTTTTAATTGGTTTTTAACTAAGCTATTGTAATCTAACAAAAAAATAAAAATAACTTTGTACTCTTATATTAGGACGATCTTAGATCAGAACTTCATCAAGTTAATGAATAACTATGCTTTTTAACTCATTTCCTTCATCTTTATTATGTGTGTGCAATGCTTGATTAGAATAGATAGATTTCGTTTAAATCAACTTCAACACACTATCGTGAGGGAAAAGATTCTAATGTGAATACTAAAACTCCACCTATTGGTGTAAATAACATAAGTTCAACATTGCTTTATGTTTCAAATTGTTATATTCATAACCAATTAAGTTTACTATACAGACCTCCCTAATAAATAACTTTCTATTAATGTTATTTTAGAGTTGTATCGTCCATATCCGACTTAAAAGCTCCAATGGCCATCGTAATAAATAACTTTCTAATGTGCATACTAAAACTCCTAAAACCTCTAATCAACAAATGCATGATCAAAATGTTTGTATCATTTCATATAGAATCAATTCAACTTCTAACCATTGCACTTTTTAACTTTATAATCCATTCATAACTACTATAGCGTAGCATTCATACCATATAATTTATTGATCTCTAAGTTTAATGAACTACTCACACAGTATTGAAATAAACATATTCATCTTGGTACTCATTGCAATTAAAGATAGAATTAAATAAGATTAATTTAATCAAAGAAAACAATATTTAATTACCACACGTGAATCTTCAATGTCTTTTCCTCCAAAACTCTTCTTAATACTCAATAACAAGGTAAACTATGCTAATAAGTGGTAAAATATGATAATGGTTTAGTTTACCACGTTGTAATACCTATTTATATCCTTAAGGAACTTTAGAAAACAATTAAACACCTTAATATATAATTCCAAATGAACTAGAACTTTAAACTTTCTATTTTCTTCTTCCCAGCGCCTTCCATAAGTGATCCCGCATTGTCTCTGTAAAACCACGTTGCTAGCACAGCTTCGGCCTCTTTGTGTGCCTTTTCCCTTTTATACTTGGTTTGAAGCCCTATGTAGTACACCCTGGTACTGTTACTATGTTCCAACGGCGTCGCTAATGTGTCGCCACTGCTGTAATTTGTTTCTTCTTTTCTTGAATCTACACGACTTGCCCACACTATGTGGTAATCTCCTATACCGTGAAGGCCACTAGCCATGGCATCAAATACCTTTTTGTGCATTTTATCATTGTTTAATCCCAAAATCACTCCTTTATCTCCTTTATAAATTATATACCTAAAAATACATAAATTGTGTCAATTAGAGCTCATTTCAAGATATTTATAACCAATATACTACTAAAAACCATTTCCATATTCTAAAGACTTTCCACAACCTTCCCTTCAACTTTCCTCTTACTTCCCTTCTTAATGTGCTTCGACACTTTCTCAACTCCTATTACCCATCCATGTTGTCCTTCGATAACCAATGCTTTCTCAATAACTCTGAATGGGTATAAGTTATATGGTCTCTTATATAAATCATCCGAGAAGGTCTGTGATTCTCTAACCATACATAAGTGCTCTAAACCATACTTGCTTGCCTCCTTTTTCTTGGCATTTTCTCAATAATTCACACAACATAACAAATCACAAAATGGGTCTTCAAATTATCTAAAATCAAGATTTTCATTCCCAATGGTCATTCAGGTGCCAAATAATGCAAAATACATAGACTACTTCACTACAAGCCACGTTGATGGTCTAAATCGACACAACTTCAAATTCCAATCCAACAACCTCATCTCCACAATTCATAAAATTTCATCAAGAATTTGCAAAAATCTCAAAGCATAACTAATAAAATTGTTAATTTACCTTAAGGTTATACTATTTTCCTACGTAGATTGCTTCTATAAGCCTCTATCTATCTAAGCCCTCTCACTTTGCTCACAAACTAAAACCCTAGTGCTCACTTGAATCTCTTCTTCAAATCAATACCTTAGCTCTCCGCCACTTGTAAATCCATAATGCACTCTATCTTTTCATTTTTAATCACTTGGAACACTCTTTGCTCTTATAAAATTGCTCAATCTTAGATTCTAGAGGGGCGTATGCTTGGTTGGTGGGGTACAAAATAAGTTTCAAATGTGTTAAATATTGGTTGAAAGGAGTTTAAACCTCCATCTCGATGTCGATGCCACACACATAGTGTAGACCAGCCCATCCCCATAATTTTACATATTTTCCATTAGCTCCCTATTACGCTATCACATCTTTACGTATTACTACACATGGCATTGAGACATCATTAAATAACTTGTATATATAAAAGTTCCATAAACATTACCCGTGATTTTTTTCCATGTACTTGACCTTTAAAACTTTAACTGCTTTGCCATTTTTTGCTCTTTACATGTTAGTTGATACTTTTTCATTATGTTGAAATGTCACCAAAAAAATGGTAAATAGCACAAAACTTTCAAAAGATAGTAAATTACTAAAACATTTTAATTGTTCTAACTAAACCAACTACCTAATTAACTAAAATCTAAGAACTCTGGACTGTCTCCAAGTAGCATTTAGTTTATGTCATTAGCCCGATGCATTTTCACTCATTTAATCCGAGTGTAAATTAAGATACTCCATTTATAGGTCAGAGATAATGATATCTTTCCCATTTAGATGAAACTCTTGCCCTTCAACAAAGACAATCTTCTCGGCATCCTCCTCCTCGATACTCACTGTGATCATTTTCTTAGTCGTGTGCAAGACCATATAAGCAGTGTTCAAGAATAGCTGCCAAAGTATCATAGACTCATCATCACCCATATCATGATCCATAATCTCAAAACATGTGATGAATGCGAATCTACCAACTTTGACATGCATAATCAAGACTCTCATTATTGTTGGTAGTTACCATCAATTACTTGCAATTCCATTGTATCAGGACAATTGACTTTCAAATCAGCTTATAACAAGTCTTTTATAGACATTACATTGAATGAGGCTCTTGTATCACACAAGATGTTTCTAAACCAGTGCCCATCAATGCTTAATTTTATGCATGCTCTAGGATCTCTCTTCTGAATTGGTTGAAGTCTCACTATGAACTTTAATTTTGGTTCTGGCTTCTTTGGAACAACCTTGATACTTTTTTCTTTCGGTGCTTCTTTAAGACTTCCGTAATCTTTTTTGTTAACTCTCCATTCTTTTTTCTATTTCTTATTATACTTCAAAAAATTGATCATTTGTTGCTTGAATCCTTCGCATTCATCTTGCCTTACTTTTTTCCATTCTTATCCATAACTTCATATTTTCTCAAAGCCAAATTGTTGACTCTTTCTAGCTTATAGATCACTTGCTTTCGCATTGGCTCATTCATTATCGTAGTACTTATCATGTGAATAGCACTAACATTTTCCTTGAAATTTTTTATAGTGGTACTCAAAAACTACCTTTCCTTCTTTGAATTCCATGCAATGGCTAGCTAACCAATGTCTCTTTAGGTTCTTGATGGATTGAGATCTCTCATTGTCCATCCTTTTCATAGCTTGCTTCACATTTTTGATCTATTTCTCATGCTTCTCATGGTGTTCCCTAGTGGTCATGTCCATGACATGCAAGAATTTTTCAATTGACTTCAATGAAGTCATCTATTTGCTATATCTTAGTTTCCTTTATGGACTTATTGATTAAAGCGCAGAGATAACTTCAGTGCATTATTAGGAATTTCATATGAGAAATTGGGTTTGTTATATCCATGAAAGACCTTTGAGGAGTAATTCTTCTTGGCCGGAAGTTGTTTCCACATCTTTGGATGTTCATGAAGTTAATCTAATCAAGCTCCATTCCTTGTTGCATGTTTATTTGATTAACTATGATACCTTGGTGATTAACGGGTTGCTATATAGCTTGAACTTTTAAACTTTTTTGTCCCATATGAAGCATCATCAGTTAACAGATCAGGTTAGATAGTTGTGCTATAATCGCAGCTTGTGAAACAATCTCATATACACTTGTTGGTTTCCTCACTATGGAATGAGTACAAGTTATAGATTTATGAGACATAAGATCTAGGAGATCTGATGCTCCATCCTCATCTTTAGATTTTAGAGAACTACCTGTTGCAACATCAACTAATATATTAGGATTGTGATTCATCCCATAGTAGAGAATTAGCAGTTTCGCCCATTTCACGTTTCCATGCCCTGAACATCTCCTCAGCATCTCTTTGAATCTTTCCCAAGCCCCACTAAGAGAATCAACATCCTCCTGCTGAAATCGATTAATTTCTAGTTTCTTTTTACTAACCTTCCCAAGGTAAAAGAATCTGTGAAGAAATCTTTCATTGATTTTCGTCCATGAAGTCACACTCCCTGTGTTTAGTCCTTCAAACCACAATTTAGGTTTTTCACTAAATGGGAATAGGAAAAGTATCATCCTGATCACCTCTTTTGTAACTCTAGTAATGTGGACTATGTCACAATTCTCCAAGAAATTTTCTACATGTGCAACTAGATCTTCATTGGCTAGCCAAATGACAAGGCTATTATGCACCATGTTGATTAGGGTCACATTTTCAACTTAGTTGAGTTGGTTGGAAGCCTCATCACCCCGTTCTAAGTGTCTTGAACTTCTAGCATCTAGTAGTAATGAAGAAATCTCTATTCTCCCACTATGACCTGCATTACAAGAGCACCTTCGGGTTAGTTATTTCCTCGGCCCTAATGTTGGTTTTGTGCTTGATCCTTCGCCATATTAATTCCTTTCTTTTTCATTTCCTTATCGGTTCTTTCAATATCAAGACATTAATTTCTTCTCTCCTTTACTAGGCATGAAGTACTTCTCCCTGAAAAGAAAACACCAAAGATCACACTTGAAACTTAAACCTTTTAATTGTTTTTCATAAACTTGAAAGTAAATTACTTAAAGTAAAACTTAATAGATTAGTAAACTAACTAAACTAGACTGGCTACCTATCCTAGTAAACGACACCAAAAACTTGGTCATGGCTGCAACTATGATGGCTTGATTGTACTAATAATGTACTCAAATAATGTTAATTACGGATATCATAATTAAGTAAACGTGTATTTCACTTATTAGACATTGTTAGAATTGCTTTATTGCTGAGAAAATCCATTTTTAAGTGGTTTTTTACTAAACTATTATATTCTAACAAAACAATGTAAATAACTTTGTAATCTTATATCAAGAAGATCTTAGTTCACAACTTTACCTATGTAATGAATAACTATGCTTTTTGACTCACTTCCTTCATCTTCATTATGTGTGTGCAATGCTTAATTAGAATAGACATATTTCTTTCAAACCAACTTCAACCCACAGTCATGATGGAAAACATTCTAATGTGCATACTATAACTCTACTTAACGGTGTGAATAACATAATTTTCAAGTTACATTAAGTTCCAAATCTTTAGATTCATAACTAATTAAATTTACTATTCGTGCCTCCCTAATCAATAAATATATATTGACGTTATATATTTTATGGTTGTATTGTCCACATCCAGCTTCAAAGCTCTAATGGTTATAGTAACTCCTAAAAACTCTAATCAAAAAATATTTGATCTAGATGTTCGTAGCATTACATGTAAATTCTATACAAGTTCTAACTAATGTACTTTTTAACTTTATAAACCATTCAAAACTACTTTAGCATAGCAACCATACCATAGGATCCATTGATCCTTAAGATTAATGAACTACTCACTCATTATTAAAATAAGCATAAACATCATGGTATTCATTGCAATTAAGGATAGAAATAAATAACTTCAATTGATTCAAAAAAAATTGAATAACAGCACGTGACTCATCAATGTCTTATTCTATGAAACTCTTTTTAATACTCAAGAAAAAAGTAAACTATGCTTATTAGTTGTAAAATTTGATAATGGTTTAGTTTACCATGTTCTAATACCTATTTATACCCCTAAGATACTTTGGAAAGCAATAACAATCCCCAATAAATAATCTCAAATGAACTAGAACTCTAAAATTTATATTTTCTACTTATCGACGCTATCCATATGTTATTTGGCGTTGTATGTGTGAGGCTAGAACGCCACCATAGCTTTGACCTCTTTGTGTGCATTTTCCATTGATAGTGGGTTCAGCACCCTTTATAGTTCACCCCGGTGTCGTCCCTATGTTCCCACTGCACTGCCACCGCATTGCCGTTATTGCATTTTTTTCCTTCTCTTCTGAGTTCTCCACGTCTTGCCCATGTTGTGTCGTCATCTCCAACAACTTCATGTGTACTAGCCACATCATCGAACATGGTTATCTGCATTTTATCCACATTTCTACGACATCTAAGAATTTCATAAACTTGATTAGGAGGCTAATTTAGTATTTTTTAAAATTTTATTTGGAATTTAGGTATCCGAGGTGGGACTTTTGCATTACTACCTAGAGATCATAAGGTAAAATATTATTGTTTGGACGATGAATGCTTAATGTGTATGTTATATGGTTTTTTTGTCGTGACATCAAAGTGTATTGAGGTAGGTCCTCAGTTTTCATAATCGAAGTTGTAAATGTGTATCCGAAAGGCAAAAGCAAAATAAAAATGATTAGTTCCTTGAAAACTAGTATATCAATTTTAAAATATCATATGTGATTTTGCCTCAGTTTATGTGCAAGTTGGGATTCGTGGAAGTGTAAGATAAGAATGAAGTTGGTGTAAGACCTTACATCAAGCTTTATGCCAAATGGTTGTGCTCGAAGTTAAGATTAGATCTTAATTGGTGTAAGTGTGGTTTAGTAGGCAAAAGAATAAGTCCATAAGGGCTCAGTATTTCCTAGACAAAACTAAGTGTTTTGGGATTTGCGTGTTAGCAAATTTAGTGTTATGAAAGCTTACGAAAATGGACTATTTTGTCAAGAGTATGATTAAATTTGGTGAAAACTTGAATAAAAAATGAGCGCTGAAAACTAAAATATGTCAAAATAGGGATTTCAAGAAATAATAAATAAAAAAAAATTAAGTTGTTGACAAACAGCTGAAGGTTTATGTATATTTATATTTATCAAGGTTGTTCTACCATGGCGATTAAGAAGAATCACTATAGATGATGATTTTAAACTTTTACCATTGGATTTAGATCCAATCAAGAATATACCTTCTTAGAACTTATACAAACGTTTAAAAGTCATAAATGTAATTTTCATATTCACAATTGGATTTATCATTGGATATAAATTCAATGGTGAAAATTTAAAATCACCATCGATGGTGATTTAAAAAGTCACCATTATAGAATTTCCTATATATATATATAAGCATAAAAAAGAAAGGAAATGAATTCATTTCATTTCATTTCAATAAAGAGAACGAAACCCCACAATTTGAATTTTCATTCTGGGAACCTTCGACGTTCGATTTTCATCCAATTTCTTCATGCGAAATCGTACAGCTTCGCGAGATGGACAGTTTGAGGTAAGCACTTATGGTGGAAATGAGGTATTCGGCCTACAATTTGGTAAATAATCATTTAAGGGATTTTACGTAATTTAATTTCAATTCTCACGATTTCTCGATTTCGTTTTCAAAGTTTTGATAGAAATTGGTGGGGATTGATGCAAATTGGTATATTAGATTGATTTGCGCAAATTTGTAATAAACCCCACTGGCGTGGGCTATGATTTTGATGAATTGAACTAATGCGATTAAGTTGATAACTATTTTAGAGATGTTTCATAATTGATAATTTATTTACATTTGGTTTCTAGATGAATCGATTATTGGTTTTTATCCAATTTGACTCCACGGGCTGTGGAAATATTTCGATGTTGGTATCGAGTCTTTTGTGGTGTTTATCATTAAGTTTCGAGAATTTAATTGCGAAAATATTGATATGGAGACGTTTTTCAGTTCAAAATAAATGAAGTTTGACTAGTTGATAGGTCAAATTGGGAAATTCATAACTTCTTCATCCGTGATCCGATTTAAGTATTCTTGGATTTTATGGAAACTAGGGCATTGGTACTAGAAGTTCCTTTTAGGTTATCTTAACAAATATTTAGGTTTTAAAGGCTAAAAAATTACCCCAAGTTGGCTAGTTTAAACCTTGTCAAAAGAATTATAAAAATTAATTATTTTTAAAAATATTGTCAAACGTATTTTGGCCGCTATTTTCACTGGGTTTCGTGATTTGGTTTCACTTGAAGCTAAGCTCGTAATATAATTAGGCATGTAGGGAAGCTATTGGAACATTTTTCAAAGTGATCCGTCGATTTGAGAACCTAAAAAATTAAGCTCAAAGATGGTTAGTTGTAAGTAAATCCTACATCAATCTTTACTATTTATTAAATTTTTTTATACCTTTAATTACATCATAGTTTGCATTGCATTTTATGATTCATGGTCATGCATGTATGAAGAGAGTGAGGGGATAAGCTTGTTTCAGAGTTTTGTTTGCTTGAAATTAGATTTCAATCCTACCTCAAACATCGGCTAGTAAGACTAGTTCCAGAGTCAAATGCCGACAAGTTATCTTTGTGTATCATAATCTCTTAATATTGTCTTTATAATATATTTGGAAGTCAATATTTGATTATAGTTAGGAGACAAAAACAAAGTGGATTGCATGTCATGTTGATGCTAATATTTTATAGATTATTCAGAAATGCAAATACATGTCTACATGTATCAGACTATCATTTACAGGAGTATAGAGCAGTGTAGATGTTTACTTACCCAAAATCTTCGGGTTATTTTTAGCGATGTCAGATTCTACATGAAGAAAATAGTAGAAGGGACAGGGCTCGATGATTATGCTAATTGTTCTCAAAATTAAAAGTAAATTATTTTTTTAAGTTGTTTTTATTTAATTATTTTTTGGTTTTTGGTTGAGTGTAAAGCTTGAAGTTCTGTTGAATGGTTATGAGAGTTTTCTTAGTTAGTTCAAAATATGTAATTAAGTTATCGAAAACTCTAAAATAGTTTTTAAATTTAAACTTGATATTTATTGTGAACTGTGGGGAGTTGTGAGTCCCTTTAGGCCTCTTTCAAATTCTGTTATCTATAAGGTTAAAGTTTTTTCAGTAGGCTACTTTCAAGGGAAGTGCGTTCAAAATTTTTACAAAATAGGAAAAATAATCCATATGATTTCGTAGTTTGCTTCAATTAAAAAAATCATAAATTATGTTTATTTAGGCTATAAATTTATTTTTGGAGTACTTTTAAGGATCTTAATGAAAAGTATTTTAAAGTCAAAGTTAAAATAAATGAATAGGATGGCTAAATTATAAAGGGATTAAGATAATATAGGCCAATCATTTGTCTTAATGAAGAGGGGCAAACACAGTTGGTTTCAGAGCGTTGGTTTGGCTCATTTAATGAAGACTTTGGATGGGAATCCAAAAGTGGTTGAGCGCGATTAGTTGGGAACTGACCATGTGTGGTATTTAAATTAATGTTATATACTTATGTTGAATGTATGTTTTATCGCTAGATATATGATAGGAAGTTTATTCTCTCTTTTATTATCTTTTTATCTTTGATTGTTTATTACTCATATTACTTATCCATAAGTGAATTAGAATATAGTGGTTCTATGAGTTGAATAAAGAAATGACAAAATGAATGGAAATATAAGTAATATAAGTGATATTTGCTAATTTAAAAATGAAAGGCGTACTGATAAGATCAACGTATTAGAAATTGAGAATAGGGGAAAACGGTATAAAAATAGCTAGAATTAGCTATTAAATAAAACACAAGTATTTGTCTCTTGAAACTTTGAGTATCTAATAGTCACTTCTAATCAGATTAAAGTCGTGATGCTTATCACTACAACCTAAATATAAATAAGGAAGAGATAATCGTACTGATTGAGAATCAGAAAGTGATTTATATAGGATGTTAGTATGAGCTCCTAAATTGTAAGAATTTGCATGTACATGACATAAAGCATTGAAATTACATTTTTTAAGAGTTTGATTAGTCATTAAGTTGATCAAGTATTGAGAATTTAAATTCTTATATCTATTCATTTGAACAATAACGGATGAATGAAATCATCATTAAATGAATTGATGATTAGTAAGATGTTTGGTTATCTTACAATATCTTGAAAGTACTGAATTTCTGTTTCAAAAATAGAAAAATCGAAAAATCTGTAACTAATGTAAAAAACATAAGGCAATAATGAATAGTAGAATCATTTGAGTTACAAAATCTCTTTGTTTTGAATTATGAATAGTTAAGGAAGACTTCAATTTATTGAATGATCATACGAATTCGTAACATCTTTAGCTATATTTTTGAAAAGCAAACAGATATAAATTACCTTTGTAAGTTAGGACTAAGGAGTTGTTAGTGATCTAGGTATTGTGAGAAAGTGGTTAAGGTTTGTAAAGGGACTAAGAACAAGATAAATGTGAGAACAACTAAGGTTGACAAAAATGGAACTGAGTAGAATCTATATCATAATCTTGATTCATTCACAACATAGCAGACTAGTGTGAGGGTCCTCACCCATCTTTGAATAAATGAATGTATTGCGAGGTTCAGTATATAAGAGTCAATGAAGTTTCTTCAGAGTCAATTGGACACTTAAATATAGGCCAATAAATGGTTCATAAATTCTAACATAAGTATGGGAATTCGAAATTTAGGTGAACAAGTCCTGGTAAGATAGAATGTCAAACTGTGAGTTTGATAGAAATTAATCTAACTTCATGAGGATCTTATGGGAAGTTAAACTCCAAATATTGAAAGTTTTGACTAAAGTATTATATAACTTGTATTAGGGAATATTTTGTATATTAGTTTAAATTTAATTTTACACCAAGTGAGTAAAATGTAACATAAAGAGAGGTCTTAGTAATTGAATGGAATAAGGTTATTGGTGAACTCATGAATAGAAACTGATTTAACAAAGTTAGAAATGTTATGAATTTTCTAACTAGTCAAACGAAAAGTTAAGTAAATTGGCTGACGAGATGGAATTGGTAATTGGTTTCTACTCCACACATTTAAATGGTATTTTTAGTAGACATTTAGAGAATGAGTAAGAGTTGCAAGATTTGTCAGGTTTCATTTTCTGATCTGATTAGATTTCTAGATATCTTGTCATGGTATGACAGATGTAATTAAAGATCTATAGTCGTATAATAACTTATGTAATTCCAGATTTTTGTTGAGAAACGTTTGAAAGGTGATGGATCAGATAGATACACAACTCTCCTTTAGTATCTAATATTGTGCTCAAATATTATTTGCATCACTATATAATTTTAGACTAATTATAGTTTAAAATTTATTGACTGACATTTCTAATAAGAGATGATCAATGATGAGAAAATAAATGGGATGTATACTAAAGTTTGGTGGATGGAGAAAGAATTATCAAGAGATTTTGAAATTTTATTTAGCTAAGAATGAAAATAAGTAGTTCCATCTAAAAAGCAAGATTGGCTTGATCTTGTTAAGTAGTGATGCTAGAATGGAATTCAAGGCATGAAATGTGAAATAAAGTAATTTTATCAGATATTCCACTAAATTGCTCATTTGACTCGTCAAAAAATCACGAAATTCAAGGATTGGCAAAGTAATGGAAATAAGTTTTTATTAAATTAAGAATTTAGGAATGAAAAGTTGAAGTGTTTATGATCTCTACCATCGAGTTGTTGCATACGACGAAGGTAATTGGGTTCAATTAATGGTTTCAAGTATGAAATAGTATTAAAGGTTTGGATTAAAAGAGTTTTATAAGAAGGTTTATTTTCTCATTTCTCTTTTAGTTCAATAATCTTAAAGTTTAAATTTCAAGGATGAAGTTTTTTATTAGTTAGGAAGAATTGCGATATTCGAGACTTTCACAAACTTGATTAGGAGGCTAATTGAGTATTTTTCTGATTCTATTTGGAATTTAGGTATCCAAAGTGAGACCCACATATTGCGGACTAGAGATCATAAAGTAAAATGTAATTTTTTTTTATGATGAATGCTTATCGTGTGTATTTTATTGTAACGTTGGAGTGTGTAGAGATATGTCCTCAATTTTTTGTAATTGGGGTTGTAAATGGGTATCTCTAGGGCACATGGGAAATAAAAATGACTAGTTCCTTAAAAACTAGTAAATCTAGAGTCAAATATCAAGTGGGATTTTGTCGTAGTTTACGTGCAAGTTGGGATCAATGGCAGTGTAAGATGTTAATGAAGTTGGTGCAATACCTTACCTAGAGGTTTATGTCATTTGGCAGTAGTCGACGTTGAGATTGGGTCCAAATTAGTGTAAGTTTGGTCTAGTATGGCAAGATAATTGTTCCATATAGGTTTAGTATGCTACGGATAAAATTAAGATTTTTGAGTTTTGGTGTGACCAAAACTAGTCTTATGAAATTTTTATGAAGATGGGTTGTTTTGTTGAGAGTTTAGTTCAATTTAGTGATAAATCGGATCGAAAAAGAGTGTCGAAAGCAAAAACACGTCAAAATAGAATAAAAAAGAAAGTAAGCTATTGACTAGTAGATGATGGTTTGTATATAAGTATAAGTTTAAAAATATGAAACGAATTCATTTCATTTTAATAGAGAGAACAAACATGTTCAATCTCTAAACCCCACAACTAGGATTTTTGCTCTACAAACTCCTGATGTCTGATTTTCATCCTATTTCTTTTCACAAAACTATAAAGCATCGCGAGACAATCATTTTGAGCTAAGTCTCTACAGTGGAAATGAGGTATCTGGTATGCAATATGGTAAATACTCAATTTCGGGTATTTTCCTTAATTCTATTTGAATTCTCGTGATTTCTTGATATTTAGCTGAGATTTGATAGAGTCGAAACAATTATATAAATTAATATTTTTTGAAACTGTTCCTAAATGTATTTTGTCCATAGTTCTCATCAGGTTTCGGAATTTGGTTTCACTTGAACCTCGACCCGTAAAAAAATATGGTATGTAGGGAAGCTACTGAACTATTTTCAAGGAGATCCGATGATCTGGGAACCCCAAAAAATAAACTCAAATTTGGTTGGTTGTAAGTAAACCATACAATGATCTTTACTATTTATTGAATATTTTTGTACTTGTAATTACATCATAGTTTGCATTACATATCATCATTATTGGTCATTCATGCATAGAAAAAGTGAGGGGTATAAGCTTGTTTCAGAGTCTGGTTTGTTTGAAATTAGATTTCAATCCTACCTCAAACATCGGCTACTGAGACTAGTTTCGGACTCAAATGTTGACAGTTTGCCTATCATAATCTTTTAATATTGTCTATGTACTATTTTTTCAAGTTGATATTTAATTATAGTTAAGAGAGAAAAACATAGTGGATTCCATGTCATGTTGACGCAAATATTTTATTGATTACTTGGAAATGCAAATACATGTCTCCATATATCGGACTATCATTTCAAGGAGTACAAATCAGTGTGGATGTTTATTTATCTGACATATTCGACTTATTTTTTATGATGTCAAACTCTACATGATTAGAATGTAAGATGAGACAAGGCTCGATGATTGTGCTAATTGTTTTCAAAATTAAAAGTAAACTCTTGTTTTTAAGTTTTTTATACATAATTATTTTAGGGTTCTTGGGTGAGGGTAGGACTTAAAGTTTATTGAATGGTTATAAGAGTCTCCTAAGTTAGTTTAAAATATTTTGAAAGGTTCACGTTTCGATTTTGTTGTACTTTGGGAATGTAAGTTGTAATTAAGTTATCGGAGACTCCAAGTTAATTTTAAAATTTGAACTTGATATATATTGTGAAATAAAGCGATATGTGAGTCCTTTTAGGCCTTTTTCCATTTTTGCTATTCATTAGGTGAAAGTTTTCCAACAGGCTACTTTTAAAGGAAGTGCTACCAAAATTTTAACAAAATGCAGAGAATAATCCCTATGATTTCCTAATTTGCTCCAATTGAACAAATAATAAATTAAATTCATTGAGTCTATAAATTTAGTTTTGAAGTTTTATTAAGGATCTTAATGAAAAGTATTTTGAAGTCAAAGTTTAAAGAATAAATTAATCTGACTAGATTTTCGAGGAAATAATATAATCTAGGCCAATCTATCATCTTAATGATGAGGGGGCTGACAGTTTCATCCCGAAATCACTATTTTGTCTCCTTTATACTCGTATACTTAAAAATACATAATTACAGTCAATTAAAGCTTATTTTTGGTTATTTATACCAAATATAGTACTAAACTAGTGCTACATATAAGTCTAAATAACCACTTATCAAATATGCTGAAGGAGTTATAATCCAAGCCATAACAATATATAGTGCATCAAAAGACTAAATATATTCATTCTAACCTTTTTTGATATCGAAATTCTTATATCGACGTAAACTTAATTTCATAATTATCCCAATTCATCTCAAAACTGTTACAACCATTCTAAAGAAGATCCTAGATATACACAAACACAAAAACTCATTTAGACAATATATTATATCAAAAACAATACATACAAAAAAAGGAATAAAACTGAGTAAGTCACAAAAAATCTTACAGCTTTCCCTTTCTTTTATAGTTGCTCGAACCTATCAATACCTAATTTTAACAATTTGATAATGATAAATAAGTAAATGCCACACTATCCAATACACTTATAATAGTCAAATGCATTATACGAAAACAACTTAAAAAAATGATAATATCGCAAGGAATCATAAATATACAAATATGCGATCTATCTCGTTTATGTTGACTGACCATAATTAAATGACGTGTTTCAAAAGTGGTGGGTAAACTGTAACAAAAATTTATGAGTTTGAGATGAAGTCCCTTGAGAAGCCATGCCCCAACTCTCCATGGAGTATGATCCTGGCAGGTATCACAAATCCTTCTAAAATCTCCTTCATGTCTACAACGATCAATGACTCCAGCCATAGAGCACCATGGTGTTCACCCTACCACACATATAGCCAGTAAACATAATGAAACCCTAAAGAGTCTCCTTCTACTTGTGTTTATGAATGCATGACCAATAAATATGTAGCGATAAATCGTGGATGCAATTATATTTGATAAATACTCATACAGTGTAAAATTTACTATGAGATTTACTTAACTGTACAAACGTGATACCGCAACTCCCTAGCGCTTCAGGTCAGTACAATAGTCCATAAGCGGGTTAGTAAACTAATCGACATGGGGCTCCAACCAAAGTCCTACAATTTATTTATAATTTCGGTAAGATTCTATAACAATTCCACAATTTTTCAAATTTATTATATTTTATTAGTCATTCCTCGACCCTAAAACCCTGAAATCACTCCAAATTAAATCCTCGCATGTTCGAATCCTAATAACGACTCCAAATTATGGTTCAACATTGAAAATTTAAGTTGATTAGGCTCTTGAAGATTTCTTCAAATTTTGGGCATTTTTAGGTATTGTAACACGTATTACGAGGTAAAATCCTAGTATAAATCCTTGAATAAATCCCAAAATCCTCATTTTTCATAAATACACTGATATTTATATATTTGTCCAAAAATACTATTTTTTTAAATTTTCCTAATTTATAAGGATATTTGTAATTAATTTTTCAAATTTAAAAAAAAAAAATTATTTAATTATGGGGAAAGGGTTTAATCCTTAAATAGGGCAAGGTACAGCTCAGCTGAGCAAAACCAAGTTTGGCATGGTTTAGGGGTCATCCCCTTCCTCCCCCTTGAAACAAAACAGAGAAGATGCTTCTCTTTTTCATTCTTCAAATACCTTTTTTTTAAAGTGGGTTCACCAGTTGTTTGGAATCCCTCCCCCTTCGTATTCATCAAATCCCACTTTCTTCTTAAACCCCCACATTGTTCCTCCCTTCCTTATGGTTCCTCTTTGTTTTTTATCACTATTTTTTATGTTTTTTTCTTTCAAACCAGTCGATCCTACTCTTAACTACTTCTCCTCCTCCTTTCATCTTACACAATTGACACAACATCACCATCATGTTCTTCCATTCAAGAATCCAATCCCAAACAATCACCATAGCCAAAATAAAAAAATCAGATTTTCATTACTTACCTCACCTTCAGTGCCATTAAACAATCACGACACCTTCTCTCTCCATTTGATTGATTGAGTAATAAAGGGAGAGGAAATCGAACCAGGGATGACTAAGAGGACAAGAATATACAGTGAGAATGACGTAGGAGTGGAGGGAGTAACAATGTAGATGATGACATTGAGGAAACAATGAATAGGGAACAGCACTACTTATTTCAATTTTTATTAAGAATGGTTGCCAAAATACCATTTTACCTGTGTCTTTTTATCCTTTAATATATGAAACCGATACCCTTTTAGGTAACTCGAATTTTTTCTACTTCTTCAAATTTATCTCCTCATATTTATGTCCAAATTAAACCCAAGAATATACCCTATTCCAACCAAATAGTGGAGAATTTATGAATGTGCTTCAAAACTCCCATACAACTCGTATCGCCCACAAATCATGGTATAGGCCCACATCATATCATGAAGTTGGTTTAAATGTACAAATTCATAATTTTAACGTAAACACAATTGTTTTGCACAAAATCTAAAATTAAAGTTTGGGTCAATATTTTAATCATCTCGAGATTCATTTTGACACGTATATCGAGATAAAACCCCATGAAATTCTAATTTATTTGGTTAACTTGAATTATAACAAAATCACATTGTATATATTATATAACACTAGGAACACATCACCTGATAATAAAATTACATGTAAATCTCAATTCACTGATCCTTATCTCCTGACTCACGGTCTAAACCATAATTAGGCTCTGTTAATCTATGACTAGCCTGGATTATCGAGTTAAGAATTTTGGGATTTGATAATATTTCCAACTAATAAAAATTTCATCCTTGAAATTAGAATTGAAACCAAATTTATCATAACTAAAATAGATCTTGTAAATGCTCTTTGATATATGACTATCGTTCCTAAGTTAACTATAAATCACCATGAAATTTCTACTTGACCAAGACAAGTGGAAATACTTTATTTCAAAACTTTTGAACCTTTCTATCCCCAAATAATATAGGTTGCTCTTCATATGAAACCTCACCCATCAAATTGAACTAATTCCATTACTATGTAATGCAAATCAAGTTACTTTTGTTTGAGCATAAACATATCAAAACATCATGAACTCTAGATAAATAAACAACCTTCACGATTCATTTCAGGATATCAAAAGGTTACATAAATTTAGGATAGAGCTTTCCCTTAAGTCAAAATCTGTAATAGCCTTTGCAAGGGGAGGCCTTCACAACCAAATATCTTTCATTATATTCCACGAATCGGCTATAGAGATCGTAATAAATTTTGCATCTTTCTTGAGCTGCTTTCAATCTTAGATGAATCTACTGAACAACTTCAGTGTGATCTCGTACCATCAGTGGCCTAAACTTCACCAAATCCTCTGATTTAGCCTAACTGGCTGAAAAATAATGATGTATCACAATCAAAACATCAACAACATCCATCTTAATATTAGAAGGATAATTGTTATAGTATATGCTCTTCCCATGAACATTAAGATTCCAAATAAAAAACCTTAAGTATGTCTTCCAACACCTGGATAGACCTTTCAGTCTGATCCACCTACGGATGAAATGCAGTAGTGAAATGAAATTGACTTCGAAACTATTTCTCTATGCCATGACCACTACGTGCACTAAGCATCCTGAATAGAAACTATAATTAAAGGCACTCCATGCAAGCAAACAACCTCTAGCTCATATAAAAAGCTTAACTACGTTATGGTATCAGAAAGTGACATAGAAAGAAAATGATGAGACTTCATCCGTCCATCAATAATAACCCAGACTGAATCATGTTTCTATATGAAGTAGGCAAATGACTCAAAATATCCATCACAATATGTTTCAATTTTCATTAAGGTATGAGAATTGGGTCCAACGTACCTCCAGATTTTTGTCTTTCAGTGTGAACCTGTTAGCAAATCTCATACCTCCTTACATATTCAAACACATCCATTTTCATCCCTAGCCACCAATATAATTGCTTCATATCATGATACATTTTTGGTCTTGCTAGGATGAATGTTATATCTAGATAGATGAAATTCTCTCAATATATCATCTTGAGTCTTAGCCACTAATGGAATTCCAAAGTTTGCCTATAAGCTTTAAACTCTTATTCGAAAACTCAGCCTAATCTAGATTATTGCTATCAAGAGAAAACTCCTTAAACTTCATATACTCTAAATCAATATTATGAACCTTTGATAAAGTCATCATAATGACCTTTTCAAACAAACTTACTCATAAGTCAATCGCTTCTTCCATTCCTAAAATGCATTATCTCATCCTTTTGACTATAAGAATTCAATATTTTTTTGAATTAATTCAGTGCTTGGTGTAGCTATCTTAGAGAAATCTTTCACAAATCAACTTTTGGATTTTGGGGATCAAGCGTAGCGAAAGTTTTTCAAAACCTTTTTGAATATCCCTGAACCAAGATCATATTGACTCCATTAAATTGATATATTAATAGAGAAAAATCATACCTTAACAAGAACACCTTCATGTTTGCCTTTTTTATATTAATCTATTCCTTCAAGAAACTGCCCGAGATGACTGCCCTCTATCAAAATTCCACGCATGAATGGACGATCACGATTTGGAGTGCTAGTGCTAGAAATTATAGGGCAGATATTCTCATAAAAACTATATAGAAAAATGTCAACAACAACTGTGAGCGTGATGTCTTATTTATAGTATATTAGATTCAGTTGTAAACGTATTCCATCTCCTAGTCGCAGTCTAAATAGAGTCTTAGATAAAGTCTAACGCTATAAAGGATAGACTCATAAATAACCCACAATTACTAATCCTACAAGAGTATTAATTTATCTAAAACTTAATTAAGAATTAAAGTCATACTATAATTCAAATTAAAGTCCTATTCAAATTAAGATTTATTAAGAGACAAAAGGTTTTTAGCAACACTAGAAATGTAGGAGAATTTTGAATCCAAGTCAAACTAGGGCATTTAATGAAAATCTTCAAAATGAATTTTATCAAATAAAATTCATCAACCTATACAATATTAAATAATGCAAATCCATCATTTATGCGCGACCCAATAAGTTCATACAATGTTGGTAGTGAACCAAAATCTTTTTTGGCACACAAATGATAAGCAACCTCTAGCAAGATATTATGACTACCCAAGTTGCATGAAGATCAATAAATCAATACAACTTAATAGACAGTGTATATCATATCCCATTGTTATGCGATATCTTCTTGATTGAACATAAGACATGGAATGTCACCCTTATTATTCAATCTACTAGTCTTGATATCAGAGTAGACTGAAATTGTCAAGTGATATTGATCTGATCAATTCAATAGAAAAGGCCATTTCTTAATCTAACATACAGAGGGTCCTAGTAAATATCTCTCTCAAAAAAAGAAATGAGTTATATCTTAATCACACATCATCCACACATTGTTCAGATAATGACCAATTACAACTTCTATAATCATTTGGTTAAAGAAGACATTTAATTATGTTAAATCATTGTGCTCCTAATGTTGGAGGCTCTGGTGACGTTTAGATCTATAGTGTTATTTAGGTTCGATAACCTAAATTCTCCCATTGGTTTCACAATAAAAGCCAACATTATTCCCAACACTTGGAATCACAACTTATTCAATCATGAATCTGATGATGTAAACAATTTCTTTGGTTGCATCAATGCAGCTAAAAACTTAGTTTATGTTATAGAACTTGTTAGAATGAGTTTCCAACTCATTCATACAAAGTTAACACATCCATATTGCGATCATTAATCTTTTATATTAGTTCGAAACTTTGCATCTTGTAGCAATTTTAAAGACTCATATCTATTAAACCTATACAAATATAATAATATTTCTTAAGTGCTTTTGAAGTAATTAAGAATGTTATCAATAAATATTTAGTGGCCTTCACGAGAATCTATGAGATATATTTATGTTTTGCCCAAAATATATGATTTATCAAGTTGAATGCAAAGTATAACATATGTGATGATTTTCATAGCTAATGTGTATGGAATCTTATTCATATTGTCCCGCTCATAATTTGTCTTAAGCCTTTTAATTAAGTCTTGCAGAGACTTATGTTATAAGACATTAGTACAAATTCTTTTTAGAATCTCACACACTGAAACCTTTTGAGTTATTTGTCCATATAAGCACTTCAAATTAGAGCAATTAGCCTCTTAGGTCTATCTCTATAGATCTACATCACAAAGATATAGTTTTAATTATCTATGAATTTCATTTAGAAACTTTCCTCAACCAAGGCTTGACATTATGCAAGCTTAAGACCTTATTTCTAATGAATAATATATCATCAACATACATATTCGGAAAGATAATTGCTCTACCACTAACCTTTATGTATGCTCAAGGTTAATCTTTGATCCAATGAATTTAACTCTGTAATTATTTGATCAAAACAAAGAACCCAACTCTAATAAGTTTACTATAATCCATACATGGATCCTTTAAGCTTTCTTACCTTTCTAAAATTCTTACGAAAATCAAACCTTCAAGTTTTTCATACACATCTTCAAGGAGCATAAAGAAATGCTATTTTGAAACGCATTTGTCAATCTTATAGTCAAACTATGACGTAATGACAATCATAATTCTAGAACTTGAGTTTAGCTACTAGTGAAAAATCTTATCATAATAAACAACTTGTTTTATATTGAAGTTTTTCGACAAATCATGCTTTTAAATATGCATTTTTTTGTTTTTCATGTCACTTTAACTAATTTACATTCAATGGTCATGCCACCTTCAGGTAAATAATTCAAGTTCGAGACTTGGATAACATACGTGAATTAAAATTTAGAGTTCATAACACTTAGTCTCTTTATCCAATCTAGATGAGACATGTCTCATGATAAGTACTGATTCATATTGATCTAGTATCAAAATAAATCATTACTATCAATATTAAAGAATTCAAGATTTCTCTATCCAATTTCTCATTATTCTAGATTTTCAAGAGACATGTGTTACTTGTGTATACTCAACTAGTTCCAAACTTTTTCGAGAGAGATAGACTTCATCACTGAGTTGGTTCTAGGCACTAGTCCTATTTCTATATTATCATATCGCATTGCCCTGAGGGAGTTAGAGGAATTGAAGGCTCAGATTGAAGACTTGAGAGGAAATCACCACGCCTTCTATGTTTCCATAGGGAGCACCCATCCCTTTTGTGAAGTAGAAAGAGAGCATTTTAAAATTATGTATCGACTAGAGACAATTGAATAAGGTCATAGTCAGAACCAAGTATCCACTGTCGTAGATTGACAACTTATTTGAACAGCTGAGGAGAGCACAATTTTTCTCCTAGGTAGACTTGTGATTAGGGTATCATAAATTTAGGATCACGGATGAGGATAGGTCTGAGATAGCTTTTGACACCAGATATGGACACTCTCAGTTCACGGTCATGCCATTTGGGCTGACCAACGGCCCCTCCATGTTTATGGATTTGATTCATCGGCTTATAAGACCATTTCTAGACTGCATCGTGAAAGTTTTCATCGATTTATACTCATATACTCAAAAACTCGAGAGGATCATGAGCAACACCTCTCGGAGACATTGTAGAATTTGTTAGAGCACAAAATTTATGCCAAGTTCATCAAGTGTGAATTATGGCTTTTAGAGGTCCAGTTCTTAGGCCACATTATTTGGGCAGTAGTGATTGCAATGGATCCAACAAAGATTCACGCTATCAAGGATTAGTCGGCATCGACATAAGTCACTAAGATTAAAAGCTTTTTTGGTTTGGTAGTGTGTTACTGTAAATTCATGAAAGATTTTTTGAAAGACTTCGTTTAAGGAATACAAGCAGGCATTTGCTCAGCTGAAGAGGTTGTTGACCACTATGCCAATGTTAGTATTGCCAAAGGCTAGACATGGGTTATTGGTATATACAGATGTTTCTCATATGGATCTAAGCTAGAGGTATAGTGCTTTACACTTACAAATGGATAAAGATATATGAGAAGAACTATCCCACAAATGATTTAGAGTTGGCAACGATTATGTTTGCTTCAAAGATATAGAGACATCACCTTTATAGAAAAAGATTTACACTCTTGACTGATCACAAAGGTCTAAAGTATATTTTCTCATAAAAAGAGTTGAACATGAGACAACGTAGATGGTTAGAGTTATTAAAGGACTAAAACATTTCTTTGATATACTGCCCAAGAAAAGCTAACTTAGTTAATGTGTTGAGTAGGATACCAATTAGATATGCTAAGGTTTTCATATGCCATATGACGCATGAGTATGGTTAGTGAAAGCAGCGGTGATAACGAGTCGGTCAGAGGTTCATACTGATACTCGATTATTATTTGTGTACAGATAAGAGTACAAGGTGTGCCTACATAAAGAGTGTCAATGGGTCAAAGGATCGACATGTTGTATTTGATGTTCAACAATTTAACACAGTGTGCAAATTGTGTTGACTAGACCAAGAATAAGATAATTATCTAAGAAATAGAGTTAGATTGTGGATACTGTCAGTAGTAAAGCAAAAAGATGAGATTCTTCAAGATTCACACTATTCCTGGTTCACCATTCATTCAGACAGGACCAAGATGTGTCATGACAAGAGGAGACATTTCTAGCGGCCTAAAATAAAGGCAGACATGTCAAAATACATCAAGAACTATGAGAATTATCAGTAGGTGAAAGCTGAGCATCATAGACCTAGGAGATTGTTACAACCGCTTCCCATTCCAAGGTGAAAATGGGAAGACATAGCCATGGACTTTGCTAGAGGACTGTCGAGGACTAGTAAACAACACAATTCTATTTATGTAATTATGGACAGATTGACAAAATCTGCTCATTTCCTACCAGTCCCAGCACATTAGATATTCGACCAGCTGAATATATTATTCAGGAGAGAAATTACCAGGCTATCATATCAAATAAAGATGCAATGTAAATGTTGAAGATGTATTAAAGTATGTAAAAGCAATATGGTATGCGCCTACAATTGACATATGTCTAGCGTGGGCAATAATTTCCCCTATCTTACTATTAACTTATAGTAGTGGCAAATGAGATGTCATCACCACAAAGAGTTTTCGAAACTCTTAAGAATTTAACCT
The DNA here is from genome assembly GCA_039657365.1 of Stephania yunnanensis. NCBI lineage: Eukaryota > Viridiplantae > Streptophyta > Magnoliopsida > Ranunculales > Menispermaceae > Stephania > Stephania yunnanensis. The sequence goes on along the minus strand of CM077582.1, from coordinate 31,219,547 downwards.
ATTTTAAAGTTTTTTCAGATTTAACTTATTTTAATTTAATTACTTTAATTAAAAAATAAACCCTAAACAATACGCTAATAAACTAAACAATTAATTAAATTAACTAAAATTCTAAAAACTCAAATTAAAGTAAAAAACTAACTTAAGATAACTCAAACTAATAATTCAAATAATTGAGAAATCAACATAAATAAAATATCCGACAATCATTTAAACAAACCCCTACTAAACATTATTATATACTCAGATTGTTTTCAAACTCTAAAATATAACATCACTTCATAATTTAGATATAATTATTAAATATGGAATCTTAAAATCATTCAATCGTAATTCATAATAGCTTGATAGCCTTTAGCCTGCTATTGATTTTCCTAAATTAAATGGAAATGTCACATTCTTATCATTGTAAGTCTACTTTTTGGATAAAATGCAAAATCGTAAAAATACAATATCATTAAGTTAAATGAAAATCATGCCTAATCTAAGCCAATATTACCGAATTCTTATAATTAACAAATTACAACACAATAAACTAAATTATCCAATCGGGAAATGCCTAATAGATTAGTCCTAATTACTACTTCTATAATTGTTGTCAATAACTATAGATATAGAATTCGAATACTCCATTTTAAGGAACATAGTGACCACTATGCACTCAATATAGAGAATTACTTGTTGTAATATGCAAAAACAACTTGTCTTATCCGTATTAACTTATATGAATCGATTTAAAGGATTAAGTACATGAGTCCATAATTATAACGACATAACAATCCTAAGTATATTTCATGCATAAAATTTGTTTAGATTAACAAACTACTCACACATGCTAGAAATAAACAATGCTAATATGTAATAAAAATACATAATTAAATAAATAAATACCTTTAAATCAATGCTTCAATGTTGCTTCACATATAGAATTTAATAAAAGAGAAGTGAAAACTAAGGAGTATTTAAAAAGTAATTGGAAAGAGTTATTTCAAAGCTCCCTAATCCTACATATAGATCCCCTAGAAATACTTATCCAAGATATATACAAATTCCCTATATTAATCTAAAAAATTCGTCAGAGACCTCAATGATTCCTCACTTATACATAAATCGCTGAGTAAATCAATGTGTTTAGCTCTCAGTGCTACATCGATTTAGCAAGTAATCTATAGTTCATTCTCCAATTCGTTGTGGATTCGCTAGCCTTCTTCTGCCGCAGATTTATATAATGATTTCTATTGTTATTTCAAAGCGCTGGCTATTAACTGGTGTAGTTTTAGATTTTACTATTTTTCTTCTATTTTTCTTTTCTTCCATTTCTTCATTTTCCTATTTAAAACTTGAAATCACAAAAATTAGAGAATACCTAGTATAATATAATCATTTATGCCAAAAATCAACCTAAATTATACTATAAAAGGTGTCTAATTATTGACTTATCAAATACTCCCAAACTCAGCACTTTGTTGTCCTGAGCAAATGAATATTATTAATTATATTCTCTTTTCATTCTTATATATTGATTTCAATCTAATTCATCTTAAATCAAATAATAGAAATTTTAAAATAAAAGTGATTTTCAAATGGAACTATATTACCCAAAAGTAAATAAAAGTTATGGTAGAAGAGAGTTATTTAGTCAAATCAAAACATCCCTTATTAATAACTCAACCAAATAATGTAATACTTTTTAGAACATGAAGTTCTTTACCAAGGCCAATACATAACATAGGTTTTCTCAATATCTACTTACAAGCATTGAACTTATAATGACTAGTGTAGAATCTCAAAACACAAAAACCACTAGATTAATTTCAATTTTGTAAAATACTTTACAATAATACCACAATCAAAGTCAATAGAAATTTTGCTAAGATATCAATGAATATGTCATTTAGACATTTTAGATTGGGAAATACTTCATTCAACTCTAGCTTCAAGTACTCGAGTTAAAATTTTTCTTTCGAAGAGTGTATGAACATCCATATTTTTCACCTCTCATCATTTTTCTACTCCATCCTAATTGTTTCTTTTCAACATATTTCTTTTAGATTTACTTTTAATTTTAGTCCCCGCTTCTTTTCCTTTGGACATTCTTATCTTTTTCCCACTATAGATTCCCTGCTCGATTTCCTTTGGAATCTGTAGGATTCACTATATATTTTAATTTTGTAAACTCTTATTAACACTTCTCACCGTCGACTAAAATTAAAGAAAGCATTTTTTCTGACTTATAGAAATTCTTCAATTTCTAACCCATTTCTTCATTCAATTGTGGCATAATATCTTTTATATATAATATAAAAATACTTAATAAATAGCTTTTTATCTTGAGATTCTTAGAAATCTATCTTGTTCATCTTGCATGATTATTTTGATTTTCTACCCATTATCATGACTAACACTAGACATTCAATTTAGTGGTAACATAAGGTAGCAAAGTTAATAAAAAAAGATCTAAAATTAACTCCTTCTATCATAAACTTCACTTAGGTTGTAAAATATCACTTCAACTCAAGATCTATTATATATTCATTTTCATTCTTTTTCTAACTTAAAAAACATAAAAAAATGAAATTCATACTTACTTATTTTAGAAGAAGTTGGAAAATGTTTTGTCAATTTACTTCAATATAAGATTAAAAGTAGTTTTGAACTTTTTTTCTAAATTTTTTTCCTTTCACTGTAATGAATGTCATACTTCACCTAAAATATCCCTAAACTCATTCTAAACCTTGCACTCAAGGTTTTAAAATTAATTGTGGTTTCCAAGGTAACAAACATATCATGTGAAGCATAAAGAATTTGATATGTGTGACTAAAATGTAAATAAATATGCAAATATGGAAGTCAACAGTTTCAAGTGAATGGAATGCAGAAGCGAACATAAACTTTCATTAACAAATATTTCACTAAAAGTAATACTATGTATTTTCAATCATTCAATGCATACAAGATGAAATAATTACGCGTGACAATGACTAGAAGTGAGTTCATTATCAGTTTCATCATCTTCGACCATATCTACAGAATGTTAAGAAATATAGCTATCACCTGGTTGTAAATCCCATTTGGAAATCTCAACTGTAGAGATGGGATGTCAATGCTCCTTCTCGAGTCCTGCAAACAATTATCATGTCATCTCTTGGACGTCGAATGGCAGCACTGTAGAGTACTTTTGATTGCCACTATCATTTCATCGTTGTGATGAATCTTTGTCCGGCTACACATTAATGAAGAAAATACAGTTCGAAAAAATTCTCTTCTACTAGGGTATGATGAAAATGGTGCTGAACTCGTAGGAATACTCGGTATGTTTACTCTAGCCATTAAACATGCCCTTTATATGTGTCTTCTCTTATTTTCTTTCTATTTTTAGTGGTGCTTCACTATCTTACTTACCTCACATTTATTAAATCGAACTATTCGTGTTCATCGTCTGAATCATTGTATCGTACCGCCTTCTTCATTCGTTACGCCCGCGTCATTTACGGTCCTATCGGACAATACATTAAGTTTAATATCAAAACCTACACCTGCCTTCCAACAAAATTTGGTGATGGAAATTAGGAACGATAATCCTTCATTTTTCGTAGGCTGAATAGCGAACTTCATTGAATCATATATAATTTTCTCAACTTTGATATAATCCTTTTTCATCACTATATGGTATATTAAAGTACCTTTGAGGTTCTTTACTTCAAAGTTTTTCTTAGTTAAGTAAAAACATTCATCTATAATATAACTCTAACTCTTCGTAATCTTCCTAAAATAGATGGTTTCAATAAATTTCAGGTGCGCTTCGCTATCAAATGCAAATCTCCTCCCGGAGGTATCTGTTATGGATCTTGGATTATTTGAAAATGGTACGATTCCTTATCTTCATACTTGATTTTCATGTAATCCTCATCCGTTCTATGTCTATTATGTGGAAGACCAAAAAAACTATTCAACCTCGCAGGTGAAATGTCAATTTTCTTCCCTTAACGTCCATTTTTTCCCATTCCCTACTAACATGTCTATTGGTATAAAATTGTCGTACAATTTTTTAACATCCCCTCTCTCCTCTTCTCATATAGTCTCTTAAAATTAGATTCCATCCCCTAACTCTGATGATGCTCATAATTCTATCCTCATAATGGCTTACATTTTAAATGTTAAACCATCTCTCAGGAATAATGACTCTATTTTTATCACTGTAATACCTCATTTAAGCTTTAGGTCTCATAAATAAATAAGGCACCAAATGACTAGGGTCTGGTTTCTCTATATATTCTTCCTTATCAAACGACAATGGAGATCTCTTTCTAAGTTTAACCCTTCAGGTCTAGGTTCTCTAATGCTAATCCTGGTAGGTATTATATTCTATAGCATATTTATGCTTTGTTTGGGTTGCACTGCACCTTTTCCTTTATCTTGTCAACTACCTCTACCTCTACCTCTTCCTCTACCTCATCCCATCAAAGGTTAATTCCGCTATGATGAAATAAGTAAAATGAAATTCAGTCTTTGAGATTCCATAATAACAAGGTAAGGAAAAAAAAATTATGTAAAGATTTTAGTGCAAGATTTAAAAGACTTGAAAGTGATTCGTATAAAATATTTGTATCAACATGTCCCTTTTTATAAGTATGTATGCGTTGGAAACAAATTGTAGAAACCCCAAAACTCATTTGAAAACCTATATTTGAATTCAAAAGGTGCATAAAAACCATTTTGCAAAATATTTAGTAATAAAAACCTAAAATTACATAACTTTGGAATTTTATCGAAAATCGATTTTGTTCAAGGTATCAAAATCAAAAGGTTGTAGAGTATTGATTCATTACCTTCTTAGGAGTGAATCTCTCTAGTAAAATGCTCTACTAGCTCCTTTAGTTCCCCTCTCCACGCTCCAATTTCGGACAAAACAATTACCAAGCCCTGAGTTGGGTGTACGAGCTTAGATTTAAAATTTACAGGGTTGAAGTGCTCTTAATCATGGTAAGATGCACTTTGGAGGCTTTAATTCAATCTTTGAAGAATATAGGGAAAAATATATATATCAAATCAATGGGTATAAGGGTATTAGCTGCGAATGGGTTTATTATTGGCAATTTGGGGTTCTATTTTTTTTTAAAACACGAATTCATGCTGAGCGAATCAAAGTTTAAGTTAAATCACTGACAAATTGCCAGTTGAGTCAATTTTCACCCAAAAACTTGCAAATTGCTAGCTATTTACCCAGTGATTCCTAGTGTTAATTGGTATCGCTAGGAAATCGCTGAGTCATTTATTACTATTTTTCCTATATATTCCATATTTGATTAAATATCACACATAGAAATCATAATTAAGGTTGAATGATCTCTATTCAATATGGGGTATCATAATAATGAATTTGGACTTTTATTCAGGGAATAATATAGTAAATAATTGCTTTACTACTTAAAATAATTAAAAACAAATTAGATTCACGTAAGAAATGAATATTCTAACTATACTAATTCTCATAAATGGAAAGGTATTGGCTTCATCAATCTTTCTTATATGAAATTATTTCAAAATAGTAATCATAAAATACTCCAATTATAAGAGTTAAAAGTTGAGAGAAAAAACAAATAAATAACTAATCCTAACTAATCCTACTATACAAGCTAAAAATAACGATAGAGTATGGGTTGCCTACCATGGAGCGTTATTGTTTATATTCATTGGCTCAACTTAGTAGATATGATCACTCATCGTTCGGTTTAAGCGAGTTAAGCTGACCATCAGTCAATTGTTTGCCATGCTTGATGACTTCAGCTTCCTTATCAATCACAATATCTTTATAACGTCTTTCTGGGTATTTATCACGATAAGAAGTCTCTACTTCATAATTATCATCAATCGTCCATTCATAACCATCTTGAAAATATGCGTAATCGTTTCCCATCATGAGTGTGAGTGCAAGTTGTTTGACATTGAGAATAGCTCTAGCTGTCTTAATAAAAGTACGTCCCATCAATATCACATCATTTTTCTCAATCTGTGGTACTACCAAGAAGTTGGTGTAGTATTTGAATCATCTTACTTATATTGGAACATTAATGGACATTCGTATTGGAAAGAATTTATCACCATTTGCTTTATGGATAAAAAAATGTGGAATAAAATCAATCATCGACTTGGCTTTTCTGAACCATTATTCAGATAAAATATTCATATCAGCTCATGTGTCAAGTAAAATGCTAGGGATTCTGACATCATTGATCATTAGGTGGAGGAATTGTTTCCTTGGATAATCTCTGCAAGTTTTGAACATATATCATAAATCTTGAAGCCTTCATCCTTCATCATTAGATTTTTCTTCCGCTGGTTGCTTTCTTTTTTGTTGGTTCACTTCAGGTTGTGTGTCTTCAAATTGTTGCTTTTGTTATTTCTTCTTGTTCTTGTAGTGTTGTTCCTTATACATTCATAATGTAATGGATTCATTCTAAATGGTTTCACTCATTTGGATTCAAACACTGGACTATACTTCATTACTTTGAACTTTGTTGGTTAGTCTTGAGGTTGATGATTTACATATCATGTTCAAAACAATTTTCATAATAAGGTTTAAACCTATGACCAATATTTACTTTAAATATTTAACCTACTTTTAAGCTTTCAATTTATATTGCACCGTGAGGTAGTAGATTGAGAATCAGATAAGGTCATGTCCATTTCATCCTAGTTCTCTAGAAAATAATATAAGTCTTAAAAAAAGAGCAAAATTGAATCTCCTACTTGAAAACTTTAAGGAATTAATTTCTTATCATGAAATGCTTTAATTTAATCTTTATAAATTGATACATTTTAATATTCATTATTCATGATTTCTTCTAGTTCTTGAAGACTCAACTTACATTGGTTTCTTGCTTCTTTATAATTCACGTTACATGTTTTTATTATAGAATAGGTTTTAAGTTATAGTTCAACTTGTAAATGACATGCTTTTCCAATACTAACCTATAAGGTTTCATGACTATGGGTGTCCCGAATGCTATTTTATATGCTTATAATGTGTCTTCCAGTCTAAAACTTAAATCCTTGCTTGTAGGACTAATAATTATTTTCTAATATTAACTTGTTTTCTTTATTTGATGTTATGGCTTGTCCACTAGTTTGTTAGTGATATGCAGTAGATATCCAATGTGTGACATTGTACTTAGCTAGTAGACTAGCAACTAATCGATTACAAAAATATAAGACAATATTACTTATAAGTGGTCTAGATGCTCTAAAAGCTGTAAAGATTTTTTAACTTAGGAAATTAATCACTATTTTGGAATCACTAGTCATAGTAACTTTTGTTTCTTCCCACTTCGACACATAATGTACATCAAGTAAGATCTAAACATAGCCATTTAATAGTGAAAATGGTCCCATGAAATCTATACCCCATACATTAAACACTTCATAAAATAGGACAAGGGTTAAGGGCATTTGATTTCTATGTTATAGGTTTCATGTTTGTTGGCAATTTGGACAAGATTTTATATAAAGGAAACAATCGTGGAATAAAAGTGGGCCAAGAGAATCTGAATTCTAAAATTTTACGGCAGTTCTACACAGGCTGAAATGTCATTCACATGCATAAGTAAGATAATGAGATATAATTGATTGTACTTATAAATGTGGTACGCATCTCCTAATTATGTGGTCGGTAAAAAACTTCCTTAAGCAGGGTTAATCCCATTAATATTGTTTAGAATCCTTTTTAATTTTATTCGTTTTGGCTCTCATTAAGTTTGGTGATAACCAATTGGTAGTAATATAATTATCTATGTCGGCATACCAAGGGCCTTCAGTGTGCATATTATATAAGTATTCATCAGAAAATTCATCCTTTAGTGGTATAAGTGGTTCTCCATTCTCTAACCTACATAAGTGGTCTACTACTAGATTTTCGGCTCATTTCCTAACTTTTATAGTAAGTTCAAATTCTTGTTGGAGTATTATCTATCTTATTATTTTTGGTTTTGTATCTTATTTTGTCATTAAATATCGCAAAGCTGCATATCTGAATAAACTATTACTTTCGTTTGTGATAGATATGGTATAAATTTTTTTAAGGAAAACACTACCGCTTAAAGTTCTTTTTCATTAGTGTTGTAATTCAGTTAGGTTATATCTAGTGTCCTGGAGCCATACTATATAACATGAGATTCTTTCCCTATATTTTGACCTAAAACAACTTTGATTGCATAATTACTTGCATCACACATAATTTCAAAGGGCAATGACCAATCTCGTGATTTAATCAAAGGTGTAGTGTTAGTGAATCTTTTAATTTAACAAATGCTATCTTGCAGTCATTAGTAAATTTAAAAGGAATGTATTTATGTAAAAGTTTGTAGAATGCTTGTGTAATTTTGAAAAATATCTTACAAATCTTACAAAGAATCCTGCATGTCTAAGAAATGAATGTATCTCTCTTACAATAGTGGGGGTAAGGTAATGTTTTGATTGCTCGCATTTTTGTTTGGTCTACTTATATTCCTTTATGTGTCCTTATATTTCATAATATTAATCCTTGGTCTACCATGGAATGACGTTTTTCATAGTTTAGTACTAAATTCGTTTATATGCATCTTTTAAGTACTTTAGTTAAATTAACTAAATATTCATTAAAATAATTACCGTATATGGTGATATCATTCATGAAAACTTGAATGAAATTTTCCACATAATCATAGAAAATACTAACCGTAAATCTTTGAAGCGTTGCAGGTGTGTTACGCAAACCAAAAAGTATACTTCTATTAGCAAATGTACTAAAGGGTAAGGTAAAAGAACTTTTTCCTGATCTTCTTGGGCTACAGGTATTTGATGAAATCATAAATAACCATCTAGGAAACTGTAATGGGTTTTTCTAGCTAATCCTTCTAACATTTGATCTACAAATGGGAGTGGATAGTGGTCTTTTGTAGTTGAGGCATTCAGCTTTCCATAATCTATACATAGCCTTTAATAGTTTTGGACTCTAGTTGGTACCAATTCTCCATATTCAATTGTCATCACTATAACTCCTATCATTTTAGGGACTACTTGGACTGTGCTTACCCATTTTCTATCGGCTATTAGAAATATCATTCCTGCATCTAATAGTTTTAATATTTTAGTTTTTACTACTTCCATCATAGAGGGAGTTTAGTCTATGTTGAGGCAGTCTAGAAGCTTTGGTATCAGTTTGTAGATTTATCTTATATGTGCAAGTAGCTAGACTTACTCCTTTTATATCAGCTATGGTCTAGCATATTGATCCTTTAAATTCTTTCAATACATTAATTAGCTTATTTTCTTCTGAACTAGTTAATTTGTTAAGATTTATTACTGGTAATTTATCTCAATCTCCTAAATAAAGATATCTCAAATCTTTTGGTAAGGATTTTAGATCCAATCCAGGGGCTTTAGTTATAGAGGATATAAGTTTTGAGTGAGATCTAGATAATTCTAAGTAATAATTTAGTTTTGGTAGTTCATTATATGATTGTAAAAGATTTATTATTTCTTTCGTTTCCTCATCTCTACTTTCATCTTGTTCTAAATCTTCGATTTCCAATTTTAGTTTATCTATATTATCTTTTATTAAGGATTCATCTATTAATGGGTCTATCATATCTAATGTGCATATGGAAGCAACATCCATTTGGTATTCCATTGCATCATATACATTAAAATTTACTGCATCATCGTCTACTGGGATGGTTAATGTTCCATTTGAAACATCAATCTTCTCTTTTGCTCTTTTCAAAAAAGGTTTTCCTAATATTAGAGAAGTCATATTAGATAAGTAATTTTCTTTCATATCTAAGACATAGAAATCTGCTGGGAAAATCAAATCATTAACTTTTACTAGTACATCTTTGAGTACCCTAATTAGTTTAACACTAGATTAATTAGCTAGTTGTTTAACTATACTAGTTTCTTCTAAAGGTGCGTCTATCATTTGTTAATAGATAGATAAAGCAACAACATTTATGAAGGCTTCTAGATTGCATAATGCTTTAGAAATTTCGATGTTCTTAATAGTACATGGAATGAAAAATATTCCAGGCTAAGAACATTTAGGAGGTAACTTCTTTTGGATTAATGCTCTTACATGTTCTCCTAGACTCGCCATTTCATTAGCCTTAATCTTATTAGTACATAAATGTTTGATAAATTTTTGATACTTAGGTATATTTTGAATGACTTTAAACAAGGGTATATTAACTATACTTTCTTTAGGGTGTGCTTGATAGCAAAAAAAAATCTTCAATGATAAAAAAAAAATTTATCAAATCTTTTTGAGAGAATTTTATAAAGAAAACTTTCTCATAGTTGTTTGATTGCACAAGAAAGAATTTTCTTTTATAGTTCAATCCATGTGCGCGCAATGTCGGGCGGCTCGACGATGATGTTAGTGACGAAGCCAGAGACGAATAGAGAAATAAAGAATGTATATCCGCGAAAGAGTAGCAGATGTCAAGTTTGTTTGGGTGGAAGAAATGATCAGTTCGCGAGAGAGATGGAGAGGTTTTCAATTTTCCACACCAAAATATGAGAAAATAAATGTGGAAAATAAGGGAACGTGGTTTTTTTCTCAGTGCAGTTACAAAGCTATCAAACAATGGAAAAAACGGTTACACAAAAAAGTAGACAATTTTCTATGACTTTTTTTCATTTTCTTTGCTATCAAACACGCCCTTAATGTATCAGATAATTGTTTTTCTTCCCGCAGTTTCTTAGCATTTTTGTTATCTTCCAAATGGTAAGGGAATAGTGGATCCATATTAACTGATTTATCCTCATTATGTTTGTTACCCTTTTCGTATAGTTTTGCTTCTATTTCTTTACTAGGAACTAATTGGTCTGGCATTTTAGTTTCATCCATTTGCTTAGCACTTCGTAATATTATATATAGCTGGTGGTTTTCCATATACAGTAAGATAAGGTTGAGATGGTAATTTCCCTTTATTTACAAACTCACTCATCTATGTTGCCATTCGACTCAATTGGTTTTCAACTTCGGACATATCGTTTTTTAATGTTTGAGTTATTTGATATTGTTCCCTTTCTAAATTATTTGATGTTTTATACCTTTGATTACCCTGGTTGTTGATTTGATTACCTATACTTGATAGTGGGTAATTTGTGTAACTATGAAAGTTATAATTAGTATCAACGAACCATGATATTGGTTCATTATAGCATTAGCTTCCTCTATTTTGGTTTGTTGTTTCAAAGGATATCTATCATTAGAATCGCTTAATTCATTACCATATTTTATTGTGCTTAATCTATCTTTTAATAATAATTCAACCATGGATTTCAGCTCGTCTATCTTATCATCTTGTGTTTTATATGTCCCATTTACGTCACTTAGATTATCTTTAAACACTTCACTCTTCTCACCATATTGCTTTGATTGCTTAGCCATTGTGTTTAAGGTTTATCTTGCTAAAGTAGGTGTTTTATTGAGCAAAGACCCTCTACACATGTTGCTTAAAAATCTTCATTCTCAGTGATTTAATTCTTCATAAAAATACTACAGTAATGTTTTGTTTGTGAATCCATGCATTGGACATAGTGATATCAATCTTTTATTCCACCACAAAATTCATCAAAATTTTCTCTAGTTCCCATCGTAGCATTACTAATTCTTTCTCTATATAGACTAATTTGTCTTTTTGGGACATATTGATGAAGAAAGACTTGTAGCATCTTTGACTACTTGGTTAAGAAATTTTGAGGAAGGTAAAATAACCAATCTAAAGTTAGGCCTTTCAATATGGAAGGAAAAGCATTTAATTTAACATAATCTATTTCATATCTTTAAGTTTAAACGTGCATACTTTATCTACAAACTCTTTAATAAATTTTTGAGCATCTTCATTATCTTCACCATAGAAACACGATAAAGAATAGTCTGAATTTCAATTGAAATTCTAGAAATTCTATTCTAAAAGGTACGTACATAGGTCCATAAGTCATGATATTCCCCTCAGATTGCCTAAAAGTTAATTCTTCTTTGTATTCAACCATTTTATATGACTTCCAACAAGAAGGTTTCCAAGAGATTAATTTTTAATATCCTCCGCAATGGCAACATAAATTGGCACGTGTTGAGCGTGCACAATAATTTCCCGTATCTTACTATTAACTTGTTGTAATGGTAAATGGGATATCCTCTCCACAGTGATTTTTCAAAATTCTTTAGAATTTAAGGTACCTTAAAGTTTTGTCAGATTTAACTTATTTTAACTTGATTACTTTAATTAAAAGAGAAAAATGAACACTAAACAACTAATTCAAATATCCAAACTATAAACAACATAAATTAAATAAACTAACTTACTATAACTAAAAATAATATTTCAAATAATTGATGAATCAATGCAAATAAAATATCTAGCTGACATCTAAACAAACCCCCACCAAACATCATAATATACTCAGATTGTTTTCGAACACTAAAACCTAACATCGCTTCACAATATAGCTATAATTATTTTATATAGAATCTTAAAATCGTTAAATCCTAATTCATAATAGGTTAATAGCCTTTAGCCAACCATTATGTTTTTAAAATTCAATGGAAATGTCACATTCTAGTCACTGTAAGTCTACCCATTCGATAAATCGCAACACCTTAGAAATATAATAGCATTAAGTTCAATGAAAATCGTGCCTAATCTAAGCCAATATTACCAAAGTCACATAATAAAAAACTTAGAACACAGTCACCTAAGACATCCACTCAGGAAATGTCTATAGATTAATCCTAGCTACTACTTCTATAATTGTTGTCACTAACTATAAACATTGAATTGAATACTCTATATTAGGGAACACATTGGCCACTATGCACTCAACATAGAGAATTACTACTAGTAATACTTAAAACAACTTGTTTTATACATGATTACAATGTACGAATTGATTTAAAGCATTAAATAATTAAAAGACATAATTAAGTAAATAAATACATAACAATCCAAAATATGTTACAAGCTTAGGGTTTGTTTAGATTGATAAACTACTCACACTTGCTTCAAATAAACAATGATAATATGTGATTAAAAGAAATAATTAACTAAATAAATATCTTTAAATTAATGCTCCAATGTTGCTTCACATATAGAACTTCATAAAAGAGAACAGAAAAAGTAAAAAATAGTTAAAGAGTAGTTGGAGAGATTTATTTTGAAGCTCTCTGGTACTATATATAGTTCCCACAGGAATAGATATCCTAGAAAAAAACAAATTCCTTATATTAATCTTAAGAAACCATCACTGACCTCAGTGATTTGTCAGTGATTCCTCACTTATACATAAATCGCTAAATAAATCACTAAGTTTAGCTCTCAAAGCTTTATCGATTTAGCTAGCAATTTATTGTTCATTCTCCAATTCGTTGGGGTTTGCTGGCTTTCTTCTACTGTTGATTTATATGGCGATTTGAAGTGTTATTTCAAATCGCAGTCTTTTCGCTGGTGTAGTTTTCTAGTTAACTATTTCGCCTTTTCTTTCTCTTTAATTCTATTTCTTTATTTTTCTATTTAAAACTTGAAATCACAAAAATAAGAGAACACTTAGTGTAATATCATCATTTACGCAAAAAAATCAACCTAAATTATGCTAGAAAATGTGTTTAATTAATGACTTGTCAATATTTTAACACAGATTTTCACCCTTAAACTGATGAATGGACGGAGAGGTTAATTCAGGTTCTTGAGGATATGTTACGGCCTTGTGTATTGGAATTTGTAGGATCCCATGAGGAGTACCTACCATTATGTGGGTTTGCATACAATAATAGTTATCAAGCCATCATTGAGATTGTACCATTTGAGGCTTTGTATTGCAGACCGTGTCGCTCACCATCATGTTGAGATGAGCCAAAGGACTGAGAGTTAGTGGGGCATGAGATTATTGTTGATTACGCGAAGAAGGTATGACAGATTCTTCAAGGGATTATAGGTGCCCAGGAGAGGCAGAAGAAGTATGTAGATAAATATCAGAACATTCTTACAAACAACAAGGGAGCCTTACTCTATTTTAAGGTTTCCATCAAAAGGCTCTTTACGGATTTGGGTTGAAAGACAAGTTAGCACTGAGATTCATCAGACCATTTAAAATTAAGAGACAGGTCGAGAAAGTGGTATATGAGCTTAAGTTGGCTCTGCATATGTTAAGGATTGATACTTTCTTTCATATTTCAATGCTTTGACTAGTTGAGTCGAAGGCAGGCGTACGACCGAAATTTCACTTTTGTCAGATCGACCAAAGCCAGGACATTTTATATGAGGAGCAGCAAGTACAAATCCCAGACCAAAAGGTACAACAGTTGTGGAGCAAGTCTATCTAAAGGTATCCATCAAGTGGCGGTTCCATGATGACTCGAAACTCACTAGGCAGTGGGAGGACTACGTGCGAGATAGATTCCCGTACCTGTTGGAGTCGCATATAATCCTAACCTAAATTTTAGTTTTATGGAAGAAATTTCCATTAGTTGGGCATGACCCAAGTTTCTAATCCTTGTTTTTTTTGTTATCAACATCATGTACTTGTGATATGGGATCCATACTGAGATATGCGCACTGACCGAGGCATGTCGATGGGATATAATATATAATTATGTAATGATTTTCTAATGTGTTTTATATGTGTAGACATACTAAGTCATTCCTATTTTTCAATTATAGGTGTCAAGATGCAAGATGATTGGTTTCGTGAAATGTGTAGCTATCAATTTGTTGTTTTATTGATCGGTTGTAGAACACTGCGAATTTCTTAATGGAATAATAATATTGTGAATGGAATGTAGATTTTTATATTTTCAATTGAAAATGGAAATGGAAATTAATTCTGGGCATTTTCAGCTATTATTTTTTAAAAAATTACATTTGATAGGGGTTTGCCTTTGACGATAATATAGAGGTTTCAAATCCCTATGAAATCACTACAATTGATAGGGGTTTGAAACCCCTATGTAAGCCTTTGAAGATATTATAGAGGTTTGAGACCCCTATGAAATAGCCAAGATTTGATAGAGGTTTGAAACCCCTATGAAATAGTTAAGATTTGATAGAAGTTGAAACCCCTATGTAAGCTTTGAAGATACGATAACATCTTAAAAGATAACACTTTTCATAGAGGACAAAAACCTCTATGAAAAGTAGAATTTGTTCTAGTGATACTAGCTTAACTATATTGTCTTGTCATGGGTGCACTTAAATTTATAATCGGTTTGATTGATGTGTAGGAATGGGAGTACTCTCATTGCTTCTTCCAGGCTAACTTCACGTTCTTGGTAAATATAGGGTGGCGATTAAATTTCATGATCTACATTTATAAAGCTTGGACTAATAATATTTCAATGTGACGAACATTAATATATTGCAGGAAAAATCGGGTTTTAGGTACATTGATATCAATAATTCTACCATTTTGGAGGCACAAATGGGCACCTCTGCTGGCTCTTAAAAGTAAGATATATGTTCATATAATAGGAAGAGTTCCATTGATGAGGACAACTGTTTATTGATGTGTTTGTAACTTTGAATTGATCATGTACAGAGGAGGTTGTAATGGTGGTAGAGACCATCGATGTCGTTACAAAGGTGGTGGAGAAGGTGGCTAAGGGGGTGAAGGAGAACACTATTTGTTTGATTAATGACAATTTTAGCGGGTTTCGTGAAATGTGTGGCTATCGATTTGTTGTTTTGTTGCTTGGTTGTAGAACACTACGAATTTCTTGATGGAATAATAATATTGCGATTGGAATGTAGATTTGTTATATTTTCAATAGAAAATGGAAATGGAAATTAATTTTGGGCATTTTCAGCTATTATTTTTTTTTAAATTACATTTGATAGGGGTTTGAAACCCCTATGTAATCCTTTGACGATAATATAGAGATTTCAAATCCCTATGAAATCACTAAAAATGATAGGGGTTTGAAACCCCTATGTAAGCCTCTGAAGATATTATAGAGGTTTCAAACCCCTATGAAATAGCCGGATTTGATAGAGGTTTGAAACCCCTATGTAAGCTTTGAAGATACGATAACGCCTTAAAAGATAACGCTTTTCATAGATGTCAAAAACCTCTATGAAAAGTCTTTCATTGAGGTTCAAAACCTCTATCAAAAGCTGAATTTGTTCTAGTGTTATTATATTATCTTATATTATTTGTTTCTACATAACAACGGAATATCAATTTCCGTTGCTAATCCATTGCTATGTGGCATAGCAACGGATTAGCAATGTAATGTATTAAGCTAATAGTTTATTTTTAAAAAAAAATTGAATAATTTTTCGTTGCTATTTTAACAACGGATTAGCAACAGAACACCTAACAAAACACATAATTTAGTTGGTAGTCCGTTGCTATATAGCATCAGGTTACCAATAGAACATTAAATTCCGTTGGTAATCTGTTGCTATTTAGCAATGAATTAGCAATAGAACACCAAATTTCGTTGGTAATTGATTACCAATGAAACATATCAAATAAATATGTTTTTCTAGAAAATAAATAATTGTCCGTTGAGCAACAGAATTTGGTGTTTCGTTGCTAATCCGTTGCTAATCCGTTGCTATGTAGCAACGAATTAGCAACTTAAACTAGTCTGTCACTATCAAATGACAAACCAGAAAAGCGTTTTAGCGTCGTTTAGCAACGAATTAAAAATTTTGCTGCTAAACAGATAGCAACGAGGTTTTTAGCCGCGGACGTAATTCTGTTGTTCGTTGCTAATTAAGCAGATTAGCAACTGAAATCAGGCATTTAGCAATGGAAAATTCTGTTGCTAAAACCACTGTTTTTTTGAAGTGAAGGGTTCTGTAAAAAAAAAATAGGGGGTATCCAGATTACTGTAGTGCCCTTATTGTCGTCATAGTTATATGGGATGCCTTTAGGCTTTAGCTTGATCCAAGTCCTTTAGGCTTTGGCCACATGCAATATATATATATATATATATATATATATATATATATATATATATATTCAATGAACAGTTCAATTCTCCTCTTAAATGCATTTTCGAATAACGCATAAAAACCAGTTACGACTATGTTTGAATGAACTTTCGGACGAGACGTATTTGACAAAAAAGGACAAAAAAACTTACGGACGAGACGTACAGAGGCGATGCAACGACATTTCCATAAAAATTAGTTAACCCAAAAGAGTAGCATAATTCATAAACGATAGCGCACTAGTACCATAATCATATGTAGAGGCAGTCCTTCGTACGTCCTTAAATTCCCAGCTTATTAGCGAATGCTAAAACTCGTTATCAATGTGAATGCGAGAATGACGCATGCACTTGCGGTTTAGCCTGCTTTCTCAGATTGACTCTGCATGCTCGAATAGGCTCCGCCGTGAGCGGTATGACTGGGAGTTCTTCGCAGTTGCATATTTCGATCATGAATCCATCCGGGTCGTGAAAAAACAGCTGGTCCACATAGATGCCTCCCTCTTCCACTGTCCTCGCAATGTAGTTCAAATCCAGCTCTTTCAGCTTCTTCTCCACTGCAGCCATGCTCTCACACTGCATGCATGTAATTTCTTCATCTAGATCAATTACACTTAAATCTTATTGAAGTGCAAAGAAAATGCATGTATTTATTTTATTATAAACGTTCTTTTTCTCACGTTAACTTTGAAGAAAAGTGAGAGTTTCGACCACAAAATATCTCAACATAATTAAAACTAATTAGCAGAACATACGTATGTATGGTTTTAAGTTTATAGTGTGGCCTCTGGTTCATGATTTAAAAAAGGGAAAAAAAATATGGCTAAATAAAAAATGTTTAGAAAGTAGTTATTAAAGAAATTAAAAATGCTAGTGAATGGATTGTTACCACCAACTGGAATTTTATCTACATGACAGAAAACAGATGCAGAAAGCTTACAAGTATTTGCACATGACAAAGGGGGTGTGTGTGTATATATGCAACAAAACTGTTGGAGTTAGCCTTATTATACATCAAAGTATGATCAGTCTACAGGACTTGTTTCAAATATCTTATAAAAAAATAAGAAAATAAAATGAAACTGCATTTCAAATTAATGTATGTATAAAAAGCATGTCCAATGTTACAGCTGTAATATGACTACGTACGTACGTACAATGGATGTCCTACAACAACCTAATAACGAACAATGTTGTCATGTAGCACTTGAACTAGAGCCGGAGAAAATGGTTACCTTTAGTTTTGACGTTTTTGCGGTGCACAAAGTCACAGCCTAAAGCAATGGGCCAGCATCTGCATGTGAATTGCACAGATGGGCACAACAGGGAAAACAGGTAACGTATTTGTATATAGGACAGCACAAACAGCCTTAACACCACTTTCCAAAAAAAAAAAAAAAAAAAAAACCTTTATACCACTTAATTACAATAAGAAAAGGGTATACAACAAACTGACGGATCAAACATATACAACTCTATAATGCTCGTTTTCTTTCGTGCGTGGCCTATTATTTTGCATTGGCTAGTGATTTGGGACATACCTATTTTTAAAGCATACTTTTTTTTTTCCTTTTTTTTCATTTGTTTTCTTGCCTCAAAATGTGTTGCGTTGGCAAAGAGATGAGCACCGTAACTTTGCATTAGACGTCAAATGATCCAATTCCAGTAGCTCTCAGCTAAGTTTTAATTTCTTGAATTATGGGTGGTGTAACGGCAAGAAGCATACAGCATACATCTCTTACATAAGAATTATTTTCTTTTTTATTTTTTCTTTTGTCGTGTTCTTATATAAGATTTTTTTTGAGCGAATCTCATATAGGATTTAAAGCGTACATTTGCTAGCTATAAAAATTTGAAAACCTTTAGACAGATTCAAAATGTATATATGCACACATATCCCAAGTGGCAATCTAAATAACTCACAATTACTCATATGCAATGTTAAAGATGTTGGTAAATATTATCAAATCATCAATTACAAACATAAGGAATTGTAAAATTGCCCAAGCTACAACTTAATCAAATGCAAAATATAAAACACTTAACCAACAAGAAAACAAGAGTAGGCCAAGTGTTCAATAAAACTTAATTATTGTCCTTACTTTTTTCCATGTCAACAAACCTAGATTGCGAATTTTGTCCTTATTCATTGTTATGCATTGGCAA
Source organism: Stephania yunnanensis (assembly GCA_039657365.1). Taxonomy (NCBI): domain Eukaryota; kingdom Viridiplantae; phylum Streptophyta; class Magnoliopsida; order Ranunculales; family Menispermaceae; genus Stephania; species Stephania yunnanensis. The sequence continues at coordinate 31,200,409 of CM077582.1, read as the reverse complement.
ATGTAGCACTAGCTATTTGTTGGCTATTTTGTCGTTATTCATTCCAATGTTCCACGTCGCTGTCACAAATTATTGTTTTAATTTCTTCATATTTTTCTCTCTTAATTAACTTTTTCTTACAGGCTCTCATCAAATATTGTAGATACAGAGTTAATAAAATCAGGATACTTTATTAAGTAGTCAAAACAATTCCAAAAAGAAAACAGAAAAACAAAAAATAAATTGGCACCTGGAAAGAAATGTGATTGTCCTTGGGATTAATTTCGGTCTTCTCGGCCATGTTTTCCGGATCTTCTGATTGCAAGAGATGAATCCCTAATCCATAACCGAACAGCCTAATAATAAACAAGAAATTAAATCATCAAAAATAAATTAACAACTAAAAAAAAAAGACGATCATTTTATATAAACAAAATAGGCATACTATTATTTAATTAATACAGTCGTATGTATGTATGTATGTATGTGGATCAATGTTCGTTTACTTACCAAGCTCCATTGAAATCGAACGAGCCAGGCCTTCTGATTGGGAAGAACCCAAGAACATCTTGATAGAAAGCAAGCGATTTCTCAACCGATCGGCACACTAGAGAGATGTGATTCAACGAACTTAGGTTTAGCGGACCACCCATTGCTGCCGAGGCCAACATCTTTGTGTTGTGTTGTACAATAATCGAAACAATCGTCGTATGAAATAGAGACTGCGTACGAGTGATATTTATTTAGGCGTGATTTTTTTCTTTGAAACTAGGCGAAACAAGGCGTGGTTAATTAATTGCAGGAAAATACTATAGAATAACAATAATAATGTCAAACTACATGGAATACATATTGACTTATAAAAGCTTTCGGTACAATCTTGATCCACGTATATGCGTCGAACGCACGTGAATAATTATTGTGAGCTAATGAATATTGAGGTGTTGAATAATTATTGTGAGCTAATGAATATTGAGGTGTTATATGTTGTTGTCGGTCGATCACTTCCCTTAATTGCACCTGAATCTGAAAGCTACTAATAGGAAAGCAATTGAGATCATTGCTTCCTCATGCCGCATGGTAGATAATGACAAGATCGACACGTAGATGCAACGTCGTTGATTGGACCGCCATCCCGAGTCATCTTGATATTTTTCCTCCTGTATATATAGAAACTTTTGATGTTTGCATTTAGATCGAGATTTTGACAGATTTGGCAGAATTTTAGGCAATTCCATTGGCCTTTTTCCTTGATTAGTACGTTTAGGTGTAAAAATTATCAACCCAACACACTCACAAAAATATTTACAAAACTAACACACTTGTAGCCACGTCAGCGCCACATCACACGCCACGTCAAGAGTTTGGTTTGGTCACTGGAAAACGTGACTTGCAGTCACGACTTCCTTCAGAATTTTTTTTTTTTTTAACTGTCGGCTTGTTTATGATCACTTCACTATAAATTTATTTTGCAATGTATACCTGCAATGTGCTTCTTATGCTATGTAGTATCCTTGCAGCCCTAAGGAGCATGGCGACATGTGCATCATGTCCACAAGCATCCATTTTCCCTTCCAATTTGCTCTAGTGCTCCCACTCTACTAATTCCTGAAATATGATTTCAAAGCTATTTATGATTCATGAGAGGAGATCAGTGAGAATCCAAAAAATGTAGTACCTTTTTCATACACATAATTAACAACAAAGCTTCTATCACAAATTAGTGTAACCATAAACCACAATCTCCCTTGTCGTGCAGTGAATTGAATTCCCTTCAAACAATTCACATGCTAAGCTGAAAACATCTAAAAATGGCATATAAAAGGTAAGCAAATTAATATTGACAATGCAGCAGAAATGCCCAATATGTACAAGTCCAATTCGATAGGAGTAATGAAGATGAAATAATTTTTCATGATTGAGACTAGAAAGAGCATTTGGATTGTTCTCACCTACCCATCAAACCACGTATTGTTGTCTCCATTTTTTGATTGGTTGTGCACATGATTTGTGGGTCCAGTGTGTCTCTCTTAACATTGAAGCTTTCAAATGATTTGAAGGTAGAGAACATCGACAAATTGTAACTATGGGAGTGCAAAGTTAAATGGTGCTGTCAAAGTCGATAATAGCATACACAAAGTTTCAATACAAGAGGTTCAACACATCAAGAAAAAATAAGTTAAAACCCACAAAAAATAAAGAATTTGAAAGTTGAATTGATATAAATGATGAAAATGGTAGGTGATCAACTACAAAGCAAAAATGAATAAGGAGAAAATGTCTTATAACAGTATAGAAAAAATCCTAGTCTGACCCCAAATAATGACTTCCAGTCCCACACCGTGTTCTCTAGACGACTCGGACATTACGGTTTAAAGCAAGCGGAATATCCGAATGACCCACATCAGCCGGATTTTGAGCATCTTCTGGTTGAATATCATCGTCGTCACGCATTCCGCCATCATGGGTACTTGTATATGTACTCCCAAATAAATTCATCATTATTGGACTTGCATGAAAATGGCGCGAAGATGTAGATGCCCTGTCAAATGGAAAGGCTTCCATAGCCTCGAATGTCATGTTGGGAGGAACTGAAGGAGTATATGGAGTCCTAAACTCGTTGAGAGACATTGATGGAGTATATAATGGAGTGGCATGCCTCGAAGGTGTATCGGCATGGGAAGAATGATGAGAAGCTTGAAATGAACTGGGCATATTATGCATCCGATAATCTGTGTGTACTGCAGTCAAAGTCGATGCAGCTACATCTATAATACGTGCAATAGATACATCATCACCCAGTGTCAACTGATGAATTGAAGTAATTCCATGTGCCTACATATGAAATATCGATGAAGTTTTATGCGAAAGTACAAGGAAAACAACTATTTGGCAAGGATTGATGACTGAAAAAAATGAAATTGTACTTACCAAGGCCTCAGCAATAGCTCCACGGGGAGACATGAATCGTCGTGTAATGCGACGATACCATAGCATATACGAGTTGTAAAAGTCCATTGGCTCCCCTAAGCTTTCATCAGTTGCAATACTGGAGGCACGTTCGTTCCACATGCAGACATAAGCACTATGTTCCGCGCTCCAATCCTTATCCGTCTTCCCTCTCAAGTCAATCTTATGTAGCTGCATGTTTGTGCTCTGTAAAGGTGGTATCATTTGTCTGAGACCGAATTGTCGCATGACTCTGTCAGGATGATACATTTCGACTACACGGAAGAAAATCAAAGGTGCCTTCATTCGCCAAATAGCACGACCACTGCTACAGTACGCAGGTAGGTCCATTATCACTGCCTCAAGATATGGTTCCCATATTACCTGTAGTCAATAAAAACATTTTGAAATAAATAAGAAACGCGTTTTCGATTATGTCTCCAAAGCACTACGTGGAGAAGTAATTATGTATATCTCTTACTTCATCGGGTGCTTGCATGTCAATCATTTCTCTGTACTTTGTCAGGACGTGCATTGATGCTCCCGTGGTCTCCAAAGCATGTTTCCACCTGCACAAATGAAAAAAAATCACACAATGCATGTATGTCGGCACATGTACATAGATATGAAGAAATTGAAATTATTAGGTGAGAAAATAGTAATTACCTATGACCAAATGGAGGAGGTGGAAATAATTCTTCATTTTGTAAGATGTCGTCTCGAAGAACGTTTCCCATTATTGGTGCAAGAAACGACAACCTATCGCATAGCGTTGCACTTCCACATCATTAGCATCGTTTGGGAGGTTTGGAAACCACCTTGAAAGTTAGCGAATTTGAATCCGCCCTCCAGTCCTGTTATTTTCGGGGAAAGGGAATCCCAGTTGTGTCAAGCACAAGGCATAGTAATCTTGGTCGACGCGGCCAGTAATTGGTAATCCATCGACAGGCAACCCCAATATGATTTGTACATCTTCGAGGGTTATAGTTATCTTGCCGACGGGGAAATGAAACGTGTGAGTTTCTGGCCTCCACCTCTCTACAAGGGCAGTTATGAGATGCCAATCAATTGATATGAAGCCTACTCGCGCAGTCCCGTAAAATCAGCTTCCCGAAGATGCCCAACTATGCGTTCATCCAGTGGGACCAACAGATGAAGTGCAGCTGAATTACGCCTGATAGTCAATATACCAGGCTCCTATGGAGATACGTGATTTAAGTGAAATTAGTTAAAATGTATCTACGGAGCTATTATAGTAGAGAAACAGACGAAAAGAAGTACAATCGGTCCATTCCAAACCCGTGTAGATCTATGTAAAGCTTGCATAGTCAACACTAAATCATCTATAGGGCCAGGATCCATATCGCGCTGGAAGCCTAAATCATTAGCAATGTAGTCATTAGTTCCATAAAGCAATGAAGAAACAATGGTAAAGAATATACCCACCGTTAAAGAACGTCAAAGTAGTTAGAAAAACTGTGTGCGAACAAGTAAGAAGAAAAAGATATGGCATTCTTATATTAGCCTTGAACTACTAAAAAATATGACAAAGAAGAAGAAAACAAGTCACTATTCACATTGAAAGTAAGAGCATGCGATTTTCATCTCATAAGAAAGTTCTCAAACACAAGGAAAATATAGGTGAGTGCGAAACATAAGACTTGAAATAGTTTTTCACTATGAAGCATTAGACGGTTGTCCTTGCTGACGACGACTGCAAGTGCGTCATTGTGTCCATCCTGCTTACAATTACTACATCGCAGCGTTGTTGGGGTTTTTCTCCATTCCTTCTCTCGCTGCATATGCCGTGGCTATTTCTGATTGCCTCTCCAATCCATCTCAGTGCGCAAACGGCTTGTTTGAGGACGACCTTTTTTGACTCGCTCCCGATATGGATCAACAGCAACGTGTGGGGAACTCTGGCGTTAGGCCAATAATCTTCGTGAGGAATGGGTTGGAAATTCGTGGCATAACATTGACTATACACGGACAATCTGTAGTATGACTCGATGTACTGACAGTGATCAATGGCAACACTAGCGCAAACTGCTTGAACATGGGAACATGGAATGCCAAAACACTGCCACTTCTTACAAGTGCATCTACGGGCCTCCAATCTCACAACTTGCTTGTTACACCCCTTTCTCAAATGATACCCACGTGGTGCAGTGATGACTTCAAATGTACCATTCTCACGATTTACTAATGTCACATTGTGCCCTCCAGCCACCTTTCCCCAATGTGACAGCTTATCAATTGCGTATTGTGTGTACATTTCGCCCCTTCCTATGGCTGCACCTATTTCATCGCGTCTTTTGTCAAAGTACGCCATGACACGGTAAAATGTAAGCTGCACTAAAGCGGTGATGGGGTAAAATCGCGCGCCTTTAAGGACCCCGTTAAAGCATTCTACAGTTGTGACAAAAAAATTCCACAAATGTATTAGATTGTAAACGTAATAAATGAAACGCATTAAGTAAGTAACAGTAACAAACGTAATAAATCAAACGTAATACCCGCGAGATTTGTAGTCATCCATCCGTACCGATAACCATTGTCGTATGCGTTTGTCCATTGTGCTCGATCTAGGTCAGCAAACCACTCAATACATTCGGGATTCATTTGATGGAGTTATTTCATGGATGCCTTAAATTTTCGTGGTTGATTTTGTGCACCCGCCAAGTACACCATATCCTTCAATTCTTTGCTCCCGAACCTCATGTTGAAATTACTGCATATGTGACGGAAACAAAATCTGTGTTGAGCTCTTTCATGGGTCCATCCATTTCGAGGATTTTTCATTGCCAACAATATACCTGGGTGTCGATCAGAAATGACACATATACCATCCCTATTAGTCACATGATGTCGCAAACAAGCCATAAACCATCCCCAGCTGTCTTGACTTTCCTCATCAACAATGGCAAATGCTAAAGGAAATACATGACTATTACTATCAACAACAGTGGCTATTAGGAGTTTTTGTTTGTATTTTCTATACAAGAATGTGCCATCAATTTGTATCATTGGTCTGCAATGTCTAAAGCCTGCAATAGAAGGTGCAAATGCCCAAAAAACCCATTTGAAGACAACCTCATTGTTGGCATTAGGCTCGCCATGCCGCCATTCAACACGTGTCCCTGGATTGCTATCTTGAAGAGCGGCCATCCACCGCGGCAACATTTTATACGATTCTTCCCAATCTCCAAAGACTTTAGCAATTGCTTTCTTCTTCCCCAGCCAAACTTTCTTATAATGAACGTCATAACTGAATTTGTCCTTGATAATCTGATGAAGCACTGGAACTGAGATGGACGGATCTCTTCTCACCACATTTTCGACCTCACGGCATATAACGGTGGAGTCCAAATGCGCATGATCCTTGGACGGTTTAGCATAGATGCATGTATGTGGTCCTGCATATGTACTGATCTCAATGCACCCTTTCTTATAGACAACATACAATGCACCAGAATCCCATAATTAAAATGAAAAGTGAGGCCACAAACAATGACAAAGTTGAAAATACAATCATGGGTTTTGTACTTATAAGGGCAACACAGTCTTTATATCTAACTCAAAAAGATAGACAAATATATAAAAGCAAAAAAAATAAAAATCGAATAGAATTAAAGTCTTGATGAAATATTTATCAAATTAAAGTAGGTGATGTTGCAGTCACTACCAACACATTATTATATATTATAAACAACTTCCCTAGCTAGCTTAGAATATAACAGCCGCTAAAGCAACCTTAGAAAGTGACCACCACCAATGTCTCATCTCTTAAGTGCACGCCTAATGTTCTTCCAATTTTTTCTACTAAAGTATTGACATGTATGTGGGATTTTTTGCTTGATTAATACCATACCCCCCTAAACCCCAAATCAAACAATTTCTACTCCCCCCCTTGGGTTCCCCACATGTTTTACATCTCAATATGGGATAATGACATATATCCACACTAATTGGAATAACACATTGTACTATATTAAAATTAAACTTTCTAGCAATTTATTCATCAATTTGCACGTATTGATTTTTACAAGGTGTATATAATTAACATCAAGTAATTGGAAAAAAAACTAAAAATCTATTATAGAACTCACATCAACTAATTGACAAAAATAAAAATATAAACCGGATAAAAAAAAAAAAAAAGCCTCGGATACAAAAAAAAATCAAAAAAATTAACAACCAACAATACATTAACCACATGAAGCATAAACAAACAAAATCCCCAAACAAGTTGATCTTACAGAGTTGTATACACAGCTCGAGTTCGGGTGGGTTGCGGTTCGGATCTGAAGTTGAAGATGGAGAGAAGATCTGCACCAATGGAGCCAATCTAGTGGAGTTGAACGAACGAAGAGTTTAAGGAATAAAGAGTGGAGCTGGAGTTGAAGGAAAGATCGAAAGTGAGGAAGGAAAGGAACGAAAGTGAGAAACAAATCTGGATCTGTCTTTATTTTTTTAAGGGGAAATCGTGACTTCGGGTCACGACTTCTCTCCTTTAAAAAAAAAAAATTAAACGTGACGTGTCAGTCACGTGGTAGTGACGTGGCCAAAAGTGTGTTAGTTTTGAAAATACTTTGGTGGGTGTGTTGGGTTGATAAATTTTCCCCCTAAATGTACTAATCAAGCAAAAAAATCCTAATTCCATTTATTTTGACTCGAGCTATAGGCACCCGACGTTTACCAAGGGCGCTCTATTTTTGAATGCGTTTATGTTTTAAATGAAAATGACATATTTGCCTCTCTCGAACAATGAGGTGTCATTACGCATGATTGAGGTACATATAACGTGACACTATATTTCAGACATAGGGTGTTGTGTCAGTTATTATCAACCAACACTATGTTTTAGGTTTCGGTGGGAAATGACCGAACTTATTGTCTTGGACACAAAGGAATGAGACATAGCTGTTGCTTCAGTTGATGTTAACCAAGATGTACACACATGTCTCGACATAAGGACATCGAGACCTCTTGTATAGGTTAGATGGTCACCCATTGAGTTGGTGTAGGTTGGTATAGACCGATTCTTTATGGTTTTTAGATCGATGCGAGCTTATTCGTTTGTTTAAATCTAAATTCAAATTTGAAAGCCTAGTTAGATATGGTTAAATCCCTTTTTTCATGATTTAAGCTCTCTCTAATGAATTTTGAACTTGGTTTTGAATTAGTTTAACTCTTAATTGTTAAGTTTGGTTAGACTTCAAAAAAATAAACTAAAATCAAACTTTAATGTACGATTCATATAATGCTCTCTATTTGACCTTCTATTTGTGAATTAAACTCTTATTTGTTAGGCTTGGTTGAGATACATCAACCAAGTGGTTCTAAATGATTTTGAAGTTTTACTTGGAGTGTATGAAAAGTTAGAAGTGCGGACTATAATTTGGTAATAGATAACACGACAAATCTTTTTATTTATGTATTAATAAAAAGTTAGCCACAGCAGGCTAGTGGAAAAGGTTTTAATTAATAATTTAGATGGTATTTTAAGGTATTTTGGTTGACATTTTAGGTAACTAGTACTTATGGATGTTCATATTACAATGATTAAAATAAAACTAAGTTTTAAGAAATAAAAATAGTGTAGGACTAATCTGATGATGCCCAAACGAGATTGTGCATTTGGGAGAAAGTAAAGAGAAATATGATATAAATAATGAACTTTGTCAATAATCAGATTTAGGGTTTTACTATAAATTGATACATGTGACAATTTGAGATGTAGGGAACAAGTGTTGAGTATGCGCTTTTCAAAGATTATGTGAGCCGTATTTTCTTGAATTTTTATTCATTTTCAAGTAAACTAGTAAGAAATTCAATATTAATTCTTTTCCTTTCCTTGCATATTTTAATGGAAATGATATCTATTGTTGGACTCTACTTCCTTAAAGAGTGACCTAGGTTTTAAGTGGCCGAATTGAGTCGTTGTATAGTCGTGGGTTGAGCATCTGAGTCGCGCTCGTGGCTCTTAGACGTGATTGAATCCTTTGTGTGAGCATCTACCATGTGTCGTGGCTCCTTACATGACTTCAAGGATTTCATTGCAGCTGAGCATCTGGTTGCGACTGTGGCTCCATTTGGAATTTATTTAGGTTGCGGCTCAAGTGAGCTGACAATGTTGTATGGATTAGTGCGGTTAAAGTAGACTTAGTCCCGCCGTACCAGTATTTGACACTTATCTGTAGTCAAGTAGCTTTAAGCCACATTTAGAGTGTCAAGACCACTTAGGTGCTTATCCTTTGATTTCAGATCACTTGGTCTCTATCGTTGACCATTGTAGTCTATCAATCATGCATTTTATTGTTCTTTTCAGCTTCATTTCTTTCCAACATGATTTATAGACTTGTTTATTGTTTAATCTGAATTACTCTTGAACTTATTCTGGATTTACTCACTGGAATTGTCTCTACTTTTGGTGACAATTACAGGTCTAATCTCTGAGTTCGAGAACATTGATGTGAGGCAAACGTAGGTCATTTGATGTATTTACATTAAATTTATTATAATTTTTATAAATGGGTATTTGGGTGGAGAGATACATATATTTTCCCTCGTCATTATAATTTGTATATTGTAACCATTATACGGGGTTTCATTATAGCTTCCACACCTAGAACTCGTGTGTGTTTAATTTATTTGTTATTGGGTTTTCGCCGCATTTAAATTCACTACATATGATTTCGTATATATATATATATATATATATATATATATATATATATAAAAATACTATGTTGTGTAGACTATCAAGTACTAAAGACAGGTTGATGAGGCCGACTAGGCCTTTATTAACTCCACACTCGTTTATAGGGGGTAATAGAGGTCTAGTGCCGAGCGGTGCCTAATTTGTCGGGTTAGGGCCGTCATAACATATCATTAGCAAAGTGTTAATTTTATAGCTTGCAGGCACAACATCCGCAAGCGGCTTGCTCGTGGCACTCCACACTTTATTGCGGGCATGTTGATCTCCGCCAGGATCGATACTGTTCCCAATTTAACCAAATTTAATTCTTAAGTGTAGGGTTTTAACTCAAAAGGCCTCAATACTAGTTGAGGGGAGACCATCACTTACATACTTCATTTCGAAGTTTCATTAATCGACGTGGACTTACTTTATGTCCACACATCTTCAACACTCTTTTTAGGCACTAATTATATAAAATACAAGATTGTTTATTGCGGTTATAGGGACAGTGAGTACTTGGTGCCATGGATAAAAAAGAGGCAGAGGCAATTGATATTGGAGAAACACTTGGTTGGCTTAAGGAAAGGAACGTCCAACGAGTTACAATTGAGTTGAATGCATAAATAGCACTAATGAGCGAAGTCAAAGATTAATCATATTTTGGTTTTTAGTTAATGATTGTAATGAGTTGTTGAAGGGCATGATATAATGATCCAAAATTTTAAATCAATAATTAACTCAAATTCCAAGCCATTAGTGATCCTAAGTCTCGACAAAGAGTCGTTGACTAGCGACATGCTTGAAAGTAAGTAAATAAATTTTATTTGTGTTTAGTGCACTAATGAATGTTCTATATGATAACGTGTATAGTCCCAACTTAATTTAATTTGCATGATGAAGAGACATTATATCATTAATTTAAATTAATTTAACTTAATTTAAGGTTTGGTTCTTGTTTTCTTTTGAAATGGTTTTATGAACAACTCAACATTGATTTTGCCAACTTGAGGCTAATTTAGGTTGAGTTACCTTGCCATTGTATACCAAGTGTTTGTTAAAATGCATAAGAGAGTCTCTACCCATTCTAAACAAAGTCTTGAAACAAGGATTTATGATTTTTGTAGTAGACCTTGATTTCTATAGACCCTTTAGCTAATAAATGAGTTGTAGGAGTCAAATAGAGCCTTACGAAACTCTAGTTTTGTTTTATACACATGCTTGGTCTAATTTAGTTTGTAAAAGAGGTATTGCATTGGTAAAATTATGATAGAATGAATATGGTTAATGTGTTGGTATATTGCTATGCTTTGATTTCAACTCATAGAAAGGATTTAGACATTATTAATGATTTGAACTTATTTTCAAAGAACTTCAAGTTTTGCAAATTATTTAAAGAGGAGTTGAACTCCAAATGTTTGAGAAAACGTTTAAAAGAGAGCGTGAATTATTTTAAATAAGCATTTTAAGTCACTTAGTTCTACTTTTATCCTAAGATCCAAATGAAGTAGACTTTCATGGTTTTCAACTTGTTGTCACGATTTTTGAGTTCAAGGTATTTTGTTGTAAGTCATATTTGCTCAAAAGAAAATACTTGAGTTATGAACTTATTTAGACCTAATCTCTAATTGTGGAATGTGGATGAAATTAGTTGATTTGGATTTGTCTTTAGCTAAGTCAAGAAATAAAAATATTTTAATTCATTTTTCTCAAAAATGAACTTAACTTGTTAAGTTATGAATTTCTGAATACAAATGATGAATTGTAGACTCCAAGTCGAACTTGACTTTTATGTGGCTATTTATATTTCTTTTGGTCGAGATTAGTCGACTTGAATCTATTTAAGTTGAAAACCAAGTTTTATGGTTCTTACCTTGTTTTGCTTCACCGCATTCTTATTTTACTTGAGTCATCGGTTTTGATTTGAAGAGTTGGTTTTAGAGTCGTGAATGACCTAAGTGAACTTTATTAAGAATAAAGATGAATCCTTAATGGTCTGAGCTACTCCGAACATGTTATAAACAAGTCTAAACAGTATGTGTTGTACTTATAGGTTTGGATAAATGACGAGGACTTAGTTATGCAATTTGGCGAATGAATCCTCTTAGGTAAATGTGACAAACGAGGTAAGTAAGGCTTGCTCTATAATCAATCATGCCATTCATTTTAGTAATGATTGATGTTTTACTCAGAATCTACCATGGTATCTCTTCATTGAACATTTCTTATAAAGTCCCTTTTCAATTCATTATTATTTGAATGCCTATGAAATTGATATATCATTAAGTGATTGTAATTGGCACCTCGGAGAGAAAAGTCAGTGGCCATCGGTAACTTTCCTCCACTATTTTATGATATCTTGATGTCTACGACTATTAAGATATCATAAGCATTGTCTCGATGTCGTTGTTAGTTGTTCGAGGTCTTCCTTTATGTGCTATATAAGTATTCGACACACGCTTATTGAAATATTAAGTTTCCATTTGCTTTGACTCTAAGGCATTCATGAATTTTCGTTGAGTATTCTTGTTCAAATTTATCATGTTGGGCATCATTGTTGTTGTTGTTTTTTTTTTTTTTTTTTTTTAATCTTGCTATATTATTATGCTTGGTTATGGTCTTCTGAAATGCCTAAAAATGATAATAGGTCCAATGACCTGAAATGTGAAAATCTAATTTTGAATATACTAGGTATTACTCGGATGATTGATGGTAAAGCGGACTACCAATTTACTGAGTCCGTTGATATTTTGTTCACCTACTTCTCTCCCCAGTTACCTCAGCTTCCACGATAGGATTACGAAAGGGAAGGCATAGGAAAAGACATAAAGCCTTCTCATTTGCTTATGAAAATGGTTGTAACTATATTATCTATTTTCATATTTAAACATGCATAACACAAGGATAAACTCGAGTACTTAGTTGTGATGAAATCTGTTGTAGAACTAAATGTTAGACTTAGAAATTATGTATGTGGATGAATAGACCTTATTGCAATTGGATATACCTTGCATACATCTTGGAATAACTCTTGCATTTATTTTAGGATTTTGGATAGCTCAAAACACAAGGAAACTTTGTGGAAATTGCATTAGAAGTGCAGAGTTCGAATAATTGAAATAATTAATTTTACTTAATAGGTTTTGAACTACTTCCGCAAAAATAATAATTAGCCAGAAAAATAGTAAGTCAATGACTATAAGTTGTTCTCAGGTTAATGCTTACTATGCTATCCCTTGAGTTGGCTCGGTATTCAAGAGGTTTAAGTGGTGGTTTAAGTCGAGTGACCCTACTTTGGAAGTAAGAGTCGTCACAGCTGGTATCAAAGCATAGGTTAACTAAACCTAGAAACAAAGTAGGAAATGGCCACAGTTGGTACTAAAACATAGGCATTTTAGCATAGTAAGAGAATATATAAATGAGAATAGTTGATGTTAGAAAGCTGGGACTTGACTCAATCTCTTAAACATAGTTAAACTAATTCTAAGTGAGATTATGTGAATGTGCTTATAGAATATCTCCAAGGACAGCTATAAGTATGAATCGCCGAGAACGATTAAGTTTCGATTGGAATCACCAAGTATGATCCGCTTATAATAATTGAAAATATTGAAGCTCTAGTAGCTTAAGCAAAAATCATGTGCATTAAAAAGGATTGGGTCTCTACGTCATACGTGAAAAATGAAATAATGACACGGTCACACATCAAGGGAAAACAATCCCCAAGAAAAGGCACGTCCTGAATTTTGAGAGTTGAACTCATCATATTAAGAAAATGAAACATAATGGTACTCAAGTATGAAAAAGGGTTCATAATACCTTTTAAATAAAACTTATGGGTCCAAGCTAGGATACCAATAAATCTTGGTTTTAAACAGAGAAATTTAGCCGTGATGGCTATGTAGTGAAATAGACTTCTAATGATTTTAAAATGGTTATGGTAATTTTATTTTGATTTGTAAGAACGGTTTGCATTGTTGAAATGAGTTAAACTAAACTTATGAAATTCAAAAGATTGTTTAAATAAAATAAAGTGATTTGAAATGAATTTACCCATTATATTTTGATATGGTCGGGATTTCTTGAATGAATGGTTTCAAAATGATTTGGACCTAGTTCAGGTCACATGAAATAGTTTGATTGAATTCATAGGATCTTGACCTATTGGTATAAAATATTGGCTTAAATTTAAGTTACTATTTTGTGAATGAAATACAAAATTTCATACAATTATGATTCCTCTTTAAAGGTTGTCGAAAAAAGAAACAAACAAATCGATTTGAAAAGACTTAAGTTAGCTTACAATGTGACCTGTTTGTATTCCTTAAAAATGAGCTTATCTTGGTCAGAAATGAAAATAGTTTTGATGAAAACTCAAGAAATTGAGAAATTATAAATTGAAATCGACTTCTTGACAAAGGAAACACGTTTCTCAAGTTTTGATTGATCTTGTACAAAAGAAAGTAACTTTAAACAAATTAATAATGAGTATATAATTAAAATTAGGGATCCTAAGTTAAGATTTAATCTTGGTACAACTAGCTCGTACAAAATAAGTGGTACGAAAGTTAAGGAGTGAAATGATACTCTAACCTACCTAAGATCAATTGAATGAGGTAATACCGGATTGAAAATTGAATATCATGTTCGTTTCCTTTTAATTAAATTAAAAATGGGTGAACAATTGAAATTGGGGATCCGATGTAAATTAGGATCGACAGTTGAAAAAAAATAACCTGAGTAATATTTTTGGCATGACAATTGAAGTTGTTAGAGAGTGCAAAAAAAAATTGTATAGATACAGGAGTTCAAAAATAATTTGAACTTTGGCTAGTAAAATTGTTCAAGAAGGCTTTATGAAATTAGGCATTAAATTCATTGATAGGGATGAAACTTTCTAAAAAGATTCTGGATAGAGTTATAAGAAATTTCTTGAGATTGGGTGAAAGAAATAATAATGAGGAAAAAGTTATGAGTTATTCAAACTTCATAAAATTTCATATTGGATAATGTAGGGAAAACTATAACAGTTAAGAAATACATCGGAGGTACAATATAGATTATATAAAATTATGTAGCCAACCTTTAAAGAAATTTCAAGTTCTTGAAATTGTGAAGTTAAAATATAACAAGAATCCATAACATAAAATGATGACAAAAAAGGGAAAAAGGACAAATTAATAATTAGACAGGTAATTTAGGTAGATTTTCGATATAAATGATGATATAACATTAGATATTCTCTTGTTTTTGTAGTTTCAGGATTTAATAAGGAAAAATGAAGAAATGAAGAAAAAGAGGGAAAAGAGCAAAACAATCAACAAGTGAAGAGATCTAGCGATTTCTCAGTGATACAGGAACACACTGAAAATCGCCACCAAAATTGACAACAGAGATTTTCCAGCGAATCATCAGCGAATTTGGAAATACACAAAAAATTGCCAAACGAATTAGTGAAGTATAAAGAGCTAAATAGTGGCAGCCCCAGACTCGAGGCCGCCCCTGGGTGTCATTGTATCATGTGCCCCTCGCTCGGTGGGTCCAGCTACATATGTCCGGCACCTGCCCGTCCACCTCATGTCTCTATTATTGTGTCCACATGTGTGTTATCCATGCAGTTAATTAATAGTTTCATATTTTCTTGAGTTATTTCCTTAAGTATTGACTTAAGTATTAAAGTTCCTTAAGTTCAGCTATTTGTAGTTTATTCCAGTCCTAGCCATGCTAGTGGTTTGTATTTTTCAAGTTAACATAAAGTCAGCGGAAGTCTTAATTTGATGCAAATAAAGTATTAAATTAGCATGATAAGCATTATTCATAAGGGCATGTCCTACCGTGGAAAACCCGACAAACTACTCTATATATAGGCGATAACACCATCAAATCGTGTATATATACAAGTACAGTGTCACTCCAGTCTCCTAATACTCAAAATAATAAAAAATATCAAAATAAACACGTACTAGTAGGTCCTCGACGATGGGCAATCAGATGCAGTTGCCTAGGATCCCCTTGTCTAGTAAGTAAAATCCCAAGGAACCCCTCTGAGCATTCGCACAATAAAGTAAGGAAGTGTAAGAAATATTGTTAAATAAACATGCAGAATGTAAAAGACATGCAACTATAATTGGCTCATCGCATGAATAGACAACATATAAGCTAAACGAATGTGCATGTTCGCTCCAGATAGACTAGATTGTACTTTGGTCACCAGGTTCCCACTAGTGGACGCGTCCAATTGTCCCAACACCTAGTCCCTCATGGTGCTGGCCAAATTCGTTGATTCACTAACACGCACACCAAGGGCAAGATCGGGTTGCCATTCACTAACGGCTGGGTCATACATGCTTCAATCTAGCGCATTATGAACACACAACAGAGAATTCAAGGGAGTAAACTTAACCCACGTCTAAATAACGGAATGGAATAGTAGAAACAACATGATATGATAAAAAATGAAATTAAAAACATAATTAAATACTTAGAGTTTTCCAATTGAGTTTTACAAACCTTAAACCTCTGACCTCCCTGGACTCCAGTATCCGACCCGACAAGCTCCCTGACACTGATCTATGGTCCGCTAAGTCCCTAAAGTCCAATTTTATAAGTTTAGGTTGTTAACAAGTGTTTAGATATGTATTAAGTTGAAAATCACCAAAATAGCCCTTAATGTTCAAGTTTTAATTGTCATTAGCGCACTAATAGTCTATCTAGCGCGCTAGGTAGAGTTAGCACCCTAGGGAATCGATCTAGTGCATTATTGTTCTTCATTTTAAAAAATAGTTGAGAGCCCAAAATGATTAGCGCGCTAACCAGGCTGGTTAGCGTGCTAATTTCCCTCTATGACAGAATTCTCAAGTCGAGAATTCTATATTTCCTATCTAATTAGCAAACCTAACCTAGTTTTCACACTCTTTACATTATGGTGACTCCAAAACATCAGCTAAACCTATCTCGGAACAATAATTTGATCAAATTCATTCAATCCCACACATTCACTAGTTTTCCCAAATTCATCAAAAATCCTAATTCAAGTAAAACCAGTGATAAATCCTCAATACAAATGATCTTTAAATATATAATTATTCAAGTTTTCATAAAAAACCAGGGATCTAACCTTCAAATTCGAATTTCATTAAAAACACACAAAATTAGGTTCATTTGAAAAGGTAGAAAATGGAGATCAATATTACCTAAGTTTTGATCCCTTGTTTACACTCCAATTGCTGGATTTCAGCTGCTCAAAGTCCTCTCTTTCTCAGGTTCTCTCTTATTTGCATTAAATGGTTGAGTGCTTTGAACAATAATTCCACTATCATGCTATTTAGTTAGACTATGATCAAATGTGCTATACGTATCTCGAGGATAATCTTGTGGTCTTTAAACATGCTGCCCATATCTTGTTGACACAATTATAAGACTCTATCTATCCTAGTTCCACTTAACAAGATCATCTAGATACCCATCTAGGGTTCACATTGATTTAATCAAACTATAGGCTTATTATTTTTTGATTTAATTACATTATATTAAGCATTATTAAACCATATGGTTAGTATTTCTATTGGCCAAAATTAACCAACTTATGATCCCATTAACCTTCGGCTACCTGTACTCGGTGCCTCGTGTCTAGACATGCATTTCAAGGCACACTATAGCCTTGTGTTCTAATTTAATTGGCTTAGCATATGATTACATCACCCATTTCATTTAATTATTTAGTCATACTAACGCGGATTAGTCAAGTTTTCTAGTGTACTAGTATTTTGCCTCTTCGATACTTGCATGACATGCATTTCGAGGAGACTACCCGTCACACAATCTCACACGATATAACCATACAACATACATACATGCGATGTGTTAGTAAATAAATTCATAAAACGCATCGCAAATAAGCAACTTGACATACAATTTACAAGTGTACCTAAGTCGACGTGTGTCCTAACCCACCCGCGACGTCCACGTGGATCTGAGCGGGTGTCTATATCTAAAATTTCAAAATAAATAACAACGTTAATAAGATGGGCCGTTATAGTTATTCCCAACTAATGGAAGTTTTGTCCCGAAATTTAAATATAAATTAAATTTTGTACCATGAAACAGTTGAGGGTAATGCTCTTGCATAGACGACTCAAGCTCCTAAGTGAATCCTTTTGTCTCGTGATGCTGCCAACGAATTAGGACCTTAGAGTACTTCCTCTTCCTGTGAGCCTGAATTCTACGATAAAAAACCGCTATCGGTCGTTCCTTGTAAGTCATGTTAGGATGAACCTCAATCTGTCCCAAGTCAACCATCGGTCTCGGTCCTGACCTAGCCAGTCTCAACATAGAAATGTGAAATTCTAGTGAACCCCAGTTAACTCAGTAGGTAAAATCTAAGTGATACGCAACGCTGCCAAACCGTGTTGCGACTTTGACTGGTCTAATAAGTCTCGATGCTAGTTTCCCCTTAATCCCAAATCTCTACTAACCTTTCCAAGGGGAATTCTTCAGGTATGTCACCCTCCTCATAGCTCAAACCCTTGTGATACCTATCAGTGTATTTCTTCTATCTATCCTGTGCAGCTCGTAGTCTCTGACGAATCTACCTGATCTTCTCTGTGTGATCAGCAACTATCTAAAGCTTAATGGTCACTTTATTTTCTGGCTCTACCAAACATGCAGATGATCTACATGGCCTCCCATACAGTGCCTCAAATTATGGCATCCCAATACTTGCTTGATAGCTGTTGTTGTATGCATACTCACACAATGGTAGATAATCCTTCCACGTACCCTCAAATTGCAATATACAAGTCTTGAGCATATCCTCCACAATTTGTATCAAACGCTTTAACTGTCCATTTGTCCGAGGGTGGTAAGTCATACTAAGCTGCAACCTAGTGCCAAACAATTATTGTATAGCCTCCAAAAGTCTCAAAGTTAACCTGGGATCTCTATATGACACAATAGAGACTGGCACCTCATGCAATCTAATAATCTTTCGCTCAAACAATATGCTCCGCCATGGGAATGTGCATTTCATTGAAACTGAAATGAAGTGAACCGATTTCATAAGCTTTTCAATCACAACCTAAACAGTATCGTGAAGTCTCGATGTGTGCAATAATCTACTGAAGAAATCCATAGTGATGTGCTCCCATTTCCATTGTGGAATGAACAACGACTGTAGTAATCCACCAGGTCTCCTATGCTTAGCCTTCACTTGATAAGCTTGCTATAATCCACAAACGGATCCTTTAAGCTGGCATACCTTTATAAAATTCTCAAGATACTCAAAACTCTTAAGCTGTGTCATACACATATTTAAGGAGCATAGAGCAATGCTATTTTTACAATTGTTTGTAATATCTTATAGTCAAATTATGAAGTAATGACAATTAGAATTCTAGAACTTGAGCTTAGCTACTAGTGAAAAATCTTATCATAATCAACACTTTGATTTAGATTGAAGTTTTTTGATAAGCCATGCTTTTAAGTATGCAAATTTTTATTTTTCATGTCATTTTAAATCATTTACATCCAATGGTCATACCACTTTCAAGTAAATAAATCAAGTTCCAAACTTGAATAACTTACACGAATTAAACTTCAGAGTTCATTAACACTTAGTCTCTTCATCCAATCTAAATGAGACATGTCTCTTGAATAGTAGTGATTCATTCTAATTTAGTATCAAACATATATTACAACTATCAATAATGAAAAATCGCAGATTTCACTTGCCAATTTCTTATTGTTCTAGATTCTCAAGAGATATATGTTACGTGTGTACATTCAACTAGTTAAAAACTTTGTTGAGCATCCAAAAGTAGTTTAGTTCTCATTTGTGACTCTTAAACATTTCAAGATTTATTTTATTCCTAATAGTGTCTTTGAAATAAACTCTTTATTTAGAAAGACATTATTTTGAGCAACAAACAATTTGTTCTCAAATGTATAAAATAGTATCACAATGTTCAATCACAATTATACACAAATGTCTTAGGCATTAACTTTATGTGACTTAGCATCTTATGCGAGTCTCGCCACCTCAAATCTTAAGAAAAGATAAACTGGGTCTTTTTATCCCATATCGTATATAGAGCTTTATCAACCACATTAAAGAAAATAAAGTTTAGTGCAAAGCGCAATGTTTTCTAAAAGTATAGCCTCAAAAGGACACAAGAAGGTCTATGTGACACATCATAAATCAAATTATATCTTATATAGTTTGATTTCTCCTCTTACAACATCATTTCTCGAATGACGCTTGTAGTGGAGTTAGTTGTAAGACAATCCAACAATTTCAAAGATGGTCATTTAAAATTTTAACTTAAATATTATCCACTTTGATCTAATAAAAGTATGTTAATAGTTTGCCAAGTGATTTTTTTATACTCATTTAGAAGTGTTCGCAACAATGCAAAATTATGTCTTCCTGATATGATTTGTAATTCATTATAAAATGAAAATTTTCATTCTATGAATAACATATTTTGTCCTTCTGAGCTTTTATTTAGAACTAGGCAAATGATCTGGCTCATAACTAAGATTTCTATGTCTAACACATAAACATCTTCGGTAACCTTTACCTTCCTCTTATCTTTTTGTTACGAACCATCAAATACATGTTTAAGGCCTTTCTTTTTCAATATTTTGACTTACAGTTTTAAACATTATATATAACTATAAACAAATTTCTCCATGTCATTCATATTATATAGTTCTAAACTATTTTGATGAATTATAGATCAAATCGACTGCCAACTTTTGGCACATGAATTCAAGCCTTTTTTAGATAATTAATTTAGTACTTTAATGTTCCAAACATAAAGACATATTAATAGGTTCTCAACCATTTAACAAGATTATAGGAATTTTGGTAATCTTATACCTTTTTTCATTGTGACTTACTATTGGAACGTTTCCTTCTCACAGCCCAAATCTTTAATTTGACTTTAATCTTTTAATCAGAATCAAATGACCCATAACGTGAGACCCGCTTCGATATACGTGTCGCGACCAAGGCTAGATGGCCGAGGTAAATGTTATATTTATAATGATGAATGCCTAGTGTATTGTATATGTGTAGACTACTAAGTCATTCCTACTTGTGAATATGTGTCGAGACGTGTGTGGGAATGCGCCTCAAGTTGCATGCCGGCGTGGGACTAAGGTAGAGAACAATATGGTGAGTTGGTATGAGTTTTATATTGCTTTTATAAGTGAGATAAGTGGGGCTATGGTTAATTAAGTATCAAATACACTTAGTTAGTAAGTTAAAATGATAGCCACTTGATATTTCTCGAGACATGTATTGACTCATCTTAACACCAATTTAGTTACTTATTGTTGTCATTGGGCATGAGTTAGTGGGACCTGTGTGAAGAAGTGTACCATTAGATAGGTCTCGAGATACATGTGCACATTAGGATCAATGGCTATCAATCAACTATATTTAATTCATGTTATAAAGCTTGTGGTCAACTCGAGCAACTCAACTCTTTCATTTTCATTTGCTTAAGTGAGAAGCAAAGTTTCTAGAAAAGGTGTGTTGGAAAAGGAGAAAATCAACAAAAACTTAGTGATTTAGTGAAGGAGAAATCAAGTATAGCTAGTATTCATCAAGTTAGGTAACTCTTCTATATAATAGAGTTAGCTTAATCCAATGATTCGTGAATTTGATGTTGTGAGTTGTTGTTTTATATTGTGGTTGTTGTCATGGAACTCTAGTAGTGTGTATCGAGGTTCCTTATGCATTAATATAGCCTATGTATGGAGAAAACTTAGAATTCTAATTGCAGAATTCTGTGTTTTACTATACATAGCGCGCTAGGTGGATCATCTAGCGCTTGGTCAGGATTGGTAGCGTACTAATGGCTCATTAGCGCGCTAACCCTAGGTATTAGCATACTAGGTCTATGACATCATAAAACTGTAATTCTCAAAAATTCGTTAAACACTATAAAAGAGTCTAATACCCTAAGTAAAGGTCCAGACACACTAAAAAACCTATAATATGATATTAGGAGCCAAAGGAAGAATTACAAGGATTTAAATATGAGTTTCGAGGTATCGGGAGGCCGAAATAGCATAGGAAATTGCATGGATAGTAAGTGAATTGATTGATATATTTCTTTACATTTCATTCATATTCATACATTCATTTTCAGTCATTTGGACCGAATTACCTTTGTAATCCATATACCATGACTTGTTGTTCTACATGATGTTTCTTTCATGGTATAGTTTGTTAATAAAATGATTTCATTGACTCCAATTCATGTGCAATCCCATTGTTTATTGTCAATACATGTGGTCAGTGAAATAGCATGCTATTAGGTAGGTGTTACGTAGTAATGTGAATCTATATCATTTATGCATTAGTATGCAATTCTTTTGTTGGATTCCAATGCCGTGGTATTTTTTAAATATGAAAGTAGTTCTTATATCTAGGACCATTTTATTATAGAAATCTGGTGGACATACGTGGGTCACTAGACTTTTCAGGGTAATTGAGATTTCTCTACTATCTTGCACAGCACACGGGAAATGAGTCCCGGGGTTGTTGGCAAGCAAAACTTACGCAGTTCAAGAGGTATGGGACCCGGGGTAGTTGTTAAGTATATATCGCAGGTGACTGGCACCAGCAAAAGGTTATAAAGGCAAGAGCATTGCTCAGACCTTCACATTGATGTAGAGCTCTGCTTCATCCTCGTATAGTGTATAGGCTGATTTGATGAAGATCACAACCGATTGTCCCTAGATCATTACTGCTTAGCCATATGTCAGTTTCATGTTGTTTAGCTGAAGTATCTATTTGCATGTTTTCTTTTCAACATAGTTGATATTATCATGGTTTTAGATACTTGTTGCATATTTGGGAATGTGAACAAATGTCTATCAGTATTACTTTCTACTTTCTTGTACTCACCATCTAGTTCGTGACAGTTGGTACAGATCCTTCGAGTAGCAAACCAGGCAAAGAGAAGATCGGTAATTACCTCCGAGCCAGTGGAGCACTGCTACACCCGATTTTGTAGGTTTAATTTTTGATGTATTACTTTTATATGTATATGATATACTTTTAGGGTTGTATATTACGAGTTGAGTGAGTAGTACCTTGACCAGACACATGATATTATATATCGTCGTTTCATCATATATATGCATGTGATCTTTATTCCCTGGTTTTGTCCATAATTATTATGACTAATGTTATAAGATTCTGCTAGATCGTTAAGACTATTGCTGAATAAACTTTAAAGTAAACAAAATTTTAATTAACTATAATTCATGAATTGGCATAGGATAAGTATAGGTTTATATTCGAAATAAATAATAATAATAAGTAGGTAAATGGTTTTGGATAAGCTGACTAGTCCCTTGTTAAGTCATATGTGGTGAGATTAGGGCTTAATAACGAGATTAGGTCGGGCGGTGCCCTAATTTGAGAAGGGGATGTCACAGTTATCAGAGCCAAAGTTCTAGAATATTATGGACAGTTTATGGAATTGTCCAAAGTTGGGATACTATAATCACTTGGAGTATTATATTTTATGTTTATAAAGCTTAAGAGAGCTAAGTTTATAGAGCTTAGGATTATGGAAAATAGTCATTCCATAAGGTGATACCAAAGCTATAATGTGTAGCAAAATGCCTAACTTTTTTAATAAGTAACAAATAAAAACTTAAACAAGAAAAAACATAAATCTTACACGTGGAAAACCAGATGATCATTGCCAAGAAACTATTAGTTGGGAAGTGAGTGAATGTGAGATGAGGATGTTTTATATGTATATATATGTTAGTTTTGCATATGTATATATACGTTATCTATATAGTAGCTGATTTACATTTGCTATCAACTTACAGATATTGATGATTGATTTACGTGATAACGAGGATGTAGGTGCGAGTGGCAGCCAACCTCCTATTCCATCAGCATATGATTTTTAAAGGCTATCTGATAACTCAGCTGTTAAGGGTTGGCGCTTAGCAAAGTTTATCGCCATGATGACTTCACATTTCGCTCCATCAATAGAGACACCAACCCCTACTACTACTACGACTACTTTCATATTACCTACAGCTGTGCTGGTAGTGTAGACTGTACCACTGATAACTGCTCCAACCATAGAGAGAGTTATTACATCGTCTTTTACACCTTCATCTTTTAGCTCGATAATAGAGGTTCAGCTGGTGAAGGATTTCATCAGACTAAAGCCAATCTACTTTGATAGCCGGAGAGATTTTGAGAAGATCGAGAAGTGGGTACTATCTCAAGAGAAGTTGCACCAAGTCTTGAGGATTGAGGACAGACTCCAAACCGAGATTTCATCGTACACTTTATAGAGAGATGCTAATATACGGTGGCATGCGATAATAGCTTTTGAGGGAGAGTTTGAGTCATGGGATGCCTTTAAGATGAAGTTTTACCGATAGTACTCCCCACCTGTAGTGATGAAAAGGTTAAAGAAAGAATTCATGAACCTAAGACAGGGAGCTGATGAGTCAGTGATGAGCTATAGAGACAGATACGACTATATGAAGTAGTTCGCCGGGGATTTAGCGAGAGAGGACTCGGATGATGTGTACCACTTCGAGGATGGACTGAGACCAGATATTGAGTTTTATATAGTTTGTTAAGGTGTCAGGACTTAGGGTGAGATTTACAAGTGTGCACTTTCTCACGATACCTATTATTTGGGTAGAATTGCTAATGGGACACTGCTAGTACCATCGTTGACACCTGACCAGGTTATGGAGTCTGAGAGGAGGAGACAAAGGGGCAAGGGACCAAGGAGATGGGATAGAGGTACCCAGGGGTCAGGGGCATCTACAATAGTTGTACCCTTTGTACCATCCCCTACACCATTGCAGACTACTCTTGGTAGACCTCCCTTGCCACTACCATTTAGACTTGTAGTATCTGTTTTTACTAGTGCTTTTCTAGCTCTATAAGCACCACCAGAATGTTAGTAGTAGTAGTGTGGTAAAGGCCGACGCAGAGGTAGAGGTAGAGGTCGAGACAATTCTCGATAAGGGCAGAGACACGCACAAGCCCAGGATCAGGTTCAGGGTCAGCGTAGACCTATTACATGTTATATATATGGTCAAGTTGGGCATGGGATTAGAGATTGTCCACAGCCAGCAGCCATGTTTCCATCGCCAAGTCGAGAGGGTGTACATATATTAGCACAACCCAACGTAGATGCCACACGTTGACTCATTGAGGGTGTGATGTCCATTTGTGGTAGATAGTTATATGTTTTATTTGATTTGGATTCTATAGTATCTTTAATTTCACATTATAAACATTTTAGGTTGACACTGGTTAGAGTTAGCATACATTTGATTTTAAGTATCGTAGTTGGGGATAAAGTTTACCATAATTGTCTTGTTGAAAGATGTCTAGTAGAGATTGGTGGGGTAGAGTTACCTACAGACTTTGGGGTTCTCGAGTTCTTATATTTTGACGCACTGTTAGGGATGGAATGGTCAGCAGCATATCATGCTCATATAAATTGTTTTAGTAAGATAGTGATATTTGAGATCGCAAAGCGTCTAATGTTTACGTATAGTGGCGGTACACCGAGAGTTAAGGGCATAAGAGGTTGACTTGCGACTAGTGGAGAGATGGAGACTCTAGTGTCATTGTACACCGTAGTAGAAAGTCAGGGACCTAAACTTAAGGAAATTCTAGTTAAGTGTGAGTTTTCAAACGTATTTTTGGAAGACTTACCTGGTTTACAAATTTTATCATTGAGTTAGTACCAAGTACTAGACCTATATCTATACCACTATACCGCATGACATTTAAAGAGTTAGAAGAGTTGAGGAGTCAGTTGCAAGATTTAAGACATAAGGGATTCATCACACCTTCTATGTTGCCATAGGCAGCACCGGTCCAGTTTCTGAGGAAGAAGGATGGTATTTTGATACTATGTGTCGACTATAAATAGTTGATCAAAGTCACAGTCAGAAACAAATATCCCTTACAACGGATAAATGACTTATTTGATCAGCTAAAAAGTGCATAGTATTTCTCAAAGATAGACCTGCGATCATGGTATCCTCAGTTTAGGATCATGGATGAGGATAGTTCCAAGACGACATTCAACACGAGATATGGGCACTATCAGTTTTCAGTCATGCCGTTTGGTTTGACTAACCCTCATTGCATGTTTATGGATTTGATGCATTGAGTGACGAGGCCATTTCTTAACCACTTTGTGATTGTTTTCATTGATGATATATTGATATATTCAAGGAGTCAATAAGATCATGATCAACGCCTTAAAGAGATGTTACAGACCTTGAGGGAGCATCGAATTTACACTAAGATCAACAAGTGTGAATTTTATCTATCAAAGGTCAAGTTTTTGGGATATGTTGTTGGAGTAGCAAGCATTGCTGTAGATCTAGCTAGGCTTTAGGGTATTATGGATTGGCCTGCGCTGACGTCAGTTACGGAGATTAAGAGTTTTATAGGGTTAGTAGGATATTACTGTAGGTTTGTGAAGGATTCCTCGAAGATCGCTTCACCGATGATTAGATTAACTCAGAAAGACATCAAGTTTGATTAGTATGATCAATGCGAGGAGGCATTTGCTCGGGTTGAAAAGATTGTTGACTACAACACTAATGTTGATATTGCCAGTGGCTGGATGGGGATTCCTGGTATATACAGATGCTTCTCATATAAGTCTAGGTTTTATGTTGATGCAAAATAAAGGTACAACGGCTTATACATCCAAACAACTAAATATACATAAGAAGAATTAAACCACTCGTGATTTGGAGTTGGCAGCGGTAGTATTTTCTTTGAAGATATAGAGATATCATCTGTATAGAGAGAGGTTCACACTCTATATTGATCATAAGAGTTTGAAATATCTTTTCATATAGAAAGAGCTTAACATGAGACAATGTTGATGGTTCGAATTTTTGAAGGACTACGACTTTTCTGTTGGGGCACGTGCCCTAGGTCAATCCATTAACTGTCTTTCTGAATACTTTTAGTTAATAAAATAGAGGATTTCATTTGTTGTTTATTATAATTAATTTACATGTTTACATTATAATAAGATCTATGGGTATTTACAGAAATATCCTAAATGTCCCTAGTCGATCATTATACTGGGAACTATAATGAATTAAGACTAGTGTGAGTCTTGATTGATGATTATATGATAATTATACATATAGGGATACGAATCAAGATCACGAGTACTTGTTAGGGAACAAAGTACTGGACCGACCCGCTATGAGAACATCACATAGATTAATTCACAGTTGTTTCTCATGATAGGTATATTTTTTAGTCCTCTGACTTAAGATTACCAGAGACTTCAACATTAGGAACATAGTGATTTAACACTATCAAACGTTGTCTTTAACCGGACGATTATAAAGGTTGTGATTGGTTACTGTGTGAGCAATATGATGAAGTTGTGTAGTCGAGATAAAATTTGTCCCTATCATATAAAGAGAGATATTTAGTGGATCCCTCGATGTGTTAGACTATTAAAAGGCCTAGTCTAAGTGAATTGATATTGATCAATGTCACTTAGATGTTTTCAGTCTACCTAGAGATCGAGACTAGTACGATTGAACATGTTGGATGACAATTTCATGCCTTATGTTTGATCAAAAGGATATCGTGTGACAAAAGGATGTTATATACACTATTGATTCGGTTGTATCGATTTGATATTCGTACGACTTGGGTAGTCATAATGTCTTGCTAGAGGCCGCTTATGACTTGTATACAATAATGTGTTTTGGTTCACTACCAACGTTATATGAGCCTATTGGGTCGCACACTAAGAATGGTTTTGCGAGATTTTAAGATGGTTGAGAAAAATGAATTTTATATGATAAAATTCATGACATAAACGTCCTTGTGTTGTATTACACTTATACTTCATTAAGTAGGGGTATATGTGTAATTTACTTAACCGTCTATATACAAGGGTTGTATAAATAGACGCTTTAAGTTAGAAGACACGGACGAAAGATTAAGGGCCGAAACTCTATTTTCATTTTAGAAACGACTTAGGGTTTTCTGGTACGCCCTGGATCGTTTTGGAGAGAAACAAAAGGTTTCTTATTCTCTAGAAGCTAGCACTTCGAATCTCGACCGCCGTTCGTGTGTGGACTGCTGGTAGAGGGAGTTCGTCATTGGCAGCGCCTTAGAGATCGATTAACCTTCAGAAAGGTATTTTGCAACCAAGGTATGATTAAGTTTTCTTGGTTTAAATGTTTTAATGGAATTAGATTCGGATCCTGTTGGGGTTTTTGTCAAAATTGTTTTGTAATCTCCGCTGCGTATAAACCCTAAAACCCAACATTTTCTCTGTAATATCAACTAGGAAAAGCTAACGTAGTTGCTGATGCACAAAATAGGACGTCGGTTTGAGATGCCGATGTGGTTAGATGTCATATGACACATGAGTATGGATTACAACAACTTCTCATTCCATGATGGAAATGGGAAGATATAGCCATGGATTTTTTTAGAGGATTTTCAAGAACTGCCCGTCGACATAATTCTATCTAGGTGATTGTGGACAGATTGACGAAACCTGCCTATTTCGTACCAATTGTATCTCACTACACATTTGACCAGATAAGTATATTATTCGAGAGGGAGATTGTTAGGCTGCATGAGGTACCTTTGACTATTATGTCAAACATATATGCTATGTATACGTCCAGGAAGTGGCAGAGTACGCAGGAGTAGTATGGTACGTGCCTACAGTTTAGCATAACCTTTCACCCTCAAACTGATGGGAAAATTTAGTGGATTCAGACTCTCGAGGATATGCTCAGGGCTTGTGTAAGTGAGTTTGGCGGATCACGGGAGGAATACCTACCATTATGTGAGTTTGTATACAACAACAATTACTAGGCTAGCATTGAGTTGGTGCCATTTGAGGCTTTATGTGGCAGACCGTGTCACTCACCATCATGTTGAGCTGAGCTAGAGGACCGAAACATTATAGGGCCTGAAATTGTTGTTGATCACACAGAATGTATGAAAGATTCGCTAGAGGCTTAAAGGAGCCCAGGATAGGCAAAAAAGAGTATGCAAACATATATCGCATCGATCTCACGTATGATGAGGGAGCCTTAGTGTATATAAAGGTTTCTTCTCGAAAGGGTCTTCACAGATTTAGTATAAAAGGCAAGTTAGCACTGAGATTCATCGGGCCTTTTAAGATTAAGAAACGGGTTGGAAAGGTTGCTTATGAGCTGAATTTACCTTCATAAATATCGGGGATTCATCCAGTGTTTCATATTTCTATGGTTCGACTAGCCAAGTTGAACTTAAGTCTGATTAACTTGAGTGAGGACGTATCATATGAGGAGCAGCCAGTACAGATTCGAGATCGTAGGGTACAACAGTTGAGAGTCAATTCTATTTCGAAGGTGTTGGTCAAATGACTGTTCCATGAAGACTCGAAACTCACTTGGGAATGGGAAGACTATATACACGATAGGTTTCCGTACCTTTTTGAGTCAGGTATAACTTTAGGTTAAGGTTAATTTCGAGGAAAAATTCTCCATTAGTTGGGAAGAATTGTCATGGCCCAAATCTCTAATTTGACTTTATTCTTTTAATCAAGATCAAATGACTCGTGACATGAGACCCGCTTCGATATACATATCACGACCGAGGCTATATGGCGAAGGTAAATGTTATATTTGTAACGATGAATATCTAGTGTATTGTATATGTGTAGACTACCAAGTCATTCCTACTTGTGAATAGGTGTCGAGACGTGTGTGGGAATGTGCTTCGAGTTACGTGCGGGGGTTGGACCAAGGTAGAGAACAATATAGTGAGTTGGTATAAGCTGGTTTTTATAGGTGAGATAAATGGGGCTATGGTTGATTAAGTATCAAATACACTTAAGTTAGTAAGTTAAAACAATAGTCACTTGATATTTATCGAGACACGTATTGACCCATCTCAACGCCAATTGAGTTTTTTATTGGTGTCATTTGGCATGAGTTAGTGGGACATGTGCGAATAAGTGTACCATTAGATATATAGTTCTCGAGATATATGTTCACATTAGGATCAATGACTATCAATCAACCATATCTAATTCATGATTATAATGCTTGTGGTCAACTCAAGCAACTCAACTCTTTCATTTTCATTTACTTAAGAGAGAATCAAAGTTACTGGAAAAGAGGAGCTGCTGGAGAAGAAGAAGATCAACAAAAACTTGATGATTTAGTGAAGGAGAAATCAAGTATAGCTAGTGTTCATTAAGTTAGGTAACTCTTCTATACAATAGAGTTAGCTTAATCCAATGAATTCATAAATTTGATGTTGTGGGTTGTTGTTTTATGTTGTGATTAATGTCATGGAACTTTAGTAGTATGTATGGAGGTTCCTTAGCCATTAATATAGCCTATATGTAGAGAAAACTTGTAATTCTAATTGTAGAATTCTGGGTTTCATTACACATACCGCGCTAGGTAGATCATCTAGCACGCTAACTTGGATTAGCGTGCTAGGTCAGGATTGGTAGCGCACTAATGGCTCATTAGCTCGTTAACCCCAGGTATTTGCGCGGTAGGTCTATGAAAGCATAAAAAACTGCAATTTTTAAAAATTCGTTAAACACTGTAAAAGAGTCTAATACCATAAGTAAAGGTCTAACACACTAAAAAACTTATAATATGATATCAGGAACCTAAGGAAGAGCTACGGGGATTCAAATATGAATTTCAAGGTGTTGGGATGCCGAAATAGCATAGGAAATTGCGTGGATTGTAAGTAAATTGATCGAGATATTTCTTTACATTTCATTCATATTCATATGTTCATTTCCAATCACTTGGACTGAATTTCCTTTTTACTCTATATGTCATGAGTTGTTGTTCTTTCTCTTTACATGAGGTAGCTTTCGTGGTATAGTATGTTGATAAAATGATTTCATTGCCTCTAATTCAGGTGCAGTATCATTGTTGATTGTCAATATATGTGGTCAGTGAAATAACATGCTATTAGGTAGGTGTTACGTAGTGTTGTGACTCTATATCCTTTGTTCATTAGTATGCAATTCTTTTGCACGATTCCAATACCGTGTTGTTCTTTGAATATGAAAGTAGTTCTTGTATTTATGAACATTTTATTATAGAAATCCAGCGGACATACGTGGGTCACTAAACTTTTCAGGGTCTCCACTATCTTGCGCAATACACGGGAAATGAGTCTCAAGTTTGTTGGCGCATCACACGGGGTGTGAGACCCAGGGTTATTGGTAAGTATATATCACAGGTGACTAGAACCAACAAAAGGTTATAAAGGCAAAAGCACCACTCAAACCTTCACATTGATGTAGAGCTTGGCTCCATCCTTATATAGTGGAAAGGCTGAAGTGATGAAGATCACAGCCGACCGACCCTATATCATTACTATTTAGCCATGTGCCATTTTCATGTTGTTTAGCTGAAGTATCTCTTTGCATGTTCTTTTTTTTTGCATATTTGCTATCATCATGCTTTTAGATACTCGATGCATATTTGGGAATGTGAATAAATGTCTCTCAGTACTACTTTCTACTTTCTCGTACTCACCGTCTAGTTTGTGACGGTGGGTGCAGATCCATCGAGTAGAAACCAGGCAATGAGAAGATCGACGATTACCTCTGAGCCAGTGGAGCTCTATTATACTCGATTTTATAGGTTTGATTTTTGACGTACTACTTTTATATGTATGTGATATACTTTTGTGGTTGTATATTATGGGTTGAGTGTGAGTAGTACCTTGACCAGACACATGATAATATATCGTCGTTTCATCGTATATATGCATGTGATATTTATTCCCTGATTTTTTCCACAATTATTACGACTCATGTTATAAGCTTATGCTACATTGTTAAGACTTCCGCTGAATAAAAATTTAAGTAAAACTTAATTAACTCTAATTTATGAATTGACATAGGATAAGTCTATGTATATATTCAAAATAAATAATAAATAATAAGTAGGTAAATGGTTTTGGATAGGCTGACTAGTCCCTTATTAGGTCCTATATAGTGAGATTAGGGCTTAATAAAGGGATTAGGCCGGGCGATGCCCTAATTTGGAAAGGGGTCATCACAGTGTCATCACTATTAAGTTATTAAATTCCATGGTACTAAATCTTTTCAAAAGTTCAGTTTATATTTATTACCATGGCACATAATTCTTGTAATAGTATATGATAGTTTTAAAGGAACTATTAATATAAGACATACTTCCTTATTCTTAAGGTTGATAATATTTATCAATTTTTCAATCAAATCAGGGAAATCACTCTTAAAAATTATTTTATCCTTCTCAATGATTGATTACACTTACTCTAGATTTGTGTTACAAGGATTCTAATATCTACACTTAGAAGATTATGCAAAATAATTTATTACTGAGTAATTAAACTCTCACTAAATTAATAACTCTCATAAATATTAATTTAATAGTCTAAGATTCATATTTCACTTAATTTTGAGGCTGCTAGGGCATGACACTCAAAATCAAGTTATTTAGATGAGTAACCTTTACCAATTGCATCACACGCAACTTTTAGGTACTTTGTGAGACCTGAACATCATATGTCACAATATTTTATGTCTCATATATGCCTAAAGTCCAAAATCATTTTGATAGCTCTATTAAGTCAAAATATTCAGGTAACTGTTTCTCAATTTGCCTCACCAAGATAACACAATACATCCTGCGGAGGTAGACCCATATCGGAGGGATCGAGGCCTTGACAAGTATTTAAAAATTAGGTGGCATTAAATTAAAATTTTAATCGAGGGAATTTTTTTTTTTAAGTTTTACGATCCTTTTATATTTTTATAATAATTAATTCTAGCATTTTTTAATTATGGAATATCCTATATACCCAATATGTGTAGAATAACGATCATAAAATAAAAAACTAGAAACAATTTCTTGGAGACTATCATCATAAAAATAAAATTCAAGAAACTTAAATATTATTCATCAATAGAAAATTTTCTGTGTAGTTGTATTAGCCTGCCAGTATGGGCGGGGTCTTAAGGTGTTAATCAATGCTTAGAAACTTAATTATCGAATAATAAAGTTCCTTTTTCTTCATTATTTAAACCACATGACCTCGATTCTTGAGCCCTGACTAGTGGGCTTGAAAGTGTAGGTGTGCACGTGAATCAAAACTACATAAGCTTGGTGTGTCATGTAAACTAGATTATCACTATATTACGGGTGACGCAAATCTAGTGGTGGTGATGCACGATGACATCATCGCATGGAACATTAGATTATTAAACCATAATTACTAGTTATCCACATGCGTGCAAACCAATGATCCAACGAACGTAACCCAACTTATAAGGAAAAAGAATCTTGTGACAAGTGGAGATAAAGTTTAGAAAATGGTAACTAATGAGGATAAGAATTCTGATCCATCCCTATCTCTTTCAGAAAATGGGAAGAAAGCCTAGTGTCACCTCAAAATTGATTTCACGCGGAACCACCTAAAATTAATAGTATGCACAGCAGGGGTTTTTTCAACACTAGGGCTGTTATACAATTTTTTTCACAAAATAGAGAGTTTTTTTTTTTAATCCCGGAAGTAGGCAATAACGCCTTCTCAAAAGGCGTTATTGAGTGGGAAGTTTTTTCGGTTTCGGTGACGTGGCGTCTACGTGGCAGGGTTTGTACAGATAGCGCCTTTTGAAAAGGCGCTATCTGTACATGTGGTCGCCACCTCACCGCCACGTCAGCGCCACATAACCTCATTCAATAACGCCTTTTGAGAAGGCGTTATTGAGCCAAACTTGCGTTTATGAGGTGGCGCTGACATGGAGGACACATGTACAGATAGCGCCTTTTGAAAAGGCGCTATCTGTACGAATGTATGCTACGTCAGCGCCATGTCACCGCCCATCACCAACCGGACTCACCGATCTGTCCTCGCTGCCGCTGGTCCGCGACATTCTCGGCTGCTCCGTCCCTCGCGCCGGCCATCGTCGTCGTCGAGCGATCTCGACAATTACAACCATTTATATTTGTATAAAAAAAAAAACCAATTTTGAATATATATTGGTTTCAACCTTCAACTCTCTTTTCTAAACTAACTAACATTAACTAACTAACTAACTAAACTAAAGTAACGAACCTTTACTAATCCACCCAAACCAAACTAAACTAAATAACTACCTAACTAACTAGCTAAGTAACCAAAGTAAAGTAAACTAACTAACCTAACCAAACTAACTAACTAACTAACTAAACTAACTAACCTTAACTAACCAAACTAAACTAAACTAACTAACCTTAACTAACCTAACCAAACTAAACTAACTAACTAACTAACTAACTAACCAACCAACTAACTAACTAACTAACTAAACTAACCTTAACTAACCTAACCAAACCAAACTAAACTAAATAAGTCGGTAACCTTGAATAAACTAACTAAATTAACTTAACTAACTAACTAACTAACTAACTAACCAAAGGAAACTAAAATAACTAACTAACTAACCTTAACCAAACTAAACTAACTAACCTAAACTAACTTAACAAAACCAAACTAAACTAAGTAACTAACTAACCTCAACTAAACTAAGTAACTAACTAACTAACATAACGAAACTAAACTAACTAACAAACTAAACTAACTAACCTTAACTAACCAAACCACCTAACAATACAAACTAAGTAAACTAAAATAACTAACTTAACTAGCTTAATTGCAAACTAAACATACTAACTAAATGGAACTAACCAAACTAAACTAACTAACATTAACTAACCTTAACTAACATTAACAAACCTAACCACCTAAACAATACAAACTTAGTAAAGTAAAATAACTTACTTAACTAACTAAACAAACAACCAAAAAATGATCCACGTTAACCACCAAACGAAACTAAACAAACATAACCTCAACACCTAAACTAAACTACATTAAGTAAGTAACCTAATTAACCTAACCAAACTAAACTAATATAACCTAACCA
Organism: Stephania yunnanensis; assembly: GCA_039657365.1. Lineage (NCBI taxonomy): Eukaryota > Viridiplantae > Streptophyta > Magnoliopsida > Ranunculales > Menispermaceae > Stephania > Stephania yunnanensis. Next base: position 31,165,771 of record CM077582.1, on the reverse strand, counting down.
CCGACACCTAACTAACTAAGCTAACCACTTAAGTTAAATTATACATATAACATAAACTAACTTAACAAACTAAACTAACTATTGAAGAGTAATCAAATCTACGACATTATAATAATATTGAAAACATGAGAAATAAGATTATTCAATGAGAAGGTTGAATACACGTACTTCATGAACCCAAAATCTAAGTAATTTACAAATCACCATGACATCAAGTAAACTCATCATGCATGTCTATTTCGGCGGTTCCGTTGACGTTGTTCCTCGGTGAAGCAAACCGGACGTACTCTTTGTCTAGTTGGACGATGTGTTTGTACATCCGGTTGAGGTTGTTGACTCCGCTGGTCTTGCGATGAATCACGTCGAGTAGATTGATGTGTTTCCTCTGGTTCTTGACTCGACTCACCTCTGCTACTGATGGTACCAAAAATAGGAGGTGGAACCATCCCGAAATAGTGGCTTCCTGCATGGGGTTAGGGGAATGGAACATGAGGCTGCGGCATGGTCAATAAGTTCATGAATGAAGGGTCTCCACTATACGCCATATTGTAATAGTACGGAGTAGGAGTATATGGACTAGGCATGTATGGAGGCAGTGATGGATACGTTTGATGATGAGGCATTCCATGGTCCACATATGAAGACGAAGGCCCAGGCGCTTAAGGATCAAAATGGTAAGGAGGAAGATTCACGCTCGGCGGCCTGGGTACAAACATTAGAGGTTCTGGTCGGGGTGTGGAAGATGCAGGAATGTACCCATGAGAAGAATGACTACTCTCCCCAACATTCTCTGTTCTACTCACTCTCGAACGAGATGAACATGCTGGAGGAGAACGTCTGCTACTCTCTGCAAAGCAATCTCGGTCTGAGTAGATGGACGCGGTGGACGAGGACGTCTGGTGCGTTCCCGCATAGTCTCTGGTCGTGTACGTCTTCTTCTCACCTCTATGTTTGGTTCGCCCTGATCGTCTTCTTCATCTTCTTGTTCATTATCCTCATTTATGTCTTGATGGACGTCAATTCCGTCATGCGAAATATTAGACCTTTGTCTTTCATCTTCGTCCAAAATTTTAATCCCTTCATCAAGGGCAACAAGACCTTGCTCGAACCCATCCTCAATAAACACACGCCTAAGTCGATGCACCAAGTTACGCTGATATACAAAAAATAGGAGATCAAATCACGCAATATAAAATATTAAATGTTCGAGGAAAATTAAGAGTTAGAAGATTACCGAGTAGTCACGTAACGCCCCGTCGTGTCCTATGAATCTCCTAGTGACCGATCGATACCACGTCATGTAGTCTTGATGATCATGCCCTTCATTCAGTGCCGCTGTCGCCGTCGTGTCCCCACGATTTTCCCACATGTTTATTTAGCTTGCGTGAAATGTCACCCAATTTTCATGATGATGTCCTCGCAATTCGATGCGGTGCAGTTGGGCGTCGTAAGCACAATTAGGTGGCACTACTTGTACCATGCCGAATTGTCTCATGACCCTTTCTGGTCGATGCCACTCCACAATGTGGAAACAAATAAGGGGACACGTCGAGAGCCAACTGTCGTGACCATTTGTACAGTACTCGGGAAGAGACCCCATGAGTTCATTATATGGTTGCCACACCACATCATCCTCAAGCCTCTGAGAGTCGAGTGCATCACGGTATGCCGATACGACGTGCGTCGCATTTTGTGAAACCGAAAATGCATCGAGCCATCTGTGTCCGAAACAATAAGTTATGATAACTGAACATGGACAAGAATTATTTGCAAAGTAATGACAAATCGACTTTAATACCTGTGTCCGAGTGGAACGTCCATAAGCATATTTTGGCCATCCACCGTTCTCTGTTGAGCTCTAGATACACGAAGACGCCGCGGTGCTATGAATGGAAATCTATCTCATGCCCACAGTTGTACAAGAATTGAGGCGCCAGCAACCTCATGTGCCCCTGCGCGAGATCCGCGACACAACTCCCTGTACAAATAAGCCAAACATGCACTCCCCCAACTATATTGTCCTGCTACTTGGAAATCCTCCAGCAAAGGTAGGAACATCAAATGTACGAATCGATTGGACTTGTCGGCGAAAAGACAACCACCGATGAGTTGCAGTATGGACGATCGAACGTAACGTTGGACCGACTCCTCATCGCTTTCATCATCTATTGCTGGAACGTTACGCTCAAGCCAATCGACCTTAAGTTTACAACCAATAGCGTCATCTCCACCAGGAGTTCGTCCAAGTAGCCTCTCGCAGACATCAGCATAGTCTGCGTCCGTCATTCCCGTCACAGGCATACCTTTGATAGGCAATCCAAGTTGTACCTGCACGTCTTGGAGTGTAATGGTGCACTCCCCACAATGCATATGAAATGTACGCGTCTCAGGGCGCCATCTCTCTACAAATGCAGTAATCAAAGCCCAATCAAGGCTGAAAAATGCTACCCGAGATATCCCATAAAACCCACTGGAACGAAGATATGGGATCATCCTAGAATGATACTGCATCGTTCGATCAACGACCCCACGTCTTCGACGTACGCGCATTGTTTCGTACACCTTGTAATTGAAAATGTATTAAAGTATGTTTTTGATACACTGCTGGTGTAAATATGACGTATTGAGGAAAAACAAGTTACCTCGCCCCTCCAGGTTCGCGTTGATCTGTGTGTAGATTGGAGTTGCAACAGTGATGGATCTGAAGGTCCTGGATCCATTGCAGTACAACTAAAAAAAAGGTTATAAAACCAATAATTACATAACTAAGCAAATTAAAAAACCTAACCTAAACAAAACAAAACAAAACAAAACAAAACAAAACAAAACTAACGTAGTAATTAATAGTTTGGGAATTTGGATGTAAAAATGTTACAGAAAAATGCACAAAATTTGTAAGGGAAATAGTTGACAATCATGCCGTTATATAGCGCAATCGAACTTTCTGATGTAGAAGATCGCAATAATAGCGCAACTACAGAGCATACTCATTTTTTTGCACCGACATTTTATGTGTAATAACGTTCAATAAATAAACATATGAACCGTTCTTCATAAACAAAATAGGAATGTCCCTATATATCATGCAAATCATAACCTTACCCAAATAAATTATTATGAAAATACTAAATGAATGTACTTACTTGTTTCCTCCGCTTTTCCGCCGAAACTAAACATATTCCAGCAATAACATTGTATTTTCGTTTGTTTAGAACATTCATCACAGTTACGTAAACCAAGTAACCGTAGCAAACATGTACCCAAATAATAAACGAAAACTAACCTCAAGTAAGTAAATTAACTAACGTAACCTAGTCTAAATAAATTAACCAAACTATGTGAACCAAACGTAACCTAAAAGTACCTAATAAAACGTATACATATCCAAAATATAAAACCCAAAAATCGTAGATATGTTCAAGTGTTTTTAAGTGGATCGCAACGAATTCAAAGTCTAAATGAGCTTGAAACTAAATTAAACAAAACTTAATTAACTAAACTTAATTCACTTAACTTAATTAAGTAAACGTAATTAACTAAACCAACTTAACTAAACTTAATTATGTAAACTAACTTAAACAAACATAATTACCTCGACTACCTAAACACTCTCACTAAACTAAACTAAACTAACTTAAACAAACTTAATTATTTGACTAACCTAACTTAAACATAAGTAATTCACTTAAAAAAACTTAATTACCTAACTCAGTTAAACAAACTTAAAACTTAATTACCTAACTGACTAACCTCAGCTCCACGCACACCACACTCACCCGCCTCATTGGTCGATCTCTCACAAGCATCGCGTGCACCTTACTCTGGACCTCCGCCGCTCCGTCAACTCCCTCTCCTCCTTCTTCACTGCAGCTACTCTTCAATTCCCTCACCGTCAACTCCCTCGACTCCTCACTCTCGCCAACACCAGCCACACCTTCTCATGCTACCCGGCCTCGCCTCCCCTCCTTATATACCCGACCCACCCCCTCCCCCCTACAACACACCCGTGACGCCTACACACTAGTCGTCACGGGTGTGTCTTCTTCCTCGCGCGACAGGACAGAGACGCAGAGATTCTCTGCGTCCCTGTCGCGCGAAGAAGAAGGGGATAAACACGGATAACGCCTTCTGCGAAGGCGCTATCTGTGTTACCCATGTCCACGTGGATCCACGTGGCCTTGTCCAGAACGAATAGTGCCTTTTGCGAAGGCGCTATTCGTTCTGGTTACATCCACGTCAGCCACCCTAAACCCCATGCGTTGACGTGGACATGACACGTGGATAGCGCCTTCTCAAAAGGCGCTATTCACGTGTCCAGGTCAGCAAAAAAAATGTACACAGCTTGATAACGCGTTCTCAATAGGCGTTATTGCCTAGATTGAGAAAAAAAAAACGGCCCTCATTTTGCTCATATAAAGTAAAAACTGTTGTACATTTGTAAATAAATCATGCACAACATCTATTCATCTAGCATGTTTGACAAAGGTTCAACACCCTTGGACAACTCATATTTTAGATACGGAATATTCCATACACCTCAAAATCTTGTTGTTAGATTCTCAACTAATTCTCGATTATCACATAATAAAGAATCTTGCAATCTCGTACCAGTTCAATCTTGAAACATGGCAGCTATGCCAAGACTCGCAAAGGCTATTAAACTAGATCGAAGGAAATAAGGTTTCTACTCAAATTTCACCATTGGTCATATATCACATATGTATTGATCCAAAAGATACATTGAGTCTTATGGAATTAAACCTCGCTCTTATATCACTATTGGATTTAAGGTACCAAGCGCAGCAGAAGTTTTCGAATGTCCTTGAACCAAAATAATATTGATTCCATTAAATTGAAGTACCAAGAGAGAAAACATAACTTAACAAAAAAAACTTCATGTCTACCTTGTTTGGTGTTGATTGATTCCTTAAAGACACTTCTAGAGACGAATACCATCTATAAAAAATCCATACATGAATAGACGATCACGATCCAGAATGCCGGCGCAAGAAATTTTAGGGCAAAGATTCTCACAAAAACTCTCTAAAAAAATTTCTCCAGCAAATGTGACCATAATGTCTTATTTATAGTACAATAGGTCAAGTTGTAAAAGAAATCCATGTCACAGTCACACTCCAAATAGAGTCTTAGGTAAAGTCCAAATTTAAAAGAGTTGTAATTTATCTAAAACTCAAATAAGAACTAAAGTCATACTATAATTCCAATTAGAGTCCTATTTAAAATCAGATTTACAAAGAGACAAAATCTCTAGTCACACTAGAAATGTAGGAGACTTTTGAATCCTAGTCAAACTAGGACACTTAATGAGAATCTTCAAAACGAATTTTATCAAATAAAATACATCAACCTAAATAAGATTAAATCTCTCAACTCCATTCTTTATGTGCGATCCAATTGGTTCATACAACATTGGCAGTGAACCAAAACCTTTTTCGGCATGCAAATCATAAGCGGCCTCTAACAAAACCTTATCACTACCCAAGTTGAACGAAAATCAATAAATCGATATACAACCTAATAGTCAGTGTATATCATATCCTTTTATCACGTGATATCTTCTGATTGAATATAAAACATGGAATGTCACCCCTATAGTTCAATCTACTAGTCTCGATCTTCGAGTAGACAGAAATTATCAAGTAACATTAATCCAATCAATTCACTAGACATGACCATTTATCAGTCTAACAAAAAAAGGGGCCCAATAGATATCTCTCTCTAAAAAGAGGGACAAATCCCATCTTGACCACATAACATCTACACATTAGTCAAAAAATGACCAATCATTAGTTTTACAATAATCTAGTTAAAGACGACACTTTATTGTGTCAAATCATTGTGCTCCTAATGTTAGAGTCTTTGGGGTCTCAAATCAAATTATTAAATGATATAACTATCGTGAGAAACACCTATGATATTGATCATGTAGCATTCTCATAGTTGGTCGGTCCGACATCTATTCCCAACAGATACCCATGATCTTGATCCGTATCTATATACACATAATCGTCACATGACTATCAATCAAGACTCATACTAATATTAATATATTATTATTCCCACGATAATAACTGACTACTGATGTTTAAAATTTAATAATTATTTATGGATATTATTATAAAAGAAACATGCATCTACATATACTAGTTAAACAACGTTTATAGAATTGGCCTATGGCACATACGTCAACATAAACCGTTGAATCCCCTGACATAAATTTAAGTTTTTTTTCCTAGACTCAACCATCATAAGCTTAATCTCATAGTATTTTAAGTGGACCTCAACCTAGTTCCATTCAACCCAAAATTCTTAATTTTGAGAGTGTTGAGCCAAATTAAGGTTTTATGAAATTTGGCCTATAGCTTGGAAGAACGGACTAGAGGCATCCAAGAGCTTAAATATCGAGAGATTCTCTCTCAAGAAGGTAATTACATCAACCTAGCACTTTGCTTTAATAAATTTTTGATTTGAAGGATTTTTGCAAAATTTTCAATGCTTTTTGAAATTGTTTTATTGGAACTTATTGTATTACCTTGAACAAATGGTTTCATTAATTCCAATAGATTAGGTATCACAATTACATTGATCGTTGGTTTACAAATTTAACAATTTTGAAATTCAGCTACGATTAAAAGCATTTGAAAATATTTTGAAAATCTAGTTTAAAATAGTTTGGGGGTTTAGTTATGGTTTTGGTTTGACTTGCTTTCCTTTGTTTTCGAAAAGACTAGATTTATCACACAATTGCTTTACAATATTTAGAAAATGGTTTTAAAGCGTATAATTGAGTTAACACTTTAATGCCAATTTTATTTTAAAGTGTCCAATGAATTTCAAGCCAGCTTTCCGAATGGATTTTTAAAAAAAGTCAATTCTTAAATTTTGTCGAATTATTTATGACAAACGTTGTTTTTATGATCTACAAGTTTATTTAATTTTTGGACTTGTGAGCTTTTTGAATTAAAACAATGGCCGAAAATGGTAGAGGTAGAAGCTCTTGAGAGGAGAAAGGGAATGCACCATTAGTTGAAAAATCCAAAGTTCTACACAAACACACACACACACACACATACACACACACACACACACCCATTAGGCCGATGGGGACTTCAATAAACAACCCCTAACCTAGAGCACCAAGAGAACCTTCTCCACCCATAAATTTTACAATTGAGTCAGAGGGAGAGGAAGAGATTAAAGAGACATAAAAGATTCATTTCTCACCCCAAAACGTCATAAATGCCAAAGCTCTTGATAGGATGAAGAGTGACATTAGTGAAATTAGGAAAATCAGACCAAAAAGGGGTTTTAATGTTAAGAATGAGATTAAGTACGGGTCTAGAATTCTGAACATCATAAGGGAGAGGAACTAGAGATTGCTGAGTAGGTGCTATTACGCTGATAATGATGTGGGGTCCTTAGTAGAAATGGGTAATGAGATATTAGTGCAGGAGTTTTACACAAATGGGCATAGAGATGATGGTAAGACAGTAGCCATGGTTCGAGGAAGACTAGTGGACTACTCAACTGCTAGAATAACGAGTACCTAAGACTTGAGTGTCGGTTTAGACACAGATTTCCCTATGAAACCATTAGAAATGGTTTAGAAGCAATTTTGGGGATGAATTTCTTTTTGACAAGGATAGGTACCTGAAAAACATACAAACCAAAAAAGCTTAAGGAAAACCACCAAAGCATGGAGATTTTTAATAAATGAGAACTTATAGCCAAGTTTGCAACACTACAAGATTGTGAACCATAAGGCGACACTTTTATACCACATAGTTCAAGGGATAGGCCATATTGATGTTGGCAACATAATCTATTATTAAATTAGGAATGTTACAACCACCAAGAGAAATGAAGGATTACCTTTCTCTTGATGACCACTAAATTTCGCAGACAAGACCAAGTTCCCGTAAGAGGTTTAGAGCTAGATGTTTACCCTGATAGGACCATCACTCACAAACTCATTTAAAGCACCAATAAGGTGTCGAGATATCTAGATTCGGAGGAGGAACATGAAAGGAATAAAACATTCAGAAAATTGACCACAGAGAGACGGAGAATGCAGGTAAGGAACATATGAGTTTTTGAAGATATGCAGTATGCCAAGTATAATGATAGAACAAACCAGAGTCCAGATCCACTTGTGGAGGGTTTTTCTTGCATGTACGCGGATGAGACAGAGATGGCCATGATGGGTTCGATCTTGCGAAACCAAATGAAAACTCTGAGAAATCAAGAGCTAATGTTTAAGAACCTATGTGAAATTGCTAGGAGCATACACGGGTTCGAGCGATGTATGACCAAGAGAAAACAAGTCTGTGGAGCTGATATTCAAATCCATCCACCTAATTGAGAATGCCCAACCAAGGCGTCTTTTCAGAAGATACTCTAGCGGCAGGAGTGGGCTACAGGAACTGTGATCCCGCAACGAGCTTCCAGTCTCAACAGCAAGACTAAGGGGATGGTGGTGACGAGGCAACTATTAGACGGCGATTCTGATCTCTTTCAGTCTTCTCTATGTAATCTATTTCTGAGTGTTATTAAGTATGGTCTTTCTTTGCAATCTTTTGATATGTATGATGTGGTGTGAATTCATGATACATTTTCTATGGTGTGCATTTTATACAATGGTTAGATGTGTTCAGTCCAATTCAATGATGTTTGGAAATTTTCAATTTATAATGTTTTCTTTACTTATGAAATTTATTTTTATGTTAGTTAGTTAGTTATTTAATTTATTCATTTGTACTTCACGAGGTATTTTTATTTTTTTGAAAACTCAACTTTATTTTTAAAATTTGTGGACTAGGTTTGGAATGAGTTTGGGGGTATTAGGTGAAGTGAAGTATGAAGAAACGATGCATGGAAGAAATGAGAGGTAGAATCTAGTTGAACGTTGAACATTGTGAATTTTTCAAAATTTCATAGAATACAAGTAATAATTTTCCATTTCATTTAACTTTATTTTGTTAGGAATACGGAGAATTGAATATAATTTGGATTTGAATGGAAGTGATATAATATTATTACCCATGAAAATAGAAATTTTATAATGGAAATGCATTGTTGTACCCTATTTGACTTAACTTAGATTGTGTATACACTAGAGGAGTTTATAGAGGATTGATCGCTTTATGTTAGACATTATAATAAGTAGAAGCTCGAAATAATATTGCAAGATAAACAAGATAGATTCTTAAGAATCTTGTTATACAATGATTTATGATCAAGTATTTATTTGTATATGTATTGAAAAGAACTTATGTCACAATTGAAGAGAAAAATAGAAAAATAACCAATAAAATTTACTTAGTTGGAAAGAATGTTTCCTTAACTATAGTGAAAGGGAGAAAAACTAACAAGAGTTTTTAAATAAAAAAATAAGAGACACACTCAGATTCAAAAGGAAATGGGGCAGGTAATCTATTGCTAGGAAAAATGACTGGAAAAATTTCTATATAAAAAATAACGTATTTCATAGGAAATGGAGCAAGGAACCATAGAATATAATATAAAGATGAAAATGAATGTATATAGAACAAATAAGAAAGAAAGAAATAAAGATATAAAAGAATGGAAGGAAGTTTGTGAAAAACTTCTCAAACAAAAAATTTAGCTAGATTGCTTATAGCCAAGTTAAGTTTAGTATGTATTTTTATTCCAACAATGAATATGAAATGATGATTTTTGGTGATTAAAAATTTCAATCGACTTTAATTATGGTGATATTTTAAATATTGTTTGAAAATGAGACTGATTTATTAATTTTTTTATCTGAAGATTTTATGTTAGTCATCGTAAGTTTGATGCTTTTCAATGGAGATTAAGAAAACCTATATAGTGGTTTGGCCTTGATGATTGATTTAACTTTGAATTCCGAGGTGTCTTGCATAACTAGAGGTCGAATTGTCAAATACAGGGGTTGTTCATTAAATCTTTCTATTCATTTGTCCGGGACAACAAAGTCATGAGTTTGGGGGTATTTGATAAGCCAATAATTAGACATATCTTATATTACATTTTAGAATGATTTTAGTTGTAAAAGATTATATGACACTAGTTTTCTCTTATTTTTGTTATTTCAGGTGATAATTGAAATATAAAAAATGGAGTAAATAGGGAAGAATATGAAACATTTGATCGAGTGAAAGGAGTGTTCAAAAAATTATCAATAAATCAAGGAATAACTGTAAGTAATGGCCAGCAATTCAAGACTGATTCTTCCATTGTACTAGGAATCGTTACTCAAATTGGTATAACACAAAAGCTGTTTTTTCAAGGATTCTCCTAGCGATTCTACTTAAACTATGAATCGCTAAGGAATTTTAGGGTTGATTTCAAGAATTTTAGATAAGCATATGACATTTGAGTTAGTTTGGGATATGTACTGCCTAAAATATTATAAATATGACCCTAGGGTTATGAAATCAGTTGTCCTCGAGTACTTAGATCAATATTTCATTGCTATAGGAGCCGTTGTTTATTTTTTTTAGTTTACTGCTTTATTTTCATTGCTTTTAGAGAAAATTTGAAGATTCAAAGTATTTATCTGTCTTTTTTTTTTACATTATTGCAATGTTATTTATGATGAAATGATTTTGTGCTTAATGTTTTAAACAAATCATATTCTTTGATTCATTGATTTAATAGATTACTATTTACATATTTTAAACATGAACTTTGTGGTGCATGCATAGTGTAGAATATGTATTGTGATATTTGGATTCATTATCTAATTTAAGGTATTTACTAGGATTGTTTGAAAGGTCTATTACCATTTAAATGTCCTAGGTGAATTTGAGATCTAAGTCTAACATTGAAGTGGCTTTCCAAAGGTGTTAGATTTAGTAGTTAAAAGTTTTCACAAAGTGTAATGCAGTTTTATTACATGCTATTTTACTTACTTATGATTAGAGTTTAATGATTTATGGTACTTTATTAAGTATGTTCATGACTATATAATTGAAGTAACATGTTTGGAAGTAAAATAGATTGATGTTTCATTGTTTTAGATGTTTGTAAAAATATTGATTTGTTATTGAATAGAATTGATTAGAATATTAGTGGTTTTGAATTGTGATAGTTAAGTTAGTTTAATTAGTTTAGTTAATTATTATAATATTATAGATTAAAATATTGGTTCTAAATTCTCGTTAATTAAATTAAAGTAAAATATAATGAGAAAACATTGAAAAACTTTGTCCTGTAGGAATTTGACAAATCCATTCGGAGACAATCCCACTTATCACAACTACAAATAATAAGGATATAGGGGAAACTTATTATACACACTCGACACATGTCAGCACCATTTCCACTTGTTTCTTAAGCTTTAGTAACCAAACCACCTTTGCCATCACCTCAGTCAGGGGGTAAGGGTAAGAGCAAGACCCAGTCAGCACATAAAATCGAGTGTATCTGGGCAGTTTCCACAAGCTAGTGGGTTTCTTAGAGGGTTTCAATAATATGTTATTAATATAGGCAAACATGACATATTTATAGAGATTGATATATGCCACCAGCTGCATCGGTAGGTAGAATTGCACAACAGGCACAAGGACAAATTTATGTAGTGATTGAGGTAGATTCTGGGGTTACAAGGAGGCTTATGGAATGTATTTTAAAAAATTGTGATCGAGATATGCATGTGCTAATTGATGTTGTTTCGAAAGTTTTATTTATTATTGGTGCAATGGTTGATAAGTTGAAATTGAAACATGTTATAGCCCACACTTATTGATTATGAGCACAACAGTGAGTGAGAAGGTTTAAACTGACCTGATCTGTTAGGGATGTGTAGTCAAAATTGTGGAGAATAAGCTTCCAATTGATCTAAGGGTAATGGATTCCTAGACTGTGATACACTTATAGGATGTATTGGTTAGCAGTCTATCATGCCAGTATTGAATGTTTTCATAAGCAGGTAATTTTTAGATCCTTAGTCGTTCTAAGATTATAGTCTATAAGGGCTATAATCCTTAACGACTTACAACTTGTGGAAGGGAGGCTACTCCTCGAGATTTAGAGGTTATGATAGGGGTTGTTACTTTTGGAGAACCTGGTCAGGAACTTAAAGTTGGTGAAATATCAGTGGTTTATGAATTTTTGAAAATTTTCCCAACTAACTTACCTAGACTTCAGGCTCCATTTATCATCGACTTCATCATTGATCTTGTTCCTAGCACCAAACTTATATCAATTCATCTGTACCGTATGGCACGAAGGAGTTACGAGAGTTACATAATTAGCTTGAGGAATTGTTACATAAAGGTTTTATCCATCCAAGTATATCACTATGGGGAGCATCAGTTCTTTTTGAAGAAGAAAGATAAAACCCTACGTATGTCCATCGATTTTAGAAAGCTTAAGAGAGTAACTATTAGAATCAAATATTCATTGCCCAGGATTGATGGCTTGTTTGATTAGTTGAAGGGTGCCAGATATTTCTAGAAGATTGATTTGAGGTTTGGTTATCATAAGCTGAGGGTCAGGGATGATGGTATATCAAGGACATCTTTCGATACTAGGTATGGACACTTCGAGTTCACAGTGATGCCGCTTGGACTTAATAATGCTCCTGCTATATTCATAGACTTGATGCATATGGTGTTTAAACCTTATCATGACCAGTTCAACATTACGTTTTTCAATGATAGTTTGATCTATTCAAAGACTCAAGATGAGCATTCGTCTTAAAATTAAATTGCAGACTCTAAAGGATAATCGACTATATGCCAAGTTCAGTAAGTGCAAATTCTAGTCTTTAGAGGTCAAATTTCTCAGACATTTATTTAATGATGAGGGTATATCTGTTGATTCGATGAAGGTTGAGGCAATCAATGATTGGCCTACTCTTACCACAATGTTAGAGATTCGAAGTTTTCTAGGTTAGCGAGTTATTATAGGTAATTTTTAATGGTTTCTCCCGTATCGCTCTGCCATTGACTCAGCTAACATAGAAAATGTTGAATTTGTTTGTTCTAATAAGTGTAAGGCTTCTTTCAAAGAGTTGAAAAGTAGATTGACCAAAATGTCTGTTCTTACATTACCTGAATTGGGAAAAGAGTTTGTGATTTATACTGATGTTTCTCATTTAGGCTCGAGTTATCTGCTGATGCAAGAAGGCAACGTTGTCCTTTATGCTTCGAGGCAACTCAAGATTCATGAAAAAAATTAACCAATTCATGATCCTGATCTAGCAGCAGTTGTGTTTGCTTTAAAGATTTGGAGGCACTACTTGTATGATGAAAATTTTATAGTATTTTCAAATCATAAGAGTATGAAATACTTGTTTAGTCAAAGTGAATTGAACATGAGACATCGTAGATGGCTTCAGTTTTTTGAAGGATTACAACTTCCCCCTAGAGTACCACCCAGGCAAGGGAAATGTGCTTGCTAATGCCTTGAGTAAGAAAAGAATAAAAAAAAATAATGTAGCAACTACTAAAGCTTCTCAGTTTAGACTTTTTAAGGAAGCTTCTATGGTGATTCGTGAAATTCCAACTGGCACATCATCAACTTTAAAATTCGAGAATTTCTTAAACTTGATTAGGATGCTAATTAAGTATTTTCATATTTAATTTGGTATTTAAGTATCTGAGGTGGGACCCACATGTTGCGAACCAGAGATTATAAGTCTAAAATATTATTTTTACGTGTGGCGTGACTAACTGACATATTATACTTTGTTTGAAAAAATAGTGTCAAGTTGAAGTGTTGAAGCATTGTCTGCATGTCTCGCAGCGTGTTGGGAATTTTTTTTCAATTTTTTACATTCATGGGTCATGGGGTTGTGTGCATGCCCGAGTGTACTCGATGGCGCGTACAAAAAAATGATAAATGTGTGAATAAAGGCATATATATTCATGTATATATCAACAACAACAATAAAGCCTCAGTCCCAATATATATTGAAAATAATTAATAAAATGGTGGGCACCTAGCGACATGCGGAGTAGAGGATGACACGCGTGGGATGTATAATAGTCTGCACACTCGCGGGTGGTCGTTAGCGCCTATGTGGGAAATTTATAGCTGCGAAAATACATAGGCGTATAAGTATTTATATATAGTTTATATATATATATATATATATATAAATGACTCCTATGTTTTAAATCAAATTAAATACTATACATTAGATTCTTCTTGAGTTACGCGTAGCGTGAGCATCGAGGAGGTAAATGGTATTGAATGTTAGTTTTGGAAATGATATCTATGCCTTGAGATACGTATCATCTCATTTTAAGAAGGATTCATGTGCATGGGTATACATGCGTTAAAATCAGTGCCATTTTAAGTGAAGTCACTTTAATTCATGTCTTTTAGATTTGCCTCAAGATTCATGCATAAGAGTCTCAAGGAAATCTAATATTTATCCCCAACAGAACACACCGCCTCATTCATTTAAAACTGAAAATCTATTGAAATTGAGAGAGAGCTTGAAAGTTGAGATAGAAAGAGAGATCTCAAGACAAAGGCGGGATGAAGGATGAGAGAGAGAGAGAGAGAGAGAGAGAGAGAGAGAGAGAGAGAGAGAGAGGGTGGGGTTTGATCCAAACCCCAATCCAAAAAAGAAAAAAAAGTGGTATGTTGATCAAGTAGGAATAGAGCAAGGCAAAGAAGAAGATGGGGGTTTGATCCTCAGATCGGACCGAACTGGGTTCGATTCTGGGGCTAAATCCCAGTTCATAAAAAAATAAAATCAAAAATGGAAAAAAGAAAAGCTGGAATCTTGGAAAAAAATCCTAAAAAATGGGAAAAAACCAGAAAAAAATATTTTGGGCTAAATTAATAAAAATGGTGTATTTATATGAAAATAGAGAATTTAAAATTTTCTCGAGGGTTTAAACGTAGGTTTTCTTTGTAATACGTGCTATGATACAAAAAATGTTCTTGAATTTGGAAAATTGTTTTAATGCCTAGTTAAAGTTAATTTTCGATGTCGAACCACAATTTGGAGTGGAAATTGGGATTCGAACATTCGAAGAGTTTATTTGGAGTGATTTCGAGTTTTTAGGACTTGAAAATACCAAAACAACTTGAAAATTAGTCAAAAACTTAAGAAGTTCAAATAAGAAACTTATCTAGATTTATCTATGGTTTTATGTAATGTCAAGGATTCTGAAACCACTCGAACAAGCATCGAGGAAAAGTTGAAAGCACTTGAAAGCCGAAAAACATTGTGTGAGGCTTCGCAACCAACTTTAAGTTAGTTTCGTAGTAAGTAAATCCTATAGTGATCTTTACTATTTACTTAATATATTTATACCTATAATTGCATCATAGTATGCATTCCATTTCATCATTCTTGGTCATGGATGCACGACTAGAGGGGACAAGCTTGTTTCGGAGTCTAGTTTGCTTGAAATTAGATCTCAATTCTATCGTAAACGACTGCTAGTGAGACTAGTTCCGAAATCAAACACCGATAAGTTTTCTCTACATTTCATGATATCTCAATACTGTCTTCGTACTATTTTTGCAAGTCTACATATGATTATAATTAGGAGACAGAATGAAAGTGGATTGCATATCATATTTATGCATATATCTTATTAATTATTTGAAATGCAATTACATGTCACCATGTATCAGACTAACAATTGCAAACGTATAGATCAATGTAGATGTTTACTTACCTGACATCTTTGAGTTTCTTTTATGATGTTATATATTAAGAAAATGGACGAATAGGTAAGAGTCAAAGATTATGGTGATTGTTTTCGAATTTTAAAGTAAATTCTTATTTTAAATTTTTTTATATATGTATACATATCGTTTTAGGATTCTTGGGGTGAGTGTAGGTCGTGAAGTTTTTTTGAATGGTTATGAGAGTCTCCTAAATTAGTTTAAAATATGTTGACAGGTTTATGTTTCAATTATGGTATATTTAGGATGGTAAAGTTGTAATTAAGCTATCAAAGACTCTAAGTTAGTTTATAAATTTGAAATTGATATGCATATTGTGAACTGCGGGAAGTTGTGAGTGTTTCTCGGCCTATTCCTATTTTTGTTGTCTATTAGGTGAAAGTTTTCTTGCAAGCTACTTATAAGGGAAGTGCTGCGACATTTTTATAAAATATAGAGAATAATCTAAATGATTTCCTAATGTGCTCCAATTGATCATGAATGGAGTTTTGTTGAGGATATAAATTTAGTTTTGGAGTTTTACTAAGGATCTTAATGAATAATGTATAGAGGTCAAAGTTAAAAGAATGGATAGGCTAACTAGATTATCAAGGGATTAAGGTAATCTAGGTCGGTCGTTCGAATGATGAGGGGGCTAAAATCAACTTAGAAAGCTAGTTTTAGAGCTACTTATCTATTCTTATGTGTTTAGATTCGTGTTGAACCAGAGGCTATTCAGCGGGTAGTTGATTGTCAGAAAGCTGACCAGAATTACTTAGCACATAAAAGGTTAGCAACTAGTGTGGATCATCATGATTAGTTTGTTTCTGGGGATGGTGCGTTACATTTCAAGGATAGATTGTGGATTCCAGCTCAAGATCAGCTGAGGCAGGAGTTGCTACGAGAATCTCATAGATCTATTTACTCTATTCATTCAAGTAATACTAAGATGTATCACGATATGAGGAGTATTTATTGGTAGCCTAGAATGAAGACTGATATTAGTGAGTTCGTAAGGAGATGTGAGATATGTCAGCAAGTTAAGGCTAAACATATAAACGTAAAGGGTTGTTGCATTCTCTATCGACTCTTGAGTGGAAATAAGAGCATATATTGATGGGTTTTAGTTTTAGCCTACCTCTGAGTTGGCGTAAGCAAGATATCATATGGGTTGTAGTTGACAAGTTGACGAAGTATGCTCATTTGTTGCCAGTTTCCATGCAAGATCCCCCTTAATTGATTATGTAAGGTGTACATACGTGAGGTGTTGAGGTTTCATAGAGTTCCAATGTCGATTACTTTGGATAAGATCTAAGATTCACATTTAGATTATGGAGTGAGTTACAAAGACAACTGAAAATTGTTCTTAACCTCAATACAACATATTATCCTCAGACTGATGGGCATACTAAAGGGTTGTTTTTGGTGCTAGAGGATATATTTTGAGCTTGCGTCATGGAGTTTGGTGGAAGTTGGGATAAATACATTTTTTCGTATGAATTCTTTGATAATAATAACTATCGGGCTAGCATTTGAATTGTTCTATTTGAAGCTCTGTATGGTCGGCCTTGTCGTTAAGCTACGTGTTGGGCAGAGGTTGGAGAAACAATTTTGTTATAGCCTGAGTCGATTCATAACTACATAGAGAGAAATCAACAAATTCACCAACGTTTGACTACGACATAACTAAAAAAGGGAGATATGCATATAAACATCGTAGGTTTTTGAAGTTTCAAAGAACGATTATGTTCAGTTTAAAGCCTCACCTATGAAAGGGTTATACCAATCTGGATTCCAGGGTAAGCTAGCTCTAAAGTATATTAGGTTAATCAAGGTGAAAGAAAGATTTGGTTTCGCTACTTACAAGTGGAGCTACCTCCTCAGCTAGCTGGAGTTCATAATGTCTTCCAATTGTCTATGCTTCATAAAACGGAGACTTAGTTCACTCCAAGAACTGATTAGAATGAACTTGATATTTGGGAAGACTTATCTTACGATGAGCAACCAATAAATATTCTTGATTGTAAGATTCAGAAGCTGATAACCAAAGAGATTCCTTTGGTTAAGGTGAAATGGCAATTTCATGGTGATGAGGAGCTAACCAAGGAGAGAGAATCTCATATGAAGGAGTAGTTTCCTTTTCTCTTCTGAACTACAGGAAATCAATATATTTACTTTGATTTCGATGATGAAATTTCTTTAAAGTAAGGAGACTGCAATGACTTGTTACCTTAAGCTTGTGATTAGTGGTAACCCAAGTTAGACTCGTAGTTAACTCTGATGTCCCTCGATTAGCATGTGCGTAGGTTTGTGTGGCATGTTTGATGAATTTATACATATTTAGGATTAATAAGAAATTAATACAAACCCGTAATTGAAAAATAAATAATTAATTAATAAATTATCGGTGCACCAAATGTGATGAGGGGTCATGAAATGAATGTGCACGCCTGAGAATAGTCGTTTTTGTGTCCCTTATCATTATATATAATTGATATATAAGTACATATAAATAAAAACTATAGATTTGATTTGATTATTATGAATTGTTGGCTCTCCTTGAGAATAGTCATTTTTGTGTCCCTTATCATTGAACAATAATGGATTGGCTAAATGGCACATCAGCCAATGTGTTGGCCTGGCAATCACATTAATGGTTTCGGTGAGTAATTGAAATGGGGATCACAGTGTAATAGCCATTGACTATATGACTTGCATATGTTATTTCTCGGATTATACGCTTTCCATGATCCTATTAGCTATGTTTAGTTCTTATTGTTATTGCATATCACTCCTGATTATTATATGGAATGTTGTTAGCTTTGTGAATCCTTACTTAGCAAGTTGGAGAGCTCAATCTAAATCTAACATTTCAAGTTCTCAACCAGTGCTTCGGCGAAAATGAAAGAGAAGATCTAGGAGTTTTATTGTCTTCTCATGTTACCTATACTATTTGAATTACATTATTATAATATAACAGGGTTAGGAGGTTTTGTAAATGAGTTTTGGTTATAAACTCCTGATGTATGTATATCATTTTTTATTATCAAAGAATTTTTTATTTTTTTGCTACGTATACTTTGATTTTTATTTTGATATCAATATATAGAGTTTATTAGGTATAGAAGGAGAGGCCGCTGGCTCATGTTAAGTCTGCCTAGTGTATCGGGCCTTAATTAGGGTCTCAGATGTGGTATCACCATAATCGGGATTGGGAATGCTATAATGATCGATTTGTTTGTATTTTTATAGCCTTTATGCAAGTTTGCATTATTCACTTGCTTGTTTATTTATTTTTTATTTATTTAATAAAATTATAAGTTAGTTACATATATGAATCAAACTTTCGTACTTCCAGTAAATTCTACTTTTATATTACTTTAATAAATGGTCTATATGTTAATTATGAAACAAATTGAAAAAATATTAAATAAAGCCTAGCGAGTCCTCGGCGATTAGGAATCACATTAGGAATTGTTGGCTAAATTAATCGCAGAAACATGAAATTTAAGTGAAAACTTGAGTATGGGGAATTAGTGGTGATTCGTCCCTATAATGTAAATTGTTGGTCAGATCGGTAAGCCGTTGCATTTTATTCCTACCAATTTACAAAGCAATTTCCCAGTGATTCCACTTATCACTAGAATCACAGGGCATAATGTTGAGTTTTTAAAATAAAACTCTAAATCGCCAAAGATACACTCACCTCACAAACACAAATCGTTGCACCCCCTTCATTTAAACAATCAATTTTTTGCCTAGATTCAACTTTTCTGAGCTCAATCTTAGTGTATTTGTGACTCCCACCTCATTTTATTTTCATTCAACCCAAATACCTTCAAATTTGGGAGAGCAGAGTCGAAATAGGGTTTAAGGGATTTCGACTAGGACCTTGGAAAACAAATCTAGAGGAGTTCAAGGCTTATATCTTGAGTGATTGACTCTCAAGAAGCTAATCATGATAACCCTAACACTTTATTTTGACAAATTATTGGTTTGAAGGATTTTTGCAAAATTTTCAATTGATTTTGAAACAAACACTAAAACAAAAACATGAAAACAAAAACAAAATCATAGATACGAACACTAGATCTTTTAGACAAAATAGAAATCGAAAAGGAAAACAAATAAAAAGGGGAGAAAAAATTCGTTTAGGAACATGGAACATAGGAACACTTACGGGGAAGTCAATAGAACTAGTAGATACCATGATTAGAAAGAGAGTCAATATTGCTTGCCTCCTAAAGACAAAATGGGTAGGAGAAAACAGTAGAGAAATAGGAACCACAGGGTTTAAATTGTGGTATACTGGTATAGATAGAAAATGCAATGGAGTAGGAATTGTGGTGGATAATGATTATAAGGATAAGGTCATAGAGGGTAAAAGAATGGGGGATAGATTGATTCTAGTTAAATTAATTATGGGAGACGAAAAAATTAACATACTTAGCGCATATGCACCATTAGTAGGATTAAGCGAAAGCATCAAACGCAAGTTTTGGGACAATATGGATGGATTTATGCAGAGTATACCATTAGATGAAAAAGTTTTTATTGGAGGAGATTTAAATGGGCATGTCGCGGCAAGTAACGATGGGTTTGAGAGAGTTCATGGAGGTTTTGGTTACTGTAATAGAAATGAAGAAGGAAAATCAATCTTAGAATTTGCTTCAACATACGATCTTGTCTTAGCAAATACTAGTTTTAGGAAGAGGAAGTCGCGTATAATTACTTTTAGTAGTGGTCATAACAAGAGTCAAATAAATTTTCTTTTAACAAGAAAAATAGATAGAAAAATATGTAGAGACTGCAAAGTAATACATGGTGAAGCACTTACTACCCAACATAAGTTAGTAGTACTTGATATTAAGCTAACACAACGACATAATATGAATAAAAGAGTTAGCGACCCTAGAATAAAGTGGTGGAACCTAAAACATAGTAAATAAGTAGAGTTTAGAGAAAAACTACTAAAGGATAATGTTTGGAATCTTGACTTAGATGCTAATACAATGTGGCTAGAAATGAGTAGTGGCATAAGGAGAGTGGGATCAAACTTATTAGGTATATTTAAGGGCTTGAGACCTCCAAAAAAGGAAACAAGGTGGTGGAACGAGGATGTCCAACGAGTAATTAAGACTAAAAGAGAGATGTATAGGAAAATACCTAAATGTCAAGATGAAGATGTGTACAATCAATATAGAGAAGCTGGAAAACAAGCTAAAAAAGTAGTTAGTCAAGCTAAAAAAAATTTCACGGAAGATCTATATGCAAGGTTAGGTAATAGAGATGGAGAAAAATATATATATATATAGGCTAGCCAAATTAAGAGATAAAAAATAAGACCTAAATCATGTAAGATGTATTTAAGACAAAAATCAAAATGTTTTAACGCGCGAAGAGGATATTAAGGAGAGATGGAGAAGTTACTTCGATAGTTTATTTAATGATGGCCAAGTTGATACTATAATAGATGAAAAACCACACCAAGAAAGAAATGTAAACTATACACGCAATATTAGAACTATAGAAGTTAAAGAGGCATTAAAAAGAATGAAAATAGGAAAAACATGTGGCCCAAATGAAATACCCATAGAAGTTTAGAAATGATTAGGAGAAATTGGATTGGCTTGGTTAACAAAACTTTTCAATAAAATCTTAAAATCAAAATAGATGCCAATGGATTGGAGAAAAAGCACGCTTATGCCAATCTTCAAAATAAAAGAAACATTCAAAGTTGCTCAAACTACCAGAGAATTAAACTTATAAATCACACTATGAAACTTTGGGAGAGGATAATTGACAATAAGCTAAGGAGAGAAACAACAATATCAGAGAACCAATTTGGTTTCATGTCTGGGAGGTCAACTATGGAGGCGATTTTCCTTATAAGACGATTGTTAGAAAAATATAGAGAAAAGAAAAAATATCTTCGTATGGTATTCGTAGATTTAGAAAAAGCATATGATAGGGTCCCTAGAGATGTTCTTTGGCGGGTTCTAGAAAGAAAAAGAGTGCATGCTAGATACATAGACACTATTAAGGATATGTATGATGGAGTAGTAACGGGTATAAAGACATTTGGAGGAGCTACAAAAGAATTTTCCATTACGATAGGACTACATCAAGGATTGGCTTTAAGCCCATATCTATTTACTTTAGTTATGGATGAACTAAATAGACATATTCAAGAAGATATACCATGGTGTATGCTATTTGCAAATGATATTGTCTTAGTGGATGAAACTAAAGATGGAGTGAATAGAAAATTAGAACTCTAGAGGAATACATTAGAATCTAAAGGCTTTAAGTTGAGTAGGACAAAAATCGAATATATGCACTGTGAGTTTGGAAACACTAGACATTGAGATGACATTGTAGTAGAATTAGGAGAAGTAAAAGTTTCTAAGGTAAACCACATTAGATACCTAGGATCAATCATACGAAATGATGGTAACATTGAGAATGATATCACACATAGAATTCAAGCTGGATGAAAAAAATGGCTGAGTGCAACAGGGGTGATTTGTGATCGAAATGGTCCTACTAAGTTAAAAGGAAAACTTTATAGAACCGTAATTAGGCCATCTATGCTCTATGGAAGTGATTATTGGGTGGTAAAGCAACAACAATTACATAAAGTGAACGTAGCAGAAATGATGATGCTTATGTGGATGTGTGGTAAAACTTGTAAAGATAGAATAAGAAATATAGAAATTCAAAGACAATTAGGAGTAACACCAATTGATACAAAGATTAGGGAAGGGCGGTTGCAATGGTTTGGTCACCTGCAAAGACTGCCTGCAAATGACGCAACTAGAAGACTTGACTCAATAGAAACTGTAGAAATTCGACGAGGTAGGGGCAGACCAAAGTTAACATGGGATGCATTAATTAAGAGGGATTTGAATGGTTTGCAAAGCTCACCATCAATTGCACTTAATCGAGCACAATGGAAAAGTTTGATCCGCGTAGCTGACCCTAGTTAATTTGGGACTGAGACTATGTTGTTGTTGTTGTTGATTTTGAAATTGATTTATTGGAATTCTTTATATTATCTTGAATAAGTGATTTTGTTGATTCCAATAGATTAGGCATTGCGATTATGATGATCGTTGGTTTACATATTCAATAATTTCAAAATTTTGGTATTTTTGTCGATTCAAAAGAAATGTATTTGCAATTGGTTTGAAGTTGAGTTTCAAATGCGTTTGGGGTTTGGTTTGTTTTGTTTTCGAAAAAACTATAATTTATTACACAATTGTTTTATATTATTTAGAAAATCTATTTTAAGTGTATAATTGAGTTAATCTTTGATGCCAATTTTATTTAAATTTTAGATCATTTTCGAGCTAGCTTTCCTAATGAATTTCTCTTTTATATTGAATTATATCTGACAAACATTATTTTTATGATCAACATATTTAAATTGTTATTAAGACTTATGACTTTTGATTTTAAAAATGGAAAGAAGTGGTAAGGGTAGAAGTTCAAGAAAGAAGAAGGGAAAGGGAACATTAGTAGAAAAATCAAAATAAAATCCA
This sequence comes from Stephania yunnanensis, assembly GCA_039657365.1. Lineage (NCBI taxonomy): Eukaryota > Viridiplantae > Streptophyta > Magnoliopsida > Ranunculales > Menispermaceae > Stephania > Stephania yunnanensis. Next base: position 31,142,567 of record CM077582.1, on the reverse strand, counting down.
AATTTCCACCCACACCTATTACGCCTACGGGGATTTCAATAAATAACTTAAAATTAAAATACCAAGAGAACCTTCTCCGCCTTTAGGTTTTAGTAATGAGCCGAAGAGAAAGGAAGAAGTTGAGGAGACTCCAAGAATTCTTTTTTCAACATATAATTTAATAAATGCGAAGCCTCTCACTAGTTAGAAGAGTGATATTACCAAAAATAGAAAAATAACAATGGAGAGGAGTTTCAATGTAAAGAATGAAATTAAGAACATGCCTATGATTTTTAATATACTAAAGGACAAGAATTAGGGATTGTTGAATCGGGATTATAATGTCAATAATGACTCAGAGTCCTTTATAGAGATAGGTTGTGAGATCTTAGTCCGGGAATTTTATGCAAACGGGCATGGAAGTGATAATAAGACTGTAGTCATAGTTCGAGGAATACCAGTGGACTATTCACTTGAAAGAATAAACCAGTACTACGGGTTACAAAAACTTCATAGGAGAGAAAATAACGAATACCCAAAACTCAAATATGGATTCAGACATGGATTCCCCATTAAACCATTAGAAATGGATTGGAAACAATTTTGAGAGATGGATTTATTTTGGATAAAAATGGTTATCCAAAACACATTGATCACGTGTCGCGCGTGTTAAATATAACCCGTACAAGGTTACCAATCCTACTAGAATGTAGTAGTGGCAAGCACGGGGTTGAATCCACATGATTCAATCAAACTAAGTCTACCAAACAGAAAAGGAAATCTGTCATTTTTAAGGATTTTTATCCTAAAGGTCTACTACATAAGAAAGTAAATAAGTTGTAAATTAGAGGATATAAATATACCTAAGTCTAGGAATCCACAATCTAGCCTTATGTTGTTTCCATGTCTAGTATCTTTTTTTTTAGAAATATAGGTTTTCAAACAATTTCCCTAGATCGGTTATAGGTGTTCGGGTCACTAAAACCCTAGCTCCCCTATTCTCAGTAGATAGGTCAACCGCTCTCTAAATACTTCCTTTACTCCATCGTACAACCTTGGGCAACCGCTCTCGAAATTTAGCAATTAAGCAACACTTAGCGCTATGAAGGGAATACTGACCCCTAGATAACTTTGGGCAACCGCTTTCAAGATTTAACCTAATTCTCGATGTTACTCATTTAGAACAATAGGTGTGTCAGGTCTCTTTCTCTAAGCGATCGCCACTTCTAAACCCGTTTGGTATCACGAACATAACCTGATTGACAACACGTCAATGGGTTTATGTCTAGAGATTTGCAATGAATATACAAACTCTAAAATACCATTGAGACATCATTAAAAACAATAACATAAAGATAAAGAACGGAATCAAACACTATTATTATAATAGAAAATCTCAACAACACAGAAAACAACTAACTAATGGCCAGAGAGCTTCATCCCCGACAGAGGTATCAAAGAACCTAGCTAGACATGGCTACTTTACCTTTTTTCTACTCCTAAATCATGTTGAATACAATGTGTTTTCATCCATAGAGGTTTCTCCTTTACATAGGTGAGCATGGGTTTAAGAATAGGAAATTTCAAGAAATAAGAACCTTTAAAAATCATAAAACTTCTATTATGTGAGTCTGGTGCCGCCATTATGTGGGAATGGTGCCGAATCAGGATGTGGCATAAAATAGTTAGTCTTGAACAACGAGTCGGTCTGGAATTTCTATTTGACCCTGGCACCATGGGTGGTGCCGTCTATTATAGAACTTGGCATCATCCATTCATTTTTTACGTCGTGCATTCATCTGCCCCGACGCCTTGCATGGCACCATGGCTTCTCCATGGCATCATTAGTTCATTATGGGGGCGTCAAATTTGCTATCCTTTGACCGATCTTTGACTTATTTCTTGAGTTTTTCTAATTCAAGCACAAACACTCAAATAACTTGTAAATCTCCAAATTAAACATATAGAGCCATAAAACACGACTTTGGACTTGATTTACATAATGAAACACCTATGAAAAAAGTGCATAAATAATTACTGATCAAATACCCTAAAACTTAGAACTTTGCACGTCCCGAGCAAGGGGTAATCTGACTACAACAACTAAAAACACATTTCAAAATTGAGTGATAATACTACTAAGACTTTGTACCTATTTCACAAAACAATGGAGTTCTTTCGATTAAACTTTCGTCGATCTAATTAACAAGAAACTCGAAATTTTGGAAGGCTAGTTTGAACACTCAAACTTGGTTACCTCTCAAGACAACAAGTTTTCAAGACTCAGATTAGTTCAAAACCATGTCCATTAACTAATTATAAGTTTTCTGGGTCTTTCTACTAAAGTATTAGGTTCAAGTGATCTCTAAATTTTATGAATTCTGGTGGATTCTTCAAACCACTACAAAAAAACAGCAAATCAGAAACGGAATTAGAAACGGAAATAAGTTTCGTTTCTAAATCAGAAACGGAATTAGAAACGGAATAAGTTCCGTTTCTAAATTAAAAAGTTAGCGACGGAATTGAGACGGAAATATTCAGAGACGGATTTGAGACGGATCAGAGACGGAATTAGAGACGGAATTAGAGACGGATTTAAATTCCGTCTCTGAAAAATGGCGCCAACATTCCCACCAAATTTTTCATTTCTTATGACCGTTCATCATTCCTCGAGATTCGTATGTGCTTGGATCATGGCACCCCCTCCTCTTCCCCCCCGACAAAACACCCGAAATCCCTAAATCAGTCTCACGAAAAAACCCCAAATACCTAAATCTGTCTCTCCGTCTCGTCCAAAATCATTCGATCGTCTCGTCCCCAAACGTCCATCCCGTTCGATCGTCTCGTCTCTCCGTCTGGGTCGTGCTACCTGGTCTCTCTGTTGTCTCTGGTCTCGCCGTCTCTCTGGTCTCTCCGTCTCGTCACGCCGGTCTCCGTCATCGGCCCTCAACTCTCGCTCTCTCTGGTCTCTGATTCCGTTTCTATTCGCATTTATAGTTTTGGAGTCTTACTACATTCTGATATAATCTCTTTCTTTTTGATTGTTCTTCATAATGCAGCCAACACTCATGATCAAGAGGTCTTCAGCTTTCATAGAGATCATTCACCTTGTGACGGTTTTGAGGAAGTACTGAACTGCAACAAACAAATTGCTCAAAATGTGCGTCTGTCAGGTTGGCATTCTAGTCCCCTTGTTTATCTATTTTAAAAAATTTATGGAAAACCAAGGGTGACAAGAGAATTATTTAAGTTTCCGCTATGGTTCATTTGATAGTTCGATCTTCTAGTAAAGATCGGAGTTGAAGGCAAGAAACTTTTTTTATCTTGAAAGATTTTCCAATTTAAATTAAGCGTGCAGACTTCATAAATTTCCATCTATCAATAAATATTCGGGGTGTCCGGTGTTCCTACATACCTTATCTGCGGCATCCAGAAATATTAAAGTCGTAATACTTGTTAGCATTGCAAATATTATGCTCATGAATGAAATATGTTATAGTTTTTCACTTGAACTGAAGCTATTTCTGCTAGGCAAGGCAGTCATATATATGCCTTGATGTTCAAACATAGGAAATGAACATAATGTGGCTGACCATTGTGTATACTAGGTTTTCTTAGCGGCTCAGCTATACTAGTCTACTAAATGGATAAAAAAAAAAAATATTTTCTTGAAAGGTCTTAGCTATTCTGCTCATGGAATCCTTTTTTTTTTTTAAATTGTCTTGGCAATGGGCGGTGTTATAGTACTACCTTATTGTCTATGAACTGTGAAGGAACAAACTCTTGATCAGGTGACATATTTAAAGAGTTCAGTTCTTTTAATTGTTATTACTTTTTGAGGTTTTATTTTAACTGTTCTTGAGTGATTTGATTTGTTACGTGGTTGATTGTGCGGTGAATGAGTGCACATCGTTCGATTCTTTTGATTTTCGATCTTGAATCTCCGTCTCTTTCATTGCTCTCTACTCTCTCTCGTCGCTCTCGCTTACCGCTTCCGCTCTCGCTCGTCAAGGTAACAAAATTTTTTTTTTAACACCCGAATTCTCTTCACATTGTATCTCGCTCACATTTTCCCCCGGATTGGCTTTCATGTGCATTAGTTGGTGTTATTCACTTGATCTATTAAGTTAACGTTGTGTCTTTTGTTTGGTTTAGAAGTTTTTGTTCTGCTCTTCTCTTACATGCATAGTGTTTTGTGGTTATGCTTGTTCTATTTTTAGGTTTATTAATATGTAATATTTCATTTCAACCTTTTAATTTAGCAATTCAAGATTTATATTGATTCCGTATTTGGTTGTTATTCCATGTTTATTTTATCGGTAAAGCATGTCATGATCAACATTATAATACATTAGAATCATGTACTGAGGTAATTACTTTGTCGTTTGATGTTATAGTTGTTAGTAATTTCATATTCATGCACTTGCTATGGATGATTGATTAGTTAGGTGTTGTTGGTTACGATTGAATAGTAACTATAATTATATAATTTCTACTACTAGTTAGGATTAGAAACACTAGGATTACTCTTTTAGTTAATGTTGCTATTTCACATAAAATTTCTAGAGAATGGAATAAACCTATAACCTTAAGGAGGTATGAGTGAACAAGTAGTAGACGCGTTGATACTATGTGGTATTTGTATGCCTCTAATATACACTACAAAAAAATAGCAAATCAGAAACGGAATTAGAGACGGAAATAAGTTCCGTTTCTAAATCAGAAACGGAATTAGAAACGGAATAATTTTTGTTTCTACATTTAAAAGTTAGCGACGGAATTGAGACGAAAATATTCAGAGACGGATTTGAGACGGATCAGAGACGAAATTAGAGACGGAATTAGAGACGGAATTAAATTCCGTCTCTGAAAAATGGGGCCACCATTCCCGCCAAAACTTTATTTTGTTATTAGCATGGATCCCTTGTTATTAAGTCCAATAATTTAGACTTAATTTCTAATTTTTGTATGCCCTCCTTCTCTGATGTTTTATTGGTATTTTGTTAGGTATCATGGCCGGAGGTGGTCATAGGGGATGTCGAGGTTTGCCATTAGGAGGCCATCGTCCAGGCGGAATAGGTGCAGCACCGACATCTGGCGGCGAAATACCAACTGGCCCTCGTGGTCAGGCCACACGAGGGGTCCATAGAGGTCGTGGCGGTCGAGGTCGTGGGTCGATACCTGCATTATCGATTCCGAGTTCTCGGTCTCTCGAGCACGATACAGCCGCTGTGTCACCTTCCCCTTCCATACCGTCGGGGTCGTCTGTACCATCATCGTCGTCATCGAGGACTATGCCAAATATACACTTCCCCACACCATCTCCGACATCAAGGACTCCTTTACCCACGAGGCCTGCACCCCCAGCCACAGCATCACCGGCAGCATCCCCACAAGAAGACGTAAGAGCAGGGTTGGAGGTGACAGGCCCTCCGCGCCACCTCGAGAGGACAGGGATGGAGCCCCCTCGCGTGCAGGGTATCCCTATCACACTGATTGCCAATGATACGTAAGTTTGTGTTTGACTTTTATATGTCGTTTCCAATATGGATGTCAATTATTGAATAAGTAGTTAAGGTGATATGCATGTTCGTGAAACACGGGGAGTTGCATCCTTCGCATTTTTGTGCACGAGGATGACAAAAGTTTTCAAACGATGGATGATTCTGAAGGGTATTGTTGGAAGTCGATGCCGCCTCATCATAAAGACCAATACCGGCGCCAATGGAAGGTAAACAAGACTACCATATGCCTTATGATTTATACTATTTTCTCAATGCGAGGTAACAATAGCAATCGCCAATTTGTAGGTATTTTTTAGATGGGATGATGCGATTCCCGAGGATCTCGTGCCCGGCGGCGTACGACGAGCTTGCGAGCACAAGGTACACCGCGTTGATGCACAAGTTGAAGAAGAATCGTGTGCAGCCAGTTTTTGTTACAGATGAGGCATGGAGGAGATACTTGCAGTACTGGGAGAGCGAGGACTTCCAGGCCAGGTCTAGGCAAGCGACGGAGAATAGGAACACTGAGGTCGAAGGCCCTGACACTGGACCCTCGAAGCACGGTGGTGGTTCCGTGTCTTTTGCCACTACCCAAGAAAGATTGGTAAGTTTTTTGTAACATCTTGGATATTTTGTACATTTATACACTTGTTCACTATGCTTGATCCTGCACGCAGGCTGATTCATCCGAGACGCCACCGACTGTGAATGACTTGTATTTGCATCTCCACACCGTTAATCACGACAGGATGACATTCATCGATACTAGATCAGAGCGGTTCTATGTAAGTATAGAAATGATATGTAAAATATTATTAAGTATACTTTAACCCATATCATGTATTTTGTTTGTTGTGCATATATGCAGGATAGGCTCCAGAGCAGACGTCAGGAGCTGACCCAGGCTACACCGGAGCAATCGGTGGATGATGAGGCGGTGTACCTCGATATGGCGGGTGAGTCTTCCAAAGGACGTGTCTACGGACTCGGGTCCGTAGGGAGAAAGAAGAGGAGATACAGAGCTCCTCGTGCTAGCACGTCGAAGACGCCGGATGTGGTGCCACGGGCAGAGTTCAATGTCGTTGCGGAGCAATTACGAAAGGTTATGGAGTTCATGCAGCAGCATCTCGGGATGAACATGGACGAAGTAAGCCTAGCTCAGCAACAACCACCACCACCGCTACCACCACCGCCACCTCATGACCAGCAACAGCCGCCGCAAATAGATCCGGTCGATCCACCACAACAAGGGGACAATGTTGAGCGTGAGACGTAAGCGTGGCTCTCGAGAGATGAGCAGGTTGGTGATACATAGGTACTTCACTTGTTGTTTGTGTAAATTCTTAGATTAAATGTTTCAACATGTTGCTATTTGTTAGTTGTTGAAGTACTTATACACTTGTTGTAACAGAGAGTTTGGAGTTTGCCTTGCTGGGAGCTCACTGAGACAAGCAAGAGAGACGATGGCATTGATCTTTTGAAAGACAATCAAGCACTTCAGCGCCTTACTGGGACTGATGACAACGCTAAGATGGACCTTTCATCTTTGACTCAAACCAACATTAGGTATTCAACGTGGGTCTTTTATGGAATTTTAATCACTTTATATCCCATTGATGTACTAAAATTCAAAATATTAATCAAAACTATGCATGTCACAATCACACACAATGCATTATTTTTTACTAAATGATTGTGTAGTTGCCTAATGAGGTTCTTGGGCTCCAAAACAATAGGGAATAGAAAGTAGTTATAAAAATGGAAAAATGGGTTTTGTCCCTTTGTGTGATTTGATCAATCCAGGTTATTCTTGGGTTTTGTAAATCTGATTCTGAACTCATCAAGAATCATCTTTGCATTTCATTGTCTTGGTTTTCTTTTGTACTTGGTGGGAGGTTTAATTTGGGTTTGCTGGCAATGTCACTTAGTTTCCAAAATTGGTTTGTTTTGCTCTTACTTTTGAATCTTGAAATTGCTCTTTTAAGTTACAATTGATTTTGGTCGTTCTAATTAAGCTGCTTGTTTGAACTTTTGCTTCAAATTCTCATATATTGATATTGTTTTGAATGTTCTTTTTTTGTACTTGATGTATGTGTTTGTCACTTGAATTAATGTTGAAATCAATTAGTTGGTTGAGTATTTGTTTACAAGAACTCATTTGGTATGGAGTGTTTGAATTCAATTACTGGCCAATTGGTCCTTTAGATTGTCATGCTATCAAATCTTTGGTTTATGAAATTAAGCTCTTGTTTGCGTTTTCGAATTTGGTGGCTACTTGTTGTCATTATAGGCTATACATAGAGTCGGTTCGAGATAAGAAATATGACAATTGGCCTCGATGTGTCAAACAAACCAGTTCAAGTTGTTACATGTCTTTCCAAGTATCACAAAGTTAGCCTACAGATAGTGAGTGATTCTTCTCTTGTCATTTCATATATATATAGAATGGCTAAAGCACTAATTTTAAGTGACATTACCAAAGAAACCCACTGGTTTTTTTTTTTTTTTTTTTTGAGTAGGAACACATGGCTAAAGCACTAATTTTAACACTCTTATTTGCTTTTGGTGTTCTTTGGTGAAATGGTTGGATGGTGGAAGTGATCTGGTGAGCTTTTGGTGTTCTTTGGTGATCTCGCTTTTGCTTTGGTGAGCTTTTTTTTTAAGCTTTCTTATTCTATTTGTGAGTTTTTTTCTTTTTCTTCACTGCAAGAGAGGACATCAGTTGTTTTTTTTTTTTTTTGGGGGAGTAGGAACACATGGCTGATTTGTTTTGGAGCACACGACAGTGTTGGTGGATGAGATGATGACTTCCTATCAAGATTGAAGGGAAAATAGAGAGGCTGGGAAAATAGAGAGGTTGGTGGATGAGATGATGACTTCTTATAGATACATTGTTCTCTTTTTTTTCTTTTCTTCTCTGCATTTCTTGAATCCCAGCTGGTTTGTTTTTTTTTTTTTTGAGTAGGAACACATGGTTGGTCACCTTTGGAGCACATAGCAGTTTTAGAAGGGATGAGAGGATGAGTTTAGGATCATACTTACATGATAGGTTTGTGCTTAACTTTCGGTTTTTAAATTCTTAGCATTCTTGCACTTCACCATTACTTATCATATGCATGTTGAAATGCAAGCCTTTCAAAGCTTGATAAATAATCCAACTCAAATTACATGATAGGTCCATCTTATAGATACATTGTTCGCCATCTCCTATGCGTAGGAAAATAGCAACAGTGACACCCCAAACTCACAACAACAACAAAACTTCAGTCCACTGCATTTCCTTGATGTTCATGTTTTTTTTTGGAAGCTTTCTTATTCAACATTGTATGGTTTTTTTCTTTTCTTCACTGCTTTTCTTGAATCCCAGCTGGTTTTTTTTTTTTTTTTTTTTTTTAGAGTAGGAACACATGGCTGGTCACCTTTGGAGCACACAGCAGTTTTAGATGGGGTGAGAGGATGAGTTCTAGGATCATACTTACATGATAGGTTTGTGCTTAACTTTTAGTTCTTCCCTTTTAGCATTCTTGCACTTCACGATTACTTATCATATGCATGTTGAAATGCAAGCCTTTCAAAGCTTGATAAATAATCCAACTCAACTTACATGATAGGTCCATCTTATAGATACATTGTTCCCCATCTCCTATGCGTAGGAAAGTAGCAACATTGACACCCCAAACTCACAACAACAACAAAACTTCAGTCCTTGACTGCATTTGCTTGATGTTCATGTATATTTTGGAAGCTTTCTTATTCCTCATTGTATGGTTTAGTTCTTTTCTTCACTGCATTTCTTGAATGTCAGCTGGATTTTTTTTTTTTTTAGTAGGAACACATGGCTGGTTTGTTTTGGAGCACACAACATTTTTAGATGGGATGAAATCTGAGTTTAGGATCAAATTTGATGCATGTGAATGTTGCATTGATGGGAGTTTGTGCTTAACTTTTAGTTTTTTCCTTTTAGCATTCTTGCACTTCACCATTATCCTCTTTCATGTTCCTTTTTAGGTCTAGTACTCCTCTCTACCTACATATGTGTTGAATTGACAAAAGACCAAAGCAAACTCAATCGTAAAGAAATTAAAAAATAGGTTCGAAGCCGACTTTTTATGTATGATTATTATTAATTTCTATGTTTCTTCAAATCCACCATTTTTCTCATTCGCTTCCAATGTACATCCTTAGTTCAATAATCTCTCCTTTGCCTACTTCTTTCAGGTGCATACTCACTGGTTGTTGCCCTCAGATGGAGAATCAGAAATGCTTCAAAGCTGCGTTATAGTTATTATATGAAGTCCTTTTTATGTATACTTCCAAATTTTGGAGCTTTTGTGAGTGTTCTTTTTTTTTGGTTGTTAAACGATAGGATTGGTGGTTTTTGTGTATACTTCCAAATTTTTGAGCTTTTGTAATACATGACAATTTTCCTTGGATATATAAATTTTTTGGCTAATTTTGAGTTTCACATTTTTTCTTTCTCTTTTGAATTTTTGTTGATATATATTGTCGATGTATGGATGTGCAATTTGGCTTTTTTGTGGGATGTTAGCACCCCCAAGGAGTTGTTGGAGGGGGTGCGGGCGATGGAGTAGGTCATATCGGGTTGTAATTTGAATTTTAGGTTGGAGAACCAATTGGATTATGTTTCGTGTCATAATTAAACAAAACGAGAAATTTAGAGACGGATTAGCAACGAATTCAAATATTCCGTTGCTATTCCGTCTCTAATTTTCCGAAATATTTGTATCAATCGAAACGGATCGAGACGGAAATAAGAATTCGTCTCTCGATTCCGTCGCTAATTAGACACGGATATATCGAGAGACGGAATCAGAAACGGAATAATCCGTCTCTGATTCCGTTTCTAATTAGAGACGGAATCAGAGACGGACCATTTGCATTCCGTCTCTGATTCCGTCTCTGATTCCGTTGCTGATTAGAAACGGAATCAGAGACGGAATTCATAAATTTATTAATTCCGTCTCTGATTCCGTTTCTAATTAGCAGCGGAATCAGAGACGGAATGCACTTACAAATGTACCATTTCGAAATAAATTCCATTTTTGTTCCGTCTCTGTTCCGTTTCTAATTTCCGTCTCTATTCCGTCTCTAATCAGAAACGGAATCCATTTTCCATTTCTGATCCTATCAGCGACGACGTTTTCAGAGACGGAACGCATTCCGTCTCTGTTCCGTTTCTGATTCCAATCAGAGACGGAATTTTTGCAAATCAGAAACGGAAAATTCCGTTTCTGATTTGCTATTTTTTTGTAGTGAACAAAATTTTAATCACCACTTCTAAACTTTTGCACTTAAAAAAGTCCATATGGCTTGTTTTGAAAGATATGCTGTTTTGTAACAAAACATCGAAAAAACTCTTTTAATCTAACTTTTAAGCACTTGGACTAAATTTTTTTCAAAGGAGTTTTCATAAACACTTCCACATTTCTTTTTCTATACAAATCACCTCACTTATTCTCCCTTTTATTATTACTTTGTACCGTCCCTGCTCCATTTCTTGCGGATATCGATTTCTTATTATTTTTCTAACCATTACGTTCCCTACTCCATTTCCACGAAACCTATGGGACTCTCTATTTTTATTTTTTTTTGAAAGTTCATGTTAGCATTTCTCATTTTACTATGATTAAGGTATTTTCCCAATAAAAGTTTCATTAAAGCCTTTATGAAGTTAAAACAAACATGCCTATTTCTTCCCTTTAAAAGTGTCAAATCATTAACAATTATGATCAACTGGTTTTGTCCTAGTTTTAAGAAAACTAAAGATTTGAACTTTCCTACAAAAATGATTTAACCATTTACCTACTTTGGTCGCAAGACATGACTCATTCCTACTCTAAGTCTCTATTTATGTTGTCAGGAAGGTTGAAAAAGCTCTTCCATTTCTTTTGAGTCTGAAGGTGAATAATTTGACGAAGTTCTTACTCATCCTCAATTGAAAGCAAAGTTTTGATTATGGGTACTGCTCTACTAAATACTAAACTACTAAATCACTAATGCATGCATGCTAATTGAATTAATTTCTAAATGGAATGGATGAGATGGAAGATAAGAAATGGAAAGAAAAGGAAAACATACCAACGCGAATCCACTGATTTGCAAAAATTTGAAAATTTTTAAGATCATACATGTAAATCTTCAACCAAAAATTTCTTCCAATGGTCCACTTACCTAAATACCTTCAAACTTATTTTGAACCTTGTCCGTAAGGTTCAAAATAAAGCATGGGCATATCAAAACATAGAAGAAAAGGTGGAAGAAAAAATGGATATACTGTAGAAATAAATTAATATAAGAGTCATGCAGGATTAGATAATATTAAAATTAAACTAAAAACATATCATAGATAAAGCATCAATAAAACTGAAATTTAAATAATTAAAATAAATCTATATCTCTAACTAGCTATGGGCATCGTCATCCACGTTGTCTGGTCTGGAATCTCCATCATAAGGTGTCAATTGCTGCTCTCTTCGCTCCTCGATGCACTATAACTCCCCCATCGACTATATGTTTCCTCGCCAAGCCCTAATGACCCAAATCACTTTGTAATCCATAAATCTTTTGGATTGACTTAGGGTTTTAGTTTTTGATGAAAATAGGTTATGAATGAATTGCCAATCGGATTTAGCCTTGGTGGGAATGGAAAATTTCAAAAGTTAGGGTTCGATTTCATGAAAACGATCCCACCATATAGAGTCTCAAAGTTGGCATCCTGAGTGTATTCCCATGACGAGAACAAGGAGCCATGAACGGTCGTCGTGCAAAATGTTTATGCCTCTAATTCGTGATAGGTGCCATCCTTGGTGTCGTACGTGCATTCTCACAGCGCCACAGGCATCATCATAAATTTATTCCCTGTTTGCTAAGACATCCCTGCCATGACATCTGGTTTGGCTTGTCCTTGTGCGTTTGAGTGCACGGCGTGAGCTATGACGTCACTAACAGAGTTAAATTTGGAAAAATCACGATGAGGACTTACCTGACCAGGGTGATCGAGTGGTTTTCATACCCTTCAAAAATTCTTCAAACACTATAGCTATGAGTCGAAATTGAGAGATAAGATTAATAAACTAACAAAAAACAATAAAAAATCAAAAAAATACTAAAAGGAAAATAAATTTGGTCTGCCTCCTAATAGCGTTGGTGTTTAAAGTTGATGACCCGACTAAGCATGACAGATCACGTGACACCCACTAGTTTGGAGAAGTCGCGAACAACCACCATATTCAAACTCTTCCTCTGCTTCACTCCAACACTCATTTTCCTCAACACCTCTTAATGTAATACCACTCGCATTCTCTTCTTGATCACAATGTACAAGCACTGGGAACTTTTTTTCATTAATCAAATTCTCGAGGCTAGCATTGATTTGACTAATTAGAGTTCCCATATTTTGAAAAATTGACTTCATCTATTACCGATATTGATCCATCTTTTCTTCATAGGATTGTCATGATGGTGTTGTTCATTGACTAAGACTAGATCTTTCAAAATTTTTTCATTAGAATGTTCTTCTTGTCGACGAATATGTATACTTGGCATGAAAAAATAAAATTTGGGTTGTGGTGATGGATAGCTCCACTCAAGATAATTTTCATATTCCGGGTTGTAATGACAAGCATCACTGGGATTAGAGACATCAACATAAACTCCATAAGATCTACATTACCCCGTTGCTCGATAGAAGACCAATTAGAAAATTCATGTCTCAAATTTGATGTACTAACCCCATTCATACTATAATAGTACGAGTTATCGTAATAACTTTAATTTGGGAAGTGAAAGGCCATTGTTAAGTTTCCTGCAAAATATATGCTAAAGACAAGGGTATGAATAAAAAATAGATACAACAAAAACAAAAGAATAAAAAGCTAAACTCAATTTGGAAGTGAGTCTTCTGTAACGATGCCAAAATTTGATCATGTGTCGCACGTGCAAATATGACCCGAACAAGGTTACCAATCCTACTAGAATGTAGTAGTCACAAACACGGGGTCGAATCCATAAGATTTAGTCAAACTGAGTCTAACGAATAGAAAAGTAAATCTATAAGGTTTTTCAAAGAGTCTTATCCTAAAGGTCTACTAAACAAGAAAGTAAATAAGTTGTAAATTAGAGGACACAAATGTATGTAAGTCTAGGAATCCACAATCTAGCCATATTTGTTTCAATGTCTTGTATCATCAATTTAAAAAATATGGGTTTTAAAATAGCTTCCCAAGATCGGCTATAGGTGTTGGGTCACCAACGCCTTAGTTCCTCTATTCCTAATAGATAGGACAACAGCTCTATAAATATTTCCCTTACTTCATCAAACAACCTTGGGCAACCGCTTTCAAGATTTAGCACGTGAGCTGCACTTAGCACTCTTTGGGAACACTAACCCCTAGATAACCTTGGGCAATCACTCTTAAGATTTAACCTACTTCTCGATGTTACTCACTTATAACAATAGGTGTGTCAGGTCTCTTGCTCTAAGTGATCACCACTTCTTAAGCCGATTGGTTTTAGGAACTCAACCTGATTGATAGAATGTCAATGGGTTTACGCCTAGAGATTTGCAATGAATATACAAACTCTAAACTACCATTAAGACATAGTTAAAAACAAGAACATAAAGATAAAGAACTGAATCACAACACTATTATAATAGAAAATCTCAATAAGAGATAGAAAACAACTAACTAATGGCTAGAAAGTTTTATTCCTAACCTAAGTATTAAAGAACCTAGCTGAACATGGCTATTCTGCCTTTCTCTACTCCTAAATCACTCATACAATTTTTCTCCTCCATAGATGGCCCTCCTTTATACAGGTGAACCTGGGAATACGAAAGCCCAAGAAATAATAACCTTCTAAAAATTGCAAAACTTCTATTCTATGAATCTAGCACCGCCATTTTGTAGGAACAGTGCCAAGTCATGGCGTGGCTCAATATAATTAGTCTTGAACAACAAGTCAGTTTAGAATTTCTATTTATGACCTAGGCGCCATGGATGGCGCTGTCCATTCATTTTTGACATCGTGTGTGTTGGGTTTTGGGGTTCATACGCAGCGAAAATTACAAAACAATTTTGACAAAAACCCCAACAGGATCCGAATCTAATTCCATTAAAAACGTTTAAACCATGAAAAACTTAATCATACCTCTGTCGCAATATACCTTTCTAAAGGTTGATCGATCTCTAAGGCGCTGCCAACGACTAACGCCCTCTACTAGTAGTCCACACACGAACGGTGGACGAGATTCGAAGTGCTTGCTTCGAGAGAATACCAAATCTTTTTGTTTCTCTCCAAAACGATCCAGAGCATACCAAAAACCCTAAGTCGTTTCTAAAACGAAAATAGAGTTTCAGCCTTTTTATTTTTTTTTTGTATGTTCTAACTTAAAGCGTCTATTTATACAACCCTTGTATATAGACGGTTAAATAAATTACACATATACCCTTACTTAAAGAAGTATAAGTGTAATACACCACAAGGACGTTTCTGTCATGAATTTTATCACATAAAATTCATTTTTCTAAATCATCTTAAAATCTCGCAAAACCATTCTTAGTGTGCGACCCAATAGGCTCATACAACGTTGGCAGTGTACCAAAACACATTTTGGTATACAAGTCATAAGCAGTCTCTAGCAAGACATTATGACTACCCAAGTTGTACGAATATCAAATCGATACAACCTAATCAACAGTGTATATAACATCCTTTTGTCACACGATATCCTTTTGATCAAACATAAGGCATGGAATTGTCATCCAACATGTTCAATCGTACTAGTCTCGATCTCTAGGTAGACTGAAAACATCCAAGTGACATTGATCAATATCAATTCACTCAAACTAGGCCTTTTAACAGTCTAACACATCGAGGGATCCACTAGATATCTCTCTTTATATAAGAGGGACAAATTCTATCTCGATTACACAACTTCATCACATTTCTCACACAGTAACCAATCACAACCTTTATAATCGTCCGGTTAAAGACAACGTTTGATTGTGTCAAATCATTGTGTTCCTAATGTTGAAGTCTCTGGGTAATCTCAAGTCGAGGACTGGAATATATACCTATCATGAGAAACAACTATGACTTAATCCATGTGATGTTCTCATAGCGGGTCGGTCCAGTACTTTGTTCCCTAACAAGTACTCGTGATCTTGATTCGTATCCCTATATGTATAATCATCATATGATCATCAATCAAGACTCACACTAGTCTTAATTCATTATAGTTCCCACTACAATGATCGACTAGGGACATTTAGGATATTTCTGTAAATACCCATGGATCTTATTATAATGTAAACATGCAAATTAATTTTAATAAACAGCAAATGAAATCCTCTATTTTATTAACTAAAAGTATTCATAAAGACGGTTAATGGATTGACCTAGGGCACATGCCCCATCAGTGTGTTCATATGCCTTAACGCCTTGCGTGGCGCTGTGGCTTTTCCATGTCACCATCAGTTCATTCTAGGGGTGGCATATCTACCGTCCCTTGACCGATCTTTGACTTTTTTCCTGGATTTTTCAACTTCACTCACAAAAACTCAAATACCTTTTAAATCTCAAAAGTAAATATATAGAGCCATAAAGCTCGACTTTGGGCTTGATTTACATAACAAAACACTTATGAGAAAGTGCATAAATAATGACTCATCTCACATTCAAACTAAGAATTTTAGGAAAACCACCAAAGCATGGAACTATTTCATCAATGCAAGCCAACTGCCGAGTTTGCAGTACTATAAGTTTGTGAACTACAAGGCGGCGTTGTTGTACCACATCCACTACAAAAAAATCGCAAATCAGAAACGGAATTTTCCGTTTCGATTTATAAAATTCCGTCTCTCGATTGGAATCGAAACGAACGAGACGGAATGAATGCTCCGTCTCTGAAAACGTCGTCGCTGATACGATCAGAAACGGAAAACGGATTCCGTTTCTGATTAGAGACGGAATAGAGACGAAAAATATCCATTTCTGATTAGAGACGGATTTAGAGACGAAAATTAGAAACGAACGTAGAGACGAACAGAAATGGAATTTATTTCGAAATGGTACATTTGTAATTGCATTCGTCTCGATTCGTTGTCGATTAGCAACGGAATCGAGACGGAATTAATAAATTTATGAATTCCGTCTCTGATTCCGTTTCTAATCAGCAACGGAATCAGAGACGGAATCGAGACGGAATGCAAATAGTCGTCTCGATTCCGTCGCTAATTAGCAACGGAATCGAGAGACGGATTATTCGTTTTCGATTCCGTCTCGATTCCGTTGCTAATTAGCGACGAATCGAGACGAAATTCTTATTTCCGTCTCGATCCGTTTGTGATTGATAGAAATATTTTTGGAAAATTAGAGACGGATTAGCAACGGAATATTTGAATTCGTTGCTAATCCGTCTCTAATTTTCCGTAAATGTTTAAATATGAGACAAGAACATATTCCAATTGATTCTCCAACCTAAAAATTCAAAATACAACCCGATATAACCTACTCCATCGCCGCACCCCCTCCAACAAGTCCTTGGGGGTGCTAACATCCCACAAAAAAGCCAAATTGCACATCCATACATCGACAATATATATCAACAAAAATTCAAAAGATCAAGAAAAAATGTGAAACTCAAAATTAGCAAAAAAATTTATATATCCACAAAAAATTGTCATGTATTACAAACGCTCCATAACTTGAAAGTATACATTAAAACCACCAATCCTATCGTTGAACAACCCAAAAAAAAGAACACTCACAAAAGGTCCAAAATTTGGAAGTATACACAAAAAGGACTTCATCTAATAACTAAAACGCAGGTTTGAAGCATTTTGATTCTCCATCTCGAGGGCAACAACCGGTGAGTATGCACCGAAAGAAGTAGGCAAAGAAGAGATTATTGAACTAAGGATGTACATTGGAAGCGAATGAGAAAAATGGTGGATTTGAAGAAACATAGAAATTAATAATAATCATACATAAAAAGTCGGCTCCGAACCTATTTTTAAATTTATTTACGATTGAGTTTGCTTTGGTCTTTTGTCAATTATGCACATATGTAGGTAGAGAGGAGTACTAGAGGTAATAAGGAACATGAAAGAGGATAATGGTGAAGTGCAAGAATGCTAAAAGGAAAAAACTAAACTCAAATTTGATCCCCAAACTCCCATCAATGCGTAGGAAAATAGCAACATTGACCCCCAAACTCCCATCAATGCAACATTCACAGTTCAAATTTGATCGTAAACTCAAATTTCATCCCATTTAAAAATGCTGTGTGCTCGAAAACAAGCGAGCCATGTGTTCCTACTTTAAAAAAAAAATGGCAGTTGACATTCAAGAAATGCAGTGAAGAAAAGAAATAAACCATACAATGAGGAATAAGAAAGCTTCCAAAAAAGACATGAACATGAAGCAAATGCGATCAAGGACTGAAGTTTTGTTGTTGTTGTGAGTTTGGGGTCAATGTTGCTATTTTCCTCCGCATCGGAGATGGCGAACAATGTATCTATAAGATGCAACTATCATGTAAGTTGAGTTGGATTATTTATCAAGCTTTGAAAGGCTTGCATTTCAACATGCATATGATAAGTAATGGCATAAGTGCAAGAATGCTAAAAGGGAAAAAGTAAAAGTTAAGCACAAACCTATCATGTAAGTATGATTCTAGAACTCATCCTCTCACCCCATCTAAACTGTTGTGTGCTCCAAAGGCGACAAGCCATGTGTTCCTACTCAAAAAAAAAAAAAATAAACCAGCTGGGATTCAAGAAAAGCAGTGAAGAAAAGAAAAAAACCATACAATGTTGAATAAGAATGATACCAAAAAAAAACATGATCATCAAGCAAATGCAGTCACGGACTGAAGTTGGTGTCAATGTTGCTATTTTCCTACGCATAGGAGATGGCGAACAATGTTTCTATAAGATGGACCTATCATGTAAGTTGAGTTGTATAACATGTATAACATGTTTTATAAGGGTTGGTTAGGTCGTGGACGAGTTTATGGGTCGCTAACACAAAGGGATAAAATAATTATTTTGAGGTCCCTGCAGTTAGCGCGCTAATTCCAGTATTAGCGCGCTAATTAGCCACTGCCAGATATTTTTGACTTTTGGAAATCAAGCTTTACATTTGAATTTTTGATTTCCTGGATTCCTAGAACGGCTATAAACGGTCATATTGGAATTCCTATCACTATAAAACCACCAAAAACTTGGTTTTAACATAAGGAAGAAGAAACACATTCCAAAATTCAAGATCTACAAAAAGAAGAAATTTGATTTTTTGAAGGAGCAATAGGAGATCACTATAAAACCACCAAAAACTTGGTTTTAACTATAATATACTAATGTTTGAAACAAACTAAACCACCAACAATATGTAAATCAAGTAACTTAAAAAGTCTACACGACAAACTATTGAAAGGAAGTGATTCAGTCGCTAAAATAGAATAGCCAAGAGAAGATTCACCTCGATAAGCACCTAAGCCACTGGCCCCAAAGCCTCCATAACCCCCACCAAGCTCACCGCCTCCACTATACCCACCACGCCTACCTCCGAGACCTGGAGTCCTATAAGGACCAAAATCACCACCACCAAAAAAAGAATGAGTTTAACATGCAAATGAAACAAATCGTCTACAACATGCTCATCGTCAAAAGCAATGAACCCATTCCCTCGAGAACGATAGGAAAAACTAAAACCCGCCTATCAGAAAAAACAGAAAAAAAAATAAAGGAACTTCATCATCAGTACCCTCCACTACATCAGGCTTCAACAAACCACCATCGTCCGCAGGTACATTCATTGTCCATTTATCCTCTGTATATCTTAGTTGGCTTGGACGCCCAGTTGATGCATAAGTTATCATGGATTTTATTTTTAATACATTATCCTCCCCAAAATAAATTTTTTAACCTCAGTTTAAGTAAAATATACTATAAGTACCGAATGTTTGCAGAATTAATCCATGGGAGAAGAAAACATGCTGGCTGTTGTGTGCAAATCTTATGCCGTTGCAGGTTCTCTCGAGTGCTATGATGAAGAAAGTGGTAGAATCGACAGGGAGCAACATCTTCATGCCATAGCAAATGAATTTGGGAAATCGATAAAGGGTCGTTTTCCGGTCATCTGTGTTGAGAACATGTAGGCTATTCTTCTTCTACGGACATGCCATAATAGAAGAAGAAGAGCCTACATGTGCAGAACACAGATGACCGAAAAACGAGCCTTTATCGACTTCCCAAATTCATTTGCTATTGCATGAAGATGTCGCTCCCTGTCGATTCTACCACTTTCTTCATCGTAGCACTCGAGAGAACCTGCAACGGCATAAGATTTGCACACAACAGCCAGCATGTTTTCTTCTCCCATGGATTAATTCTGCAAACATTCGGTAGTTATAGTATATTTTACTTAAAAACAAAAAAAAGAATTGGGGGAGCAAAAGGGAAAAAAATTAAAATCCACGATAAAATATGGAACATCGACCTAAAAATGCACAAGAAGAAGTGTGAATCATAAAGTAATTCGATGAATTTCTAAAGTTGTCTACACTATAAAACGTTTAATCTAAGCATTTGAAACAAACAACAAGTGAAGTACCTATGTATCACCAACCTGCTCATCTCTCGAGAGCCACGCTTACGTCTCACGCCCAACATTGTCCCCTTGTTGGGGTGGATCGACCGGATCTATTTGCGGCGCACATTCTGCTGGTCATGAGGTGGCGGTGGTGGTGGCGGTGGTGGTGGTTGTTGCCGAGCTAGGCCTATTTCGTCCATGTCCATCCCAAGACGCGATGCATGAAGTTCATAACCTTTCGTAGTTGCTCCGCAACGACATCGAACTCGCCCGCGGCACCACATCCGGCGCTCTGCGACGTGCTAGCACCAGGAGCTCCGTATCTCCTCTTCTTTCTCCCTACGGACCCGAGTCCGTAGACACGTCCTTTGGAAGACTCACCCGCCACATTGAGGTACACCGCCTCATCATCCACCGATTGCTCCGGTGTAGCACGGGTCGGCTCCCGACGTCGCTCGGAGCCTATCCCGCATATATGCACAACAAACAAAGTACATGATATGGGGTAAGTTAAAGACTTAATAATATTTTACATATCATTTCTATACTTACATAGAACCGCTCGATCTAGTATCGATGAATGTCGTCTGTCGTGATTAACGGTGTGGAGATGCAAGTACAAATCATTCACACGAGACGGTGGCGTCTCGGATGAATCGGCTGCGTGCGGCAGACCAAGCATAGTGAACAAGAGTATAAATGTACAAAATATCCTAGATGTTACAAAAAACTAACCAATCTTTCTTGGGTAGTCGCAAATGACACGGAACCACCACCGTGCTTCGAGGGTCCGGTCCTGGGGCTTCGACCTCGGTGTTCCTATTCTCCGTCGCTTGCCTAGACCTAGCTCGGAAGTCCTCGCTCTCCCAAGATCGCAAGTATCTCCTCCATGCCTCATCTCGTAACATAAACCGTCGCACCCGATTCTTCTTCAACTTGTGCATCAACGCGGTGTACCTTGTGCCTGCAAGCCTGTCGTACGCCGCTCGCACGAGATCCTCGGGAAGCGCATCATCCCATCTAAAAAATATCTACAAATTGGTGATTGCTATTGTTAGCACTTATTTGAGAAAATAGTATAAATCATAAGGCATATGGTAGTCTTGTTTACCTTCCATTGGCGCCAGTATTGGTCTTTATGATGAGGCGGTACCGACTTCCAACAATACCCTTCAGGAATCATCCATCGTTTAAAAACTTTTGTCATCCTCCGTGCACAAAAGTGCAAAGGATGCAACTCCCTGTGTTTCATGAACATGCATATCACCTTCAATATTTGACATCCATATTGAAATTGACATATAAAAGTCAAACGCAAACTTACGTATCATTGGCAATCAGCGTGATAGGGATCCCCTGCACGCGAGGGGGCTCCATCCCTGGCCTCTGAGGTGGCCGCGGAGGGCCTGTCACCTCCAACCCTGCTCTTACGTCTTCTTCTCGGGATGCTGCCGCTGATGCTGTGGCTGGGGGTGCAGGCCTCGTGGGTAAAGGAGTCATTGATGTCGGAGAAGGTGTGGGGAAGTGTGTATTAGGCATAGTCCTTGATGACGACGAAGATGGTACAGACGACCCCGACGGTATGGAAGGGGAAGGTGACGCTGCGGCTGTATCGTGCTCGAGAGACCGAGAAGTCGGAATCGATAATGGAGGTATCGAACCACGACCTCGACCGCCACGACCTCTTTGGACCCCTCCTGTGGCCTGACCACGAGGGCCAGTTGGTATTTCGCCGCCAGATGTCGGTGCCGCACCTATTCCGCCTGGACGATGGCCTCCTAATGGCAAACCTCGACATCCCCTACGACCACGTCCGGCCATGATACCTAACAATATTCACGAGTAAAACATCAGAAAAGAAGGGCATACAAAAAGTAGAAATTCAGTCTATATTATTGGACTTAATAAGAACAAAATCCATGCAAATAAAAGTAACTACATTATTGGTCGTTGACATATCATATACAAACTTTATTCGCTATCATCCGTTTCAAATTCACTCTCATGAGTAGAAGGTGATGATTCTTCTTTCGATTCATCTCCACTATAAACTTCATCGCTTGGACCCGCTTCAACAATGAATCGAGTCCCGATCGGAACATCCAGATTGTTGATATCGGCGTCGCATCATCGACTACGCACGTGGTGGGCATCCCATCTTGGAAAGCAATCTCTCTCGCCGAGCCCTGGTCATTATCGTCTTTGCTAGTTTCCTCGTCGGCCG
The DNA here is from genome assembly GCA_039657365.1 of Stephania yunnanensis. Lineage (NCBI taxonomy): Eukaryota > Viridiplantae > Streptophyta > Magnoliopsida > Ranunculales > Menispermaceae > Stephania > Stephania yunnanensis. The sequence continues at coordinate 31,120,241 of CM077582.1, read as the reverse complement.
AATTTTGGCCGACAAAGACAACAAACCGCTAGCCATTCTTGTCGATCGTTCGCACAGAAGGGTACGAAAGGTAGTAGACTTGAGTGGCTTGCATTGCTAGTACAAATGGCTCGTAGTTGTTATATCGTCGACTTCGATGAACCTCTACCAATTGAAGTGTTGGGTGAGTCCTCACACCATGATTCGGTGTAGGGTCATACCATTCGCACTTAAACAAGACCACACGTTTGAGGCCGGTATACTCAATCTCCACAACCTCTTGCGAGTACTCCATAATAGTTATGGGAAACATCAGCGTAGTTTGAACCCTTCACCAAAACACCGCCGCTTTCTGCGTCGATCTATTAACGTCATATGTTGCGGAGTGGAACTTATACCCATTAACAAGGTAACCGGGGTAGACGGTACATGATCGACTAGGACCAACAGAAAGATCAACGAGCGTCTCGTCAACTATAGAATTCCGAGCCTATTCGTCAAAATTAGAGATGCAATATGACACATTAGTTATGGGAGAAACATTTGAATCTATAACGTACAAAAGTAATGCCCTTACATATGTTTGAAACCAAATGGGGAAGTTGTGCTCTAGACTACTATCAACTTGCGACTCCCCCATTGCTTGAGTGATTTCATCGACGAATATCCTAGAAGAAACGAACGTGTAAGTCGGATGTATTTATAATGTATGAACAATGAATGTCTTGCATTATTGAAAGAAAGTGATGGACATATCGAACGTAAGGAGCGATCTCTGGACAATTGAGCAAGTATGTACGAATGAGCGGCATTATACTCCCGCTCTGTTAAGTACCGCTCCTTCGACTTGCCCATGGGTCGACCGGGATAAGTGAAAATTGAGAAATTGCCAACGAAGTTCGGTGTGGGCCCGAGACCGCCATCGTCGTTACGTGGCACTTTGTCATGCAACGTAAAGACGTGATCTTCGAAGTAGTAAGAACAAAAGGATGTGACCTCTTCGACCAAATAAGCATTACACATGGAGCCCTCAACCTTCGCTTTGTTTCGCACATTGTTCTTCAAATGTTTAAGGTACCTATATGAATGTTATAGGAAATGTTGATATAAAACCTATTGAATGGGAAAATAATATCAAGGGCTCAAGATAGTACCTCTCAAATGGATACATCCATCGAAATTGAACGGGACCGGCCGGACGGGCCTCGTAGGCCAAGTGGATTGGTAGGTGTTCCATAGAGTCAAATAAGCTTGGAGGGAAAATTTTTTCCAACTTGCAAATGATTTTTGGTATTTGAGACTCTAAGACCTCCATATCTTGATACCGACACATTTCGCGATAAGGGACCGGAAAAATAGGCTTAATTCGCTAATTGCAACCCAAACCGGGTTTGGGAGAAGTTCTCTCGAATGCAATTGGTATCAACCGTTGCATGAATATATGACAATCATGGCTCTTCATGCCGAACATTCGCAGATTTCTTTGGATCTACACATCGACCAAGATTCGATGCGTAACCATCAGAAAACGCAACTTTTCAACCCACTCGCACAATTTTTGTCTTCTTGATGTATCAAGAGCATAGCACCCAAGGACGTAAGTATTTGTCGCCGAATCAATGTGTAGAGAAGGTCGGTGACAATATTCACGAATATCTTGCCTCGATTTTGCATTGTCCTTACTCTTGCCCAGTACACACATAATAGTGTTGAATATGTTGTCAAAAACATTTTTTTCGATGTGCATGACATCTAAGTTGTGGCGGATCAAGTTTGTCTTCCAATACGGCAAGTCCCGAATATGCTTTTCTTCCTCCATCCCGAATTCTTAGCTATCCGCCCATTCACGTGATTCAGCGCCGATTTCGTCACCTTCATCAAGCCAAACGATTCAATTTCGCCAAAATTTCTTCACCAGACCGCAAAGCGGGCGGATCATCGATTATGACCATTTTGCCTCTAATGAAATTTTTTTGTCTTTCCTTAATGGTGATGACTTCTCCAAGAAATGACGATGACGATCGAACCACGATGTCTTACCACCATTTCGCAATTGAAATGCATTTGTATCCTCCATACAATATGGACAAGCGTACTTACCGTGTGTGCTCCAACAAACCGACAACATGCTATATGCGGGGAAATCACTAACGAGTCCATAAAAGAGCAACTCGCATGACAAAATTTGTCTTGGTGGAAACGTCGTATGTAACCACCCCATTGTTCCATAAATCTTGCAACTCTTTCACAAGCGGTGAAGGAACACGTCGATTTTCTCGCTTTTGGGGCTGGTCGGTCCAGGAACGATAACCGTTAAGAACATAAACTCAGATTTCATGCACATCGACGGTGGAAGGTTGTAAGGAGTCAAAATCACAGGCCACGAAGAGTACGATTTCCGGAAATCCCAAATACTTGAAAACCATCGTGCACAATCCTAAACGAACATTCCGAACCTCGGCGGCAAAGTCTTTATTGACGTCATTAAAATGTCTCCAAGCAATCGAATCGAAACAGTGTTGCATAACATTTTCGGGCGATGAATGATCTCCATGCCATCGCATATGTTTTGCGGTTGACTCGACGCATACAATCGTTGCAACCGAGGGCCCAAAGGGAAGTAGTACATTCTTTTGCAAGGGCGGTTTTTTGTGTTCCGACCACGACCTCGTCGATGTGCAACGTATCGTGATTTCCCACAAAATTTACATGACGTCAACTCAGAGTCCACTCCCCAATAAATCATACATTGGTCCTCACAACAATCTATTTTCTCAACAGGTAGACCTAGACCTCGCATTAGTCTTTTAGTGGCATAAAAATTCTCAACCATTGAGTTGTCATTTGGCAAACAATCCTTCATGAGTTTAATGATTTCATTATACCCTCGTTCAGATATATGATGTTCAGACTTGATCGCAAGTAATCTTGCCATTGCGGACAACGTTGTCATGGTTTCGCAACCAGGCCACAATTGTTCCCTACTTGCATCAATCATGTCATATAGTTGGCGTGCTTGGGGGTTTGGTGATTCTTCCACGACATTCCAATTGAAACTTGGACCTGCCACGTTGTGTAGCATCTCGCGGTAAGGTGTCGGATCGTAGCCTCGAACATCAGCATCATCAATATGGCAATCCATTTCGTGAAAATTTTGCGGCCCTTCATCTCCGTTCTCACCATGTTCGTACCAACTGTGATATCCCCGGACAAATCCATACCTACATAGGTGGTGCTCAACCGTTTTGACGTCCAGGTACGGAACAAGTCGACATTTCTTAAAATTGCACGGACATCTAATCTTCCTTTCACTTTGGTATGTAGGACAATGTTGTTTTGCAAATGATATGAATTCTTTAACCTTCGCCGCGAATTCAATTCGAACATAACCGTTGTCGAGCCGGTTGTACATCCAGTCTCTGTTTGTAGATGACATTCCTAGTCGAACGTAACCCTTGTCGAGCCGGTTGTCTATTCAAGTAATGAAATAATAATGATTAAGATGATAAGAAATCTCACTAATTGGAGAATATTGTAAATCGGAATAGCGATCTACACCATCTAGAAGAAATTGATAGCTAAGTGAAAGAACGAGGTTCGCACATTAAACTCATGAATAGAGAATAAATTGACAAAGTTAGGAAGTCATTAATGAGTCATCACAATCTAAAGAGAAGGCATTGATTGAGTTATGTTGTTTATGTAAGAAGCTTGGGCATTATCAAAAGGATTGTTGTAAATGACTCATAATAAACATGTATAACATGTATTATAAGGGTTGGTTAGGTCCTGGACGAGTTTAAGGGTCGCTAACACAAAGGGATAAATTAATTATTTTGAGTTCCCTGCAGTTAGCGCGCTAATTCCAGTATTAGCGCGCTAATTAGCCACTGCCATCTATTTTTGACTTTTGGAAATCAAGCTTTAAATTTGAATTTTTGATTTCCTGGATTCCTAGAACGGCTATAAACTCTCATATTGGAATTCCTATCACTATAAAACCACCACAAACTTGTTTTTAACATAAGGAAGAAGAAACACATTTCAAAATTCAAGATCTACAAAGAGAAGAAATTTGATTTTTTAGGAGCAATAGGAGATCTTTGTGGCTGTTCTTAAGTTCTCAAATCCAGCACCTTTGAGGCTTTCAAAGGAATGTAAGAGTCTCTGCAAAGCTGATCTCTTTTGTCATCCTCTTGGTTGTAAGGAAATCCTTGATATAAACTCTTTCTTGTGCTTAATCGACATAGTTTTGTGTATTTGATTTGAAAATCAGTTTGATGTGTGTTTGAACACTTTCATCCTGGGTTTTGCACTTAAATTAAAATTTTTAAGACCCTAAGATTGCAAAAAGAGACCACCAGTAGCCCGACATTTAGTTGTGTGGGTAATCGAAGTTGAGGCCGTGGGCCTAACCTATATCGATATCAGAGGCATACAAATACCACATAGTATCAACGCGTCTACTACTTGTTCACTCATACGTCCTTAAGGTTATAGGTTTATTCCATTCTCTAGAAATGTAATGTGAAATAGCAACATTCACTAAAAGAGTAATCCTAGTGTTTCTAACCCTAACTAGTAGTAGAAATTAAGTAATTATAGGTATTATTCAATCGTAACCAACAACACCTAACTAATCAATCATCCATAGCAAGTGCATGAATATGAAATTACTAACAACTATAACATCAAACGACAAAGTAATTACCTCAGTAAATGATTCTAATGTATTATAATGTTGATCATGACATGCTTTACCGATAAAATAAACATGGAATAACAACCAAATACGGATGACATGCTTTACCGATAAAATAAACATGGAATAACAACCAAATACAGAATCAATATAAATCTTGAATTGCTCAATTAAAAGGTTGAAATGAAATAGTACATATTAATAAACCTAAAAATAGAACAAGCATAACCTCAAAAACTATGCATGTAAGAGAAAAGCAGAACAAAAACTTTTAAACCAAACAAAAGACACAACATTAACTTAATAGATCAAGTGAAGAACACCAACTAATGCACATGAAAGCCAATCCGGGGGAAAATGTGAGCAGATACAATGTGAAGAGAATTCGGGTGTTAAAAAAAAATTTTGTCTTACCTTGACGAGCGGAGAGCGGAGCGGTAAGCACAGAGCGACCAAAGAGCAGAGAGCAATGAAAGACACGGAGATTCAAGATCGAAATTCAAAAACAATCAGAACGATGTGCACTCATTCACTGCACAATCAACCAAGGAACAAATCAAATCACTCAAGAACAGTTAAAATAAAACCTCATAAAGTAATAACAATTATAAGAACTGAACTCTTAAAATATGTCACCTGATCAAGAGTTTGTTCCTTCACAGTTCATAAACAATAAGGTAGTACTATAACACGGCCAATTGCCAAGACGAATTTACAAAAATAAAATGGATTCCATGACCATAATAGCTAAGACCTTTCAAGAAAATAAATTTTTTATTTAAATCCATTTATTAGACTAGTATAGCTGAGCCGCTAAGAAAACCTAGTATACACAATGGTCAGCCACATTATGTTCATTTCCTATATTTGAACATCAAGGCATATATATGACTGCCTTGCCTAGCAGATATAGCTTCAGTTCAAGTGAAAATCTATAACATATTTCATTCATGAGCATAATATTTGCAATGCTAACAAGTATTACGACTTTAATATTCCCGGATGCCGCATATAAGGTACGTAGGAACACCGGACACCCCAAATATTTATTGATAGATGGAAATTTATGAAGTCTGCATGCTTAATTTAAATTGGAAAATCTTTCAAGATAAAATAGCTTCTTGCCTTCAACTCCGATCTTTACTAGAAGATCGAACTATCAAATGAACCATAGCGGAAACTTAAATAATTCTCATGTCACCCTTGGTTTTCCATAAATTTTTAAAATTAGATAAACAAGGGGACTAGAATGCCAACCTGACAGACGCAAATTTTTAGCGAAGGATGCAACTGCAGCTCAGTACTTCCTCAAAACCGTCACAAGGTGAATGATCTCTATGAAAGCTGAAGAGCTCTTGATCATGAGTGTTGACTGCATTATAAATTAAGAACAATAAAAAACAAATAGATTATATCAGAATGTAGTAAGACTCCAAAACTACAAATGCCTTGCTAACCGGATCCGAATCAGAGAGCAGAGAGAGCGAGAGATATCGGCGATGACGGAGACCGGCGCGACGAGACGGAGAGACCAGAGAGACGGCGAGACCAGAGACAGCAGAGAGACCAGGTATCACGACCAGACGGAAAAACGGAGACCACCGCGACCAGACGGCCAGAGCAGAGACAGCAGAGAGACCAGCTAGCACGACCAAACGGAGAGACGAGACGATCGAACGGGATGGACGTTTGGGGACGAGACGATCGACCGGCGCGACGAGACGGAGAGACAGATTTAGGTTTTTGGGGTTGTTTCGTGTGAATGATTTGGGGATTTCTCATTGTGTGTTGTTGGGGAGGGGGTGGGGTGCGGGAAAGAAAAGAGGCTGCCATGATCCAATAAAATACAAATCTCGAGGAATTATGAACGGTCATAAGAAATGAAGAATTTGGCGGGAATGGAGGTGCCAAATTTCAGAGACGGAATTAAATTCCGTCTCTAATTCCGTCGCTAATTCCGTCTTTGATCCGTCTCAAATCCGTCTCTAAATATTTCCCTGTCAATTCCGTCGCTAACTGTTAAATTAAGAAACGGAACTTATTCCGTTTCTGAATTAGAAACGGAAATAAGTTCCGTTTCTAATTCCGTTTCTGATTTGCTGTTTTTTTGTAGTGATCGTACAAAGGATAAGTTACATTAATGTTGGTAAGATCATCTACGATTCAATTCAGAATGTCGGAACCACAAATAGAAACGAAGGGTTACCTTTTCCATTGATGATCACTGAATTCTACAAACAATACCAAGTTTCTATGTTAGGTCTTGGGTTGGATGTTTACCTTAATAGGACTATCAGTGATGAATACAAAGAAGGTACCAAAGAAGTGTCAAGATATGTAGATTCGAAGGAGGTGCAGGAAATGAATGAGACACTTAGAATATAGACCATAGAGAGAAGAATAATATAGGTAGAGAATAGGAGAGTTTTAGAAGATATGAAATCTGTTGGGTTTTAGGGTTCATACGCTGTGAAAAACTCAAAATAATTTTGGAAAAAAACCCCAACAATATCGAAAATAAGTTTCATTAAACTATATCTACAAAAGTAAACAATACCTTAATCTTTGATTTCCTTTTTTGATTGTTCGATCTTCAAGACATTTAAGCACACGTCCTCTATTGAAAATCCACACTCGAACGATGATCACAATTTAGAGTGTAAGCCCCAAGAGAGATAGAAAACTTTTTCTTTCTCTATCAAAATCCACAGAACTCGAATAAAGTAAAAACGAAATCTCATATCATTTTAGGGTTTCAACCTTTTTTTTCATGTGTAAATAAGCTCACTTAAAAACATATTCATAATATAACTATTGTATATAGGCAATTCAAGCAAATTACACATATGCCGCTATTAATAAGTTATCATATAACAAATTGCAAGGGTTTTTATGTCATGAATTTTATCATTTAAGATTTATCGCTTTGGACCAATTAAAATTGCGTAAAGTCATTCTTTGTGTGCAACCCAATAGGTTTATGCAACATTGGTAGTGAACTAAAATCACTTTGGTACATAAGTTATAAGCGGTATATAGCAAGGCATTATGACTACTTAAGTAGTACGAATATCAAAACCAATACAACTTAATGAATAACATATATCATATCGTTTTGTCGTGCGATATCTTTTCATCGAACATAAGGCTTGAAAAATCACCCTTAATGTTCAATCGTACTAGTATCGATATTTAGGTAGACTGAAAATATTCAAGTGACACTGATCATATCAATTCACTTGGACTTGACCATTTATTAGTCTAACATATTGAGGGACAAATTATATGTTGACTACACATCTTTACGTATTATTCACATGGTAACCAATTACAATCTTTATAATCGTCCGATTAAAGACAACATTTGTGTCAAATTACCATGCTCCTAATATTAGAATTTATGGTAATCTCAAGTCGAAGGACTAGATGATATACCTATCATGAGTAACGCTTATGACTTAATCCATATGGTGTTCTCATAGCTGGTCGGTCCAATACCATGTTCCCTAACAAGTACTCGTGATCTCAATTTGTATCCTTATACGCATAATAATTAGTTGGCCATCAATTAAGATTCACACTAGTCTTAATTCATTATAGTTCCTAGTAAAATGATCAACTAGGAACATTTAGAATATTTCTACAAATACCCATGGGTCTTATTGTAAGGTAAATATGCAATCACTTATAATAAAACGACAAATGAAAAACCTTTATTTTATTAACTAAAATCATAAGATAAACGATGTTTGTAAATTAACCTATAGCACATGCCCCAACATCTCCCACTTGCTCTGGGGCCAGTCATTCATGTATCTAATACCTAATATCCTAACATTAGCATCATGTTTCGTTTTTGGAAGAGCTTTCGTCAAAAGATCTGCAACATTTTCTTATGTAGGAACTCTACAAATCTTCACGTCTCCCTTCTCAATGATTTCTCTAATGAGATGAAAACATCTAAGTGTATATCGGGATCCATGGTGTGATCTTGGTTCTTTGGCCTATATTATTGCCCTGTTGTTGTCGCAATACAAGTAAAAGGGGTTAGCTATACTCAAAACTACACTAAGTTCAACAATAAACTTTTTGATTCAAACTGCCTCTTTAGCTGCAATGGTCCCTGCAATATATTCAGCTTCTTTTGTAGAATCTACCACAGTTTCTTGCTTTAAACTTTTCCATCTCACTGCGCCTTCATTCAAAGTAAACACATATCCAGACTATGATTTGAAATCATCTATCTTAGTTTGAAAACTTGCACCTGTATAACCATTTACAACAAGCTCGTCTTCTAAACTTCCATATATCTAAAACACTTCTTTAGTCATTCTCAAGTACTTAAGAATGTTCTTTAGTGTTATCCAGTGACTCTCACAAGGATCAGACTGATATCTACTTATTGTGCTTAAAACATATGATACATCAAGTCGGGTGCATAACATTGCATACATGAGAAGTCTAATATATGATGCATATAGAATCGTACTCATCCATTCTCACTCATCATTAGTCTTAGGACATTGATTCTTGCTGAGACTTATACCTTGATACATTGGCAACTACCATCCTTTAGAGTCTTGCATATTGAACATATTCAATACCTTTTCAATATAAGCACTCTGAATTAGACCGATCTGTCTTTTAGATATATCCATATAGATCTTAATCTAAATGATATAGGCTGCATCTCCTAAGTCCTTCGTTAAAAAACATTTCCCTAATCAACACTTGACACTCATTAAGGTTGGGATGTCATTTCAAATGAGTAATATATCATCAATATACAATAACAAGAAAACAACTACGCACCCACTGACTTTCTTGTATACACAAGGCTCATCTTCATTTTTAATGAAATCAAATTCCTTAATTGCTTCATCAAAATGAAGATTCCAACTTTGAGAAGCTTGCTTTAATCTATAAATGGATATTCAAAGCTTATACACCTTCATAGAATTCTTAGGATGAACAAACCCTTCAGGCTGTATCATATACACGTCCTTAAATAACTTTCCATTTAGAAAAGTTTTTTTGACATCCATTTGTCATATCTCATAGTTATAATATGTGGCTATAGAAATTAAAATTTTAAGGGATTAAAGCATGACTAGAGGAGAAAACATCTCATCATAATCAACACCTTGTGTTTGCTTAAAACCTTTTGCTATTAGTCGTGCTTTTATAAGTATGCACATTGCCATCCATGTCAATTTTCTTCTTTGGATATTTATTTACATTCAATGGTATTACAACCTTCAGGTAAATCATTCAGGTTCCAAACTTGGTTATCATATGTGGATTACATCTCAGAATTCATGACACTAAGCCATTTATATGACTCGGGGCTAGACACAACCTCCTGATAATTAGTAGCCTCATTTTGATCTAAAAGCAACACCTCACTACTATTAGTAATAAGAAATCCAAATCTCTCAGGCTGTGTCTTACCCTATCAGACCGACGTGTGTTTTGTGATACCTGTGGAGGTTCAACTAGTTCAAGACTTTGTTGATCTCTCACTAGCGGTTGAGTTTTTATTTGTAGTTCTTAAACTTATTCAAGACTTACTTTATTCCTATTATTTTCTTCTAAAATAATCTTTTTTTTCCATAAAGACATCATTCTGAGCAACAAACACTTTGTTCTTAGTGGGTTTATAAAAGTAGTATCATCTAGTTTGTTTAAGATAACCAATAAATATATACTTGGTAGATTTGGCTGATAATCTTTTTGAGATTTGTCATCATACGAAAACCTCATAGCCTGAAATCTTAAGGAAAGACAACCTTGCTCTTTTCCCAAACCACATGTCATATGATGTTTTATCAACCACTTTAGAAGGAACACGATTCAGTTTAAATGCACTCATTTCTAAGGCATAACCCCAAAATGAAATAGGAAGATCTGCATGACGAATCATAGATCAAACCACATCCAATAAAGTCTGATTTCTTCTTTCGGAAACACAATTCCATTGTGGAGTTGCTGAAGGAGTTAACTTTGAGAAAATCTCACAATTTCTAAGATGATCATTAATTTCTTATCTCAAATACTCACTACCTCAATTTGATCGAAATACTTTAATAGTTTTATCAAGTCAGTTTTACACTTCATTGTGAAATGTTTGAAAGAACTCAAAATATTCACCTTTATGTTTTATGAGATACACGTAACCATATTTGCAGAAATCATCGATGAAAGTAATGAAGTATCGATAACCACCTCTAGCCACTGTGTTTATAGGACCACATACTTTAATATTTATTAGACTCAATAAATCACTTACCTTTTCACTGTGTCCATTAAAGTGACTCTTTGTCATCTTGCCTAGCAAAGAAGATACACAAATTAGTATTCACATAGTATTTACGATAAGAATAGGAGTATCTGTAGACATGAAATTGAAATGATGTTTATGCTCAAGGCAAGGACATAATAGCAACTATTTAAAACTAAAACAAGTCCATAAAGTAAAATTAACTCATAGCATCCCATAGCCGGCGTAACAACCTTTGTTCCATTTCCAACTCGTAAGATGACTTTTCCTTTTTTTTGCTTTCTACCTTTAGTGAAACCCTGCACATTAATACAAATATGATATCTATATCCGATGTTTAATACCCAAGAATTACTAGAAGAGAAGTTAACTTTAATAACATAAATATCTGAAGCAGTAGTCTCACCACTCTTCTTTTTCTGTAGATCTTCAAAATAGAACTTGCAATTACCGAACCATTGTCCAGGTGTGTGGCGAAAATGACATTCTCTTTCTTTTTCTTTTTCCATATGGGACTGTAAAGTAGAAGCAACCTTAAGCTTAACTTATTCCACAAGCTTTGTGACAGGCATAACAGCCTTAGCAACTACAGCCTTGCCTTTAGCCTTCTTCTTCATAGCCTTTCCTTTTTAAACCATCAACACATTGATAGTAGGTTTCTTGACTTTCTGCTCATCATGTTTAAGCATCAAATTTAACTCTGAGATAGATTTCTACATGTTACTCATGTTATAGTTCATCACAAATTGTGAAAACTATCAGGCAATGAATTAAGGATCAAATCTGTAGAAAACTCTTGACTTATGGGAAATCTAAGTCTGTCAAGATGGTCATTATAGCCTTTCATTTTCAGAACATGAAGACTAACTGACCCACCCTCGGCCATTTTGCAAGAATGAAAGTTCTTGACTGTCTTGAACATTTCTTGTCTAGCCTGCTATTGGAACATTTCCTTCAGCATCATAGCAGCTTACATATGTTCCATGTCCTTCTGAAGTTCAGGAACCTTGGTTGCCAATATAATGCATGCAACATCAGTTGAGTCATTGACAAGCTTAGTATTGCATTCTTCATGGCTTTTAAAGCATTGGCTAGTGGTTCTTTAGGAATATGATCATCCAGGACATACAACTTACGTTCATACTTAAGAACAATTCTTAATTTTCTGAACAAGTAAAAAATATTTTTCCTAGACAACTTATCATTCTCAAGGAGGGATCGCTTTGACAAGAGATTAGTGTCATTTGAAGAAGCTATAAATCTACAATAAAGATTACATAAAAGCTCATTTTACTATAGAGGAAAAGACTCCCAATAAATTAACAACCCTCATAAAAACACTATGTTAATTTAAGGGACAAAAATCTATGTTTCACTTAATTCCAAGACATTTAATGCATGACACATCGAATTAAGTTATTTAAGTAGGTACTAACAAGTCAATAATTAGACATATTTTATAGTGTAATTTAGGTTGAATTTAGTAATAAATGATGATATTATACTAGGTATTCACTTGTTTTATTATTTCAAGCTATAATTAAGAAAAATGAAAAAATGGAAGAAAACTATAAATAGGACCTTAGGGCTTCGAAATTACTTTTTTTTTTCTTTCTCTCAAATTCTCTCTAAATTCTCTATTAGTTAGTTTTAATTGAATTTATGTTTGAAGCCACATTGGAGCTTTGTTTATTTCACTAAGAGGTATTTATTTAATTGTCTTTCAATTATATTATTGCATTGTTTATTTCTAGCATGAGTGAGTAGTTTATTAATCTAAATAAACCCTAGACATGTATATACTTTGAATTTCTATATAAATATAATTAAGAAATCACATACTTAATGCTTTAAATCTAATCATACAGAACAACCGCGATTTTAATAAGTTGTTTTTGTGTATTACAACTAGTAATTCTTGTATTACATGCATAGTTGCAAATATGTATTATGATATATGATTTTCTGATTCTAAGTCTATGATTACTGACAACAATTATAAGAGTTATAACTAGGATTAATCTATCCGACCATATTATCCAAGTAGATTTTCTAAGTGATTATGTTATAAGTTATTTATTAATTAACATATTTTGATTAATATTTGATTTAGATTAGGCATGATTTTCATTGAGTGTTAATCCTATCATATTTCGATTTTATTGTGTTTTATCAAATATGTAGATTTGCAATGATAAGGATCTGGCTTATTTTCCATTAAATATAGAAAAATCGATGGTTTACTAAAAGCTATCAACCTATTATGCATTAGGATTTAATGATTCAATGATTCCATGTAATATAATTATAACAATGTTATGAGGTAATATTACGTTCTAGCGTTTGAATACAGTCCAACTCTATTACATTGTTTAATGAGAGTTTGTTTAGATACTTATATTATATTGAATTTGAATTTTGTTTAATTAAGTTTGTATTGAATTGTTCGAATTAGTTTAATTAGTTTGGTTAATTAAATTAATAGTTTTAGTTTTAGTTATTTAGTATTTTGATTCTCGTTTAATTAAAATATCTAAATTAAGAAAAATAAGAAAAAATATTTCCTTTAGAAGTTTGGAAAATCTTTGTGGCCCATTTACCAATACTACAAATAATAGAAAAATATGAAAAACTATTATGCACGCTCGACACGTGTCAATTTTTGACACCGTTGCCCGAAACTTTTAAATAATTTCTTAGGATTTTAGACATTGTATGGTCTATACACTTCGTCACTAAAATTATATAGGATTTTTACATCTGTTTGATCCTGAAATAGATAAAACTTTTAATGAAAGTTTAAGACAACAACTTAGGGAAGGTTTAGCTAATAAGATTGAAGATAACAATAATAATAATGACGATGTCATTAATAATAACAATAAAGTTATTAATAATAATAATAACAATAATAATAGAGAACATACTTTTAGACAAGCAAATGAAAATATTATAGCATATAAGCATATGTGTATAGAATACCACGATGGATTTCCTGAATTTGAACTTATATCTTGATTTATTAGTGCCTTACCTAATTTCTATGGTAAAGATAATGAACATCCACATAAATTCATAATGGAGTATCAACATAAAGTTAACAAGATGAAACGAAAAGGAAGTACCCCAGAGCAAAGTCAAACTTAAAGCTTTTCCTTTTGCACTAAAATATCAAGCACAAGACTGGTTGTTCTATCTTCCCCAAGATCCAATAACTACATGTACTCAAATGTTAAAAGCTTTCCTAGATGAATATATGTCTGCTAGAAAAATAATTTCCTCATAGTTGCAAAGATGAAAGATAATGAAAATTTTAATAAATTTTGGGATAAATTTGAAAGATTAATTTCTTTTAGTCCACAACATGGATATACTCAAAGAGCTTTATTAGAATATTTTTTATGAATGACTCAATCACTTTGAACAAATGTTATTAGACATAGTATGTGGTGGGTATTTAATTGAAACAACACCTACTCTAACAAAGGAATCAATTGATAAAATGGCTAAACAATCTAAGCAATATGGTGAAAAGATCTTATATATCATTAATGCGAGAAACTGGAGATTATTGACTAAAGACTATAACCATTTAGACTTTGACGATGTTCCTAGTGAGAAAAGGTGTGATATTTTCGTAAGAGAGTTTTATGCCAGTGGTTTTAGAAGTGAGAGCACCAGTAAATAATTTCGCAATGGGAATAAACCGTTATTTTAGTTTACCGGAAGTTCACCAAAGAGAAGACAATGAGTATCTGAAACTTGACTATGCTATTAAATACTACTACCCTACTGAGAAAATTAAGGGTGGATTAGAGGCAATCCATGGTGATAAATTTAATTTAGACACGGAGGGGTACTCGAAGCACATAATTAGCAAATTTTTTTAGGAAAATCACAAAAGCGTGGTATTGTTTCATTAACGCCAGCTTACAGCCAAGCCCGTAATATTACGAGATCTTGAGCTACAAAGCCGCCTTGCTTTACCACATTGTGATGGGATTAGGGTATTTGGATGTTGGCAAGATTATCTATGTGTCGACAAGTCACAACGAAGATGAATGAAGGATTACCTTTTCCTTTAATAATCATGGCTTTTTGTAGAGCAGATCAAGTAAATATGGCAGGACTTGAGATTGATGTTTTACTAAAGAAAACCATGACGAATGAAGTAATAGATAGATATGAAAAAATTGATAGATATACAGACTTCGAATATGAAAAAGAGAAGGCTGAGATAGCAAGCAGAGAGACGGAGCAAAGAAGAAAGATTAGAACTGATAAGAGGAGAGTTTTAGAAGAAAAACAGGGAGCTAGAAACAATCTGAATGTGGAACAACCTACTATGGACTACAATGGACTTTATATGGAGGAGTCGGAGTTCACCTTTATGGGTACAATTCTACGCAATCGATTGAGAACTCCGAGGAATCATGAACTGGTGTTCGAGAACCAAATGGCCTTAGCAATAAGCATTCACATGATGGAGAGGTCGATGTCAAGAAGACATATAAGATAAGGAGTCACAGAGGTTCTTGTACCTTATACATAGATACGGCTACCGCCTAATCATGATTTTGATGATCAACTACCGCAAGGTCAAGACTACACCCTCTATGATCCCACTATGAGTTACTAGCCCCCTATGATTGATCTAGTAGAGGAGGACGATGCGACTTCCGAATTACGAAATTGATTTCCTTACTTAACTTTATCTTCATCTCTGGGTGATAATGTGTGAAGTCCTGCATGTAAAAGTCTGATGATATAGTATATGTGATATGTGGTGGTGATATATTATATGTGATATGTGCTTGATTGATTGATACATTTGCTATTATATTAATTCATGCGGTATTACATCTGACGGTGATGCTACATTTGATATATTGGTGATATCATTAATATTTTTATGTACTCTATTTAATGAAGTTTATATATTGAGTTTATTTTTATACTAATTATCCTACTTATGATTATATAAATTCGTTTATACTTCTTGAGGACAAAGTTTGGAATGAGTTTGAGAGTATTTTAGGTGAAGTGTGACAATGAAAGCAAAGGAAACAAGGAAAGAAAAGCAAAGTCAAAGTTTAAAAATCATTTCCAAGGTGAAATCGTTAAGTGAACCCAATCACTTTGATTGTAATCAACAACTCGGTGATAGAGATCATAAGCATTTCAACTTCTCATTTCCAAATTTTGATTTAATGAAAAGTGATCTATGTTACTTTACCAATCCTGGAGATTTTTGAATTTCTAATAAATTAAACGGGCAACTTTATGGAATATCTACTAAACCTTGTTGTACTTCACATTTCATATCTTGAGTCTGATTCAATATTCAACACTTAGCAAAGTCCAGCCTACCTTGCTTTTCATAACACAATTTTTCAATCTTAATTGATAATAATTCCATAAATTGTTAATAATTCTTTCTCTATCTACCAAACTCTAGTATAACCATTCTAGTTTACTTTCTCATTACTAACCATCTTTTCATCGGAATTATAAACCGATCAATTCTTAGACTATAACCAATCTAAATCTTTATATAATGATGCAAATAATATTTAAGCACGACTTTAGATACAAAATAGAGTTGCACGTCTATAAGATCCATCACCATTTCTAGCATTTCTCAACAAAAACCTAAAATTACATAAACCATCTTACGACTATAAATTTCTAATTATATATGTCATCCTATGAAAAGAGATATCAAATTACAATCTGATAAGAAAATGAAACCTGACACATCGTGCAACTCTCACTCATTCTTTAAATGTCTACTTAAAATATTATTTAGATTGTGGACTAGAAAGCAATTACTAATTCCAACTCGTTAGTCAATTCACTTAACTTTCCATATGACTAAATAGAAAGTTAACAACTTTTCTAACTTTATCAAATCGTTTTCTACTCACGAGTTCACCAAGAACCTCATTTCATTCACTTATTCACTAATCACTTTCAGATTGGCTTGATAACTTCTCTAATTTTCACTATTTATCCAATTTCTAAGATTTCATGTCATCTCAATCATTATTGTTCATCAAACTTCTCTCATTACTTGAATAAACACAATTATCCTTTAGTTGAGTAGATACATGTTTCTAATAGAGACATATTCCAAGATTATACTCTCATAGTATAAATTTTAACTTGTATCTCATACAAGTTATAAATATGATCTCTCTTTACTTCTACTCAATACATTTCTGACTTTCGTAAATTACAGTGGAAGAATACTCAATTCTTCCAACATATCAAGTCAAATAATACTAACTAATTGAGTTGTAAGTTATGCGTCTCTTTTCATTTCACTTGTATCTTTTGCTTCATTCAAGTATTTTGTGTTAACTCCTATTTAAAACAATCGGTGCTTCAAATTTCACCACTGACTAATCACGTAGTATAGCACAATATTTGAACCAATATACAATGTATTTGTTGATAACAGATGTATATTATTTTTGTTCAACACTTTCAACTTTTGGAATTTGATTCCTTATAAGATCCTTGTGAAAATATACTAATTTTCATCAAACTTATAGTTTGATATCCTAAGTTTTATCGAAACTCATTAACCTGAAATCTTCATTTTCATATGTATGCGAAAATTTATTGACTATTTATTTGCTTATACTTAGCTTTCAATTGACCCCAAACTTCATAGGCTTTTTTATTCCGACTATAATCAATTCATTCGATTATTCGAAGACAAATGGGTGTCACACACCAATCTTCTACGCTGTGAATGAATCATGATTATGAAATATAGTTACTTAGACTTTCGGTCATGCACAACTACTCCAGTGTTTGGCCTTGACTAAATGAGTTTGTTTGTATCATTTCCATCAATCGCAAGTCATCTCTATGTCTCATTTTATTTTATACATAGAGTCTATTCCATTCGATTTTTTCCATCTCACCTATTTTCACATTGATCTCAATCTTGGTCCCTTTATAAACTTACCACAACTTTTGCTCAACCACATGCCCACTTACAGCTCCTCAGTCTGGACTTAAAAAGGCAATTTATATCTTTTCTCTTTTCGAAAACTTAGCTGAAGATCATATGACTTCTTATGATCATATAATCGCTTGAAGTCTTCCTTGGCTAATCTTTATTTGAGACAGAGATTTTGGGCTGAAACAGTTCTACTTTTTATTATTGCCTTAATTTATTTCCATTAATCTCAAATTTTCTCAACTTTTCTTTTTCTCAAAAAAATTTTGATACTTTCAAGAGACTGTGTAAAATAACTTTTAGTTTACTAATCATCAATTTACTTTTGATGAATTCACTTATTCGTTGTTGTTCAACTAAAGAGATAAAAGAATTTGAATTTCCAATACCTTGATTAACTTAACGACTAATCAAACTTTTAAAGGATATAGTTTCAGTCCTTTAATTCATATAAATGAAAATTCTCATAATATAGGAGCTTATATTGACATCATATACCAATTATTTGCTTGTATTCAATCGGTACGTCTATTTCTTCATTGATTTTATTTTAATTTGTATTGATTGGTGTCATAACTAAATGTCGTTAGAAGTGATGATTTGGTACTTTGAATCTCAAAACACAATCACTTGTGTTGATGTTCAATAGCTAATCTAAGCTATTATTAGACCACTTCCCCAATACCTTAACTTCTAACATAATGATCTTATCACTACATTTTTCTTTTTCAAGTTAGAAATTTTGTTAATCTTTGTTTTGTAACAACACCTAATTCGATGTTATAAAAAATTACTTCTAGCTCGTGTATTTTCATTCATTTTATTAGTACTTTGTTCGATTCATGGAATCACTATACTTAACGTCACTTATAGATAAGTAACTTGAGTAATAAACAATCGAAGTTTTCAATACTTCTTTTTAGAAGTCGTTTGATTTTTTAAACCATGGTTTTATTTCAATTTCACTTTGAATTTTGTTTTGGAAAGGATACAATACTTTGCTTCACATTATTTTACTTTCGTAAAAATCGACTTACACAACTTGATCGATCCAATCACAATCCCATTGTGATTTTTTAGTCATGTTCAATTTGTCTAATCAATTCCTATTTTCGAAATTAGGTGTCTACATTTTCCTTGTTGAGATAATTTCAACATTTTCCTGAGTGTTCTATAATTGTAATAGTTTAATACTTTCAATTTTTAAAGGAATTCCATGTTTAGTATTTACGTACCTGAATTATTTTGACTTCCTTTCCACCCAAATCTTTCTATTGGTTTCATAATTAACACTTTCATCAGTTATATTGATATCGAACTACTTACAACACCCTTGTGAATTTAGACTTCCTAAGTCTATTTCAAGTCTCATCACGCTCAATTATCGTTTCATAAGTCTATTCTCTTTTTAATTGTCTATTCTTAATCTCACTCGTCATATCTTGCAAGTTAAGTATTGAACAAACGATGAGAATAAACTTCTTACCATATATCTAACGATAACATAATAATATACAACGAGCATATCATAATAACAAAATATCCCCAACTCATAGTCACTTCCCAACTAATTGCAACCTTATTACTGAACCCTATTCCTCAAAACCATCACTTAGGTTCATGCAACTTAATATAATCCAAGAGCCTTAACCCAAACTTCCCGATCAACTCAATCTGAAACTCATCAACATTATCGCTTCCTTGATTAAGTTTTACCGTAGCTCTGATACCAACTCTGTTGGGGGCCCGTCTCGCTAAGCTTTGACTTAGCCTAATCCCCTTAATTAGGCACCTAATTCATCGAATTAACTTAACCTCGAAATAATTTTTGTTTCAATCTGTAATAATGTTCCAAAAATAAATTTATATCCTTAATCAAATTCCATTCATGATTTGTTTAATAAGAGCAAATATCCATAATTTGTAAAAAATTTGACAACACCTCCTCTAAAAGTGGCCTACCAAAAAATTCACATAATAGACAACATAATGGGGAGAAGCCTAGAGTAACTCATAACTCCCCGCAATTCACGATATATATTAATTTAAAACAATTAAACTAACTTAAAGTATCTGATACCTTATTTACAATTTTACAACCCCAAAATAAACTGAAACTAAGTCAAAAACTTCTCAACTTACTTTACACTAGTTTTGGAGGCTCACCTAACCTATTTGAAAGTATTTTATGTCCTACGCTTACCCCAGAACCCAAAACAAAATATATAAAGTGATTAAAACAAGAATTAAACTTTTAAAAAACTTAAAACATATCACCAAGATCTTCGAGTCTTATCCGTTCTTTTTTGTATTCACTGAGAATTTGACATCATAAGAAAACAACTCGAAAATATCAGGTAAGTAAACTCATACATTGCTCTGTACTCCTACAAATGTCAGTCTGAATAATGGAGACATGTAATTGCATTTCTAAATAACAACAAATTTATATAACAACATGGATCCCTCATTTCCTATTGAAAGTAGGATATATAGGGATTTTAAAAAGTCCAAACTTAGTTCGTTTGGATAACAAATACCCATTTAAATCATTACACAAAGTTGCTAACTCGCAACTGTCATAGTTGGACAGTTTTGGACCATATCAACATGTTATGTTCTACCTTGTTCTTCACTGATCAAACTAATTCCAATGGCCACAATCTTTATTGATCATCAAATACTAAGATTCAAACGAACGAACCTCATTTGATGTCTCAAATTGACACCCCAACTTGCAAACTCGAAACAATTTTTATACTTGGTCAAATTTCAGCTAGTCAGAAACAAGGTTTTATGCCCCATGTTCTTAACGTCGAAAACCCCTCCAAAACTCCTCCAAAATAAAATCTAATTGTAATGGAGTTAGATTGACATACTAACATTGAAACCCATTAAAAATCTCATCGAAAAACACTCGTTTGATTATTCGAAATCATTACCCAAGTTGGTCCAAAAATTAAGCTGCACTACTTGTTTTTACAAAACTAGTTTTTATGCAATTAATTTGATTATAATTGACCCACAAAACTTCTACCAAACCTCATGCTGATTCTCATGGACTAAGATTAATATACAAACATTAAATTTCACCAAAAATACTGATAAAAAACTATCATTTGATCACTCAAAATGGATCCCCAACTCGGCTCAATATAAAGACTGCAGAACATGTGTAGAGTTATGTATTCTATAGGCATTGTAGTGTATTGTATCATATAGGCTGTTGTGTATTGTATCATAGGCTTATGTTAGTTTACTTAAGTTGGTTATAACAAGGGTGTGTAATGTGCACCTTCTCTATGTATATATAAACATTTATACTATATTTTGAAGAGTATGAATAATAGAATGTATGTTGTTCAGCATTACATTTTCTTGATCATCTGATCGTCTGATCTTCTGGTTTGTTTCATTGTTGTTCATGGTATCGGAGAAGGTCTTCATTGTTGATTTGATCTATTTTTTGAGTTTACTTGTTTAAGTGTATGATCAAGGTGACCATTCATGGTTCTTCGAGTTCTTCAATTCGAAATGGAGTAGGAAGAGTTGTTGATTCAGGAGACTTTGGTGTAGAGAGTCCTTATTTTCTTCAAGGATCTGATCATCCTGGTATGGTACTGGTTTCTAACTCTCTTACTGGTTCCAATTATCTTTCTTGGAGTAAAGCAATGTTGATTGCTTTGGGTGCAAAAACAAAGCTTGGTTTCATTGATGGATAATGTGTGAAACCAGATTCACATGATTCCAATTTGGATCGATGGATTAAAATGGATTATATGGTAACTTCTTGGATTTTGAATTCCATTTCAAAAGAAATTGTTGAAGCCTTTCTTTATACTACTTCATCTTTTGATCTATGGAATGAATTGAAAGAAATGTATAGAGAGTGTAATAGACCTCTCTTATATCAACTTAAACGAGATATCTCCTCTATAAGTCAAGGAGATCTCTCTATCTCACAATATTACACAAAACTTAAGAAATTATGGGATGAATTGAGTTGTTTGGTTCCTTTACCTTCTTGTGAGTGTGGAGCTGCAGCAAAGATGGTTGTTCTTGAGTCTAATGACTGATTGATGCAATTTCTGATGGGTTTAGGTGATATGTATGATCACATTCGTAATCAAATTTTAGTGATGGATCCCTTACCAAATATAACCAAGGCCTACTCCATGATTCTTAGAGTTGAAAAGCAGAAAGAAGTTCATGTTAGCTATTCACCTGTAATGGATACGGCTATGATGCTGAAGACTAATAAAGTGTATTCTGGTCCATTTGGTTCATCTGGTGGAACTAAATTTGCTGGTAAAGGGAATCACAAGAAGTTTGTTAATAAAGATGAACTGTTCTGTGATCATTGTAAGGCAGAAAGGCATACCAAAGAAACTTGTTTCAAGCTTCATGGAGTTCCAGATTGGTATAAGAAAGAGCTCGAAAAGAAACAGATGAATAATGGTTTTAAATCTTTTGTAAACAGGATGGAATCACCTCTGGATATACCAGATGCAGGAACATTTCAGTTTGAAGATTTTCAGACTAATATTGCAGCAATGATACAGCAAGGCATTGATAGTTTCATGAAAAGAAAATGTATTTCAGCTGAAGGTGTCCCTGCTCATGTAAACTCTGTTGTTTCTGACTTTACAAGTAGTTCAAAAAAAAAGACCTTCTAGCTTTAATACATCATTTAGTTCAGATGCTTGGATTGTGGATAGTGGAGCAACAAATCATATGTGCATTAATTATGATTTGCTTGTTAATATCACCATTTTGGCTAAACCTGTTTCGGTTTCTTTGCCTGATGGTCATACTAAAGAAGTTACTTATATAGGAGATGTGCATCTCAGTTCAGACATAGTTCTGTCTTCTTGTCTGCATATAAATTCATTCAAGTATAATCTTTTATCGGTCAGTAAGCTCATTTCTTCTACTAAGCTGACAGTTGAGTTTTATCCATCATTTTGTGTTATACTAAAACATTGAGCAATCTCAAGTTCTAGCTGTGGGAAGGATGATTGGAGGTCTCTACATATTAGATTCCAGTTCTTTCAATAAAGATGTCATTGCTTCATTTGTGTCTCCTACAGAATTATCATTAGTTTGATGTAATAATGCTAATGTTAATTTTTCATGGCATCATCGTTTGGGCCACCCTTCCGTTACTGTAACAAAACACCTTGATTTGTTACTCAACAGTTCTTCGACTGGAGGACACAATGTACCTTGTGATGTTTGTCAAATGTCGAAACAATGCAGACTTATTTTTCCATTGAGTTATATTCAAACTTCTTTTCCTTTTCAATTGTTGCATATGGATGTTTGGGGACCATGTAAGCAACCTTCTCTTCAAGGAGCTCATTTTTTCTTGACAGTTGTGGATGATTATAGTCAATTTACATGGACTTTTTTGATGAAAAATAAGTCCTTGACAGGAAGTCTCATCAAGCAGTTTCTAGCTTTTATTCACAATCATTTTAAAGCATCTGTTAAAACCATTAGGACTGATAATGGTACTGAATTTTGTAATCAAGATTGTCAAGGTTTGTTTTTTGATTTGGGGATTGTACATCAAAGATCTACACCTTATACTCCTCAGCAAAATGGTGTTGTTGAAAGAAAACATCGTCATCCGTTACAAGTTACAAGAGCTCTCATTTTTCAATCTAGTTTATCCACTAAATTTTGGGGTGATGTTGTTCTTATTGCTACCTATCTCATCAATCGATTGCCTTCTCAGTTGCTGAAATGGAAGTCTCCTTATCATCTCTTATTTGGAAGGTTACCAAATTATCTCTCATTGAAGACTTTTGGATGTTTATGTTTTGCTACTAATGTTTCTCTGAGTAAAACAAAGTTAGATACAAGAGCAATTAAATGTATCTTTCTTGGCTATTCCCCTGGACAAAAGGCTTACAGGTTGTATAATTTGCAACACATGCTTGTTTTGTTTCAAGGGATGTGATTTTCTTTGAAAATCAATTTTCGTTTCACAGTGTTTCTTCAAGTTCAGATTGTCCATTGCCTATACCTTATACTGACACGTCTGATTCCTTGAGACTTGTCCTTGCTTCTGCTGTTATACCTCATTCATCTGCTTCCTTAAGCAATGTACCTACTTCTGCTGATGTGCCTCATCCTAGGGAATCTCCTATTGAGGCTTTTCATCATGATGAAGTACCTTCTGATGTTGTTCTGCCTGACTCCTCTGTGCTTATTAATGATTCATTCATGCCTTATACTGATATTGTAATACCTCCTGATGAAGTTGTTCCTCGCAAAAGTCTTCGTGCTGTTCACAAGCCTCTTTGGATGAATGATTTTATTTTGAATAATGTTCATACAATTGTCTCCATTCCTGCAGAATCTGTTCTTTCTGCTGGTGCATCTCCAACATTCCCTTTCATTCATTCTTCTCACATTACTGCTGATTACAAGTAGTTTTTGGCTGTTGTTTCAACCATAAAGGAGCCTACTTGTTATGCTCAAGCTCAACATGACCCTATTTGGGTCGAAGCAATGAATAAGGAATTACAAGCTTTGGAGGAGAATGGTACTTGGAGTCTCACAGATCTGCCACCTAATAAAAAGGTCATTGGTTCCAAATGGGTTTACAAGGTCAAGCTAAATCCTAATGGATCATTAGATAGATGTAAAGCACGTTTGGTTGCAAAGGGATTCAATCAAATTGAAGGTGTTGATTACACAGATTCTTTCTCTCCCGTTGCCAAGAATGTCACAGTCATGATTGTTTTATCCTTGGCAGCTGCTCGTAATTGGCCTTAACATCAATTGGATGTTAATAATGCATTTTTACATGGTAATCTTGATGAAGATGTTTATATGAAACCTCCTGATGGTTACACTTTGGCCTCTCCTAATTAAGTTTGCAAACTTCAGAGATCATCGTATGGTCTTAAGCAAGCTTCGAGACAACGGAATCATGAGTTTACTTCTCAACTTCAGTTTTTTGGTTTCATTCAATCTGCACATGATCCTAGTTTGTTTACATACAACATTGATGGTCAGTTTTTGGTGTTACTAGTGTATGTTGATTATGTTCTTCTTATTGGAACTTCTCTTGAGTTGCTTACCAAAGTCAAGGATTTGCTACACGACTTGTTCAACATCAAAGATCTAGGCCAAGCTCGTTATTTTCTGAGATTAGAGTTGGTTCGATCTTCGTCAGGACTTTATGTTCATCAACGCAAATATGTCCTTGATTTACTTACTGATGCTAGCCTTACCTTTGCTAAACCAGCAGCTACTCCTCTTCCTCGTGACTGTAAGTTTGATGACGTTGATTCTCTTTTGTTACTTGAAGCTGATCGATATAGAAGATTTATTGGACGTCTTCTTTACTTGGGTTTCACTCGTCCTGACATTACCTATGACACAGCAGTTAAGTCAGTTTATTCAAGCTCCTACTGAACAACATTGGTCTGGTGCTCTTCATGTTCTACGGTATCTTAAGGGTACTCCTTCTCAGGGATTGTTCTTCCTTGTTCAGTTGGATTTACATCTCGTTGCATACCGTGATTCTGACTGGGCTGCTTGTCCTATTTCACGGAAGTCTCTCACTGGTTATTGTGTATTCATGGGCTCTTCCTTGATCTCATGGAAAATAAAGAAACAAACTACAATTTCTAAATCCTCTACTGAAGCTGAGTATAGGTGTATGTCTTCCACAGTTTGTAAGTTGTTGTGGATTTCTTACATCCTTAAAGACTTAGGTGTTCCTACCTCTCTTCCTATACCTCTTTGGTGTGATAATCAAGCTGCAATTCATCTATCTACCAACCCTGTTTTCCATGAACGAACAAAGCATTTAGAGATTGATTGTCATTTGGTTCGTCATCAGTTCAAATGTGGTTTTGTTCTTCCACAGTAAGTTCCTACTCCATTACAGTTAGCTGATTTGTTTACCAAATCTTTATCAGCTCCTTTGTTTTCTGCCTTATTATCCAAGATGGGTCTATGTGATTGGCATAGACTTCCATCTTGAACTCAAACTCAAACTCATTTAAATTAATATGTCCCAATACCAATGAAAACAATGAAACATATCCAACCACAATGATTTTGATCAAAACCCTTTGATTTCTACTTAAATTTCATCAATCAACCAAACACAAACAATACCACCAATACCAACAACCAAACAAGACAACAGTTCATTATCCCCCTTGGCTCCTCAACTTTTTTCCCTCTCAATCAACACGACACCAACGACATCAACAATAACATAGTCAAAGTTTCATCGTCAACCTCATCTCTCTAATCACCGAAACCAACTGATTTAAACAACAAAGAAAAACTCACCTCAATCCAGCAATTCGGTCTCATGCCTCACTGCCCACCGTGTTCACCTTCTTCTTCGTTGTTTCCTTCTTTATCTCTCGTGATTTCACCACCCACTGCTCACCTTTCACTGATCAAGATAGAGTGGTAAAGAGACCGAGCCGAAGAGAGCAACAGAGTAGAGCACCGTAAGGAGGAGAAGGAACGACCATAAGGGAGAGGAGGACGAAAATAAGGGAGAAGAGTTGTGAGGAATCGATGATGGAGATCGACAAACAGAGAAGGAATTTGATGAAGAAGATAGAGCTTCGATGAAGAATTGGTCAAGAGAGGAGGAAGACACGGTTTGGGGAAGAAGAAGGAAAAGAGAAGAGGGGTTTGATCCATTCCATCTTCGATCCACTATTTGGATATATTTGAGTTCGTGAATAACCCAACTGCCCCTCAAGCTTATCCCCCTCGAGCTTATCCTTTCTCATTCACTTACTCGTGCCTTCCATGGTCATTTGCCATTTTTTTATTTGTTTGATGCCTATCTCTTAATTTTTAATCCAAATTAAACCCCTATTAATACCCCAATTTTGCCAAAAATCGACAAAAATACGAATGCGCTCCGAATTTCACGAACACCACATCAACTTGACCATATTTCGCATTGAATATAATATAATAAGTCCACTAGGCATGCAACAAATAAAATATTTTAAACTTATGATATTTGATCCAAAATACGTGGGTCCCACCTCAAATACTCAATTCCAATTTAATACCTAAAAATCATTAATTAGCCTACTAATCAAGTTTATGAACTTCTCAAATTTCACAAGAATGATAGAAGATAAGTTCAAAATTGATGCAAAGTTCAAAATTTTGATCCGATATTCAAGTGAGTTGATAAAAAGTTTCAAATTTCTTCCGAATTCAAGTAAGTATGAATTTCATTTTACTTTATTTTTAGTTAGGAATATAATATAATGAATATATAATAGATTTTTGAATGGAAGTGATATTTTTATACTACTCAAGTGAATTTTATGAAAAAACGAATCAATTTTTATACCATTTTTTATTAACTTTACTAGTTGAAGTACACACTGGATTGATTGCCTTGCGTTAGTTATGAGAATAGGTAGAAAATCAAAACAATAGTACAAGATAAACAAGAAAGATTTCTAGGAATCTTGTGATATAAAGGCTATTGATTAAGTATTTTTATAGTATATATAGGAAATTCTTATGCCACAATTGAAAGTAAAAATGGGTTAGAAACCAATGAATTTCTATAAGTTAGAAAAAATACTTTCTTCAACTTTAGTGGACAATGAGAAGTGCTAATAAGAGTTTACAAATATACGGAAAGTACTATAGATTCCATAGGAAATGGAGTAGGGAATCTATAGTGGAAAAAATGTGAGAATATCCATAGAAATGGAGTTGTGGCTCAAAACTTAAATGAAAATATATGTATATATATAATAAAAATAATAATTAGGATGAAGTAAAAAAAATGAGAGATAAAAAAATGGATGTTCTTAAACTCTTCAAAGAAAAGACTTAGCTCGAGTGCTTAAAGCTAGAGTTGAGTGAAGTATTTCTTAATCTAATACGTTTTAAACAATATATTCATTGGTATCTTAGCAAAATCCCTATTGATTTTGATTGTGGTACTATTTATAAAGTATTTTTTAAAGTTAAGATTAATATAGTGGTTTTCATATTTTGATATTCTGTACTAGTCATCATTAGCTTGACGCTTGTAAGTGAAGATTGAGAAAATCTATGTTATGTACTAGCCTTGGTATTGAACTCTAAGTTATAAGGGGTGTTGCATTGGGAAGTTAAGTTGTCATTAAGAGATGGTTCATTTTGTATAAATCATTCTATTCTATCATATCTTTCATTTACTTGTGAGTAATATGCTTTTATTTGATGATCACTTCTATTTAAAACATCTATTCTATAAAGTTAAGATGAATTAGACTGAAATCAGTATATAAAGAATGAAAAGAGAATATGATTGAGAGTATTCCTTTACTTGGGACAGCAAAGTGCTAAGTTAGGGGGCATTTGATAAGTCAATAATTAGACTTGTTTTATAGTGTAATTTAGGTTTTTTTTTAGATACAAATGATGATATTACACTAGGTATTCTCTTGTTTTTATGATTTAACGATTTAATTAGGAGAAAAGAAGAAATGAAAGAAAATATGAAGAAGAGCAAAACAATCAATTAGAGAACAAAGCCAGCGATTAACCAGCTGCACCGACCCTAAAATCTAACTCGTGCCACATGTCATTTCGAGGTCGTACATGGGACCTACTTATCGTGATACGTATGTCCAAGCCTCGGGAGTCGACACCGAGGCATGCTATTTTTTTTTATGCTTGTAGTATGTATTATACAAAAGATTGAGCCATTTAAACTAATTAATTTCAAAAATGTGCGAGTAAGGTACACGCGGGGCGTATTGGTGTCGAGATGAGCCGAGACGTACCTTGAGTTGCTTATCGACGTGGGACCGAGGTAGCGGCTTATGGGGTAAGCTTTATGTGAGCTAATTAAGGTTTTATACTAGCTTTAATGTGGCCAAGTCTAATGTGAACATAAGTGGGCCTTAGTTAGTAAATAAATTCATAATCACAAGATGTGCATCGAGACACATATTAACCAATCAAGAGGTCAATGGAGTCAACATGTTAAGTCATTTAAACATGACTTGGGAAATTATCGAATGAAGGTGGTCCACAAGTTGAGCCTCGAGATAGGTGTGCACACATGATCAAGGGCTAAGGCTCAATCATATCCATATATATAACCAAGATTAAAAACTTATCATCTAAGTTTCTTCTCTCATCATTAGCAATGAAGGTTGGTGAAGAAGAAGATCAAGTCATCAAGCTAGATAACTCCATCAATATAGCTTGGTCAAATTTTTGAATTTGGTGTTCTTGTTGTTGTTTTTATGTTTGGGTTGATGTTAGGGACCTCTAATAGTGTGTATGAGGGGTCCCAAGGCATCAACAAGGCTTATGTGTAGAGGAAACCCAAAATTCAAAATGCAGAATTATGGATTCTGCTGCATATAACGAGCTAGGTGGAAAATCTAGTGCACTAATGTGTAAATTAGTACGCTAATATCAAAAGTAGCGGGCTAATCTTGACTAGCATGCTAGAGACTTAAGGTAGCGTGCTAAAGTTGGAAATTAGCACGCTAATATCAGAATTAACGCGCTAATTACCCTGGTAGTACAAAAATTTGCAATTTTCAAAAGTTCCTTAAACACTTTAGACAATTGTAAAACCCTAAGAAAAAGTCCTAACATACTAAAAAACCTATAATATGATATTAGGAACCTTAGAGGATTTCTTAGGGGGGTCGGGAATGCGTTTTCGGAGTGTTGGGAGATTGGATAGGCTAGGAATAAGCGTGTGGATCGAGGTAAGTAAACCAACTAAGAAATGCTTAGTATTTCATTTTAATCTATTGAATATTGTAGTTCATTGTTTTGTTATCTATCCTTGGGATTCTATTCTAATTTATTTATTCGAGGGCAAGTGATTCAACGGTGATCCTCGGAAGGAGTGGCTGGCTGAGGTAACATACAAGAGTCATGACCTTGCGATGCACTGCATTGGATATTGATTTTGACGGGGCGTGAGTTCTTAGTGTGGTTGTTCGAGGAAGTCTCACTATCTCATGGGTTTAGGGCTTGTGAGTGTACCAAGTCATAGAACCCGAGTTTTGATGTTTTGCTAATACTTAACGACCTATTGGTCAGACTACTTGCACCTATCTGTTTGCGTTCTTGGACACTCATGTATCGATTGCTTTGATTTATTTACAGTTTTTTATTTATTCATGCATTCTGTAGACCTTTCTTTCTATCTGCATGAATACAGACTGATTCATTTATTTTGAAATGTTGTTTAGTATCCTATTGGTGTTACTTATCTGGACTCGTTATTCTCGTGTTTAAATAAGTGTAGATCCAAAACCAAGTAAGGGAAAGGGGCCAGTACTAGGATATCTACTATGAGGACTTTGGAGTGGCCTTCCCTCCTCCATTTTTGTAGGTTTTGTATTATTATGTATATTGTTTTTATCATATGGGATACATGGATTTTGTGATATACGTTAGGACATGTATTTGTGCATGTTGACTGAATTATGCGTGGTTTCCAAAATCTAGGTTGTCCTGTCTGATTTGTTCTGATTTGTTTAAATAGCTTTCGTATAAACTTCGATAACTTACAAATTTGAATAACTCGCTAAAAATGTAAAATCTCGTTGCCTTGTAATGATAAATGGTTAGAAAGGCTTACTAGGCTCTCGATTACGTCGCAAGGATTGACTCGGGATCCACGCAAGTCTAGGCCGAGCAGGGCCCAATTTAGGTTGTGGAACTAGGGCAGCAGAGAATAGCCAGCGAATCATCAGCGAAGTAGGAAATACACTGGGAATCACCATATGATTTGGTGAAGCTCATAGACCAATTTTCAG
Source organism: Stephania yunnanensis (assembly GCA_039657365.1). Lineage (NCBI taxonomy): Eukaryota > Viridiplantae > Streptophyta > Magnoliopsida > Ranunculales > Menispermaceae > Stephania > Stephania yunnanensis. The sequence goes on along the minus strand of CM077582.1, from coordinate 31,089,504 downwards.
TGATTCATTTTGTGATTTGTATACAACTTAGGAATCGCTGACAAATCACTAATGTTGCTTACGAGTTTTTTATGTAAAAACAAGGAATTCGAGTTTATGTAAGATTTGTATAACTTAGGAAACTATAAATGGAACTTAGGGCTTCGATATTACTCTCCCTCTCTCGGATTATCTCTAAATTCTCTATTAGTCATTAGTTAGTTTTTATTGACTTTATGTTTGATTCTATTTTTATGATTATTGACAACAATTATAGAATTGATAATTAGGATCGAATTGATCTATAGTGTCGTATTACCTGAGTAGATGTTCTAGACGATTGTGTTCTAAGTTATTTATTGATTAGCGTATTCTGATTAATATTTGGTTTAGATTATGCATGATTTTCATTAAGTGTTAATGCTCTCGTATTTCAATTTTATTGCATTTTATCCAATATGTAGATTTACAATGATAAGGGTATGGCTTATTTTCCATTGAATATAGGAAAATCGATAGTTTGCTAAAGGCTATCAACTTATCATGAATTAGGATTATTAAACAAGTAATTGAATCAAGAAAAAAACCCATTAAATTAATCATATTAACCTAATCATGATTTCTATCAATGAGACATACATAATTATTATACAAAAATAAACTATATATTCAATACCAGAATCACATTAACCTTAACATGACTTCTACCATATCAACATATGAAACTCACAATGTTTAATATTAAAACATATGTTAAAAATATTTTAAACATGAATTCTATCATTAAATCAAATCATGCTTATTTATCAAATACATTAATTAAAAACATGCTTTAAAATCAATTCTTGATAAAAAAATATCACGAAATATATATGTACATCATATATACATTAATCAAGATCATGTTTTTACAACATATATCATGGTGTATGCTATTTGCATATGATATTGTCTTAGTGGATGAAACAAAAGATTCAGTGAACAAGAAATTAGAACTCTGGAGGAATACATTAGAATCTAAAGGCTTTAAGTTGAGTAGGAAAAAAAACCGAATACATGCACTGTGAGTTTAGAAATACTAGACATCGAGACGACGGAGTGGTAAAACTAGGGGAAGTAGAAGTTCCTAAGGTTAACCACTTTAGGTACCTAGGATCAATCATACAAAATGATGGTAACATTGAGAATGATGTCACACATAGAATTCAAGCTGGATGGAAGAAATGGTGGAGTGCAACAGGGGTGATTTGTGATCGAAATGTTCCTACTAAGTTAATAGGAAAATTTTATAGGACCGCAATTAGGCCAGCTATGTTCTATGGAAGTGAATGTTAGGCGGTAAAGCAACAACAATTACATAAAATGAACGTAGCAGAAATGAGGATGCTTAGGTGGATGTGTGGTAAAACTCGCAAAGATAAAATAAGAAATATAGAAACTCAAAGACAAGTAGGAGTTGCACCAATTGATACAAAGATTAGGGAAGGGCGGTTGCGTTGGTTTGGTCACCTGCAAAAACGACCTACAAATGCCCCAACTAGGAAACTTGACTCAATAGAAACTATAGAAATTTGACGAGGTATGGGCGGACCAAAGCTAACATGGGATGCATTAATTAGGAGGGACTTGAATGGTTTGAAAAGCTAACCATCAATTGCCCTTAATCGAGCACAATGAAAACGTTTGATCCATGTAGCAGACCCCAGTTAATTTGGGACTGAGGCTACGTTGTTTTTATTGTTGTATATCATATATACATCAGAGCAAACATGTAAACGTTAATAGAACCGAACCTAAGGCTCTATTACCGCTATTCGGTTTTTAGGTTCATATGTAGCGAAAAATTCAAAACAATTTTGAAAAATCTCAACAAGATCGAAAATAAGTTTCATTAAACTAGATATACTAAAGTAAATCATACCTCATTCCGTGATTTCCTTCTCTGATTGTTTGATTTTCAATACGTTTAAGCGTGCGTCCTCTATCGTTAATCCATACATAAATGGTGACCACAATTTGTTGTGTTAGCCCGAAGAGAGATAGAAAATATTTTTTCTTTCTCTCCTAAAATCCAGAGAAGTAAAAATATAAAAAAAAGAAATCATTTTTTGTTTTTAAGGTTTTAACCTCAATTTATGTGTAGATAAGCTCACTTAAAAAACTTATTCATAATACGACTATTGTATTTAGGCAATTCAAGCAAATTACACAAACGTCCTTATTATTAAGTTATCATATAAAAAAATTGTAAGGGCTTTTATGTCATGAATTTTATCATATAAAATTTATTACTCTAGAACAATTGAAATTGTGCAAAGTCATTCTTTGTGTGCAACCAAATAGGTTCATGTGACGTTGGTAGTGAACTAAAACTATTTTGATACACAAATCATAAGCAATCTCTAGCAAGACATTATGACTACCTAAGTAGCAAGAATATCAAAATCGATACAACCTAATGAATAATATATATCATATCCTTTTGTCATGCGATATCATTTGATTAAACATAAGGCATGGAAAGTCACCCTTAATGTTCAATTTTAATAGTCTCGATCTTTAGGTATACTAAAAACATCCAAGCGACATTGATCATTTCAATTCGCTTGAACTTTGTCATTTAATTATCTAACATATCGAGGGATCCACTAATACCTCTTTATATGAAAGGGGCAAATTCTATCTTTATTACACACCTTCACATATTATTCACATAGTAACAATCACAATCTTTTCAATCGTCCAGTTAAAGACAACGTTTGATTGCGTCAAATTAGGATGCATCTAATATTGAAGTTTATGGTAATCTCAAGTCAAAGGACTAAACAATAAGTCAATCTTGTAGAACCAAATGCGAACTTTAAGAAATCGAGAGTTCATGTTTTAGAACCAACATGAAATTACAAGGACCATGTATGGGTTTGAGTGAAGTATGGCCATGAGAATGCAACGTAGGGGCTGGAAATTCAATGCCATCTACCCAACTAAGAATGCTCAATAAGGGAGTCTTTTCAGGAAGTACTGCCGTGGCAGTAGTTGACTATAAGCTCTATGATCTTGTTGTGAGTTACCAATCTCAACAGCATGAGCAAGGGGATGGTGGTAATGATGTGACTTCTAGACTGCAGTTTTGCTCTACTTTCATATCTGTTTTGTCTATTTTTGAATGATTTTATGTAAAGTCTTGGTTTGTAATATGATCCGATGATATGTACGATGTGATGTAATATTGTTCGACTCTTGATGTGATTTGTGGTTTATGTTTTACAATGTTTGGTGTGTTATCCTCCATTTCTATGATGTTTGGAAAATAATGAATTTGTCATGTTTTCTTTGACTATGCGATTCATTCTTATAATAATTTATTTATTATTTATTTTATATAGCTCGTTTATACTTCATGAGGTATATTATTTTGTTGAAAACTCGACTTAATTTTTAAACCTTGAGGACAAGATTTGGAATGAGTTTGAGGGTGTTTAGGTGAAATGAAGTATAAAGAAGCGAAGTATGGAAGACTCAAAGGTATAATCTATTTATTCAATGTTCAAAGTTGAGTGAGTTTTTTAAAATTTCGAAGATTCAGGTAATACTTCTTCATTATACTTTATTTAGTTAGGAAAATATGAATTGAATATAATTTGGATTTAAATAGAAGTACTATATTTTTACTATTAAAATATAAATTTTATGATATAAAGAAATTGTTCTACTCTATTTGACTTATCCTAGATTTGTATACACTGAAGGAGTTTATAAGGGATTTATTGCTTTGTTTAGACATATAATGGGTAGAAAATCGAAACAAAAGTGCAAGATAAACAAGATAAATTTCTAAGAATCTTGTTATACAAAGATTATTGATCAAATATTTTATATTTATATATATGATAAAAATAACTTATGCCATAATTGAATTGAAGCAATAGGAAATTAGCCAGCCAATAAATTTTATTTAGTTGGAAAGAATGTTTCCTTGACTATAGTGAAAGTAAAAAGAGCTAAAGAGAGTTTTTAGAATAAATGAAATGAAAAATAGAGAGACCCACATATTCCAAAGGAAATGGAGTAGGGAATCTAATAGTGAAAAAAATGTGAGGAATAATTCCTATAAAAAGAATAACTATATCCAAAGGAAATGGAGCAGGGAACCGAAGGAATAAATAGAAATATATATATATATATATATATATATATATATAGAAGAAAGAAGAAAGAAAAAAAATAAGATTTATAAAAAAAAAATGGAAGGGTGTTTATAAAAAACTTTTGAAATAAACGATTTAGCTCGAGTGCTTATAGCTAAGTTAAGAGAAGTATATTTTTTACTTCAACATTCCAACAAATGAAAATGAAATGATAATTATCGGTGATTAAAAACTCTTATCGATTTTGATTGTGGTGATACTTTAAAAATTATTTGAAATTAAGATTGATTTAGTGATTTTTGTATCTTGAGATTCTATATTAGTTATCGTAAGCTTAATGCTTGTCAGTGGATATTGAGAAAACTTATATACTGGCTTAGCCTTAATAATTGATTTAACTTTGAATTCTGATTTGTAATGCATAACTAGAAAGTTGAGTTGTTAAATAAGGGGTTTTCTTTAAGTCTTTTTATTCTATCACGATATTTATGGGGGAAGTATTTTTCTATTTAATGATCACTTTCGTCTAAGAAATGAGTAAGTAATTATGAAATCAAAACGAAGGAAGAAAAAAGAAATAATCAAAAGTATTCATTTGCTCGAGACAACAAAGTGTTGAGTTTGGGGGTATTTGATAAGTCAATAATTAGATAGTGTTTTATAGTATATTTTAAGATAATTATGGATATAAAAGGCTATATTATTTTAGGTTTTCTCTTGTTATTATTATTTCATGTAATAATTACAATATATCAAGAGATGGATGAAAATGGAAGAAAATGAACGATTTAATCGAGTGGAAGAGATACATAATGAATCATAAGCGAATAAGAAAAGAACCACAAATCAATGCTGGCAATCTGGCAACGATTTGGGTTTTACATGTAAATCTCTAGACAAATTGGTAGAGCACATAGGCAGTTTTCCAAAGATTTAACTAGTGATTTAAGTAATAAGTGGAATCAATGATGAATCGCTGGGTTCGATTTCAAAAATTTTAATTAACCATGAGATTTATATTGGGCTACGAAATCAATTACCCTTAAATACTTAGATTAATATTTTATTGTTCTTGGAGCTATAGTTTATTGTTTTAATTTTTAGATTTATTGTTCATTGTTTTTTGAGACGATTTAAAGATTCAAAATATTTATTTAGAGATATTTATCTATGTCTTTGATTTACTTTATTGTGATGTTTATTATGCTTATGAGTGAGAAATTTATTAATCTAAATAAAGTTTGAAGATGAACTTAAACCGTTTTGTGATGTAGTCGTAATGAGATTGATTTTGTACTTAATGCTTTAAATTTGTATTCTTCAATTCACTGATTTAATAGATTATTATTTGTGGATTATAATCATGAAACTTTATATTGAGTCCAAAGTCTAGAATGTGTATTGTGATATTTTGATTCAATATCTAGTTTAAAGTAGTACCTATGATTATTTAAAATTTATTTTACAATTTATATGTCTTAGGTAAATTGAGATCTAAGTTTAATATAGAAATGATTTTCCGAAGGTATTAGATTTAGTAGTTCAAATGATTAATTCAATAAAATTAGACTGTAGCTTTCCATTTATATAAGAAGAACTGATGGCTTGATGAAGGTTGTCTACTTTCTTATGATTAGAGTTTAATAATCTAGAATACGTTATAAAGATATTAAAGTATACTTATGACTATGATCTAAGTAATGTGTTTGGATGCAAAATGGATTATTGTTTCATTGTTCTGGATGTTTGTTTAGATATGTATTTATTATTGAACTGACTTTATTTGAATATTATTGTATTTAAATTGTGTTAATTAAGTTAGTTTAATTATTTATTATAGTTTGGTTAGTGATTTTTAATTCTCGTTTTAATTAAATTAATTAAATTAAAGTAAAAAATAATAATACTATTAAAAGACTTTTTTCCAAAAAAAGTTTACAAATTCTAGTGGAGACAATCCCACTTATCACTACTACAAATAATAAGGATATACGGGAATCTTATTGTACACGCTCGACACCTATCATATAATAACTTTCCCGTATATCCTTATTATTTGTAGTAATGATACGTGGATTGTCTCCACATATATTTTGCAAACTTCTTTAAGAAAAAAGTTTTCCAAAGGTTTTACTCTTTTTTACTTTAATTTAATTAATTAATCTTTTTACTAAATTAAACTATAATAATTAATTCAATTCAATTCAATAGAAAACAATCATCTAAATAAACATCTAGAACAATGAAACATCAATCCATCTTACATCCAGACATATTACTTAAATTATAGTCATAATCATAATTTAATCATTTTACAAAGTATTTCTAGATCATTAAACTCAAATCATAAGTGGACAGTCCTTACCAAACTATTAGTTCTCCTTATATCAATGGAAAAGCCACATCCTAATTTTATTAAATTAATCTTTTAAAAGCTCGAATAAATTAATTTGACAATAAAACAACATTAAGTTCTGTGAATACTTCGAACTATTAAGACTAATACCTTCAGAAAGTCACTTCAATATTAAACTTAGATCTCAATTCACCTAGGATATTTAATCGGTAAAAGACCTCCTTAAACAATACACATTCTAGACTATGCATGCAATACAATGCTTCATGTTTGTAATTCGCAACTGATAATTTATTTAATCAGTGAATTAAAGAATACGATTGGTTTAAAGAATTAAGTACAAGTCAATCTTCATTATGACTATATCACAAAATGGATCAAGTTCAAGATCGAAATCTTTTTAGATTAATAAACTACTCACTCGTATTCATAATAAACATCAAATATAAAGAAAATAAAAGACATTAGTAAATACATCTTATTGAATACTTTGAATCTTCAAATTATCTCCTAAAGGAATGAACAATAAATTTAAACTAAATAAAAACTAGTAAATATGGCTCTAAGAGCAATGAAAATTGATCTAGGGTACTCAAGGGCAATTGATTTCGAAGCTTATTGTTCATATATAGCGTAATTTAGATAGTACATATTCCAAACTAACTCAAACTCCTTGTGATTATTGAGTACTCTCGAAATCGACTCCATTGATTATTGATCGATTCCACTTAGAACATGATTCATTGGTCAAATCGGTGGAAATATGTCTCAGTGCTTCACCAATTTGTCTAGCAATTTCTTCAAAAACCTAGATTAGTTGGGGATTCACCAGCAATGATTTAAAGTTCACTCTTGATTCGCCGCTGATTCACTACTGATTCGCTATTCATTTTTTTCACTTGACTAAATTCTTCATTTTTCCTCTTTTTCTTCCAATACTTCACATAATATCTAATTATAACAAGAAATTACAAAAACAAGAGAAACTTAATGTAATATAGTCTTTTAGATCAAAAATCACCCTAATATGTACTAAAAAACATTGTCTAATTATTAAATTATCATAAATATTGTATTCTTTTATTGGGTTTAGGGACTTGTAAAATACCGATAAATGTATATATGTTTCTCACTGATTTTTAGTCACCTTGTGAATATGCATAGTATCGTTATGACGGTTTCCACCTCATACGTTGTGTGAAAAATGAAAACTCTTTATTTAAACCTGTTTTTCATCATTTTAAAGATTTCTGCCGGTGACTTAATTGTTAAACTACTTAATTGATTATCTTAACTGAGTAACTCTCTTAATTACTAAAGAGTAATATAAATGGTTAGGTTAAGTTATGAAAAAGCGTACGAGAAAGTATTTTAAGTCATAGACGGTCATCGATAAGCGTGTAATGACATGGCAGGCTTAGTCACATATATGGTGATGTGGCGATGCCTGATTAACCTCAAAGTTTGGGGCCGTCACAGTGGGTGTGTGCACAAGCACTCACGCATGTGTAAGGGTGTGTGTTTCGAAAAATAAGATTTTGGCGAATGTACCAAATTCAATCTAAAATAAAATATTAGGTCCTTAACAAGTAATGACCAAATTACATGTCGTATGGAGAAATAATGCGATATAATTGTAAATTTCCATTGTATTAAAAAATTATTATTTTAAATAATTGCATAATAACTTCTATGAGATAAATTTTACCTATGGTCACAAAACTTTATATTTATTACATTTTTTTGTTACCAAACATTCGTTTTTTAAATGGTCACTAAACTTTTCAAAACATTTGTTAATGGTCATTCATCATTCTTCCATTAAGTAACGTTGGCATAACGTTGATTGACACTGATGCCGTTAAGTAATGTTGGCACGGTGATGATTGACAATGATGTGGCGTTGATGACATGGCTAGGGTATATAATTTGTCGAATTAAAAAAATAGAGGGTCGCTAAGGGCACCCCACCATTTCATGAAGGCACCAAAGTATTTTGTAAAAATTTCAGCGAATATGGAAAAGACCATTTTGCCCCTTAATATATATTGATTCAAACCCCACAAACCATTTTGACAAAGAGACAGGGGCACCCCACCACCAAGATTTGAGCACGTGAACCATAAAGCGACATTGCGTTTGGCGAGCGTTTATCGATTCTTGCGGCTTGACATCATCCAACAGCAAGGTAACAATGTTTGACAACCATATGATGCTTTGATGGAACTATTAATTTGATTAAAACTGTGAAAATGATGATTTGTTTGTCAACGTAGGGTATGGTAAATTCGACAAATTCGAACTTGTTTGCACTATATAATGGAAGATTGTACTGCTATGGTGCAAGAGGAGGTTGAACTTGAGGTAATTTTTGAAATTTAATGTGTTTTTTATGCGGTTAATCAAATTTTATGTCGATGTGCGCGATTGATTCGGCCTCGCAGGACTGAGATGTAGAGCAACGTCTCAGTCAGAAAGGACCGAGATGTCTACGTAGTTCACGAAATTCAGTGAACGCTACATAGTGGCATTCTCGGTATGGGACGACCGAGACTACTGAGGAACTCTCGGTTGTACGTGAGCTAGACTCTGCTTATAGTGTCAGACCTGTACAATCGAGAACCTATTTTTTGGGGTTTTTTGGTGATTGTGCTGCACATTATGGTTGATTATAATGTTACACTATTTGTATTGCAGGTAATGCCGGTTTCTACCTTATTTCCAGACTACAAGGACACATTTACACCTTGTAGGCCATTCCCCTCTAGTGAAGCGGCTATTTCATGGCTTCAAATGATAGGCCGGGAGAACATGTTTGTGCTATTGACAAAGCACTCTGATGACGGGGGCATTAAGCACAGGGGAAGGGTGAAACTTGCGTATGAGAGGTCTGGAACATATAAGGGAATGTCTCAGAGAGTAGGGAAGGGGAAAGCGGCCAAAATTTCTTTGAAAGCAAGAAATGAAGAAGAAAAGGAAAAGGGGAGGACTCAAACTGGTACGAAGAAATGTGGATGTCATTTCCTTATCAACATAAAGGAAAATGTTGACTCCATGTGGTATGTCGCTGTCATATGTGGGAGGCACAATCACGACCCCGCAAAGAGATAACCTCCTTGTTGGCCTTGCGGTATGAACAGTCTATCAGCGTATTCAACCCATAACACTGAATAATCCTTTGAAGTCCCTCTCGTGTCAGGGTGGCACGACTGTAGATCCCATTCTTGTATCTGAGCTCCGTGGTTGATGCACTTGAGAACCGGACGATCATGCGACAAAAAAAATATCTCGTCATATTTGTGAAAACCCTGAGTTTTAAATTACTCCGTTCAATGAAATTTTAATTACCTCATTGTTCCAAATCGCTAATGCGACATGATACTTATAGCTCTTCAACAACGCACTGTCTATAGGACCACCGGGGAAAGGAGCACGCATTTCAACGGACACTTCTGGCTCTCCTTCAGTATGACCAGCTCCACCTCTACTATTCCCGCCCACATTACGATAAGTTTCTGTTGTGTTCCCCGCCGCTGATGAGTCACTGCTACTAGACTTCGATGCATGACCATCCTCTTCCCCTCGGGCAACAACAAGATCCTTAGGTCACTGAGTGTCGATGTTCGAACCCTCATCGTGCAATTATAACCTTGCACGATTTCCATCTACCTTGGCCTTTCCCTTAACATCTTCGTTCTCTTTCTCTTTCTCTTTCCGGTAAGATGCTGTCGGGGGTCTCCGGCCGCCTCGCCCCCCGTTGGCCCTCGACACCTCAACACCAGCCTCCTCCCTTGCCACCGGTGCTTTCGAACGAGCCATACCTGAAAACAGTACAACATATAAGCGCCTGGAACAGAACCAAAAAAATAATTACTAAAAAAAAGGTTCAAAATCATCCTTTTCTGATGTCTCGGTCAAGCAGGTTCGTGAAATAAACCATATTCTCGTTCGCTCCTGACCGAAAATGGGTCAACTATCTCAGTAATGTACAACCGAGAGCAATGAAACATTCTCGGTTGTATCCCACCGACATGGCATAACCAATTCAATTAGCTTTACTCTCGTCCTGTGCGGACCGAGGCGACTCTAACCCTTGTGGCATTGTACAACCGAGAGAAGGAGTACATTCTCAGTTGTACACCACCGATAGACATATTACTTAACACTAATTGTAGCTCTCATCATGTCTCGACCGAGATAACACAAGTAATCTCGACCATTCGTAACCGAGACTCTGCGAACTCTTCCGGCCTGCCTGGCCGAGACGACGAGTTGCCACAATATTTGCCTTCTGTCTCGGCCATGCTTAGTCGAGACAGTAAAACCACTCTCTAGCCTGTGTGGCCGAGCATTGCAAATTTCCAATAATGGAACCATTGAACACACCGCCACACATACATTACAACTACTCTACCAAATGTAACTTAATTAGACTATCAACGTACCTTGAAACGATCGATTTCGCACCAAATGTGTGTGTACGACGAACTTCAACCAAGCCCTAATTTCGAGACGAAATCGCCCAACACCCCGAGCCTTCAAACTGGAAAAACCTCCTACAATGAAGGAGAAACACGGAGACGGACGACAACACACGATTTCCAGGAATCCTCGCAATGGCCGATCTTCAACGAATTCGTTCTTCCTCAAGGAATTCGCTAGTTGGGGTGGTGGGGGTGGTGGGGTGCGAGAGTTTTGAACGAGGGGTATTTTGGGAATTTCGGGTCCAATTTTTTGGTGCCTTGGGTAAATTGGTTAGTGCCCTCATTAGCAGGGTGCCTTCGTGAAACGGTGGGGTGCCCTTAGCGGGCCTAAAAAAATATCATATGATTTTTAAAACTAAAATTTTCTTAAAAAAATATTAAATTATTTTTAAAACTTAAAGAAATTAAATTGGCCTTGATGTGGCAGTAACATGGCTAGGGCGGGCTTCAAAATTATACATTTCTTTTTTAATTCAAATCACTTAAAGTTTTTCTAAAACAAGCGTCAAGATTATTTTAAAAACTACAAGAAATTACTCAACATAAAAAAACAACAAATCTCAAACTGAAGTGTTAAAACTAAGTTGTGCGGGAGTGAGAAGTAATTACTTCTTGATTAAAAAATAATTTTGAGATCTAATTTTTAAGAGAAATTGAATAAATATAAGGGCGGGCAAATAGTCACAATAATTCCAAACTTTCACTTTTGTGTCTAGATAATGCTAAGCTAATAGTTGTGTCTAAATAATCCCGACCTTTATTTTTTGTGTTAATGTGAAATCCGAGAATTTTGTAAACTTAATGAGGCACTAATTAAGTATTTTCAAACTTTATTTGGAATTTAAGTATTCAAGGTGGGACCTACGTGTTTCGGACCAGAGATCATAAGGTAAAATGTTATTTTTCGTTGATGAATGCCTAATGTGTATAATATACGATATTTCATCGCAAAGTCTGCGTATTGAGGTGTATCTTCAATTTGTCATAATCGAGGTTATAGGTGTGCGTTTTAAGCACGAGTGAAATAAAGATTATTAGTCGATCGATAACTAGTAAACTATTTTTAAGTATCATGTGAGGGTTTTACCTCAATTTGTCTGTAAGTTGGGACTAGTGGTAATATAAAATGAAAACGAAGTTGTTATAAGACTTTGCCTTGAGTTGCGTATTAAGTGGTGGTGGTTGAGGTTGAGATTGTGTCTAAATTAGTGCAAGTTTGGATAAGTATGAACAAAACATTGGTCCATTAGTGTGTGGTATGTCATAGAAAAAGTCAAGATTTTTAGAGTTTTGGTGTGAACAAAACCAGTGTTATCAATGTTTTGTGAAGATAGAGTATTTTGTCAAGATTTTAGCTCAATTTGGTGAGAAATCGGATCCAAAATGATCACCAGAAGCCAAAACACGTCAAAAATAGGGGTTTTGGGAAGTAATAAACAAAAAGAAATTTAGTTGCGGATAAGTAGCTGAAGGTTTATATATATAAACAAAAAAATAAAAATTTTAGTTTCATTTCAACAGAGAACGAAAATGCTTCATTCTCCAAACACTCTCAATTCGGTCTTTCACTCCTTGATCTCTCGACATCTTATTTTTGTTTGATTTCTCTTTGCAAAATAGTAGGGCATCGCAAGACAGTTAGTTTGAGCTAAGTTTCTGCGGTGAAGATGCGATATTTGGCTCAAAATTTGGTAAATTCTCAATTCAAGGCATTTCTCTCAATTCAATTTGAATTCTTGCAATTATTTGATTTCTATTACTGGGTATTGATGGAAATTAATTGGAGTTATTGTAAATTAATGTATTGGGTTGATTTGCACCAATTTGGAATAAATTCCATTAATGTGGGTTAGAGTTTTGGTGAATCGAATTGATGTGACATAGATGATAAATGTTTTAAAGCTTTTTTATAGTTAAAACTGATTTACATTAGGATTCTAGACAAATTGGATTATTGATTTTTGTCAGAATTGACTCCACGGGCTACGGAAATATTTTGATTGTGCTACCGAGTGATTTATTGATGTTTGGTGTCGAGTTTTGAGGATCTAATTGTGAAAATATTAGTTTGGAAAAGTTTTGTTTGTTTAAAATAATAAAGTTTGACTAATCAACAACTTGTATTGGAAAATTCATAACTTCTCCATTTGTGGTCCTATTTGAGTGTTTTTGGAGTCTATAAAAAGTACGAAGCGAGCTATACAAGTTCCTTTTTGGTCCATATGAGATATAGAGATGTTTACAAGGTTAAGAAGTTTCCCAAGTTAGCTAGTTGAAAGCTAATTGACGTTGTTATAAATAATTATTTTGGAAATAATTATAGAGCATATTTTGGCCTTTTTTTCATGGGGTTTTATTATTTGGTTTCACTTGAAGATTGGCCCCTACTATAATTAGGTACGTAAGGAAGCTATTGAAGCTATTTTCAAGGTGATCCGACGTTCCGAGAACACCAAGAATTTAGCTTAGTAATTGTAAGTAAACCCTACAATGGTCTTTACTTTTTATGGAGTTTATCCTTGTACCTGCATTTGTGTTTAGTCTGCATTGCATTATGCATTCTTGATTGGTCGTGCATACATGGAATCCGGTTAGAATTGCCCATGCTTCGATCGTAAGAGTGTGACGTGCTTCACTCTACACTAGACGTATTAAAGGCGTCTAAAACAGGTAATGTCTACTCAAGGGTAGCATGCATTGAACTCATAGAAATATTTTAGGTACATCGTAAGTGGGCCCACTTTTTATGAGCTTGGAATAGTAAATGAGGATCTCACGATGTTACATAAATTTGTTGTTATTTGGAAATACAATTACATGTCTCCATGTATTCAGACTAACATTTACAGGAGTACAGAGCATTATATGAGTTTATTTACCTGACATCTTCGAGTTATTTTTTATGATGTCAGGTTCTCGGCTAAGACAAGGAAGTATACATAAGACTCGAAGAACTTTGAAGAACCTTTTCAATTTTAAGAGTTTAATTCTTGTTGTAATCATATTATCTAATATTGTTTCACATTCCAAGGTGAGTGTAGGTCGTAAAACACCGTTGAAAGGTTATGAGAGTCTCTTGAATTGGTTTAAAAGCAAGTTGAGAGATTTATGTTTAGTTTTGGTTTATTTTAAGACTATAAGTTGTAACAAAGGTGTTGGAGAGTCTAAGTTAGTTTTTAAAGTTGAATTTGATATATATTGTGAATTGTGGGGAGTTGCAAGTCCTTTTAGGCATCTCCCTACTCTGTTGTCTATTAGGCTTTTCGAAATGTTACTTTTAGGGCAAGTGATGCCAAACTATTTATAAAAATATGGATAACATTCCATATGACGTCCTAATTTTCTGTAGTTAAACAAATCATGAACTGAAGTCTATTTAGGACATAAATTTAGCTTTGGAGCATTATGAAGGATTGATATGAAAAGTATTATGAGGTGAAAAGTTGATTGTATGATTTAGGTGCCTAATTAGGGTAACTGGGCTAAATCAGGACTTAGTGAGACAAGTGTTGAAATAGTTGGTATCAGAGCTTAGGTTTGGCTTGTTTTGAGGATAAAACTTTGGTTGAGAACCAAATATTGATTGAGCACAATTAGTTGGAAAGTGGCTATGAGCTAGGGATATTTAGCTATTGTGTTATACTTGTGATGTGTATTTATATATTTTCACCAAATATGCGATAGGAAGTTTTTTTCTCTTCGTCTGTTTGATATTTAACTCGTGAGATGTGACGAGTAAGATTAAGAACATACAATCAAAAAATAGACTTGTGAAATGAAACTGAGCGCAAATCGATGTGAAATAGACTTGTGAAGTTCAAATTCACAAAGGCGTTGTAAGTAGTTTAGTACTAATATAACTTATGAAAGGTATCAGTTAGGAAACCAACAGGAAATTGGTTGAGAAAGAAGTCTAAATGATTCAGGAATGTAAGTACTAAACACGGATTCCTTTCAAATTGAAAGTATTGAGCTATTACAATTGTAAAACGCGCAGGAAATGTTACACTATACTTAAATTAACTATCAAACGATTGTAAATCATTTGGTAAAATATAAAAAATGAAATTGAGGTTTGTGGGAAGCATAAAATGAAAATATCTTGAATTTTAGAACGAGGTTAGTACCAGTTGAACCAGTAACTCAGGAACACCTATTCTATAATGTATCGGTTTGATTCATAACCAATCGTTTCTTCCAAAATAGTCTTAATGAAAAGATAAATGAGACACGAGTTTTTGAGAATAGAAATGGATTAGACAAACTGAATTCGATTAAAAAATCACAATGGGATTGTGATTAGATCAATCAAGTTGTCTAAGTTGATTTCTACTAAAATAAAATACTGTGAAGTAAAGGATTGTTTCCTCTCTAAAAAATGAAGTGATGATAAAACGAATGGAAATACACGAGTTAGAAATAATCTTTGTAAACACTAGGTGTTTTTATGAAACAAAGATCGATGAAGTTTCTAATTTGAAAATGAAACGTGTAGTAATAAGATCAACGTGTTAGTAGTTGAGATTGGGAAAAATGATATGAAAATAGGTAGGATTAGCTATAAAAAAAATAAAACACAAGTATTTGTGATTGAGATTCAAAGTACTCAATAGTCACTTTTAATAAATTAAGTTATAATATCTTTCACTATGACTTAAAATGTAATAAAAGAAGAGACAAATGTACTGATTGAATATCAGTAAGTGATATGCATAGGAAGTCGATTTGAACTCCTATATTGCAAGAATTTCTATTGATATGACTTAAAGGATTGAAATAACATCCTTAAAAATGTTTGATTAACTGTTAAGTTGATTAAGAGTTTGGAAATTCTAGATTTTCCATCTCTTCGGTTTAAAAATAACGAACAAGTGAAATCATCAAAATTTGAATTGATGATTAGTAAGATATTTTGATATCTTACATAGTTTCTTAAAAAGTATCGAGTTTCTTTTTGAGAAAAAAGAAGAGTCGAGAAATCCGAAACAAATAGAAACAACGAAAGGCAATAACAAACTATAGAACTGTTAGTTTGCAAAATTTCTCTGTTTCGTATAAAGATTAGTTAAGGGAGACTTAATTGACTGAATGATTACAAGAGGTTGCACCGTCCTTACCTATATTTTCAAAAAGAGAAAAAAAATGAAAATAATTACCTTTGTCATCAAGATAAAGAAGTTGTAAGTGGCGTAGGTTTTGATCAAAGCTTTATGATAAGTCAGTAAAGAGACCAAGAATGAAATCAATGTGAGAATAGCTAAAAATTGATAAAAATCAAGCAGAATAGACTCTTTATATAAAATAAAATGAGACGTAGAGATGACTTGTGACTACTAGAAGTGACACAAACAAACTCCTTTAATCAAGGTAAGGCACTGGAGTAGTTATGCAAGACCAAAAGTCTAACTACATTTCATAATCACTATTCATTCACAGCATAGAAGACTAGTGTAACGCGTTCACTTTTCTTTGAATAATAGAATGAATTGATGATAGTCGAAATAAAAGAGTCTATGAAGTTTCGTTGATGTCAGTTGGAAGCTTAAGTATAGGCAAACAAATGGTCAATAAGATCTCATATAGTTATGGAAAAGGGAATTTTAGGTCAAAAGTCCTGATCAAATTAGGATGTCGAACTATAAGTTTGATAGAACACTATATATCTTCACAAGGGTCTTACAAGGAGTCAGGCTCTAAATGTTGAAAGTTTTGAACCAAAATAGTATAAAATTGATAACAATAAATATGTTGTATATTGGTTTAAATGTAGTGCAACACCACATGATTAGTCAGTGGTGAAAGTTTGAAGCACTATGTATTTTAAATTGGAGTTAGTGTAAGATGCATGTATGGATGGTGAAGATACAAATAAAAAATAAAAAGAGAAACAAAGCTTACAGCTCAGTTAGTAAGTATTATTTGTATTGTTTGAAAATATCGAATAGAGCACAATGTATCAGATTCGATATGTTTGAAGAATTGAATATTCTTCCACTGTAATTTGAGAAAAGTCATAAGTACGTATTTAGTAGAGATGAAAAAAAAGATAGAATATTTATAACTTGTACGAGATACAAGTTATAAATTATATTGTAATAGTATAATCATTAAATATGTCGATATCTTTGTTTAAAAATGTGTATCTACTCAAGTTAAGGATAACTATCTTTATTCAAGTAATGAAAGAAGTTTATTTTATAGTAATGATTGAGATGTGAAATCTCAAAAATTGTAGAAATAGTAAAAACTGTAGTAGAGACATTATGGAAGAAATTAGTAGTTATACGAATGTAATGAGTTTCATTGTGAACTCATAGATAGATAATAGCTTGATAAAGTTAGAAAAGGCATTAGTTTTCTTACCAGTTAAAGGAAAAGTTAAGTGAATTGGCTGACGAGTTGCAATTTGTAATTGCTTTCTAGTCCACAATATAAATAATATTACGAGTAGACATTTAGAAAATGAGTGAGATTTGCATATTGTGTCCAGTTTCATTTTCTTATAGAATTGAAATTTGAGATCTCTTATTATTGGATGACATATGTAATTAGAGATATATAATCATGGGACAACGTGTGTAATATCAATTTTATGTTGAGAAATGATCGAATGGTGATGGATCACATAGACAAGCAACTCTACTTGGTATCTAATTTTAGGGTCACATATTATTTGCATCACTATATAATCTTAGACTAACGATAGTCTAAGAAATGATCCGTCGAAAATTCTAATAAGGAATGATCAGCGATGAGAAAGTAAACTGGGGTATGTACCAGGGTTTAGTGGATAGAGAAAGAATTATAAACTATTTGTGGAATTGTTATTAGTTAAGAATGAAAATGGTTTTAAGGATTGATAGAGAAGTTGTTATAACTTTTTATTAAACCAAGAAGTTGGAAATGAGAAGTCGAATTGGTTATGATCTCTACCACAGAGTTGTTGATTACAATGAAAGCAATTAGGTCCACTTAATGGTTTCACCTTGACAATAGTTTTCATAGGTTTGGATTAAAAGAGTCGTATACGAAAGATTATTTTCTCATATCCCTTTTGGTTAAGCTAACCTTTAAATTTAAATATTGAGGATGAAATTTTAAATTAGTTCGTAAGAATTGTGAAATATGAGAATTTCATAAACTTGATCAAGCACTAATTGAGTATTTTCGGATTTTATTTGAACTTTTGGTATTTGATGTGGGACCCACGTAAATTGGACCAAAGATCATAAAGTAAAATGTTATTTTTTTTTGTTGATGAATGCCTAGTATGTGTATTATACAATATTTCATTGCGACATCTGTATGTTGAGGTGTATCCTTAATTTTTCATAATTAGGGTTATGAGTGTATGTCTAAAGGGCACAAGTGAAATAAAGATTATTTGTTGACCGAAAACTAGTAAACAAGTGTTAAGTATTATGTGAGGGTTTTGCCTTGATTCGCGTATAAGTCAGGATTGGTGGAAATGTAAAATAGGAATGAAGTTGGTGCAAGATTTTGCCTTGGGTTGCATGTTAATTGGCAGTGGTGGAGGTTGAGATTGAGTCTAAACTTGTGCAAGTTTGGCTAAGTTTGGTACGAAAATTGGTCCGAAAGTGTTTGGTATGTCGTTGATAAAGTCATGATTTTGGGGTTTCGGTGTGAATAAAACTAGTATTATGAATGTTTTATGAAGGTGGACCATTTTGCAAGAATTTGGCTCACTTTAGTGAAAAATTGAATCCAAAATGAGCACTGGATGTCAAAACACGTCAAAATAGGGACTTTGGGAAGTAATAAATAAAAAGAAATTAAGTTGCTGATAAGCATCAGAAGGTTTATATATATAAGTATAAACAAAAAAATGAAAAGTTTAGTTTCATTTCAACAAAGAATGAAAATGCTTCGTTATCCAAAGCCTCTCAATTCGGTCTTTCACTTAGCGATCTCTCAACATACGATTTTCTTCTGGTTTCATTCCTCAAAATAGAAGAGCAGCACGAGACAGTCAGTACGAGCCAAATTTCTACGGCAGAGAGGTGGTATTCGCTGCGAAATTCGATAAATTTTCAATTCAAGCATTTTCCCTCAATTCAATTTAAATTCTCGCAATTATTTGATTTCTCTTGCACGATTTGATGGAAATAGATTGGAATTGTTTCGAATTCATGTATTGGGTTGATTTATGTCAATTTGAAATAAATCTCACTAAAGTGGGTTAGAGTTTTGGTGAATTGAATTGAAGTGACGTAGTTGATAATTGTTTTTAAGTTGTTTTGATAGTTAATATTGATTTATATTAAGATTTTGAACAAATTGGAATATTATTTTTTGTTCGAATTGACTCCATGGGTTGTGAAAATATATTAAATGTGGTACTAAGTGATTTACTGGTGTTCGGTGTTAAGTTTTGAGGATTTAATTATGAAAATATTAATTTCGAAAAGTTTCGTTAGTTCGAAATAATAAAGTTTGTCTAATCAATTAGCTACACTGGAAAATTCATAGCTTCTCCATTTGTGATCCGATTTGTGTTTTCTTGGATTCCATGGAAAGTAAAAAGCGAGCTATAAAATTTCATTTTTTGTTAATATGAGAAATAGTGATGTTTTCAAGGTTAAGAAGTTACCCTAAATTAACTAGTCGAAAGCTAATTGAAGTTGTTATAAATAATTATTTTCGAAATAGTTATTAAACATATTCTGGTAGTTGTTTTCATAGGGTTTTCATTACTTGGTCTCACTTGAAGATTGACTCCTAATCACGAGTCGCCTGTGTCGAATATAACCCGTATAAGGTTACCAATCCTACTGGAATGTAGTAGAGGCAAGCACGGGTCGAATCCAGTCGATTCAATCAAACTGAGTTCAACAAACAGAAAAGTAAATCTTAGGGATTTTTGAAAAAGTTTTATCCTAAAGGTCTACTAAACAAGAAAGTAAATAATTGAGATTCAGAAATAGTAAAACAAACCTAAGTCTAGGAATCCACAATCTAGCTATATGTTTTTTCCACCTCTTGCATCATTAGTTTTGAAAGATGAGTCTTAAAATAGTTTCCTAATATAGGATTACCGACACCCTAGTCTCCCTATTCTCGATAGATAGGGCAACCGCTCTCTAAATACTTCCATTACTCCACCTACCAAAATCATCCTGAATGATTTCCCTAAATACACATTGCCATAGGTGGAGCCATCCTTTGTTAAGTCTGGCACAGCCTAGTCTTCTAGCCTTATGCCCTGCATGGCGAAATGGCTTATCCATGGCACCATCAGTTCCTTCTGGGAGCGTCAAACTTGTTTTTTTTTACCAAACTTTAACTTATTTCCTGAATTTGTCTAATTCATGCACAAACACTTAAATACCCTGTAAATCTTCAAAGTAAATATATAGAACTATAAAACATAACTTTGGACTTAATTTACATAGCAAAACATCTATGAAAGAGTGCACAAATAATGAATCAACAAATACCCCCGAACATAGAACTTTGCAAGTCCCGAGCAAAGAGTTATCTGACTACAACCAGTAAATATATTGTAAAAAAATTGAGTTATGCTTTCCTATAGACTTTATACCTACTTTGCAAAACATTAGAGTCCTTACAATCTAAACTCAGTCAATTTGTTTAATAAGAGAATCGAGATTTTGGAAGGCTGGTCAAACATGGTCACCTTTCAAGACAACAATTTTTTAAACCTCAAAGCATTTAAAAACCATAACCTTCGACATACTTATAGATTTTATGGGTCTCTTCATCAAAATAGTAGATCCAAATTGATCACCTTATTAAATGGATTCTTTTAAATAGACTTTATCACCACTTTTCGCTTATTTATAGATTTTCACACCTTCAAGGGTCCATATGGCTTATTTTACGATAGGGTATTATTTGGTTCATTGCATTGAAAAAACTCACTTAACCTAGCTACAAGCACTCAAGCTAAATCTTTATTTCTTAATAGGAGTTTCTTTTTATGAACTTCTCCTTTTATTCATCTAGTTATCCTCATTTTCTCCCTCTATATTGTTTTTTATTGTACGGTGCCTGCTCCATTTCTTGTGGATACCGATTTTTATTATTTTTCCAATCATCAAGTTCCCTGCTACATTTCCTGCGGAACTTGTTGAACTCCCTATTTTCTTATTAAAAATCTCCTCTTAGCACTTCTCTCTTCTGTTAAAGTCAAGTTAGTTCTCCAATATAGAATTATAAAGCCCATATATTGCAATAGTAAATAAACCTACTTTTTCCTCTTACAAGTGCTAGGTTATTAACAATTATATTCTAAGTGGATTAGTTCTAGTTTTAGAATCCTAGAGATTTGAATTCTTTCAATAAGTTAATTCGACTGCTTACCTACCTTGGTCTCAAGTTATGATTCATCCATACTGTAAGTTTCTATTAATGTGGTCAAGTAGGTGTAAAAGGTCTTCTACTTCTTCTAAGTCTGAAGGTAAACAATTTGACCAAATATTTACTCTAAAAATTAAACGTAAAGTTTTTCTCATAGGTAAAACTTTATAAAATAGTAAATGTACTCGAATGCCTAAAACATGCATGCATTATTGTACAAGATTCTAAGTGATTTGAATGAAGTGGAAGATAAGAAATGGGATGAAAATGAAATGATATTAATGTGAACTCCTTAAAGTCACAAGAAAAATTTAAAAACTAAGCTCATACCTACGAGGCTTTATGAATTACTCAGTCCGCATACCTAATATCCCCAAACTTATTCTGAACCTTGTTCTCAAGGTTCAAAATTAAGTTTGAGAATTAAAAAATAAAAATAATGGTGGAAATAGATGGATAATATATATAGAATTTAGTACAATACTTCATGCATGGTTGGGGAAATAAAAAAAAAAAGAATTAAAATAAAACCAATTTTTAACTACAAAATTGTTTATGGGTTGCCTCCTAGTAGCGCTTTTGTTTAACGTTGTTGGCTCGACAAACTTACCTCCCCTAGTCGAGGTCCAAATTAATGAACTCAATTGTTGGTACGGAGAATCACGCGAAGACTCGTTCCTAGAAAAGCTTTGTCCTCTTTCCTACTCGAATACTAATGTACTGCAACTGCACATCGATCAATGCTCCTGCCGTCGTTAAGACTGGCAATCCCAATAGAAGTGTTTCACTTCGACAATTACTTCCATTAACCACATAAAATTCTATGGTTAACATGAAGTCTCCCACACGAACATATACATTCTCGACCATCTCTCTAGGTTTTCCTCCGTCCCATTTGGATGTATTACTTTGGTCTTAGCATCACTGGAGATACATAATCCTCACAGTTTGAGAGTTTTGGATGACATTACATTGAATTTAGCTCCCATGTCAAATACCATAGGGAACCTACTATATCCAATCTTGCATTGGAGCGCGATATTCTTAGGGCTTTTATCGAATTAGAACTGGTAGTGCAATATGTAAGGGGGTACAGTCCTTTTCTCCTCATTATCATCCATCTTCATGCATTTTTTCCCCCGTTTGATGAGTTGCAATTTTTGTGGAGGCTCGATACTTATTCGCGCACCTCCTCATTTAGAGTCCTCGAGTTTTTAGAGTTTGACACGATTTTATAGATGGATTGTTTATCAGTATACCACGCTTATATCGACTATTTTTGTAAAACAGTGATATTAGAGATCCTAAGGCATCCGATATTCACCTATAGAGGTAGTTCAGCGAGGGCAGTAGGCACGAGAGGTCGACCTGCGACTAGAGAAGAGATGGAGGCATTGATTGCACTATACATAGTAGTGAGAGCCGAGGACCCAGGCTTAAGGATATACCAGCTGTTAGAAAGTTTCCAGATGTGTTTTCGGAGGATTTACTTAGTATACCGTTGTTGCGAGAGATTTATTTTATTGTTGAATTGTTATCGGGTCCTAGAACTATTGTTATATCTCTGTACCGCATGACCCTGTGTGAGTTAGAAGGGTTAAAGACTTAGCATCAGGACTTAGGACATAAGGGATTCATGACAACCTCTATGTCGCCATGGGGAGCACCCATCCTTTCTGTAAGGAAAAAGGATGGTACTTTGAGACTGTGTATCCACTACAGATAGTTGAACGATGTCATAGTCAGGAACAAGTATCCACTACCGGGGATTGACAATTTATTTGATCAGCAGAGAGGAGCATAATTTTTCTCCAAGATAGACTTCTGATCAAGATATCATCAGCTTAGGATAAGGGATGAGGATAGGTCCAAAATAGCTTTTAGCATGAGATATAAACACTTTTAGTTTAGTGTCATTCCGTTTAGGCTAACTAATACCCCTGTACAACAACAACAACAATAACAACAACAATGACATAGCCTCAGTCCCAAACCAATACCCCTGTAGTGTTTATAAATTTGATGCATCGGGTGTTTAGATCATTTTTTGACCATTTTGTGATATTCTTCATCAATGTTATACTAATATATTTGAGGACCAGAGAGTAACATGAGCTGCACCTCAAGGAAACATTGCAGACCTTAAGGGAGCACAGACTCTATGCCATGTTCAGCAAATGTGAATTTTGGCTTTCAAAGATCAAGTTTCTAGGGCATGTTGTTGGAGCAATAGGGATAGTAGTAGATATAGCCAAGACTCAAGCAATTATGGAATGCCCGACACCAACATCAGTGACTGAAATCTGGAGTTTTCTATGTTTGGCAAGGTACTATCACCGGTTTTGAAGGATTTCTCAAAGATCGCTTCATCGATTACAAGGTTGACCCATAATGACACAAGATTTGACTAGTCTGAGGAACGTAAGGAGGCATTTACTCAGTTGAATATATTTTTGACTATTTTATTAGTATCAGTATTGATAGAATCTAGATTCTTGGTGTCCACAGATGCTTCTCATGTGGGTCTGGATTGCGTGTTGATATAAGGTAGTGGTATGGTAGCTTTTGCCTCCAAATAGTTGAAAGTATATGAGAAGAATTACCCAACACATGATTTGGAGTTGGCGACTGTAGTGTTTGTACCAAAGGTGTGGAGACATTATTTGTATGAAGAGAAATTTACGCTCTTTACTAATAAGAAGAGTCTGAAATATCTCTTCATACAGAAGAAATTGAATATAAAATAGCGCAGATGGTTAGAGTTTTTGAAGGATTATGACTTTTCTGTGGAGTATCACCTAGAAAAAGCCAACGTAGTCATAGATGCGCTAATTAGGATACCAGTTAGAGATGTTGAAGTTATCAGATGCTACACGATGCATGAGTAAGGGTTACTTGAGGCAGCAACGATGACTTGTCAATCAGAGGTTCCTACAAGTACTCGGATTGAGATTCGAACATAGATGAGAGTACATACCATACCTAAACAAATAGTGTCAATGGTTCAGAGGACCAACAGGTTGTACCTGAGATTTAGTGATTTAGAGTAGAGTACAGACAATGTTGAGTGAATAAAGACATCTTATCAGTATCTGAGATACAGAGATAGACTATGGATACCATTAGTGTCTGAGCTAAGAGATGGGATTCCTTAGGAGTTACACTATTTTTGATTCACCATTCATCTAGACATGTCCAAAGTGTACCATGACATTGTGAGACATTTTTGGTGGCCTGGGATGAAGGTTGACGTGTCTAAGTTCATCAAGAACTATGAGATCTATCAGCAAGTGAAGGCTGAGCATCGTAGGCCTAAAGGTTTGCTACAGCCTCTTCCCATCCTACGATGGAAATGGGAGGACATCTCTATGGATTTTATGATGATATTATCAAGGACCGCAAGGAGACATAATTCTATCTAGGCGATCATTGACAGATTCACATAGTATGCTCATTTTCTACCAGTAGTCGCGCATTACATATTCGATCAGCTGAGTATACTATTCAAAAGAGAGATTCTCAGGCTGCACGTAGTACCATTGACTATCACGTCTGATCGAGATGCTATGTATACGTCCAGGATGTGGATGAGTATGCAAGAGTAGTATGGTACGCGCCTATAGTTTAGCACGACTTCTCATCCTCGAACCGATGGGCAGGCCAAGAGATTGATTCATATCCTCAAGGATATGTTACGGGCTTGTGTATTGAAGTTTGGCGGATCTTGGGAGGAGTACCTGCCATTGTATGAGTTTTCTTACAACAACGTTTATCAAGCCAGTATTTAGATGGCACATTTTGAGGCTTTATCTGTCAGACCATGTTGTTTGCCATCGTATTGGGCTAAGACAACGGACCGGGAGATTGTGGGGCTTGAGATTGTTGTTGAACATACGAAGAATGTCTAACTAATCCGTTAGAGACTCAAGGGGCCTAGGATATATAGAAGAAATATGCAAACAAATATCGTGATGATCTCACGTACACTGAAGGAGCTTTGTATATTTGAAGGTTTCCCCTCATAATGATTTTCGAAAATTTGGGGTGAAAGGTAAGCTTGTACCGAGGTTCATCGGGCCTCTCATAATTAAGAGACAGGTCAAGAAAGTCTTGTATGAGCTTGAGCTGCCTCTATAAATGTCAGAGTTTCGTCCAGTCTTTCATATTTTAATTTTTCAATTACCTGATTCAAGAGCAGGTGTTCGACCAACTGTAGATTCGAGTAAGATAAACCTAAGTGATGATATTGCTTATAAGGAATAGCCTTATCAAATCCTAGATCGAAGAGTATAATAGTTGTGGAATAAATCTATCCTGAAGGTTCTCATCAAGTAGCAGTTCCATGATAATAGAGAACTCACTTAGGAATGGGAAGACTATATGATGGACAGGTTTTCGTACCTCTTCAAGTTAGGTATAATTTTAAGTTAAGTTTCATTTTGAGGATGAAGATTTCATTAGTTGGGAAGAATTTTCACGATCTAAATTTCTAATTCTAGTTTAATCTCTTAATTAGGATTAAATGACCAGTGACGTGAGATCTGCATCGAGATACGTGTCATGACTGAGGCGATAGTTGAGGTATATGTTATATTTGTAATTATGTATGTCTATTGTTTTGTATATTTGTAGACTTTTAAGTCATTCCTACTTATGAATAGATGTCGATACGTGTGTGGGAATGCACCTCGAGTTGAATGTCGGCATGGGATCGAGGTAGAAAGTGATATGGTAAGTTGACATAAGTCTTACACAGCTTTTATAGTGATTTAAACCGGCTATGGTTGATAATATATTAAGTATGGCTAAGTTAGTAAGTTAAAATAATAGCCACTTGATTTTCATCGAGACACGTATTAACTCATTTCAAAACAAATAGAGTTACATTTTGGTGTCACGTAGCATGAGTTAGTGGGACATGTGTTAATAGGTGTATCACTAGATTAGCCTCGAGACACGTGTGCACAATGAAATCAATGGTTATTAATCAATAATATCCACTTACTATATAAAGCTAGTAATCAACTCATACAATCAAATCAACTTCATTTCATTTGCTTAACCGAGAAGGAAACTTGCTGGAGAGAAAGAAAAAGTCTGGAGGAAGAAGACTAGTGACCAAAATAGGTTTTGTGAAGGAGAGATCAAGTTAAGCTAGGTGTTCATAAAACTAGGTACATATCTCTTTATTTAATTGAAACTAGATTTGTTTTTTATTAAATTCAGAGGGTAGATGATTAAGATTTTGCAATTAGTTTATATATTTGGATTCTTCATTTCAAGCTGATAATCCAACTATATTAAAGTTCTTAATTTGGCTTCGAAATCATAAAGATACGAGTTTTTGAAATTGTAAGACCAAAACTGACTTTGTGCATGTTGTATTAGGGATTAGTCAATATAATTGGTCATAACTTGCTCATTTTAGATCCAAATCTACTCAAACTGGTGGCATTCAAAAGCTTACTCAAAGGGGAACATTTTTTGTTACTGGTGATGTTGTAAACCAAATCTTTTCATGTCAAAAAGTGCTCTACAAGTAGGTGTTGAAATGTTGAAGAAGATT
This sequence comes from Stephania yunnanensis, assembly GCA_039657365.1. Lineage (NCBI taxonomy): Eukaryota > Viridiplantae > Streptophyta > Magnoliopsida > Ranunculales > Menispermaceae > Stephania > Stephania yunnanensis. Next base: position 31,062,630 of record CM077582.1, on the reverse strand, counting down.
TTTGAAACTAAAATTATTAAAGACATAACTCCATACCTACTTATCAAAATAAGCTGATCTTTTAGTATGTTGTTATTTGGTATGGTTGCTGCTTTGTGACAAAAATCACATTTTTTGGAACTATAGATTAGGAGAAATAGATTTTCTAAACCAGCTAGTAGGATTAGATTTCAACTAGAGTTTTGTTTAGTAAAAACATTATATTTCTTTCATTTTAGATTGAAATTTTGAAAACTAAACCTTTTTGTAAAGCTATGATAAAGACACACTATTAGCCCCTTAATAATGTGACCGGAGTAAGCTGGCTACGCAGCGGGAAAACCTAGCAATATCCCAGTTTTGGTGGACTCGGAAGATTTCATGGGAGTTAGTTGTTGGATGGTGCACCACGGGTGGATAGCAGTATAGCATGCGGAGGCTCGCGCATGCGAATGGGGAAATCGTATACGGCATAGACGAGGCAACGTGTATGGGCGTGGACAAGGTCGCGCCTTGGCGCGAGCCTAGGCGCGGCGTCTAGGCGGGGAGCACAGTGGCGCCTTGGCAGGGACCTCGGCATGAACATGATTGACCTTTGACACGTTCCTTGGCGGGAGCGCAGCGGCCCCTTGGCGCGGGCCTTAGCATGTGCAAGGTCACACCTTTGGCAGGTTCCTTGGCCGGAGCGCAATGGCGCCTTGGCGCCGGCCTTGGCAGGAGCAAGGCCGCGCCTTGGCAAGAGCAAGGCCGCGCCTTAGCAAGTTCCTTTAACAGGAGCGCAGCGGCGCCTTGGCGCGGACCTTGGCAGGAGTAAGGTCGCGCCTTGGCGCGGACCTTGGCAGGAGCAAGGTCGCGCCTTTGCAAGTTTCTTTGGCACAAGCAAGACACAAGCAGGGCGATACCTTGGAGATTCCCTTGGCACGAGCTAGGTCATGCCTTGGCACGAGCAAGGTCGCGCCTTGGCATGAACAAGGGCACGCCTTGGCACGAGCAAGGCATACCTTGGCAAAGGTTGACAAATCTTGACTTGGGCATTGACCCTGTCAAATTACGTTTGGTCTCATTTATTGATGTTTCCTATTGGAGCTGAGGAAACGGCTTAACATCTACTATAAGGGGAGGTATGTTCTCTCCTAGGGGTGGCATGGGCAAGGAAGCAAGGGAGACCCTCGAGCATGCCTTGGGAAACTATTTCAAAGGCGAGACCCATGGACGGACCATGGTGCCAGCCACCCTAAGGCGGTGGGACTCGGACCGACCGTGCTCCGGCTAGCGCCCAGGGTACCTTGGCGCGCAGCTAGGCACCACAAATCAGACCCTGTACTTTAAGCAAGGTGAATTATAGGCTTGGACGGACCAAGTCAAGTGCGGTTACAGACGGTTATGTAACTACCTTGGTCATGGCTCATAACATGACCAAGGCACGTCCCAGCAACTTCCAGGCACTATGAGCATGTGCCTATTAACCAGATGCTCAAAACGGTTATGGAAGCAGGTGGCAGCAAAGGAAGGAAGCAGTTAGGTGGTTGTTTTGAGCACTACAAGGGTGTGGTGGTTTACTTAGTCTCGAGTAATGTACATAGGACAGGTGTCTTTGACAGTTATGTAACCAACTTGGCTGTTTTGCTATAAAGCAAAGGCACGAGAGCTTGAGAAGGGGAGGAGTTCATGCATGAGAGGCATGAATTGTAAGAGATGCTAGAGTTGTAATCTCATTGAACTAAGTAATAAAATTCCTTTGTGTCATTGTTGTTGTTCAAATTACGTTTTCGTTGGTGTGCTGAACTAAGGCGGTCCTTAGGCACCACGGGTTGGGTTGGGCGAGAAAAATTTTCCTTAGGGTAAACCCCTCACTTAACGGCCCCCGTGACACCAACCATCTTTGTATTGGTGGAAGATTATGATATTTAGATAATTTCATGCCTAAAATCGCGCTTCAATATAAGACTAAAATGTCAATGTTGGTTAGTCTTAAAGGGTTATTTTGGGTTAAGGTTTATAAACATATTGGACCAAACTTAAAGCCAACTTATTTGGATTAGTTTTATATCAAAAAATAGGGAAGTGTTCTGAGGATTCAAATGCGAGTTTCTAGGTGTTAGGATACTAAAATAGCTTAGGAAATCGCGTTGATTATAAGTGAACTGATTGAGGTATTTATTTACATTTCATTCCTATTCATATGTACATTTCCTGTCATTTGAGCGAATTGCCTTTGCGCTCCATATGCCATGACTTATTGTTCATTCTCTTTACATGAGGTTGATTTCATGGTATAGTTTGTTGATAAAATGATTTAATTGACTCCATTTCATGTGTTATGTCATTATTAATTGTTAATACATGTGTTCAGTGAAATAACATGCTATTAGGTAGTTATTACATAGTGTTGAGAACTTATATCCTTTGCGCATTAGTATGCAATGGTTTTGTTGGATTCCATTACTGTGTTGTTCTTGAATATGAAAGTAGTTCTTGTATATAGGACCACTTTATGATAGAAATCCGACGGACATACAGGGTCACTAGACTTTCCAGGATGATTAAGGTTTCTCCACTATCTTGCGCAGCACACGGGGTATAGGACTAGGGTTGTTAGCAAGCATAACTTGGGTGACTTCATGAGTTATAAACTTAGGGTTGTTGGCAAGTATACATCCTAGATGACTGGAATTTTGGATAATTATTAAGGTGCACATTGCAATTACGACCTTCACATAGATGTAGAGCACAATTTCATCAATACATAATGGAATTGGCATTAGGATAGGACTCACGGATGACTGGCCTTAGATCAGTACTACTTAGCCTATCTTCAGTTTCATTTTGTTAAACTAAAGTATTTTTTGCATGATTTCCTTTCAGCATAGTTGCTATTATTATGCATTTTGATACTTGTTACATATTTGTGAATGTGAACAAATGTCTCTTAGTGATACTTTCTACTTTCCTGTACTCACCGTCCTTTTTATGATGGTGGGTGAAGATACATCGAGTAGCAGGCCAAGCAAAGAGAAGATCGACGACTACCTTTGAGCCAATGGAGTGCTGCTACGCCAGATTTTATAGGTTTTGGTTTTTGATATATTACTTGTACATGTTTATCATATACTTTTTGGGGTTGTATATTATGGGTTGAGTGAATAGTACCTTGACCAGACACATGTTGTTATATATCATCATTTGCTTATATTTATATATGCATGTGATGTTTATTCCCTAGTTTTTCCACGATTATTAGGTATCACGTTAATGCTTTCGTTAATTTGTAAGACTTCCACTGAATAAACTTATAAGTAAGCAAAATTCTAATTCTCTCTGATTTATTATATTACATAAGGCCTTAAAACATATATTGAACTAATAATTTGTAATTAGGTAAATGGTTTTGAAAAGGCTGACTAGTTTAATGTTAAGTTCTACGAGGTGAAGTTAGGGCTTAATGACGAGATTAGGCTGGGCGATGCCCTAATTTGAGAAGGGGTCATCACAGTTGGTATCAGAGCCCAAGTTCTAAAATATTATGGACAGTTTATAAAATTTTCCAAAGTTTAGATACCATAGTCACATGTGGTATCATATTCTAAATTTATAAAGCTTAGGAGAGCCTAAGTTTATAGAGCTTAGGATTATGGAAAATGGTCATACCAAAGCTACAATGTGTAGCAAAATGCCTAACTTTTCTAATGAGTAATAAATAAAAATTTAAATAAGAAAACATAAATCTTAGTTGTGGAAAACTAAATGATCCTTGCCCAATAACCATTAGTTGGGAAGTGAGTGAAAGTGAGATGGGGATGTTTTATTTATACATGTTAGTTTTTTATACATATATATGTGTTATTTACATAGTAGCTGATTCGCATTCATTATCAACTTATAGACACCGTAGGCAGATTTACACGATAGCGGGGATATAGGTGAGAGTGGCAGCCAACCTTTTATACCATCAACTAATGACTTTTAGAGGCTATTTGTTCGAGTACCTGTTAAGGACAACAGTTAGCAGATTTTATCGCTATGATAGCTGCACGTTTCGCTCTATCAACACAAACACCAGCCTCTACTACTACGACTACTTCCCATTACTCACTGCAGTGTCGGTAGTGCGGAATGTACCAGTGATAGTAGCTCCAGCCATAGAGATAATATTAACACCATCTTTTACACCTCCATCTTCTAGCTCATCAGCAGATGTTCAATCGATGAAGGATTTCATCATAGGTGTGATCAGGTTGGGTACGTGATTCAAGAGTGTCCACAATAAGCAGCTAAGATTCCACCACAGAGTCAAGAGGGCGCACATATGGTTGCATAACCTGATGCAGATGCCACATAGAGACACATTTAGGGTATGGTTTCCATTTATGGTAGAGAATCATATGTTTTGTTTGATTCAATTTCTATAATATCTTTCATTTATTGTCACATTATACGCATCTTAAGGTTGACACCGGTTAGAGTTAGCATACATTTGATTTTGAGTAGTGCAATTGGGGATAGGGTGTACCATAATTGTCTTATAGAGGGATGTCTAGTAGAAATAGGCGGGGTAGAGTTACCTGCAGACTTCAGAGTGTTTGAGTTCTTAGATTGTGACGTGTTGCTAAGGATGGATTGGCTAGCATCGTATCATATTCATAACAACTATTTCAGTAAGATAGAGATATTTGAGATCACAAGGCATCTGATGTTCACATATAGAGGTAATATTTCGAATGCCGAGCGCACTAGAGGTCAACTTACGACATGTGGAGAAATGGAGACTCCAGTATCGTTATATACCTTAATAGAGAGTCAAGGACCCAGACTCGAAGAGATTCCAATTGTATGCAAGTTTGTTAACGTATTTCCAGAGCACTTACCTATTTTATCCCTACCGAGAGAGATAGATTTCATTATTGAATGGTACAAGGTACTTGACATATATTTATACCATCGTACCGTATGGCTCCATGAGAGTTAGAGGAGTTGAGGAGTAAGTTGCAGGATTTGGGAAAGAAAGGATTCATCACACCTTATATGTCACCATGGGGAGCATCGATCCTGTTTGTGAAGAAGAAGGATGATACTTTGAGACTGAGTATCAATTATAGACAGTTGAATAAGGTCACAGTAAGGAACAAGTATCCATTACCACGGACCGATGACTTATTTGATTAGCTAATAGGAGTATAATTTTTCTCCAAAATAGACGTAAGATCAGGGTATTATCAGCTTAGGATCAAGGATAAAGATAAGTCCAAGACAGCGTTTAACATAAGATATGGACATTATCAGTTAATAGTAATAATTTTGTTTGGTTTGACTAGTGCTCCTGCCGTGTTTATGGGTTTGATGCACCGGGTAATGAGACCATTTCTTGACAACTTCGTGATAGTTTTCATCGATGATATATTGATATATTTGAAGACTCCAGAAGATCAAGAGAAGTACCTCAAAGAGATGTTGCAAACTTTGAGGGAGCATAGGCTATACGTCAAGTTCAGTAAATGTAAATTTTGGTTGTCAAAGGTCAAGTTTTTGGGACATATTGTTGGAGCGGCAAGCATTACTGTAGATCCAGCCAAGATTCAGGCTATTGTTGATTGGCCAGCGTCGACGTCAATTATGAAGATCATGAGTTTTTTAGGGTTAGCAAGATATTACCGCAAGCTCATGAAGGATTTCTCAAAAATTGCTTCACTAATGACCAAATTGACATAGAAAGACATCAAGTTTGATTGGTCTGAAGAATGCGATTAGGTATTTCCTTAGCTAAAGAGATTGTTAACTACCGTACCAGTGTTGATATTGCCAAAGACTAGACATGGATTCTTAGTATATACATATGCTCTCATACAGGTCTAAGTTGTGTGTTGATGCAGGATAGAGGCATTGTAGCTTATGCATCTAAACAGCTAAAGATACATGGGAAGAATTATCCCACTTATGACTCAGAGTTGGTGGTGGTAGTGTTTACTTTAAAGATATGGAGACATCATTTGCATGGAGAGAAGTTCACACTCTATACTGATCATAATAGTTTGAAATACCTCTTCAAACAGAAAGAGATTAATATGAGACAACACCAGTGGTTGAAATTTCTGAAGGACTACAACTTTTCTCTAAAATATCATCTAGGAAAAGTTAACGTAGTTGCTGACGCATTGAGTAGGATACTGGTTGGAAATACCGAAGTTGTTAGAAGTCATATGACACATGATTATGGATTACTCGAGGTAGCGGTGATGATGACTCAGTCAAATATTCGTACCAATACTCGGTTGATGATTTGTGCACAGATGAGGCTTCAGATAATGCCTACTAATAGAGTGTTAAAGGGATAGAAAGCCAACATCATATACCCAGGATTTAGCGAGTTGGACTAGAGTACTAAGGGTACTGATTGGACAGAGACAACTGACCATTGTTTGAAATTCAAATGTAGATTATAGATATCGGTAGTGGCAGAGCTAAGAGATAAGATTTTTCAGGATTCATACCATTTCAAGTTCACTGTTCATCTAGGTATGACCAAAATGTACCATGACACGAAGAGACATTTTTGGTGGCCTAGGATGAAAGCAGGCATATCAGAGTTTATCAAGAACTGTGTGATATGCTAACAGGTGAAAGCAGAGCATCGTAGACCTGGAGGATTGTTATAGCCGTTTCCCATTCCACGATAGAAGTGGGAAGACATAGTCATAGATTTTGTTAGAGGATTGCCAATGAATATCCGTAGCCACGATTCTATCTGGGTGATTTTTGATAGATTTATGAAATATGCCCATTTCGTACCAGTTGCAGCTCATTACGCATTTGACCAGTTTAGTGCATTATTTGATAGAGATATTATTAGGTTACGTGGGGTACCATTGACTATTGCATCAGACATATATGTTATGTATACGTTCAGGATGTGGCAGAGTATGCAGAAGCAGAATGGTACGTGCCTACAGTTTATCACTGCTTTTCACCCTCAAATTGATGGGAAGACTAAAAGGTTGATTTAGATTCTCGAGGATATGCTCAGCATTTGTGTATTTGAGTTTGGTGGATCATGGGAGGAAGTTTTGAAATGGCGCCATTTGAGGCTTTATATGGCAGACCATGTCGCTCGCCATTTTGTTGAGCTGAGCTAAAGGACCGGGACATTATAGGTCCTAAAATTGTTGTTGATTATACAGAGAAGGTATGATAGATTTACCAAAGGCTTAAGGAGCCCATAAGAAGCAAAAGAAGTATGTAGACACGTATCGCAGCTATCTCAAGTATGACGAGGGAGCCTTGGTGCATCTTAAGATTTCTCCTCGAGATTTAGTTTGAAAAGCAAGTTAGCATCGAGATTCATTAGGCCTTTCAAGATCAAGAAATAGGTCGGTAAGGTAGCTTATGAGCTTGAGTTACCTCTAGAGATATCGGGGATTCATCCAGTGTTTCATATTTCTATGCTTCGAATAGCCAAGTCAATGGCAGGTGAGAGATCGACAGTGGACTTGAGTCAGATTGATCTGAGCAATGATGTATCTTATGAGGAGCAGTCGGTAAAGATCCTAGACATGAAGGTACAGTAGTTGAGAGGCAAGTCTATCCCGAAGGTGTTTGTCAAATGGCAATTCCATGGAGACTCGGAACTCACTTGGGAACTGGAAGACTATACGCGAGATAGGTTTTCGTACCTCTTCGAGTCATGTATGATTTTAAGTAAAATGTAATTTTGAGAAGGAAATTTCCATTAGTTGGGAAGAACTGTCACGGCCTGAATTTCTAACTCTAGTTTAATCTCTTAATTAGGGTCAAATGACCCATAACGTAAGACTCGCATCGAGATACATATCGTGACCAAGGCGAGATGGTTGAGGTATATGTTATATTTGTAATAATATATGTCTAGTGTTTTGTATGTATAGACTACTAAGTCATTCCTACTTATGAATAGGTGTCGATACATGTGTGGGAATGCACCTCAAGTTGAGTGCTGACGTGGGATCGAGGTAAATAGTGATATGGTAAGTTGGCATAAGACTTATATAGCTTTTATAGTGATTTAAATGGGCTATAATTGATAATATATTGAGTATACCTAAGTTAGTAAGTTAAAACAATAGCCACTTAATTTTCTTCAAGATACGTATTAACTCATCTCAACACCAATGGAATTACATATTGGTGTTACATAGCATGAGTTAGTGGGATGTGTTAATAGGTGTATCACTAGATGAATCTCAAGACACGTGTGCCCAATGAGATAAATATTTATTAAGCAACAATATCAACTTACTATATAAAGCTAGTAAGCAACTCATATAACCAAATCAACTTCATTTCAATTGCTTAATTGAGAATGAAACTTACTGGAGAGAGTGAGAATGGCTAGAGAAAGAAGAAGACTAGCAACCAAACTGGGTTTAGTGAAGGAAAGATCAAGTTAAGCTAGGAGTTTATAAAACTAGGTACATATCTCCATATTTAATTGAAAACGGTTCTGGTTTTTGGTCAAATTCAGAAGGTAGATGATTAAGATTTTGCAATTGGTTTATATATTTGGGTTCCTCATTTCAAGCTAATAACTAGCTATATTAAAGTTCTTAATTTGGTTTCGAAATCAAAAAGATATGAATTTTTGTTGTAAAACTAAAATTGAATTTCTGCATGTTGTATTAAGGATTAGTATATATAATTTGCTCATAACTTGCTCATTTTATATCCAAATCAACTCAAACTGGTGGAATTTGAAAGCTTACTCAAAGGGGAACAACTTTGCTTAACTAGAGATGTTGTAATGCAAATGTTTTCATGTCCCAAAGTACTCTAAATTTAGGTGCTGGAATGTAATAGAAAATTTCTGAAACTAAGGCATAACTCCTTACCTACTTATCCAAATGAGCTGATCTTTTAGTATGTTGTTGTTGGGTATGGTTCCTGCTTTATGACCAAAAATCACATTTTGTAGAACTATAGATTAGGAGGTATAGATTTTCTAATCCGATGGTCGGATTAGATTTCAATTAGAGTTATATTTAGTAGAAATATGATATTTCTTTTGTTTTAAATTGGATTTTTGAAAACTAAACCTTTTTGGAAAGTTAAGATAGAGACCAACAATCTTTGTACTGGTGGTAGATTTTGATATTTAGACAATTTCATGCCTAAAATCACTCTGCAATATAAGACTAAAATTTCAATGTTGTTTAGTCTTATGTTTTGGGTTAAGGTTCCTAAACCCATTGGACCTTACTTAAACCTAACTTATTTGGATTAGTTTGATATCAGGAAACTAGGGAAGTGTTTTGGGGATTCAAATACGAGTTTCGAGGTGTTGGGAGATCGGAGTAGCTTAGGAAATTGCGTGGATTGTAAGTAAACTGATTGAGATATTTATTTATATTTCATTCTTATTCATATGTACATTTCCAGTCATTTGGACTAAATTGTCTTTGTACTCCATATGCCATGACTTGTTCATTCTCATTACATGAGGTTGCTTTCATGATATAGTTTGTCTATAAAATGATTTAATTGACTCCAATTCATGTGCTATGTCATTATTGATTGTTAATACATATGGTCAGTAAAATAACGTGCTATTAAGTAGTTATTACATAGTGTTGAGAATCTATATACTTTGTGCATTACTATGCAATGGTTTTATTGGATTCTATTACAATATTGTTCATAAATATGAAAGTAGTTCTTGTATCTATGACCACTTCATGATAGAAATCTGGCAAACATACGAGGGTCATTAGACTTTTTAATGTGATCAAGATCCCTCCACTATCTTGTGCAGAACACAGGGTATGGGACTCAGGGTTATTGGCAAGCATAACTTAGGTGACTTCATGAGTTATAACTCTGGGTTGTTGAAAAATATACATCCCATATGACTGGCATTTGGGATAATTATAAAGGCTTACAGTGCAATTACGACCTTCACACATATGTAGAGCACAACTATATCCATATATAGTGGAATAGGCAGGGCCGACCAGCCCTAGATCAGTACTACTTAGCATAACATCAATATCATTTTGTTTAACTAAAGTATCTCTATGCACGATTTCCTTTCAACATAGTTGCTATTATTATGCATTTTGATACTTGTTGCATATTTGGGAATGTGAACAAATGTCTCTCAATGTTACTTTCTACTTTCCTGTACGTACCATCGTTTTTGTGACAGTGGGTGCATATCCATTGAGTAGCAGACCAGGTAAAGAGAAGATTAGTGACTACCTCTGAGCCAGTGGAGTGCTGCTAAGCCAAATATTGTAAGTTTTGATTTGTATGTATTATTTTTATATGTCTATCATATATTTTTAGGGTTTTATATATGGGTTGAGTGATTAGTACCTTGACCAGACACATGTTATTATATATTGACGTTTTCTTATATATATACATGTGATCTTTATTCTCTGGTTTTTCCACTATTGCTAGGTATTACTTTAATGCTTTCATTAATTTGTAAGACTTTCGTTGAATAAAGTTGTAAGCAAAACTTTAATTCACTCTAATTTATTATATTACATAAGACATTAAAACACGTATTGAACTTATAATTTGTAAGTAGGTAAATGGTTTTGAAAAGGCTGACTAGTTTCATGTTAAGTTCTACGAGGTGAGGTCAGGGCTTAATGATGGAATTAAGTCAAGCAGTGCCCTAATTTGAGAAGGGGTTATCACAAATTTTTTATGGCCTAAGTTTCTAATCTCGTTTATTATTCATAATCAGGATATTGACCCGCAACGTAGGACCCATACCGTGATACGTGCATTGACCAAGGCGAGATGAATGAGGTATATATTAGATTTGGTTGTGGTGTATGTCCAGTTTATTATATATGTGTAAATTGTTAAGTCACTCCTACTCGTGTATAGGTATTGAGACGTGAGTGAGGATATGCCTCGATATGCGTGTCAATATGGGACCGGGGTAGAGAGTGATGTGGTAAGTTAGTTTAAACTTAATGTAGCTTATATAGTTGAAATAATGTGGCTATGGTTGATTTTAATAAAATGTACCTAAGTTAGCATTTTAAAACAATAGCCATGTTATATTTTTCGAGACACTTATTGGCACATATAAAAACCAATTGAGCCACATATTAGTGTTTCTTTGAGAAAGATAGTGGAGGAAAGTGGGAAATGTATCTAAGTGTGTGCTATTAAATAAGTCTCGGGAAACATGTGCATTTGAAAATGAATGGCTATTAATCAACCATATAAATTTTATATATAGCTAGAGATCAACACATGCAAACCCAATATTTTCATTTTAAAAGCTTAGGAGCTAAGGAAACCTTGTTGGAGAACTTGAGGAAGAAGAAATTAGTTGGATTAGGTGATTTGAAAGTGTGGGAGTTGGTGAAACTAGTGTACATCAACTAGGTAATACAATTACACTAGATTATTAACCTTAATTTGGTTAATTCAAGAATTAGATGATGTATATGGTTGTTTTATGTTGTTAATTGATGTCTTGGGGCTCTGGAGGTGTGTATGGGAGTCCCTAAGGCATGGTGAAGCCTATGTGGGTAGCAAACTCAGAACTCTAATCACAGAATTCTGGGCTTTCCTGCACATAAAGTGCAAAGTAAATCAGCTAGCACGCTAACTTCAGGTAGTGCGCAAGAGACAGTTTGGTAGAGTGATAAAGAGGCCACTAGTGCGGTAATCAAACAATTTAGCACATTAATTGCTATGACAACATAAAAATCTACAATTTTCTAAATTTCCCTAAACACTTTAAACAAGCCTAATACCCTATTAAAAGTCTAAACACATCCAAAAACATCTTAAACAATATCAGGAACTTACGAAAGTGTTACAAGGTTCGAATACGAGATTTGAGGTGTCGAGAGGTCGATAAAGCTTGGACTTTACATTGCCTGATGTAAGTGTACCCGTTGATTATTATATTAGCATTTCATATCCACATCATGCTTGTTTATTCTCGTATATATTGACTATGTCCAGCTTTGTACTTTCATATCATGAACTATTCGACATTCCTTACTTGTTGAGCTTGATTTTCATGATATTATGATAAATTTAATTCCTTTGAATCCTCCCATGTGCATTATGTCACTTATTCTTGTTTCGCAATGAATATAGTGTAAATAGTATTAGGAATTGTGAGTTTGTGAATGACTTTATAGACTTGTACTCTTGGGGAATTGTGCTTTGTAGCATAGTCAAGCTTTGGAATGCTTAATGAGTCAATTTCTTGGAATTATAAGTAGTAATAGAATCTAGAGTCCATTGCACTATGTTGGAGTTGATGGACACAAGGGGTTAGAGTCCCTGGTGACGTCGGCACTCTCCATTATGATATGACACATAAGGTTAGAGTCCCTGGGTTTACGATACACGAGGTTAAAGTCCCTGGTGACACTAGGGCTAGAGTCCCTGGTGATATTAGATTGTGCGATACCACGTGCATCCTTTAATGTTTTAAAGGTTTCACCTACGTATGTCACGATTGACAGGATCTAGATCATAACTATTTAGCATTGTGTTAGTTTCATTTGTTTAGTTGTGGTGTTTTTTAGTATATTTATGGTACTCATCTTTCTTCATTTAACTTATGATTTTAAATACCATTTAGTTTGTTTTGCAAATGTGAATGAATATGTCAACGGGGATTACTGTTAATTTTTGTAGTCACCGTCCTTTTTATGACAGTAGGTGCAGAGCCGTCAAAAAACAAGGTAGGCAAGGAGAAGATTGGTGACTACCTCTGAGCCAGCGGCGTATTTCTGCTTCGACATTTTGTAGGTTTTGATATTTTGTGCATTATACAATTATGTTTTTTATACACTTTGGGATTGTATATTGGGTTGAGTGTTTAGTTTCCCAACTTATGATGACTATCACACTATTTATATTCGCCATCTTATTATATAAGCATGTGATCATTGTTTCTTACTTTCCACATATTTATGATTTTAATATATTGATTCCGCACAAATGTTAAGACTTCTGCTAAATTTTATAATTTTTAATATGTTTTAATTACTCTGAAATCTATTAATATGTTGATATATGGACATAAGGATTGAGGAGATTTAGATAGAAAGGCTGACTAATACGTAGCTAAGTCATATGTTGCTAGGATTTGAGCTTAATTACTAGATTAGGCCAAGCAATGCCCTGGATTAGAGAAGGAACCATCATAGATGAGTTGGGCTACCTTATCCTCAAGGAAACATTCCTTAAGGAACTCATCTATAGTTAATGGAGCGAGGGCGGAGATAAAAGAGCCATTGTTTGGACCTATACTTTAAGCAGAATGGGAAAGCCCTGAGCTTTACCGCATTCTCTTACACTTGGGGAGGTTTCATAAACTGGCAACTCATCTGAAACTCTTTTAAGAATGATACTAGGTCTTCACTTTCCATGCCATGGAAGGTGGGTAAGAGTTGAATAAAACCAGGCTTAAGCTCGAAAACTTCTTCGTTCGATGAAAAGTTTATGCCGAGGGGCTGCTGAGCAAGAAGATTTTGGAGATCTTCATTGATGCGCCCCATATAATCTAGCAATCACTGCCAGATTGATGAGCATCGTCAGTCACAGTAGGTTGGGCAAAACTGGACTTTTGGCTTAGAGCTTCCTTAGACAACCTTTGGTGGGTTCTATCAATTTTTTAATCGAAAGGTAATAGTGAACCAGTCGATTTAGATCGAGTTATCCAACCGTGCATAAACTAGTAAAGTCAAAAGAACAAAACAAAAAATATAAAATAAAAGTTAAACTCAATTTGGAACCGAATCCCCGACAACATCACCAAAAGAAATATTAAACAAAAAAACTAGGTAATTGCCTTTTATCAACTCGGTTGGTATCACGGACTCAACCTGATTGATAGCAGGTCAGTGGATTTACACCTAAAGATTTGCAATGAACTTAAAACTCTAAACTACCATTAAGACCATTGTTAAAAACTATAACATAAAAGATAGAGAACTGAAACAAAACACTATTATTAAAGAAAACCTCGACAAGACATGAAAACAAACCTACTACTAGCTAAAAAGCTTTATCCCCAACTTAAGTATTAAAGAACCTAGCCGAACATGGTTACTCTACCTTGTTCTACTCCTAAATTACTATGTTTTAGCCATAAAGGTCTCTCCTTTTTATAGGCGAGTATGAATACAAGAATAGTAAAGCTCGAGAAATAAGAACCTTCTAAAAATTGCAAAACTTCCATTATACGAATCTAGCGTTGTTGGTGATGCCATGGTTATTAAAGACAGTGCCGAAAGGCGGCATGGCATAATATTGTAAGTCTTGAACAACAAGTTAGTTTGGAGTTCTATTGTTGATCTTGGCACCCTGGGTGCATCGTCCTTTATAAAATATGGCATCGTCTAGTCTTTTGGCTTAAGTCCCTACTTGGCGGCGTGGTTTCTCCATGGCGTAGTCAATTCTTTCTAGGGGCGTCAACCCTGCTGGTGTTTTTACCGGACTTTGACTTCTTTCTCGGATTTACCTAATTCATGCACAAACACTTAAATACCTTATAAATCGCCAAAGTAAACATATAGAGCCATAAAACACAACTTTGGACTTGATTTACGTAGCAAAACACCTATGAAAGAGTGCAAAAATAATGACTCATCGACTCCTATTATAATTGGGTATGTAAGGAAGCTATTAGAGCCACTTTCAAGGTGATCTGGAGTTTCGAGAACCCTGAGAATTTAGCTTAAAATTGGGTAGTTGTAAGTAAACCTTACAGTGGTCTTTACTTTTTTATGGAATTTATCTTGGTACTTGCATTTCTCATTCTTGATTGGTCATGCATTCATGGCATCTGGATAGAGTTGCCCCTACTTATTATGAGCTTAGAAAAGGAAATGGGGGATCTACGTTGTTATATAACTTTTTTGTTATTCGGAAATGCAATTACATATCTCCATGTATTCAAACTAACATTTGCAGGAGTACAGAGCAATATATGATTTTATTTGCCTTACATATTCGAGTTATTATTATGTCAGGTTCTCGGCTAAGACAAAGAAGAACAGATAAGGCTCGAAGAACTTTGGTGAATGCTTTTCAATTTTAAAAGTTTAGTTTTTGTGGTAATCATATTATATATTATTGTTTCAAGTTCAGAGGTGAGTGTAGGTCGTGAAACATTGTTGAAAGGTTATGAGATTCTCCTAAACTGGTTTAAAAGCAAGTTGAGAGATTTATGCTTTGTAACGGTCCATTTTCCAAATGGACCGCCACAGGGGCCGATGTGAGCCCACAACCTGGCCTACCAGTGCCAATTATGTCCCACATGCCAACTCATCCACCATTTAATCATAATTAACCTCAAATGACAACAATTTATTGTTTACATTGTTACTAAACTCAAATCATCTGTTAAGATCATTGTAAACCAAAATAAATCACAACGGAAGTCTTTAGCATGATAAAATATATATAACGGTAAAGTCAAGCAAGTAACTCTGATACCTAGTGTGGAAAAACCATATATCATCATGGATAAAAAAAATGTACCTCAATAAAACACAATATCAACAGTATAAAGTCCTAGTGTATCACTCTCAAGCCCAAATCCAAAAATAAAACAAATTAAGTATATCCAAACGTACAAGCCTGGTTAAACATCTATGTATTTCGGTAGCTTACTCTTGCCCCAGCTCATACTAGGATCTGCACTCAAACCATCACAAAAAGACAGATGACGAATCCAGAGCGAGTATTCCCAAGGAAATTAAGTGAGCAATATGGAAAGTAAATACTAGAATTTAAACAAAACTAATAAATAAACATGTGGAAATAAAATACATGCAACTGTACTCATCGAATGGATATGTAATAGTAGAAGCTCAAAGTGTGCATTCCTAGCCCCCGAGGTCAGACTAGCGTCATACTTCAGACTCCCAACAGACTACTGTCGGCGAGTAGCACTCAAGCAAGGCCAGTATCTGGATCCGCTAGAGGGTCGGCGTGGAACCTATGACGCACCCCCACATGTCTGTCACTCTCTCGAGTAACCCTATTAACCGAGATGGCACACATGTTATAGCCAAGTGGACATAAACACACTTTGAGCTTCTACATACACCTACCGAGAATAGAATATTAAAAGACATGAAATGAATTCAAAAATAAAGGTAAATACTACTCAAGTAATTTAAGTTGGGATACTACATACCTCATACTACACTCCATGTCCCGTCACTAACCCACCAATCTGGCTCCGCTTAGTCCCGGATATCCCAAATTGTAGCCCGTACTGACATATTTCCATGTATAAGTGATATTAAGTCTTTTGAATGTGTTTTCAATCATTTGTACAATTTATTTTAAAACAGGGGTTCATTAGCGCGCTAGATGTCCAGATAGTTATACGCTCTTAGCCCAGCTGAACATTAGCGTGCTAGTTCTCTAGCCTAACGCGCTAATTGTGATTATCGCGCTAGATGTTGCGATTAGGTCTCTAACCGCGTTCTGGACAGCAAAAATGCTGAAACGTTTTGGGTTTTCTACCACCCTTCCAACCCAACAAAAGCCATATCACCAACAACAACACTTCATAGCACTAGAAACTCCTCATAACGGCAACTCAATAATCACCAAAACCATTACCAACACCTCTAACATTATGATCAAAATATAGAGAAAGTGAAGATAGGTGTGATTCTCACTTTGGACTTGATGTTTCACTCCTCCAAACTCTATGATTCACCATGTTTGAGCCTCCAAAATCCTAGTTTCCTCCTCTCAAGTTCAGATAAGAAGTTGAAGAAAGAGAAAATGTGTTGGTTTGAAGTTAAAGATTTGACTTATATAGTTGCTTTGTCATCTCCAATCACTTGTACATCACTAGGCCATCAAATGTTCCTCATTTGCTCTTATTCTAACCCCTCATGACTCCAATTATGACTCCGTTAACTCACTTGTTGTTGTTCTTAGCATAAAAGTCCATTTTTGGATGGTCCGATGCCTGGTTTTGCATCTCGAACCGCGACCCACGCGTACTACCATGTCTCTAACCACCAATTAAACATTCCATATTGACTCTTTAGCCAGTTTTATTCAATTTGTGTGTGATATTTCCCTCAGCCTGGTGTTAATTCGGTTAAACTACCCGGTACCCACGTCGACAAGCATATCGAGGCGATTACTTAACACACGGTCTCACACGTCAAATGTAATATAATAATGCACATTGCGATACCATGTACACTATTTCAAGATAAACATCGCAAATCAATCCATTCAGCACACAAAAGTACTATTTACCTAACTTCAAGTGCGCACAAGCCTAATTGCATGTCCTACGAGCGTCTTAGTTGTCCGCCACATCTGCAAACATGTCATAAATAACAACGAATTATATTCAGACCATTATAGTTCTTCCCAACGAGGTGAAATCTCATCCCAAAATTTAAATTAAACTAAATATACTTACTGGCAAATAAGTGGGGATACCGTCGTCGCATAGTAGACTCAATTTCCTAAGTGAGTCCCTCGGTCTCGTAATGCTGCCAACGTACTAAAACCTTTAAGATCTCCTTATTCCTCAAAATTCGATTCCTCCTATCCATGATTTCCACAGGTTGCTATTCATATGACACATCTGGTCGCATCTCAATCTGATGTACATCAGCCATAGGCCTCAGTCCTAACTTAGCTAGCCTTAACATGGAAATACGAAACACTAGGTGTACCCCTGCCAACAGCAGTGGCAACTCCAAATGATATGCCACTCTGTCGATGCGTTCCTCGACTCTGAATGGCCTAATATATCTTGATGCTAGTTTCCCCTTCATGTCAAACCTTTGATAATCTTTTCAAGGCAAAACTTTCAAATACACCAAGTCCCTAACCTCGTAGCTCAGATCCTCGAGGTACTTATCCGCATACTTTTTCTGCCTATCTTAAGCCGCCTGAAGTCTCTGCCTGATCCGTCTTACCTTTTTAGTATGGTCAACAACAACCGTAGGTCCTATAGCCACTACATCTTCCAGTGCCGCCCAACATGTTGGTGACCTGCAAGGCCTACCATAAAATGCCTTAAATGGTGGCATCGCGATACTCACCTGATAGCTGTTGTTGTAGGCCAACTCACACAAAGGTAAGTACTCTTCCCATGATCCACCAAATTGTAGAATACACGCTCTGAGCATATCCTTGAGAATCTTAATCAATCGCTCTGACTACCCGTCAGTCTGATGATGGTACACAGTGATAAACTCTAAACACGTGCCAAACTGCTCCTGCATATTCTCTCATAGCCTCAATGTAAATCGTAGATCTCTATCAGGAAAAATGGAAACCAGTACACCGTACAATCTAAAAATCTTTCTCTCGAAGATAGTACTCAGTTGTGTAACAGAATATCTCATGGCGATCGATATAAAATGTGTCGACTTCGTCAACCTATCGATAACTAACCAAATCGCATCGTGTCTCCTCATCGTCTGAAGTAGGCCACTGACGAAGTTCATAGTTACGTGTTCCCACTTCTACTGAGGAATGGGCAGCGGCTATAGTAACCCAATCGATTTCTTGTGGTCCGCCTTCACCTGCTTGCATATATGACAACTCCGGACGTATATACCTACTTCAGCCTTCATCCTTGGCCACCAGAACAATCTCCATATATCGTAATACATCTTTGTCCCATCACGATGAACTATATATCTCGATCGAAGTGCATCTTAGAGGATGTTATCCCTGAGATCTGATACCCTTGGTATCCACAAACAACCCTTATGTCTCAAGCATCCGTCTGACCCCTCGAACCACTCATTGCACCAAAAATCCTAAGCCAAGCTACCGATCCGAAAATATCGGTCATCAACTCTTTGCAACTCAGCCTTCTACTCTAGAGACATTATAGGAACTCGCTGTTGGGGCATGTGCCATTGGTCAATCCATTAATTGTCTTTATGAATACTTTTAGTTAATAAAATAGAGCATTTCATTTGATGTTTATTATAATTAATTTGCATGTTTACAATATAATAAGATCCATGGGTATTTACAGAAATATCCTAAATGTCCCTATTCGATCATTATACTGTGAACTATAATGAATTAAGACTAGTGTGAGTCTTGATTGATGATCATATGATGATTATACATATAGGGATACGAATCAAGATCACGAGTACTTGTTAGGGAACAAAGTACTGGATCGACCCGCTATGAGAACGTCACATGGATTAAGTCATAGTCGTTTCTCTTGATATGTGTATTATTTCAGTCCTCTGACTTGAGATTACCAGAGACTTCAACATTAGGAACACGGTGATTTGACACAATCAAACGTTGTCTTTAACCGGACGATTATAAAGATTGTGATTGGTTACTGTGTGAGCAATGTGATGAAGTTGCGTAATAAAGAGAGAATTTGTCCCTCTCATATAAAGAGAGATATCCAGTGGATCCCTCAATGTGTTAGACTGTAAACTAGTCTAAGTGAATTGATATTGATCAATATCACTTGGATATTTTCAGTCTACCTAGAGATCGAGACTAGTACGATTGAACATGTTGGATGACAATTCCATGCCTTATGTTTGATCAAAAGGATATCGTGTGACAAAAGGATGTTATATACACTATTGATTAAGTTGTATCGATTTGATATTCGTACAAGTTAGGTAGTCATAATGTATTGCTAGAGGCCGTTTATGACTTGTATACCAAAACGTATTTTGGTACACTGCCAACGTTGTATGAGCCTATTGGGTCCCACGCTAAGAATGGTTTTGCAAGATTTTAAGATGGTTCTGAAAAATGAATTTTACATGATAAAATTCATGACAGAAACTTCCTCGTGGTGTATTACACTTATACTTCTTTAAGTAGGGGTATATATGTAATTTACTTAACTGTCTATATACAAGGGTTGTATAAATAGACGCTTTAAGTTAGAACACATGTACGAAAAATTAAGGGCCGAAACTCTATTTTCGTTTCAAAAACGTATTAGGGTTTTCTAGTACGATCAGGATCATTTTGGAGAGAAACAAAAATGTTTGGTGTTCTCTCGAAACTAGCACTTCAAATCTCGACCGCGATTCCTGTGTGGACTACTGGTAGAGGGCGTTCGTCGTTGGCAAAGCCTTAGAGATCGATAAACCTTCAGAAAGGTATATTGCGACTGAGGTATGATTAAGTTTTCATGGTTTAAAATTTTTTTAATGAAATTAGATTCGGATTCTGTTAGGGTTTTTGTCAAAATAGTTTTGTGATTTCTGCTGTGTATGAACCCCAAAACCTAACACTCGCATCCGACAGTAAATTTGTAGCTCAACAATACTTATGTCAAACACAACACCGACGCCACTTCAAGCAACCCGTGCTCATGTATCATATGTCGCAGTACTATCTGGCTCTCAATGTCACTCTTGTTCAGCGCATCAACTACGACATTCGCCTTACCCGGAGGATACTCAATGGTAAAGTCATAGTACTTTAGTAGCTCGAGCCATTGCCATTGTCACATGTTCAACTATCTCTCAGTAAACAAATACCTTAAACTCTGATGTTCTGTGTATAGCACGAACCTCTCACCATACAGATAATGCCTCTAGGTCTTTAGTGCAAACACGACAGCTAGAAGCTCCAAGTCATGCATTGGATAGTTCACCTCATGAGGTCTTAACCATCAAGATAAATAGGCCATTGGGTGTCCATCTTGCATCAACACACCACTCAACCCAATGCCTGATGCATCAATATAAACTAAAAAACCTTTACATGCTACAGGTAAGGCCAAAACTGGCGCCGAAGTCAATTTCCTTTTTAGCTC
The DNA here is from genome assembly GCA_039657365.1 of Stephania yunnanensis. Classification (NCBI taxonomy): domain Eukaryota; kingdom Viridiplantae; phylum Streptophyta; class Magnoliopsida; order Ranunculales; family Menispermaceae; genus Stephania; species Stephania yunnanensis. Next base: position 31,041,872 of record CM077582.1, on the reverse strand, counting down.
CTACCAAGCATCCTCGCATTCCTATGACCATTCAAATCTAACATCCTTCTTAGTCAGTCTTGTCAACAGCGCCGCAATCATCGAGAAGTCCTGTACAAACTTAAGACTTTGCACGTTCCGAGCAAAGGTGTAGATGACAACACATTAAATTAGACTCCTAATATAGTAATGCACTGACTTAATTAATCCTATACCCGACTCAAAATTCATGGAGTTCATTTGGTTTACATAGCCACTAAGTTAACAAGCGACTCAAGAAATTTCAGAGTTATGATACGTCAGGACTCGCAACCCAAACACAATTAAGATCCCACTTTCAAGACAAAGACTCGGCCAAAACAAAGGCCATCAACTACTTACAAGCTTGATTGGTCTATACATTAAAACACACAAGTTCAAATTTCACTTAGTCCAGTGAAAGCACTCGAACTAAATCTTTTATTTAAGGAGTTTCATAACTTCTGCCTTTATTTATTATATATTTTCTTTTTATATTTTTTCTTCAATTTTTTCAAATAATACGGTCCTTGCTCCATTTCTTATGGACAGATTTTGTCACTTTTTCCCACCACAAGTTTCCCTGCTCCATTTCCTGTGGAAACCTGTGGGACACTCTACACTAAGAAAACTCCCTTTAGTACTTCTCACTTTCACTATAATCAAGCAAATCCCCTAATGCGGTTTAAAATAATATCACTTGTACAAATTTGACCATCTACTAGCTTTCGTTATCTAGCACAAAGTCCAACCATCAACTAAGCCCCTAATCATGAAATCATAAAAATGTAGAGCTACGAACTCAATTGAGTGTTTCTCCTCATTTTCCTTAGGTTTAAGTTAAAAAGGCAACTGTAATGTACTCATCCACAACAAAATGCATGAACAAAGTTTCGGGTGACTCTATATGCAATTAAAAAAAACTATACTAAATACATGCATGAAAGTGTATCATATCCTAATGAAATGAGAAAGAAGTATGAAAAACAAGAAATGGAAGAAATGATATAAAACACCACCATTACCATCCATAACCACATATAAAAATAAACAATCTCACCTGCGGTCTTTCACAAAGAATCCATCCAAATCAATCCACAATCTCTAAAATACCCTCTAACTTATTCTGAACCTTGTCCTCAAGGTTCAAAATAAGTCAAGGAATCCATCCAACAAAAAAGAAAATGACAGTGGTAAAGAAAAACATGGATAAGAAGATGATACAAATGCATGCATAATAAAAAGTCTCTAAAAATCAGTGAATACACAAAATCTGTCATGTGTAGGTGACTAAGGAATTTATGAAAGAACAATCATAACAAGAGCAAGAACGAGAAAACATAGGAGTTAACTCAAAAAAAATTCAATTAAGTCTTGCGAGCCCGAAGTCTATCAACTAAGAGTGAAATCAACAAGATGATGGAATGAAGTTTAGGGTTTTGGATCTACTAAAAACTCGCCACTAATGTAGCGACTTAAGTTGGATATATCCCAACCAAGTCTTTAAGCACCTAAAATTCATTAAAATGGTAATTCCTAAAAAAGATGCTCAAATTATGCTTAAAAATTGTAATCCAAAGTCAAACCTATAAAACTCAGTACTCAAATCCTCTAATGAACGTCAAACGTAACATAACACCTATAAAAATAAAGAGACCAAATTAGAGTGTTATTATAAATAATAATAAAAAAACTAAAACTGAACTAAAACTAAAATAAATGCAAGAAATAAATAAAATAAAATAAAAATGAAGCTCGACTGCTTTCCAAGGAGCCGCCTTTCTTTTTAGTCTTTGGCTAGACTTGGCGTGATTGATCACGTGATGCCCTCTCCTTTAGAGATGTCAACAAGAAATGGCACATCTACGTATTTGGGCAATGAAGCATGCACACTCTCTTTCAGATTTAGGAGCTCATTCGAGACTTCCAACACGAAAGAATCTGACGCATCAGGATCGTCCAACACAAAGGTGTCGATAGTGTAGAAGATCTGCAAACGCTCCCTTACTTCCACCCCCATATAAGGTGTACCAAATGTGCATGGGAGGGTGGGTGGTTGCACCAACACCAGAGGTTGGTCTTCCTCGCTCTCTATCTGCGGCTTCTCTGGCTTATCTGAAATGATATCAATTTTCATCTCATTTTCCCCCTCATTTAGTGCTATAACAATCAATTGCTCAATTTGAAAAACTTCATATTCTTTTGATGTTTCTCTCAAATACTCTTCCATCTGATTAACCTCATTCACCTCAAAAAATTTTAATGTATCAACACTCACATCCTCCTCTGGGTTAAAAATTGGTTGTGCACTACACAACTCTTCCTCATGAGTTATATTTTGAAGCCTAACATTATATTAAATAAATTGAGTTTCCAAGCCTTTCAAGCCCGGAATCTCAAAATCAATTTGTCGAATCTCTTCAAGAATCCGATTGACTTTTTGCTAATTATCTATCAATTGCTTCATCATATCTTCCGAGGAGGTCTTTTGATGAAACTATTGATTTCTTTCATGTTGAGGAATCTATGGGTTTGACTTGAGCCCAAAGAAGTCGGGTTATAGCGATGCATAGCTAGAATAGTGATAATTCTCATACTATGGATAATAGGGACAATTATGTGCAGAATGAGAATAGTCTCCACAAATTTCGCAAACCTCGACCTATTGCACAAAAGAATGCATGTTAGAAAATTGATATACATTATGTGACATACCTACCCCATTCATTATAATAATGTGAGTCTTCAAACCGACCATAATTATGGGGGTAGGAGGAGTCCATTGCGGGGTTGCCTGCATACATGTTAAAAGTAATGGACTAGATAGGCAAAATAAAAATAAAAATAAAAAAGTAAAGAAAGAAAAATATCAATCTCCGGCAACGGCGCCAAAAATTGACGCGCGTCAAACGCGTCAATAAAGTAAAGTTTCTAAACCAACTATTTTGTAGAATAGTGGCAAATAGTCAATCCCACATATATTCGTAGTCTTTCTTAGGTTAAAAACAACAAAAAAAAGAAAATCAGGGGTTTTAAAATAAATTAATTTAACTAACTAATTTAACTAAACTAAATAAATAAAATAACTAAACTAATTTTGAAAAAAAAATAATTAATACCTAAGTAACACCTAGGTGTACAGTTCCATAAATCAAGATCAAGATTCAATGGCAATCATGGTCTTCAATCTTTCCCAAAAATTCATTAATTTATAGTATCCTTCATTAGCTATAGAAAATCAACATCCGCTAGAAATTCCTCGTTCCCTTAATCTCGATAGTCAGGACGTTCACCACTAACTGCTTCTCTAATTAATGTATAACCTTATACATCCGCCAATCGGGTTTAACATACTAACCCCAGTAATATGGATCTGTGGGAACACTAATCCTAAATAATTGGGTCGCATCCGCTCCCAATTTAACCTAGATTCAATTATTGCATACTTAAGAAGCGAAAGGGTTTGACAGCAAATGGGTGAGTGCTCGTCACTCTATTGGTCCAAAAGCACAATTACACGAAAACTAATAGTTAAAATAATTTTATATTGTCCACCTAAAAGAATGCATCGGCAGTATACATACCCTAGATCTAAATAATGATCTTTAAAAGAAACAACAATGAAATAGGAGAATTTAAACTAAATTAAATAATAAAATAAAAGATCTTACATAATATGTCATGAGTCCATGATCTCGACTTGTTTCTCCTCCAACCTAGGCAAGGAGTTGATTAGCCGAACATCGTCGTCGAAGAAAGTCGATGACAAAACAATAATAATCAGTGATAAAAATAATAAACCTAAGTTCCTAATATATAAAACTACTAAAAATTTGTCTCGGGAGGTGAGAGAAACTAACTTTGGGGGTTGGGGAGGTGACTTGTGCGCCAAGGAGCATCGTAGGGCTATTTTTTGCTCAAAACTGGTGTCCACCACGTGTCTGAATCTCATTGGTTCATTTCCTACTAGAGCACTGACGTCGCGTCGTCTGATTGGAGAAAACCCCTGCTGATGACGTGCTGGTGTAGTGGGAGACCGATACGTGGCGCACAGGAGGCGGAGAAGAAAATAGCGTAGAGTTGGTGAAGATGTAGGAGACAGTGCTGATGCACATCCCAAGGCAAATGGAAGAGCTGTTGAACGAATGAAATGTTGTTGGTTTGTGACGTGGCTATAAATGCGATGTGGCGGCATGTGATTGGCGAAGAGCTAATGAGTGACACGCTTGGAGATGGTGAGAACGCGCCATGTGGCAGCTGCTAGAACATGATGTTGATTGTTGTTGTGATAGAGAACTGCTAATGTGGCGACGTGTGATTGGTTGAGAGAATATATGCGCTGATGTGGAAGCTTCTAATTGGTTGAAATATGTTGTCTCGTATGCTACCAACTGCGCAATACTTAACTCGAGGCAAACTATCCAGCATCCGATCACAGCATGTAAATACTCCATTTTGAGTACTTTCTGCCACAAATTCAATTGCGCACTCCGTTTCACATGGAAATGATTAATAAATATAATTAAATATATATTTTAGATACTTTTCATAATTAAATATACTAAAATAAAGTACTAAATAACTATAAATACCGACTTATCAGTAATCCTGGAAAATCATCAAGAAACATGTCCGGAATGTCACAAACGATAGGGAAATCCTTTATCTTAAGCACCATCTTACGCTTCCGCTCTACCATAGTAGTGTACGTCTCCATCTCCTGCGATGTCAATAATCTGTCGCGAGTGATAGGTAATGCAGTTGCAGCTCCGACAAATGTGAACCTTGGAATTCCATCGATGTCAAAACTTACAGTATTTTTGAAACAGTCAATCTATGTATGATAAAATGATAGCCAATCCATCCCGAACTTCGCGTCGAACTCCAAGTACTCTAGCACTCTCAAATCAGGCGATAGCTGATTTCCCTCAATCTCCACAACACAAATTCGGCAAATTCTGCTAGGGTAAATTTTATCCCCAACTGTTGTGATGAGAATAAAATGTGTATCTAAGGTCTGTGTGCGTCCAGAAATAAAAGATAATGTACTATCAAAATCCATCATAATATGCATAGGAAAACCATAGACAGATAACGCACCCCTCAACTAGCTATTTGGTCGCCTTCAGGTCTGATTGCGTGACCTCTTATGCTGCGGTCAGGGCCCTATCTTTGGCCTGCTCCATTTGTGGTGGTACTGGTGCTAGTCTGGTATAATCTACCACAATATGCCACACCTGACCGCAACGGTAGCATGTGCAACTCTTTGATCTGCCAGAACTCCTCTGACTCGGTGTTTGACTCTGGCCTCAACTCTGGCTTCTCATACCTTTGTCTTACCTCTACTGCCTAGGCTGATCGACAGGTGTAGAAACTGTGGAACATACCATCTGACGGTCATCACGTCGATCTTTGTCCTCACCTCTGCTACCCTGACCTGACTACCACTCTCCTCTATGAGGTCTCTAGCCGTGTCTCGGTCGATCCTGATCCCTCCATTGTCTTTTTGGCCTCTAATCAGATAGAGATCCTGATGTTGGTTGACTCTACTAACCCTGCAACGCAGCTTGAACAACTCGTCAATTGGCTATATGAACCATGTAGGTCTCGTATGTGAGGCACCTGTCGTAAACTTCAGTTAGTGTGCAAGCTCCGCTAGATACCACTGTGCTCGATATCCTCTCATCCAGACTCCGGAAAAAATAATATATCTGCAGTCGGTTGGTACCTGCTATGTCCATGGAATACGACAACAGATATCTGAACCTCTCCATGTAAACGGTGACCGATATATCACCCTGCACTAGGGACAAAAAATACTCCCTCAAGCGAACCCTAACCTCCGTCTGTATATACTCATCCATGAACACTGTCCGGAACTCTGCCCACATAGTCACGGCAGAATGAGTCGCCATATAAGTAGTCCACCAGATGGCTGCATCGGCTCTCAAACAGAAACTCGATAATCGCGACCAATTGATCTCCTCAACTCGGAGCAAGTCATGTAGTCGCTCGTGGGATAATAGCCACCTTCTGGCTACCTCTGGGTCTTCGGCCCCATAGAAATATCCCGAAGAGAACTTAAGGAAATTCCTCATCTTATTAGCCTCTGATGTCATATGGCTTCCAGAAGTCGATGCCACTATTGGCTGCTCGGTTGTAGTAGGTGTAAGCACTACTGGAGCCTCCGCTAGAACTATGGTTAGTGTACCCATCTCTATCTCTGATGCAACCGCCTGCACCTGAACCTCGGTTGAAGTAGGCATTACGACTGCCTATGTAATAGTCGGTGTAGCCGCAACAATAGTAGGAGGAACACTAACCTCCCCGAGCTCGCATCATATCCATCAGCATCGCGAACCGATCATCCATCGTCCGCTCCAACGACTCCAAAGTCAAGGTCGGTTTTGTCAGATCACTGGTATCTCCGACCTCAGGCTGGGTATATGATGGTTGTCTATCCATCAATATTTGCATTGAAAAATGTACGCCCAATCAGCCTCAATACCAATATACGTGTATTATATGTATAATACACTCAAAATATAACACGTATATCTTTACATTCTACCCATCTCACCTCTCTTCCTAACTAGGACTCTAAGCAATTCCTTTGGGTTTCCACGTCTAAAGTTATTCATCAGATATTATCCAATTGCACCACAAATGTACCCGTATCAGAGTTAACTTCCAAGTCTTCGAGGTTCACTAACTTTGCTCTGATACCAAAATGTAACAGCCCATTTTCGAAATGGACCGCCACGAGGGCTGATGTGAGCCCACAACCTGGCCTACTAGCGCCACCTATGTCCCATATGCCAACTCAACAACCATTTAATCAAAATTAACCTCAAATGACAACAAATTACTGTTTAAATTGTTACTGAGCTCAAGTCATCTGTTAAGATCATTGTAAACCCAAATAAATCACAACGGAAGTCTTTAGCACGAAAAAATATATATAACAGTAAATTCATGCAAGTAACTCTGAAACCTAGTGTAGAAAACCTATATATCATCATAGATCAAAATGTACCTCAATGAAACACAATATCAACAGTATAAAGTCCTATTGTATCACTCTCAAACCCAAATCCCAAAATAAAACAAAATAAGTATATACAAATGTATAAGCCATGTTAAACGTCTCTGTATTCTGGTAGCTTGCTCTTGCCCTGACTAGTACTAAGATCAGCACTTAAGCCATCATAAAAAAATAGATGACGAGTCCAGAGTGGGTATTCTCAAGGAAATTAAGTGAGCAATACGAAAAGTAAATACTGAGATTTAAACAAAACAGTTAAATAAACATGCTGAAATAAAATATAGGCAACTATGCTCATCGAATGCATATGTAATAGTGGAAGCTCGAAGTGTGTGTTCCTATCCCATAGGGTTAAACTAGCGCCATACTTCAGATTCCCAATAGACTACTGCCAGCGAGTAGCACTCGAGCAAGGCTAGTATATGGATCTGCTAGGTGGTCGGCGTGGAACCTACGATAGACCCACACGTGCCCGTCACTTTCTCAGGTAACCCTATTCACCGAGATGGCACATGTGTTATGGCCTAGTGGATGTACACACAGAAATGGCACGAAGGGAGAGCCTCAATGTCCGTCCATTATACACATACTAAGAATAGAGTATTAAAAGATAGGAAATGAATTCAAAAACAAAAGTAAATACCGCTCAAATGATTTCAGTTAGGATACTACACACTTCATAATATACTTTGTGTCCCGTCACTAGCCCACCGATCCGGCTCCACCTAGTCCCAAATATCCCAAATTATGGCTCGTAATGACCTATTTCCATGTATAAGTGATATTAAGTCATTTGTATGTGTTTTCAATCATTTTACATAATTTATGTCAGAACAAGGGTGCATTAGTGCGTTAGGTCTGGGCATTAGTGCGCTAGATGCCCAAACAGTTATACGTTCTTGGTGCATTGATTTTCTAGCCTAGCGCGCTAGTGAAACTAGATGCTGCAATTAGTGCGCTAATTTGCTAAAACGTTTTATGGTTTTCTACCACCCTACCAACCCAACAACAGCCATAATACCAACAACAACACTTCATAGCACTAGAAACTCATCATAACAAAACTCAATAATCACCAAAACCATTACCAATACTTTTAATATTATGATCAAAAGATAGAGAAAGTGAAGATAGGTGTGATTATCACCTTGGACTAGATGTTTCACTCCTCCAAACTCTTTGGTTCACCACGTTTAAGCCTTAAAAACCCTAGTTTCATCCTCTCAATTTCGGATAAGAAGTTGAACAGAGAGAAAAGGTGGTGGTTTGAAATCAAAAATTTGACTTATATAGTTGCTTTGTCATCTCCACTCACTTGTACATCACTAGGCCATCAAATGGTCCTCATTTGCTCCTATTCTCACCGCTCATGACTCCAATTGTGACTTCGTTAACTCACTTGCTATTATTCTTAGCACAAAAGTCTATTTTTGGACTGTTCGACGCCCGATTTCGAGTCCCAAACCGCGACCTACGCATACTACCATGTCCCTAAATACCAATTAGATATTCCATATTGATTCTTTAGCCAATTTTATTCAGTTTGTGTGTATTATTTCCCCCGGCCTAGTGTTAAGTCGGTTCAACTATCTGATAACCGCATCGACAAGCATATCGAGGTGACTACTTAACACACGGTCTCATATGTCAAATGTAATATAATAACACACATTGTGATGCCATGTATACTATTTCAAGATAAACATCGTAAATTAATCCATTCAGCACACAAAAGTACTATTTACTAACTTCAAGCGCGCACAAGCCTAACTGCGGGTCCTACGAGCGTCTGAGCTGTCTTCCATATCTGCAAACACGTCATAAATAATGGCGAATTATATCCAGGTCGTTACATGCTTAGTTTTGGTTTACTTTGAGACTTTAAGTTATAACAAAGGTGTTAGAGACTCTAAGTTAGTTTTCAAAGATGAATTGGATATATATTATGAACTGTTAGGAGATGCTAGTCCTTTTAGGCCCCTCCCTACTTTATTGTCTATTTGTTGTATTTTTCAATAGGCTACTTTTACCGGAGGTGCCACCGAGCTTTTTTATAAAAATATAGATAATATTCCATATGACTTCTTAATTTGCTCGAATTAAACAAATCATGAACTGAAGTTTGTTGAGGACATAAATTTATCTTTGGAGCATTATTAAGGACTAATATGAAAAGTATTATGAGGTAAAAAGTTGATTGTGTGGTTAAGGTTCCTAATTAGGTAATTAGGCTAAATCATGACTTAGTGAGACGGGTCCTGATAGTGAATTTTAACCTAATTACGTTTTTAGATAAATTGAGGTGTGACATATGAAATTGGAAAATTAAGTTGCTAGCTAAATGAGGTGGTTTAAATTTTGAAATTAAAATAATCTCAAACTTTGGGTTTGACCTACATAAGACTAATTGTTTGTGTGTTTGTATAGGTTTTGTAATTTTTTAAATTTATTTATTTCTTAAAAATTAAACCACCTCATTAAAAAAATAACTTTAATAATTTCATATGCCAGATGGACATCAATTTGCCTAAAAAAGTAGTTAGACCAAGAATGACACAAAACACAAAGTTTGAAATTATTTAAACACAACTATTGGTTTGGGATTATTTAGTAACAAAAAAAAGTTTGAGATTATTGTGATTATTTGCCCTAAATATAATGCTTTAGCCACGTCAGTTCCATACCAGACCCAATTTAATTTCTTTTAATTAGTTTTAAAAATAATTTGACATATGTTTTTTTTAAATTAATTAAATTTGAAATTCGCGTCACGTTAGCGCCACATAATGAGCAATTTAACTTCTTTTAGTTCTAAATATACTTTTGACATTTGTTTTTTATTTTTTAAAATTGAGTAAATTTGAATTTAAAAAATAGTAAATTTTTACTTTTGCCACGTCAGCACTGTTAAATCCTTGATTTCAATAAACCTATATTAGAAGTAATTACGAGATTAGTGAGTCTTGATTACGACACACGTATTGTGGATTATGATTCGAATTGGTGAAAAAAGATTTCACTAGGTTAATGTTATTTTTTATTGATGAATGTCTAGTGTGTGTACTATATAATATTTTGTCACAAATCGGAGTGAATTGAGATCGTATGGTGTTATATAAGATAATTGGAGTGTGTTGAGCTGTATACTCAATTTTCGTCATAATCTAAGTTGCAAGTGCTGTTTGAAGGGTACGAGTAGAAACAAAAATATTAGTTGCTCAAAAACTAGTAAATCAAGTGTTAAGTATTGCCTTAGTTTGCGTGAAAGTCAGAATTGTTGGTAGTGTAAAATGAGAACAAAATTTGTGCGAGATCTTGCCTCGAGTTACATGTCAGTTTGTGGTGGCTGAGGTTGAGAATGAGTACAAATTGGTGCAAGTTTGGTTAAATATGGCAAGAGGATTGGTTGGTATGGTTTTATTAAGTTGTTGAATAAGTTAAGATTTTCGAGGTTTTGGTGTGATCTAAACTATTGTTATTGATATTTTATGAAGTTGGACTATTTTGTCAAGAGCTTGACTCGATCTGGTCAAAAAATTGGATCCCAAAACGAGCACCGGAAGTCAAAACACGTCAAAATAAGGATTTTGAAAATTTATAAATAAAAAAGAAATTAAACTATTAAAGTAGGCAGCTAACGGATTTATTTAACAAGTTAGAAAAAACAAGTCAATATTTCCTTAACCCTCTAAACTCCTTCTCTCGCTCTTCGATCTCCCTATGCTCGGTTTCCTCCCGATTTCTATCTGTAAAATAGTAGAGCATCGTGAGAGGATTAGTTTGAGCAAAATTTTTGCAACGAAAACATGGTATTTGGCTCAAAATTTTGGTAAGTCCCAATTCTTAACATTCCTCTCACTTGAATTTGAATTCTCCCGATTTTTATTTTTCTCACAGATTTTTAATGGAAATTGGTAGAAATTATTATGAATTGGTATATTGGGTTGATTTGCCAATTTGAAATAAATTCCACCATCGTAAATTAGGGTTCTAATGAATTGAGTTAATGCAATTTAGTTGAGAATTTTTTCTTAGTTATTTTTATAGTTGAACTTGATTGACATTAAGATTCTTGATGAATTGGCTATTAATTTTCATCCAAATTGATTCCACATGTTTTAGAAATATTTTAAAATTGGTAATGAACGACTTCCTGGTTTTTGGTGTCGCGTTTGAGGATTTAATTGCAAAAACCTCGATTTTGAGAAGATTTGATAGTTCAAAATTAATTAAGTTTGCTTCATCAACATGACATATTTGAAAATCCATAACTTCTTCATTTGTAATCCGATTTGGGTTTTTTTGGAGTCAATGAAAATTATGAAGTGAAATGTACCTCTTCAATCAATGTTACAAAAGATTAAATAGCTACCCCAAGTTAAGCTAGTTGAAGGCTAGTCGAGATTGTTATAAATTATTACTTTGGAAAATAGTTTTTGAACGTACTTTTGCCGCAATGTCTTTAGGGTAAGTAGGGAAGCTATTGGAGCAACTTGATTTTAAGGTAATCTGGCACTCCAGGAACTCCCAAAAATTTAGCTCGAATTTGGTTGGTTGTAAGTAAACCCTACATTGATATTTTGATGTTTATCTACATATTTTTGTACGTGTAATTGCTATAAGCCAACATTGTATTTTATGACATTATTGTTCATGTATACATGCATTGGAATAAGGTGCGAGAGGTCTAAGAAGAGTTGATAACTCTGATGTGATGGGATTGGGTCAAGAACCTTTACGACTAATCTAGTCATCATTTATTTAATGTGCTCAAAATCGAGTTTCCTTAGGTGTCGGAGGGTCCGGGAGTCCTGGAAATCGAGCTCACTAGGTATTAGTGACCACTTATCTGACGGATTACTTTACATGGTATCATGATTTTCCATTACTATTCTCGTACCACTTTCGGGAGTTGACATCTGATTGTAGTTAGTGAACAAGAAAAAAAAAAGAATTTCATATTGGCATTTATTTCCTTGAATTTGTTGGGTTGTATTGAAATGCAATTATATGTCTCCATGTTATCGGACTTGTCTTTTGTAAGAGTACATATCAGTGTAGATATTCACTCATCTAAAATCCTCGAGTTGTTTTTGATTATGTCAGACATATGGTGAAGATGTAATAAAAGAACGAACTTAGAAAACTTTAGTAATTTCTTTATGTTCTTTTACCTTATCTGCATATTGATTTTGATGTTATTGTGTTTTGGGCACTTTGGCTTAGACTAGGCTTTGACATAGTTCGTGGTATCTGTGATGACTTGATATTATTTTGATATCGTTGGGTTGCATAATTTGAGATTTTAAATAGTGTTTTGAAAAAGAAATAATATCGTAGTTGGAACGATTTATGAAATTGTTTCAAGATTGATATAGAAAGCTTAAAATGCTTTAGTTTGGTTTCAAACTTCAATATATGAATTGTTATGTGAGCTGGTGAGACATGAATCCTTCTAAGCATTTTCATCCTACTGTTTACAAGTAGTTTGGATTTTAGGTAGCCCAAGTTACAGGGGAAATGCTGTCGAAATTTGTTTAGAAATGTAAATTCGAGAGGATATGATTTCCTAATTTGATCTGATTAAGAAAAAAAAAGACTTTGAATTTAGCTCGAGGATAAACACGTATCTCAAGGATTTCATTGAATTGATGTCAGATAATGAATTAATTAAGGAGTTTATATGCTAATTAACTAGATTATAAGAGGATTTGGAATAATCTAGGCCGCTTAGATGCCTTAATGTAGAGTGGTCTGAAAAACGCCAATTCATTGCCAAGTCATGTTTAACGAACAACCAGTCGATGGAAAATGGGTGGAATAACCATGAATGAGACTTTCGGAGGATTTTATGTCCATTTAAAAAAAAAAAAGTTTTTTGTGACCAAAATGTAATAAGGATAAAGTGTTGTGACCACGAGTGAAATTGCCTGACTTTTATGAATTAAAGTTATATAACTATAGTTATTTTAACACATTTAAATAAAAAATTAAGTTTTTAGCATTTATACTAGAATTTTATGGATTTTCTTAAATTGCAATTTCAAATTATACTAATGCTAGGGTGATCCGAAATGGTACATTCGGGATGGACACCCAGTGTTGGTGCCCATCCATTCACGCATTGGGATATGTTTGCATACGCATCGATGCATAATGGATGGACATTATTAATGGGTGTCCAACGCTGATGTCCCATTCCGCGTCATCCTAGTATTTTCCTTCAAATTAATTTTTTTTAAATTATTTATAAATTTTAAGTTGGCGAATTATAAGGTGAAGGGAATGTGTCAAACCTTGACACCCTTATACGTGAGTGACAAAGGGCCGATGACGCCCGGTCAAAAGAAGAAAAGAATGCATAATTCATACAATATAATAATGTTATTCATAGAAAAAAAAACCAATATAATAATAAATTATGTGTTAATAAAGCCTTCCCTTCATTTAAAAAATAATGTGTTAGGAAAAAATAAAAACTCTTTGCCGCTTTCCTATCTTATCAAAACCCAGCACTTCTTTTATTGATTCCCCTTCGTGATTTTTGATCTTGAACCACCATCGATCCTCTTTTTTTTTTATCGGTGGTGGTTTTAATCATACCCTTTTGCAATTCATTTATCTAGTAAGCCACATATCTAGTCAAATTTATGAAGATTGGTTCCATTCTTATTGTGGTATATCCTCCTTGACGGTTGTGCGTGAATTTGTATAATGATTGGGTTTGTTTTCTCTTTAGTTTTTTTTTGTTATTTTATAGTTAGTTTGATTTCCCTAATTGAAAGTTTTTTATTATTTTCCCTTGTTAGAAGTCTTAGGTTTTTTTTTTCATTTTTGAAACTATCGTTATTTATTTTGTGGTTATAATGTTTTTGGTGTATTGTCATGTGTATTAAATGTTGTAGAGGGTAATCCTTGATGTCGGTGTGTTTCAATTTCATAATTGCATTTTACAATTAAATGGATGACAATTTTTTGAACAAATATGATTAGTGAATCAATGTACTTTTTGTAGGCCAATTGATTTTCTCTATTTTATTTGGGAGCGGCTAAACATACCACAATTATTGCTTATAGGATCCAATTTTAATTTGTTTATTAGTTCCAATTATACCATTGAGGAAATGACCAAATTACACTTCATATAAAAGGTCTTTTCTTCACATACCCCACCTCTCTTCTCTTTCACCAACTTGACCTCATTTGAAACCCCAAAGACGACTCCACACTCTCATCTACGACAACTAAAAACGCGTGAATCTACAAGGAATCAACTCAGCAATTCCATTCTCTCCTTGTTTCCGCTCTTTTGGTGGATTTTTTCGAGTTTTTTGGCCATCATTTTCACTATTATTGACGTTCGTTGTTTTTTCGTTTTAAGGGCTTTTGATTTATTGATGAATTCCACATTTTTGGTACAAAATGTTGAAGGAGTCGTCAAAACGAAGCCTCCTTGACAAGGACGAACTATTTTTATGGTTTTTTATTGGGGATTTTCATCGAGGAAGTACCTATATTTTTGGTTGTTGTCCTCGTGTTGTGCAGAGCGACAGAGCCAAAACATATAATTACATGTCGGTTTCGTTTAGCCGACATACTGTACATACCCACGTAGTTGCTAGTTGGATCCCACTCGATTAGATATATGAATTTTTAACTGAAGTGTTGGGGCATAATTGTTCGTGATATTACCAACATTATCTTATACTATAGACCGTAAGGCCTGTAAAGGTTTCAGTTAGTGTGCACTATAATCATATTTATACCCCACCAGTTTACTCTATGGACCCCGCCCGATTGTATATTAGGATTTTAAGCAATTGTCGGAATTACAAGTCCATGATATTATCGACAATATCGGTTAACAAAGACTGTTACTCTTGTAGAGGTTTCGGTTTTTCTAGAACGCAATCTTACTTATACCCCACCAAATTACTACACGACCCCACCAGACTATATCTTCGAATTTTAGTACAAGCACGACAGATCTGTTGGGATTCGACAAAGATAGACCCTCATAAACCTCAGCGACCATGAAAGGCGAAGAAAATGAGTTTTTTGGGTTTTGTGAAAGTTTTGATTTCGGGTATGAATGTTAAAAATGGGTTATGGGTGAGTTTTTATTTGTTGAAGATTAGGATAATAAAAGATTTTTTTTTTTTAAAAAGTTGGATCGTTTTTAGGGGTGGGCAAACCGCAATTTGGTGGTGAAAACCACCAAACCGCGACCAAACCGAGAGTTTACAATTTGGTCATTTTGCAAACTGCGAACCACCAAAATCGCAACCAAACCGAACTGCGGTTTGCACGATTTGGTCAGTTTGGTTTCACAGTTTTTCTTGTTACATGTTTTCCAAAAAAAAAAAAACGGTGGTGGGAGGCGACGGTGAGAGATCACTAGTAGGAGATGGCGATGGGAGGCATGGAATTGCGGGAGGCGATGGTGGGAAGCAACTGTGAGAGGAGGAGATCAGTGGGAAGCAGTAAAGGAGGCATAAAGCGTAGGAGCCTAGGAGGTGGTGGTGAAAGGAGGTGGCGGTGGGACGCGGTGGTGAAAGGAGGTGGCGGTGGTGGGTGGTGGGAGGCGTCGAGTGGCGCGATGGAAGGAGGCAAGCGGTGAGAAGCGGCAACAACGATGGCTGGTAGGTGGCGGCGATGGCGACCGGCGGGAAGCGGCAGTGACAACGACTAGTAGAAGGCGGCAACGGATGGCCTCAACGGGTGGAGGCAAATATGTTTAGGATCTTGAGATGGAGGTGAAAAAATGAAACGAATGTTGTTTATATTGGTTAAGGTTAAGTTGTTTATATTGGTTAAGGTTTTAAAATGTGAATTACATAAATTTACTAAATTACCATCGGTTTAGTTTGGTGAACCGCGGTTTTTCAGAATTGTAAACCACCACCAAACCGTGATTTTGCGATTTTCAAGTTTTTCAAACCGTCTCCAAACGATGAGTTTTAAAAACCAGACCAAACTATACAGTTTGGGCGGTTTTAGGGAAATGGATGTATACCCCTAATCGTTTTGTTAACAAATTAAAAAATTGGGTATATGAAATAATAAGGTCCTTTAAGCAAAAATTGAGGTCCAATGGGTCGATCTTCTTTTATTTTTGGTCATGTCGGCTGTATGGAGTCCTCAATGAATAATAAAATTTCTATTAAAAAAAAAAAACTCTTAATGTTTGTGAACGAACTTTGTCGCACGTTGCACACATTTGCACCCTCTCAACTCCCAAAACTTTCTCCCCAACAACAAATCGCACAAAACCAAGCAAGGAAGACATGGCCACCTCAGTCGGTGCTACGAGGGTCACCTTGGGCTTCTACCCTTCAACTCTTCAAACGCTCTGCAAACAACGCCCCCAACAGGCTCTTCCCCTCAAACCTCATCCCTTCATTCACCTCAAATCCCTAAATTCCCCCTCTCATGTCCGCAGCTTCTTCTCCGCGTCTCGGCAGCGCTTCGCTGCTCGCGCGGACTCCAACAACGGCGCCGAGCCTTGCCACTACGATTTTGACCTCTTCACTATCGGTGCTGGGAGCGGCGGCGTCAGGGCCTCGCGTTTCGCGACTAATTACGGCGCTTCCGTGGCGGTCTGCGAGCTTCCCTTTGCTACTATTTCTTCCGAGACTTCTGGGGGCGTGGGCGGAACGTAAGTGGGCACTTTATTGATGGTGTTTTTTTTTTTTTTTTTTTGTTTTAAGTCAAAATACTTTCATTTAACTTTGATGAGCAATGGTACAAAAGAGAAAGCATGAGGCGGTGAAGATCCTCATCAATCATAAGCGCCTAACTCAGAAATAGAAACCTAGTAAGGCTATGAGCTAACTGATTCGCAGACATTTTAACATAACATCAACCCAATCAATCTCTCCTTTGTCTTAACAATTTCTCGTGCTCTATACAAAACAAGTATATAATACTTAATCTACTCTAAACTTATTGAAACAATTTTGTGTTTCAATAAGAAACACAAAATTGAAAACTCCTTTGATTTCGCTTAGGAATGCACCCTTCACGCAAAAAACTGCCGTTTTACCTCATACACGAATCAGGGACATGATCTCCAATTTCCAAATTTAACTCCATAACCGCTGCATTGTGGTTGTGAAAATCCTCACTTTCTTTAACTCGATTCATTTGCACTTTGCTTGATTCTTGCCCATTCGAATGCACGTGCCCGTAACTGCTAAAGGAGGTCGTCCATTCTTCCTTGATTATCGCCTTGATTGCGGCCCCCGCAATTGAATTGATGATGCACATCACCCATTCCCAACTGGAGCCACCATTGGTCGTTTGGTTTAGGTGTTACAACAAAGGTCTCCGACTACTCCCTCTTGAGTTCAGAACCCCTTGGATAGAAAATCTTGTAGCAAAACTTATCCGGACACCACTGCGACACTAATATACAGGACGATCGACATGTAGGTGCTAGTAAAAAATTCTCATACTTTCTCACGTTAAAAGATCTCAACATGGAGTGTCTCGCTCTGCGTATACAGGGTGGTGTGGCGTCTAGAAGACGAGTGTTGTGGCAGGCTAGGGCACACACTTTGCTATGGTGGATTTGGGTGGAAAGGAATCGAAGAATTTTCAAGGACACTGAACAGGATTGGCAAGAGGTGTGGGACTCGGTTAAGAGGGCTGTGGCGTCATCATTACTGGGAGTCAATGTGACGGCCCCAGTTTCCCACAAACTGGGCCCCGCCCGGCCTAAGCCCACGTGGACCCCCGAGCCTGTCTCGCAAGGTCAACGCGGACCTAGTCAACCTTCCAATCCATCATTATACGCAATTTCACAATTTTAAGTCGAGTTATTAATAATTTTTCAATATTTTACAATTTAGCGGAAGCAATTACTACAAATTAAATAACTCAACAATAATGTAAAAAGTTAGGCAACCTAATTGTGGAACCCAGTAAAAATGTTATCATCAGAGGAGAGTAAATACAAAATTATACAAAAATATTCACCTAGCTATGGAGTTTTCCCTCTGCTACTCGTCTGCGGCTCTGCACTCAGTCAAACACGAGATTGACGAGTCCAGGTAAGTAAAATCCAGTAGAATCTAAACAATAATTCAAGATAAAATGAAACAATCTAAAAGTCATGCAGATAAAAAGAAAACTATACGGAATGCATGATAATGAGACTGTAAAACAATGAACGTACAACGAGAATGAGTGTCAAAGGAAACAATATAGAGAGGTGCCCAAGTAGTCTAAGACCACCGAATGCGGGTGCCACAGGGTCGGGGTCGCAGAGTCGCGGCAACGCCAAGCAGACTCGGTCATGGGATGCGGCATCGCCGTACCTAGAATGTCGCGAATGAGGGATATCAACGGCGCCCCGGATAAAGCACATCTCATTCCGACCAAATACTGTGACTTGAGGTCATGGCCCCGGTTGCGAGCCGGCAACCACTCCAATCAGAGACACGAGTACGACTCACTTGGCCCTCGGACACTCATAAGGGAGTGAGAATTCCAAGAAAAGGACATGATTCAACCTCAAACAAACATGCAAGCTCAATGAACTACTGTACATTTTCTAATTGGTTTACTTACCTCGAAATCCATAATTCGTCCTCAAGACGTCCGCTCACGCCTCGATTTGCGCACCGGACACCCGACTCCTATGTCCCTGATGTCCATTTATACCAATTAAAATTTTAGGGTCGCATTACGTGCAAGTATAGTATGTGATTATAGGTTTGTCATTTTTATTTTCATAAAAATTAAGTTTTTAGCACCATTTTTCGAATTATACCTGGGTGCCAAACGCTCGAAAAGCCTCGAACTCATTTTTTTCTAGCTTTCCCTACTTTTCATATTTTTCGAGGATTTTTCAGAATTTTTCCATAATTTTTATCAATTTTAATCTATTTTCCGTAATTTACAGTTTATAAAAATCAGTTTAATTTACTTTAATAATTAAATATAATATTTTATTGGGGATGGGTCCGGGTTGACCCAACCCGGTCCACGCGGATCCGGGTCGGCCCGGCCCGGTCCACGCGGACCCGGGTCGGCTCGGCCCACTTGGGCCCGGCCGGCCCATGGGAGGTCATCTTCCTCACTGTGAGCAGTTCATGCTCGGTTCGGATTTTTTTTTTTTTTTTTTTTTTTTTTTTTTTTTTTTTTTTTTTTTGGGGTTGGCTTCCAACCCCAACCTCCAACGGGTTTTAATGGCAAGGGAGATCCCCTTGCCATTTCTCCCATTTCTCTCGGTCGACCGTGGAGGTTCGGCCTCCATGGCCACCACACCGACAGTAATAACAACAGCCAACACACAACAATGAAAAACTCACCTTCGACTGTCGATCTCTTTCCCTCTCCCGATCTCTCTCTCTCTCGCTGCAGGTCTCTTCTTCTTCTCCCTTCGGTTTCTCTCCTCTTCGCCACTGTTTCTTTCTCACTTTTGTTTTTTTTTCTTTCAACTGACTTGAAAGCAAAGAAGATAAGATATTTAGTGTCCTCGAGATTCGTGCTACACGAATCTCGGGGCAACCCAATCCTTATCCTTTATTCCCATAGCCTTTGACCAAATATTCCTCGAGTGTCGTGCAATGCGCATCTCGGTGCAAATCCAATGCATCTTGATTTATTTTGCAAACTATGGTCATTGCATATTGATTTAATGTGACCACTTTGAAACCACTATAGCCACTTATTAAACAAATCATTAAATTACTTTTAATGTAAATTAATTAATCTTACCCCACGAGCTGCTACCTCGGGCACACGTCGACACGCGACTCGAGGCGCGTCCCCGTTCGTGTTTTGGCTCACCGCATTTCCCGCATATATTTTTTTCAACAATTAGCATTAAAATCTTAAATTTAACATTCTCGGTGTCTCCACTCAAGATTCGGATATACATATTCGACGGGCGGGTCCCACATACGACTTTGACTTGACACGTGACACAAGTCAAATTTTTAGGCCGTTACAGTCAAGGACTTCCAAAGTCGATCGTGGTTAGAGCTGAATGGACAGTGGATGTGTCTGCTTAGATAGAATAGTAGGGAGGTTGGGTATCGTTCTAGCAGCGGGTGGATGTTTGGGGAAACACTTTTGTATTTTGGGGGAAACACTTTTGTATTTTGTTTTCTTTCCACTTTTGTAACCCGGGCTATGGAATAGTAGGTTCAACCTAGTTGATTCGGCGTGCACATAGCAACATGAAGAGGCGTGCTTCATCAATGGACACTCTCGGATTGGGGGTGAGGCATTGGTAGAGGAATGACGGGTTTTTCCCCTACTAAATTGGTAGGAGTTTTTTTCGACTTTGTTTATGGGAAACACATAGTTTCTCGCCATTGTAAATGAGTATATTATTTGTACATATTAGACTATAATAAATAAAGTCTCGTTCCTATAAAAAAAATCTCAACATGAGTATCATCTCTTCAAAGGACTTGAAGAAAATTGCACTCCTCTACAGTGCGTGCGACTGATCAATAACAAATTCTTCCTCTTCATCATGAAGAGGCATTGATACATATCGTTTTATGAACTCGAGTTCTTTCTAACAACTCGATATTGTTCAAAAAATTACGAACTGACACACCAATAAACAATTCAGAAGCAAAGATAATAGATTTATACTACCAAGAAGACACTTGTCAATAGGCAAGACGAAACTCAAAACTCGCCATGGAGACACGAGACTCAAAAACGCAATACTTGCCATGGAGATGAGACTTAGATTGATATTTTTGTTGTTGTTGTTGTTTTGATCTGATTTGGCATAGAAACAACCGTTGAAGTGAATTCAAAGTGGGGATTAATTTGTTTTCGGTTCTTGATGTCCAAAGAGCAATTAAGACTAAAAGTGAGATTAGGAAAATACCAAAGTGTCAAGATGAAGATGCATACAATTAATATAGAAAAGCTAAAAAAGTATTTGTTGAAGCAAAAAAAAAAACTTCGTGGAAGATCTATATACAAAGTTAGACAATAGAGATGACGAAAAATATATTTATAGGCTAGCCAAATTAAGGGATAAAATGAAACAAGACCTAAGTCATTTAAGATGTATTAAGGACGTAAATCGAAATGTTTTAACACACGAAGATGATATTGAGGAGAGATGGAGAAGCTATTTCGATAGTTTATTTAATGATAGCCAAGTTGATATCATAGTAGATGAAAACCTACACCAAAAAAGAAATTTAAACTATACACGCAATATTAGAATTTCTGAAGTTAAAAAGGCATTGAAAAAGATGAAAATTGGGAAATCATGTGCCCTAGATAAAATACCAATAGAGGTTTGAAAATGCTTAGGAGAAATTGGATTGACTTGGTTAACAAAACTTTTCAACAAAATTTTAAAATCAAAACGGATGTCAATGGATTGGAGAAGAAACACGTTTGTACCAATCTTCAAAAACAAAAGAGACCTTCAAAGTTGTTCAAACTACCGGGGATTTGAACTTACGAGTTATACAATGAAACTTTTGAAGAGGATAATTTAGAATAGGTTAAGAGGAGAAACAACAATATCGGAGAATCATTTTGGCTTCATGCCTAGAAGGTCAACTATGGAGGCGTTTTTTCTTGGAAGAAGATTGATGAAAAAATATAGAGAAAAGAAAAATGATCTTCATGTGGTATTTGTAGATTTAGAAAAAACATATAATAGGGTTCCTAGAAATGTTCTTTGGTGGGTTCTAGAAAGAAAATGAGTGTACGCTAGATACATAGACACTATTAAGGATATGTATTAGGGAGTAGTAATGAGTATAAAGACATTTTGAGGAACTACAAAAGAATTTCCCATTACTATCTTACTACATCAAGAATCGGCTTTAAGCTTGTATCTTTTTACACTAGTTATGAATGAACTAACTTGGCATATCTAAGAGGATATATCATGGTGTATATTATTTGCAGATGATATTATCTTAGTGAACAAAACAAGAGATGAAGTGAATAGGAAATTAGAATGTTGGAGGAATACATTATAATCTAAACGCTTTAACTTCAGTAGGACGAAGACCGAATACATGCACTGTGAGTTTAGAAATACTAGACATCGAGATGATGAAGTGATAAAATTAGGGGAAGTAGAAGTTCCTAAAGCGAACGACTTTAGATATCTATGATCAATCATACAAAATGATGACAATATTGAGAATGATGTCACATATAGAATTCAAGCTGGATGTAAGAAATGGAGGAGTGCAACAGGTGTGATCTGTAATGGAAATATGCCTTTGTAGGACCACAATTAGACCAGTTATGCTCTATGGAAGTGAATGTTGGGCAGTAAAGCAACAACAATTACATAAAATGAACGTAGCAGAAATGAGGATGCTTAGGTGGATGTATGATAAAACTCGTAAAGATAGAATAAGAAATACAAAAAATTATAGACAAAGTAGGAGTAGTCCCAATTGGCACAAAGATTAGGGAAGCGCAGTTGCGGTGGTTTGGTCACCTATAAAGACGACGTACAAATGCCCCCACTAGAAAACTTGACTCAATAGAATTGAAGAAATTCGATGAGGTAGAGGTAGACCGAAGTTAATTTGAGACACATTAATTAGGAGGGATTGGAATGGTTTGAAAAGCTCACCATCAATTGCGCTAAATCGAGCACAATGGAAGAATTTGATCCACGTAGCGGACTTCAATTAATTTGGGCTTGAGGCTATGTTGTTGTTGTATTTATTTTTGGTTCTTTGGGGGGTTTATATTGAAACCACTTCTTGCCCTCAGTGGAGCTCGAACCCCAACCTCATACACTATTACCCATTAAATACCAATGAGCTACTCACTTGGTTGGTAAGATTAGCTTTTTTAGTTGTTGTTTGCGATGATTTCCATATAGTTTGTGAAGCTTGGCGTGTTATAGTTCACTGGACACACCTACCAAGATAACTTGGTTGTTTGAAGCTAAGCATATAAGAAGATGGTCATGGGTTCGAGTATTGGGAATCCCCCCTTGAAGGAAAATGATGGGAGTGTGTGGTGGTGTGTGCTCTGAAGGTTATTAATGATTGGTTTACTAAATAGTCTTGGGGTTGCAAAAATCTGTCAACCTAGTGTCATCACTAAGTGTTGTCAATTTGGATCGTCGTTATGTTAGGAGAAGTCTTGTGATTTTCGGGTGAATGGCTATTGATTTTGAGCTTCTCATGTATTCATAGGCAGTAAGATTAGGATTGTAATGCAACCCCATATAACAATGTGTATTATCAATTGACTAAAAAAAAAAAAAATCCCTGAACAAGGGTCATATGAGTGCAGACTCAATCCAAATTTAGTTGCTTAAGATGGATTTTTGAAGTTTTAATTAAATTTGAATGGTTTCTTGATAATATTTGAGAAAGTAGGGTTATCTTTGATGGGCGACAAGCTGTCTTTGAGATTGATGAGGTGGAGATTATCTTAAGTGTTGGTGCTCAAGGATCAATCGCAGGACGACCTTGCTTTAATTACTGACTTCAAATAATAGACCTTGTATTAGATGCTGGAAATCTGTGATAAAATGAAAAAGGTTTTAGCTTGTATCCTAGGAGGTTTGATATCCTCATCTTCTTAGCCGTAGTCTCTAGAGGTATTGATTGTTTTCCATATTTGTGTCAATGTAGCGTAATTCTCATATTTTCGAGATATTGACGAAGGACTTATGGAATGGTACCTTGGTGATCTCTGTTATAGTTCTCATATCCAAAGCTAATGGTTGCAAAGAAACCTTTTTGTTGAAGAACACAAAACAAAGAATGATGGAGGTCTAATTGTCTATTTTTTGTTGGCGGTGAAGTCCATTCTGTTGCATATTGGTCTACAAATCTCAGGTAATGTTTGGCTTGTTGTAGGATTTAAGAACAGTTTTCATTTCCAATTTTTGATGCCCTAAAAAATGGGATCATGGAAAACTATAGAAAATTGTTTTTTGAGCTCCGAGATTTGGGACGCAGCTATGCCAGATATTAAGCCTTTGCTTATTGGCATTTGAAACTTTGAAAACTCTAAACAGAAACATGTCTTGTTATCCTATAACAAAAGCAGCTGTAGTCCCTGCTGTAGCTTCAGAAGCCCCAAAAGAAAAATTGTTAAATCTTACCCCTGTTTTCTGATTCTGATGATGTAATTAGATAGAAAAACTTCTTTGCATGCCAAGGATGCAAATTTCTCCACGACGATAAACATAATGACGTGATTGGTTTAACCAATCAAACTCAATAAAATTTTGTGTAGTATGTATGCATAGACATTCTAGTTTTATTTTATTTATATATGTGTGTGTGTGTGTGTTTAAAGGGAAAAATAGCAAAAAAAATAAAAAAAATAAAATTACAAACTGTTAACTTTTTTGCAAATGTAGAATAAACTATGTGATTTTTCAAATATATCACAAACTATTAGATTTTTTGCAAATCCATCACACCCCTTCGACGGTCCATATTAATTCGTGCATTCTAAAAACACAAAAATAACACAAGAAAAAGGAAAATGAAAATAAAGAAGAAATGAAATACGCATACCAACTCAAAAAAAAATTCCCATAGTGAAACCTCAACGACGAACGCTTGAAACCCCAAACGCAAAAAACCCCAATGTTGTCTTCTCGTGGTGAAACCCCAACAATGAATCCATGAAGCCCTAACCATAATTAACCCCAACGCCATCGTCTTGTTTGTGTCCCCAACACAAGACATTACTATATAGCATGTCATTTTTCTTTTTTGCATATGGTTTATGCAACAATTATGTTTCTTAATTTTCTAAGTCAAAATTTAGTTCTAAGTCAAAATTTTATGTTCTTAGAAGGCATTACTTTGTAGCAAAACATTTTTATTTTGCGCACAAACACATTATTTTCGGTGTAGTTTGGTTTTTGCAACAACATATTTTAGTGACTTCAAAAAATGTATCTTAGTGTAGCTACAATATTAGGATATTTCTGGTGCTAAGCAATAAATATTTTTTTTTTGTTTGAGAAGCAGAAATGAAAGCATAACAAATGCTAAAAATTATAGTGGCCAAGGCAACGTGGGCTTCACATTGTTTGATTTCTTTAAAAAAAAAACTTCCATTTATTATCTCGTGATTTTTCTTTAAATTTGGAACGTGATAGATTTGCAAAAAGAAATTAAAGTTTGTAATATATTTGAAAAATCATAAAGTTTATTTTGCATTTGCAAAAAATCTAAAAGTTTATGATATATTTGAAAAATCACATAGTTTGTTCTACATTTACAAAAAAGTTAATAGTTTGTGTTTCTTTTTCCAATTTGCCCTTGTTTAAATCTACATTTGCAAACTATCCAATACTGCAGAAAGTTGTTATAACAGACTAAGAAGATGCACTTACCAGTATGATGACCATATTGAGGCATACTCTCCCCTTCAAGAATTATTAGCATTTCATTCTAATGCCTATTTAAGCTATTCATAATAAAATTTGTATACCATTTAAATCCATACAGTTTGATAAAATTAGCTGAATTAATTAGATATTTTGGACCATTGAATTAAGAATTACATGTAAACTAAGTTTTACAAAACTTCCGTCAAAGTTAAATAGTAATGATAAGATATATAAATTTCAATGTTAATTGTAGGAAAAGTAAAATATTGTTAAAGAATAAAGACAAGTTAAAAGATAAAAGACCAAAATTCAATCTCATCATTTATAAGAAATGGATTCTAAAAAGTGTTGAAAAAAGAAATAATATCCATAATGATGAAATCTATCAAAATTAAAGTTATAAAAAATTAAAATCAAGTATAGATAGAGAAAACCAACCAATTGGGTGGCCCAATGGTTTGATATGGTGTTAGTGGTATAAGAGGTTGGGAGTTTGAGTCCCATCAGGAGCAAAAAGTTGGTTTCTTTATTATCAAAAACATATATAGATAGAGAAGAAAACATCGAATATTATAAATAAAGCATGTTTTTAATTCATTTTGATAAAATTTGAATGTTCTTAACACTTAATAAAGTTATTTATACTTTTCTATCATGTCGAAATTTTACAAAAATTCCCTATGTGGAATTTGCCCTTATTCGAATTAATTCTATATTTTAGGTGAGCGAAATTATATGCGAAATCGAATTTTGATCCAAACAAACCACAATGGAATTTCGAAGATCACAATCACACGAATTACCAATGGAAACCAAACAAACACAGAAAAGATCAACACACGAAATTACGTGGAAAACCACAAAATTAGGGAAAAAACCTCGAGTAAGAAGTGAGACATTCCTCTATTAATAATTTAATACGCAAAGAAAAAGCCTCCTCTATCTAACCCCCAGATTGTAGCCCAAGTACAAGATTCATTTTGTCAACCGTGTGTGCATACCCTCACACAGGCCCGTACGCACCACACAACTCTCGGCTCGGCTCGGCTCGGCTCGGCTCGGCTCGGCTCGACTCTTGCACAACACTATTTCTATAACGTACTGCACACCCCTCATTATATAGCTTGTGTTTGCACAATACATGATATACACGAAGTTTGAGTCGTTGTTTGACTCCAACTTTAAAAGACGTATGCACATTATAATATCCACGCATGCATACCATATATATATTACTTTGAGCTGCCGCCTAACGTAAGATTTGATTAATTATGTGGCTGGTCCTTTTTTTATATCTTCTTTTAGGATCTTAATGTTATAAGATTTTGGGCACAAATCATGGGATCGGTATGTTTGAAAACTGCTAAGTATCCTGAAAAAAGCTGCAGGGATGATGTTAAGTTTTGTCATCATCCTTTTGGCCCACATAAATGCTTAAGTCGTGGGTGAGCGTGTTGTGTATTTATGCTGGTGTGTTTGGAGACATCAGCTCAATCATTATTTGGCTTAGTTTTTGTTTATTTTCTAACAATAGCTGCTCCACCAAAATATTTGTATTTGTTTTATTTGTTTAGATTTCTTTATCATCTGGGACTATTTTGTTTCACTTATTTAATAATCAAGTAGTTTCTTCTTCAAATTATAGGTGTGTACTACGTGGGTGTGTTCCAAAGAAACTACTAGTGTACGCTTCTAAATATTCTCATGAATTTGATGAAAGTGGTGGTTTTGGATGGAAATTCGAATCAAATCCTACACACGATTGGAGCATTTTGATGTCTAATAAAAATGCTGAATTGCAGCGGCTTACAGGAATTTACAAAAGCATTCTAAATAATGCTGGCGTGACATTAATTGAAGGGCGTGGCAAGGTCTGATGATATTCTGAGACCAGGGTGAACTTTATAAGCAGTGTCATGTATCCTGTTGTTACTCTCTCTTACTTTCTGATGGTTTGCACAGATTATTGATCCACATACTGTTGATGTGGATGGAAAACTATACTCTGCGAGGCACATTCTGATTTCAGTTGGAGGACGCCCTTTTATTCCTAATATACCTGGAAGTGAGTATGCTATAGACTCTGATGCTGCCCTTGATTTGCCCTCAAAACCCAAAAAGATTGCTATTATTGGGGGTGGCTACATAGCTGTGGAGTTTGCAGGCATTTTTAATGGCTTGACAAGTGAAGTTCATGTGTTTATTAGGCAGAAAAAGGTTTTGAGAGGTTTTGATGAGGAGGTAAGACTTGTTGCTTTTTATTTTTTTTCAAATATGACACGTTAAGTACTGGTTTTTCCGTTTCTACTGTACCAGGTGACTTATCTTTTAATTTTTTTTTTTCGCAGATCCGGGATTTTGTTTCTGAACAGATGTCTCTAAGAGAGATAGAGTTCCACCCTGAAGAATTACCGGAGGCGATCCTCAAGTCACCTGATGGGTCACTGTCTTTGAAGACTAGCAAAGGAACCATTGGTGGTTTCTCGCATGTCATGTTTGCAACTGGGCGTAGACCAAACACTAAGGTTTTATCCTTTTACATGCAGCTCTGAGTTTGATGATTGTAATATTTGTTTCAAATTTAACTTTAGATCATGGGTTGATACTTTGTTGTTTCTTGGTTATTTGCTTGACACTAGAACCTAGGATTGGAAGAAGTCGGAGTGAAACTTGACAAGAATGGAGCAATAGAGGTAACTTTTGATTTAGAGGTTCTAATGCTGTCTATCTTGAGTAAACTTAATTATTTTACTTTTTTTTTTTTTTTACTGAAAATCATTTGTAATTGACAATGATGTCTTCAGGTTGATGAATACTCACAGACATCTGTTCCTTCCATTTGGGCTGTTGGTGATGCTACTAGCCGGATAAATTTGACTCCAGTTGCATTGATGGAGGGAGGAGCTGTTGCAAAAACTATATTTGGGAATGAACCTACAAAACCTGATTATAGGTATGTTTTCTCTGCTCTACTGCTGATTAATTGCTACTAGTGGCCTTGGTTGTAAAACGGCCAGTGATTTGCATAGGGTATAAAGAAAAAGACATCAATCTCTTCCTAGTGCATTTGTTCTTCTCCATAAGCGTAACTCTTTATCAGTGGTATCAAAGGCAAAAGGCACCCTTGAGGCAGTGGATACCTAGAGAGCTGAGGTGCATGCTTGAGTGAAGCCTAATAAATATACATATATTTCTACATATAAACATACGTATATATATGCATGGAATTGGTATGCGTTATGTGTAACATTGTAAGAAATGTGAGATTGTGAAGATGACAATCTGCAATAACTTCTTTGCATTTCTCCTATCAAAAAAACTTCTATGCATTTCAATCACCCTCATGAGGTAATGCTCAATATTGCCTTCTATTTCTAAACAAAGCCAGCTTTTCAACTTTGAGAAAGATTGTCTTCTTCTCCTAAAGTTTCCTATCCTCTTTAGCTTGCCCGACTTGGAATTTGAAGTTTGTGCAATATTGCCTTCTATTTCTTAACATATATTTTTTTTTCCTCTTTCATTGTTTTCTTGTCTATGCAACTTTGGAAGTAAAACTCCACTATCTAATTTTCCTGCTTGAAAAAAGGTATTTAGATGGAATTCGTTAGCACTCGCAGCGAAAAAAAACATAAATAATAGGTTTAAGGTTCATACCTTAATGCATGGCTTATTTGAGGTGCACAATGGTGCTCTTCCTCAAGGCGCGCTTGTGGTGCATAGAGGCGCTTATTCCAATAACACTTCTCGATATTATAAGAAAAATAGAAAAGTAGATAGCAATCTAAAATGATGATATTATGATGTTTCTAATACTTATAGACAAGTGCGCCAATTAGATAACACCTAGCCGTTGTAGACAACTTTAGATGAGGATGATGGCACTATTTAACTTTTTGTGGGATAACTTGGTTGATGTTGTGAGATGATGATCTAGTCATCCCAGAATCCCTTCCATTTTATGCCTTCTCAAATAGTAATGTATTGACCTTTGTCGAGTATTCCCATGGTTTTTATTAGACAATACATTCTACTACTTTATGATGGAAAGGTAGACATCTTACATTGGAGTGTTGATGGTCTTTGAAAACATTACCCTTTTCCTTGGGATAGGATCTTGGGGAAATTTTGAAAATCTAACAAACTTCAAAATTGTGAGTAGAGTTCAAGTTCAGGTAGCATGTGTGTTGGTTGCTTCTTCTTCCTCAATACTCATCTAATTACATATTTGGAACTTTGTTTTGTCAATTCTTACAATTACAAGCCTCTTGGCCAATTGTCATATGGTGTCGATGATTTTGCCTTGATGGGGTTGCGCCTAACACTCACACTTCTATAAGCATGCTTATGACTTTTGAACAACATGCCTAGGTAAGCCTTTGGGCAAAATGTTGGAAACTTGGAGGGGCTTCTTACAAATAGAAACTACAAACTTTAAACTGAATATTTTTAAATCCCATTAGAAATCAAAATCCCTAACATCTCGACTCCACCTCTTCCCCTATTACCTATTGCTCTCTTTCCACTTTTGCTTTGTGGCTTTGATTAAGATGTTTTCTCTCCATTGGAATCACTCAAAAGTCAAAACAGCCTACGATGACCAACAACATTTGCAACAAAGACTACCAAAAAGCATTTTGATAGAAAAACACACTTAGTCTTGGCCAGTAAATTTTTTAAACACCTTCCAAGTAGAACAAACACCACATTTCTTCACATTCAAATCAATTGCATCAGTAGTGAAAGAATTATAAGAAAAAGTATGTAAAAGACTATTGTTGTTATGAATTAAGAAAAATAATTGATTACTAGTGAGAATTTCAATCTTTGGCTAGACAATCACAAATTGTGCTTCTAAGCCGTCAACAATCAACATAGGTCACAGACCAAAGTCAATTGTGTCTAGTCTTGTAACTAATTCATACGGGAAGGTTCAAAGGAATATGTCTGATATAAAAATTTTACTTATGAACATTTTACTTATTTATCTTTGTAATACACTATTGTTAGTAAAAATTTTAAGTTTTGTACATAATGTCAAATTTCATTAATAAGGAGTCCTAGTCATCTTTTACATGCATAATTGCTTTTTCGGAATTTAAAATTTGAAATTGATCCGATAAATATTTGAATGATTATGAGTAAGTAGTATAAAGTTAGCTAATTAATTGTTATGGGCCTATAATTAATTTGTTTTTTGTCACCATCCTCATTTAGCCCATGTGAAGACCTCGCTTCGCCTAGTCAGTTCAATTGCTTATTTATCGCTGTAGCACCTCACAATCATTATTTTTTTTTTGTGTGTGTGTGTGCGTTTTTTTTTTTTTTTTTTTTTTTTTTTTTTTAAATAAATAAGAAGCCACCTCCATTAATAATTATTTTCATGGTTATTCTATTCTTTCAACTTATCAAGTTGGAGATGAATAATACATAAAGCTAATATTCAAATAGTAGATTTTGTCCAAAAAAAAGCCGAACCCTGGAACAAAATTCTCATAAACACTCCCTCCTTGATTCTAGAGGCATCCCAAATGTCTGCATGTCAATGGATTACGACTCGTAGTGGTCACCATCTCAACTTGGCAAACGGAGCTAATTGGGCAATATCTTAAAGTTTTGGATGATTTCAGTATGCATAAGGTATAGCACATGACAGGATAGGTTGTTAACACTGTTGGCTTCTCTTCGTTTGGCCTTGCCCTGATTCATAGAAGTTGACATCAGTTGACAATTTTATCATTGGGGACGTGTTTCAGGTCTTGTTCCCCAATACAATCTATTCAAAAGGATGTGTTGCATATCATGTTGGTCGCACTACTAGTAGTTTTTGCAATTTCTTGAGATTCATGCTACCTTTGAGAGCCCCAATCAACTTGTTTTGATATCTGAAAACTTGAAAATGCAATGCTGGTCTTGTTTTGTCGTTTGAAGGAGTAGAACATGGTATTTGAAATATGACCATTTGGCTGAGTGCATACATAAAAGAAAACTAGTTAGATAATATTACCTTTTTTCGATTGTTTCTCCTTGCCCTTGTATGTATTACGTTGAGAAGTTCGAAGGTATTCTTAAGTTGCTATAGATTTACAAAAAACAAGTCCGTGCATAGACATTATCAATGACAACACTCAAATTGGATTACTGCTCATGTTTCACTTTGGTTACCTTGAACTGGAACATCACTAATGCAAACTCAAAGGCGTTATAGATCGTCTCCGGAGCGCAAGAGCTCAGATGAGAGGTCTCCGTTATGGTCATATGGTGCGGAATAATGGAGACAAACACGAGGTATTTTATCTTCTCAAGAAATCACAAGATCAACGGCAAGGATGAAAGAAAAAATTCAAGATTCAGAAGATGTGTAAAGCAGTGGGAGTCCTTTCACACACATGATGGAGAGATGGGATTTTCAGAGAGAGAAAGGAGAGATTAGAAGCCTGACAAGAGAGAGAATAGTGAGAAATAGATTGGATAATTGGTTCTTTCTTGACTTGGATCTTCAGTAGTTTCCTAATTGGATTAGGTCTATCAAAACATAAAGTTTTTTGAGTTTTTAAATTTGGTGCACACAAGAATTTGATTTGGGCAACTTACTGAGTGTTTTGAATGTTAGGAGACATTGTGTCACTTAGGGGAGAGAGAATGAAGGGTGCCACCTATCTTAGGGTTCTCTCTCTTTTTTGATATCTTGTTGCGCAAATATGGGCTTCAAAGAACAATTAAAGCCCATTAAGGGTTGGTTAAGCCTGGAGTTTTCATTCCAAATTATTTGGGCCATTTTGAAGACTCTTGGAGTTCGGGTTTGAAAAATCAAGACTTTGAAAAAATTGCTATGCTTGTGCAAGTCCAACTACATGGAAGCTTGGGCTAAAAGTAAGTTTATAGGCCGATTTGTCAAGAGATGTTTAATTAATGCATGGATTCAAACAATTATCCCAAAATTAAAATCTACGTGTTGCAGAGGGCAATTCAACAATTTCTAAAGAAATTTGTTTCCTCCACAAGTATGAAGATCCTATAGTTTTTCATGGATATTTGATTTTTTTTTTTTCATAAATATAATGGGTATAGTGGGTTTGTTGTTATGCGAAAAGTTTTTCATGAGAATATTGGACTTGGAACTCTTGCATACTCTCCTTGTTTGTTTGAATTGGTGCATCATATCAACAACAACAAAAACACAAAGCCTCAGCCCTAAATGAGTTGGGGTTGACAACGTGCATCAAATGGTTCCATTCAACTCAATTTGTAGTAGGAATCTAGTGCATCATGTGGTTACAACTAACCTATATTTTAGAAATATATTGGAGTAGGGATTGGACAATATTTTCTCAAAAAGAAAAAAAGGATGAACGTTAGTTTTTAGAAGGGAAGAAGCAGTTGATTGGATCACTATCCCTTGATAGCGTTGCATTATTCGCCCGATCCTCCGAAGTGGACGTGTGGGTGGCCCCCCATCCAGTTCTCCACTGGGGAATCTCCACTCACTGCTATTTCAAAACTAAATGAAATATTTTGTTTGTTCATGAAAGAAAGGGGCATTGATTATTTCTGTCCTATATAGATGAGAGGATTAACTCTGTAGAGTGCGGAGAGTCCATTGTTGAATGAAGAAAGATTTTTTATAGGGAATTAAGGAAGATTGAAGAATTGCTGGTTGGGATGTACCTTCTACTCTTTTCTCCCCACTCTCTATATAGTTGTCACTTTTGTAATATTTAAAACTTTTTTATTGAAACATATGCTCTTTCCTATAGACAAAAATCACTCTATGAAGAGCAATCATTATTATTATTATTATTATCATTATTATTATTATTATTATTATTATTATTATTATTATTATTATTATTATTATTATTATTATTTTATTTTTAAATAAGAAACCAACAACTTGACTCCAAATGAGTTGAACCCACAACCTCCCCGACCTTGCCTTTTGCAATTAATGCCTCATCCATCTCGCTAGATGCTTTGGCTCTGCAGAGAAAATTAGTTAATAAAGAATTAACAGTTTTTGAAAAACTCACAATTGTGAGCACTTGCGCGGCTTCCTTTTAACAGAGCTGTACCATCTGCTGTATTTTCACAACCACCGATCGGACAAGTTGGCCTTACTGAAGAACAGGTAACTGTACTTTTGTGTCAAGTTTACCATAGCTGGTGCCGACGTTCTCTTCTAATGCTTTGGAAATGTGCAGGCTACCCAAGAATATGGTGACATTGATGTCTTCACAGCCAATTTCAAGCCCCTGAAAGCTACTCTTTCTGGGCTGCCAGATCGAGTCTTTATGAAACTTGTGGTCTGTGCAAAGTCCGGAAAGGTTGTTGGGCTGCACATGTGTGGGGAAGATTCTCCTGAGATTGTGCAGGTCTGTGCTTTTTCTTTTTTCATTTATTCTGCACTTTCGAGACTTGTTATAGAATCTGATGAGCTATGCCTCGTTGCAGGGTTTTGCTGTTGCTGTCAAAGTTGGATTGAGCAAAAAGGAATTTGATGCCACTGTTGGTATTCACCCTACAGCAGCCGAAGAATTTGTTACAATGAGAACACCAACTAGAAAGATACGAAAGGCCCCTCCTGAGGTTTGTTTGTGGTTTTCCTAATTTAAGTACCACTGTCTGACGTTTTTTTTTCTCATTATTTCTCTTTGTATTGGAGAACTAATTTGGCACTTTCTCATTTTCAAATCTTTAATATGTATTACTTCAATACTTCTGCAGGGAGCTTCTGATGCTGAGGTCAAAGCAACTGCAGGGGTTTAGTTCTTTAGGTCCCAAGGACATACACAAGTGAGTCTGCATTGTAATTAACAAAGCACGGCATTGGAGTACACCATATGTAAGTGAAGGCTGAAGGTTGACTTAATATTCGCAAAAAGATTGGCGTACACCACATTGCCACGCTTTCTATATCCAAAAGATTGTGCCGTACTGCCAATGCCATGTTTAGTTCAGGATTTATTTATTTTCTAGCTGCTCAAAAAGGCAAAAAACACAGCAGGCTTTTGTTTCGTAGATTCTGAAACCTTTCTTGAGTTTCCCACATTCCAGAGCAAATGTTGGAAAACTTGGAAAACAATTATTCTTCTGTTCTCGAGTTTTACAACTTATTTTCTTGCAATTCCAGGTAACAAACGAAACTGCAAAATTTGATTGCTCATCAAGTAAAACATTTTCTCATATACAACAACATAAATATAGCCTCAGTACCAAATTATTTGGGGTCAGTTCAGTTGATCAAACTTTTTCATTATGTTCGATTAAGTGACGTTTTCTCGTATAGTAAATGTAAATATTTAAAGTCTCATTAGAAGAATTTGCGTGAGTTTTATACAGCATTATAGTGGAATCCAGTAGAAGATAATAAATGGCAATAAAAAAAGAAAAAAAAAACTCATATATGCTTACATATTGGATGTGTTTAATATTTAGAATTGAGCTTATTTCTTCCTTTAAGCTAAAAGTTTTATTCTAAATGTTTAGTCTCGCGAAAGTGCGAATATACTTTGTTCTTAACACTAAAGGTCACGTTTAAATTTTATTGCCCGAGATGAGACATCGCTTGCTAAAAGTAAAGTTGGGAAAAGTGTGGGTTCGACTCATGCATGTTGGAGTCAAGTAGTTGGTTTCTTATAGATACTTAGAATTCTATTTCAAATTCCCCTTTCGATGATCGGAACTTTCTTTTCTAACCATGAGACTATATTTTCACGCAGGTTGACCTACTTAAATTTCATGTAAATTGGAGCACCAGTGCTTAGCGATAATCAGATCCTTCTTTTGTATAGAATGGGACCATTAGACGTGAAGTGGGATCCAATTTTCTTCATATGAGTAGTGGTGCTT
This sequence comes from Stephania yunnanensis, assembly GCA_039657365.1. Classification (NCBI taxonomy): domain Eukaryota; kingdom Viridiplantae; phylum Streptophyta; class Magnoliopsida; order Ranunculales; family Menispermaceae; genus Stephania; species Stephania yunnanensis. Next base: position 31,006,650 of record CM077582.1, on the reverse strand, counting down.
AGATGCATGTGTAAATATTCTTGATATCTCTGTTGTTGGTTTTGACTCGGAGTAGTTGAGTTATTGAGAGTTTTGTTTTGTTTTTTGTTTTTTGTTTTTGTTTTTTTTTTTTGAGGTATTCCTCTTGGAGTTATTTAATAGTTTTGACATTATTTTTTTTCTGGGTACTATTATCAATATTTGTTCATCTTTTTTTGTTTGCAAATTTGGAATAGTGGACGAGGTAGAGGTTTAAGGAATTCATGGTATCGGCATAGGTTTAATGGTGTGTTTGGTTGACCTTCTTAGGATGGATTAACCATGGATTAACCATTTAAGATTATTTAATCAGATGTTCTCTTGGTAGGATTTGGTAATCTTTCGGATTACTCGATACACTGTACATGCGACTATTCTAAGTGATTATTTTGAGCTCGCTAATTAATTCAGATGTGCTTGCATAAGGGTGATGAAATTACCAATTAATCACTCAATTAAGCGGGGTGTTAATTCAGTTTAAGTGAATAAGTGGCTCAATTGGGATTAATCACTTAATCCAGCTACATATCCTATGTTTAAGTTAATTTATTAGACTTAAAATAGTTGGACATAATGAAGCGAAGACATCATAAGATTATAACTTGAGATGCACAAATATTCATTGGAAGATCTTAAGAAAATTACAAAAGCACATTACAAACTACATTAAATGAAGTTGGCTGCCAACTGCTCAGTTTCCATCCTTATATCAAATGAGCAAGTCTCAATAGGTAGGGTGGGGAACGAGTTAAAGAAGTGAAGTTCGGTAACTTTTGGTAACTTGAAGGATCATATGACAGTCAAGGCGACTTGGTATCCACATGTGTTTGTACTGTGTATGGATAGATAATCACTGCTTATAAACCAAAAGCTAGATGATGGTAACATAAGTTCTGGTGTGATTGGTGAGATACAACAACAGATCTGGACAATCTTGAAGTCTGTTACTTCAAGATACTAGATCTAGTCAAGGAATCTAGAAATCTGAAGAGATGGCGAACAGATATGGAGTCTTGGAGCAAGGATCTTCTTCATTAGGGTTTGTCTCAGGTGGAAACTCAGGTTTGAGTTCTGGAACTCCGTTTGGTAATTCATTGAGTCAGTTTGTTACTGTAAAACTTGATGGATCAAATTTTCTTCTATGGAAATCTATTGTTGTTCCTGCTATTCAAGGGTTTGATCTGGACGGTCACTTGTTTGGAACACTAGAAATTCCAGACAAGATCTTGACTGATGGATTACCAAATCCAAAGTACAAGGTATGGTTCAGTAGATATCATTTTCTGTTAGGATGGTTGATAAATGCTATGACGCCAGATAGATGCAGATTATAGGAAATACACCCAAACAGACAGCAAATGAATTGTGGAAAACAATAGAGGCATACTATGGCTTTAATAATAGAGTTCATGTTCAGACTCTCAAGAAGGCATTGCATACAACTCGTAAAGGTGCCATGAAAATGAAAGAATATCTGTCAAAGATGAAGGGTATTTCTGATAATTTGGCTATTGATGGGTCAGTGGTGAGCACAAATGATTTGATTTCTAGTGTACTTATTGGATTAGATAGAGAGTATATGCTAATTACAACATTCTTGCAAGGAAGGTGTGATCTGCAATGGCAAGAACTTTACTCTACACTGGTAGGGTTTGAAGAAACTCTGGATCAGTATAATGTTGCTCAAGATGTGAATTCTTTGGTGATACACGAGTCACCTTCCGCACATGCTGCTAAAGTAAAAGGAAGTGGTTCAAAGTTGAATGTACAAATCTGGAATACCAATGGTAATCGAGGATATGGTGGATCCAGAGGTCGTGGCTTTAGAAGATTTCGAGGTCGAGGTGGTTTTCGATCATCCAACAACAATAATAAACCCACATGTCAGATTTGTGGGAAGTTTGGTCATTCTGCAACAGTCTGTTATTTTAGAGCAGACATGAAGTATATGGGTACTCAAACTGGAAATTATCAGCAGTCACAAATGAGGACTTTTAGTCCTCCATCTCATACACCATCATCTTTATTCACTACATCAGAAGCTGGACATGATGGCTCGTGGTACATGGACAGTGGTGCAACTTCACATGTCACTGGAGATTCTTCTCAGATGATAAATAATTCAGCGTATTCAGGTACTCAGTCCTTAATGGTTGGTAATGGTCAATTACTAAAAATTGCTGGTACAGGGTCCGCTTGCATTCCATCTGTTGGCTTTAGATTGTCTTTTCATAACACTTTGTGTGTGCCTAACATAAAAAAGAATTTGTTGAGTGTCTCTCAGTTAACAAAAGACAACAATGTGTTGATTGAGTTTCATCCTCATGTATGTTTCGTGAAGGACATCTAAACCAATGAGATTCTTCTTCACGGAACAGTACAAAATGGTCTATATCGCATCTCTGGTTCACCTTAACAGTTTTCTCCATCACATGCCGCTTTGTTTGTGTTCAATAAAGGTTTGTCTACACTTTGGCACTCCGGACTTGGTCATCCTGCACAAAAGACACTTCAACAGGTTATGCATCATAAAACTTCATCTTCCATTCAGTTCAATCACTGATCTATGTCAGTCTTGTCCACTGGGCAAGAGTCATGCATTACCATTTCATTCATCCAGTAAAATGTCGAATAATGTTTTGGATTTAATCCATACTGATTTGTGGGGTCCTGCACCGATTACTTCTCCGAGTGGTTTCAACTATTACATTCATTTTATTGATGATTCTACTCAATTTACATTATCCTTTGAAACTGAAACATGATGCATTGAAAGCTTTTATGCATTTTAAGTCTATGGTTGAAAATCAGTTTAGTTCTACTATCAAGAGAGTTCAAGCTGACTGAGGTGGAGAGTATCGATCATTTTAGTCTATTCTTGATTCTTGTAGAATAGTTTTCAGCATCCTTGTCCTCATGCACATACACAAAATGGTAGAGCTGAGCATAAACGTAGACATATAGTTGAAATGAGTCTTACACTGCTAGCTCATGGAAAATTACCTTTGAAATATTGGTGGGATGCGTGTGCTACAGCTGCATTTCTTATTAATTGTCTCCCTACCAAAGTTCTGCATGGCTTGTCTCCTTTTGAAAAACTGTTTCATGTCTCACCTGATTATAGTCTTCTCAGAGTTTTTGGATGTGCATGTTTTCCATATTTACGACCATACAATGATCATAAATATCAGTTTCGATCCGAGCAATGCATTTTTCTGGGGTATAATAGTCAACATAAGGGCTACAAATGTTTGAGTCCATTTGGGAGAGTTTATATCACCAGAAATGTTGTATTTCATGAAAATGAGTTTCCTTATAACTCTTTATTTATTGTTGGTTCTAATGCAACAAAAAATTCCTCGCCTGAGTCGACTACTAGCTTTCCTTTATTGGTTCCACATCAGCCCTTGTCTGGGTATACATCAGGGTCTTCTTCTTCTTCTGGTCTGTCTGATGTACCTGATTCAGCAGATGATACACCTTTTGTTGAAGAGGAATTAAGGGCTATTGCGGCTCCTCGAAACACACATCCAACGATTACTAGAGCTAAGGATGGAATCAGTTTAAGGAAAATGTTTTTCGCTACTACCTTCATTCATGACGATGATATTCCTAATTCAGTTACTGCTGCTCTTCAAATTCCTCATTGGAAGGCAACAATGGATCAGGAATATCAAGCTCTCATGAAGAATGGTACTTGGTCTCTTGTTCCTTCTTCTCCCAATCGAAATGTTGTTGGCAATAAGTGGATTTTTTCTGTGAAAAAAGAATTCTGATGGGTCTATCAATCGGTATAAGGCTAGATTAGTGGCCAAAGGGTTTAAACAAGTACCCGGTATCGATTTTGATGAGACATACAGTCCTGTGGTTAAGGCTTCTACTATTCGAGTGATTTTATCTTTGGCTGTTCATTTTGGGTGGTCTTTGAGACAAATTGATATCAATAATGCATTCTTAAATGGTCGGTTGGTTGAAGAAGTATACACAAATCAGCCTATGGGATTTGTGGATACTTCTCAACCTACTGCTGTGTGTAAATTGCATAAAGCATTGTACGGTCTTTGTCAAGCTCCTCGTGCATGGTTTGATAGTTGAAATCCACTTTGTTGTCTTGGGGTTTCCACAATTCCAAAGCTGACAGCTCTTTGTTCATCTTTCATCATGAACAAGTTGTGTTGTATGTGCTGGTATATGTGGATGACATTATCATTACAGGCTCGAATCAAACTTCTATTCAATCTTTCATTGATAAGTTGAATGGAAAGTTCGCTTTAAAGGATATTGGAGATCTCAATCTGTTTTTAGGTATGGAAGCTGATAGGACTATCAAAGGACTGTACCTTACTCAAACAGCTTAGATTCAACGGCTGTTACAAAAGGGGGGCATGTCTCATGCAAAGCCTATTGCTACTCCTTTTGCTGCTGGGAAACTGTTGTACAAGGATGGTAGTGCTTCTTTTCATGACAAAACTCTTTATAGGAGTTTACTTGGTGGTCTCTACTATCTTGTTAATACTCGGCCTAACATTGCTTATATTGTGAATACTTTGAGTCAATTTCAGCAGTCTCCCACTATTTTACATTGGCCAGCTCTTAAGAGGGTCTTGAGATACCTTAAAGGTACTGTTGATCTAGGTTTATGGTTCAAGCCGAGTTTTGCCCTGTTTCTCACTGGGTATTCTGATGCTGATTGGGCTGCCTCTGTGGATGATAGAAAATATGTGGATGGTTATGTTGTCTTTTTGGGTTCTAACTTGATTTCTTGGCAATCTAAGAAACAACAGGTTGTTGCTAGATCCAGTACTGAATCAGAATATCGAGCTCTTGCTCAGGTAACTGCTGAATTGAGTTGGCTCAGTCTTTGTTCTCAGAATTGCAGGTTTCTCTTGGTGCTATTCCCATGGTATGGTGTGACAACATGAGTGCTGCTGCTTTGGCCAAGAATCCGGTATATCATTCTCGCACTAAGCATATTGAGTTAGACATTCATTATGTTAGAGATAAAGTTTTGAGTGGTCTTCTTCATGTGCATCATGTTCATTCAGTTGATCAAGTTGCTGATATTTTTACCAAATCATTTTCTGCTTCTCGATTTCATTATTTGAGGGACAAACTAAGTCTCACTTCACTTCCCCTTAGTTTGAGGGGGGATGTTAGACTTAACCATTAAGTAAATGTAATGTGGATCTCGAGGTTTATCTGTGATGTAATAAGTTGAAAGTGTTGTATGTGTGTGTGTAGTGTGTTTGTATTTGGACGGTTCAGATGTGAACATATGGACTGCTGTGATGTAATCTTTGTTTGATATATAAATAAAATTTACACATAACGCTCATCGAGTTTGTTGAGGTTCTATTTTCTCCAACAATGGAGTTCTCTGTGAACTCCAACACTGGATTGCGCCTTGATTTGGAGGTAATAATAATGTTGTCTCTTAAATTTCTTGTGCTGATGATTTAATCTTATTCGCTAAAGCCACTGAAAGACAGGCCTCTGTACTGAGGAATGTGTAGGAGGAATTCTGTGCATACTCTGGCCACAAAGTGAGTGCTAACAAGTCCCAAATTTATTTCTTACCTAATGTGGATGATTCTCTTGCCAGCAACATCAATACGAGTTAGGTTTCTTACAACCCAGGGCCTTGGTTGATAGCTTGGGCCGCCATTCATTTATGGGAGAGTACTGAAATCCACTAATGGGAGAATCTTGGAGAAGGTGAAATGAGGGTAGCCAAGTGAAGTCCACACAAAATCTCCCTGGCTGAGCGAACAACTCTATGCAAATCTGCTCTCTCCTCTTTACCGATCTTGACTATGCAATCCACTGGGATCTCCAAATGCATATGTGCGGAGATTGATAAAACTTGCAGAGGCTTTATTTGGGGTTCTAGAGTGGGCCATAGAAAACCAAGCCTTGTGGGGTGGATTACTATATGCCTCCCTAAATCTTTGGGACGTTTGGACATCAAGAAGATGGCTGAGATGAACAAAGCATTCTTAATGAAACGGCTGGAGCTTGATTACGAAAGAGGAGGCTCTATGGGCTCGGATCATGAGGGCAAAAGATCACTTAAAACAAATGATACGCGTACTGTACATAATATCGCTAACGGTTCCTATATTTTGGCGATGTTTGAGCAAGACTTGGGAGGACCTCTGGAAGGAATGCAATGGGCCTTAGGCAATGGTACCAAAGTTCTTTTTTGGAAGGATTGTTGGACAGTCTAAAGACCCACCCCTCTTCTTAACATGGTACTCTCCGCAGTCCCTTCTGACCAGGTGGATCGATGCGTTGCTAATTATATCAATGATATTGAGGATTGGTTCTCTCATCTTATTTCATCAAGTGCCATCCAACGAATTGCTGCCACCCACCCTCCAGTGCGGAACTCTACTGTGGACTCTGTCTATTGAAAGCATTCACTTAGCGGCAAATTCATAGTTGCCTCAACCTACACTGCTCTCCGTGCCAACCAGCCTATTGCGCCTCCTCTTCTTCATTTTCCTCATCTTCTAGTTCTTGGGCTAGTTCTGCTACTGCTGCTTTTACTACAGCCTGATCCTCTTGCCTCTTGGCTAATACTTCGGCCTTAAGTCTAGCTCCCTCAGCCCTCTCTCGTTTCTCCTTAAAGTCTCGGTAACCAGGTGTTGATTTCAACGTGAGCATGAAAGCTTCATCCATTGTTGGTAGGGTCTTTATATCAAATTCTTCATCATCTCGCAGTCTCACTTTGGCCTTTAAGCACATTTGAGTGACCGAGATAGGAAAAATCAGATTTGTGTCCCTTTCAGACGTAATGGACTCCCTCATACTGGTGTGTACGATCTCCTCATACCATGTAATCTCATAGAGACAAGGTGCTTTTGGCTTGTTGATCTCACCCTGCTGGGAGTGTGGGGTATAGCGATGCAACAAGAAAATGTTGCCACATCCTGTAAAATTTTCTAACACTTCCATTTCTTGATGTGCTTCAAAACATTCTCAGCTCCCATGACCCATCATTGTTGTCTTGGGACAACCAATGCATCTTCTATGGCTCTAAATGAATAGGTTATACGGTCTCTCATATAATCTGGCTGGGAAAGTAGGTGCAGATTCATACAATCTTAATTCCTCCAACCCATAGAAATTGATCTCACGTCTGTTGAAAGGAACTAAAACCCCTCTCACCTTCACTGGCTTATCCTTAGCTGTGAACTTCGCATTAGCATAAAACTCTAAAACAATTCCACTTACTCCTTTAGCTGTATTCTCCCCGCAGTCTTGAGTGAGTTGCTCCTAATTTTGGCGCTTAATGAAATTATTCACTCTTTTATCATACTTTGCCGACAAATTAATCCCCTTTTATAATTGAACTCCCTACGAAGGATTTTCTCATATCGGTCCTTAGCCTCTTTACAAACGAGAAATTTGGATTTAAAAGGTCTAGACTCTTCGGCATTAGGGTTTCTAGAAGTAGATGCCTCAAAATTATTTGCTCTAGTTTAATTTACATATTTCCTTGTTCTTGTCATGTCTTCCAATTTCAAGCAACTAACAACAATGCAATGCAACTCGATCTTCAAATCACCTAAAAATCGAAATTTCATCAAAATCTTCAAAATTTAAAGTATAACTAGATGAAATTGTAAATGTACTTCAATGCCAAATTAATTTTCGGTATAGATCACTCCTCCAAGTCTTTTTTCAATCTAAGCCCTCTAACTTTTCTCACCAACTAGACCCTAGCTCTTCTTTGGAATTAAATTCCAAAAATCCAAGCCTTAGTTTTTTAACTTGTGATAATCCACAATGTGTTTGTTTCTTAACTCTCAATCACTAGGAACTTACAAATGTCACTTAGAAATGATCAAAATTTGGCTCTAGAAGGATGTATGCTTGGTGTTTGTAGTGGGTTCTTAATGTAAGTGTGACAAATAGTGTAATAATAGGGTTAAAACCACTTTTCTCGACCCCAGTGTCGTGCCTTATAAGCATGGTGCTGTGACGGCGTCGCCTTGGATCAACAACACAGTTGGACTTTTTCTCATAGGCCACATCTTCGCTTTTTTTTTGCTAATTCTCCTCTGGCACTCCTCTGACTTTGTGTATAACTCACACAAGGTGTCGTGATCGTATAAAATCCATGAAAATATAAAAATTAATAAATTTTACCTTTCGATTCGCCCATGTACCTTACCTTCATCACTTTGAACTCCTTTGCTCATATTTACTCTTTTAATGAGTTCGTGAGACATTTTTATTCCGATGAATCATCACCCGACGAATGGTTTTTCCTGCGAACTCAATACAAAATTTTGAAAGTTAAAACTAAAACTTGGTAATTGTAATTATTAAACTAAATAACTAACTACTAACTGAAATTTAAAAACTTAAAATTTAAAAACTCAAAATTTAAAACCCTGGGCTGCCTCCCAATAGCGCTTAATTTAACGTCATTAACCTGATGTCTTTTTGCTCGTTTAATCCAAGTCTAAATCGAAAGACACCATCTGTAAATCGGAGATTATGATGTCATTTCTATTCAGATGTACTTCTTCACTATTGACAAAGACAACCGTCTCACCATTATCGCCATCATCGATACTCATCGTGATCTTCCTATCTCTTATGTCCAAATTATCTTTAGCAGTTTTCAAGAATGGCAGCCCAAGTATCATAGATACATCATCGTCCATATTCTGGTTGACGACCTTGAAATGCGCAATAAATGTGAATCTACCTACTTTCACTTGCACATTCAAAACTCTTCCTATAGTAGGTATCAAATTACCATTTGCTACTTACAAATTCGTTGTATTAGGACAATTGATCTTCAAGCCAGCATGTCATGTCCATTAGTGGCATGACATTGACCGAGGCTCTTGTATCAAATAAGACGTTTATAAAAAAGTCGCTCGTTATTATTTATTGGTATGCTTATCTCTCTTGGATCTATACTTTTGATCGGTTGAAGTTGCGGGATGAACTTGAGCTTTGGTTCCGATTTTGTTGGAACCAACTTGATGTCATTGTCTTATGGGTCTTCTTTGGAAGGTCTTTCATTTTTTTTCTTGGTCTTTCATTGTTGCTTCCTTATTTTTTTTCAAGGCATTGATTCCTTGCTTCTTAAAACCATCAAGCTCATCTTTCCCCACTTCTTCCATAAAACAGTTTAACTCTTTGAGAATTTACTTTAAATGTGTTACCACTGTTAGTTATTGACTTTACTACTCTATAAGGCCAAGTAGCAACTACCTTGAATGTTCCTGACCATCATGATCTCAATTTGCCCGAAAACAACTTCAATCTTGAATTGAATTACAATACTAGTTGTCTCGGCTCAAAGGATCAATATTCAATCCTTTTGTCGTGCCATTGTCTTGATTTCTCTTTTTATAACTTAGCATTTTCGTAAGCGTCCAATCTAAACTTGTCTAGTTTCATCAATTGAAGTAATTTGGCCTTCTTTATAGCTTGAAAAATCCATGTTGAGCTTTTTAATTATCTAGTATGCTTTATGCTCTAACTATACTGGTAAGTGACATGCTTTTCTATAGACCAACCAATATGGAGATGTGCCAATTGGTGTTTTGAATGCCGTCTTATATGCTCACAATACTTCTTCAAGGTGTAATGCCCAATCTTTTCTATTAGTGTTTATAGTCTTTTCCAAGATTTGTTTCACTTCTCTGTTGCTTACTTCCGCTTATTCGTTTGTTTGAGGATGATAAGAAAATGAGGTTTTGTGCCAACTCCATATTTCTTTAATAACATGTTAAGGCTTTGGTGCAGAAGTGCGATCCCTCATCACTGACTAGTGCTCTAGGCATTTTGATTCGACATAAGATGTTTTTCTTTATGAACTCTATCACCACTTTCACGTCATTAGTTGCGACTGCGACGACTTCTACCCATTTGAATACATAATCCGCTGCTAACATTATTTCTTATTTGATATAGAGAATGGTCCCATAAAATTCGTTCCCCAGACATGGAAGAGTTCAACTTCTTGAAATGTGGTTTGTGGAAACTCATGCCTTCTAGAAATATTTCCTATTCGCTAGCATTCATTGCAAGTTTTTGCAAAAATATAAGAGTCCTTAAATATATTTGGCCAGTAGAATCTACATTACAACACTTTAGCTATCGTTCTTTGTGCTCCCAAGTGGTCCTCGTATGGTGATAAATGACATCTTCCTAGAATACCTGCAAATTCCTCCTTTGCTACACATCGTTGAATCAATCCATCACTGCATATCTTAAACAGATAAGGATCATTCTAGAAATATGACTTCATATCACTTAGGAATTTCTTTCATTTTGCATTGGTTAAATATGGAGGAAACACTCTGCATGTTAAGTAGTTAACATAGTCTGAGAACTATGGTGCCTTTTTCTGAACCTTAACCTTTTGCACTTATTCTGAATTCTCTTACTTATACATATCTTCATGCTTGTACATTACTTTGTCTTGTCTTGGCTCCTTTGTTTCCGTGGTTCTCATCATGCGTATGTCACTCATGTTCTCCTTAGGATTAGTGACGGTGTTGCTAGGAAACTGACATTCTTTCCTCGAGCTCAAGGTTATAACAAGTTGGCCAATTTGCCTCTCTAAATTCTTGATGGATTGTGACTTCTCATTATCCATCCTTTTCATGGCATGTTTTATTCCTTCCAACTCTTTCTCATGCTTCTCATAGTGCTCTCTATCTCTCGCTTCCATGACTTGCAAATACTTCTCAATTGACTTTAATGAAATCATCTCTTTATTTTTCCCTAGCTTCCACTATCGGACTTGTTGCTCGAAGCCTTGAGGTAACTTCAGTGCATTATCATGATTTTCATAAGAAAAATCAGGATTGTTGTTGTATCTTTGGTAAAACCGTTGAGGAGCCACTCCTCTCAGCTTGAAATTGTTCCCATAGCCTTAATTGTTCATGAAGTTGATGTCCTCATGCTCTATTCCCTGTTGTACATCTGGTTAACCATCATGCCTTGGTGCTTTATGGGTTGCTCAGCTTTTTGTGGACCTTGGTGTACCACCTGAAGTTTCACCATCTGACTGCTCAAATTTGATAACTGTGCCATAATTTCAGCATGCGAATCAATCTCATAGACGCCTGCTGATTTCCTTACTGTGGAACAAGTACCGGCAGTAGAATTTGAGACATAAGATCAAGGAGATCCAATGCTCCATCCTCATCCCCGGTAAGTAGAGAGCTACTTGATGTCGTATCTACTAGTGTTCTCGTGTTGTGGTTCATCCCGTAGTGGAAAATATAGGGTTGTGCTCATTTCACGTATCGGTGTCCCGAACATCTCCTCAATATCTCTTTAAGTCTTTCCTAAGCTCAAGCGACTCAGTGTCTTCTTTCTTGAACTTGTTAATCTCTAGTTTCCTTTAGTTAACCTTCATTGTGGGAAAGAACTTATCAATAAATCTTTCATTGATTTCCGCCCATGTGTTCATATTCCCTGCATTCAACCTTTAGAACCAGGATTTGGCTTTTTCACCTAATAAGAATAGGAAAAGTCGCATCCCGATCACCTATTTCATAACTCTGATGATGTGTACGGTGTCACATTTCTCTAAGAAACTCTCAACATGTGCAACTGGATCTTCATTTGATAGCTCGTTGAACAGACTATTTGGCACCATGTTTATCAAAGACGGTCTCAATTCGAAATTTGTGGTGTTGGCTGGAAGCCTCATAAATCTGTTATACGTCTCCTGAACTTCTGGCTTGAAGTAGTCGCTAAGGCATCTCTATCCTCACACTTTATCTTACACTACCAGATCACCTACGGGTTGGTTATTCTCGCAGCCCTATTGTTGGTTTCTAGCTTGCTCCTCAACCATCTTGACTCCTTTTTTCTTTCTTTCTTTTGTTCATTCTTTCAATCTTCAAGTCGTAAGGTATTAGGCCTTTTCTCCTTTGCTACGCATGCACTAAGTATCCCTTAAATGAAAACACAAAAAGATTGAGTGCAGAAAGTCAAACTAAAACTTAAGCCTATTTGTTATTTTTGTTTTTATAAACTAAAAAATTAAAATATTGAAGATAAAACTTAGCAACTAATCAAACAAACAAAGTAATAATAATGTCTACTATCCCCGACAAAGGCGCCAAAAACTTGATGTGTGTGCCGCAAGTATAATAGCTCGCTTGTAGTAATAGTGCAATCAACTTATGTTAATCACGGATATCGTCATCTGGGAAAAGCTTTTGCACTATCTGTTAATTACCTATTTAACTTGAACCATTGCTAAGGGATTTACTTTTAATTGGTTTTATACTAAGTAAACTAATCTAACAAATTAATGTAACTTTACTTGAATTCTTATATTAATGATATTTTAGTTCACAACTTCACCTAAGTAATTTAATAGTATGCTTTGTATTCATGTTCACATCTCAATATGTTGTGTGCAATGCTATATTAGAATAGACATATTTCCTTCAAATCCACTTCAACCCACTGTCATGACGAAGAAAATTCTAATGTGCAAAGTAGAACTCTACCTATTAGTGTGAATATATAATCTCCACATTGCTTTAAGTCCTAAATCATTGGATTCATAACCAACTTAGCTTACTATCCTCGCCTCCCTAATCAACAACTATCGCTCAATGTTGTGTATTTTACAGTTGTACCGTTCATGTCTGGATTAAAAGCTTCGATGACCATGATAACTTATAAAGCCTAAGTTCATTAAACAAGTGATCAATATATCTAAAGAATTACGCTCAGAATCAATACAAATTCTAACCATTGTACTTTTTATTATCACTTCTTATTCATATTCAAAGTATAATATTCATATCATATGATCCATTGACCCCTAAGATAAATATACTACTCACACCTCATTAAAATACGCATATCACAATTCATTATGGACATCATTGCAAATTAGAGATGAATATAAATATTATCTTGAATTTAATCAACGATACCAAACTTGAATTGCAAACTTGAAGTCTTCAATGTATTCTTAACATAAACTCCTGAATACTCAAACTCAATGTAAACTTATGCTAAATTACTATAATGATGGCTAATAGTTGGTATATAGTTAGTTTACCATGTCCTATACCTATTTATACTCCCTAATAACAATTAGAAACTCTACTTTACAACTTAACTCAAATTAAAACTATACTTTCCATTTCCTGCGTATTTGACACACTTGCTGCCCTGGTGCTGTGCTCTTTAGCCCACCGCGCCACCACTGCGCCACCACTGCATACATATTTTTTCATTCCCTGGTATCTTGGTGTCGTCCCCTGCATACTTGGCACCGTCCCTTATGCACAATAGCGTCGCCACTGCGCCGGACCTCTAGAGTTAATTTTCTTCACTTTTTCTTCTCTCACATGCTATACTTTTCCTTCCCACACTGTGCCTTGTATCCCCATAGCATCAACATATGTTGCCACGGAGCCAAGTGTGTTTTTGTGGGTTTTTACTCTGTTTCTTTCCGTTTTTCCTCAATTCCTTCCTTTACAACTTAATTCCCTGAAAATGCAATAATACAATGATTTAGAGCTCATTTAAGGATATTTATACTAAATATAAAACTAAACTAACTTTATATATATATGTGTGTGTGTGTGTGTGTGTGTGTGTGTGTGTGTGTGTGTGTGTGTGTGTGTGTGTGTGTGTGTGTGTGTGTGTGTGTGTGTGTGTGTATGTGTGTGTGTGTGTGTGTATGTATGTATAAATAATCACCTATCAGTCACCACCATAAATGAATCAATAGCGCCACACTTCTAATTTCTCCCCTGATATTACCTAAGGCTAAGCTTCCTATGGCCTTTTTAACCAAACAAACCTTCCAACACACAGATGCAGCTACCAAAACAGGGGATCCCAATGTTCACTGGAGAAAATCCCTGGAGTTGCTTGTTTCAGATCGAAAGGTTCTTTCTCTACCACCGTACTTCTGCTTTTTGGAGCATTAGCCGATGGTGGCCTCATTTTTTATGGTTAGAACGACTCTCTTGTGGTTTCATTAGCTCTTTGAGATGGGGCAATTAGAGTCTTTGCCATATTTCACACGAGATTTAGAGGTATGATTGGGTCCATCTACTTTTGTCAATCATGAAACATCTCTGTGTTGGAGCAATCTACTAAAACATGCATATATGTAAGCACAAAACCATGCATATAATCAAATTTAAGAACTAAATTAAAACAATACCAGAGGCTTGCACTAAATGCAATGTCCATAGACGAAATTTCCTCCAATTCGGTGTATGAATGCTTCAAGAGGTTCGTCTCCAGGATACAACTAGATTGATCTTTGATTACACACTAACCAAAAGATCATATATTCTGCAACAGCCAAAATCTCTCTCTCAAAACCAGAAAACTCTTTAATTTCGAAATCTTTCTCTATATTTCTAATGAGGTTGCAAACCCTATTTATAGACCAAAAGACACCTCTTTTGAACAATTACAACTGTTCAAAACGAGGTCTTTAGTGGTGACTGTTCACCACTAATTACACACATTTTTAAAAAATGAAAATTTAATGTAAAAAGTAAAAATCTTGTGTTGTGAATTGGCTAAGTTATTTTAACATTAGCCCCAAAGGCCCCAAGGCCAAGGCCTAATCATAGACATTAAATATCAAGTATTTAAAATATATTAATCAATGGGCACATTCACTTAACTAAGACTTTCAAGTGAAAAATCTCTTATAAGAAAAGAAACAAAAAGTTTCTTTCCCATGTGGGACTAATAGTGGATACAATACAAACTCAATATATTTCAACAATACCCCCACATTTGTATTGTATCCATCTGCAACCATGACCGAGTTTACTTTGCCAAATCACAAACACAAAATTTAAACAAATATTAAATAATAACCATTATTTTAAAACAATTGAGAGAGATTATCATGTCATGTTAATAAGGAAAGTGTCGTATAGACTTGAACTTACCCTAGTAAGATCATATCGAGTTCACTTCGTGACGCAATGATGTATGCATCTTGAACTGTTCACTTTTTGTAGTAAACTAAGACAATATGTCTCACTTATGACATGATTCCTGATGCACTTTATTCTTTGTTGTTCATTTTGGTCCTGAACATATCCTGGGTTCATGATAGCTTTAGAGAATTTAGCCTATTCATTCTCATAAATGCGACCCCACATTTACTATCATATAGGCGACTTATCTTTAATCATTAAATGCATTATTGCATACCCTAAACTTCTTATCAACACACTTACTTCATCATAGGAACAGGTAATTGTGTGTCCTATTTGTTAAGTCAAGTCTAACCAGTTTGCCTATTGAACCTAGACCATGGGATCTCCAATCAGCTAGGTTAGGTTTCCACTAGACTTGACTTACTCTATAGGCTTTAAGCCCATTCCCCTCGATAATATCTTCACTTGATCTCTTAGTAAGCCTTTAGTCAAAGGATCTGCAATGTTTTCCTTAGACTTAACATAATCAATACTAATTACTCCACTTATGAGTAATTGTCTTATAGTATTGTGTCGGCGCCTTATATGTCTCGACTTACCATTATATATGTTGTTTTTAGTTCTAGCTTGTGCTGCCATACTATCGTAATGTATGCATATTCTTTGTATTTGGTTTTTGTGCCAAGCAAGGAATATCTTCTAAGAAATTTCTTAGCCATTCAGCTTCTTCAGCTGCCTTGTCAAGAGCAATGAATTTAGATTCCATGGTGGAACGTGCTATACACGTTTGTTTTGTTGATTTCCAAGAAATCGCTGCTCCACCTAATGTGAATATATATCCACTTGTTGATTCGGTTTCTGTATTATCAGAAATCCAATTTGCATCACTATACCCTTCAAGTACAGGTGGATATTTTGTATAATAAAGTCCATAATTTAAGGTATATTTAAGATACCTTAGAACTCTTATTAATGCTGTCCAATGAGCATCATTAGGATAGTTGTGTACCATCAGTTAAAACATGATTTCACAGTATGGAAGTAGTGTGCATGCCATATATACAACAAAAAGGGAACTACAAAGGAAAATCCAAAGTTGGATATATAGTCATCCATTCGTTCATGATTATCTAAAACCAAAAGTATAAACCAAAGTATACAAAATCAGATACACACACCAATGCAACGAACTTGGTTTGTACCGGTAAGTGAACAACTAGGGAATATGCAAGTTTATCGCATAAAATTAAAGGAAATATATATATCATGATGGAATGAAGTAAACATGTAATATGTCTAATCATCCTGACGGGGAATTCTCGTGAACTCACTAATGCAACAGACTTGGCTTTTACCACCGGCCTGACGGTGGCTCACACCAAATGGGTTTCTGTGGCTCGTCACAACCAACCAATACTAATTCTAACAATGGGAGGTACCAGTCACTCTCTACTCCTACAGGATGTGCAATCGAGGATGATGAAAGGTCTTCATGTAAGTGTGTACTGATTTGTGTCATTTCTCCTTGTCTCGAGATGCACATTGTCTAAATCACTAGGTTTATCGATGAATAATGAAATTCACAACTAAAGGCACTTTGTATTCATTTAAGGTGGTTACATTGTATATATTCAACTATAGGCCATCAATTAATTCAATTTCCAACCATTGTAACTTAAATAATTTATTCGGCTTGGTACATTTTTCAGCCTAGTCTAGTCGCACTACCCATCACGACTAACGTGTATTTTTAGGTGATCCTAAGGTCACACTATCGTCGCGTTCCTTCATGCATAAGTATTTATATAATATAACATGCATCACGTTATATAAAATATATACTTATTTGCATGTCAACACTATGTTGAGCAATAGGTTCAGGCTTTTAGTACAGTCGGGCCAGGTTATGTTTGGTCTAGTCAATGATGGGATGTCACAACTCTTCCCAACTAATTGAAGTTTTTTCCTCGAAATTAAATTAATTAATGAGTCATAATAGGTTTGGGAAGCGCTCGCGCCCAAGTGAACTTCTAGTCATCATGGAATTGCCATTTGACTTTCACTAGGGGTATTTGCTTCCACCTAAGCTTTAACATCTTCTTGTCAAATATTTGAATTGGTCACTTCTCATTATGGGTGGGCAAACCACGGTTTGGTGGTGAAAACCACCAAACCGCGACCAAATCGAGGGTGTACGGTTTGGTGATTTTCCAAACCACCACGAAACCGCGAATCACCAAAATCGCACCAAACCGAACCGCGGTTTGCGTAGTTTGGTCGGTTTGGTTTCGCGATTTTCATGCGCCCTGTTTTCAGAAAAAACAGCAAGCACAACAAGCCATATGTACATATGAATTTGTATACAACTACTTAGGGGTGCAGGGTAACTGATGATTAGAAATTTATAACAACAAAAGAAGATTAAATTGCAAAAAAAATAAAATAGCAAGCCAGTGGCAACACACCACATTCACAACAAGCCATTTTTTCTTCTCTTTGTTAATCAAAACCCAATTAACACTTCAAATCAATTCCAAGCTTTGACGAGTTAACAAACATTGTCAATAATCCTCATTTAATCAATAACCATTAACCAAATAATTATAGTTTGATAAAAAGGGTGTACCGCGGTGCGAGGCGGCGGTGGACGTGGCAGCGCTTCGCGCGGTGGAAGGCGACGACGATGGCGATAGATTCGGCGGCATCGGTGAGAAGGGGAGTGAGGAGGATGAAAGGCGGCGGTGCTGCTGCAGTGAGATGGGCACTCCGCGACAGGCCGACGGAGAGTGCTCGAGAGGAGAGAGGAGACGACGAGAGTGAAAGGAGAGATGGCGGCAGTGAGAGAGTGGGCGGTGACGAGAGAGTGGAGACGGCGGGAGTTAAATGAGAGACGGCAGTGGCGAGAGAGTGGAGCCGGTGGGAGTGAAAGGAGAGATGGCGACGACGAGAGAGTGGAGCAGGCGGGGAGTGACGAGAGTGAGGAGCGACGGGAGTGAGAGGGAGGTGAGTGGCGAGAGTGAATGAGAGGAAGAGGGACGGGAGAGGGAGGTGAGCGGAGGGAGTGTGAGAGGAAGAGGGACGGGAGTGTGAGGGACGGGAGTGTGAGAGGAAGAGGGACGGGACACGGGAGTGAATCAGTGAATGCTTTTAGGCTTTTAGGGCTTTTGTGGTTATTTACCAAAATGCCCTCGGTTTGGTTAAACCGCGGTTCTCCCAAAATGAAAACCGCGACCAAACCGCAAGTTTTAAAAACCAGACCAAACCGTGCGGTTTGGTCGGTTTGGGCGGTTTGGGCGGTTTTTCGAAAATCGCTGCCCACCCCTACTTCTCACACATCGCATCTAGTCTCAAATCACATTTTTCTAAGTCCACTATACCTCTGCTAATCCCCTTACATGTTTTTAACATAGAGACATGAAATACATCATGAACTGTAGACAACTGCAATGGCAATGCCGACCTAAATGCAACCTTCCCAATCCTTTCAACAACCTCAAATGACTCAGTGTACCTTGGAGCGTGTTTCCCCTTAAAACCAAACCTATAATGCCACTTCAATGGTGACACTCTCAAGTAAGCGAACTTTCCCTTTTGGAACTTAATGGCTCGACATTTCGGATTAGCATATTTTTTTTGCCTATCATGTGCTGCCTATAGCCGCTAATGAATCAACTAAACCTTCTATGTGTAATCATGTAATTCAACTAGCCCAACTGCCATCTTATCTGCTCCCTTTGCCTAACAAGATGGTGTCCTACACGATTTGCCACACAAGGCCTCAAATGGTGTCAAGTTAATACTTTGCTAGTAGCTTTTATTGTATGAAAACTTACACAGATAAAGATACTATTCCTAGTGGCCTTCGAAATCTAAGATGCAAACTTGCAACATATAATCCAGAACCTGGATGAGTCTTTCGGACTCGCCACCGTCTAAGGGTGAAATGTAGTACTCAAGTGTATACGTAAGCCCAACTGATCATGCAACCTCTACCATATGTCAAAGGTATACCGAGGGTCTCTATCTACACAATAGAAATATGTGCACCATGCAACCTAACCACCTCTTGTTCATAAATCCTGCTCAAGCTGCTAAATGATTTGGAGATCCTAATGGGTAAAAAGTGTGTTGCCTTCGTCACTATATCAACAACCACCCATATAGTATCATGATTCCATGGGGTTTTAGGTAAATCAATAACCATATCCACAACAATGTGTTCCAATTCCATTAAGGGATGGGAAGAGGCTGAAGCAATCTTTCAAGACTCTTGTACTTAGCCTTAACCTGTTGAAAAATCTTACACCTCCTGATAAACGCTATAATATCAATTTTCATCCCCTTCCACCAATACAAGCGATGCATGTTGTGGTACATCTAGGTCATACCGTGATGAATACTATAACGTGATCGATGTGCCTCCCGTAGGATGTATGCTCTCAGTTCAGTAACTGCTAGTATCCACACTCTAACCCGAAACCTTAGAATTTGATTTGCTCTAATAACCCAATCTCTATCATCGATATTATCTACTAAACTACGATATTTTTCATAGTCAGTACAGACCTCTGACCTCCTAATATCCATTGTATAGGCATGGTATGGAATCCAATATGTACAAATATCACTGTGTCCACCTGAAACACTCTTGCTCATCACAGTTGCAGCCTCTAATAACCAGAACTCTGGTCATGTCTGAGTCATTTCTCGCCTCCTGCTTAATGCATTGGCTACAACATTCGCCTTACTCGGGTGGTACTCGATAGAAAAGTCATAATCCTTCAGTAACTTGAGCCACCTCCTTTGTCTCATGTTCAATTCAATTTGAGTGAAGAAATACTTCATAATCTGATGATCAGTGAACAATCTAAACCTCTTTTTGTAAGGATAGTGTCTTCATAAACTTAGTGCAAAGACCACTGCTGCCAACTTTAAGTCATGTACAAGGTAGTTTCTCTCATGCGCTTTCAACTATCTAGAGGCATAGGCAACCACCTTGCTTTCTTGCATCAAAACACAGCCTAATCCTATCCCCAAAACATTAGTGTAGACTATATACTCCTTGTTTTCTTCTGGAAATACTAACACTGGTGTAGTAGTCGGTCATTCCTTCAGCTATCTAAAGGCATCCTCACACTAATCTATTAGGTGATCTTGACATCCTTCCTAATTAATGCTATCAATGGTGTGGCTATCTTGGAGAAGTTCTCAACAAACCACTTAAACTAACCTGCCAATCTCGAAAAACATTGGACCTCTATGGCATCGATGGTGTAGGCTAATCTATAATCACTCTTACCTTCTCCGGATCTGTTAAAATACCATAAGCTCTAACCGCATAATCCAAAAATTTGACCTGCGTCATCCCGATCGCATTTGCTAAACTTTGCATATAATTGGTGCTCACACAGATTTTGCAAGATAATCTTCTGGTGTCTGTTGTGGTCCCCCATGGTCCTTGAATAGATTAAAATGTCGTCATTGAATACTATCACGAGCTCATCCATGTACTATCTAAAGACCATATGCACCAGATCTATAAACATTGCTGGAGCATTAATAAATCCAAACGACATCGGTGTAAACTAAAACGACCCATATTTGGTTTGAAATTTGGTCTTCTCGTCTTCATATCTGACTCTCAGCTAATGATACAATTATCTCAAGTTAATTTTGGAGAAGAATCATGCTCATACTAGCAGATCAAACAAGTCATCAATCCTTGGGAAATGATACTTGTTTCTGATTATGACCTTGTTCAACTCTCTATAGTCAATACACAACTACAAAGTATTGTCTTTCTTCTTCACAAATGAGACTAGTGTGCCCCATGGTGAAATACTCAGCTGAATAAAGCCTTTCTTTGACAATTCCTCAAGTTACTTCTTCAATTATTGCAATTATTCTCTCGTCATTTGTATGGTGCCTTCGAGATAGGTGTCGCTTTGTCGAACCACAATGATGAAATATCTCCAGTCGTAAAGGTAACCAGGAAACTCATCAGAAAATATATCAAGAAAATAAAAAATAGCCGGAATGTCCTCCATCTTGGCTCGGCTATCGGAAATCTCATATAGGTTCGCGAACTCATCAATATCTCTGTATTTCACGACTCGGACTTTAGCGCTACTCTTGGCTAATGCTAAGCCTCAAAAATCAAATACGCGTAATCCCAAAATATGAAAAGTTAGACCTTTCAGTGACAGTCCACATGTGCATGGTATGTTGCCAGCTAATCCCTCCCCTAAAAGTGCATCAAACTCTAGGAACTCCAACACTCATAGGTCTTTGGCTAAATCGTCACCTTCGATTGTCATAATGCATCTATGACAAACAGGGTTAAGGAAAACTATATTTCCCATGGTGGTATGAAGGATTAGGTATCTATTTGCTCTAACTGATGTCAACCCTAGCACCTCTACATTCGTTCTCATATAAATCAAATTGTGGACCCTGAATCTATCAATGTATGCATGCTCTGCCCACAAATGGAAATAATATATGTAATACGGTCTATGGTGGCCTGATTATTAAGTGCGGGCATAACATAAACCTGCTCTTTCTGCTCCACTGTATGCATTGCATAAGCTATATGAAAATCTCTATGGAAGTATCTAAGTTGCCCACAACCCTAACAATGAACTTCTCACATATGCTGATTACTACATGATCCGGATTGGGTTGACCTCTGTCCTGTGCCACAACTCCAATAAGACTCTCATTATCCCTCACTAAACCTAGGCAGTAGAGGTCAATGACCTGTATCATTGTTTGTCTAACATATCCTGCATCAGATGGTACTGAGGATCCAACCCTATCATTCATGTACCTCTTCAGATGATCCCTTATATTTCTGCTATTATTTCTCTTCCTAAAATCACTCCTCGATGAACCTCTTTGGAATGATGGCCTCATCAAAGGTCGAGGCTCTTGAGGAATTTACTGACCTGCTGATGTCTGCTCGTTATGACGACCCAAATTAATTAAATAGAGATTATACTCTAATTAGATATTAATGACCAGTAATTCTAGCTGACGTGTTACACTCTAATTAGATATTTGTTTATAAATCACATCGCACTAGTTAGTTTACATTATGGCATTGTGCATGTATGCATTGGAAGCATGAGATACCTTGGTTTGCGTAGCGCAGGTATGGGATGGTTAGAGTTTAAGCATATAAAAGCTTGGTTGAACTAGCAAGCTACTGCTAACTTTTTCGATGCTAAGTCTTATAAAATTTATCAAAAATAAGACCTAAGTCACTAAATTAAGCAAAATAAAATTAAATAAAAGCTTGCAATGTGCCTCAAGATGCGTATTGGCACGAGACACAAGGAGTCGAGTAGTTGGTAGCTTAGTCAATAATGAAAATAAATAAATGTGATGTCTACAAAATAAGCTATTTATTTTAATATGCCTAAAGTTATAAAAATCTAGGCTATGTGAAATAAAAATAATAATAAAGCATAAGTTGAGACATTTAATTGGGACATTTATATCGTCCTTATGATGACTCCATCAAGGGTGTCCTAGAAAACTTAGTGGATATTAAAAATGCATTGATTCTTTAAATCCATACTCTTGATGTGCATCTAGATGAGTAAGTGAAAGGAGATGAAAGGCTAGATGTGAACTTAAAACCAACTATATAAACAAGTTTGTACTTGAACACATGCAAAACAAAGCCCTGGATTTTTCTTAAGAGAAGAATTGAGGGCTAAAATCTTGGTGGAATTGATGGAATTAAAAACTCAATATGGAGGAGATTCAACCTTTAAAGGAAAGAATCAAGAAAGCTAAACCCTAGGTAACAAATCCGAACCCTTTATAGTTGGTCTTTCTTGCTTTTAATGCATCAAAATTGGTTTTTTTTTGTTGAAAACAATATTTCAATAAACTTATTGAACTCAAATTGTGTAAGGACACCATTGATTTTATTAACAATCTAATTTTTGAGATTTGGTTGGTGTTCTTGAGTTTTTCCTAAAAATGCAACCAATATTAAGTTCAGTTAATCAATTGTTAGTGACTTACTTGAAATAGTAGTAGTAGTAATAGCAGCAGCAGCAGCAGCAGTAGTAGTAGTAGTAGTAGTAGTAGTAGTAGTAGTAGTAGTAGTAGTAGTAGTAGTAGTAGTAGTAGTAGTAGTAGTAGTAGTAGTAGTAGTAGTAGTAGTAGTTGTTGTTGTTGTTGTTGTAGTTGTTGGTTGTTGTAAATAAATAAAAAAAAGTTGATTGATGAAGCATGGATGTCCATAGACAAATTCGTCTCTAGGTAGGGGCTTCGCACGCGCAGGGTTGGGCTGAGTTGGCTCGGGCCCGGTTGAGGGGCACAACCCCCAATAAATTATTTAAATGAATAAAATAAAATTCAAAATACAATAAACTATATAAAAATAAGAAAAAAGATAAATATTATGGAAAAATTCAGAAAAATTGAGTAAAATAGAGAGAGATAGAAAAAAGTAGGAAATTAAATTTTGAAAAAATCTTGGGGGTTTCGCACCGGGCATATAACTCGTAAAGCATGTTGCCACTAAACATTTGGATAAAAATATTATTTTTGGTTACATACTATAAATTTAAACCCTAAAATATTTAAAATAGTATATTTGGAAACTAGGGACTTAGGAGACTACAGTCGGGTGTTGAGTGCATACTTCGAGGCATAGGTGAGGCGTTTTAAAAGGTTATTTGCAATCGCTTGTGGTTTGTAAAACCATTAGAATTCTAGTCTGCATTTAGTTATAGAATTATTTATTTCCACTTGATATTTATGCTATTATTTCCATCCATGTTGTACTCTCTTCTCGTGAGTGTGGTGTTGCTCGTCGATAGGGTCTGGCGTGACATATTCTCGCACTCGGGGTTTGCTACCTTAGGTTTGCTTGAGTAGTGTGCATATGTTGGCAACCGCGGTCAAGGTTACTCTTGTAAATGCCGTGTACAGTTTGAAAGTATTGATAGTGAGTTTACTTTCATCATTGACCCCTTCCCGAGAGGGATTGGACGGTAGTTTAACTACAACTCTCATTTGACCGTGTGGAGCTAGTATAAGTCACTCGCTAGTAGGGCCCACTTGATTTAGTGACTTCGATCCCCGATTCGACATGATGTAACCCCACACTCATGTTTCCTTTGTTTAAGTTGCGACTTATCTTCATGCCATTTACTTATTTCCCATCCTTAAAATTATGAGCATGAATTGTGCCCACTTAATTGAATCCTTTGAATATTGGCCGAACATTTCTAGATTTTACTTGCTAGAATTTCCTTCATTGTTTTTGCCATGGCCACGACAATGGTTGCAAATTCTAGATCTGTTTTTGAGCTGGGGAAATGAGGTACTAGGCGACTATTACTGAGGTAACAGGACCCGCCAAATTTTTTGTAGGTGGTTGTATTTATTTATTTACTATTTTATGGGTTTTGGGGAGAACTTATGTACTCGATATGCATATTAACTTTTTTGTATATTTTGTCACTACTTACATGATATGCATGATATCTTTTTTGGGTCTCCATACTATAGGTTGTTTGTTGATGCATAAATCTTCTAAATTTATTATATGTATGTTTTAAGACTTTCGCTTAATTAATCAACTAATATCAACTTATCAAGTTGTAGTAAACATCTAACTTGCAAGTTTTTGAACTAAATGACTTAATAAATAAAAAATCACTAAGTTAGGCTAACTAAAGTTTTGGATAAATGATAAGCTCACGGGCCATCATCAAAAAGAACGTAGTGAAGTGACGTCTTAATGACGTGTCTGGCGATGTGGAGGTGCCCAATTTGCATTGGAATTCGGGGCCATCATAGTTAGTATTAGAGCCTATGTTCAAGGAAACCTAGGGAAATATTCAAGAAATGAAATAAGATTTAAGACATAAACTTAGATGTGGAAACTTAAAGATCTTGACTTAGAACCTTAGTTGGGAAGTGAACGTGATGCAAGTTGTACCAGGGCTTATATGTTATATATTTTTATTGTAATAGCATATATACGTGTATTCGATACTGATCTGAACACACTTTCAACACTGTAAATACGACATGGATGGATAGTCAACTCCGCCTGCTACTGATGGAGGTCATACCAGTGACCCAACTCGCACCGTTGCTCTAAATCCTATCATCGTTGATAGACAGGCTGCTCATGTCAAGTATTTTGAGTTACTGATGGAGATGATACGCACCTAATTTGCGGCGATCGTGACACTTTTAGCCTCGCATGCACTGACCACCACCAAGACGACCATGACCCTAGTCTTTCAGGAAACTGTAGTCATGACCATGAAGGCAGAGATACCAGTTGAGACCACAAAACCCACTTAGATCACTAAAATCCATATGAGAGAAGCTGCATCGATAGTTACGCCTGTAAGGACATCATCACTTACCCCGACACTTGGATTATTTTTGAGACTTCCTTATCAGGTGAGGAGAAGTTGATTAAGGAATTCATTAGGTTTTAGCCAGGCTACTTCCATGGAGGTGGAGATCCAAAGATAGCTAGGAAGTGGGTTCTTACGCATGGGAGACTTCATGGACTTTTGAGGATCCACGATAATATTCGTGCTAGGATCTAAGGTTATATGCTCAAAGAAAAGGTTGCAGCTCGATGGACTGCTTATACAGGTACTCATGGAGAGCCGATCACTTGGACAGACTTCTACTGAGTGATTTATAATCAGTAAATCCCACCAGAGATACAATCGAGGTTGAGATAGAATTTCTTGAGTCTGAGATAAGGTACCCAATGTGCGGTACATGGAGTGATATTGGTACTTACTTCAGTTCGCATTCAATGTAGCTGATAAAGATATAATATAGATCTATTATTTTTGCAAGGGACTTGAGCCAGAGAAAGCTAATGCTGTAGTGTCTACATGAGCTAAGACTTTAAATGAGATCTATGAGAAGGCATTAGTGCATGAGACATACATATTATTGCGTGATGTAGCTCCCATGCCAGCAATAAACGACCGATAGTCATGGTAATATATAAGGAATAAGAGGAACTGAGATTAGAGAGATATAAGAGGGCAAAGGCCTAAACATGATGATCAACAAGCGATCAACGCCCATGCCATTTTACCACCAAGACTAGCTCATACTACATGTCTTTAGGTAATGGATATGCATACCCATAGGCTCAACGATTGACTCGTGACTAGAGGGACATGGACCGAGAACAACATGACCAGGGTCATAGGATAGTCACTTAACAAAGGTAGGGTTTAGGACAAAGAAGAGAGGTGATATGTTTCAAATGTAATCACTATTGGCACTACAAGAGGGACTGTTCTAGAGCATCAGTTGCGCCAACTCCTACATTACCAGTACGAATCAGGGAGCAGGCTCATGCAGTGGCATAACCAACACATGAGGTGATTAGGTAGCCTACTGCGAGTAATATTTACGATTGATAGCGCAAGAAGTTTAAGGATTTCAAGTGATTGATTTGAAATTTACAATTTTATCATATCTAAATGCATATCTATGAGAGTTAAAGTTTTCGATAGTAGTTAGAGTTAGTGAATGTTTGAGTCTCTGTACGACACCTATAGATGGAAGTTACCCTAATGGGATTTGCAAGATACACATTGTTTAGGTTGGCAAACCCTACGTACTCTTAACACTTTAAGAGATGAACCTTAAAGTTTTGGTGCCCCAATATGCTGGTGACACATCATTACATGAGGTGTAGGATAGGGCTGAGCGTTTATAGATTGAGAGTAATTTGCGACATATTAGTCATGCTTATTCCAGACCCATAAAAGTTTATAAATCCTTATAGGTCATAGGGGTCTATATGGGATAGGGCTATTAGAGTTTCTTTCCTTATGGTTATGAAATCGACATGTTAGTTGGGCAGGGTTATGGACAGAAAGTGGTAGGTCGAGGAGATGTTGTTGCATGACACGCACCTACATCCCAAAATAACACTATGCCTCTAAATTGATGATCACTTTAAGTATAGTCATTGGTGGTTATGCTTAGGGCACATGATTAAGATTTTTGTTGTATAAGGGAAGAATATCTATTATTGTATTCTAGCAACCGATTATTGATCAAGATGGGTTGGACGTCATTTAAAGAATTGTGGAGTAGGCCAACTAATAGGTTCCCTACAATACTAGATGTAGAAAAAAGTTGAGTTAGGGTTGAGCCTCCGAATATGTAAGTCACACTAGGATTTACGCGATGTCCATATTTGATTTAGAAAATACATTAAGTTTAAATTTTGTGACAAAAACTCCTTTAGTTGGGAAGATTATGATGGTCCAACTTAATTGAATCGAGATTATACTCTTATTAGGGATTAACGATCATTAATTCTAGTTGATGTGTTAATCTCGATCGACACCTAATGCTCAAAGTTGACGTGAAGTTGTTTTTTTTGTGATGAATGCTATTTTGATGTATTATTTACTTATAAATTGCGTCACACTAGTTAGTTTCCATTATCACGCTATGTGTGTGTGCTTTGAGAGCATGGGATACATTGATTTGCGCCTAGCACGGGTATGGGACGATTAAAACTTAGGCAAATAAAAGCTTGGGTGAACTAGTAAGCTACAACTAATTTTCCCTAAGCTAAAACTTATATTATTTATCAAATTTAAGGCCTAAGTTACTAAATTAAAAAAAAACAAATTATTTAAAAGCTTGAAGTATGCCTCAAGATGCACATTGGCGTGAGGTGCCAAAGTGCCGAGTAGTTGGTAGCTCAATCGACAATGGAGATAAATAAATGTGATGTCTACAAACTAAGCTATTTTTTGATATGCCTAAAGTTATAAAAACCTAGGCTAAGTGAAACAAAAATAATAACAAAGCCTAAGTTGAGACATTTAATTGGGACCTCTAGATCACCCTCGAACTGACTCCATCAAGTCTGTCATAGGAAATTTAGTGGACATAAAAGATGGATGGAATCTTTAAATCCAAACCCTTGATGTGCATCTATATGACTAAGTTAAAGGAGATGAAGGGCTAGATATGAACTTAAAACCAACAACATAAACAAGTGTGTTCTCGAACACTTGCAAAACCAAGCCCTGGATTTATCTTAAGAGAAGAATTAAGAACTGAAATCTTGTTGGAATTGGCGGTATTAAAACTCAATCTGGAGGAGATTCAACCTAAAAAGGCAAGAATCAAGGAAGCTAAACCCTAGGTAACAAATTTCAACCCTTTATAGTTGGTCTTTCTTGCTTCCAATGCATCAAAATTGGGTATTTTTGTTGAAAACATGATTTCTATGAATTTATTGAACTTAAATTGTGTAAGGATGCCATTGATTTTATTAACAATCTAATTTTTGGGATTTGGTTGGTGCTCTTGAGTTTTTACTAAAAATGCAACCAATATTAAGTTTAGTTAATCAATTTTTAATGATTTAGTTGAAGTAGTATAGTAGTTGTAGTAGTAGTTGTTATTGTTGTAATTGTTGTTGTAATTGTTGTTGTAATTGTTGCTCGCTGTGAATAAATTAAAAAAAGTTGACTCATGAAGCAAGGAAGTCCCAAGACGAACTCGTCTCTGGGTGGGGATGACTTTGCATGCACATGCGTGCATGTGTGCGAAGTGACGGGTCAAGTCGAATTAGGCCCGGTTCAGGGGTCCAACCCTCAATAAATTACTCAAATAAATAAAACGTAATTTAAAATATAATAAATTAAAAAAATAAAAATAGATAAAAATTATGAAAAAATTTAGAAAAATTGGGAAAAATAAAGAAAATTGGAAAAGAGTAGGAAATTAAATTTTAAGAAAATTTTGGGGGTTTCGTACTAGGTGTATAACTCGTAAAGCATGCTGCCACTAAACATTTGGGCTAAAAATAATTTTTTTTGGTCACACATGATAAACTCAATTAACTTAACCTTAAAATATTTAAAATAGTATATTTGGACATCATAGACTTAGGAGACTACAATCGGGTGTTGGATGCGTACTTTGAGACATGGGCGGGACATTTTAGATGGTTATTTGCGATTACTTGAGGTTTGTAAAACCATTAAAATTTTGGCTTGCATTTTGTTATAGCACTATTTATTTCCACTTGATATTTTTGCTATTATTTCCATCCATGTTGTACTCTCTTCCTATTAGTGTTGTGTTGCTCGTTGTTGGGGTCGGGCATGGCATATCATCTCACTCGAGGCCCACTACCCCGGGGTTTGCTTGAGTAGTGTGCATATGTTGGCAACCACGGTCGAGGTTACACCCGCGAATACTGTGTATGGTTTGGAAGTATTGGCGGTGAGTTTAATTTCATCATCGACCTACCTGAGATGGATTGGATAGTAGTTTAACTACAGACAGCTGGATAACTCTCATTTTACCATGTGAAGCTGGTGTAAGTTACTCGCCAGTTGGGCCCATTCATTTTAGCGAATTCAACCCCCGATTTGGCGCGATGTGACCCCGCACCCGTATTTTCTTTGCTTTAGTTGTGACATATCTTAATGTAATATATTTATTTCCTGTCATTTCAATTACTTGCATGAATTGAAGCTGTTTTCTTGAATCTTTTGAATATTGGCTGAACTTCTCAGGATTTTACTTATTTTAATTTCCCTCATTGTTTTTGCTATGTGGAAACGACAATGGCTACAAATTCTAGATTTACAGTCGAGCTAGGGAAAGGAGGTACTATGCAACTATCTCTAACGCAACATGATCTCGCTAAATTTTATGTAAGTGGTTGTATATATTTATTTACTATTTTATGGGTTTTGGGGAGGACATATGTACTTGATACATGCATATTAACTTCTTTTGTATATTTTGTCGCTACTTACATGATATGCATGATATCTTTGTTGGGTTTCCACACTGTAGGTTGTTTGTTGATGCATAAATATCCCAAATTCATTATATGCATTTTTTAAGACTTCCGCTTAAATTAATCAATTGATATTAACTTATCAAGTTGTAGTAAACATTTAACTTGTAAATTTATGAACTAAATGAACTAATAACTTGAAAATCATTGAGTTAGGCTAACTGAAGTTTGGGATAAAAGATAAGCTCGCGGGCCGTCGTCGATAAGCACACAGTGACGTGGCGTCTTAGTGACATGTCCGACAACGCGGCGGTGCTCGATTCGAATTGGAATTTAGGGCCACAACAGTCAGAGGCAAATGATAAATTTGGATATAAAGTCCCTTTTAGCTGCCAATGGCTCCCCAACCATCACTAACAGTTTGGAATACTGGTCTACAAACTCATATATTTATATGTTGCCTTGTCATAGAGCAAATAACTTATCCCGCTTCCTATTCATCGTAGCGGGGGTAAAGAAAGGCTGAAAGAAGAGTCTCCTAAACTCAGCCTAAGTCTCCATAAGGCATGTTTTCGGTAATACTCCTTGCCACCACTCATTGGCGGCTACTTCCATGTGTAATATGGACAAATCTACTCGAACATCCTCATAAGTTCAATAGCTTTATAGATCTTTTCCTGATTTTGAATCCACTCATGGACCTTCTCCATGCTTTGGCCGTAGTGAAACTCTAGTGTGTTGCACCTATTGAACTCCTTGCAAAGCATGAACAATCTTGATGTAGAACTCTTAACAACTACTTGCTCAGTTAGGGGTGCTACTACCTTCAATTCGTCCAGCCTCATGTGTGCTCCATTAGTCTCTGGCGTACTCGGGACTATAACTAGGGATGCCTCCTTCTGCTGAGTATGGAGTGAGTCTATAGTGGGCTATGGCCTCTATCAAGCCTCAAGTTGTCTCCGTTAACTAACATATCATCTCCTGCTACACTGTAGTCTCCGCTGGACGTCTATCCTCATGTAGCTTTGAAGAGCTGTGTCCAACACTGTTCTAGTCCATATTTGAAGTATTCTGCAATTTAAAATGGACTGAACATTATCACATGATTTTCTTGTGCAATATTATATAATACATGCAAATATAATCCAGTATGTCAACATAACAATACATCCCTTTTTCCAAGCTTCTTCCCAACTAATTTTCCTCGACTAGGGTCTCCACTTTTCTAATTTCTAGTGAGTCAAAATATTCAAATTCTTTATGAGTTCCTAGGCTTTTTCTAAAACCTAGGCTCTAATACCAAGTTGTCATACCCCGACCCTGAATCGATAGTCTAACTGGCCTGAAATGTTCCCTGATTCTCTAACTTGGAATAGAGAATCGAAGTACAACTTGTTTTATACCTTAATTCACATTCCCTATGAACTTAGCCTAGCAAATTTGTACAGCCATTTAAAACATTTATAACTTTCCAAAAACATCAAACATTTAACATTTCAATAACAATATAGGTCCCAGTTAAGCCATGATTTCACAATGCAGAAGTGGCGTGCATACCATTATGTATATACAACAAAAAGGAACTAAAGTGGAAAACCTAAAGTTGGATATATAGTTATCCATACGTCGAGGAGTATTTAAATACAAAAGTATATACCAACGTATACAAAATCATATACAGATATAAAACCTATAGTAATGATAGTGGTGAAGCTTTCCTCGTCGTAGTGCATCAATCTTGAGCCTTGCTATTTCATTTATCACTATAAGACGGATTTGGTCCCACCGAAGGAGTGACGGGGTGAGTGAACTAGGGAATATACAAGTTCATCACATAAATTTATCTTAAGGAAATATATGTCAAAGTAGAATTATGTAAACATGTAACAAGTCTAATCATCCTCATAGGGAATTCCCGTGAAGTCCTTAATGCAACAAACCTGACCTGTACTATCGGCCTGACGGTGGCTCACACCAAATGGGTTTCTGTGGCCTATCACAACTGACCAATACTTACTTTATCAATTGGAAGTTCCAGTCACTCTCTGCTCCCAAAGGAGGCTCTAACGATAACATGCTCTTAGCCCCTCAGGAAAGGTTATGCAAGAGTGCATTTTATGTTCTACTATTCCATATGGGAGGTTCCTAGAAATGTACTCGATCTCTTAGCTTTCCCATACATAAATTGGTCATACTTACTATCAAAGTCGGCCCCTAAAGGTCCCCATGTCTACCACATGCATGACAATAAGTATAGTATGATGTAATGCCGTAAAAGGCAAGGATAATGCATGCGAAATAAAAATGTATATTCGTTTAGTATTCACTTACAATTTATTGCATTCCAATCCCAACGTGACCCGATGCTCCCCGTCTTCCTTTAGTCCTATTATGAATTCTAAATCATTTTCCTTTCTATAGATTAATTCAAAAAGCATCTCAAAGTGCGTGTCAAGACCTTCTAAAACACATATCCACATCAAGCTTTAAAGAAATGACCAAGTCCTTGAAATTTCATTATTTTGTAAAAATAGTTTATGTTCCCGTCTTGCGCTCCATTTTTATCATTGAGAAATTAAAACCTGAAGAGACTCTACAAACATAAGTTGTTGGTCTATAAACCAACTTTCCAGAAAGCTAAAAAAATCTTGATCTTGATAAAAATTGAAAGAGTTATGCCCCTTAGAATGAATCATGCTTACCATATCCAAATCTCGCCTAATAGTTTTATTTCCCATATTGCATAACATTTTTTGCTATGGAGATGTTTGATTTTATAAAACATTCAGTCGACATAGTTATTTATCTGAAACGGCATTGGAATTAGTCCATTTGGATCTAAAATGAAAGCTATGTGATAGAAATACCATTTCTGGTCCAACTAAAACTACCAGTTTATAGGTCTAAGTTGTAGAGCGATAACATGCAAATCTTAAAAATGTTAAGCTAGAGAAATTTGAAAGGCTTTAAGTTGAGTTTCAAATGGCATTGGATTCACTCAATTTGGATTTCAAAATAGAGAGATATGTCCAGATTAGTAATAGTATGCAACACATTTCTTTAAATTAAACTTTAAGTAAAAGTTACCAAATTCCTACTAGCCTTTGACGCGTAAGAATGGTGTCACTGAGTCGGTGTCGCATCTAGGTACATCGTAGAACCTCCTAGCAGTGAGCCATCACTTTCAATTTCTCTCCCATCTTTCTCTCCTCACGGTTGTTGGTGAGAAAATGAGAGGAAATGTGTTGTGTTGATTTATATAGACGGATTACGAAATTTGGTTAGCTTAATTAATCTTAATTAACCTCCCTAAATCATGCTCATGATTTTTCTAATGAAAATGATGGTGAGACACATGGCACTCCTTAATTCATCATCCCATGCAACCAATTTGACTAATAGAAGTGATGGTGGGACATATGGAAGTCCTCAATTCATCACTTCATGAAACCAATCTCCTTCCTCTTTTTCACGCTGGTGTTGGCCTCCCCATGGCCCTCTGATGTGTCTCGATATGTGTGCTTGAGGAGGATAAAAGGTTTTTAAGTATGTACTGATTCGAGTCATTTCTCGTTGCCTCGAAATGCACATTGTCTAAATCACCAGGTTGATCAATGAATAATAAAATTCACAGCTAAATCTACTTTGTATTAATTTGATGTGGTCACATTACATTTATTCAACTATAGGCTCTCAATTAATTCAATTTCCAACCATTGTCACTTAAATAATTTATCTAGCTTGGTATATTTTTAAGCCTTAATCTAGTCGCACTACCCATCATGGTAAACGCGTATTTTTAGGTGATCATAAGGTCACACTATCATCACATTCCTTCATGGATAAGTATTTATATAATATAATATACATCACACATATATAAAATATATATTTATCCACATGTCAACACTACGTCAAACACAACCACTTTGCCCTAGTTGAATCAGTTCGGGCCTTTAGTCCGGTTAGGCCAGGTTATGTCCGGTCTAGTTAGCGACAGGATGTTAATCGTGGCTGCAAGTATAATAGCTAGATTTAAGTAATAGTGCGATCAATTTATGTTGATTACGGAGAATATCCTCAGGGAAAAGTATATTGCACTCAGTATATTTAGTTAGGTTTACTCTATTCCTAAGGAAATTCCTTTCTAATTGGTATTTAAACTAAACTATTCTATTCTAACAAAACAATGTAAATGCTTATATTTTTATATTAAGAAATCTTAATTCACAACTTCACCTAGGTAATGAATAACTATGTTTTTCAACTCACTTCCTTCATCTTCATTATTTGTATGCAATGCCCAATTAGAATAGACATATTTCTTTCAAATCCATTTCACATTGTCGTGACATAATAGATTCTAATGTGCAAACTAAAACTTCACCAATCAGTGTGAATAACACAAGTTCCTCATTGCTTTAAGTTCCAAATCTTTAGATTCATAACCAGTTAAGTTTACTATCCATGCTTCCCTAATCAATAACTATTTATCGATGTTATATATTTTAGGGTTGTATAGTCCATATCTCACTTAAAAGCTCCAATGGTCATGGTAACTCTTAAAACCCATAATCAACAAACACGTGATTAAGATGTTCGTAGCATTACATCTAGATTCAATACGAGTTCTAACCATTACACTTTTTAACTTTATAATATATTCAAACTACTTTAGCATTGCATTCATACCATATGATCCATTGATCTTTAAGATTAATAAAATACTCACACATCATTGAAATAAACATGCACATGATGGTGTTCATCGAAATTAGAGATTAAATGAATGCCTTCAAATAAATAATGAAAAAATTACGTGTGAATCTTCAATGTCTTTTCTTCCAAAATTCTAAAAGAACAAACTAAAACTATGTATAACTATGATAATTAGTTGCAATCTATGGTGGTGAACATGTTTACCACGTTTTTATACCTATTTATACTCCTAAGACAATTTAGGAAACAATTAGAAACCCTAATAGACAATTCCACATGAATTAGAACTTTAATATTCTATTTTTTAACGTCTCGGTGCTGTCCATAAGTCATCAGACACTGTGTATGTAAAGTTATACATGATCATTTAGACTTATATACAATATTAGTTTAGTAGTATATTTAGTATAAATATCCCAAAATGAGTTCTAATTGATGATATTTTGTGTATTTTTAGGTATAAAAGGCATAAAGGAAGTACATGGGCGAATTCACAAAGAAACGAAGCTAAAATACATAAAATAGAGTGTGAAGCTTTGCCAAGGAAGTGTGATGCCATGGGAAGGAAAGTGCACATTGTGGTAGATGAAGGCACAACCTGCGAGACCAAGCAAAGAGGAAAAAATGGATAGGATGGCTGTCGCAGTGGCAATGTCGTGGAAGACAAGGGACGGTGAAAGGGACATGAATGTAGGGCCCTAGGCCTAGTGAAGAAGGAAAAAAGGCACAAAGTGGTCGAAGCTATCACGACGTTGTGGCTTTGTACACTCAGCACCGAACCACTTACAGACAACACTAAGACTAAAGAAAATAGAAATTCAGAGTTCTATTTCATGTTAAATAAATTGTCTAGTAGGGTTTCTAATTGTTTTCAAACATGCCATAGGAATATAAATAGATATTAGAACATGGTAAACTCACCAATCCCCACCCATTAACAATCAATATCATAGAGTAGCATAGGTTATTTTATTCTCGAGTATTAAGAAGATTTGTAGAAGAAAAAAAATTGAAGACTCACGTGTGGTGATTCAGGTATTATTTTTATTGATTTAATTGAAGTTATTTGATTATATGTCTAATTTCGATTAATAACACTATGCACATGTTTGTTTCAATGAAATGTGCGTAGTTCTTTAATTTTAAGGATCAATGAATCCTATGGTATGAATGCTTTGCTATAAACATGAGTAGATTGTAATGATAAAAAACGTAATAGTTAGAATTTATATTTATTCTGAGCATAATGCTATGAACATCTCGATCACGTGTTTATTGATATTAAGTTTTAGAACTTATCAGGGCCATTGAACCTTTTAAGTTGGATATGAATGATATAATAGTAAAATATACAACATCTATAAATAGTTGTTGATTAGGGAGGCACATATAGTACACTTAATTGGTTATGAATCTAAAGATTTGGAACATTAAAGTAATGTGGAACTTGTGTTATTCACACCAATAGGTGGAGTTCTAGTTTCCATATTAGAATCTTTTCCTTCGTAATTATAGGTTGAAGTCGATTTGAATGAAATATGTCAATTCTAATTAGGCATTGCACACACATAATAAAGACAAGAAAATGAGTTGAAAAGTATAGTATTTCATTACCTAGGTGAAGTTGTGAACTAAGATATTATTAATATAAGAGTTTAATAGTAATTTACATTGATTTATAAGACTAGAATAATTTAGTTATCAAACAAATTAAAAAGGGTTTTTTTAGCAATAGAGTAATTTTGACAAGGTAACACTATATGCATACACCTTTCCCTGAGGACGATATCCGTAATCAATGTAAGTTGGTCACATTATTACTACAATTGAGCCATTATACTTGCGGCCACAATCAAGTTTTTGGTGCTATTGTTGGGGATAGGTAGCCACTTATTATTACTTAGTTAGTTTGAAAAGTTACTAAGTTTTATTTGAAGTACTTTACGTACAAGTTTATAAAAAAAAAGAGAAAAAAGAGTTTGACTTTCAAGTTTGACATATGCACTTGATCTTTTATGTTTTACTTATAAGGAAAATTAGTGCACGCATAGCAAAGGAGAGAAGGACTTAGTGCCTTACAACCCTGAGATTGACAAAACCAATAAACGAGAGAAAAATAAAGGATTCAAGAGTTCAAAGGATTAAGCATGAAACCAATAACGTGGTCGAGGGAATAACCAACTCAAAGGTGATCTAGTAATGAAGTACAAAGTGCGAGGATAAAGATGTCTTCATTACTTCTTCAAGCCCGAAGTTCAAGAGACTTACAACAGAGTGATAAGGCTTCCAGCTAACACCACGTAGTTCAGACTGAGAGCATTTCTAATCAAACACGGTGCAAAATAGCTTGTTCAACAGGCTAGCGAATAAATATCCTGTTGTACATGTAGAGAATTTCTTGGAGAAGTGCGACACTATGCACATTATCGGAGTTACAAAGGAGGTGATCAAGATGAGACTTTTCCCATTCTCATTTGGTGGAAAAGTCAAATCTTGGTTCCAAGGACTAAATGAAAGGAGTATGACCTTATGAGCGAAAATCAATGAAAGATTTCTAGAAAAGTTCATTCCCCTAATGAAGGTTAGTGAAAGGAAACTTGAAATCAATCAATTCAAGAATGAAGATGCCAAGTCTCTTAGTGTGGTTTGGGAAAGATTCAAGGAGATGTTGTAGAGATGTCTAGGACTTGGATAAGTAAAAAGGCAAGAACTCTAGATTTTCTAATATGGGTTGAACCACAACACCAGAACATTAGTAGTTATTGTAGTAGGTGGCTCTCTACTAACCAAGGATAAGGATGGAGCATTAGATCTCGTAGATCTTATGTCTTTAAACACTACAGTCGGTAATCGTTATATAGTGAGGAAATCAGTGGACATATATGAAATTGATTCGCAAGTTGCGATCATGGCACAACTTATAACTTGAGCAATCAAATGACGTAGCTTCTAATGGGACAACAAAGTTCACAAATGCAGGCGATACAACAACCCTGTAATCACCAAGCTTAGGTGGTTAATCAAATGGACATGCAACAAGGAATGAAGTACGAAGACATAAACTTCATGAACAATCAAGGCTATGGAAACAACTTCAGGCCAAGAGGAATGGCTCCTCAAAGGTTTTATTTAGGATACAGCAACAATAACCCTAACTTTTCATATTGAATTCCTGATATTGCATTGAAGTTACCTCCAGGCTTCGATCGACAAGTCTAATAAGGGAGCTAAGGCAAAGCAAAGAGACAACTTCATTGAAGTCAATTGAGAAACTCTTGCACACCAAGGATGAGCAATATGGAAAGCCATCAGAAGCACAAGAAAGAGATAGGAAATGTGAAGCAAACTATGAAGAGAATGGATGATGATGGACCACAATTCATCAAGAACATAGAAAGAAAGACTGGCCAATTAGCCATTGCTTTGAATTCAAGGAAGGAAGGAAAGTTTTCGAGTAACACTATTACAAATCCCAAGGAGTATGTTAGTGCTATTCATATGATGAACACTATGGCAATGAATGAGCCAAGACAAGAGCAAGTGTTATGCAAGCCAGAAATGGTCAACACTTTGGCTATGAGGAAATATGAAGTGATGCATGAGAACGGATAAGAAGTGAGGCAAGATGAACTTAAAGGATTTAAGCAACAATGAATCAATGCCTTGAAAAATCAAAAGAAGGGGAAGAAATAATGGAGAGCTAAGAAACATGATAAAAGACCTTTTGAAGAAGCATTGAAAAGAAATTGTATCAAGGTGATTATAAGGAAGTTGGAACCAAAGTTCAAGTTCATACCGAGATTTCAAATAATCAAGAGGAGAGATCCTAGAGACATGCATACAATTAAGCATTAATGGGAATAGGTTTACAAGCGTCTTATGTGATACGAGATCCTCAATCATCGTCACACCAATAATGGATATGTTACATGCTAATTTAAAGATCCATTGTCCTGATACAATAAATTTGCAAGTAGTTGATGGCAACTTGGTACCAACCATCGGGAGAGTCTTGAATGTGCATGGGAAAGTGAGTAGAATCACATTTATTGCGGGTTTTTAGGTTATGGATCACAATATGGATGATGATGTGTCTATGATACTTGGGCAGCCATTCTTGAACACTGCTAGTGTTGCATTATATGAAATGAAGAAATATATCCCAACGAGTATCAAGGAGGATGATGATGCTGAGAAGATTGTCTTTATTGGTAGGCAAGAAGTGCATTCAAATGGGAACGATATTACTATCTCTAATCTACAAATGGAGTATCTCAATTTAGACTCGAACTAAATGAGTGAAAGGCGTTAGGCTAATGACGTTAAACTAAGCGATACCGGGAGGCAGCTTGAGGTTTTTAAATCTCAAGTTTTAAAATCTCAGTTAGTCAAGTATTTAGTTAGTTTAGGTAGGGAAAATCCAAATATTTTAGTTTTTTAACTTTTGAAAATTTGTGCTAAATGTGTAGGAAATGCCATTTGTTCGGTGATGATTCATCGGAATGAAAATGTCTTAACAAACTCAGTAAAGAGTGTAAAAGAATGAATGAGTTAAAGCAGGAAACATTTGGTTCATGGGCAAATCACAAGTAATTTTTTTATGGAAAATTTTATATATACATGAATTTCACGTAGTCATGACACCTTGTGTTGTAATTCACGAAGTCAGGAGAGTGCCGAATAGGAATTAATGAAAAAATATGCAATAAAAAACATGGATAGACAGTTCGACACCATGTGTGTTAACACACGATACCATAGGGTACAAGGCATGGCTCCAAGCAGTGCACAAAAAGCCTCACTAGACAGTCGACTCCATCACAGCCCTATCACGGTGTCATGTTTTAAACCCCATTTCACCATATTCTTTACACTTGAAACCAATTCCATTCACCACCAACCAAGCATGCATCCCTCTAGTACCTAAGATTGATCATTTCTAAGTGAGGAAAGATAATTCCTAGTGAGATAGAGTGAAAAGAGAGAGTGCATTATGGATTTGCACAAAAAGGAGATCTAGGGCTTTAACTTGGGGATTTGATTCAAATGAGCACTAGGGTTTAAGCTTGTGAGCAAAGTGAGAGGGCTTTGACTTACAGAGGCTTAGCTGAGTATTCTACATCGAAAAATAGTCCGACATTGAGGTAAATTTACTATTTCATTCATTATGCTTAGAAAATTTGAGAAATTTTCATTAAATTACATGAATTGTGGATATAAGGTTGTTGGATAGGAATCTAAATTTGTGTGAATGTTGAGCATCAATGCGACTTATGAAGATCTAGTATATGTCTTTTTGCATTATTTGGCATGTGAATGATCTTTATGATATAAAATAATGATTTTAGGTGATTTGAAGTGTCGTATTGCATTGTGTTGTTGTGTGGATTTGGAGATAAAAATGCCAAGAATAAGGGAGCAAGCAAGTCAATTGAGTCATGTTATGGCAAACGATTTTGAGGCATCATCTTCAAAAGATCTGAATGAGATGAGCAACCTTTCAAGCCTAAATATTTCATTAGTAGAGAGGCCAAGGATATATACGAGGTCATTGAGCATTAAGAGTTCATTTGCAAAAAAGGAATTAATTTGCTTGCCAAGTATGATAAAAGAGTATACAAATTCATTAGGCAACAAAGTTGGGAGCAATGCACTCAACATCTTAAGGAGAATAAGGTTCAAGGAGTGATTGAAATTATGTACGAATTTTACACCAATGTAAAGTTTACTAGAAATGGTGATCTAGTGAAAGTGAAAGGATGTATGTTCCCTTTAATGTATGTGAAGTTAATATTATCTATTGCTTATAGCACTTGAGTATGGTTGGAGCCGAATAGAGTTTCCCGAATAATTTATATGAGAAACCCTATAACCTATATCATTTTAGAGCTAAAGAGCAAACATTGGTTAATTTATATGAGAAAACCTATAACCTATATCATTTTAGAGCTAAAGAGCATGCATTGGTTGTCCGAGGACAACAAAGATGGGTAATGGGAGCTAAGAATCTATCGAAACACATTAAGAAAAGAGCATGAAGAAAGTTTTGAAAATGTAACAAAATTTTCTAGTTGCTTTATTATACCTGACCTTTCAGCAGGGTGAGATCAACAAGCCAAAGGCGACTTATTTGTTTGAGATTACAAAGAATGGAGAGATCAACGTCAGTGAGATCATCTACAAGATCCAAATGGAATCTATCATGTCGGAGAAAGAACAAATAATTGTGTCCAATTTGATTACTCAAAAGTGCACGAAGGCCGGAGTGCGATTGCTTTAAGATGAAGAATTTGATATCTAGGCCCAACCAACCATGGATGAGAAGTTTATGCTCACACTAAAATAACCAACTGGTTACCATGTCTACAAGGATGAGAGTGAGATAGTGGAGAGCAACAGACTTGAGGTCGAGTTGTTGGTTAAGCGACGAAAAGATCATGCAATAGCAACAGCAGTAGAGTTATCCCAAAAATTACAAGATGAGGGATATGGAGTGGAAAAGGATCACCAGTCGGGATTTGCAGAGGGCTACAAGTTTGTAGACCTACTTATAGGAGAGCATGACTTGGATGTTCCTAAGGTTTTTCCACTACCACTTCCAACACAGCCACCAGTACCACCACTAGAGGACTTGACTCCATGGTAGTGAGGCTATAGATTGTTGAGATGAGGAAATAGTATCGAGAGGACACGACTTCTTATTATGAAGCCTTGATGAGGTATAAGAAAGACCGACTGAATGGATAATAGAACTTCATATTATTTGTAGACCATCGTAGGGACAGAGCTAGACATGAGAGGAGCAGACGGACGAGACTGATTGATGCTTCTTTTGGCTTTCTAGCAGCACCAAACTATGTATTTGATCTAGATGTGGTGAATACCAGAAGGGTTGAGCATCTTTTGACATCATCCTATACTAGAGCTGATGATGATAATGATGATGATGATGATGATGATGATGATTCATAGTCTTGATGTCAGAGTCTTAGGATTTCTTTAGACCTTTGGGAGGTGAGAGATACATTCATACTAATAATCTTTATATTTGGGATATTTTTTCACTTATTCAGTTGTTTAAATTCTGAGTTTAGTTTATTATTTTATATATCTTTTGTTAGTATTATATGTTTGTGTTTTAATGTTTACATGTTTGAGGCTTATTTTCAAACCTTGAGGGCGAGGTTTGGTTTAATTTTAAGGGCATGAACACTACACTATGGGAAGTGGTAAGAAAGGATAAGATAAGGTTAAACACTGCGGGCATGATCGTTAAAATCTTATTTTTGAAGTAGTTAAAGATGAAAGCATGGTAGTGTATATGATGAGTCATCATTTGTACTATATTTTAGGGTAATTTTACCATTGATTTCATGACTTTTATCATTATTTATACCATTAAATCATTATTTTTCTATTTTCAGGTTAAAAATAGGCTTTTGTACAAAAAGGAATGATGTCTACATAAATTCAATCAAAAAGTTGAAAATAGACATAACGCCTTAGCAGAGATCTTAGCGTAAGGTTAAATCGCTAAAGAATCATTGGATCAAACGTGATTAGATTGTAAGAAGCTCACTGGAAAAATTGCAGGAAAAGCCTCATGAAGACCTATGAGAAAGACGAAGCTTGTATCTCGAGAAAAACTCAAGCACCTTCATAATGATTTAGGTATGTACATAGGGTTCTGACACATCGCTGGGCTTGATTCAGAACATAACTAGGAAGAAATAGAGTATCGCAGTGATGTCATAAAGATATCTTAGTGATTCAACATTTTGAACATATGGCGCCGAGGTCGGTTATGAGATTTGAAAATCAGATTTTGCAGTTTTGGAAGATTTGACACGTGTTATTATTGATCCAACGAATTACATAAAAAACTCGATTCTTATGAATTGAGTTTGAGAATTATAGGGATTCTCTCTTCCAAAGACCAAAAACACTATATAACACTCATCTCT
This sequence comes from Stephania yunnanensis, assembly GCA_039657365.1. Lineage (NCBI taxonomy): Eukaryota > Viridiplantae > Streptophyta > Magnoliopsida > Ranunculales > Menispermaceae > Stephania > Stephania yunnanensis. The sequence goes on along the minus strand of CM077582.1, from coordinate 30,964,216 downwards.
CAGTTATTCCAATACATTAATTCTCCTCTCTAGAGAGAAACCTTTCCATTCCCCAATCTATTTTCTCCTCTCTACTATTTTGTATTTTTTCTAAATAAATTCATAATTTGTAAAGGGTTTTTTTATGGCCTTACTCGGCTAAATATATTGAAATTCACCCCCCCTCTTGGGTGACTTTCAATTGGTATCAGAGAGGGTTATTGCTCAAAGTGTTACTAACGTATCTTTGAGTGCTTTTGTGCAAGGATGCAAACTTTAGATCCAGCTCGCTTTCGGGAAGGCACCACTTCGAGTAGGCCTCCATATTTTGATGGAACCAATTATGCTCATTGGAAAGTAAGAATGAAATTTTACATTCGAGCACAAAATAGATTTTTATGGGACGCAATTGAAAATGGCTATACTCCACCGGATAAGCCATTAAAAGAGTACACCACGGAGGAGATAAAGCTTGAGCTTTCTAATGATCAAGCTATGAATCACTTATTCTGTGCATTAAGTGAAAATGAATTTAACAGAGTAAGTGCGTGTCAAACGGCAAGGGAAGTATGGGAAAAGCTTGAGGTACACTATGAAGGTACCATGCAAGTAAAGAAGACCAAGCTGAGAATACTTGAGGAACATTATGAAACTTTCCGAGTTGGAGCTGATGAAGACATAGCTACAGCCATCACTAGATTCACAAAGCTACTAAATGAGATCAAGAATCTAGGCAAGAACTATGATCAAGAAACTTCAGTATATAAATTCCTTAGAGGCTTGCCTAAGGAATGGGATGCCAAGAAATACGCTATCCAATCAGCTCAAAATCTTGGAGACTATACATTCGATGCATTATGCGGAGAATTAACAGTTCATGAATTTGAACTAAAAGATAGAGCAAGATTGGAAGCACTGAATGGAGGAACTAAAAGCTCAAGAAAAGAAATCGCATTAAAGGCAAGTAGCTCCCAAGTGCATCATTTGAAGTCATCGAAAATGAAGAATCATGTGATGAAAATGATCTTGAGAAGGAAGTAGCTTTGCTCTCAAGAAAGCTCAACAAAGCCGTGTACAAGAGAGACAAATATAAGAAGAAGCTTCGAAATGGAAGCAAGGGAGCAAATTCAAATGAAGCCATATGCTACGGTTGCGGCAAACCGGGTCACATCAAGGCGGATTGCAAATCCAAACGGGTGTTTGACAAAAAGAAAGGAAAGAAAAGTCTCAAAGCAACTTGGGATGATTCGTCTTCATCATCAAGTTCAGAATCCGAATCAGAGAGTGAAAAGGCAATACTTTGTCTTATGGCACAAGGAGAGGTAAGTCCTAACTCTTTTAATTATGATAATACTGATGATTTGAATAATGTTCAAAATCTTGATGAGCTTAGAAAAGAGTTGAAAAAGGAAGTCAAAAATACTAAACAACTTAAAAAGAGTTTAACTATTGCTATTAATGAAATAGAGTCTCAAAATGAGATCATTAATGATCTACAAAATGACTTGAATGAGGTCATAGAGGAAAGAGATGCATTAGTCAAAGAAGTAGAGGACTTGACTAGCACAGTGCATAAATTTACAAATGGTAAAGAAATGTTCGATATGATGTTAGGAGCACAACGACGTGCACTTAACAAAAGAGGGTTAGGTTACGGAGCTAACTTGTTAAGCTACAAGAAATTGTTAAATGATGATCATAAATGCTCTAAATGTAACAAGACTCACATGGTCGGGAAATGTCTATTACAAAAGGCCAAAAAGGGTAGACTAGCATGGGTAGTTAAAAATGATTACTACACTAACATTTACGGACCCAAAGGTGTTTGGGTACCAAAATCTAGTGTGTTTCCCATTATGTAGGATGCGAGGAAAAGCACCCCATGGTACTTGGATAGTGGGTGCTCAAGACACATGACTGGAGATGCGCATCAATTCATTGAATTAAAGCAGCATGATGGTGGAAAGGTTACATTTGGAGACAACAACAAAGGAAAAGTAATTGGTCTCGAATCGCTTCGGTAACAATTCACTATCTATTTCAAATGTTTATCTTGTTGATGGTTTAAAACATAATCGCTTAGTATTAGTCAATTGTGTGACAAAGGTTTTCATGTTATGTTTGAATCATCAAAATGCATTGTTAAGAATAAGAAGCATGAAACCTTGTTTATTGCATATAGAGATAAAAATGTTTATGCCATTAACTTTGATGAGATGAATATGCAAAATGTTTCATGTTTGAGTGCACAAAGTGAATGTGATGCATGGTTGTGGCACCGAAGATTAGGACATTCTAGCATGGAAAACTTATCAAAATTAACTAAGCATAATCTAGTTAAAGGTCTACCAAGATGCACGTTTAAGAAAGACAAGGAGTGTGAACCTTGTATTCTTGGTAAACAAGTGAAATCGTCATTTAAAACGAAATTAACAAGTGACGTAACTAGAGCTTTAGAACTTATCCATATGGATTTGTTCGGACCCACTCAAACACAAAGTCTAGGAGGTAAATCATATTGCTTTGTCATTGTTGATGACTTCACTAGATATACATGGGTATACTTTCTTTCTCATAAGCATGAAGTATTCGATGTGTTCGTAAAATTTTGTGCTTTAGTGGAAAATGAAAAAGGGTACAAAATCACCATAATTAGAAGTGATAGAGGTGGTGAATTTGTAAATAAAAACTTGGAAGATTTCTGTGCTAAACAAGGTTATACACACCAATTATCTTCTCCTAGAACACCCCAACAAAATGGAGTTGTTGAAAGAAAGAATAGGACACTCCAAGAAATGTGTAGGACTATGTTAAATGAGTACAACATAGCTAAGCACTTCTGGGCTGAAGCAATTAACACTGCATGCTATGTTATAAATAGAGTAAATGTCCGAAAGCAAGTGAAAAAGACTCCTTATGAACTATGGAAAGGCCGAAAGCCTAACATAAGTTATTTTAAGGTGTTCGGTTGTACTTGCTATATTCTAAATGATAAAGATCATTTAGATAAATTTGACCCAAAGTCAAAAGTATGTACATTTCTTGGCTACTCTATGCACAGCAAAGCCTATAGGGTGTTTAATAGATCTACCAAAACAATAGAAGAATCTATCCATGTGAAATTTGATGAAGAAGATCCCAAACTTAAAACAATGCAAAACTTTGAAAAATTAAGAATTAATGATGAAGATAATGGCACCCCAGGACAAACTTCACAAAGTCAAGAAGTTGAAGAATATAAAGAATCTGTCACAAATACGACTAAGAATTCTAGAATTCTAATTGGCCATCCATCTCAACAAATTATAGGTGATCCAAACAAAGGTATAGTCACGAGGTCAAAATTACATCAAGATGAAGGACATATAGCCTTTGTATCACAAACCGAGCCCACTAAAATAGATGATGCCTTAGGAGATGAATTTTGGGTAATGGCTATGCAAGAAGAGCTAAGTCATTTTGTTAGGAACAAGGTATGGACATTAGTTCCTAGACCCAAGGACCATACAATCATAGGCACCAAATGGGTTTTTAGAAATAAAAAGAATGAAAAAGGTGAAATTGTAAGAAACAAGGCTAGGTTGGTTGCACAAGGCTACAATCAAGAAGAAGGAATTGATTATGAAGAAGCCTTTGCACCCGTAGCAAGACTAGAAGCAATTCGAATGTTACTTGCATATGCTTGCTACAATGGGTTTCTACTATACCAAATGGATGTGAAAAGCGCATTCTTAAATGGCTTCATTAATGAAGAGGTATATGTAGAACAACCACCGGGTTTTGAAGATCATGAACATCCAAGTCATGTATATCATCTTCAAAAAGCCTTGTATGGACTTAGACAAGCCCCTAGAGCTTGGTATGATAGACTTAGTGCATTTCTACTTGAAAAAGGATTCAAGAAAGGAACACTAGATCCAACTTTGTTCATTTTGATCAAACAAAATGATATGCTACTTGTTCAAATTTATGTTGATGATATCATTTTTGGGTCATCCAACACAAGTCTATGTAATGAATTCTCATCATTAATGACAAATGAATTTGAAATGAGTATGATGGGAGAACTAACATACTTTCTAGGCTTGCAAATTAAGCAATCCAAGCATGGCATTTTTATAAATCAAGCAAAGTATGTGAGAGACATGCTAAAGAAATTCAAGTTCGAAAATCTGAAAGCATGTGACACTCCTAGTAGTCCTACTATCAAAATGAATAAAGATCAACTAGGAAAGCCTATAGATCCTAAACTTTATCGTGGAATGATAGGTAGTCTCCTATACTTGACCGCAAGTAGACCTGACATTATGTTCAGTGTATGCTTATGTGCTAGGTTTCAATCTGATCCTAAGGAGTCCCACTTAAAATGTGTAAAGCGTATATTTCGATATCTAAGTGGAACACAAGACTTAGGATTGTGGTTCAACAAAACTAAGAGTTTCGAACTTAGAAGTTTTGTTGACTCTGATTATGCGGGAAGTCTAGTCGATAGAAAAAGCACTTCCGGATTTTGTCATTTGCTAGGAAACTCACTTATCTCATGGTTCAGAAAAAAGCAAAATTCCGTCGCTTTATCTACGGCTGAGGCCGAATATGTGGCTGCCGGGAGTTGTTGCGCTCAAGTTCTATACATGAAACAACAACTCGAGGATTATCAAATTCTAGTAGGATGTGCTGAAATTTACTGTGATAACACTAGTGCTATAAATATATCGAAAAATCCGGTGTTACACTCCCGAACAAAACATATTGAGATTAGGCACCATTTTCTTCGTGATCATGTTCAAAAAGGAGATGTTAAACTTATCCATGTGCCAACAGAGGATCAATTGGCCGATATATTCACTAAGCCTTTGCCGAGAGAGCAATTTTCAAAAATCCGGCGTGAGTTAGGGATGTTTCGAGAATCGGACCTTCTACATATGTTTTAGTTATTCAAAACCTTTTTATATGATGTTAATGAAGTGTCCATGAAGTTTGAGAAAGATCGGAGCTAAATTGCAAAAATTCAAAATTTTTGTCAAAACAATTCCAGAGAGGAATTAGCGCGCTAATAGCGCAAATTAGCGCGCTAATAGCCACGCGCCCGAAAAATTCCGAGAGAGGAATTAGCGCGCAACGACCCTCATTAGCGCTAATGTCGTTCGACGGGTTTTATAACCTAAAATTTCATAAACCACTTACCTCAAACTCAAACCAACTCCTCTCCTCTTGTCAAATCCACACTCCAGGGACTCTCTTTCGTGCTCTCCACTCCTTTAAGGTAAAAATCTTCCCTAATCTTTGTTGATTTCTTCCATTCCTTGTTTGAATATGTCGTCACGTCGTCCTTCAAACCGTCCTTCTTCTCGAACCGATGCACCTACTGCCCCCAATCCATCACGACCAACCCAAGGAACGTCCTCACGACGTCCTACTAGTCGTCGTCTTGTTCATTCCTCCTCATCTAGTGATGAATCCGAATCTACTCACATTGTCTCACCTTCGGCTAATGCCCCACTACGAGAGGGTCGTACAAAAGCCGTCCATGAGTCCTCATCCGTACTAGAATCAGTGGCTCCACGGCTAACGGACGCCAAAATCATTCGACCCGCCGTTGTCGATGTCGCCTTCTTTGATAAGGCTCATCTCCCAATTCGGGAAATTCTTGATGCGGCGGGGTGGACTACTTTTTGTACGTATAGGTCTAACTACAACTCTCCTCTAGTTAGAGTCTTCTATTCAAACCTTGAAACCTCAAATCAATTTATACTGTTCATCTGTTGGTAGCCGAGCCATCGAGATTACACTGAAAATCTCGCTCAACGGCTTCACCTCCCATTGCACCCCCATCGACCACGGTTGTGTGCAAATTCTTGAGTTGGCCATTTGACCGTTTAGAAGTTCTTAATTCCTTTCTACGGTCCAAAAGTAACTTAATCTGTCTATCCGACCGGTATCACGGATACCGATTTTAAGTTAGTACCTCACCTCCTTCATAAGGTACTTCATAAGGTTATTCTTCCAAGAGGAGGTAGCAAGAACTATGTCACTCTACTTGACATGTTCATACTCGGTCATTTATTCCTCATGCTACCCTCACCTTCCTCACATTCTCATCGGATATATGACTAGCACATGCGGCGCCGGTCGTCACCTTCCTTACGCCCATCTTATTACATCCTACTTGAGTCCGCCCAAGTAGATCTTGCGTTAAAGGCGGTCGTCCTCTTAGTGTATTCGATTCCATTGACATGGCTACCTTGAAAGCCATGAAATATCGATATATTCGTGAGAGGAAGCAGTGGACTAGGGATGATGCCATTCCTAATAATCAGCATCACGGCGGTTATGAGTCTCCTATCTCTACGGACTATCCTTTTGATGCGCCAGATTATTTGGAGTATAGCTATCACCTTGGCGATGATGACCAGGCTGATGATGAGGGAGCAGCAAGTCACAATGATGATGATGGTGATCATGGAAGAGCTCAAGATTCTACGGTTCCGGAGCAACAGCACGAGGAATCCGCACCGCCTCCTTCTACATTTAGCGGCTTAACACCTCCTCCTAACATGTCACCTTCATTGGCGTATGTGTCCGCTCGGTGAGAAACTTGCAAGAGTATATGACTCAATCATTCAATGCCGTTGAAACAACTCTACGGAATCATGGTGATAGACTTCGACGCATTGAGAGCCAAAGGCTTCCCGGCTCGGCTGCGAGATGACAACGCTTCTAGTTCGACTATCCACCACCATCGTCTAGAAGAAGCGTTTAGATACACCTAGATAAGCATTAGGCTCTAATATGTTAGTCTTAGGTGTTCTAATTGGTCAAACTCATGTTAAGCCACAATTATGCAATCTCATTACTTTTGCTATTTATATCATGATTTTTTGCGTATCTCCGAGTTTTCTTTATGGCTATTTTGTGCTTCACTATGTTTTCTAGTCTATGCATGTGTATCGCTTCCGTATGTTCTTTATTAATTTGCATAAAGTGAGGGAGAGAATGTTTTTATCATGGTATACCGTGTTATTTATTGATATGCATAAAGTAAGGGGGAGAAATTTATTGCTAAAGTAAGGGGAGAATGCTTTTATCTTGGTATATTGCTTATTGATAAGCATAAAGTGAGGGGGAGAGTTTATTTCTCTCGTATTGTTTGAATCGTGTCTATCTTTGCAGATACTTGACCCCATTGTCTTAATAATATCAAAAGCGGGGAGAAAAGGTAGAACTTGAAAGGGAGATATTGTGATATCTTTGCTATTGTTATAATTTTTGAAAGGACGATATGAAAGGGTGTTATTTTCATTGGTATATATTGGTATCGGGTTCATAATTCTCATTTTTACTGGTATCAAGTTGATAAGTTAATATTATTGATTTTTGTAACTGGTATCAAGTTAATAATTTTAACCTGCATATATTGGTATACTTGAAAAAGTTGTTGGTTTTTTTTTTGGTATACATGAAAGGGAGAAAAATTGTGGATGCTTGACCCCGCTTTTTGATAATATCAAAAGGGGAGAAAAATGTGGTGAACTTGAAAGGTTTGAAGTTTGAAAAATATGGTGTTGAACTTGAAAGGTTTTTATCTTGGTACATTTGAAACGGTTGTTGGTTTTGAACTTGCATATTTGAAGTTAAATGTGGTTAAACTTGAAAAGATTGATGTGTTGAATGTGATATACATTTAGATTGTGTTTTCACACCTTTAAAGTTCACATTGTTTGTTATCATCAAAAAGGGGAGATTGTTGGACTAAGTGGTTAGTCATTCACATTCCTACCGAGATTTTGATGGAAACAAACAAAGTGAATATGTACTAATCAAGTATTTCAGTTTGTGTTAAAGGATGCAATACAACACATCAGGGAATATGGAGACAAACAAACAAGGTGAAAATGTATTCAAGAAATATGAAGAAATTGTCGGAATAAGTGATGCAATACAACACTTCAAGAGCATTCAAGAAATACAAGTTCAAGACTCGGCACAAATGAAGAAATGAAGAAGAAAAGTTCAAGCCGTAATTTGTAATATCAATGTAAGGTATACAAATTCTTTCACACAAGCCAAATGCATTAGTTCATGCATACATCAAGTTTTCGAAATCATTTCAAAGTTTAAAAGTGGATTTTAAACACCTAAATAGGTAAATGAAGTTAAACAATGTGAAATCATGTGTGAATGGTCATTTACATATTAGAAGATCATTATAAATGTTTTTGAAAAAGAAAAACTTGTTTTTGAAATGTAAAGCGAAAAGTTGCAGGAAAGCCCCTAATAAGTTGTGAAACTTTGAATTTCCGTTTTCGGGGTTTGTAAAACTATCCAGGACCACCCAAGTAAGCTTAATGAATCATATTAAACATGAATAACATGTTATATAAGGGTTGGTTAGGTCCCTAGGACAAGTTTAAGGGTTGCTAACACAAAGGAACAAATTACATATTTCGAAGTTCTGTCGTTAGCGCGCTAATCTTGTCGTTAGCGCTAAGAGAAGTGTTAGCGCGCTAACCCAAAGTATTAGCGCGCTAATTGCACTCTGCCTGCAATTTCTGACTTTTGGAAATCAAGCTTGAAATTTGAATTTTCGTTTCTTCATTTGTGCCGAGTCTTGAACTTGTATTTCTTGAATGCTCTTGAAGTGTTGTATTGCATCACTTATTCCGACAATTTCTTCATATTTCTTGAATACATTTTCACCTTGTTTGTTTGTCTCCATATTCCCTGATGTGTTGTATTGCATCCTTTAACACAAACTGAAATACTTGATTAGTACATATTCACTTTGTTTGTTTCCATCAAAATCTCGGTAGGAATGTGAATGACTAACCACTTAGTCCAACATATATACTCTAGATCAAGGAGACCTGTAAGTTATTTGTGAGATTCAATTCTTAATTTCCATGTTTTTCATCATTCTTTTGTATTTTCAATTGCATTATTTTATTGATTATATTTTAGAGTCCATATATATTTTTACTTATCCGATGTGTAATGCATGTGCACACTAGTTTAGTTAGAAATCATTTTCACTTATCCTACCGCCACTTCGTAAAGAGGGTCACGTTAGGTGGTGAGTGGTGCCTTGTCTGTTGGCAACCGATATGCCCCTATGCAATTGGGATATGAGATGGGTAGCAATGTTTTGTAGTTTCCACACTTGACTAGTGGACAATTCGACGCTAGCTACAACTCATGAAAGGTGTTCTTCTAGAATGCTAATGTTGTTGGTTTGTTAAAAAATCTATGGTATATCTGGTGGTTTTATGAGTCTAATTAGTATGCGGTTGTGTTGCACATTCCATCCACTGACATAAGGAGAACGAAGTGGCGTGAGTCATTATACGCCTATATATAAAACTTGATGAAAAATGACCTTTTGAATTTACAACTAAATCATACTTACAGTGGTCTATGTGTCTCCTTGATCTGGAATTATTATTTAATTTGCTAGTTTAGAGATATTTATGTTTATTTATTCTTGCATTTAATTTCCTATTTATTAATTAGTTATTAGTTTATATTAGTTTTCTTTTTAAAATCCCCTTTGATAACCTAAAGTTAACCCCACTCTCTGTAAGTTCGACCCTGTACTTGCCTCACTACATATCCAAGTAGTCGGTAAATCGAGATTATTATTGGTGCTGTATGAAGCAACATCAATATTATTTTTCTATTTGCTTACAATTTGAATGTGTTTAGGTAGTATAGATTAGGTTATATATAGTACTATGTAATGAATAAGTAATTCACTTGCACGTTTATGCCTTTAATTGAGGATGAGTAAGATACAAGTATCTTGTTGATATGAAATTCAATAGAGTATTTATAAATTTTTGAAGAAAATATGAATTTTAGCAACAACGACATAATTTCATAATTAGAAACTTAGAAATAAGGAAGACCATGAACTTGAAATAAAATCAAGGTGAATACTAAAACACTTCTTGTGAAAAAGTTAGATATCTAAGGAATTCTTTAATAAGTATGAATCTTACTTGATAATAAAAAGCAAATAAAGCCTAGAGCTAAGAGGGGAAGAAATAGGCTTGTTTAATGAAAAAGTTTGAGTTAACTTACTTAAAGGAGTGAAAGTGACAAGTCCGAACAAGAATTTTTTTTTTAAGAGAGAGTCCCACAAGTTCTACATGAAATGGAGCAGAGAACTTGATGATTGGAAAAAGTGAGGAAAAATGAAATCCATAGGAAAAAGAGATGGGACCGTGAAATTAGAAAATCTAACGAGAGAAGATAATAAATTAGATATGAAAATAAAGAAATAAAGGAAACAGTTAGAATAAAACTCTTCATATAAAAGATTTAGCTTGATAACTAGTAGTTTTATTGAGTTAAGTTGTCTTTCCAACTGTATTAAGTCCTATACACTCTTGAAGTGTTAAATTATACCAAAATTAGTTTGATATATGCTTATTTATGAATTTCAGAGCTTAATGTGTAATCATGGATTATTAATGCTACATGTTTTGGTGAGGTGAAACAAACTTGAATTCTACCAAAATTAGTTCGATCTATGCTTATCTATTCTTATTCTACCTAACTTCTAATATCTATTTACTTGAATGTTTATTTGAAACAAACTTGTTAGTAGTGATGGTTTTGGTTATGATCTACTATTGAGTTTTGAGATTAAATTATGTGTTTTTAATGCTACATGTTTTGAAAATATAAGTTTTGGCAAAGAAAAATTCTATAGTGGATTATTAACTTGAACTTATTTGAATTAAAGGATACTTCATAAATGATGTAAAATGAATGTGAACTTAAGTAATAAGAGTAATTAGAATACCTAGTAAAATACAATTTTGCTTTGGACATGAAAAATCCAAAGTTTAGGGATATTTGATAAGTGATTATTTAGACTTATATATAGTATTAGCTCAGTAGTATATTTAATATAAATATCCCAAAATGAGCTCTAATTGATGATATTTATATATTTTCAAGTATATAAGGCATAAATGAGGTAAATAGGTGAATTCATGAAGAAATGGAGCTAAAATACATAAAATAGAGTTTGACGCCAAGGCAAGGATGTGTGATGTTGTGGGAAGGAAGGCGCACAACATGGGAAATAAAGGCATAACGTGGGAGACCAAGTAAAGAGGAAATCGTGGAAAGGATGGTCGGGGCAGTGGTGGCACTGTAAAGGATAAGGGACAACTCCGGGGACAAGAATGCAGGGCGCCAAGCTTATCGAAGAAAGAAATAATGCACAAAGTGGCCAAAGCTGTCATGGCGTTGTGGCTTTGTACACGCAGTGCTGGACCACTTACAAACATCACCGAGACTAAAGAAAATAGAAAGTTAGAGTCCTATTTCATGTTAAATTGACTAGTAGGATTTATAATTGTTTTCAAATGTATCTTACGAGTATAAATAGATATTAGAATCCGGTAAACTCAACAATTACCACCTGTTAGAAATCGGTATCATAAAATAGCATAGTTTACTTTATTCTTGAGTATTAAGAAGATTTGTGGAAGATAAGACATTAAAGACTTACGTGTAGTGATTCGGGTATTGTTTTTATTAATTTAATTGAATTTATTTGATTATATCTCTAATTTTAATTAATACCACTATGTGCATATTTGTTACAATGAAGTATGTGAGTTCATTAATCTTAGGGATCAATGGATCCTAGGTATGAATACTATGCAAAAAACATAAATAGATTGTAAAAAAAGTGCAATGGTTAGAATTTGTATTAATTCTGAGCATACTGATATGAATATTTTGATCACTTGTTTATTGATTTTAGGTTTTCGAACTTATCATGGCTATTGAAGCTTTCAAGTTGGATATGGATGATACAACTATAAAATATACAACATCGATAGGTAGTTGTTTATTAGGGAGGCATGAATAGTAAACTTAATTTGTTATGAATATAAAGATTCGGGACATTAAAGCAATGCATAACCTATGTTATTCACACCGATAGGTGGGGTTCTTGTTTGCACATTAGAATCTTTTCCGTCACGATAGTGAGTTGAAGTTGATTTGAAGGAAAACTGTCTATTCTAATTAGGCATTGCACACACAATAAAGACGAGAAAGTGAGTTGAAAAGAATAGTATTTTATTACCTAGGTGAAGTTGTGAACTAAGATATTCTTAATATAAGAGTTGAAAAGTATTTTACATTAATTTGTTACATTACAATATTTTAGTTATAAAATAAATTAAAAAGGATTTCCTTAGCAATAGAGTAATTTTGACTAGGTAACACCGAGTGCTTACACCTTTCCCTGAGGACGATATCCATAATTAATGTAAGTTGGTCAAACTATTACTACAATCGAGCTGTTATACTTGCGGCCATGATCATAAAACCAAGACGCCACTACAGCTTCAGACATTTTGTGTGCATTTTCCCTTATCAGTAGACTCAGCGCGTGGTGTAGACCACCTAGTGTTGTTCCTTATGACCTACAATGTTGCCAGTGCGCCATCAATGTAGTCCACTTTTTCTTCTCTTCTTGGTCCTCTACTCCTTATCCACACTTTCTAGCCTTCTCCCAAGTTGTCAAGCATGTTTGCCATGGCGTGAACCCTACTTTTGTACATTTTATCCTTGTTTCTTCACGAAATCACTCCATTGTCTCGTTTATTCTAAGTATATATGAAAATACATAAATATTGTCAATTAGAGTTCATTTCAAGATATTTACACTAAATATACTACTAAATTAGTCCTATATATAAGTCTAAATAATTACTTATCAAATAACCCCAAAATTAGGATTTTGCACGTCCCAAGCAAAAGTGTATTTACCAAGTATCTTCCTACTACTACTTAAATTCATATTCATTTCACATCATTCATGGAGTATCCTTTAACTCAAATAAGTTCAAGCTAATAATCCACTCAAGAGCGTTTCTTTGCAAAAAACTTATATTTCAAAAGATATACCATTAACAACACACAAAATTCACTTTCGAAACACATAAGTAGTTCATAACTAAAACCATCGCTACTCAAAAGTTTATTTCACCTCGACACTCAAGTAGTAAGTGTACAATCTCATGATTTATCAATAAGCTCAGGAATTCACAAATGAGCATAGATTATATTAGTTTTGTAGAATTTAGCACTTTAAGAGTCCAAAGGACTTAATATAATTGGTAAGAAAACTTAATTAAACTACTTGTGCTTGAGCTAAATCTTTTATTTGAAGGGTTTTAATCTAACTTTCACCTTCATTTTCTTCATTTTTATCTATCTCTTTTCTAGTTGCACGGTCCCTGCTCATTTTCCTATGGATTCTATTTTTTATCTTTTTCCCAACCATCAAGTTCTCTACTCTTTTTCCTTTAGGACTTGTTGGACTCTCTATTTTTTATATAAAAGTCTTGTTAGCACTTCAACTTGAACTTTATCAAGCAAATTCTAACTCCAACTTTTCATTAAACATGATGCCTATCTTTTCCCCTCTTAGTACTAAATCTTTATTTACTTTTTATACTCATGTAAGATACATACTTATCATAGAATTTTTTAATGGTCCGAATTTTTCCACAAGAAGTGTTCTAGTATTCTTCTTGCTTTTGTTTCAAGTTCATACTCTTCCCTAACTATAGGTTTCTAGTCATGAAATTATGTCATTTTTAGCTAAATTTCTCATTTTCTTCAAAAATTGGATAACATTATCTTGAGTTTCATATCACCAAGACACTTGTGTTCTTACTCATCCTTTATTAAATGCATGAACTTTGTAAATGAATTACTTATTTATTATATACAACTATATATAACCTAATCTATACTACTTAAACATATTTAAACAAGTTAATGAATTCTAATACATTACCATGTTTTCCTCTTTACTGCTTCAAAGATTAAACTTTACGATCATACCTGCAGTGTTTATCCTTATTTCATCCTTACCACTTCTCATAGTGTAGTGTTAATGCCCTCAAACTTGAACAAAATATTGTCCTCAAGGTTTAAAAATAAGTCTAAAACATGAAAACACAAACAAACAAATATATAATAATAGAAGATATAATAATGCATAAAATTTAAACAACGTGATAAAATATCCCTGTAACTCCTTGATACTTTATGAATATGCCGCATATGTTGAGTTTCTCCATTTTGATGAAATTCACATGACAAATGATCTCTTTTAGCACAAATTTCCAAAACATAGAAATTTACTTAAACATTTGAATTGTTCTAACTAAACTAATTAAATAACTAATTGATTGAGATTCAAAAACTCGAAATAAAAAACCCTTGGGCTACCTCCCAATAGCACTTAATTTAACATCATTAGCCTGCTGCCATTTCACTCGTTTATTCAAACTCTAAATCGAGATACTCCATTACTTTGGATGTTTGAAATAACTGCTCAACCATAACTACTTCGGTTACCGATTTCTATATGCCACATTCTTTATGATGTAACCTAGATAGATGGTCTGCAACCAAATTTTCACTTCCTTTCTTATTTTTGATTTCCAAGTCAAACTCTTGAAATAATAACAACCATCTAATTAACCTTAGTTTTGCATGCTTCTCTACAAACAAATATCGAATTGCTATATGGTCAGTGTATACAGTGAGTTTTCATTCCACTATGAAAGCTCTAAATTTTCACACGCAAACACCACTACCAATAACTCATTTTCTGTCGCAGTATAGTTTGGTTGTGCTCGATCCAATGTTTTACTTGCATAATATATAGCTCTAAACATTCCATCTCTCCGTTGGCCTAACACTGCTCCGACACATAGTCACTTGCATCACCCATTATTTCAAATTTAGATTCCCAATTTGGTGCCATCATTATTAGTGCTAAAATCAAAGCTACTTTCAAGGTATTAAATGCTTTTACACATGCTGGACTTATTTCAAATGGAACATCCTTTTCTAATAATGTGTATAGAGGTTTAGTGATCTTTAAAAAAGCCTTGATAAACCTTCTGTAGAAACCCGCATGTCCTAAAACGCTCCTTAAATCTTTAATGTTTCTTGGAATATGAAGTTTCTCAACTGTCGCTATTTTTGCTTTATCAACCTCTAATCCTTAAACAAACACTCTATGTCCAAAACAATTCCTTCTTGAACCATGAAGTGACACTTTTTCCAATTAAGTACTAAATTTATGTCTTGACATCTTTTCAGTACCAAGTCCAAATTTTGTAAACATAAGTCAAAGATGCTATAAATATAGAAAAGTTATCTATAAATACCTCCATGATATCCTCCACCATGTTTTTTTTATATAATTCGCCATTATATTAGAAAAAATCGCCATCATACATATCTGAAATGTTGCTGGTGTGTTGCATAATCCAAATGGCCTCTATCTAAATACAAACGTTCCATATAGACAAGTAAACATCATTTTCTTCTGATCTTCTGGTGCTATAACAACTTGATTATATCTTGTATACCCATAAAAGAAATAATAGTAATCATATCCTGCAAAACCTATTTAACATCTTATCAATGAATCGTAAAGGGAAATGATATTCTCTTGTAGCCTTATTTAACTTCTGATAATCAATGCAAACTCTCCAACTAGTTACTGTTCTAGTGGATAAGTCTCTCAATTTTTAGTCTAAATAGTAGTCATTTCTCCTTTCTTTGGTACCACATGCACTGGTGAAACCCATCCACTATCTAAAATAACATAGATGATTCCGATGTTTAACCATTTCAAAATCTCTTTTTTTGCCTCTTCTTTTGATTACTAGGTTTAACTACTTCTGATCTTCAATTGATTGTTTATGGTTTTCTTCCATTGAGATCTTATGCATGTACAAAGTTGGATTGATTCCTTTTTAAATCTTTGATTTCCTCCCCAATGCTGACTTATGCTCGCTTTAAACTTAAAGAAATTTTCCTACTTCCAATTCTGTTAAAAGCTACTGAAATAATAACATGATATATTGAATTTTCAAAGGGTTTAATTCCATTGTTGGTTCAATAACTGCAGTTTCCGCTTTTATTTCTAATTTTCAAAACCTTCATGAGACTTTGAGGTTTCTATTAGTGATAAAGTATTTACTGCCTCCTGTAGTTCACCCTTAACTGAAGAACTTGTTGTTATGCTTTGAACTATATTATACTCCAATGGATCCTCTGGTGTATATTAGTTGGCTATCTCGGAAACACAATAAAAACTATATCTCCAGATTCGATGCTTTTACAATGCTCTCCCTCACTTGGAAATTTCTAAGTCTTGTAGATATTGAACTGAACTTCCTCATCATTTACTCGTACCCCTTAATTTTCCCTCTTGAACATCTACTAATGCTCTTGCAGTTGCAAGAAATGGCATCTGTAAGATTAATGGTACCTATAGATTTTCTTCCATGTCCAATACTCCAAAGTCAATAGGAAAAATGAACTTATCCACTTTTACCAATACATCTTCAATCAACCCTTTTGGATAGGTCACTGATTGATCTGCTAATTGCTAAGTTATATCGGATGACTTTATTTCTCCCAAACCTAACTTCTTAAATACTAATAAGGGCATCAAATTTATGCTTGCTCCCTAATAACATAAGACCGTTTAAAATAAGTGTACTCCTATAGTGCATGAAATGAAAAAACTTCATGGGTCTTTCAACTTTTGTGGTAACTTTCTTTGTAAAATGGAACTGCGATCTTCTGTCATGTTTACTGTTTCAAAATCTTCCAGCTGCACCTTTCTTGCCATTGTGTTCTTCAAAGACTTTCTGTAATTCGACATATGTTATAATGCATCTACGAATGGGATGTTTATATGTAACTTCTTAAATATCTCCACAAACTTCTTGAACTATTCTTGATCTTTCTATTTCTTGAATTGCTAGGGATATGGTAGAGGTGGATTTATAAATGATGGACTATTAGGAAATGTCACTCTCCCCAATACCACATCTTTTTTCTTCATATCTCCCCTACCTTACTTTAAGCCGATTTTGATTCTTTTGCTAGTTCAACATCCTTTTGGTCACCTATGTAACTTTCCAAGTATTCTACATCCCTTTAGTGTTGCGCATCAATTTGCTTCCTTGTGTCATTTGCTTTATCCTTTGGTTGCGCTAGATCATTAGTTGTTCTTCGACTTCTTAACTTGACTACATGGACATTCCCCATAAGAGTAATGCTTGTGTTACTCAAAAAATGCCCTTCATTCCATAAATTCAAAAAAATGGCTAACTAACCAATTTGTTTCTCCACGTTCTTAATGGATTAGGATCTCTCGTCATCTATCCTCTTCATAGCTTGCTTCACATTTTCTATCTCTTTCCCATGCTTCTTATGAAAATTCTATGTCTATGGCATGCAAGAGCTTCTCAATTGACTTCAATGAAGTCACCTTTTTGCTCTGCCCTAGCTTCACTCGTTGGACTTGTAAATCGAAGCCCGAAGGTAACTTCAGTACATTATCAGGATCTCCATATGAGAAGTTGGGGTTATTGTTGTATCCTTGATAAAAACTTTGAGGAGCCATTCCTCTTAGACTGAAATTGTTTTCATAGCTCTGGTTGTTCATGAAGTTGATCTCCTCAAGCTTTATTCGTTGCTACATGTCCATTTGATTAACCACCATGGTTTGGTGATTTATGGGTTGTTGTATCACTTGCACTTGTGGACTTTATTGTCCCATTTAAAGTTTCACCATTTGATTGCTTAGGTTGGATAGTTGTGCCATGATCGCGGCTTACAAATCAATCTTATATATGCTTGCTGGTTTCCTCACTGTGGAACAAGTACTGACAGTAGAGTTTTGAAACATAATATATAGGAGATCTAATGCTTTATCCTTATCCTTGATCAATAGAGAACTACCTTTTGCGGCATCTACTAATATTATAGCATTGTGATTTATCCCATATTAGAAAATCTATAATTGTGCCTATTTCACGTATCCATGTATTGGACTTCTCCTTAGCATCTCTCGAATCTTTCCCAAGCCTTACCAAGAAATGCGACATCTACCTGCTTGAATTGATTATTTTCCTGTTTCACTGACCTTCATCGTGGGAAAGAACTTCTCTAAAAATCTTTCATTGATTTTTGCCTATAAATTCATACTCCTTGCATTCAGTCATTGGAACAAGTATTTAGTTTTTCCACCTAGTGAGAAAGGGAAAAATGTCATCTTGATCACCTCCTTTATAACTCCGAGAATGTGAACGGTGCACACTTCTCCAAAAAATTCTCTACATGTGCAACTGGATTATCATTCGTTAGCCTGTTGAACAAGTTATTTTGCACCATGTTGATTAGAGACAATCTCAGTTTGAACTCACTGATGTTAGTTAGAAGCCTCATCACCCCGTTGTAAGTTTCTTGAATTTCTAGCTTTAAGTAGTCAAGAATACATCTCTATCCCCGCACTCTGTTCTTGTAAAATTTGAGAATTTCATAAACTTGATTAGGAGGCTAATTAAAAAAATTCAGATTTAAATTGAAAATTAAGTATCTGAGGTGGGACCCACGCTTTACGCATTAGAGGTCATAAAATAAATTATTATTTTTGTGCGCCGCGACTTATTTGATGTATTATACTCTATACGATGTGAAATTGACTTAAATTGAAGTCAAAATGTGGTGTGCGAGTGTTTCAGAGTGCGTTGGGTTATTTTCCTAATTTTAGTCAAAACTTGCGTATTTTTCAGCTTAAAAACAATGGATAATCATGAAATTGTATAGAAAAGTTATAAATTACAAATAGGGGCAGGGGAGATGTAAACAGAAGGGTTATTTAAATAAGGGAAAATGTGTAATTTGCCATCCAATAAACCATTTCATCAATGTGAAATGAAATGGGGTTTAAACCCTCTTTTCAATCGATAAAGCCTCTCACCTTCAACGTCTTCCTCATCACCATGCCCGTCTTCTCGGTTTCTCTCCTTCCCAACTCATTCTCTCATGTCTATCCTTCCCAACTCTCTCTTACACTTGTCTCTCCCTCTCGGTTGCTCTGCTTCACTGTTGTGATGACTCTTTGTCAAGCCCTCTCCCTCACAATCTCTTATCTCTCTCTATTCGTGAAGGTTGAAGCGGCTAATCATTGGTAGAGTTGAGGCTCATTGTTGTTTGAGATCAAAAGGTGCTCTCTCCCTCTTATTGTCTCTCAAGCTCTCTTTATCTCGATCTCGAATCTCTCAATGGTATGTCCCCCCCCCCCTCCCTCTCTCTCTCTCTCTCTCTCTCTCTCTCTCTCTCTCTCTCTTTCTGTCAGCCAGGGATAGTGGTGAAAGACATAGGAATCGATTCCATGAGGTAAAGTTTTAGGTAGGTAATGAATTTTAGTTGGCTATTAGATCTGGTTGGTTAATTTGATTCGTTGTTGTTAAGTTGGATTTTGGATTGGTGTTGTTATATCTGTTGAGTTTCTTTAGACGGACTTCATGATTGAGGTTGTGATGATGATCTTATCTTGTGTTTATGGGGAGGTGAGGCGGGGGTCTCAAAAAGAGCAAAATCTTCAATAAACTTTCGTGTTGTATATCAATCTTTGTTTAATAAAAACCAAATTTGGGATCAGAGAAGGTTTTGGTTGCGTTGGATTACTGAAAGTGGGCAGAATCGAGTTGAACTCGGGTTCATGATGTTTCCCACATTAGGGGCAGTCGAGACATAGCTTAAAAATTTGAAAAAATAGGTTTTAGCAACGCAAATCCCTAGAAACCCATATAAGGTGTTTCTAGATAAGAATTTATCGGTTTTTGTGGATTTTTGGCCATTTTGAGAAATTTTGGTCAAATGAAAGAAATAAATAAGATTTTCTCATATCTTCGGGTTAATTTTCTTGATAACTTATATTTTTAATAATTTGTTAAGTTTCGATTTGGGGGTTTAGTGAGATTTAAATAGAGTTTTGAGATTATGGGTCAAAAGTATGAAATACATGTTTTTCCAATTCTTAGCTTTAATATAAACTTGTAATATAATGATATGAATACATTGATTTGCACTAAATTTAGGTATTTCACATCAATTGATGATGTAACAAAGTGAAATACATGTTGTGTTAATCCAATTGAGTTAAATTGAGGCTTATCCAAGGTTTCTAATCAAGTTTTATGATATTCAAAGCCTATGACTTTTTAATTGAGTTATAGATTCGAGAATGTATGAACAAGTTGTTGGTTATTGTGACACTAAAAAGGTGGTTAAGACCTATTTTAGAGTCCAAATTATAGTAAAAAACCTAATATGAAGTACATATATGAATTAGTATTGGTTTGCATGTTTAATGAATGTGTTGGGACTCAAATTGGAGTTCAAAGAGAAGAAAAGAGCTACAGAGAGTATTTAAGGACTTAAAAGGATATTATTGGAGTCTACAGTGTTTTGAATTTTGTTATGAATTGAAAATGGAATTTGAAGTATAAAAATAAAGTTGTAACTCTCGAATGTAAACTTTATGATTTGATAGACTACGTGGATATTATTGGAGTCTACAGTGTTTTGGATTTTGGATTGGTGTTGTTATATCTGTTGAGTTTCTTTAGACGGACTTCATGATTGAGGTTGTGATGATGATCTTATCTTGTGTTTATGGGGAGGTGAGGCGGGGGTCTCAAAAAGAGCAAAATCTTCAATAAACTTTCGTGTTGTATATCAATCTTTGTTTAAAAAAACCAAATTTGGGATCAGAGAAGGTTTTGGTTGCGTTGGATTACTGAAAGTGGGCAGAATCGAGTTGAACTCGGGTTCATGATGTTTCCCACATTAGGGGCAGTCGAGACATAGCTTAAAAATTTGAAAAAATAGGTTTTAGCAACGCAAATCCCTAGAAACCCATATAAGGTGTTTCTAGATAAGAATTTATCGGTTTTTGTGGATTTTTGGCCATTTTGAGAAATTTTGGTCAAATGAAAGAAATAAATAAGATTTTCTCATATCTTCGGGTTAATTTTCTTGATAACTTATATTTTTAATAATTTGTTAAGTTTCGATTTGGGGGTTTAGTGAGATTTAAATAGAGTTTTGAGATTATGGGTCAAAAATATGAAATACATGTTTTTCCAATTCTTAGCTTTAATATAAACTTGTAATATAATGATATGAATACATTGATTTGCACTAAATTTAGGTATTTCACATCAATTGATGATGTAACAAAGTGAAATACATGTTGTGTTAATCCAATTGAGTTAAATTGAGGCTTATCCAAGGTTTCTAATCAAGTTTTATGATATTCAAAGCCTATGACTTTTTAATTGAGTTATAGATTCGAGAATGTATGAACAAGTTGTTGGTTATTGTGACACTAAAAAGGTGGTTAAGACCTATTTTAGAGTCCAAATTATGGTAAAAAACCTAATATGAAGTACATATATGAATTAGTATTGGTTTGCATGTTTAATGAATGTGTTGGGACTCAAATTGGAGTTCAAAGAGAAGAAAAGAGCTACAGAGAGTATTTAAGGACTTAAAAGGATATTATTGGAGTCTACAGTGTTTTGAATTTTGTTATGAATTGAAAATGGAATTTGAAGTATAAAAATAAAGTTGTAACTCTCGAATGTAAACTTTATGATTTGATAGACTACGTGGAAGTACGTGAAAACTGGGGAAACATTGTGGAAGGTTTCGTGATTAACTTTGAGTTGGTTAGACTGTAAGTAAACCATATAGTGGTCTTTACTATTTATAGAATTATCTTTTTACCTGCATTTGTGTTTATTCTGCATTGCATTTCGCATCATTCTTGGTCATGCATAAATGACATATAGATAGAGTTTCCCCAGCTTCGATCATAAGAGTGTGAGGTGCTCCACTCTAGAGTAGACGTACTGCAGGCGTATAAGGCGGGTAATATCGACTTCAGGGTAGCATGCATTGAACACATAGGACTGTTCTAGGCTCATCATGAGTGGACCCACTTGGCTTAGAACGGGAAATGGGAGATGCATGTTGTTATATAAGTTTCTTGTTATTTGGAAATGCAACTACATGTATCCATGTATTCTGACTAATATTTGCAGGAGTATAGAGTAGTGTAGGAGTTTACTTACCTGACATCTTTGAGTTGTTTTTGATTACGTAAGATTTTATGTGAAGACTAGAAAAAAGGGCAAGACTCGAAGACCTTGGTGAATGTTATAAATTCTATAAGTTTAATTTTCTTGTTGTAATCATTATATATATATTGTTTTGGGCTTTGGGGGTGAGTGTAAGACGTGAAATATTATCGAATAGGTCATGAGAGTATCTTAAATTAGTCTTAAGTAAGTTACAAGGTTCATATTCAGGTTTAGTTTATTTGGAATTATAAATTGCCAACTAATGCATCAAAGACTTTAGTTTAAAAGTTTAAATTTGATATATATCGTAAATTGCGGGGAGTTGTGAGTCTTTCTAGGCTTCTCCACATTCTACTATATATTAGGTGGATTTTTCGACCGACCACTTTTAGGGGAGGCGTTGTCGAAAGTTGTATAAAAATACTTAGGGCAATCCATATTATTTCCTTATTTGCTCAAATTAAACAAATCATGAATTAAGTTTCATTGAGAATATAAATTTAGTTTTGGAGCATTATTGAGGAATGGAATAAAAATTATTTATAGATTAAGTTAATTGGATGGATTAAGGGTCTAATTAGGGGAATTAGGCTAAGTCGGGAATTAGGCTAAGTCAGGTCTTGACAAGCTTGGTAGAAGAGCTTTGGTTAAGCTAAATCAAGTAAATGTAAGAAATTGTAATAAAGTTGAGTTTAGGATTGAGTCGATCGGTTAGTTGCATTAAAGCTCTTGGATTATATTAAGTTACATAAACGTAAGTGATGGTCTTAAGAAACAAGGTTCAATAATGAGATTGCAACTAGTTGGGAAGTGATTGTGAGCTGGGGATACTTGTTATTATGATATGTTGTTTTATATTATTGTATTATCGATATATATATATATATATATATATACGATAAAAATTTTATTCTTATTATCTATTTAATATTTAACTCGCAAGATTTGACGAGTGAGATTAAAAACATACAATTAAACGGAGAATAGACTTATGAAACATAACTGAGCATGATTGGATGTAAAATGGACTTGTGAAGTCTGAATTCACAAAGGTGTTGTAAGTAGTTCAGTAATTATATAACTGATGAAAGTATCATTTATGAAACCAATAAGAAATTGGTTGGAAAGGAAGTACAAATGATTCATGTACGTAAGTATTGAACATGGATTCCTTTAAAATTGAAAATAGCGAACTATTGCAATTTTTTTTAAAAAAGGCTTAGGAAAATGTTAAAATAGACTTAAATTAAGTCTCAAATGATTGAGAATCATTTGGAAAAAAAGTAAAATGAAATTGGGACTTTTGAGAAGCAAAAGATAGGAAAATCTTGGATTATAGAATGACGTTAGTACAATTTGAACTAGTAGTTCGAAACGACCTATTCTATGAAGTATTGGTTTAATTAATTACAAATTGCGAGTTTATTCTAAGAATAGTCTGAATAAAAGAAAAAGGAAACACGTGGTTTTGAAAATAGGAATTGATTGGACAAATTGAATCTTGTCTTGGAAATCACAATGGTATTGTGATAAGTCCAATTAAGTTGTCTAAGTCTGTTTCTACAAAAGTAAATACTTAAAAGCAAAGTATTGTCTCTTTTATGAAACAAAACGCAAAGTGAAAAATTAAATAGAACCATAATTTAAAACAATCAAACAACTTCTTAAAAGAAGTACAAAATAAGTTAATTGTTTATTACGCAAGTTACTAATCCATAAGCGACGTTGAGTAAGTGGTTCTATGAATTAAATAAAGAAATGATAAAATGAATGGAAATACATTAGTTAAGAATAATCTTTGTTAACATTGAATTAGGTGTTGTTACGAAACAAAGATCGACGAAGTTTCTAACTTGAAAATGATAAGTGTAGTGATAAGATTAATGTAAGATTTGGGGAAAATGGTATAAAAATAGCTAGCATTAGCTAGGAAATAAAACACAAGTCGTTGTGTTTTGAAATTCAAAGTACCCAATAGTCACTTCTAACCAAATTAAGTCTCAAATGATCGAGAATCATTTGGAAAAAAAGGTAAAATGAAATTGGGACTTTTGAGAAGCAAAAGATAGGAAAATCTTGGATTATAGAATGACGTTAGTACCATTTGAACTAGTAGTTCAAAACGACCTATCCTATGAAGTATTGGTTTAATTCATTACGAATTGTGAGTTGATTCTAAGAATAGTCTGAATAAAAGAAAAAGGAAACACGTGGTTTTGAAAATAGTAATTGATTGGACAAATTGAATCCTGTCTTGGAAATCACAATGGTATTGTGATAAGTCCAATTAAGTTGTCTAAGTTGGTTTCTACAAAAGTAAATACTTAGAAGCAAAGTATTGTCTCTTTTTTGAAACAAAACGCAAAGTGAAAAATTAAATAGAACCATAATTTAAAACAATCAAACAACTTCTTAAAAGAAGTACAAAAAAAGTTAATTGTTTATTACGCAAGTTACTTATCCATAAGCGACGTTGAGTAAGTGGTTCTATGAATTAAATAAAGAAATGATAAAATGAATGGAAATACATTAGTTAAGAATAATCTTTGTTAACATTGAATTAGGTGTTGTTACGAAACAAAGATCGACGAAGTTTCTAACTTGAAAATGATAAGTGTAGTGATAAGATCAATGTAAGATTTGGGGAAAATGGGATAAAAATAGCTAGCATTAGCTAGGAAATAAAACACAAGTCGTTGTGTTTTGAAATTCAAAGTACCCAATAGTCACTTCTAACCAAATTAAGTCTCAAATGATTGAGAATCATTTGGAAAAAAAGTAAAATGAAACGACTTTTGAGAAGCAAAAAATAGGAAAATCTTGGAATATAGAATGACGTTAGTACCATTTGAACTAGTAGTTCGAAACGACCTATTCTATGAAGTATTGGTTTAATTCATCACAAATTGTGAGTTGATTCTAAGAATAGTCTGAATAAAAGAAAAAGGAAACATGTGGTTTTGAAAATAGGAATTGATTGGACAAATTGAATCTTGTCTTGGAAATCACAGTGGTATTGTGATAAGTCCAATTAAGTTGTCTAAGTCGGTTTCTACAAAAGTAAATACTTAGAAGCAAAGTATTGTCTCTTTTATGAAACAAAACACAAAGTGAAAAATTAAATAGAACCATAATTTAAAACAATCAAACAACTTCTTAAAAGAAGTACAAAATAAGTTAATTGTTTATTACGCAAGTTACTTATCCATAAGCGACGTTGAGTAAGTGGTTCTATGAATTAAATACATAAATGATAAAATGAATGGAAATACATTAGTTAAGAATAATCTTTGTTAACATTGAATTAGGTGTTGTTACGAAACAAAGATCGACGAAGTTTCTAACTTGAAAATGATAAGTGTAGTGATAAGATCAATGTAAGATTTGGGGAAAATGAGATAAAAATAGCTAGCATTAGCTAGGAAATAAAACACAAGTCGTTGTGTTTTGAAATTCAAAGTACCCAATAGTCACTTCTAACCAAATTAAGTCTCAAATGATTGAGAATCATTTGGAAAAAAAGTAAAATGAAACGACTTTTGAGAAGCAAAAAATAGGAAAATCTTGGATTATAGAATGACGTTAGTACCATTTGAACTAGTAGTTCGAAACGACCTATTCTATAAAGTATTGGTTTAATTCATTACAAATTGTGAGTTGATTCTAAGAATAGTCTGAATAAAAGAAAAAGGAAACACGTGGTTTTGAAAATAGGAATTGATTGGACAAATTGAATCTTGTCTTGGAAATCACAGTGGTATTGTGATTAGTCCAATTAAGTTGTCTAAGTCGGTTTCTACAAAAGTAAATACTTAGAAGCAAAGTATTGTCTCTTTTATGAAACAAAACACAAAGTGAAAAATTAAATAGAACCATAATTTAAAACAATCAAACAACTTCTTAAAAGAAGTACAAAAAAAGTTAATTGTTTATTACACAAGTTACTTATCCATAAGCGACGTTGAGTAAGTGGTTCTATGAATTAAATACATAAATGATAAAATGAATGGAAATACATTAGTTAAGAATAATCTTTGTTAACATTGAATTAGGTGTTGTTACGAAACAAAGATCGACGAAGTTTCTAACTTGAAAATGATGAGTGTAGTGATAAGATCAATGTAAGATTTGGGGAAAATGGGATAAAAATAGCTAGCATTAGCTAGGAAATAAAACACAAGTCGTTGTGTTTTGAAATTCAAAGTACCCAATAGTCACTTCTAACCAAATTAAGTTATGATGCCTATCACTACAACTTAAAATGTTACTAAAGAAAAGATAGACATACTGATTGAGAATCAGTAAGTGATTTGTATAAGACATCGGTATGAGCTCCTATATTGTGAGAATTTCCTTTGATATGAATTAATGGATTGAAACAATATCCTTTTAGAGTTTGATTAGTTTTTAAATTGATTAATAATTTGGAAATTCTAATTTTTCTCTCTCTTAGTTGAATAACAATGGAAAAATGAATTCATCAAAAGTAATTTGATGAATAGTAAGATGCAAAGTTATTTTACAAAATCTTTTGAAAAGTACTAAATTTCTTTTTGAGGAAAAGAAAATCAGGGAAATCTGAAACTCATGCAAACAACTTAAGACAATAACAAACAACTCAACTATTTTAGTCACAAAATTTCTCTATTTTAGATAAGAGTTAGCCAAAGAAGACTTCAATTGATTGAATGATCATAAGATGTCGTATTATCCTAAGCTAAGTTTTGAAAAGAGAAGAGATAAGAATTGCCTTTGCAAGTCAAGATTATGAAGCTGTAAGTGCCTTAGGTGTTCAGCAAAGTTGTAGTAAGTTTAAAAAGGGACAAATAATGAGATAAATGTTAGAATAGCTTAGATTGACAAAAATCAAACGAAATAGACTCTGTAAATAAAATAAAATGAGATGTTGAGATGACTTGTGACTGCTGGAAGTGACACCAACACAAGGCCAGACATTGGAGTAGTTGTGAATGACCAAACGTCTAAGTAACTCTATTTTATAATCATGATTCACTCACATCATAGAAGACTGGTGATCACGACACTAGTCTTTGAATAATCAAATGAATTAGTGATAGTCAGAATAAAAAAAGTCTATAAGTTTTGTTAGAGTCAATTGGAAGCTTAATTGTAGGCATATAAATGGTTAATAAACTTTCATTTATGCATGGAAGTGAAAGTTTCAAGTGAACAAGTCCCAATAAGACTTAGGATATCAAACTATAAGTTAGATGGCATTTAACATATCTTTAGAAGGATCTTACAAAAAATCAAATTCCAAAAGTTGAAAGTGTTGAACCAAAGTAATATATCACTGTTGTCAGTGAATACATTATATATTGGTTTAAATATTGTGCTACACTATGTGATTAGTCAGTGAAAATTTTTGAAGCACCAATTGTTTTAAATTGAAGTTGATGTAAGATACCTGAATAATGGTAAAGATATAAGTGAAATGAAAAAGACATCCAACTTATAGCTCAATTAGTAATTATTATTCACATTGGTGAAATAGTGGAAATCGGAGTAATGATCAAGGTAATCTGAAAGAGACTATCAGTTAAGTGAAAGGAATGAGGTTCTTGGTGAACTTATGAGTAGAAAATGATTTGACGAAGTTAGAAATGTTATTAACTTTCTAACTAGTCAAGTGGAAAGTTAAGTAAATTGGCTAACGAGTTGGAATTGGTAATTGCTTTCTAGTCCACAATAAATAATATTGTAAGTAGACATTTAGAGAATGAGTGAGAGTCGCACGATGTGTCCGGCTTCATTTTCTGATCAAATGAAAATCTGAGATCCCTTGTCATGGGATGACAGATGTAATTTGAGATATATAGTCATAGGATGACTTGTGAAATTTCAAGTTTCTATTGAAAAATATTGGAATGGTGATGGATTAGATAGACATGTAACTCTACTTAGTATCTAAATTTGTGCTCGAATATTATTTGCATCACCATGTAATTTGAGATTGATGATAGTCTAAAAATAATTGATCAGCTGACAATTCTAGTAAAAAGACCATAAGTGATGAGAAAATAAACTAAGATAATATCAGAGTTTGGTGGACATAGAAAGAATGATCAACGATTTGCAGGATATTTGTTTAGTTAAGAAGGTAAATTATGTTATGAAAAGCAAGATGAGCTAGATCTTGCTAAGAATATAATTTTGAATGGGTTTCGAGATATGAATAGTGAAGTAAGTTTATCGAATATTCCAAAAAGTCGATAGTTTAACTTGTCAGAAATTTACGAATTGCTAGAATTTTTCTTGCATCTGTTTTAGTTCCATTTACTTGTAAGTTTAAATTTCGAGGATGAAATTTTTGATTAGTTGGGAAGAATTGTGAAATCTGAGAATTTCATAAACTTGATTAGGAGGCCAATTAAAGAAATTCAAATTTAAATTGGGAATTAAGTATCCAAAGTGGGACCCATGTTTACAGATCAGAGGTTATAAATCAATTTTGATCACGACCTTAAGTATAATGAGTTCGATTGTCGTAGTAGTGTGATCAACTTACGTTGATTACGAATATCGTCCTTAAGGAAAGGTGTGTTGCGCTTAGTATAATTAGTCAGGTTTTCTCTATTGCTAAGGAAATTCCTTTTTAATTGATTTTTAAACTAAACTATTCTATTCTAACAAAACAATGTAAATACTTGTACTCTTATATTAAAAAGATATTAGTTCACAACTTCACCTTGGTAATGAATAACTATGTTTTTCAACTCACTTCCTTTATCTTCATTATGTGTATGTATTACATAAATAGAATAGACAAATTTCCTTCAAACTCACTTCAGCCCACTTTCATGATGGAAAAGATTCTAATGTGTAAACTAAAACTCCACCTATCTATGGAAATAACGTAAGTTCCTCATTGTTTTAAGTTCCAAATATTTAGATTCATTACAAATTAAGTTTACTATCCGTGCCTCCATAATCAATAATTATATATCGAAGTTATATATTTTACGGTTGTATCATCCATATTCGGCTTAAAAGCTATAATGTCCATGGTAACTCCTAAAACCCTTAATCAACAAACACACGATCAAGATAATCATATCATTACGTTTAGAATCAATACAAATTCTAACCATTGTATTTTTAACTTTATAATCCATTCAAACTACTTTAGCATAACATTCATACCATATGATCCGTTGATCCTTAAGATTAATGAACTACTCACATATCATTGAAATAAACTTGCACATAATGGTAATTATTGAAATCAAAGATTAAATGAATAGCTTCAATTAAATTAACAAGAACAATACCGAACAACAACACATAAGTTTTCAATGTCTTCTTTTCAATGATTTTTCTTAATACTCAAGAGCAAACTTAAACTATGTAAAACTATGATAATTTGTTGCAATCTATGGTGGTGTATATGTTTATTACGTTTTAATACCTATTTATACTCCTAAGACACTTTAGAAACCTGATATAGACAATTCCATAAAAATTAGAACTCTAAACTTTCTATGCCCTACATCTCGGCACTGTCCATAAGTGATCCGACGTTGAGTGTATAAAGTTACTACACTGCCACGGCGTAAGACACTTTGTGTGCATTTTCCCTACCTAGTTGACTCAGCAACCTATGTAGACCACCTCATCACCGTCCCGTATAACCTACGGCGCCGCCACTGCACCGTCACTGTTGTCCACTCTTTCTTCTCTTATTGGTCCTCTACATCTTCCCCACGCTTCTAGCCTTCTCCATAACATCAAGCATGTTTGCCACAAAGTCAACCCTACTTTTGTGCATTTTATCCTCGTTCCTTCATGAAATCACTCAATTGTCTCCTTTATAACTTGTATACCTGAAAATACATAAATATCGTCTATTAGAGATCATTTTGGGATATTTATACTAAATATACTAATAAATTAGTCTTGTATATAAGCCCAAATAATCATTTATCATGTACCCATAAAGACTAATGAACTATCCACGAGACCGATTGCTTGATGCCATGGTATAATATTCAGACCAACCTCCCAATCTCTACTTTGAGTCTCCGTAAAAGGTTCCCATTGTGGTGTAGTTGGTCATAAAAGTGATTCACCTCTCATGATTAGCTAAAAAAATAAACAACTTTATGAGCATTCAACAATGAACTACAATAATATAACATAAAAATGAGAGTAATAAGCGTAATGTGAAGAACTCACTCCAACAAAATGTTTGTTACTAACGAGGCACAACCATATGAGACGGCACTCTGATAAGTAAGGCGTCACAAATCTAGTGGGGAACAAGATGTTAGACTAAGTCTTACATAACACAATAATACCCATATAATAACGATTGGCCACAATGAGCCCTATGTCTGGAAAAGTAAGGCAACCAATTGACATACCGGGGCACTCAAAATAGTTAAGTGCATTTCAAATCTTACCGAAATCATCCTCAAGATGAAAGTAAGCGTTGTATATAACATTTTCCTGGTCCATCTCTTCAACCAACTCCTTCCTCACCTACTTCCAACCATCAAGCGGATCATAACCTAGAGTATTTGCTATCGCTTGATAACCACAATGCCCATTTGGGTAATATCCAGTGTCTAAAAGTGGTGCTCATGCGAAAATGGTTGTATTTCACTTACATAATTAGAAGATACTAGGGAGTAGGTCGTGCAATGCCTAGATGCATAGCATAAGATTACAGCTCCCTTACCTCGACCGTTTCCTCTACCACTTTTGGAAGAAATATTTATACTTTGATTACTTGGCTTGCTCAATGAGGTGTTCTTTTATATCGATTATCAATTTTCGTAGACTTTGCTGGGAACGTCTTTGTTGGTTTCTCAAATGGCGGGGACTCATGCGTTGGTTTCTCACTTGTCGGGGACTCTTGTGTTGGTTTAACACTAATAGTGGCTTCTTCTGTTGCTTTCTCCCTTGCAATGAACTCTATACTTTCTTTTTCCATTGAGGCAAGTTGTCGACATGCTTTCTCCTCTGCTAACTCAAAAGCGGAAGGAGTTCTCCTTGTGAAAATCTCACTTTCATCAATTCAGAGCTTCTTCTTGAGTGGCGAGCTACCTATTGGCTTCACTTGGTCATTGGGTATATCAATTATAGTAGATGCGGGGTAAGTTATTTATCTCAACCTTTGCACAATCTTTGCATTTATGTCAGGCCGTCGCTTTTATAAATGGTCTCCACAACATCAATTTCAAATAGGTAAAGGAAATCGACTATAGTGTCATAGGCTGCCTCCCATAGAGCACTTTTATTTACCATCGTTGGATCGATTCAGCCTTTCTAGAATTAGGTTTGATCTTTAAACTTAAATTTTGGTTTATCCACTGTAGTGCCATTCTAGAAAGTGAGTACATGACCATTAATCTTCAAAATGGTTATTTTATTTAGAATATCTATAACACCTTGAATAGTGGCTAAGAAAGGCCATCCTAAAATTAAAAGTGGATCTTCATTAATAAAGTGCGACATGACCAAAAAGTCAATGGGTATGATGCAGTTGTTAACTTGAACTGGCACATTCGTGACCACTCCTATTAGTTGAATTGAAGTTCCATCTAGTAAAGAGAATCGTTCAGAAGTAAGTGAATTTAGCTCCAATTGAGTATGTAGAAAGAAATGTATGGGCATGAGATTTGCATTAGAGTTCATATCACACTGAGCTCTGAAGTACCAAACACATTTAATTTTAATGTGCAAGAGTATACCTCCTGGATCGTTAAGCTTTATAGGGCTTAAATCCGATTTCTTCTTTTTCTTATTGTGCATGGACTTCGAAACTTCCATCTTGTTAATGCTTTTACCATTCTCCCATTGCTTAAATCTCCATTCTTGAATTACTTTATTTTCTTTTGAAGCGTCTTCAACTTATTCTTTTTTTTGAATATCTTTTGTATTTTCCATTGTTACTGCATTAATTGCATAAATTTGAGCATTAAGGTTATCATAATAGTTTAAGTCTAAAAACTCATTATTATCTATTTCATTATCAAATAATTCATCATATTCTTTATAGGTGTCATAGTTGTGTTCGTTTTTAATTTTTAATTTGACAATCATATCTTCAAATTCCATAGACATTGTTCATTCTGAAATATCTAACTTACTTCTAGCCGTCTTTATAAAAGGTTTACCTAACAATATAGGTAAAGGATTGGGTGCCACTAAATATCCCACTTCCATAATATAAAAGTTAGTTAGAAATACAAAGTCATATACTTGTACTAAGATGTCTTCTAATAATTCATATGATTTAATAGTGGTTTTGTCTACAAAAATAGGATTAATAAGCATATCAGTTAACGATCTTATTTTCAATGATTCATAAAGTTTAGGTGACATAACACTAATTGATGCTCCAAGACCACTCATAGCAAATTGAATAGATAAATTTCCTATTGTGATGGTTATGACAAACATTCCTGGGTCGGAACATTTCTCAGGCATTCTCTACTAACAAGTCAATAATTAAACGTGTTTTCTAATGTAATTTAGGTTGATTTTAGATATATATGATGAAATTAT
The DNA here is from genome assembly GCA_039657365.1 of Stephania yunnanensis. Taxonomy (NCBI): domain Eukaryota; kingdom Viridiplantae; phylum Streptophyta; class Magnoliopsida; order Ranunculales; family Menispermaceae; genus Stephania; species Stephania yunnanensis. Next base: position 30,931,697 of record CM077582.1, on the reverse strand, counting down.
ACTAGGTATTCTCTTGTTTGTGATTTCAAGATTTAATTAAGAAAATGAAGGAATGAAAGAAAAAGAGGAAGAAGAGCAAAACAACCAACTAAAAAACAAAGCTACTGATACGGAATTTCAAAAGAATCGCTGGGAAAATTGACAACCAAGAAAAACTAGCAAATCATCAGGGAGTTAGGAAATACACTATAAATCACTAGATGAATCGATGGAGCATAGAGAGCTAAATCCAATGATTTTATTGGTGATTTGTGAATAAATTGGATTAACAGAGAAATCATTGCGGTCGATGACGAGTTATTTAGATAAGAATAAGGAATTTAAATTTATCTATGATATGTGTACTTAAGGAATCTATAAATAGGACCTTAAGGCCTCAAAATTAGAAATGGGAGAAACTCTCTCTTAGCCATCTTTTAGTTTTTAGTTTTAAAGTCTTTTTAATTAAGTTTGATTTCATTACTTTTAGGGATTTTTCTGAGATTCGAGATTTATTTAATGAAAATATTTTCCATTAATCTCTTTCAATTATTCGTTTATTGCAATGTTTATTATTAATATATGTGAGTAGTCTACTATTCTCAACAATACTCTTGACATGATTGTAAATCATTCATTAATTTAATCATAATGTTGGAATTATGTACTTAATTCTTTAAACCACACGTCAATAAAGGTTTTAATAAGTTGTTTTGGATATCACGGCTAATGATTCTTTGTATTGAGTGCATAGTGGCCAATAGGTTTCTTAGTATAAATTATCTAAATCTATGTTTATGATTATCGACAACAATCATAGAAGTGATAATTAGGATTAATCTATATGGCCATACTACCCAAGTGGATGTTCTAGGTGATTGTGTTCTAAGTAACTTAATAACTACCATAATTCTATTTTTTATTTAGTTTGGATTAGGTATGAATTTTATTAAGTGTTAATGCTACCGTATTTCTATCTTATTGCATTTTATTTAATAAGTAGAGTTACAAAGGTAAGGATATGGCTTATTTCAATTGAATATAGAAAAGTCAATAGTTTACAAAAGGCTATCAATCTATTGTGATTAGAGTTTAATGATTTATGATCATTATATAATTATGATGATTGATTATGGCTATGCTTTAATAAAAATGTCAAGATATGACAATTTGCATATCAATGTCTAAGATGTATTGTTTAGATATTTAATTTATATTGATTCTTTAATTGTTTGTTTGAATTGCATTAGATTAGTTTATTGAATTTAAATTGTTTATAGTTTAGTTATTTTAATTAATTGATTGTCTTATTTTGAGATTGATATTGTTTAATTCTCATTTTAATTAGATTAGTTAAATTAAAGCAAATTAATTCCAATAAAACTTTAGGGTAACCTTAATTCTAAAGACATTTGCAAAATTCATTTAGAGACGATATCGCATTTATCACTATTACAAATAATAGGAAAATACGAGAAATTATTGTGCATGCTTGACATATGTTAATATTTGGCGCCGTTGCCAGAGATTTTTAAAATAATCTTTTGGAAAACTTCTTGTTGAATGTCATATAGTACGGTTAAAGATAAGGAAGAACTAACTTTTCGGCAATCTGATAGGAATGTCTCGGCTTATGATCCCATGTGCATAACTTTTACAACTAAATTTTTAGAATTCGAATTGAAGTTTAGATTTATAAATTCTTTGCCATGTTTTTATGGTGAAGATAATGAAGATGCTCAAAAGTTTATTAAGGAGTTTGCACAGAAAGTAAGCACGTTGAAACCTACTGATATAAAAATAGATTATGTTAAATTAAAAGTTTTTCCTCCTGTATTAAAAGGCCAAGCTTTAGATTGGTTATTCTACTTTCTTCCAAATTCCATAACTAATTGATCAGAGATGCTACAAGTCTTTCTTGATCAATATGTCCTAGCAATGCAAATTAGATTCTATACACAAAAAATTAGTAATGCAAGGATGGAAAATGGAGAAAATTTTGACGAATTTTAGGATATGTATCAAAGGCTGATTTCATTATATCCAATGCTTGGATTCACAGAAAAACATTAAAGCAATATTTTGTAAGAGATTAAATCACTTAGAATGAAGATTCTTGGACAATATGTGTAGGGTCTTTGCATGACATAATGCCAACTTTAGCAAGATAAGCTATAAATAAGATGGCTAAATAATCTAAACAATATGGTGAGAATAGTGAATTTATCAAGGAAAAGCTAAGTGAAATGAATAGGACATATAAGACGTCAAATGATGAGATATATGAGCTAAAAGCCATGGTTGAATTATTATTAAAGGATAGATCAAGCAAAGTAAACCTTGTGGTTTCTATAATGAATTAAGTCATTCTAATGATGAATGCCCTTTATGACAACAAACGAAATTAGAAGAAGTTAATGCTATAATGAACAAATATGATGGATTTATTGATCTCACTTATAACTATTAACTTTAATAGTTATACAAATTACTTAAAGCTAAATGTAGGTAATCATATTAACAATCAGGGTTATCAAAGGTATAAAACATCGAATAATTTAGAAAGATAAAAATATCAAATAATTCAAACATTACAAATGATATGACCGAGTTGAAAAACTATTTGAGTCAAACGACAACAGAAATGAGTGATTTGTAAATCGTGGGAAATTGCTGTCTCAACCTTATTCTACTTTATAAGAAAAAGTACCAGCCATAACATTAAGAAGTGTTAAGCAGATGGATGAACCTAAAATCCCTGACCAATTGGTTTCTAGAAAAGAAATATAAATAGAATTCGAGAAATAAGTTGAAGTACCAAGTAATAGGATTGAGGTTGATAAAGATAGACCAATTAATATAAAACCACAATTCCCTCATCATTTAAAAGATAATAGAAATGCTATGACATTGCAAGAAAAAAAATATCTGATATTTTAAAGAAATTAGTAGTTAATATATCTCTCTTTGAAGTTATTCAAAATGCACCCAAGTACTAAAAATTTATAAAAGATTTATGCACTAATAAATTAAGGCTAATGAAAATGTGAGTTTTAGAGAACACGTATCAGCACTAATTCATAAAAAATCACCTCTTAAATGTTATGAGCTTGAAATGTTTTTCATTCCATGTATAATTGAAAATATAGGAATTTCTAAAGCACTGTGTGACATGTGAGCCAACAAAAATGTTATGCCGTCATTTATTTATTTGCAAATGATGGATGTTAATTTAGATGACACTAGTATAATGGTACAATTAGCATATCGATGCACTATTAAACCAGTAGGATTACTAGAAGATGTACTGGTCAAAGTTTATTATTTAGTCTTCCCTGCAGATTTCTATGTTTTAGACATTAAAGAAGATAGTTTCTTTAATAGAACTTCTCTAATTTTAGAAAGACTATTTTTGAAAATAGCAAAAGCAAAGATTGATGCTTTAAATGGAACATTAACAATGGAAGTAGTGACGATACAATGAATTTATATATATGATGCAATGAAATACCCAATGGATGTCTCTTCCTTATGCACAATAGATATGATATATCCACTACAACAACAACAACATAGCCTCAGTCCATGATATATCCACTAATAGACAAATATTTTAGAAAAGATAAAACAGATAAATTGGAATTGGTAATAGAAAATTTAGAAAAAAAAAATGATGATAAAGATGAGGAAACAAATGAGATAATAAGTACTTTTGAACCATATAATAATCTACCAAAACTTACTTATTACCTAGATTTATCTAGATCTCATTCAAAATTTTTACCTTCTATAGTTAAAGCCCCAGAATTAGATCTAAAAATTTCAACTGATAATTTAAATTATGTTTATCTAGGGGACTGTAATAATTTACTAGTGGTAATTTTTGATAATTGACAAGTTTAGAAGATAAATGTATTTAAAGAATTTAACAGAGCAATAGGCTGGATCATAGCTGACATTAAAGGAATAAGTCTAGCTAGTGTATGCATATGATAAATCTAGAAACTGACACAAAAGCTTCTATAAAAGCTTAACATAGACTAAATTTGCCTATGATGGACGTGGTGAAAGTTGAAATATTAAAATTATTAGATGCAAAAATGACATTTCCATTAGCTGATAGCAATTGGGTAAACCAAGTCCAAGTAGTTCATAAAAAGATAGGAATTAGAGTAATAACAAATGAACATGAATAATTAATTCCAACTAGAATCTTAAACAATTTGAGGGTATGTATAGATTATAGGAAGTTAAATGCCTAAAATCAAAATGATCATTATTCACCCCCGTTTATAGATCAAATGATAGAAAGACTAGCCATTACTACTATCTAGATGGTAATTTAAGATTTCATTAAATACTCGTAACCCTAAAAGATAAGGAAAAAAATAAATTTTATTTTCTCCTTTAATACATTTGCTTATAGACGTATGCCTTTTGGTTTATGTAATGCATTTACATGATTTCAAAGATTGGTTAGTATCTTTTCCAATTATGTGAAAAATTTTATTGAAGTCTTTAGGGATGATTTTACTATTTATGGTAATTATTTCGAGGAATGTTTAGTTAATTTAACTAAAGTGCTTAAGAGATGCATAGAAAAGAATTTAATATTAAATTATGAAAAATGTATTTCATGGTAGATTGAAGACTTATATTACGACATATACTGTCACATAATAGAATAGAGGTAGATCCAGCAAAAATTCAAGTAATCGAAACATCACCATAGCCCACTAAAGTGAGAGAAATACGTTCATTTCTTGTCCATACAAGATTTTATAGAAGATTTGTAAAAGATTTTTCTAAGATAACACAACCTCTATGCAAAATTTTACAAGAAGACGTTCCTTTTGAATTTACAAATTATTTCAAGATACATGTGATTAAATCACTAGATTGGTCGCTACCTTTTGAAATAATATGTGATGCAAGTAATTAGGAGTAGGAGCTTTTTTGGTCAAAAAGTAGAAAAAGATTCTCATGTTATATATTATGCTTCTATGACACTAATCAAGCATAATGAAACTATACCACTACTAAAAAGAAACTTTTACCGGTAGTGTTTGCCTTAAAAAAATTTAGGCCTTATTTATTAATTATCAAAGTGATAGTTTATTCAGATCATGCAACATTGCAATACTTAATGACGAAATAAGATGCAAAACTAAGACTAATAAGATGGATATTACTCCTACAGGAATTCAACCTTATTATAAAAGATATGAAATAAGCTGAAAATCTAGTACTAGATCATTTAAGCAGGTTAAAAAGTAGAGAACCACCTATTCCTTTAAGGGATGAATTTCTGGATGAAAATTTGTATAGTATAATGACTGACGGCCCTTAGTATGACAATATAGTAAATTATCTTACCACAAATAGATTAGCACCTTATATGACAAGAGCTCAAAAGAATAAAATTAAAAAGGTATCTAAACATTAATTATGGGATGATCCCTATTTATAGAAACTTTGTACCAACCAAATAATCAGGAGACGTAGACCACAATAAGAAGTACGATCAATTATATCTCATTGCCATATTTATGCATGTAGATGACATTTTGGCTCACACATAACTACTTGTAAAATTTTATATTCCTGATTCTTTTGGCCCACTCTATTTCATGATCGTTTTCTTTATACAAAATCTTGTCCAAATTGCCAATGAATTGGAAATTTAGGATGTAGGAATCAAATGCATTTACTTCCAATTCTTTTTTGTGAAGTGTTTAATATATGGGATATAGATTTTATGGAACCTTTTCCACTATCAAATGGTTATATTTATATTTTACTTCATGTAGATTATGTGTCCAAGTGGGTAGAAGCAAAAGCTACTAAAACTAATGATTCAAAAATAGGGGATAATTTCATTAGTTCAAAGATTTTTATAGTTTTTAGAGCTCCTACAACACTTATTAGTGATAGAGGTTCACATTCTTGCAATTGATTAGTTGCTAATCTGCTTGCTAAGTACAACATCACACATAGGACATCCAATGCATATCACCCATAAACTAGTGGACAAGCTAAAACTTCAAATAGAGAAATTAAGTGAATATTGGAAAAAAATAGTTAGTCAAAGACGTAAGGATTAGAGTCTTATATTAGAAGATGCATTATGGGCATATAAAATAATATTTAAGACACCCATAGGTATGCCACCTTATTGGTTACGCATGTAACATGAATTATAATAAAGTAGGAAATCAATGCAAGTTGAGTCGTTAAGAATTAAAAAACCAAGGAATGACGCTTATGAAAATGCATCAATATATAAAAACAAAACTAAAGCATTTCATGATTAGAACTTAGTTCCTAAAAATTTTCACGTAGGAGATAAAGTTTTATCCTTTTGTTTAAGACTTAAATTATTTCCTAAAAAACTCCGTTCAAAATGGATATGACCTTTTATGATTATGAATTTATTGCCTCATGGTGAAGTGGAAATAGAAAGCTTCGAAACAGGAAAAAAATATTTAAAGTAAACGGTTAAAGGTTAAAACCTTATTATGAAAAAATTTGTTGAACATGATATGGAGATCATCAATCTCGTGCCTGAGAAACAAAGTGCGCAACATAAGAAAAAAGTTCAACATTTACATCAACATGAGTGAAACCGTTAAAGATAAAACAATTAAACTCTGAGTGTATAAAGATCCATGTAATAAGAAGAAGAAATCAAAGAAGCAACAACCTAAAGTGCAACAACAAGCAGGGAAACAATTGGTGGAAGAAAAATTCACTGATAAGCAATAAGAATTACTAATGAGCAATAAAGCTTCAAGATCTATAACATCCGATTGAGATTTACAAAGATATAGGGAAACTCATCCTCCACATGCTAATTAATGAAGTAAGCTTTCCTAGTGTTTTATTTGACACAAAAATTTATATGAATATTTTACCGGAACAGTGGTGTAAAAAGGCCAAGTTGAAAATTGATTTTATACCACTTTTTGTTATCAAGAAAGCAAATGGTGATAAGCTCTTTCGACTAGGAATGTCGATTAATGTGCCAGTGCAAGTGGGACAATTCAAATATCTCACCAACCTCTTGGTAGTACTATAAATTGAAAAGGATGGTGTGATATTGATGGGATGAACTTTTCTCAAGAAGGCTAGAGCTGTTTTTGATATAGAAAAATGTATAGTTACACTTAAAATGAGAAATAATTACGTGTCTTTAGAATGGTTATGAGATACACCATTACGTCAATGAAGATAATTATGACGATGATTATGAAGGGAAAAATTACTACTGTAATGATTACCCTTAAAAGGACAACTACTGTGAGTTTAATGGACATATCGAAGGACGTTATGCAGATGCTGAGAATGATAAAAAAGCCAAAGACGTCAAGAATGATGAAGAATTGGTTGATGGTCAGTTTGACTCGCCTAAACTAAACGATGAGCCATCTCATCTATGATTAATTAGTTGATTTTATATTCTCTGAACTTTCTATTCTTACAATGGGAATATTTAAAGAATATAACTCCTGAATAATTTCATATAAGGGAGATTGATTGAGCCAATGTCTTTCCGTATTAATTATTTTTTTTTGGGATTTTTCCAATAGAGATGGGGATGAACAAGTTGTCTTTTAGTTGAACTATATTTGTCCTTAATAAAAGTATTTAGTTAGTAGTATAATGTTTCCTAGTCAAACATCAAAATTTCATTTTCGAATATTTCTTGTTGATTACTGATCAATTTTATCTTAAATATGATGAATATGTATGAAATACTAGTAAAATATTTGATATATTGGAAAAATAGTAAAAATTGTTTAGCGATTTCCAAGCAATAACAAATAACATTGGGAATCATTGGGACAATTGGCAGCAGTATTCAAAATTTTAATGTAAAAATAAGTCAGTGATTTGTCAATGATTTACATATATACTAGGAATTGTTGAGCTAGTCAGTGGACCACCGAGATCAATTTTCAGTGATTTAACTAGCAAATAGTTAGTGAATCCACCTATCCACTTAAAATTCGTGCTGAGCAAAAATTCATGTTATTAAAAATAGGACCCCAAATTGCCAAACCATAAAACCTTTCACACCTAAAAACTTTGAACCCATTCGGTTGTCAATTGGTTTTTGTCTAGATACAACCCTTGAAAGCATGAATTATAACTTATTTAATTATATCCCATCTTGTTTAGGAGTGATTCAACCATAGGGCTTAGGTGGGTACTTCTCAAATCAAAGCTTGGAGAAGAACTCTAACAAGCTAATAAAGCATATTACTTGGGAGATTCACTCTCAAGAAGGTAATAAATCAATACTCTAGCATTATTTTGATTTTTAATGTTTTGAAAAATCAGTTTATAATGATATTTTCAATGAATTTAGTTGATGAAATTTTTATTATGATTTTTTTTTGAAAAATGGGTTTAGCTACGAATTTTCAATTTGGATAAGGGTTTTCAAATGATTATGGGGAATTTATGAATTTTTCTAATATTTACATAATTATGATAGGAATATATCAATGAAATAGTTTAAACGTACAATTTTTGACTATTTTGAGATTCAATGATAAAACCTTTTCACAAACTTGTTTTCCTTACCTCGAAAACTTGAAATTCTCAAATATAGGATTTCCAATATATACATAATGCAAGATAAACCCAAATAAAAGTACGCAAACCACCCAATGAATCACCAACCTAGAAGAGCTGAGCTTTGAGAATAATCCCCATTGTCATCTAATAAGGAAAAATATTTTGGGAATCCTGACCCTAGTCATTTATTACCTTTGAACTTTCGTTATTTGTGAGACTTAGAGCTCACACGAGATACTATAGTGATAAGAAGTATTCCTGGGAGAGGGTTCAATATTTAGAATATGAGAAAGTATAAAGATAAAATTGTGATTATCATTAAAGATCGAGGATGGGAGCAATTTCTGAAAGACTATACGGGTGGAGGAGAAAGATGATGTTTTAAAATTGTACAAAAATTTTATGCAAATAGGTATGGTAGTAAAGAATGGGATAAATTAGTAGTGCAAGGGAAGAAAATTGATTTTTCGTTTTCGAGATTGAATAGATTTTTTGATATACCATGAAAAAAACAAAGGAAAAAGGAGGATTACCTGAAGGTCATTTATGTCGATAAGGAATCTTATCCCTATTAGATGATCTAAGACGCATTGGAGATACCTCCAGGTAAGGGATTTAAGCTTGATAGTAAAGGACACCTGAAGTTCATCGAAACCATCTATTGTAAGAAAATTATGAAGCATTGGAGTTATATTATAGATGCATGTTTTATCTGACCAAGCCACATTTTGAAGTGAAGAACCCTAGAGCCATTTTACTTTACCATATAGTGAGAAGATTGTACACAATTCTATAAAGTTTGCAATGAAGACTATGAAGAACAAATGACCACCTTTCACAATTTTGATCACTAAATTGTGTAGGGAAGTAGAGGCGAGTTTCGATACCGAGTTTGATGTATTTTTCTAGAAGACAATAAATGATACGAGAATGCAAAGAATAAAGAAATTGGTAGGATAAAATGACTGAGAGGATGAGCGAGAATCATTTCATGTATTTAATACATACGCATGATTTGATTCAATGATAGAATTCATGTTTAAAATATATCAATTATCATATAATTTAATATTGAACGATGCAAATTTTGTATGTTCACATGGTAAAAATCATGATTAGATTAATATGATTAATTTAATGTGATTATGGTATTGAGTTATTTTTGTTCAATAATTATGTATGTCTCCATGATAGAAATTATGATTAGGTTAATATGATTTATTTAATATGATTCTGGTGTTGAATGCATGATTAATATTTCATTTCTTAATTCAATTGCTTGTTTTTTTGAATAAGAATCAAAATAATTTTGTTCATATATCTCATTTTGGTTATTTATTAGTATGTTCCAATTAGATATGAGATAAACTTTTAATCAAATAAGAATTACAAATCATATGTGATAAGTGAGATGTATAACAAATTCGTAATGTATAAGAATTCAAAGTATCTTAAGTTCTAATTGGATTAGGATAAGATATTAAGTCAGAGGTGGGCACGAGTTACTTAAAAACGTTTTAATTAATGTTTTCGAAATTAAAATAAGGGGTAGTTTTTGTCAATTGGATTAACTAAAATAATCAAACATTTTAGGCGATTTTCAATTTTCGGAACTGGAATTTGTTGTCTAAAGAAATTTGAAAAAGAATTATGTTATCTTGTCAAGGCTTCGATCACATCAATAAAATAAATAAAAATCCCTCTTTTAAATTTTAAGTTAAGTGACATCCGTTCTTAAACACTTGTCAAGGCTTCGATCACATCGATGTGGGTCTGCCATCGATAGAGTGTATTGTGTTATTTTGGTGAGGCAAGTTGAGTAACAAATAGTCTATTATTTGAAATGGTTAGACTTGATAGAGCTAACAAAACAGTTTTGGGTTTTAGGTACAAGATGAGATAAACCATGCTACGACATAAGATGTCGTAATCTCATAAAAATAACTAAAAAGTTAAATATGATGTAATTGGTAATAGGTACCTACTTAAATATCCTAATTCAAAGTGTCATGCCTTCGTTGTCTTGGAATTAGGTGAAACATGGATTTTAGTCCCTTAAATTAGCAAAGTGTTTTAAGAGGGTCGTTAATTTAATGGGAGTATATTCCTCCATACTAAAATGAACTTTTGCATAATCTTTGTTATAGATCTATAGCCTCTCCAAATCACACTATCACAGTGATCCATCTTTGAGAAAGATAAGTCATTTAGAATAAATTTCTTGACTGGTTCAAAAACTTAAGAATTGTTCTTAAGCATGAACACGAGTTGTATGACCTAAATGATCCTATTCCTGAGGAAGAACTTTTCAATGCCTTAAGAGCCATGAAGGATGCGCATACTAAGCATGACAATGACTCAACTGATGTCGCATGCATTATGTTGACAACCATAGTTCCTGAACTTTAGAAAGACATGGAACACATGAAAGCTTACAACATTGCTCCAATGCTGAAGGAAATATTCCAATAGCAAGCTAGGTAAGAAAAGCTCGAGACAGTCAAGAACCTTCATTCTTACAGAATAGTTGAGGGTACGTCAGCTAGTCCTCATATTTTGAAGATTAAGAGCTCTATTGACCATCTTGACGGACTTGGATTTTCTATAAGCCAAAAGTTGGCTATGGATTTGATAATAAATTTATTGCATGATAGTTATTCACAATTTTTGATGAACTATAACATGAATAACATGGAGAAATCTATCTCAGAGTTGCATTTGATGCTTAAAATTGCTGAGCAAAATGTCAAGAAACCCTCTACCAATATGTTGATGGTTCAAAAAGGAATGGCTCTGAAGAAGAAGAAGAAGAGAAGCAAAAGTAAGGCTAAAGTTGCCAAGGCTATTATGACTGTTACATAGCCTATGGAACAAGTCAAGCCTAAGGGTGTTTCTACTTCACAGTCTCAGAAAGAAAAGGAGAAAAAAGTAAATTGCCATTTCTGCCATGCACCTTGGCATTAGTTCAGAAATTGCAATCTCTATCTTGAAGATCTAAAGAAAAAGAAGAGTAATGCGACTACTACTTTATGTATTTAGTTTATTGATGTTAACTTGTCTACTAGTGATTCTTGGGTATTGGATACTGAATGTGAATCTCATGTTTGTATTAATGTATATGGTCTTACCAAAAGTAAAAAAGCTAAAGAAATGAGAAGTCATCCTACGAGTTGGAAATGGAGCAAAGGTTGATGTGTTGGCTGTAGGATGCAATGAGTTAATTTTACCGAGTGAACTTGTTTTAGTTGGAAATAATTGTTATTATGTCCCTGCCTTGAAGAGAAACAAAATTTCAGTTCATATTTGGATTTGGATGGTTTTTAATTTCATTATTGCAAATAATAAATGCTCTATTTCTCGTGAAGACATTTTCTATGTGAATGTTGATTTGTGTGATGGTCTTTATATTCTAAACATGAAAAGGTTCACAAATACTCCTATTCTTAATGTAAATACAAAGAAGTTCAAGTCATTTCAGCCAAACTTACCTTTAGCCCTTGTCTTAGCCACATAAATAAGAATAACATCTCTAAACTCCATAAAAATGGACTTTTAGATTTATTTGATTTTGAATCATATGAAACATGTGTATCTTGTTTACTAGGAAAGATGACAAAGAATCCCTTTACTGGACACGATGAAAGGGCAAGTGATTTATTGGGTCTTATACATATTGATGTATGTAGTTCTATAAACACAATGGCTAGAGGTAGTTATCAATACTTCATTACTTTCACCGATGATTTTAGTAAATATGGTTATGTGCATCTCATGAAAGATAGAGGTGAATCTTTCGAGATGTTTCGAACGTTTCAGAATGAAGTGCAAAATTAACTAGGTAAAACTATTAAAGCACTTCGATCAGATAGAGGTTTTGAATATTTGAGCCAAGATTTTGATGATCATCTTAGAAATTATGAGATTGTCTTAAAGTTAACTCCTCCAGTAACTCCACAATAGGATAGTGTTTCAGAGAGGAGAAATTGAACTTTATTGGATATGGTTCAATCTATGATGAGTCATGTAGATCTTACTATTTTCTTTTGGGGTTATGGCTTAAAAGCTGGTACGTTTACACTAAATCGTGTCCCTTCGAAAGTAGTTGATAAAATACCATATGAGATGTAGTTTGAGAAAATACCAAGTTTGTATTTCCTTAAGATTTAGGCTTATGAGGTTTTCGTACGACGACAAATCTCGAAAAAACTATTACTCAAATCTACCAAGTGTGTATTTGTTGGTTATCCTAAAGAAACTAGAAGATACAAATTTTATAATCCCACTGAGAATAAAGTGTGTGTTACTCGGAATGGTTTCTTTATGGAAAAGAAGTTTATTTCAAAAGACAACAATGGGAATAAATTAGGTCGTAAAGAAGTTCAAGAACCACAAATAAACACTCAACCGTAATTGGGAGATTGATAAAGTCTATGAACTAGTTAAACCTCCACAGATATCACAAGACCCACGTGGGCCTCATTAGGTAAGACATCAGTCTGAGATATTTGGATTTCTTATTACAGATAGTAGTGAGGTACTGCTTATGGATCAAAATAAGCTTACTACTTATTATGAATAGGTTTTTGAAATGAGCTTATCTACACATATGAATAAAGGTTGAAACCCTAAAAATGAATAAGTTTTCATTTTTCCTATTTTCAAGTTCTCTGAGTTTTTGGAGAGAAAGAAAAACATTTTTGATCTCTTGGGGCTAGTACTCCAAATTGTGGTCAGTGTTTATGTGTGGATTTCTGATAGATGGCATGCACTTGAACTTTTTGAAAATCAAACAATCAGATAAAGAAGTCATGGATTAAGGTATGGTTTACATTTGTAGATCTAGTTTAATGGAAATTGTTTTCGATCCTATTGGTGTTTTTCAAAAATTGTTTTGAATTTATCGATGCATATAAACCTTAAAACCCAATATAGTGTCAGGACAACATAAAGGGCGCCGAGCTCACTGAATGGAGAAAACACACACAAAAATGTCGAAGATGTGGTGGCACCATAGCTAAACAGACACTGCGTGGTTACTTATTGACAGTGTCGGGACGTATAAAATTGAAAGTTTAATATTCTAATTCGTTTGGAATTGTTAATTAGGGTTGTATATGTATTCTTAAGAGTCCAAAGGGTATAAATAGGTATTATAACGCGGTAAACTCACCGATTATTACCCATTATCATATATTACCACCAATTAACATAGAATAGAATAGTTTACATTTTCTTGATTATCAAGAAGAGTTTTTGAGGAAAAGACATGAAAGACTCCACTTGTAGTTATTCAGTATTGTTTCCTTGATTTAATTGAAGTTATTTGATTTAATCTTTGATTGCAATGAACCATGATGGTTATGTTGACTTCAATGATGAGTGAGTAGTTTATTTATTTTCGGAATCAATAGATCATATAGTATGAATGTTATGCTAAAGGAAGTATGAGTAGATTATAATGATTAAAAAGTGCAATGGTTAGAATTTGTATTGATTCTATACATAATGCTATGAACATCTTGATCACGTATTTGTTGATTAGAGGTTTTATGAGTTACCATGGCAATTGAAGTTTTTAAGTTGGATATGAATAATACAACCATAAAATATATAACATCGATAGATAGTTATTGATTACAAAGGTATAGATAGTAAACTTAAGTGGTTATGAATCTAAAGATTTGGAACTTAATGCTATGTGGAACTTACGTTATTCACACTGATAGGTGGAGTTCTACTTTGCACATTAGGATCTTTTCCGTCGTGATAGTGAGTTGAAGTAAATCTTAAGGAAATATGTCTATTCTAATTAAGCATTGCACACTTATAATGAAGATGAAAGAAGTGAGATATAAAAACATATTCATTACTTAGGTAAAGTTGTGAACTAAGAATCTTCTTAATATAGGAGTAGATGTTATTTTATATTTTTTTCTAAAATAGAGTAGTTTAGTTAAAACCAACTAAAAAGAGATATTCTTAGCACTAAAGTGAATTTAACTAAGTAAGCAGTGTCCATACAAACCTTTCCTTGAGTTCAATATATGTAATCAACATTAGTTGATCACATTATTACTACAATTGAGCCGTTATACTTGCAGTTTCACAATCATTACACAACCTACAGGATTTGAGGTTCATGATAAACCTAATGATGTCCATCATATGAAAAATGCACTTTATGGATTGAAAAAAACCACAGGTATGGTATGAAAGATTGACTACCTATTTATTGCAGAAAGGTTACAACAAAAGGTTTACTAATAAGACTATGTTTCTTAAAAGGCAGAATAAACAGCTTGTGGTTGCGCAAATCTATGTCGATGATATTGTATTTGGGCTACATCTGCAAAGTTAACTTTCAATTTTCTTGATTTGATGAAGAAAGGATTTAAGATGAGCATGGTTGGAGATCTTACTTACTTCTTAATTCTACAGATTACATAATCTCAAGACAGTATATTCATATCTCATAATAAATATTCTAAATCTTTTTTTAAGCGTGTCGGATTGGACACTGCTAAGTCTATTCGAACACCCATGAGCTCCATTAAGAAGATTTATAAGGATGACAAAAGTGTTGATGTCAATTCTAAATTATATAGAGGCATGATTGGTAGCTTATTATATATTACTGCAATTAGACCAAATATTGCTTTTAGTGTTGGGGTTTGTGCTCACTATCAGACGGGTCCAAAAGAGTCTTATCTGGTTGTTATCAAAAGGATTATGCACTATGTGCACGGAACAACTGACTTTGGTATTCTATTTACTAAGGGAGGTTCTAGTAACTTAATCAGGTATAGAGATGCTGATTGGGCTGGAAATATTGATGTTCGAAGTAGTACTACTGGTGGATGTTACTATATGAGTTCAAATCTTATTGCTTGGGATAGCAAGAAATAGAACTGTATTTTGTTATCTACTGCTAAAGCTAAATATATTGATGTTGGCAGTTGTTGTATGCGGTTAATATGGATGCAACAAATGATTAATGACTATGGTATTGCTTTATCTCAGTTAACAGTTTACTGTGATAATAAAAGTTTCATTGATATTTCAAAGAATCCAGCTCAGCATTCTAGGACGAAGCATATTGATATTCGTCATCATTATATTAGAGATCTAGTGGAAAAAAGATTAATTTGTATTCAACATGTTCCTATTGAAAGGAAATTAGCTGATATATTTACGAATGCTCTTGACACAAACTTTCGAGAGGTTGCACCATTACTTTGTCGTATGCTCTTAATAGTAATAGTTCGTACTACAACCTGGTAGCTATGCGTGCTCACACAGATATCTATGTGTTTAACACTTCGTTGTGAGTTGTTGACTTGTTTGACCAAGAAACTGCCACTTGGATTTACCTCTAACACATGTCGCTCCTCTTAAGTCGGTTGTAAAAACTAACCATTACACCTCGTTGAGGGGGATAAATTATGTTATGTTAGACACGATAGATTAATTTTTGGGGGATTTAAGAGATATTTTATTATGATTTGGGTTAATCCTTGCTGATTTTTAGATAATACCTTATTCTCACAATTCGTTCTTCCCAAATCAAGTTATTCTTTCTCGCTGAGACCTGTTTTCCTTCTCTACCATTTTATTATCTTTCTTGCTTCAAGTTACAACATGAATGTCTCAACAATCTTATTCTATCTTGCATGGTGACTCTACTACAATGGTTGGTCTTCCGATGCTAGAGAAAAAGGTCATCTACTATTACGTTCCATCAAATAAAGTCTACATTGGTAAACCATCATGTCTTAGAATTGCCGCAGAGAATACACGGCTGAAGTTAAGGCTATCCGACAACGATAATCAGTTGTGGAAATTGGTTATTCTAAAGAAACCAAAAATGCCAAAGGCAAGAAGAAGGTTGATGATGATGGCAAGGTTTCCTCTAACTTGTTAGATAGGATTCTTGTAGAAGTCGAGGCCATCAGTAAGGCATCTGACCAGAAAAGATCGTGTTCATTTCACAGTACTTTGTTGTACCTACTCCCTTGGCTTTTGGTCATTTTCGGTCACTGGAGTGTGCAAAGAAATTTAAAGATATAATGAAGAGGAAGTATTGGTTCGATCAACCAATTAATGTGTCACATTTTCATGCAACTGGACAAAAATACTTCTGGTACAAACTGGCATTTTAGCCTGGTGACTAATGAAGGCTTCTACAATGACTCCATTATAAAGGAATTTTATAGCAATCTTCTCGACGATATTTAGGAAACAGATGTTGCAGACAAGGTATTTATTCATGGTTACTATATTCCATTCAGCCCTGCTTCAATCAACTATATGCTAGGATTTTTTGGACTTGAGACATCTGTTGATAATCTAAGTTCGACGCTCAAGCTGAAACTATCTCTGTGCTAACTAAAGGGGTTCTTAAAACATGGCCATCTGGTAACACTTTTGGGTTTAGTGCTACAAAGCTTACTTGCAAGGCTTACATGTTATGGAAGGTCTTAACTATATTTTTCGTAGCCATTTTTCATCAGACACATGTGTTCAAAGAGAGAGTGCTACTGTTATATTTTCTTGTTTTAGGGAAGAAGTTCAACGTTGGGAATGAGATCTATTCTCGGTTATGCACTTAAGGGAGAAATAGAGCAAGCTTTATCTGCCACGTTTCCTAACTTCATTGTTTGGAAGATATTCAATCATTAAGCTGACCAATAATAAGATAGAAAAGTGGTGGAGGAAGTTAGACTAAATCATCAAATGAAGTCTAACAACAGGATTATTGATCTTGACTTCTCGTGCTTACAGAAGAAGGCATCAACTATCTATGCTTCAGGATCTTAATCCGTTATCACAAAGGCTGCTCTAACCTCTGTTATTATCAAGGCTACTATTGATGCTCTGATTCCTACCCCTGCTACAAAGCCATTACAAAATTCTAGAAGAATTATGAAACAAAAAATTGTTGTGGTTTCTCCTTCTAAAAAATATGCTGATGTTGGGGACACTAGTCCTATCAAAGTGTAATTTCTGGCAAGGAAATTGCAAGAGGGGAAGATTTTCTTCCTACTACTACAGGACAGACTAGATTGCCCCCTGTTTCACTAAAAGGTGAAAGTTCTACTACTCTACTTCCTAATTACAAAGAGGAAGTCACCTCCCCTGCCTAGTTTCATATTGTTGATTTTGGAGTTGATTAAGGTAACTTTATAGGATTAAAATTTAATTTAAATTATGTAAATCAATTGTTACCGTTGGTGTTAGTATTCTAGAGTCCATTAGAATAAATTATATAACTTATGATCAAGATGTCGTAACAACAAAGTGAGGTTCCTTGTGAGAATGTTACTGAACATGTTGAGTCTCTAGCAAAATCAGAGATTCCTTCTGCTGAGGACTTCACTTCTATTAACCTTGAGGACATTCTATTGCCTTTGATTACTGCAACCACGATACATACTATTGAGACTCCATTGAGTGATGCTATGCAACTAGAGCCAAGTATGTCAGTTTAATCCTCCTACTCGCCTTGAGCATAAGGATTGTAATGTTAATCAAACCATTCCTACCACTTCAGCAAAACCAACAACTTAGGTTGATGTTATTGTTGTTGTAACTGAGCCTTCTGCTCCTATTGCTGCTGCTACGACGTAGACATAAGCTAGTGAAGACGACTTTGCTCTAACTCAGGATGCACCTCTGTAAGAACCAAGTTCTTCGGTGGTGATGGGACTACACCCGCCGCTGTTTGATTACTTCTTGAGTCGCATTGCTTATCTGACTGTTTATAAAGAGTATGTAGCTACACAAATGTGACCAATACAAGAAGAGATTGACATTGCCAACGCTGAACTTCGCTAATTGAGGTAGCTGGTTACCACTCAGTTGTAATCTCTTTGACATTTTTTAGT
Organism: Stephania yunnanensis; assembly: GCA_039657365.1. Taxonomy (NCBI): domain Eukaryota; kingdom Viridiplantae; phylum Streptophyta; class Magnoliopsida; order Ranunculales; family Menispermaceae; genus Stephania; species Stephania yunnanensis. The sequence goes on along the minus strand of CM077582.1, from coordinate 30,913,251 downwards.
CAAAAGGGGGATGAGCAAGAGAAAAAGAGGTTAAGTTTTTTGGTATTTTGTACATGAAACTTCATGGATGTACTTATTGACTAATGATAAAACTTTTCAGGGTTTTAATTTTGTGTGTTGTTGCTTTAATCCATCGGTAATAGTATATTTTATGAAGTTCCTCAAAACTTTGGTTATCTTGCTAGTTACTATTTTTCACCAATCTACGTCAAAAAGGGATATTGTTCGACCCTAGTTTACTGTGTTTCAGTCATTCTATCCTTATTAGCAGTTTATTGTCAAAATAGAAGTTAAGTTAGTTAGGTAAATGCTACAATCTAGATGGAAGCCTGACCAAGTAAGATGTTCGAGTGTAGATATAACTCAGAGATAGACTACAATGCATATTCTAGTAAAGATTACAATATCAAATTCATGGTCGAAGAAGAAGATATATCAGAAGTCGAAACATGAATTGAATACAAGTTGGATATTGAATTACAGCAACTATTAATATTAGTCTATAACAGTAAAGAAGTTCGATAGGGCAAGAAAAGGACTTCAAGATAGATCACAATTTCAAAATCAGAGAGAAATGTGCATAAAGGACTGAAGAACTTTATAGAAATGATGAGTCAAGATTCTTGAAGGAATAGAATACTTAGTTGTTGAATATTGGATGATTTCAATAGAAATCACAATTGAAGATCGATTAGGTTTTCCAAGTTGTATTTTGTTTATGACTGAATTCCTAGACAAAGTAGATAGACTGTGTCTACAAATACTTAAGATCATCATTGTGTAGATCATTGTTCATTACTTGATTTTTGTCAAAACAAGAGATCATAATAGTGGTTGTACACATTATCAATTTGATTAATTGATTGTTTAATCTAAGCCTACGCAAATGAACACATTTAAGTCTTACTACGATATCAATACTTGTTTAGTTTTAATGTGTGTTTATTATTTCATCACTGATTCGTTAATCTCCCCGATTCCTCTAGTTTCCAAAACTTTAACAAAACTTATATGCTAACTGGATTACTATCTTATTTCCCTGAGTACTTTATAATTGAGAAACTCAAACACGGACAAAGGCATGAGATTTATGGAAGCTCCTAAATCTAACATTGCCTTAGAGAAGTGTTTCTCAATAATGATGATTGGCACAGAAAACATTCATGGGTCTTTACACTTAAGGGGGAGTTTCTTTTGAAGCATAGCTGAGACAATCTCGCATATAGTTACTTTTTTATATTCATGTAGTTTTGGCTTGTTCCTGCATAAATCCCTCAAAACTTTGGCATACCTAGGAATATTTGCTACCGCATCTAGCAAAGGAATTTTGATCTCTAATTTCTTGAGGTTATATAGGCTTTTTTTATCTTGCTCCTCTTTCTTGATTTTGCAAGAAATTGGGGAATAGAGGACGAACAACAACGGGTTTCAAGATTTGTTCTACCCTTGGCTCCTCATGTAGTGTAGCAGTGAATTATATTTCATGCTCAGCATCTGCCCTTGCCTCCTTCGGATTGCTTAATGGCTCCAATTACTTTGATCCTTCAAGTTTAGCTCCACTCCTCATAGTGGTCTTGCTTTCATCAACCAAATGTTGTATAAGTTGTCTTTCTTCCCTACTTGCTTGATTCTCAGATCTAACTTGCTCGATTTGCCTTGTTATCTCAATGAACTTCGTAGGGTTAATTTCACCGATGGTCACTCAAGTTTGCAGTTTGTAACACTTTGGTCATTAAACTTTCATTTGTCCCAAATATATCACTCAACTTTACAAAACTTTTCAACAAAGTCACTTCGACCACTCTCCGGTCAAAAACCCACCGGCGCTGCTGACATGGCGCCATGTGGGATTTCATGGGAGGTCACTTAACTTGTTAAGTGATGACATGGCATGCCACATACACACCCACCCACCCACCCCACCCCACCTTTAGTTCACCCCACACCCATTACACAAATTTCTTTTCTTCCTCTCCAACCCCCTGAATTCTTTTCTTCCTCTCCAATCCCCTGAATCGTTGAATCGGCTTGCTCTCTCTCTCTCTCGCGATTCCTCTCGCGGTCGTGCTCTCCTACCCCCTGGATCGTTTTCTTCGCCGTGCTCACTCTCGCGGTTCCTCTCTCGCGGCCGTGCTCTCCCCTCCTCTTCCCCCAACTGGTTCGTCTTCTTTGCCGTGCTCTCCCCCTCCCCCAACTGGTTCGTCTTATTCGTCGTGCTCTCTCGCTCGCGGTACATCTCTGTCTCTGTCTCGCGGAGCAAGGTTTCGGTCCCGCAGAGCTTCGATCCTGCGCAACCAATCGGCCTCGACTTAACGGGGAAAGGGTTCAATGTAAGAGATTTATTCTTAATTCATATTGATAATGCCTATTCTAGATGAAATTTTTACAGCCTCAAATGGCTATTTTTTTGTTGGGTTCAATCTTTCATTATTATTTTTTTTATATTGCTAGTGCTGGATGAGATAAAATACACAACACAGAAGAATTGATAAGTCCAATAGTATTTAGAGGGCAAAGGATGAAACTGCCCGAAAATGAGATTGCAAATTCATGTGGATAAAATGCAAATAAGATTTTGGCTGCTCACATACTGGATATGTTATGTACATCTGCGTTGAAACAAGGAAATATGTGGATAGTGAGTAATACATTGATCTGAAAAAAAAATCAGAGATGATATGTTTAAGAAATTAATGTCACAAAACATGATTAATGTGATGTTTTAGATGGTTTTTGGGGCCATGTATGTCAACTTAGGGGTGTGACCTGTTGAATATATTTAACTGTTTGGTTTTATGGTTTTCTACATCTCGAGGGACATTTTTAACATCCTTATCATTGCAGGAATCATTTTCACAATGGAGATGATGGTCAAAAAGAAGTGGAGTCTGTCTTAGAACAAAGATATTTTGGGTCCCCGGATATTAGATAGCAAGAATTAATGGACTTAGAGGTTAGTCAGCAAGAAGAAGTGGAACCTCCAGAAGAACAAGACAATGGAACAATTCAACATGAAGAAGTAGAAGCAGAAGAAGTCCATGAATTTTTCGAGAGTGACAATGATGTTGAGGACGATGATGACTATCGAGAAGTTGTTGACGAACAACTGCACAGTAGAAAAAGAGGAAGGCCTAAGGTTATTACTCTACCTCGTAGTAGTGCACTTGCGATTGTTGAAGTGCATGACCAAGACTCAGACTATGCAGCATCAGATGAGCTCCACACAAATGATGATTCCGATGGATCTGAGAAGACGAAGTATGTAGAGTTCGATGAGTTCAAAGACATGGCAAACCCACAGCTCGAATTAGGCATGAAATTCTCATCTTTCAAGACATTTAAGCTGGCATGCAGGAATTGGGGTATTCAAAATAAGCGACAAATACGCTTTACTACGAATGATAGGAAACGGTGCATATGTAAATGCCAGCGCTTCAAGTCTAGCAATTGTGAGTTTCGAATTTTTGCTTCTCACGTGGGTAAAGATGACTCGATGGTTCAAATTAAGTCAATCAACTTGACCCACTCATGTACCAAAGTGAACAAGAATTATCACATGACTTCTGACTGGCTTGCAGAAAAGTATATTGAACAATTTTGAGCGGACCCAAATTGGTCAGTATAGGGTATTATACAAAGAGTGAAGGATGACTTAAAGTTCGAAATAAGTCGAATGAAAGCTTGGAGAGCAAAGAAGAAAGCAATGGAGATGATGAATGGAGATGAGGAGAGCCAATACTTGAAACTTCATTCGTTTGCACTTAAGCTGCTAAAAACAAATCCGGGCACAACAGTCAAAATGACGAAGCATTTAGGGGTATTTCAAGGCATATATATATATATGTCTTGCTCCATTGAAAAATGCTTTCAACTCAGGATGTAGGCCTTTGATTTCTCTTGATGGTTGTTGGTTAAAGGGTCAATATAAGGGACAATTACTTGCTGCAGTAGGGATAGACCCAAATGATTGTATATTTCCCATTGCTTATGCAGTGGTTCAAGTTGAGAGTAAAGGCACATGGCAATGGTTTTTCGAATTACTTAAGGATGACTTGAACATTGTCAACAGCTATAGCGTTGCTTTCATGTCGGATAGGCAAAAGGTACAATTTCTTTTCATTTTTTTTTTTGCATAATGCATGTTCGATTTCATTATTTACTCCTTGAAGTTCACTCTCGCTGCAGGGACTTGTTAGCGCTGTTAAAACTGTTTTCCCCAATTCAGAACATAGACATTGTGTGAGGCACTTGTACACAAATTTCAGAACAAGGTTTAAGGGAATGGAACTTAAGCAAATGTTGTGGAGTGCAGCTAGGGTCACATATCGTGATAGAATGATCTTTTGGTTACATGAGTTGGAGAAGGTTAATAGAGATGCTAGATGGTGGTTGAACGAGGTTTCCATCTAATCTTGGTGTAGGGCCAATTTCCAAACACGCCCTAAGTGTGATATGTTGCTTAATAATTTGTGTGAGTGCTTCAATCGATACATTTTAGATGTCAGGGACAGAGGAATCATTGACATGCTAGAGATGATAAAGGTCAAGTTAATGCGGAGGCTTAGGCGTAAAAAGGAGGATATGCAGAGAATCATTGCTAAGGGGAGAGAGCGAATATGTCCTAAGATTCTAAAAAAGCTTGAGAAACTTAAAGATGAGTCCATTTTCTATGTTGTAGAGTACTCGGGTGGCCCTTCTGTGTCATGTCATGGACACGGTAAGACATATGTGGTAAACATGATGGACTTGTGTTGTGATTGTGGGAAATGGCAGCTTACGGGCATCCCATGCGAGCATCTTTGTGGCATGACTATTATGGGAAATGATGGGGACCCAAAGTGGATTACATCAATGAGTGTTACTATATAAGCACTTACATGAATATGTATTCACACTACATCCAACAGAACGTGAGGAACTATGGCCTAAACCAACGGAAGATGTCCAACCAGTCAAACCACCAGACAAGTCCAAAAACGGAGAGGAAGAAAAAAAGTAAACAAGAAGAAGAAAGGAGCCCGAGGAAATAGCGATTTGCATTGCACAAGCAAAAAAAGATGTCTAAAAAGGCCACAATACGTATGACTTGTCAAATTTGCCATGTTGAAGGTCATAATAAACGCTAGTCATACTCAGGGTCAAAACAAGGTATATCTTGTTTTACTTATGAAAGTTTATATGTTATTAAAACACTTGTTATATTTTTGTGTGCTGTGACTTTGCATTTATATAATATTTAGAGAAAGAAAGGGCCAAGTGAAGGAGTTCAAGTGGATGAGAATTCTACATGTGGCGAGACACCTCTTGAGCAGGTATGTATGTTACATTGTTGGAGGGATTGGAATGGTTTGGAATTGAATTCCATAATGTATTAATAATGTATTAATAATGTATTTTAAATCTTGACAGCATAACCTTTTTACAACTAATGATACAATTGCGAGTGCTTCCCAACCCCTTCCTACAATGCCAAGTATGATGGATTGTTCACAACCTATTCCAAGGATTTCTCCAAAGTCAAGAGCGAAGATTCCAGTTGTTCGACGTCGTGGCGGTGGAAGAGGTGGAGTAATTTGAAGAGGCGGAATAATTGGAAGAGGTGGATGATGTACAAAGGATGAGGTGGATGATGTACAAAGGATTCGATTGTTTTCCGGATATATGGGTGAAACTTCCATGTTGGATGATGTACAAAGTATGTGACTATTTTTTTTGGTGCATGTGTAATGGCAACCCATTTTTTGTAATGACAATCTATTTTAGAATGTATGGAAACCGATGTGGAGTCGTGTTCTGACTCGTTATTTACTTCTGTTTGCATCTCTTGCTGAACTCTTTAATGTATCCAAATGCTTAATTAAGAGTCAAATATCCAAATTCATGGGCATCAAGCAAATTAAATGTGCTCGGCTTTGAACAAACTGGCAAAAAAAATCTTGAATTCATCTTCTTTTTTTTTAGATTAACCATAAACCTTATTAATGAAGCTATAAAACATGAAAAAAACAGCGAAGAAAAAAAAAATTTCAAACAGCAAAGAAAAAAAATCTTGAATTCATCTTTTTTTTTTAGCCTGATTATGCATGCAGGGTATTCAATTTGTGAATTAAAATAGATTCCTACAAGCGTAGAAGAGCAAAATTATAGAAACGAGAGTTAAAAAAAACGTTTTGCATTGGTTTTAATTAAAAACAAAAACCAATCAATTTAAATTAATTTGCACTCCAAACTTTTGAATTCAACACAGTTTAATTTTTCATTCATAAGCTACAAAACCACAATACATGGTTTGGCATAAGTTCTACACAAAATGACACTACAACTTTTCCCTTCGATTCCAACCGAAGATGACTACTTCGTTTCTCCACCAACCGTTGTGTTTACTTGTATACAATGAAACCAAACAACAATACAATGACCACCAAGCATAACCAACATGCAACTGCACAACCGTTGAGTTTCCTACGCCCATTAAACTCGTCTTGCAACCTCTTCTCGCTTTCCATTCGGTCTAACTTCCTCAACAACCCATTTATAACAATCGTTGCCCGGTCAGTCATTTCAAGATCAAGTCGGTTAAAGTATTCGCATACGCATCTATGCTGCAGAACAACGAAGATTTTCATTTAATTTCCCTTATATGAATAAAATTTAACAATTTCATAGAATATACACATTTCTGTACAAACTGTGTATTTCCTGCATCTATAAAATCGTCGTCCTGGATTTGTAGCCATCCACGAGGTGAACACCACTGCTTGCACGCCGCAATAACAATACTCGTGTCCTTTGATGAACTCTATGATTTCTGGCCAAGTTACAAATATAACAATGTAGCTACAAACAACCAAACTCTTGTCAAAAAAACTTCCTTCATGATATCAAGAAAAACAACAAACAAAGCTTCAACACCGCTAGGGGAAATGGATCAGATTTTTATATGTGATGCATGCATAGAGTGAGGCCAAAATTACGCACTTGTAAAATGTGACTAACAATAATAGTTGGTAAGGAACGATGAAGCTATAACTTCCTAAAATAGCAAAGAAAGACAAGCATGCCACTCTAATTGAAATTTGAACTAAGGTTGTGGCCCTTGAATGAGTGTTATGGATAAAGCAGGTTCATGTAGTTGATCCATATAATCGGGAAAAAGGCTTATGCAGACAAGAGTTAATGTAGTTCTTCATAGGGTCTCATAATACTTTCTCTTGTTTCTGAGAGTATTTTTGTCGGTTCATGAAGATAAACACTTACATGCCGACATCGTAATCTAAGCTTGAAAACCAAAAATTAAGCATTCAAATGTGCTACTTTCAAGGTATGCATCAAACGTTTATTCAAGCATATGTACTCACTTTCACATACGTGGAGGGACAATAGAATACCATAAAACAAATTCTGATCAAATAGATGAGAATACCATAAAACCTTCTCCAATGCACAATGTGGATTGCAAATGTGAAGATCATTGAAATTTGTAAATCATGTTACTGCTAATTTATACATCGTGTTAGCTTTCAACATCAAGAGCAACTGCCACTGTCACCTCTTCTAATTAACAACACTGTTTCATCTGCTTAATCAGGTATTAAAAAATGAAAAACCATTCTTTTCAAAACAACCCTCCTTCCCAATACCCACAATTCAAATTAATTAATGGTCCAAACAAGCATCAAAGAACAGTTGTTTTTTTTTTTTTCTCAGTTGCCTTCATATTTTTTCCCTATATGGTCTAATTGTAGAAAATATATATGAGACCCTTTCAGTAATCACTGCAAAATTTTGGTCTAATTGCAGAAAAAAAATCCGAGGTAGAGGACGAACCAGTGGGGGGGAGATGTGCGAGATCGAAAGACCGCACGCGAGACAGAGACAGAGATGTACGCACGACCGCGAGAGAGCACGGCGAAGAAGACGAACAAGTGGGGGAGGGGGAGAGCACGACCACACGACCGCGAGAGAGCACGACGAAGAAGACGAACCAGTTGTGGGAGGGGGAGGGGAGAGCACGACCGCGAGAGTGAGAGCACGGTGAAGAAGACGATCCAGGGGGTAGGAGAGCACGACCGCGAGAGGAATCGCGAGAGAGAAGAGAGAGAGAGAGAGAGAGAGAGAGAGAGAGAGCAAGCCGATTCAACGATTCGGGGGTTGGAGAGGAAGAAAAGAATTCAGGGGGTTGGAGAGGAAGAAAAGAAATTTGTGTAATGGGTGTGGGGTGAACTAAAGGTGGGGTGGGGTGGGTGGGTGGGTGGGTGTGTATGTGGCATGCCATGTCATCACTTAACAAGTTAAGTGACCTCCCATGAAATCCCACGTGGCGCCACGTCAGCAGCGCCGGTGGGTTTTTGACCGGAGAGTGGTCAGAGTGACTTTGTTGAAACGTTTTGTAAAGTTGAGTGATATATTTGGGACAAATGAAAGTTTAGTGACCAAAGCGTTACAAACTGCAAACTTGAGTGACCATCGGTGAAATTAACCCGAACTTCGTATCACATTGTTAGGTATAAAACTCAAACAACTGTTAAATCTTTTAGAAAGTAGTTTTCTTCTTTTGTGAGGTTGATTGTTGCTCTTTTAACACGGTTGCTTAGTGATCATTACGTGGAAATCATAGCTCTGATCATCATAACTTCTCTCACGACTCATAGATCATTTTGAAGGACTTGGATATCTCTCTTGAGGTGATCCTAGAAATTGCTCAGTCGCGTCAACTTGATGTATGTACCTAAAACATGAAGGACCTTCATTCGTAACGTTTGTGTACTCTGAACATATTCCACACACTTTAACTTTCCTTAATGCTTGCAAGAATTGCTTTATCAATAATTTCAATTCTGACATTTCACTTTCTTGACTATCCTCTTACGAATCGACACAAGCTCGACTTTGATAAGTATTATTTGTTACGCTGTATTGCCTAGATTAATTTGCCTTTTTTTCAATGTTTCTTTTTGCTTCAAATGGTGTAACTTTCGAAATACTTCCATTACATATTAATCCACCCATCATTTCTCGTCATTAGTTAGTCCTTCAAAGAAATTTTCTAATAATGATTTTTCCTAGAAATCATGTTGTGGGCAAATATGAAAAAGTTTTTGAATCTCTCCCAATACTCAACGAAAGGTTCTCCTTCTTTCCAGTAAATGGAGAAGATTTGTCTTTTAATGAAAGCAATCTGGCTCGCAAGCATATAGTTTTCCTGAAATTTGAGGTATAAATAATTCCAAGAGTGGATATATCTAGGTGATAAGTGGAACAACTAGTATTGAGCGTTGCCTTTTAGATAAAATGGGAACGCCTTCAACTTAACCAGATTAGTTTCGGCGATAGTAGGTTTCATACCTACCATAACCCATTTAGATTTTTCTACAGATTTATATGGCACTTCTTTATATTTTCCAAAAAATATAGGAAGTTTCTGGATAAGTCCAAGTTTTAACATGAACTCTATGGCTTGGGTGGGGGATTTTATACTGAGGGGTTGAAAACCTTCCTGCGGTTTGTTGGCTTCCCTAAAAGTGAGTTCTTTTTCTCGTTGTCTCATCGTTTTTTTTTGTTTATGTTTACCTACGAAATATTTTGACATAATCCCCGACAGCGGTGCCAAAAATTGGTAGCGGCATCGAAAGCACCAATAATAGTCCCAAATTCACCGACTACTATGGATTTGTAGTGAGGCAAGGACTAGGTCGAACTTACAGAGACTGTGAATAATACCTAGGCTATAAACTAAAGGGAAATATGGGGTTTCTAACGAGCATATTCTAAAGGAAATTTAATTAACAAAATATCTTAAGATAACTAAAACGTGCATTAAAATAGAAATAATAGCTTAAACATTAAAAGAAAAACCTGGATTGATAATAGTTTCATATCTTGCAAACATTCGAATTAATTATCATTTACTAAAAATACATTTTTCCCTATTGAATTCTTATAGACATGCTTAAGTGAAATCACTCAGTTTTTCATCGTCAGTGGTAGGAACGTGCTATACAACCACATAATAACTAGACCCACAAAACACCGAGAGCTCTGCAGATTTTCAACGGACTAGCAGCTTTACACTCTATGAAAATACTTGCCCTAAGTGGTAACTAACAAGAACTACTACCCTCCTTATACTCCAAAAGTACAAGAGCACATCAATTGCTAATAAACAAGCCTATATTTGTCACCTAACAAAATCCCCCTTACCGAGCAGTAGTAAAATCACTGACAAAGATATCCTACATTCACACATGCATTGGCCACTACATATAAACAATGTAGTTGACCTAATCGAGTGTAAACATTACACTTATAGTCAATACAATCAAAGTTACAAGAATTAAATAAATAAGGTTAACAATTCAATAAACAAAAACTCATAAATCAAGTTTGCAAGTATGAAAACCCTCAATCCAAAGAGGACTTAGTAATTACTATGCATACAAGTAAACTAAAGCAATGAAAATAAACTAAATAGTACCTTTAATGCGAATCAAGAACTCGTGTAACTCTCTAGATCTAAAAACAAAACGTAGTCAAAAGTAAAAGAGAGGTCCCCTTGAATGTTTAAACCCTAGCTATTTATAATGAAACGAAATAAAATGAACTAGATAGTAGGAATCTTGCGAATCCACCAAGTTCGGAACTGTATATCTTTTGATTTTTCCAGTGTCGTACGTACAAAACACCAAGGCATTAGGAATCACTAAGGAGGCGCTACGTAATCTGTTTCCATTTGATTTTGCCCCAACTCGACTTAGCGTCGCACCAATGCCATCAAGTCATTTTCAAAGCACTAAAAAGGTATGGAATGTATTCTTAGAATTTGAGCTTCGTTCCCCTCTAGGATCCTCACAAGGCTTCATACGCGATGTTTCCAATGAGTTTTCTTTGATCTAGTCAAGTCTTATTCAGTGATTCCTTGGCGATTTATGCACAACTAAAGGCATTGGAAATGTGTTAAGCCTTTATTCAACTTTTTAACTAAATTTTTATGGGAAATCACTTATGTGTGTTTAGTAGCATGTATTTATCCTTAAAGACAAAAACAAAGGTTTTAGAGTATAAATGGAAACAAAAGTCTTAGAATATATAGTAGTATCACACTAAAATATAACATAATTGAAGATTGCCTATTAGGTAAAAACTGCTAAAAAGTCATCTTTGTTCATGTTTTCCCATTATATGCATCGCTGGTGGAGGTAACGTATGGATTGTTTATTCTATTTAAGATTGCGTATGAATGGTGTTGAGTTTTGGGGTTCAAAAACACAGCGAAAATTTCAAATTTATTTTCAAAAACCTTAATAGGATCAAACAAAATCCATTAATCTCATTATCATAGTTGAAACCATACCTTAATCACTACTACCCTATTTGTGTTGATCAATTTTCAAGACGCTCACATGAGCGTCCTCTACCCAAAACCCACACACGAACGATGGCCACAAATTAGATTACTAAATTCCAAGGTATCTTGAAAATATTTTTTTCTCTTTTCCTCAAAGCCAGAAAACTCATAAAAAACCAAAACGAAATTCCAATTCGTTTTAAGCCATTTTTTGTATGTATACAATGCTCACACTTAAAACACTTATTTGTACAACTATTATATTTAGGGTTTCAAGTGAATGACATATATGCCCCTGCTTAAATAAGCAATAATATAGCAAACCGTAAGGGATTTTGACATGAATTTTATCACATAAAATTCTTCAATTTGGACCATTTAAATTCATGCAAAGTCGTTCTTTGTATGCGACCTTATAGGTTCGTGCAACATTGGCAGTGGACAAAAATATTTTTTTAGTATTCAATTCATAAGCGATCTCTTGGAAGGTATTATGATTACCCAAGTTGCACGAAGACCAAAATCGATACAACCTAATCGATAGTGTAGATCACATCCTTTTATTGTATGATATCCTTTTATTATACATAAGGCATGGAAAAGCCATCCTTAATGTTCAATTGTACTAGTCTCGATCTGAAGGTACACTGAAAACATCCAAGTGACATTGATCATATCAATTCTAATGGACTTAGCCATTTATCAATCTATTATATTAAGGGATCTACTAATATATCTCTCTTTATAAGAGGGAAAAATTATATCTTGATTACACACCTTTACACATTATTCATAGAGTAACCAATCACAACTTTTATATTCGTCCAGTTAAAAACAACGTTTAATTGCATCAATTCGCTGTGCTCCTATGTTTAGGTCTCTGGTATTCTCAAGTCAAAATACTAAGTAATATACCTACGATGAGTAACATCAGTGACTTAATCCATGTGATGTTCTCATAGTGGGTCGATCCAGTACATTGTTCCCTAATAAATACTAATAATATTGATTTGTATCCCTATACATATGACCATCAATCAAGACTTACACTAGTATTATTTCATTATAGTTCTCATTATAATGACCGACTAGGACATTTAAGATATTTCAATAAAAATACATGAATCTTATTATAATGTAAACATGCAAACCAATTATAATAAACATCAACTTAAATCCTATTTTTTATTAACCAAAATTGTGATAGAAACAATTTTCATAGATTGACCTAGGGCACATGCTCCAACATATGGTAGCATTGTATGGCTAAGTCTCATGCACGTGACATAACTCACTTGTTAACGATATGTGGAATATATATATGGGAGTAAGGAGGGTATTAAGAAGTATGGTTCAACGTAGTTTAGTGTTAGATGTTTCTCCCAGTAACTGTAGTTAAGCTTAGTCATTGTGTACTTGGTTACACTCGCGATTTATTTCCTTGTTCAGTAGTGACTTATATTCATGTATAGCCTTTCTTTCTTGCTTTATTTCCCAACTTGCATGTCTCATAGTCACTTTTATTGACTTCTTGAATACGATGTGGTATTTTTTAGGATTACTCACTGGAACTTGTCTTCTTTTTATGTAAAGTTGCAGATCCGTTGATGAGCCAAGATAAGAGGTGTTAGGCGACTACCTCTGAAACCATTTGTCTTTAGCTTTGCATTTGATTCTTATTATGTGTACATTTATATTTGTTAGATTTTTGGGTCTTGTAGTATATTAATGCATGTATATGGACCATTTGTACTTGCGCCTCTTTTATATATATGGTATCTATTTTGTCTAGTTTCCACCATATAGGTTGATATATAAATGAAGTCTATTTACATTATGCTCATTTTTATTTATTTAAGGCTTCTACTGATAAATTCACGTTTGATTTCATAATAATTCGTTAAACCAACTAATTGACTAACTTAACTAAATAGTTCACTTAACTGTTAAATAGTGAATAATTGGTTAAATTAGGTTTATTGAAAAATGGGTAGATAAGTGGTAATTCATCATTGATAGGTGTGCTTCACGTGGTGAGGCTTAGTGACATGTCTTGCAACATGGAGGCACCCGATTTGCATCGAGATTTAGAGCTGTCGCATTGAAAATATGAACAGTAGCACCTAAGTCAATCCACCAAGTATTAGAATGAAGTTTAATAAGATTTAATTCGAAACAAACATTAATGTAATTAATACCTTTATCTTAGAACCAATTATTTCGTTTATAGCAATATTTCTATAAATGCTCGACCTTCCTACATAGGAGACACTCAACTTTTCATTCTTCTCATAAGATTTGGCAGACTTATTATTAGACTTTGGTTCACCATGTTTGAGTTTTTTGCCTTTCTTATTAACTATTCAATTCATGAGGTTAGCTTTGTGCAATTCTTGTTGTTTCAATATTACATCCCCTTGCACAAGCATACTGGTCAATTCATTAACATACCACTTGTCCTTAATAGTGTTATAATTATTTTGAAATAGCCCATATTGATAAGGCAAGAAGTTCAATATGAACAAGATAATGAAAGATTCATTAACATTCATTATATGTCCTTGGAGCTTAGCAGCAAGATTTATCATCTCATGTACATATTCATGCATGCTACATGTTCTAATAAACTTTCTCGTGGTTAATTTAGCCATAATCGTTCCAGCAACAAACTTATTAGCTATTTTGAACCTATCTTCCGCGACTGTCTGAATTTTTTAGCATTTTCAGTTTGTGGAAGAGAAGTCTTGATGTTTGCCACAACATTCATTCATATAACATTTCGCAAAGTATATTCTAGCATTACCATGATTTATATGAAGCTTTTTCCTCAGCAATGCTAGATGCAATAATAGAAGCAGGTTTCTCATAAAGTAATGCAAAATCAAGATCCAATACACCTAAGTGAAATTGGACTTATTGACACAATTCTGAGAAATTACTCTCATTAAGAATAGAAATGGATGATGCTTGTGAATGAAGCAACATGGGAACAGATGTTATGATAAAAAACTTATTTTTATTATGTATAACAATAATGCAGAAAAAATAATTCACAATTTACTAATATTATATTCTTCTTTTGGGTAAAAACATAATATTTAGTAAAATTGAAATGTATGGTAACTTTGGTATCCGTTACATTTTTATTTTATTTTATTTGCTTATTATTATCATTATTATTACTTATTATAGAATAATGAATTTAAGTAACATTCATTACTAAAAATGTGGTGCACCTTTGGGCTTACCATAAGATTTTAATAATGTGTGTTCCATAAATATAGTTAGGTCTCTTTGGTGACAACTAACTCATTAAAAATCACGAATTATGATTTATTAAGTTCAACATAATATATTAATCATTATGCTTTGTTTTCGATTTCTTATATTTCTTTATTTTTCTTAAAATTATTATTATTTAATAACACAAAATGCATTACTAGAATAAGTTGGTGGAAAAACAACCTGGTTAGGTGGTGAGACAAAGTCTACTTAACAACCATGCCTCTTCGAATGGGATAACCCTTCTCCCCTTCACTGTTTAGCATTACCAGGGACAAGTCTTACCCACTATCAACTCATCAAACTTATAGTATAACATTGTAGTGTTGATTAAAACATAATAATTTCATATAAATATATATATAATATTCATAAATTTACGGCAAACATTATGTTTCATTCTTTATTTATCATTATATTTTTTTTAATTATAATTATAACTTATTTTTATTTTATTTTTGTTATTTTTGTTATTATTATTTTTAATTTAAAATATATTTAATGTTTATTCTCTATTGACTTTAATGTAAAAGAAACTCAAGAGTCATATAATAAAGTAGTTTTAATTGTGTTTTATGAGATGAATAATAAGAACTAAAATAATTAATTAAGAAAAAAATGTAACAGTTATGAAAGATACTTTGTTAATAAATAGTTTGTTACAAATGTATTCTTTCGTACAAAAAAAAAAAAACAATGGTCAACTATAAATATATAACAAAATTATTTGTGATAATAATTATAAGATTAAAAAAATATGAATATTCTAATCAAAAAGAAAAACAAGAATGTATTGCTATATATAAGCAACATGTCATTTATATAATTAACAATTTCAACATTCATAATATTTAAAATCTTAAAGTGAGTTTTAAATTGACTTAATTGTAAATAAGCATACATAAATTATAAATACTTTTTTATTTTCTTCTTGCTGGAAAAACTATCTAACTTTCAAAAACTTTAAAATAGGTTAACGTACATAGATTTTAAAACCCACGGTTTTGGTGTGTTGTAATTTGTGTGAAAGACAAGTGTAGCCATTTTTTTAAAATTTTATTAAAAATCAAATAACAAACGCATGATCAATTATTTGACAAAATAAAACATGCATGACAATCCTCTATATATATATATATATATATAATTGATCAACTTGGTTAAAAACACAAATCAAATGATCATAAGCATTATATTTTTACATCAAAGCAGAGGGTTGTATAAAGTTAATCACGATTTATCTTTAACAAGATAAAATTAGATCATGTAATAAGAAATAAAAAATAAAGGTTTTGATTATGGAAAACTCTAATGATCTAGAAAGCTCTGGTACCATATCTAAACATTCTTAAGCATAGTAAAATAGATCAAGTAAGGTTTTATCTGCGGAAGTCATTATCTCATTGATCGTCTTTAAGCACTACACCAAACTCTCAACACCAAATTTTATCAGCCTTATATACTTAAGTTTTTCTACGCTTGTTTGATGGTATAAGCATCATTTTATAAGCTTGAGGGAGGACCATTGGGCTTTCCATATTAACACCGATTTTCATCAAACTGAGAACCTAAAGGGAAGCTTAATGGACATAAAGTAAATTAAAACGTAAGTTACATTTTTTGGCCATTATCTAAATAAGTGATGGGACAAATAATGGTTTAATTCTTCTCAGATAAACAATCTATGGTTCGTTTGCTTCAAATATTTGTGAAACCTTCTACATCTGCTTACCTAAGATAAGTCTTATATTTTTCAAACATCTATTTTTTGTTTATACCTATTATGTTAGGTAAGATAGAAATCGCACCCAAGAGGGGGTGAATTGAGTGTACCGAAAGGTTATCACCTTTTTAAAACTATTCGATGAATCACAATGCTCAATGCACACACAATCAAAAATATAGATGCAATGCAAAAGTAAAGGGGTAGGAGAAATGGAAATGAGACACGAGACTTATATTAGTTCGATCCAACCGATCTACAGCTACTACCTATCCTTCAGGGTTAAGATTTTTTATTTCCACTTATATTGCTAATAAGTGTTACAACCTAAGCATACAATACTAGAATGCCCAAATAAAAATTAAGAATTTTTACCTAGCCTCAACTAGGGTTTTTACCTAGCCTCAACTAGGTCTTCCCTTGACTTAGATCACAATAAGTCTTACAATTAGCCACTTACATTTACAATTGACGAACACAATGAAAATCGGCTTTACAAAGTAAAGCAACAATATGTCCAATTACTCACAAGCCTCCTAGAGCCTAACAAATCTTACGCATGCAAGTATAAATATGTGTGAATGAGATTAATAATATGTCTCTAATTTTGCACAAATCTCAGTTATGAAACCACTTAAAAAAAATTGATTAAAACGAGTGCGATTTCAAAGCTGATGAGCAAGTAGTTTTGACAAAATCAAGATTAAGATCAAATACTTTTTCAAATATGTCCTAGGGTTTGGAAAACAAAGTTTAAGCATAAAACCCAAGACAAATGTATTCAAGAACACAACAAATCATTTTCACACGACAATCATAATAAAAAAAAATGTAATTTAAGCGCAAATGAAGTAGAAAATCAAGATTTCTTACAACCCAAAGTGAGAGTGAATTAAATCACTTTTAAAGTGTCAGTTGCAAGATTTAGAATACCTCTGTGACATTCACTCCAAGGTTGATTCAGTAGCCTCAAATTACTCCAAGTGATTAAGCACGAAAAACTAATGTAAAAACTTGGAATAATATATTTATCCAACGGCTCAAAATCAATTATTAATTCAAAATAAAAAAAAGGTGTAAGATGTTTAAAAAGCTATCATGAGACTAGTTAGCGCGCTAGATGAGACCATTAGCATGCTAACTACAGGTAGCACGCTAATGAATCTCAATAGCGTGTTAACCAACAGAGACGAGAGACTAATTAGTTTATGTTTTTGGTTAGTGATGCCACTAGATAGTTAAGAAAAGAGCATAATAGGATAGATGAGAAGGAGTTCAAGTTAGAAGAGATAAAGAAGACAGAGAAGAGAAAGATTCAGGTAAGGAAGGGATAATATTTCTCATATCCCTCAATCATTCATTCATTCACCATATATTAGTAGGTGGATCAGGATTACGTCAACTAACCATTACATTCTCCTTGCTACTAGAATAAAAAATCCTAACAATTAGCTAACCACTTTATTTAATCAATAGTCGCATAGGCTAAGCTTTCCTAACAACTTGATCTAATCAATTATCGTCATGGACCAGCTGGACATCCCAGAGCTCCTCTTTAGACTGGGTTGGGCTTCAGGTGAAAACGATCTTGCATCAATACCCCCCTCCCCTCGGTTGAAGAAACACCTTGTCCTCAAGGTCAAAATTGACAAAATATCGTTTGAAAAGACTCGAAACAGTCCCAAGTGGCATCAAATTGCTCCAGTCCCTCCTACTGAATAAGGACTTGACGAATGCGACGTCCCCACTGGACAATCATGCACTAGTTCAAAACTGCAACTGGGAATAAAAGAGCATGAGGACCATGAAATTTGGCTGGCAAAGGACATTGGTTGAGAATGGGTTTACCCACACAACGCTTCAAGAGTGAGACATGAAAAACATTATGTACGCGAGTACACCGGGGAAGCTCTAATCGATGGGCCACGATGTGTAGAATTATATGTCGAGTTGATGCTGCTGGTATGGACAGAGCTGGTGTGGACAGAATTGGTGTGGACAGAGTCTTGGTATGGAAATTTAATGGTGTGTGGCAATTTGGTGTTATGATACACAAATGTGGTGTTGTTTATGTTAGCTAATACCTATGTATTGAATCATATATTCAGTATAATGTACTATAGGTTCATGTTAGTTTGTTCTAGGTAGTTGTAACAAAGGGGTACAATGTACACCATGTAGATTTTATATATAAGCAATACAGTGTAATATACAGATTTGATTTTGATGAAATAAAGATCAAATTACATAGTTTCATCGTGTACTGTTACATTGATCAATGATCTTTGTTGATCATTGATCTGCTGTTATTGATCTGCATTTGTTCATGGTATCAGAGCAGGTTTTACTATTCTTGATTTGTGTTGTTTGTTGATTGAATTGAAGGACTGTACATGGCATCTGTTCATGGTTCTGTGAGTTCTTCAGTTCGAAATGGAGCAGGAAGAGCTCCTCAAACAGGTGATCTTGGAGCCGAGAATCCTTTACTTCTTCAAGGTTCGATAATCCTGGTATGATACTTGTCTCTAATTCTCTTACTGGTTCAAATTACCTGTCATGGAGTAGAGCTATGATGATTGCATTGGGAGCAAAAACAAAGATTGGTTTTATTGATGGTAGATGTGTAAAACCAGAAACCACTGATCCTAATCTTGATCGATGGATCAAGGTGGATTATATGGTCACTTCTTGGATTTTGAATTCTATTTCAAAGGAGATTGTTGAAGCTTTTCTCTATACAACCTCTTTTTTTGATCTATGGAATGAATTAAAGGAAAGATTTGGAGAATGTAATGGTCCTCTTCTATATCAGTTGAAACGTGACATTGCTTCTATAAATCAAGGAGATCTGTCTCTTTCACAGTACTATACCAAACTTAAGAAACTTTGGGATGAACTGAGTTGTTTAAATCCTTTACCTGTGTGTGATTGTGGAGCATCTCACGTAATGGTCGTTCTAGAGTCTAATGATAAACCGATGCAGTTTTTAATGGGATTGAATGATATGTATGATCATATTCGAAATCAAATATTGGTGTTGGATCCATTGCCAAGTATAAACAAAGCTTACTCTATGGTTCTTAGAGTTGAAAAGCAAAAAGAAGTACATGTTAACTATTCGCATTTATGATGGATCTTGCCATGATGATGAAGGTTAACAAGATGAATTCAGGTACTTCAAATAATGGTCATAGGTTTGTTGGAAAAGGAAATCAAAAGAAATCTGTGAATAAAGATGATCTGTTTTGTGATCATTGTAAGGCAAAAAGACATACAAAAGATACTTGTTTCAAACTTCATGGATTTCCAGATTGGTACAAGAAAGATTATGATAAGAAGCAGATATCAAATAATTCAAAAACCTTTGTGAATTTGATGGAATCACCTCTGGACATACAAGGTGCAGAATCATCTCAGTTTGAAGATTTCCAGTCGAATATAGCAGCAATGATACAGCAGGGGATTGAGAATTTCATGAAAGGAAAGTCTGTTTCGGAGGCAGGAGTTTCTAATCATGTGAACTCAGTTATATCTGATTTTACAGGTAGCTCATACAAAAGCTCTTCCAGTTCTTGTTCTTTGTTTAATTCAGATGCTTGGATTGTGGATAGTGGAGCAACAAATCATATGTGTACTAGCTATGATTTACTTGCTAATGTCAATGTTTTACTTAAGTCTGTTATGGTTTGCTTACCTGATGGACATACTAAAGAAGTAAACTGCATTGGAGATGTGAAGCTGAGTTCAGACTTAGTGCTTTCTTCTTGTTTACATATAAAATCATTCAAGTATAATCTTTTGTCAGTTAGTAAGTTACTATCATCTACTAAACTGACAATTGAATTTTATCCATCATTTTGTGCTATACAGAACATTGAGAGTTCTCAAGTTCTAGCTGTGGGAAGGATGGTTGGAGGACTATACATACTGGATTCAAGCTCATTTCATAAGGATGTCATTGCTTCTTTTATATCACCTTCAGAATTGTCATTAGTTCACTGTAATAATGCTACTGATAAGTTTTCATGGCATTTGAGATTGGGACATCCTTCTATTCATGTAACAAGGCAACTTGATATGTTACTTAACAGTCGATCAAGTGAAAAACATACTGAACCTTGTGATGTTTGTCAGATGTCTAAACAATGCAGATTGGTGTTTCCAGTGAGTTCTATTCAAACATCTAGTATTTTTCAGTTGTTACATATGGATATATGGGGACCATATAAGCAGTCTTCCATTCAAGGAGCTCATTATTTCTTGACTATTGTGGATGATTTTAGTCGATTCACATGGACATTTTTGATGAAACATAAGTCCTTGACAGGCAACATCATCAAACAGTTCTTAGCTTTCATTCAAACTCATTTCAAGGTCTCAGTTCAAACCATTAGGACTGATAATGGAACTGAGTTTTGTAATAAAGATTGTCATGCTTTGTTCTCTGGTTTGGGAATTACTCATCAAAGATCAACACCATATACACCTCAACAAAATGGTGTTGTTGAAAGGAAGCATAGACATTTACTGCAAGTTACAAGAGCCTTGATATTTCAATCTAATTTGTCAAAAAAATTGGGGAGATGCTGTTCTCACTGCCACATACATCATCAACAGATTACCTACTCAATTACTGAAATGGAAATCTCCTTATTGTCTTTTATTTGGAAGAACACCAAATTATTCTTCTTTAAAGACTTTTGGTTGTTTGTGCTATGCTACAAATGTTTCACCAAGCAAATCTAAACTGGATTCAAGAGCTGTTAAAAGTATATTCATTGGTTATTCTCCAGGACAAAAGGCATATAGATTGTATAACATGGCCACACATACATGTTTTGTTTCAAGAGATGTGATCTTCTTTGAAAATCAGTTTCCTTTCCATAAAGATTCTGAAAATTCAAAGTGTCCTCTGCCTATTCCATCTGAAGATAAATCTGATTATTTGAGAGACATTTCAGATGTTAATGCTCCTACATCAGCTATTGTGCCTTCTTCTCCAAATTTACCTATTAATGAAGCAGTTTCTGATGTCCCTGAAGATGTCTCTTACTGTACCTCCTACCGATGCATTGGTACCTCATACTAATGATGATTTACATGAAGTCATCTGCCTCCTAATCTTTCTTTGTTACTAGGAAAAGTACTCGTGCAGTTCATAAGCCTCTTTGGCTGAATGATTTTGTTTAAACAATGTAGAAACTTCTGTTCTACCAATTTCTCTATCTCACTGGTAACCCTCCTACATTTCCTTTTATACATTCTCCAAACATTACTGCTAGCTACAAATGCTTTCTAGCTGCTGTTTCAAATGTAAAGGAGCCTACCAGTTATATTCAAGCTCAGCATGATCCTGTTTGGATTGAAGCAATGGAAAAAGAGTTACAAGCTTTGGAAACTAATGGAACTTGGAGTCTTACTACTCTACCACCTGGTAAAAAAGCCATTGGTTCTAAGTGGATATACAAGGTTAAACTTAATCCTGATGGTTCTTTGGATAAATGTAAGGCTCGTTTGGTGGCAAAAGGTTTTAATCAAATTGAAGGAGTTGATTATACTGATTCATTTTCTCCAGTTGCCAAGAATGTCACTTTGTTCGAATTGTATTATCTTTAGCAAATTTGCTCGAGATTGGCCCTTACAACAATTGGATGTTAACAATGCCTTTTTACATGGATACATAGATGAAGATGTGTACATGAAGCCACCGATGGTTATAATGTTGTTTCACCTAATCAAGTCTGCAAACTTCATAGATCTCTTGTATGGTTTGAAGCGAAGGCTTCTCATCAATGGAATCATGAGCTTACAACCAAGCTTCAATCTTTTGGTTTTGCTCAATCTGCTCATGATCCCCTGCTTGTTTACTTACAACAATCTTTGGTCATTTTTTGGTGTTGTTGGTGTATGTTGATGATGTTCTTCTTCTTGGTACTTCACTTGACTTAATTGATCAAGTAAAGAACTTCTTACATAACTTGTTTACCATTAAAGATCTTGGACAAGCTCGTTATTTCTTGGGTTTAGAGTTGGTTAGATCTTCTTCAGTCTCTATGTTCATCAACGTAAGTATGTTCTTGATCTACTTATCGATCTTTGGTATTCTCATGGCTAAACCATTTTGCTACTCCACTCCTCGTGATGCAAATTTACAGATCCTGATTCACCTTTGTTACTTGAAGTTGTGAGATATAGAAGACTTATTGGTCGTCTTTCTTTATCTAGGATTCACTAAATCGATATTACCTTTGCCACACAACAATTAAGTCAAGTATATTCAAGCCCCTACAGAGCAACATTGGTCCGTCGCCCTTCATGTTTTAAGATATCTTAAAGGTACTCCTTCCAAGGTCTGTTTCTTTCCTGTTGCAAGATCTTTCTATGGTTGCCTATCGTGATTGAGGATCGGGTCGCTTGTCCTACTTCAAGAAAATCTATCATCGGCTATTGTGTGTTCATGGGATCTTCTTTGATTTCTTGGAAAGCTAAGAAGCAAGCTACTACGTATCCAAATCCTCTCTTGAAAGTTTGAATATCGAAGTTTATCCTCCACAGTTTGTGAGTTGTTGTGGATTTCCTATATTCTTAAGGATTTACATGTTCCTACTTCACTTCCAATTCCACTTTGGTGTGATAACCAAGCTCGCAATACATCTATCTCGCTAATCCAGTTTTTCATGAACGTACTAAGCATTTAGAAATTGATTGCCATTTGGTTCAACATCAGTTTAAGTGTGGATTTGTTCTTCCTCAATATATTTCTACTAAGCTACAACTGGCTGATTTATTTACAAAATCTTTATCAGCTTCCTTGTTTTCTGATTTATTGTCCAAGATGGGTCTATGTGATTGGCATAGACTTCCATCTTGAGGGGGGATGTAGAATTATATGTCGAGTTGATGCTGCTGGTATGGACAGAGCTGGTGTGGACAGAATTGGTGTGGACAGAGCTGCCGGTATGGACAGAATTGGTGTAGACAGAGCTGGTGTTATGATACACAAATGTGGTGTTGTTTATGTTAGCTAATACCTATGTATTGAATCATATATTCAGTATAATGTACTATAGGTTCATGTTAGTTTGTTCTAGGTAGTTGTAACAAAGGGGTACAATGTACACCATGTAGATTTTATATATAAGCAATACAGTGTAATATACAGATTTGATTTTGATGAAATAAAGATCAAATTACATAGTTTCATCGTGTACTGTTACATTGATCAATGATCTTTGTTGATCATTGATCTGCTGTTATTGATCTGCATTTGTTCACGATGCCAATACGCACCGAAACCTTGAATGGACCATAAAAACCTGCGAGAAAACTTGCTTTGATGCGCAGTACAGACTGACCCTTGACGGTAAGGCTGTAATTTCAAGAAAACCCAATCACCCAGCTCGAATTACACCGCAGAGCGATGAGGATTCACTTGAGAGATCATTTGTTACTGAGCCTTGGGCAAGTTCTCTTTCAAAAGTCCCAAAGCTTGAGAACAATCCGTCAAAACATCATCCACGGCTGCCACAGAGGAAACACCTTGCACATAGTCAAGTAAGGACGGTGGAGCTCTCCCATACATAGCTTCATAAGGAGACATTTTAATAGAGGATTGATAAGCTGTGTTGTACGACTATTTGACCCAAGGTAAGTACCGTGTCCAAGAGCCAGGAACCTCCAATACAAAGCACCATAAAGAATCTTAAAGACAACGATTGAGGACTTCAGTTTGGCAATTTGGTACCTGGAGCTTGAAAAGCTCTTGCCACAATGTGCTAATGAAGAGTGGGTCTCAATCCAAAACAATGGAGGAAGGAATGCCACGCAAGCGGCAAACTTGCTGAACAAACACCGCGGCTAGAGCAGGTGCTGAGATGCGAGGACCCGAAAGCGCAAAAGTGGGCCATCTTGGATAGTCGATAGACCACAACCAAAATTGTCGTCCTACCAACTGAAATTGGTAAGTGTGTAATGAAGTCCATGTTTAAAGCTTCCCAAATTTTCTCGAGTATGGGGAAAGGCTAATGCCTTCTGGCGCTCGATTGAACAGCTTCACAGCTTTATAGACTAAGCAAGGCTCAACAAATTAAACCACCGAAGCACGAAAGGGAAAAAAAGAGGAAGTGATTGGCTGGAGCACATCTTGTGTTTGGAAAAGTTGGTGATGAGAGAAGACGATGTCTAGGGAGAAGATGAGGAGTGGGAAAGAATAGAAGACAAGTTGCTTGTGTTGCTTTTTCGGCAAGAGACAAATAAGGGGCTGCATAGACAATTCACACAAGGTTTTAAATTTAAAAAACAAGTTGAGAAAAAGTAAGCTATTTTTCATTTTCCTTACTTTTTTGGCATCTTTGTCAAATCTCCCAAAAATGAGCCAAGGCCGTATTTGTAGAGTACGGTTACTTAACAATTACCAACAACCCTACCGATTGATAAAAATATCTCCAATAGAATGTGGATTGGATGTGTATCAATTAGGACTAAAAAGGCTGCAAATTAGAATTTATGTTAGATTATGATTTCTTATTTATTAGATAAGATTGTTGAAGTTTGTGTCAAAGTCGAAGTCATAATTAGATTAACTTAGATTTGTTTTTAGTATAGAAGTTAATAGGAGTTAGAGTTTAAGTCCTATGTTAGTCCATAATAAATCCTATATATAATGGATGATCATATTTTATCAAATGGGAATGATGATGGATTATTGATTAATGAAAATTATGTTTTGAGAGAGAGTATATCGTTTTTTGTATGTTTTGGTTTCTTAAACATAGTGTGTTTGCTCACAAGTTAGAAATGTATTTCATCAATTCGATATTTGCGGGATCAACGAATTGGTAAAAAAAGTTTTCCTTTTCTTTGTAGCAAGCAATTTATCAATTCCTTGCTACATCAGTTGGTGTCAAAGAGTCGAGATACTATAGTATTCTGCAATGCCACCATAAAGAAAAGCTCGATGTGAAGACCATGTAGATGAGGTTCCTTTAAGAGGTAATATGACACATGTCAATCGAATAATAAATCAACTAATTACTTTTATTAAGAATCAAGCACTTTAAGTACAACAATTGCATCAAAATCAAGCGCAACAATTGCAGTTTTTGGGGCATGTGCCCTAGGTCAATCGTATGAACATTGTTATTTTCATTAATAAAAAGAAGATTTCATTTTCCGTTCATTATCATAATTGATCTGCATGTGTACATTATAATAGGATCCATGGATGTTTACTAAAACATCTTAAATGTCCCTAGCCGATCATTATAGTTGGAACTATAATGAATTAAGATTAGTGTAAGTTTTACTTATGGTCACCTGATGATCATGCGTATAAGGGTAAAAATTAAGATCACGAGTATATGTTAAGGAACAAAGTACTAGACCGACCCATTAT
The DNA here is from genome assembly GCA_039657365.1 of Stephania yunnanensis. Classification (NCBI taxonomy): domain Eukaryota; kingdom Viridiplantae; phylum Streptophyta; class Magnoliopsida; order Ranunculales; family Menispermaceae; genus Stephania; species Stephania yunnanensis. The sequence goes on along the minus strand of CM077582.1, from coordinate 30,887,508 downwards.
GAAAATACCACATGGATTAAGTCATAGGTGTTAATCATGATAGATATATCATTTAATCCTCCGATTTAAGATTGCCAAATATTTCAACATTAGGATCATAGTGATTTGACATAATGAAACATTGTCTATACCAGACAATTATAGAGGTTGTCATTAGTTTCTATGTGAATAATTTGTGAAGGTGTGTAATCGAGATATAATTTTTCCTTCTCATTTAGAGAGAGATCAGTGGATCCTTCGATATTTTAGACTAAAACTGGCCAATTCTAAGTGAATTCATATAATCAATATCACTTGGTGTTTTTACTCTACTTAGAGATCGATACTAGTATGATTGATCATTAAGGGTGACTTTTCCATGCTTTATGTTTAATCAAAAGATATAGTACAACAAAAGGATAAGTTATACACTATTAATAAGGTTGTATCAAATCTGATCTTCATGCAACTTAGGTATTTATAATGTCTTGCTAGAGACCGCTTATGACTCGTGGACCAAAATTGTTTTGGTTCATTCCCAACGTTGCATTAACCTATTGGGTCGCACGAAAAGAATCATTTTGCAGGATATTAAATGTCTCGGAACAATGAGTTTTATATGATAAAATTCGTAATATAAAAGTTCCTTAGGATGTGTCATATTAATACCACTCTTAGTAGGGTATAATGATAGTTCACTTATCCAGCTTTATATGAGGGTTGTATAAATAGGTGTGTTAAGGAATTCACACTACGAGAGAATTTAGGGTTGGAATATAATTTTTGTTTTTAGAAAAATATTTAGGTTTCTCAGTCGTTCTGCTATTTTTTGGATGAACAGAAAGTTGCTTTCATGTTCTCTCGAGATAGCACTCATAATCTTGGCTGCCATTCATGTGCGGATTTCTGATAAATGATATTTGTCTCTAGTAGCGTCTTAAACATCGATTAATACAAGAGAAAAAATTAGCATTTTAGGTATTGTTTACTTTTTTGAATTAGTTCAATGGAATTTGGATTTGATAATGTTGGGGTTTGGAAAAAAAATTTAAAATTTTCGCCGTGTTTTGAACAAAAACACCCAATAGTGGTATTAGAGGCTTCGGGTTCATTTCCATTATATCTTGTGAAATTTTTTTTAGGTTATAATCTAAGATATATTGATGAAAGCATGTGATGGTCCCAACCCTACGAGGTTGGGCCTACCCGACCTAAGCCTAAGTGGATTCCCGGCAATCCCCGCGAAGTCAACACATGCTTAGTTAGCCTCTTTTCCATGTCATTTGATCATTCATTGCTTATTTTGTTCTTTAATTACTTTAAACAAGTCTTAATGAATTGCAATGGTAATTAGTCAATTTAAAACAACTAAAAAAATTAATGACTAAGAGTTGCAATTCTAATGTGGAAATGTTGTAAAAGTAGATCTCATATATATATATATATATATATATATATCAATCAAGTGATAGATAAAATAAATCAGTAGCCATATTGTCATGATGTACCTTCAGACTCACAACCCATAATATCCCCAAATGTATTGAAAAATCAATTGTTTAATAATAACAAATCCAAAATATCAAAATAAACCTACGACAATATTAGACTTAAGCTAGCTCTAAGTGAAACACAAAGGAAATCACCAATCATAGGCTCCTTGCCTCTGCCACAAGAGGGACCTACAATTTTCACCAGTGATAGAGAAAATTCCAATATGTAAATTAATGAGAAATTCAACAATATTTCATAATAATAAAAGTTAAGTCTATAAATCATGTGAGAAACAAGAAGAACGATAAATAAAGTAGTAAAAATACATGATTTATAGAATAAAACAATCAACGATAGATACCAAGTGACTTGAAAGCAAAGGATAGTGCCAGAGTGGTCTATATACTCAACAAAGGAAAAAGTCTTTGTAAGTGTGGATGTTGGTACTGTGGACTGAAGTTTTACAAGCCATATAAATTCATTCGACACTGCTGGCTTTACCCAAGCTGTAGTCTAGTAGAGTCCCAAAGGAGACCATAGTGACCTTGAAAGCCTATTATTTGTGGAATTTGAATGCCAATTAAGGAGCCATAGTGACCTTAGATGCTTGCATAAAAAGGATTAAAACTTGGGAGGAGTCGGGGAAGCTTCCTAGACGAGCAACCTTACGAGAGTGATTATAGTCAACTAAGCCTAACCACTCAAACACCTAAGCTACTTGGTGGGAATTATATTCCAACAATTTTAGCTTTTCATTTAAAAAATAAACAAGAAAAGTAAAAGTAAAATAGTTTTGATTTTCAGATTGGTTTACTTAACTTAACAAAAAATAATATCCAAGCTAAACATGGTTCCCACACGTCTGTACTACTCTCCTTATACCCCACATTGACGTTTTAGGCCCCTAATAACTATTAGAGTTCATTTGATATGTGTTGGACTTTATTTACGTTTAACTATCTTAGTTCATTACAATACAGTCCACTATTTACTTCAATATTTTTCTATTTAACGTATACACATTCTTTACATCAATGTGTCCTAAACAGGTTTATACTAAATCTTCAGAGTCCCTAGTCATTTATTCTTACCATATACGAAGGATTGATGCGAATGAATAACCCGAGAGGCCTCTTTTATTCATTTTAAATACTCATTTGACACTTAACTCGACAAACTTGCCCAAACTTGATGTTACAAGGTTGCATACATTTACCCTTTTTCTTTTTAGTGTTATTGAATTATCAAAGTCCATTGGAGATCATCTCAATTTGGTTGATGCATTGGTTTGCAAAATAGTCCCTTAGGGACCTTAAAATAATTTCAAAAAACTTGATTTTTATGCAACTTGAAATGTGGCTAAAACACTTATAGAAAGTCTTATAATTCTCAGTATTGGTTCATTGAGGTCTATTAACTTTAAAATAAGGTTTTTGAGTGATAAGATCTCATTAATATGAATAAAAATCAAATTTGAGACTCTAAGTAAAACTTTAAGTCCTTATTTGTAAATATCAATCTCTTATTCAAAGCCTGACTTGAAAACTGAGTTAGACACACCAAAAATTCATGAAACTCGGTGGACACCTTTACTATGATCCAATGGCATGTTCTTGAGATTTGGTTCAATTCCGACATCATTTGATGCCCGAAACACCTTAAGTCAAAAATTAGCTCATTAAGTAAATAAATTTTGTATATTTCAAAACTCATTTAAAAATCATTCAAAACACCTCGAAATTACTTGATACTCTTGAGGAATCTAACTTATAATATTTCAAGCTATTATGGAGATTTTGGTTATTTTCAGAGTAGTGGAGATCATCAAAATATGTCCTAACATCCAAACAATTACATAGGAATTATCTCTACAAACAATTATTGAATTTCAATCCATTTTTTATAAAGTAGATAAATCAATTTTAGAGAAATATTTATATTAAGTTGTTTTTATATGTATTAGCTTTCTTAAATAATAGATCATGCTCAAATTCGATTAAAATCGAGAGAGTTATGCTTAAAATGTTAAAACAACTCACTTTGAGAGAGTTACGATCCAACAGTACTAAAAAATTTATAACTCTCAAACCACACATCCAAATAATGTTATTTTTGGTGAGAAACCTGTCCTAATATCCAAGAATAATGCAAACAAATCATTCAATTCTTAGAAGAAATAAAGGATTTTTGCTATATAGAATTTCAACAATAATTTTTTCTTTTCATCAAATATGTATTATTCATGAGAAACAAAATTCATAATACATGGTTCAAACCCCTTGATTTCTATCCAACATTAACACACATTATAAGATATTATTAAACATCAATATAGGAGTAAAACATCAAAGATTAAACACCTAATAACACAACAAAATCAATCCCCAATTCATGAACCAAGACATGAGTTTTTTATGAACACGAGAGCAACCTTGATTTTTAGATTCACAATCATCTCATGAAATTATAAAATTTATCAAACTTGAAAAACTTCCAGTACAAAAATCATTTGAAGAACCTGAAATTATCATAATGCACTATTGAAATGGAAGGGATTTGTTACCTAGAGTTTGTTCCTTGTGAAAACTCAAGTTCTTTGAAATCCTTAGCTTCAACTCCACCTTTCCTTTGATTTTCCAGCACTATTTCTAACTAAACCCTTCTATTTTTCTCTTCATACCTAACTGAAGTGTTTTATATTCATGTGTGGTATAGAGATTAAGTGGGTCTTTTATACTCATTCTTTTCGAAACTTGTCCATTAGATTATCCTAGTATCATTTCATCCATCAAATCTCTAGATATGTCCATACTTGATGTTAGTTCCCAAATGCATACCATAAGATCCATTATGACTTATTTTGATCCCACGTAGACACATCACTAGGTGAGTAAATGTACTAAGAGTGTGGCCTCCATCTAAGTTTATTTCATATTTTTGATAATCCATAAAGACTATATATTATGTATTAAGCAAATATGTTCCATGAAAATCATTTGATAAGTTAGGTATAATAATAATATGGATTTTTTTCTCAAACTTTAGGCTTAATTTATATGCTTAAGCTCAATCACTCACTTAGGAAATTTATAGCTTTCCAAGCTTTTTTAGACTTTGGCTTTGAAGTACATAGACTAAGTTAATTCTATCCTAAATTCTTTTGAGATTCACTACATAGTTTAGATGACTAGATCAAGTCTAAGTAAGCAAATTAAGTCATGTAACTAAGCCCAAGTTTTCAATCCACCCAATCATCCCGCGTGCACCCATCTTCATGTAACTTGGTGCACTTAACTTTTATTAAAATCATTTAAAAGATGTGCACACATATAGAAACAAATAATACAAGCATCGAAATCAAGTGAAATTATTTAATAACTACCTTGGTGTCGAAGCCTGAGTACAGATCGAGTTCCGTATGTAGGACTAATTGCCTAGTTACGGTTCTATAAAGCATACAACTAGGATTAAATTATTCGGGTTTTTACAAGCATGTTGTTAATACATATATATGTGATATAAATTATTCTATAGTGATTATTGGCATATTTTGTAACAATGTATAAGATACATATATTCATGATTTGTGTGCAAATAAGTTTGTTTTCAATCTTAGGTTAATTTGAATAACATATTTCGTTTTTTTATTGAATTTCGTGTTCTATGAACCATACTATCATTAGGTAGCATCTTTACTTTTTTATATTGATTCATGATAAGTCGATAACTAGACAATGTTTTCAAGTATATTTTAGGGTTACTTTAGATGTAAAAGAGTATATTACGTTGGGTTTTCCTTGTTTTGTAATTTCAAGTTATGTTAAGGTTATATGAAGAAATAGATGAAAAAAGGAAGAAAAGTAAAAAAACTCAGTCAATTGAAGAAAATAGACAACGATTCAACGACGATTCAAGAAATACACTATGATTTGCTACATAAATCGACAGAAGAGAAGTCCGTGATTCCTCGGTGATTTGGAAAATGAACTAGGATTCGCTATAGAAATTGATGAACCGATGAGTCATTATTCCACTGATTTTCTCAGCGATTTAGCTGAGAATGAGGATTCAGTCAGGATTTGCTAATGTTAGCCATGAGAGTATTGCAAGAAAACAAGGAATTTGAGTTCGGTTAGGACATGTACATTTTAGAATACTATAAATATGAACCTAGGGCTTCAAGATTGATTGTACATGATTAGTCTTAAGGACCCTTAATTAGTTTTTGACTACTTTCAATTGAGTTTAGTTTAGTTTTATTGTTCTTGCTTTTGAAGACTCCTTGGAGATTCAAGTATACAATAAGAGGTATTTTTCATTAATTTTTTTATTTATTTTATTACAATGTTTATTTTGAATATGTGTTTCGAATCAAACCTACCTTTGATATTGTCGTCTTGGCCACATAAATGAGAAATGCATTTCTAAACTTCTTAAAGATTGAACTCTTAGATTCATTTGATTTAGAATCTTGTAAAACATGTGTATCTTATTTACTATGCAAGATGACTAAAAGTCCTTTTATTGGACACAAAGAAAGGGTATGTGATTTATTGGTCTAATATATACTGATGCATGTGGTCCTATAACCACAATGGCTTGAGGAAGTTATCAGTACTTCATTACTTTTACTAATGATTTCAAAAATGTGATTATACGTATCTCATGAAATATAAAGCCGAATCATTTGAAATGTTTCGAAGATTTTAAAGTGAAGTGCAAAATCAACTTAGCTAAATCATAAAAGCACTTCGATCAGATTGAGGTGATGAATATTTGAGCCAAGAGTTTGATTATCATCTTAGAAACTATGGGATTGTCTCACAATTAACTTCACAAGAAACTCCATAATGGAATGACATTTCGAAGAAGAGAAATCAAGATTTTTTAGATATGGTTCGAGCTATGATGAGTCATGCAAACCTTCCTATTTCATTTTAGGTCTATATATTAGAAACTGTTGCGTTTATACTAAATTGTGTTGCATCTAAATCAGCTGATAAAACACCATATAAGATATAGTTTGGGTAGAGACCTAGTTGCTTTCCTAAAGATTTAGGGCTACAAGGTTTTTGTATGATGACCAATCTTAAAAAGATTAGTAGCCAAATCTAGCAAATGTCTGTTTGTCCAAAGGAAACTAGAGCTTACTGCTTTTATAATATCACTAAGAACCAAATGTTTGCTGCTTTGAATGATGAATTTATGGAAAAAAGAGTTTATTTCAAAAATGCCAATGAGAATAAAGTAAGTCTTGAAGAAGTTCAAGAGCCACGATAAACACTGAACCGCTAGTAGGAGATAAATAAAGTTTTGAACTAGTTGAGCCTCCACATCTATCACAAGGCCTATGTAGGTCTAATAGGGTAAGACATGAACCTTAAAAATGTAGATTTCTCATTATTGATAGTAGTGGGGTATTACTTATGGATTAAAATGAACCTACTACTTATCAAGAGGCTTTATCTAGCCTTGAGTCAGATAAATGGCTTAGTGCCATAAACTCTGAGATGAAATCTATATATGATAACCAAGTTTGGAACTTGATTGATTTACTTGAAGGTTGTAAGACCATTGGTAGTAAATGGATTTTCAAGAAAAAACTGACATCGATGGAAAAATGAATACTTATAAAAGAACGGCAAGTAGCAAAAGGTTTCAAATAGACTCATGGTGTTGATTATGATGAGACTTTTTCTCCTACAGCGATGCTTAAATCCATTAAAACATTAATTGCCATAACTGCTTATTACGACTAAGAGATATGGCAAATGGATGTCAAAACAAATTTTCTTAATGGAAATCTACTTAAGGACGTATATATGGTACAACATGAAAGGTTTTTCCATCTTGAGAATCTTAAAAAGGTGTGTTAGCTTCGAAGATCCATTTTTGGATTAAAGAAAGCTTCTTGGAGTTGGAATCTTCATTTTGATGAAGTAGGTAAAGAATTTGGTTTCATTAAGAATGAAGATGAACATTTGTATATAAGAAGTTCAATGGAAGCGTAATTGTTATTCTAGTATTGTATGTTAATGCTATAATACTCATTGGATATGACATCCCAACCTTGTCGAATGTCAAGTCTTGGTTAGGGAAGTGTTTCTCAATGAAAGACTTAAGAATTCCGTCCTATATCCTAGGGATTAAGATCTATTAAGGTATATCTAATAGGCTAATTAGCCTAAGTCGTAGTGCTTACATAGATAAGGTGTTGAATAGGTTCTGTATGCAAGACTCTAAAAAAGAGTCATTGCCAATGTCTCATGGCATGTCTTAGTAAGACTCAATTTCCTAAGACTAATGATGGACTAAAACATGTGATTATGATTCCATACGCATCAGCTGTTGGATCAATCATGCATGCCATGTTATGTACTCGACTTGATGTATCATATGCTTTGAGCGCAACAATTAATATCAGTCAGATCCCAATGAGAATCACTGGATAGTGGTAAATGACATCCTTAAGTACTTAATAAGGACTAAAGAAGAGTTTTGGGTCTATGGAAGTTTGGAAAATGCGCTCGTTGTAAATGGTTACACAGACGCAAGTTTTCAAACTGATATAAATGACTTTAGATTAGAGCATGGATATGTGTTTACTTTGATTGGAGACATAGTAAGCCAGAAAAACTTAAAGTAATAGATTGTTGCAGATTCTACAACAGAAACTGAGTACATTTCAGCGTCTGATACAGCTACGGAGCGTTTGGATTAAAAAGCTCATCTCTGAACTAGATGTGGTTCCAAGTATTGCTAACCCCATTTGCTTGTATTGTAATAACAATAAGGCAATAACACAGGTCAAGGAACCATGGTTACACCACAAATCCAAACATACTCAGACATTTTCATCTCATTATAGAAATCATTGAGAGGGGAGACATAAAGAATTGAAGGGTTCCTATAGAAGGCAATATACATGATCCAATGAAGAAGGCTCTTCCACAAGTAAAACATGATGTTTATGTTAGTTTATTATATATTGGATGCATGAATGATTAACCCTAGTGTAAGTAGGAGATGTTGGGGCATGTGCCCTAGGTCAATCTTATGCATAATGTTATTTGGTTAATAAAATGAAGGATTTCATTTGCTATTCATTATTATAGTTGGCTTGCATGTTTACATTGTAATAAGATCCATGGATGTTTACTAAAAATTCCTTCATGTCCCTAGTAGCTCATTATACCGGGAACTATAATGAATTAAGACTAGTGTGAGTCTCGACTAATGTTCATATTATGATCATACGTATAAGGACACAAGTAAAGATCATGAGTATCTATTAGGGAACAAGGTACTAGAATAACCTACTTTGAGAACACTGCATGGTTTAAGTCACAGGTGTTCCTCTTGACAAGTATGTCATTTTTTTTTTGACTTGAGATTACTTGACATGTCAACATTAGAATCATAGCGATTGGACATAATCAAAAGTTGCCTTTACTTGGGCAATTATTAAGGTTGTGATTGGTTACTATGTGAATACTGTGTGAAGTTCTGAAATCGAGATATAATTTGTCCCTCATGTTTAGAGAGAGATATCAATAGGTACCTCAATATTTTGGAATAAAAATGGCCAACTCTAAGTGAATTGATAGGATCAATGTCACTGGGATGTTTTTAGCGTACCTAGAGATCAAAACTAGTATGATTGAACATTAAGGGTGACTTGCTCGTGCCTTATATTTAATAAAAAGATATCGTACGACAAAAGGATATGATATACACTATTGATTAGGTTGTATCAATTCGGATCTTCCTGCAACTTTGGTGGTCATAATTTTTTTCTAAGGACCGCTTATGACTCGTGTACCAAAACAGTTTTAGTTCTTTGCTAACGTTGCATGAACCAACTGGGTCACACATAAAGAATGGTTTCGTAGGATTTTAAACTATTTGGAACAATGAATTTTATATGATAAAATTCGTAATATAAAAAGTTCTTATGATGTGTCATATTAATGCCACTCTGAGTAGGTGTATAATAGTAATTTACTTACCCGGCTTTATACAAGGGTTGTATAAATAAGGGTGTTAAATGAATTCAAATTACGGGAGAAATTATGTTTGGAATCTAATTTTCCTTTTTAGAAAACAAGTTACATTCACTAATGATTTCGTTAGATATGGTTTTGCGTATCTCATGAAACATAAAGGTGAATCTTTCGAGATGTTTTGAACCTTTAATAATGAAGTACAAAATAAACTTGGTAAAACTATTAAAGCACTTCGGTCTGATTGAGGTGGTGAATATTTGAGCCAAGAGTTTGATGATCATCTTAGAAACCGTAGGATTGTATAATAGTTAACTTCTCTAGAAACTCCACAATGGAATGGTGTTTCTGAAAGGAGAATTCATACTTTATTGGAAATGGTTTGATCTATGATGAGTCATCCAAATATTCCTATTTTCTTTCGGGGTTATGCCTTTTAAAGAGTTGCGTATACATTGAATTGTGTTCCTTCTAAAGAGGTTGATAAAACACCATATGAGATGTGGTTTGGGAACATAACAAGTTTCTTTTTCCTTAAGATTAAGGGTATGAGGTTTTCATAAGATGATAAGTCTTAGAAAAAATAATCAGCCAAATCTACCAAGTGTGTATTTTTTGGTAATCTTAAAGAAACTAGAGGATGCCACTTTTATAATCTAACTAAGAACAAAATGGTTTTTGCTTTAACTAGTGTCTTTATGGAAAAAGAGTTTATTTCAAAAGACAACAATGGGAATAATTTAAGTCTTGAAGAAGTTCGAGAACCACAAATAAACACTCAACCGCCAGTGGTAGATCAACGAAGTCTTGAAGTAGTTGAACCTCCATACGTATCATAAGGCCGACATATGTAAGATAAGATAAGTCATCAGCATGAGAGATTTTTATTTCTTAATACTGATAGAAGTGAGGTGTTGCTTATAAATCAAAATGAGCCTACTACTTATTAGGATGCGATGTCTAACCGTGATGTAGATAAATGGCTTACAGCCATGAATGCTAAGATCCAATCCATATATAATAACCAAGTTTGGAACCTAGTTGATTTAGCTGAAGGTGTTAAGAGCATTAGATGTAAATGGATTTTCTAGAAGAAAATTGACATGGAAGGCAATATGCATACTTATAAAACAAAGCTAGTAGCAAAAGGTTTCAGACAAACTCAAGGTGTCTATTATGATGAGACTTTTTCTCCTGTAGCCATGCTTAAAGCCATTAGAATACTAATTGCCATAACCCTATATTATGACTATGAGATATAACAAATGGATGTTAAAACAACTTTTCTAAATGGAAAGTTACTTAAGGACGCGTATATGATATAGCCTGAAGGGTTTATTCATCCTAAGAATTCTAGGAAAGTGTGTAAGCTTCAAAAATATATTTATAGATTAAAGCAAGCTTCTCAGAGTTGGGATCTTCGTTTTGATGAAGTAATTAAGGAATTTGGTTTCATGAAAAATGGAGACGAGCCTCGGTCAATGGAAGCGTGGTTGTTTTCCTAGTACTAGATGTTAATGATATATTGCTCATTGGAAATGACATCCCTACTTTGCAAAATGTCAAGTCTTGTTTAGGGAAGTATTTCTCAATGAAAGAATTAGGAGATAAAGCTTACATCTTTGGGATTAAGATATACAATGATAGATCTAAAAAGCTAATTGATTTAAATCGGAGTGTTTATATTGCCAAGGTATTGCATAGGTTCAGTATATCTAAAAAAGGTCGTTGCTAATGTCTCATGGTATAAGTCTCAATAAGACTCAATGTTGGAAAACTAATGATAAGCGAGAGTGCATGAATATGATTAGATATGCATTAACTATTGGATCTATCATGTATGCCATGCTATGCACCCGACCATATGTATCATATGTTTTTGAGCCCAATAAGAAAATATTAGTCTTATCTCGGTGAGAGTCACTAGATAGAAGTAAAGAACATCTTTAAGTGCTTGAGATGGACTAAAGAAGTGTTCTTAGTTTATGGAAGTTTGGAAGAGGAGCTTGTTGTAAATGGTTACACATATGCAAGTTTTCAAACTGATACATATGACTTCAATTCGTAGTCGGGATATGTGTTTACTTTGAAGTTGAGGCATAGTGAGGCAGAAATTGAAACAAAACACTGTGGCAAATTCTACAATACAAGTTAAGTATATTGTAGTGTTTGATGCAGCAAAGGAAGCAGTTCGGATCAAAAATTTCATCTCTAAAATGGGTGTGGTTCCGAGTATAGCTAACCTTGTTTGCTTATATTGTGACAACAATGGGGTGATAGCACAGGCCAAGGAACCAAGACCATACCACCTTCCGAACATATACTTAGACATTATGATCATAATTAAGAAATCATTAAGAAGGGAGGCATGAAGATTTTCATAGATCTTGTATAATATAATGTTGCAGACCCTTTGACAAAGGTTATTCCACAAACGAAACATGATGGTAATGTTAGGTGATTAGGTATTAGATACATGAATGATTGGCCCTAGTGCAAGTAGGAGATGTAGGGGCATGTGCCCTAAGTCAATCTATAAACATTTTTTATCTTATAAACTTAGTTAATAAAAAATAGGCTTTCAATTGCTATTTTATACAATTTATTGCATGTTTACCTTATAATAAGATCCATAGGTATTTGTCGAAATATTCCAAATATCCCTAGTCAATCATTATACTGGGAACTATAATGAATTAAGATCAGTGTAAATCATGATTGATGGTCATGTGACTATCATGAGTATGGGATACAAATTGAAATCATGAGTACTTGTTAGGGAACAATGTATTGGACCGACTCGCTATGAGAATGTCATATGGATTAAGTTATAGGTTTTACATATAATAGGTATATCAATTAGTCCCTCGACTTAAGATTACTATAGACTTCAATATTGAGAGCATGTTAATTTTACACAATCAAATGTTGCCTTTAACCTAAAAATTATAAAGGTTATGATTAGTTACCATGTGAAGAATATGTGAAGATATGTAATAAAGATAGAATTGTCCCTCTCGTATAAAGATAGATATCAAAGGATCCCTCGATATATTACATTGTTTTAAGTTCAAGTCAAAGTGAATTGATAAGATTAAATTCACTTAGATTCTTTTAGTCTACCTGAAAATTGAGACTAGCACGATTGAACATTTAGGGTGACTTTCAATGCCTTATGTTTGATCAAATGATATTGCACGACAAAAGATTATGATATATGTTATTCCATATGTTGTTTTAATTTTAATATTAATATTACTAGGGTAGTCATAATGCATTTCTAGAGACCACTTATAACTTGTGTACCAAAATGGTTTCAGTTCACTGCCAACTTCACATGAACCTATTAGGTCACACACATAATGGCTTTCTGCAATTCAAATTGGTCAAAAGTAATGAATTTTATATGAGAAAATTCATGGAATAAAGTCCTTATGATTTGTTGTATAATAACTTATTATAGGGGCGTTTATGTAATTTGCTTGAATTGCGTAAATAAAATAGTTGTATTACGAATAGGTTTATTTAAGAGAGCTTATCTACACTTATAAATAGATGTTGAAACCCTAAAACGACATAATATTTTCATTTTTTCTATTTTTGAGTTCTATAGATTTTTGGAGAGAAAGAAAAACTTTTTCAATCTTTCTTAGGGCTAGCACTCAAAATTGTGATCATCTTTCGTGTGTAGATTTTCGATAGAGGACTCACACTTGAACTTCTTGGAAATTAAATAATCAGAGAAAGAAATCATGATTTAAGGTATGGTTTACTATTGTAGTTCTAGTTTAATGGAACTTTGTTTTTGATCCTGTTGGGTTGTTATAAAATTTTCTTGAATTTTCTACTACGCATGAAACGTTAAACCCAACGGGTCATATATCCATTACCATAGAACTCACAAACCAACTACTTACACCCCTGGATCAAGTCTGGGATATGGGGTTGTTTCGTCAAAGCCTGGAAGTCCTTAGTAAAGGATTCCTATCCCCTTTTACGAATAATCAAGGCTCTTCTCATACACAGGTTTCTCACTCTTAAACCCTATCTCAAATAAAGGCTTCCTCCTTTTAGCATTTAGGTCACTATTGTATGTTTTCTAGGCCTTACCACTCACAATAATGACTTCGTCATAGGCCTTGAACTCAAAAAAAGGCAGAGCATTAGGTCTAAAGGGTGGTAACAGGTGAACTCTCCTCTACTCAGCCTAGGTGAACTCTCCCCTACTCAGCCTATCTCACCTTTTCGAATGGGCAAAACCACTGCACTCCTCTCTCCCTATAGAATAAATAATTAGAGCGCCAACAACAATTGGCAAAAGATTCATCAGGCAAACTAAAGAATATCAACTTTAAAACTTGAAAGTTCGCACGAAATAGCTCAAGGCATTTGAAACTTAAGCCAACAAAAGTTTCAAGAAATTTTGTTTCAAAAACCATTTCCAATGTATCAAAGGCATTCAAAAACCATAATCAGTCAAAACTCAATGTATTATCTATTCTAATCTGTCCACAAAACTCATAAACATGGAATTAATTCATAAATTATTCCCTAATTGAATTTACCCTAAGTTTTAAAAATATCACCAAATATAAAAAATCTAAAAATTAGAAACCCAAAACTCGATAAAGAAGTCCGAGACCTCCCCCAAACTTGTTTTGAAGTCCATTGGAAAAATTAAAGCCAATAAATTATCCAAAATAAGAAATTGGACTTGAATAAAAATTCTTCAACAAAACAGTGGCTTTATACCCAAAAAATTCGAGTTTCTGAAATTGACAAAAAATCATCAATCAAAAGAACTATGGAAATTGCATTCAATTTAACTAATAAAAATCCTCATTTTGCCAAAATTGGCCATTCAAAATCCTAACAACTTTTTCAAGAAATTGGGGAGTTTCGGGTTGTGACCTAATTGGGAATGAGTTCTTAAGAGCCCAGGGGAGCTAGAACATTGTGATTTATTGGTTAGAAACTTAATTCTAGGTGTTGGAGGTGGTGGTGAACCGTTAGGGTAGTGGTAAGATGAAAAAAGAAGGTCTTCTAACCTTTTTTTAAAAAAACTATGTTTTGTAACAACACTGTACATTCAATGTCACAACACTAGCAATCTCTGGGTAGAAATCATTGGCTTAATTAGAAAATTGCTAAAATGCCATCTAGCGATGTCCTATGCCCTATTGCACAAAAATGTTAGGAATCACTACACTTAAATTTTAGAATTTTTTAATTCTGGAATATTCTACGGGCGTCGCCTAGCGCCTTTTGTGTATTCCCACCACGATTGGCATAGCTGGGTCAAAAATCAGGTTAATTCTACAAAAATCTCCAAGTGTGTGCAATTCATTGTAAGTATGTATGCCATCATTCATATGCATCAAATTTAATTATACTTAACTTGAAAAACATTGCTTAAAAGCTTTTGAACTTCGACGCTTCGAATCATTACAAATTCCCCACTATCAAAAGAATTATGCAAAAATTTGGAAAATAGAGAACTTTATTAAACATTCTATCTGTGATGACCCGTTACCAAATTAGACCGGACTCAACTGATTCTAGCGGATCAAAGGCCCTAAACCCAGCTCTACTGGGTGGCGCAGCCGTGCTCGACATAGGAGACGGAAAAACTTAATTATTTCTTCTATATTTAGGTGCGTGTATTATTTAAACAATAAATAATATAATGTAATACACGTGGTGAGACTCGAGAGGTGCAATGACTACGTGGGTAGCATGGTTAGGACCGACATGTATCTAAATACCAGTCTAGGAGAGGATAGATTTATTTATCGAGTTTCTGTTGATTTTATATTGCAAAAATACATAACTCAAATAAAAGAAATATATATATATAAGTTAATTATCTACCTTGGATTGGTGGTAAAGTAAAATGAAGATGAAGTTGGTACTAGACTTTACCTTGAGTTGCATGTTAGTTGGCGCTGGTTGAGGTTTAGATTGGATCCAAATTAGTGCAAGTTAGGCCATGGCAAAAAAATTGTTCCATAAATGTTTGGTGTATTGTAGAAAAAGTTAATATCTTTAGGGTTTTAGTTTGACCGAAACTAGTATTATGGACGTTTTATGGAGTTAGATTATTTCGTCGAGAGTTTGGCTTAATTTGGTGAAATATCGAATCCATAACTAACACCAGATGTCAAAACTCGTCAAAATAGAAATTTTAGGAATTAATAAAAAAAAGAAATTAAGCTGCTGACATTCAACTAAGGGTTTATAAATAAATATAAGAAAAAAAACAAATGAAAGATTCATTCGAAACGTTTAAAATTCAAAGGTTTTGGTTTCTAATCCTCTCTGTTGACATTTTCACTCTTAGAGCTCCATTCATCTGATTTTTTGCCTAGTTGCTTTCTTCAAAATAGTAGAGCATCACGAGATGGTTCGTTCGAGGCTAGTTTCCCAAGCAGATATGAGGTATTCGGCTTGAAATTCAGTAAATTTTCAATTTTTTGGTATTTTCCACAATTCACTTTGGATTCTCACAATTTTTTGATTTCTTTTACAGGGTTTTTTGGGAGTTTGTATTGATTGTTGAGAATTGATGTATTGGGTTGCTATTTGTCAATTTGAAATAAATCCCACTGATTTGGGTTAGGTTATTGGTAATGTAAATTGATGCAATTAAGTTGGTAATACTGATAAATTGGATTACTAGTTTTTTTCGAAATTGACTCCACTAGTTGTGGAAATATTTTGAATATAATGTTTAACAATTCACCAATGTTTGGTATTGAGTTTAAGGAGATAATTGCAAAATATTGATTTGGAGAAGTTTTGTTAGTTCTAAATTGTTAAAGTTTGCCTACTCAACGTGCTATATTGAAAAATTGATAACTTTTACATTTGCAGTCTGATTGAAGTGTTCTTCGAGTTTATGAAAAATACGATGTGAGCTCTACCAATTCCATTTTGGTTAATATGAAAAATATTAAGGTTTTCAAGGTTAAGAGGTTACTTCAGGTTAACTAGTTGAAAGCTAATTGAAGTTGTTATAAAATAATTATGTTAAGGGTTGACAAGGCAAACTTATATTCTACCTGGGCTACGCTGAGCTCGACTGGGAGTCGGGGCATCCGACGAGGGATGCAATTTATGTGAACAACAAGAATTTATAAACTTTCAGTATCCATCATACATTTGTTGCATTGTTTAATTGCAACTATGATTATCCATTAGCCATACATACAATCATTTTGACCGTTAAGGGCCGACTCTAACTTTTAGATGGGTCTACTGGCATAGTATTATTATGTGCACCTCTTACTACCTTGATCATCCTGGGCAGAGTTAGAATGTATCGGTAGTTCTTGCGGCCTCATGTCACATGAAAGGATATCCTCGAATTGTTGGTGGGGGTTGTCGTCATGCCGATGACATACTGGTCAAGTTCGGCACCTTGGAGATTCATGGGAATTACTTTGACCATGTGAAAAATTGGATTGCAACATATTTACTTTAATTCTTGTTATTATATTTTCTTTAATTTTTTATTATGCGCTAAACTTTTATGAAACCTATCTGCTCACTCACTCGAGGCTTCAGAACCTAGATTCGTTGTTGAATAAGTTAAACATGCATTAGTTATAGAAAAGGCAAGGAGTTAGAGTGATCGACGATAGAGATGAGCACCCTTATCAACAATGTAGGTAATTTATTGGTTAAATTGGTTTTAGTTATATATCCATTAGTCAGAATTGTATTTGATTTGTATTTGGGAGTTAGTTCCTCAACCATGCATTTATGGATTACTCTATATCATAATTGATGTTTCTATTTTGCATTCCCTGATCGTTTTGGATGCTCACGTGTTTCACACACCACGTGCGTGACAAATAACTGAGCATGTCAATACAATATATTATTTTTTGAAAAACATTCACTCTGAAAATGGTTTCAAAATTGGGATAATAATAAGATAAGGCTGGTTCAAAACGTCTTCTAGGGTCAACTATGTGGCCGAACACCTCGAGAGACAGTTTGGGCTAGTCGAACTACTGGTTCACGTTATGGGTGCCAACAAATTTGGTATCATAGCCTATGTTATAGAAAAGCCTAAAATTGGAAAGAAATTGAATAGGTTGAATAATTTGACCCACGTGATCTTAGAAGAGTTGGAATATAAGTCGAGGATGAAGTTGGGAAGCAAATTTTGGGAATGATATGATTGGTTTCTATGTTGGCGTATCATGATATGTTTGTGTATTATATATAATATCGTTAAATACGTCGACTCAGAAGCTTGATCCTTAACCACCGCATATTGAACAGATTTTGTAGATAGAGTTGAGACTAGTGGCTATACGTGGACTCCGAAGAAGCTGAGCAAGCGAGAATGTGTACCATACATGGTGATGCATGGCCGCAAGTAAAACGGCTCGATTGTAGTTATAATGCGACTAACTTACGTTGATTACTAAGGAAATTATTTTTAATTTTTTTTTATAACTAATTTATTCTAGTTTAACAAAACAATGTAAATTACTTTTATACTCATATATTAAGAATATCTTTATTCACAACTTCACATAGGTAATGAAATATTATGCTTTTCAACTCACTTTCTCATTTTTGTTATTTGTGTGCAATGCCTAACTAGAATAGACAAATTTCCTTCGAATCCACTTCAACCCACATCATGACGAAAAATATGATAATGTGCAAAATAAAACTCCAACTATTGGTTTGAATAATGTAAGATCCATTTTGCTTTAATGTTCCAAATCTTTAGATTCATGACCAAATAAATTTACTATCCGTACCTTCCTAATCAATAACTATCTCTCGATGTTATATATTTTACGGTTACACCGTCCATATCCGGCATAAAAGCTACGACCATGATAACTTCTAAAACCTAATATCAATAAAAATGTAATCAAGATGTTTGTAGCATTACTCTTAGAATCAATACAAACCATAACTATTGCACTTTTTTTTTATCTTTATAGTATATTCATGTTTATAGCATAACATTCACAGCATAAGATCCATTGATCGCTTAGATTAATGAGCTACTTACACTTCATTCAAACAAATATGCACATAGTGGTATTCATTGAAATCAGAGATATAATTAAATAACTTCAATTGAATCAACAAAAATGATGTCGGAATTACCATACGTTAGTCTTCAACGTCTTCTCTTCTACAAATCTTCTTAATACTCAATAATAAAGTAAACCTATGCTACTCTATGATATTTGTTGCCAATGGGTGGTAATTAGTGAGTTTACCATTTTCTAATATCTATTTATACTCATAAGACTCATTTCAAAACAATTAGAAATCCTACTAAACAATTAAACACAAAATATAACTCTAACTTTCTAATTTATTTAACCTCAGTGTGGTGTATGAGTGGTTCGACATTGTGTATACAAACCACGACATCGTGACAACTTCGTCCACTTTGTGCATTTTTCCACCTTCATTAGGCTCAACATCATACATTCCTGTCCCCTCATCCGTCCCTTGTTCTATACAACGTCGCAACTACGCCGGACATCTTGCTTACTTTTATCCTCTTTGAGTTGCTCTCCCACGTTGTGCCTTCATCTCCTACAGCATCACATATCCTTGCCACGATGTTGACCTCCATTTTATGTATTTTAGCTTTGTTTCTCCATGAATTCACCTGTTTATCTCCTTTATGCCTTGTGTACCTAAAAATATATAATTACCTTCAATTAGAGCTCGTTTCGGGATATTTATACTAAATTTACTATTAAACTATTACTATATAAGTCTAAATAATTACTTATCAAATACCTCCAAACTTAGAATTTTGCACGTCCGGAGCAAAAGTGTATTTTACTAAGTATTCTAACTACTCCTATTACTCAAGTTCATATTTATTTTACAAGGTTCATGAAGTATCCTTCAATCCAAATAGGTTCAAGTTAATATTTCACTCTAGAGTTTCTCTTTTAAAAAATTTATATTTTCAAAACATGTAACATTAACACCACATATAATTCACTTTCAAAAATTAAGAATACGTCACAACCAAGACCATTGCTACACACAAGTTCGTTTTACCTCGACACTCAAGTAGAAA
The DNA here is from genome assembly GCA_039657365.1 of Stephania yunnanensis. Classification (NCBI taxonomy): domain Eukaryota; kingdom Viridiplantae; phylum Streptophyta; class Magnoliopsida; order Ranunculales; family Menispermaceae; genus Stephania; species Stephania yunnanensis. The sequence continues at coordinate 30,867,951 of CM077582.1, read as the reverse complement.
GTGTACAATCTCATGATTTCTCATTAATCTTAAGATTCACAAATAAGCATAGATCAAATTAATTTTGGTAGACTTTAGGACTTCAAGAGTCCATAGGACTTAACGTCGTTGGAAATACAACTTAAGTCAATAAAGCTAGTAGTACTCGAGCTAAATATTTTATTTGAAGAGTTTTATTACAAGTTCCACCTTTATTATTTTCTTTTTGTCTCTCTTTTCTTTTTTTCTCCATATATTTTCTAATTGAAGGGTCCTGCTCTTTTTCTTATGGATTCTATTTTTTCCCACTTTTTTCAAACCATCAAGTTCCCTTCTCCATTTCCTGTAGAACTTATGGAACTATATAACATATATTCTTTTTATAGCTCTTATTAGCTGTTCTCACTTTCACTCCATCAAGCAAGTTAACTCCAACTTTTTTATCAAACAAGCCTAATTTTTCCCTCATAGTATTAAGTCTTTATTTACTTTTTATTATCAAATAAGATTCACACTGACTATAACATTCGTTACAAATCTAACTTTTTCCACAAGAAGTGTTCTAGTATTCTTCTTGCTTTGATTTCAAGTTCATGGCCTTCCCTAACTCTAGGTTTCAAATCATGAAATTATACTGTTGTTGCTACATTTCATATTTTTTTCAAGATTTTAAAAAAATACTCTCTTGAGTTTCAAATGAACAAGACACTTGTATCTTACTCATCCTTAATGAAAGGGATGAATTTAAATAAATTACTTATTCATTACACATTACTATATATACCTAATTTATACAACCTAAACACATTCGAATAGTAAATAAATGAAATAGAATACACTACCATTATTTCCTCTTTTAATTTCTTCAAAAATAAAATTTTAATGATCATATTTATAGTGTTTATCCTTATTTAATCATTTCTTACCACTTCTTATAGTGTAGTGTTGATGCCCCCAAACATAAATCAAATCTTGTCCTCAAGGTTTAAAAATAAGCCTAAAATGTGAAAAACAATAAAATGCAAACATATAATAATAAGATATAGTAAATCAGACTAAGCCTAGAATTTAAACAACTAAATAAGTAACAAAAATATCCTAAATATAAAAATTATCGGTATCAATATATATCTCAACTCCCTATCATCTAAAAAAGTATTAAGACTGTAACATCAAAACTACGAATCATCATCATCTCCAGTATATGATTGTGTCAAAGGATGCTCCACCTTTCGACTATACAACACATCTAGATCAAACACGTAGTTCGGTGTTGCTAGAAAGCCAAAATACCTATCTATCGGCCTTATCCGTCTACTCCTCTCATATCTGGCTATGTCCCTTCGATGATCTACAAATAACATGAAGTTTCGCTATTTGTTCAATTGGTTTTGCCCATATCTCATTAAGGCTTCAAGATACTAACCTATGTCCTCTCGGTACTCTCTCATCTTCTTAGTAACATAAAGCCTCTCTTGCCGTAGAGTCAAGTCCTTAGTGGTGGTACTAGTAGCTGTCGTGGAGAAGGTGGTGGAAAAACTTTAAGACCATCCAAGTCCTGCTCTCGTAGAAGTGGATCTTCAAACTCGTAGCCTTCAGTGAATTCTTGTTGGTTATCCTCATCCTCTTCATATCCTTCATCTTGCAATTCTTGGCCTAAAGCTACTGTTGTTGAGTGATCTTCTTGCTAGTTAGCTTTAACAATTTGGCCTCGATTCTATTGCACTCGACACTCTCCCTATCATCCTCAGAGTCTTGGCAACAAGTTGGTGATTTCAGTGTGAGCATGAACTCCTCATCTATGGATGGTTAACCTCGATATCAAGTTCCTCATCCTAAAGCAATCGCACTCAGACCTTCAAGCACATTTGAGTAATCAAAATTGGAAACAAAAGTTTTTTATTTCTCTCGATCATATTATATTCCCTCAGGTTCTTATGGATGATCTCGCTGATGTTGATCTCCATGTTCTTTGTAATCATAAACAAATAAGCCGACTTTGGCTTGTTGATCTCACCATGCTGAGAGGACAAGTATAATGAAGCACCAAAAAAATGTTGCAACATTCTTTTGACTTTTCTCATGCTCACCTCTTAGTGTGCTTCGAAATATTCTCAGCTCCCATTACCCATCCTTATGGCCCTTGGACAACTAATGCTCACTCTATGACTCTAAAAAAATATAGGTTATAGGGTTTATCATATAAATTATCAGGGAAACTTAGGTCGACTCTAGCCATACTTAAGTACTATAACCGTAAATGTTATTAATATCACATACATTAAAGGAAACCATCACCTCTCTAACTTTCACAAGATCACCCTTTTTAGTAAACTTTGCATTGGCGTAAAATTCGTACACAATTTCACTCATTCTATGAACCTTGTTCTCCCTTTAGTCTTGAATGAATTGCTCCCAACCTTGTTTCCTAATGAAGTTGTTTACTATTTTATCATATTTAGCCTGCAAATTTATTCCTCTTTAGCAAATAAAATCTCTATGGTTATTGACCACGTATCTATCCTTTGCCTCTCTACTAACGATATATTGAAAGGTCTGGGTTATTAAGGATGATACCTCAAAATCATTTGCTCTCACTTCGATTACTTGACTTGCTTGCCACCTTCTTCTTGGCATTTTTCTCAAAATTCAGATAACAATACAACTAGCAATATGGGTTTTCAAATCACCTAAAATCAAGATTTTATAGTATAAGGATCATTCACATGCCAAATAATGCAAAACACATATACTAGGTCTCCATCAGTCACATTAATGCCCAACATTCTCGCAAATTGATAATCTATGCAACAACCGCATATCCATAATTAATGCAATTTCATCAAAATTTCTCAAAAATTTCAAGGCATAACTAACGAAATTGTAAATTTACATCAATACCAGACTATTTTTTGTTGTGGAATACTCCTTCAAGCCTCTATCAATCCATGTGTCCTCACTTTACTCACTTGCTAAAATCTTAGTGCTCCTTTAAATCAAAGCCCTAGCTCTCCTCTTCGTGAAAATCCACAATGCACTTTCTCTTTTCACTTTAACTCACTTGAAACTCTTTTTACTCGGTTAGAAATGATTAATCTTAGGTTCTAGAGGAATGTATGTTTGTTTGGTAGTGAATGGAGTAGGTTTCAAGTGTGCAATACTATGATGAAATGGGGTTTAAAACACCTTTTATCGACATTGGCGTCATCCCTTATAGGGCACCATGACATCACTGTGATGGCATCGACTATCCTATGTAGCTTTTTTGTGCACTGGTTCGCACCATGCTGGCACCCTGCCTTATATCCCACGACACCATGTGATAACACATATGGCTTTGACATGCCTTTCCATTTTTTGCATATATTTTTCTGTTTAAATACCTATTTGGCCTTTTTTCGACTTTATGTATTACATAAGGTGTCAAGGTCGCGTGAAATCTATGTATATATTAAGTATTTATAAAATCTTACTTGTGATTTTCCCATGTACTTCCTATTTAACTCATTTGCTCTTTTAAGCTCTTTACCGTGTTTATCAAGAAATTTCCATTCTGATGAATCGTCACCTAACAAATGGTCATTCCTGCACATTTAGAACAAATTTTCAAAAGTTAGAAACTGTAACGTTTTGATTGTTCTTAACCAAACTAACTAAATAAATACTAGACTGAGATTAAAAAACATGAAACTTAAAAACCCAAAGATGCCTCCTAGTAGTCCTTAGTTTAAGTCGAGATACACCATTTGTAGATCGGAGATAATAATATCATTTCCATTTAGATGTACTTCTTGCCTATCACTAAAGATAATCTTCTCACATCATTAAATTCATCGATACTTGCTGTGATTTTTTTTCTCTTTGTGTGCAATGCATCATTGGCAGTGTTCAAGAATGGTCGCATAAGTATCATAGACGCGTCATCATCCATATTGTGATCCATAAGCTTAAAATCTGTAATGGATATGTATCTTCCAATTTTCACATGCACATTGAAGACTCTCCCAATGGCTGGTACTAAGTTTCCTTTAACACTTGCATATTTATTATATCGGGATAATTGATCTTCAAATCAGCATGTAACATGTCAATTATTGGCATGAAATTGACTGAGGCTCTCGTATCACATAAGACATTTCTAAAGTGGTCCCCATCAATGCTTATTGGAATGCATATATCTCTTGGATCTCTCCTCTTAAGTTTGAAGTCTCGGTATGAACTTAAACTTTGGTTTCGACTTCCTTGGAATTGCCTTGATATTATTTCCTATCGATGCTTCTTCAGAAGGTCGTTCATCTTTTTGTTTAGCACTCCATTATTTCTTTCACTTCTTTCAATTTTTCAGGACATTGATATGATGTTGCTTAAATCCTATAAGTTCATATTTCCTCACTTCTATTCCTTTCTCATGCATCATTTCATGTTTCCTTATAGCCAAAGTGTTGACTTATTCTAGCTTGTATATCATTTGGCTTTTCTTGGCTCATTCATTGCCATAGTTCTTATTATGTGAATATCACTAACATTCTCTTTGGGATTTATGATAATGTTACTCATAAATTGTCCTTCCTTCCTTGAATTCAAGGAAATGGCTAACTGACCAATCTGTTTCTCCAAGTTCGTAATGGATTGCGATATCTCATCATTCATTATCTTTATATTTTGCTTCGCATTTTCCATCTTTTTCTCCTGCTTCTCATAACATTCCTTATTGCTTGTGATCATGGTGTGCAAGAGTTTCTCAATCGACTTCAATGAACTCATCTCTTCACTTTGCCCTTGCTTCCCTTGTTGGAGTTGTTGATCAAGGCGTGGAGATAACTTGAGTGCATTATTAGGATTTCCATATTAGAAGTTGTGGTTGTTATTGTATCCTTGATAAAACCTTAGGGGAGCCGTTACTCTCGATCTGAAGTTGTTTCCATAGCCTTGGTTATTCATGAAGTTGACTTTTTCATACTCCATTCCATACTACATGTACATTTGGTTGACCACCATGGCTTGGTGATTAATGGGTTGTTGTATCCACTGCATTTATGGATTTTTTTGTCCAATATGAGGCTTTTCCATTTGATTGCATAAGTTAGATAGTTGTGCCAAAATTACAGCTTGTGAATCAATCTCATATGTGCCTGCTGGTTTCCTCACTTTGGACAATTTTTGGTTGTAGAGTTCAGAGATATAAGATATAGGAGATCTAATGCTCCGTCCTCATCATTTGTTAGTACATAACTACCTATTGTGGTATCTACCAGTGCTCTAGTGTTGTGGTTCATCCTATAGTAGAAAATTTGAATTTTGTCACTCTGGTAATGTGCACAATGTCTGTGACAACCCCTTCCAAAATTAGAGCACTGTTTGGCCTAATCCTGTCATTAAACCTTAATCGTACTATGTAGGACTTAACAATGAATTAGTCAGCCTCTTTTTTCAAATGAGCATCTTCTTATCTTATGTCAATTAATAAAGCAGAGTTAATTAAAAGTTATACAATTTATAATTTATTCAACGAAAGTCTTAACAATTTATTAGAAGCTTTCAACATAAATCCTAATTATGTGGAAAACCAGGAAATAAAGATCACATGCTTGTATATATATATATATATATATATATCTAAATGAAACAACAATAATATATTATCATGTATCTGGTCAAGGTATTATCTCTCATCCCATAATATATAACTCCAAAAGTGTATTAAAGACATATATAAAATTCATACAACAAAATCAAAAACCTAAAAAATCTAATGTAGCCGCACTCCATTGGCTCAGAGGTAGTCATCGATCTTCTCCTTGCCCAGTCTGCTACTTGATGGATCTACACCCACTATCATAAAAAGGGTGATGAGTACATGAAAGTAGAAAGTAACACCGACAGATAATCGTTTACATTTCCAAATATACAACAAGTATCTTAAAGCATAATAATAGCAAGTAAGCTAAAAAGAAATCATGCTATGGCATACTCCAGTTAATCCATATGAAACTGGCACTCGATTAAGTAGTAATGATTTAGGGCCGGTCAGTCGTAAGTTACATTACATCAACCTTATACCACTATTTAGGGCATTCATAATATCATGAATACCTTCACATCCTCACAATTTCCCATCTTATATATAAATACTCACAAGTGACCCTCACAAGTGATGTATACTTATCAACAACCTTTGGTCTCATACCCCGTGTGCTGTACAAGTTAGTGGTGAGATCCCAACAACCCCGAAAGTCTAGTGACCCTATATGCTACATACATCTCTATCATATCATGGTCCTAGATACAAGAACTACTCTCAAAACCCAAGAAATGACATGGTTTGTGAATCCAATAACGTAATTGCATATCTAATGCACAAAAGAAAATAGATTACAATACCATTTAACACCCACCTAATATCATGATATTTCATTTGACTAAATGTCTCAACAATTAAAAATGATATAGCATATGATTTAGAGTCAATGAAACAATTAAACCAATAATCAATACGATGTTAGCAAACTCATGAAATGAGAGAGGAAAGAAGTCATGATACTTAGAGTACAATAGGCATATTGGTCCAAATGATTGGGAATGAATAACAATACAAGCATGAAATGTAAATAAATACCTCGATCAGTTTACTTACAATCCATGAAAATTTCCTAGTTACTCCAGCCTTTCAACACCTCAAAACACGTACCTGAACCCTCGAGACTTTTCATTAGGTTCCTGATTGCATTTAACATGTTTTTGAATGTGTTTAGACCTTTACTTAGGGTATTAAACTTATATATAGTGTTTAAGTTATAATTAGAAAATTGTAGATTTTGTGCTATTAGAGCACCAAATGTAGGGTGACATGTCTAGCGCTCCGGTGACCTCATTAGTGAGCTAGTCTACTTGATTAGCGCGCTACTTACGAGTAGCGCACTAGTTAGCACATCTAGCGCGCTATGTGCAGTAAAACCCCAGAATTCTGCACTTTGAATTCTTAGTTTTATCCATATATAGCCAACTTGAAAACCTTAGGATCTTTTTCTAACCTACCAGAGACCCAAAACAACTAGTAAAACCATTAGAATAACTAGACTTCAATATTTTCATTAATTCATCAAATTAAACTAAGTTCCAAATGTAAATAAAATTACTTGGTAGTAAACACAACTTAGTTTGATCTACTCCTTCAAATCCACAAGATTTCCTCAACGATTCTTGCTGATCTCCTCTAATTTTTCTTCTCCAACTTCGATTATCTTCTAAGTTTGGAAATGAAATGAATTGCATGGGTTGATCTATTTAATCTTATATATTAAGATAAGGTTGATTAATAGCCATTAATCTTTATGTATACACATATCTCGAAGCTAATCTAATGGACTACATCTTGACACATTTCTACTAACTCATCATTAACTCCTTCAAATTAACATAATTTGAAACCCAATTGGTCTTTTGATGCGTCATTACATATATTGAGAATCATCAAATGGCTATTGTTTTGACTTAACTTAGGTTACATTTAATGTAAAATCAACTATAGCCACTCTAAATTACTATTTAAACTACACTAAGCTTAAATCAACTTACCACATCACTCTTTACCTCGGTCCCAAGTCGGCATGAATCTCGAGGCATATCCCCACTCATATCTCGATACTTAAATAAAAGTAGGAGTGACTTAATAGCCTACACCTATACAATACACTAAACATAAACCATAACAAATCTAACACATACCTCAGCCACATCGCCTTAGTTACTACATGTATCTCGATGCAGATCTCACTTCATTGGTCAATGATCCTGATTAAGGAAATTAAATTAGGATTAAGAATTTGGGTCATGACAATGTCACACTTCTCCAAGAAATTCTCTACAATTGGATCTTCATTAGCTAGCCCATTGAATAAGCTATTTTGCACCATGTTGATTAGAGATATTCTTAGTTCGAAGTCGATGGTGTTGGTTAGAAGCCTCATCACTCCGTTGTAAGTCTGTTGAACTTTTGGCTTGAAGTAATCATGAAGACATCTCTATCCTTGCACTCTGTCATGCAATACCATGTAACCTTCGGGTTGGTTATTCCCTCCACTCCGGCTGGTTTCATGCTTGATCCTCAGCCATCTTGATTCATTTCTTTTTATTTCAAATCTTAGGTTCGTAAGGCACTAAGTCCTTCTCTCCTTTGCTACACATGCACTAATTATCCCTGAAAAGAAAACATAGAAGATTAAGTGCAGATTACATACTTGAAACTCAAACCTTTTATTTTTTTCTTTTTTTATAAATTTGAAACTAAACTACTTAAAATAAAACTTAGCAACTTTTCAAACTAACTAAGTCTAAATGGCTACCTATCACAAGTAACAGCGCCAAAAACTTGTTACATGGCCGCAAGTGTAATGGCTCGATTGTAGTAATAGTATGACAACCTTACGTTGATTATGCATATTATCCTTAGGGTAAGGAAAGGGGTATGTAGTTAGAGTTACCTATTTAAAATTGCTAGATTGCTAAGAAAATCATGTTTAATTTGTTTTTACAACTAAACTATTCTAATCTAACAAAACAATGTAAATTACTTTTAAACTTTTATATTAAGAATATCTTAGTTCGCAACTTCACCTAGGTAATGAAATACAACTCACTATCTTATCTTTATTATGTGTGTGCAATGCCTAATTAGAATAGACAGGTTTCCTTCAAACCCACCTCTAAATATTTAGATTCATAAAAAATTAAGTACTTTCCGTGCCTCCCTAACTAATAACTATACCTTGATGTTTTATATTTTTTAGTTGTATCATCTATATCCGGCTTAAATGCTTTAATTGCCATGACAAATTTTAAAAATTAATATCAACAAACACGTGATCAAGATGTTCATAGGATTACGCTCAGAGTCAATACAAATTTTAACCATTGCACATTTTATCGTTACAATCTATTCATGTATATATCGTACCATTCATATAATTTTTCCCATCGATCCTTAAGATTAATGAACTAATCACACTTCATTGAAGCAAAAATGCACACATTGGTAATTATTGATATCAGTGATATAATTAAATAACTTCACCTAAATCAATATAAACAATACCCGAATCACCACACGTGAGTGATCAATCTCTTCTCTTCCACGTATCTTTTTAATACTCAATAATAAAGTAAACTTATACTACCTTATGATATTGGTTGCTAATGGATGATAATTGGTGAGTTTACCACATTCTAATATCTATTTATACTCTTAAGACATGTTTGCAAACAATTAGAAACCTTACTAAACAATTTAACACGAAATAGAACTTTAACTTTCTAATTTCTTCAGCTTCTGCGCTGTTTGTAAGTGGTTCAACGCAACGTGCATAAACCCACGATACTATAACGGCTTCTACCACTTTGTGCATTTCTTCCTCCTTCAGTAGGCTCAGCACTCTGCATTCCCATCCCTGGTGTCGTCCCCTACCCTACCGACGATGGCACTGCACCAGCCATCATGTCCATTTTTTTCCTTTTCCTTTCCTCTCCTATGTTATGCATTCATCCCCCACACTATGCCTTCATCTCCAACACCATTACGCATCCTTATCACGACATCAAACACTTATTTATATATTTTAGCTCTGTTTCTTCATGAATTAACTTGGTTATCTCCATTTTGCCTTGTGTAGTTGAAAATAAATAAATATCGTAAATTAGAGCTCCTTTCAGGATATTTAAAGTAAATATACTACAAAACTAATACTATATAAGTCTAAATAACGACTTATCATTATGGCATGAGAATTTATCACTCTAGTAAAGTCTACTGGAATGTAGAAGTGATATGACTCGATTGATTCGAGTCGCATGGATAGGTTCTGTTATTATGGAAATCGCCGGTTACTGTAAAATAAAATTCTAAATATCTGAGAATTAATAATTCAAATTGTGACCTCAACAATTACTGGTTATGAAGAATGGTATTAGAGATACCTAGAAAAAATCTCTCTAGCAATCAAAAATGCGTAACGCCGGTCTCGAGGATATTTAGAAATATTGGAATGCAATTGGGTGGATGTCAAAGGAAGATAAAAACGTCACCACCGATGGTGATATAACATTCTTAAGTGAAAATGATGCAAGCCAGAAGTAAAGACTCGACACTTAAAAGAGCAAAAAATGAGATAAGCAATTCACAAGATGGAATCATTGATGAAAACTCAATAAAAAATTGAAAATTTAACTCATACAATTGATGTTAATAGTGGAGCTAATAATTTAAAATAGTTATGGCCACCAGTACTTTAGGAAACTCTTAGGCAAGTACAACCTTGACCAGAGAGACTTGGAGGATTATGGAACCCTATGAGGATCTAGATTAGGTAATATGACAATATTAGTTATGATTGAGTGTGTCATGTTGCAAAAGTGAATCGAGTAGGTAGAAAAAGATATGATGGTAAATTAAATTCTTATTAAAGGAAGGATGTGTAACTTATGTTACGCATACCTAAGTTATGTATCTATCTTCTAATACTTGACTCACATGATAGTAATGAAGGTAAAATAGGTTTGACTTTCATACAATTTGTTTTGCATACTTTATGCAACCATTACGATCGGAAGACTTGAAGGTAACTCTAGAAAATCTTATGTGTTTACTAAGTAATGGAGTGTAAGGAAACGTCGATTCATAGACTTACAATCTTTGTGATTTGGTGACTAAGGTAAACCAAGTTACATGGAATTCACTAAGAAAGTGTAAGTATCATTTAGTTTCCAAGGCATCAAAAAGAAATGTGCAAAGGTGAATGGAAACCTTAATGAGTTGTTAATGATTGAGTACTTAAATATGAGGGCGTGGCAATTGCCAATGGAATTTTTGACATGTTTCCAATAACTTAAATTGGAATTGTTTACTTAAGGAAATGTGATATTGGTGTGAGTCTAATAGTTTGAAATTTTACATTAATCGTAACCCTAGGAAGGTTAATACTATTAGAATACCAATATGATGAGAGAATTACTCGATGAGTATTGGATAATGAATTGGGTGCCAACTTAAGGTCTGTATAAGACCGATCGAAGAAGTAATAGGCCAAAGTTCATAATATGTCGTACAACTATTTTTTACGATACGGTGGGCATGCCTAGTTGGTTTTATGCCCCATACAGACTTGAGATATTGTGTAGGAGAAATGAGAGCAAGTGATAGGGTGTGGTGATATTAGATTTGCGTCCATTAAGAACAAGAATAATGACTAAAACAATTAGAAGTGAAACATGACAAGTAGTCGGGAACACGTCTTCTTTGGAGATTGTGGGTACTTTAGACTTGATCGATTCGAGTTAACAAATTCAAACTGTGACCTCTCATAAAGGAATTATTGAGAAATTGCCAGCATCCAGGTTTAGAAGAGTTAGTGATTGATGGTTACGGTATTCAGGAATGGCAATTGGATTAAACACTAACCTTTAGATAAGGTAGAATAACTTTGGATTGACGAAGAAGTATCAAGATGAATGGAACGATCAAATATGATGTGAAATAGACTTCTTGGCCCTGATCAAGCAATAAAGTTGTTGTGTTAGACTGGTAGTTCACGAGACTTCACTTTAATGCATGAATTCACACTCTAATATGAAAGGGATGGTGGGACGCCTCCACTTATGAAGGTGGAAATGAATGAATTTACAATGTGAAGAGTTATTACCTTACCAAGATATGTGGGACAGATGCGAAACAATTTCTAAGGAATATTGATGCACTAAATTGTTAAGATTGCAATCTTAGAGAATGTTATGGGACCCAATTGAACAAAAAGGAGTGAAAATCCCCTAAACTTAGGAAAAAAGTACTTGAGATATGCCTTTGTGACTTGGAAGAAAATGGAAGTTAAGGAATTTAAAATCCTTAAACATAGTCCGTGTAATTTAACATGCGGTCTCATCATACCACAACCATGTGTAGTGAGAAGTTTGGTGTATTTAAAAGAATAAAAATCCTCGTTTGTAAGATACCTATGAATTTAAGGTACAGAGGTGTGCCTTGGACTTTTATAGTTGTCTGATAGAGTATATATGTCGAACTGGTTAGAATGGGGTAAATATGGGAATTTATTCCAAGATGAAAATGAAAGCTATGTTAAGGCTAGTTCATTTAACTGTAGAAGAGTTAATTTGGCTTAGGAAGCCTGTAATTGGTTGGTATTATTTACTACACAAGATGACTACAATACTTAGCAATCTTCGAGTCATATGAACAACAGAATGAAACAAAAGTCAAACTCGATAAGCGTTTGTTTGGTTCTAGATCATAACAGTGTTAGTTGATGGTTGTTATCAAAAACATTGGTTGGGTTCTCCACGACGATGGATTTTTTTATCGTTATATTGTGCGATTGTCACTTTAGAAAGCTTAAATAACAAATTTGAAGACTTGAAAAGTCTATTATGTTATGTGTTGATCACTCAACATGTTGAGTGCGATTAGTAACGAACCTTTGATTTTATTTCCACTTCTGATATCTACAGATGGAATTGGGCATGCCAAAGAGAGACGAGACCATGAATTCCATGCAAAAGGGAAATGTGTACCCTGCATGGTGAGGAGATTCATCGTCAGATTGGTGGGTTACTATTTTGGTCTGAACTTACTGCAGTGGATCTTAGTGATTGACATTATATTAACTAATACTTGGAAAATGTTAGTCAACAAAACGTTATTGATGATTGAGGTAAAGGAACATAACAATATGAATGTGATGAATGCATTCAAATGGGACAAACATTAACTTATAAATAATGATGCTTGGAGAGCAACACTAATAATTCTCGCGCGAGACAGAAATCATGGACTATAAAACATGAAACTGGAGTCCATATTTCCTAGTTTTGTTTAGCGATTCTAAGTGTACAAGAATCGTTGGAAAATCGCTAGGTATAAAATCTAGTTTTTTACTTGATTCTTTGGTGAATTTTCGTGCAATCTTTTCACTCGGTCAATTCATTCATTTTCTTTCCTTTTCACTAATTGCTTCAAATATTCCAAATATCACCTAAAATATCAAAAAATTAGAGAACACACAGAGTAATATAGTTTTTTCACCTAAAATCATCCTGAAATGTACTATAAGACATTTGTAATTATTAACTTGTTAAATAACCCCAAACTCAGCACTTTGGCGTCCCGAGCAAATGAATACTCTCAATCAAATTCTCGTTTCTTCCCTCGTTTTGAGTTCATAATTACATACTCCTATTCTAGAACATAAATGATCTTTTGATAGAAACATATTACCATCACGAATAAAATTCATGATATAATAGAAAGATTTAAAGAACAATACCCTTTATATAACAACTTAACCTCAAGTTATGCAACGCACCTTAGAATTTAAAGTTAACCAATCGCCAAGGTTAAGCCACTACATAGGTTTTCTCAATGTCCACTGACAAACATCAAGCTTACGATGACTAATATAGAATCTCAGGATACAAAAATCAATCAATCAATCTCATTTTGAAACAATATTTAAAATATCACTACAATCGATGTCGCTAAGAAATCTTGTTCACCAATAATCATCATTTTATATCCGTTTGATTGAATATTGGAACACGATATACTTCGCTAAACTTAGCTATAAGACTCGAGCTAAATCTTTCATTTAGAAGATTTTTAATAATTATCCTTCCATTTTCTATAGATCGCTCTTTTTTTTAATATGAATATATTATTTATCTTCATATTGTATTCATAAGGTTCTCTACTCTGTTTCCTTTGGATACTATTATATTATTTTATATAATAATTCTTTATCACTTTTTCTCACCACTAGATTCCTTGCACCATTTACTTTAGAATCTGTCGATCTCTCTATTTTTTTCTTTATAAACTCTTGTTAGTTTTTCTCACTTTCACCATAGTCAAGGAATATTCTTTAAGACTTAGTAATGTTTATTGGCTATTTCCCATTTTTCTCCTTAATTATGGCTTATGTTCTTTTCAATACATATATAGATATATAAAGACTTGACCAATAGATTCTGTATACCAAGATTCTTAGAATTCTGTCTTTTCATCTTGCACTATCATTTCGATCTTCTACCCATTGCAATGTCTATCACATAGCAATCAATCACCTATAAACTCGTATAATGTATACACAACCAAGGTTAAGTCAAATATGATATAACAATTCATTTCTATTCAAAACCTTTTATTTTCATGGGTAATAATATATCACTTCTATTTTTCACATTTCTAGGTAGTATAAATGAAAATAAAGAAATGTTACCGGTGAAAAGTTTTAAAAGTTTTTAGTCAAATAAACTCTACCTCTCGAGTATGCCATACTTGGCTACTTTATAGTTTACGTCACCTACAAACCACCAAACTCATTCTAAACCTTGTCCTCAAGGCTTAAAAAGTTAGTCGAATTTTCAACAAAACAAAACATACATACTTCATGAAGCATAAAAGAATAAAATATGAAATATAAACTGCTTTTCAAAATTAAACTAATAAACATCATATAAAAGAGACACAATGGAGTAAAGTATTCATTTCTCGATAAAGGTTCAAATAGAGTTGACAATTCACATGTACAAGCAAATACTGAAAAATTACAAAGTAATATGCGCATAAGTAAATTCCTCGTCACTCTCTTTAACTTTGTTATCATTCCTCACTGTAGTAGGTTACAAAATGTAGTTATTTGTATGTTAATCAGCTCTTGATGGCAATCTAGATCGCATCAAAGAAACATCAATGCTCCCCTATGATCTATAAAGTGCTCCATCCTCCTTTTTGACTTGGAATGATGGCGTACCAAAGTTCATTCATTCTCTTTAAACATCTCGTTACTCCTCAAGATTTTGTTTCTCATTACGCCGAGAAACTAAAAATATGTATTTGAAAAATCCTTTCCTTTTAGCTTTTGCTATGGATGTAGAACTGCACTTTGCCACCAGAACAAGTACTTGAACCATAGACGTTGCTCCCCTCAATTCTTCTTATGTGCTTGTCTGGATTCTCAACCTAGTAGTTTGGTCTTCGATTCTAGACCACCTTATATCATTGGTCTCTCTTTTATCTTTTGAATTGTTATATCCATTGACGACTCTCATACTTTTAGTTATAGTGTCTATGATAGTCCTTTGAAGTAGCACATGAAATTCCATCTCAAGGGAACTAACCTTGGTCTTCATATGTAGCTGAGTGATTAAAATTGGGAATGGCAAGCCGTCATGCTTCAAAGTTGCCATTGCCTATCTCATTACTTCGTAGATTATATATCCAACGTCGATATATGCATCTTCTTAACAATGTGATAAAGTAGAGCAGCTTTATAGTTCTTCACTTTGAATGTTGTTTAGTGGGTATAGGCAGGCATCTTTGATGTATATCCAACATTTGGTGGATTTCCTAAAATTAGTGGTTTAGATGAAATTTGGGTGACAATTTGTCTCGAGAGCAAATCCCCATTTAGGAATTACGGTTAAGGCTTTTTGGATTTGTCTAGATGGGTAAAGTTCCTTAAAGATGTAATGTATGTTAGGGTAGTCAGAATCCCCTCTAATGCGTCCGAAAGTATATAGTGTCTGTTCAATGCCTTGGGTGAAGTATCATTCTTTTTATGTGACCAATCACTTCATTATGGTTTCTAATCATATATCAGTTCGCGAAAAATTAGCGAACTAACGTTGAGCATCCTCTATCTAATCTACTTCTTAATCCCTAAGAATGTGTTACCACTCTCTTTCCCATATGAGGCTCACGATTGTGTCTTCATATTTGTTAACATTTCAAATTTAGAGTCCACTCTCGGGTATGATAACAACTTTCATATCTTGAAAGTATTTGTTAAGTGATTATTTATACATGTATATAAGTTAATTTGTAGTGTACTTAGCATAAATATCCTCAAATGAGTGTTTATTCGTGGTATCATTGCATTTTCATGTAATTAAGATGTATTGTAATGATTAAAGAAAAATTAGAAGAAACGGAGCAAAAACCAACAAAATCAGAGTTGGCATTGTGGAAGCATGCATTAACATTGTGGGGAGATTAGGCATGACGTGGGGAGACTAGGCACAACATGGGAGAGAAAAATAAATGAAGAAAAGAAACTCAGGAGGTCTAGCATAGTGGTAACGCCATGGCACAAAAGGGACAGCGCAAATACACTGAAGGGACAGAGCCGAGGCTCCGAAAGCTCAAAAACACATAACGAAGTTGTGGCATTGTAGCGGTGCTACGGCTTAACATACATGGCGCTGAGGCAGTAAGTGTAGCGCTAACTTCATTGAAATTAGAAAGAAAAGCTTTAATTCAGGTTAAATTATAATTTAGGGTTTCTAATTATCATTAGGGAGTATAAATAGGTGTTAGGACGTGGTAGACAAGGAAGAGGCAACTACATAGAAGGGGGTTAGCATTTATTAAAGTATTTTAACATAGAGTTTAAGTATTAAGGAGTTTTTCTTAGAGAAACGTTGAAAACTCCTTGTTTGCAATCAATATTTGATTTCATTAGTAATTCAAGGAAATATCTATATTCATTTCTATTTTGCAATAAATTATATATTAAGTTGTGACGTGTCTGTTTCAATGATGTACGAATAGTCTATTTATCTTAGGGATCAAAGGATCTTATTGTATGAATGTTATGCTTTGAAATATGAATAAAAATTAATAATAAAAAGTTTAATAGTTAAAATTTGTATTTATTTTGAGCATAATGCTTTAGACATCTTGATCACGCGTTTAATGAACTTAGGCTTTAGGAATTATCATGACCATTAAAGCTTTTAATCTGGACATGAATAGTAAAATCTTAAAATATACAACATCAAGAGATAGTTGTTGATTATAGATGCGCTGATTGTAAACTTAGTTGGTTATGAATCTAATGATTTGAGGTTTAAAGCAATATGGAACTTATATTATTCACACTGATGGGTGGAGTTCTGGTTAGCACACTATAATCTTCTCTGTCAGAATAGTGGGTTGAAGTGGATTTGAAGGAAATTTGTATATTCTAGTTAGGCGTTGCACAAAACATATTGAGATGTAAGCATGGATGCAAAGCATAGTATTAAATTACCTAAGTGAAGTTTTGAACTAAAATATCCTCAATATAAGAAGTCAAATAAAGTTTAAAAGTGATTTGTTAGATAGTTTTGATTATAATAAAACACATTAAAGGTGAATCCCTTAGCAATACTTCAAGTCAAGTAATACAAAACTTTTGCGATAACCTTTCCCTAATGATGATATCCGTAATCAATGTAAGTTGATTGCACTATTACTACAAGCTAGCCATCATATTGGGGCGCGTATCAATATCTATTTTGTGCTTTGGTAGTAACAAATATCACAAAATCACAAGGGACTTTTGTGCTCGGATCTAAAAGATTTAATTCCTCATAAAAGCTATATGAGGTTTGTGGTCTCAATTTAGTCCTATTGGGTCTTGATTAACTAATACTAATTTTTGTGGATTGGATGAATATTTGTTGGCTCGGGTGGTTCTTTGATTTTTCTACTATAATCCCTTTTTCTTTCTCTTGTGCACTACTTCAACCTCTTCCACTACTACATTTTGTCTTACTAATCAAATCACTACTTTGAATCGGTAAATCAACATCATGTATTTGACATAAAAATTGATTAAATGTAAGCAATTTGTTGAAAATCAAATTGCTATCGAGAAATTCAAAAAGATTATACATAAGTAGATTTATATAAAACTCATTTTAAAATTACGGGATTCAAGTACAAGACCAAATTAATCAAATGTTCTTTCGAAAACACATGAATTACACCTTCAATTTGGGGAAAATTCAATTTCCAATATTTTCGAATACTATTTTGAAATTTCTATATTTTAAATATCATGGAATTTCTAAATCAACACTAACTGCTATTGCAATATCCAATCCAAAATAATTCATTCGATGTATTTAAATGGAGTTCATTAAAATTTTTGAAATCAATTTGATGAATTTTCAACAATCCAACAAAAAATGAAGTTTCATCAAAATAAAGTGTTGGGGTAGTGATGTTTACCTTTTTCAGAGCGAATCTATTAAGATATGCACCATTGAACTCCTTTACCTTGGTATTCCAAGGTCCAAGTCGAAATTTTCCAAACCTTAGCTTGGATCTACTATCTCAAATTTGATGTTTTTGGTGTTGAACGAAGCTAGATAAAGGTAGGAATTGCTTAAATATACTAAGATTAAGCTTAGGAGGGTTGAGTCTTGGCAAGAAATAGAAATTTTTGTGAAAGGGTGCAATAGTTTGGTGATGTAAGTGAGGTGCTTTGTGTGGTGATTTTAGGGTTTTGATTTTGAAAACAAAAAATTGCGCCAATCGATTCTTGTGTAGTGTAATCGCTCAAAATTGCTATGTCAATCGGTATAAAGTGAGTTGTTATTTCAACCGATTAAGATAGCGATTCTTGTATAAGGTGAATCACCAAGATTTGCTAGACACCAAATTTAAGCCAAAGTTCATGTGTTGTGCTACTAATTTTGCCAGCAATTCCCATTGTTATTTGCAAGCACTAAGGATTTACCATGCCTCAATTATGTTGTTTTTACAATTTAATCTCATATATAACTTGTATATCCTTCCTAAAGGTGAATGTAAAGGTGAGATTGATTGAGGAATTTAAAAAAAAATCATAAATTTGATGGGAATATGTACTTAACTACTAATTTTATTAATGAAATAGATAAAACAAATAAGCACATTTATAATGCGAACTTATATAAAGGCCATAAAAATAAAGAAAAACAAATCGATCATCCCCCTTCTTTATAAAGCTACTTCAGAGCATGACTTCCAAAGTAATTCCAAAAGCAAGTCCAAAGAAGAAAGAATAAAAACAAACTATACTAAAGCTAAAAATCTTACTAAAAATTTAGATTACTTAAAGAACTAACGATTATTGGCTGCCTCCTACAGAGTGCTATTTTTATAGTCATTTGCTCGAATGACTTAAGAATCAATGTTCGTTTGATGTGAACAAATTGGTCTTCGCTTCAAGTGGTTCCTCATTGTGAATGTCTTAACTAACATATGAAAAATGTCCGTCATCATTGATCTCAATACTTATACTAAATTTCCCTTCTTCCATATCGTCGCAAAGCTTTACCTCATTTGAAAATGATACATCATCATCACCCATCCTTAGTGTAACTATGCACTCAGGTACGTCGATTATAGATAAGGCATTTGATAAGAACGTCAACCAATAAAGGTTTAGAAATACCCATAGAGGTTTGAAAATGCTTTGGGGAGATTGGATTGACTTAGTAAACATAACTTTTCAACAAAATTTTAAAATTGAAATGGATGCCAATGGGTTTGAAAAGAAGCATGCTTGTGCCAATCTTCAAAAATAAATGAGACATTCAAAGTTGTTCAAACTACCGAGGATTTAATATTATGAGTCGTGTTATGAAACATTTGTAGAGGATAATTGACAAAAGGCTAATGAGAGAAAAGACAATATCAGATAATCAATTTGACTTCATGCTTAGGTATGAAAGTGAATTTCCTTGTAAGAAGATTGCTGAAAAATATAGAGAAAGTAAAAAAATCTTCATATGGTATTTGTAGATTTATAAAAAACATATAATAGGGCTCCTAGAGACATTCTTTAGTAGGTTCTAAAAAGAAAAGGAGTGCATGCTAGATATATAGATACTATAAAGGATATGTATGATGGAGTAGTATTGAGTATAAAGACATTTGGAGGAGCTACAAAAAAATTTCCATTATAATAGGACTACATCAAAGATTGACTATAAGTTCATATCTTTTTACTTTAGTTATGGATGTACTAACTAGGCGTAATTAAGAGGATATACCATTGTATATGTTATTAGTAGATAATATTGTCTTAGTAGATGAAATAATAGATGGGGTGAATACGAAACTACAACTTTAAAGGAATGCATTAGAATTTAAAGGCCTTAACTTGAGTAGTACGATGACCAAATACATGCACTGTGAGTTTAAAAATACAAGACACCGAGATAATAGAGTTTTAAAATTAGGAGAAGTAGAAGTTCCTAACCTGAACCACTTTAGATACCAGGATCCATCATACAAAATGATCGTAATATTAAGTATGATGTCACATATAGAATTCAAGCTAGATGAAAGAAATGGCGTAGTGCAACAGCGGTGATTTGGAATCAAAATTTTCCTACTAAGTTAAAAGGAGAATTTTATAGGACTGCAATTAGGCTAGTTATGCTCTATGTATGAATGTTGGGCACTAAAGCAAAAACAATTACATAAAATGAACGTAGCAAAAACGAGTGGATATGTGGTAAAACTGATAAATATAGAATAAGAAATATAGAAATTGAAAGACAAGTAGGAGTAGCACCAATTGACACAAAAATTAATGAATGGTGGTTGCGGTGGTTTGGTTACCTGCAAAGATGGCCTTTAAATGCCTCTACTAGAAAATTTGACTCAATAGAAATAATAGAAATATGACGAGGTAGGGTTAGACCAAAGTTAAAATGGGACACATTAATTAAGAGGGATTTGAATAGTTTAGAAAGCTCACTATCAAATGCACTTAATCAAGCACAATGGAAGCGTTTGATCCACGTCGCCGACACCAATTAATTTGGGACAGAGAAAATTTGACTAAACGAACTAGGAAAATTGTACTGATGGTGAGCCTACCACTCATACATGCACATTATATTATACTCCTAATGCGATTGTATAAGTGTCATTTGGTTTTGACACCATAATAGGAGGTGTGGAATGAATCCTCAACTATATTAAATGAAATCAATGTTTAGGCATAAGATTCATATCGGTTCCCATATCGACTTAAACTCTGTAGAAGGACATCTCATAGATTTGTATGTTTGCCCTGCGTCTTGTGCAAAGATTTTTACAGGATTGTCATTCTCACCAAAATCCTCATAATCTGAGTCGTCCTTGTCGCACTTGAATGGGCCTCTATTGGGTTGTTTCTATTTTTTTAATTTCTTAATTTTTACTTCTTGGTATTTTAACACTCATTAGCTTAATTGTTTCATTGGAACTAATGGTTACAATATGCTCCTCCATGGTGTTCAATTCATCTAGCAAGTTTTTCACTTTGTCGAAGTTAATGATCTTCATGTCCAATGAGACAAAATTATCATGATAAGGTTTTAGTCTATAACTATTAACTTTAAATATTCTCCATGTTTCTCTAATTTCTATATTTACAGCACCATTTGGAAATACGTGTGTAAATACAAAAGGTTATCTCCATCTTGAATGGAGTTTACCAAGAAATAATTTAAGACATGAACAGAAGAGTAAAACTTTTTGTCTTACTTCAAAATTATTATTATTCAATTTATTGTCTTGAAATGCTTTAGTTTGGTTTTTATAAATAGAAGTACTTTCTTACGCGTCATTTCTCAAACCTTCTAACTCATGGAGACTAAGTTTATGTTATTTTCCTACATTATCATAATTCATATTACATGTCTTTGTTACCCAGTACGCCTTATGATTTAGTTCGACTAGTAATTGGCATATTTTACCAAAAATTAGTCTAAAAGGTGCATACTTATGGGTGTCTTAAATGCAATTCTATATGCCCATAACGCATATTCCAACGAAGATTTCCATCATTACGTGTTGGACGTCTTTTCTAAAATAGACTTAATTTTTCAATTTGATGTCTCGACTTGTCTACCAATTTGTGGTGATATGTAGTAGATGTCCTATGTGTAAAATTATATTTGTGAATTAGAGTAGCGACAATTCTATTACAAAAGTGTGAATCTCTATCGCTAGTTAAGGTTCTAGGTGCTCCAAAATCGTAAAGATCCTTGATTTAGGAAAATAACTACTATTTTAGAATCATTAGATTTGGTGGTTATAGCTTTTACCCATTTAGACACATAGTCTACGGCTAATAAAATTTAAATATTTCCATTAGATGGTGAAAAAGGTCCCATAAAACCTATTTTCAAAACATCAAATACTTCGTAAAACGGAATAGGACACAAGGGTATTTGTTTTTGACGTCCCAATTTTTCAGTTCTTTGACAATTTGGACAAACTTTTGTGTAATCATAAGAATCATGGAATAAAATAGGCCAAAAAAATCCTTAGTCTTATATTTTACGGGATGTATGACGTAGGTCAAATGTCCTCCAGAAGCATAAGTATGGCAATGAGCCATGAAGGATTGTATTTTCTGTTATGGAATACATCTTCAAATAGATTTGTTAGAATATAATTTCCATAAGTAAGGATCATCTCATAAATAATGTTTAAAATCATGTTTAATCTTATTATTTTGGGCTCTTGTTAAATGAGGTGATTGCCTATTAGTAGTGAGGTAGTTGACTATGTCGGCATGCTATAGGCTAGTAATAGCTATCTTATGAAAGTGTTTATTTGGAAATTCATCTTTCAATGGTATTGGGGGCTCACAATTTTTTAATCTACTTAGATGGTATGCTACTAAGTTTTTGGCACCTTTTTTGTTTTTTATAGTGAGATCAAATTATTATTACAATAAGATCCATTTTATTCATCTCGGCTTAGCATCTTTCCTTACCATTAAATATCTTAATAGTGCATAATCTGAGTAAACTATTACGTTTGTTTCAAGTGAAAGGGTCTAAACTTTTCTAATGCAAACACAACTACTAGGAGTTCTTTGTTGTGGTTGTATAATTTAGTTGGTTGGCATCCAAAATTCTTGATGCATAATATATGACATGATAATCCCTTTTTAACCTTTGACCTAAAATAGCTCCTACTGCATAGTTGCTTGCATTATACCTTATTTCAAATGGTTGTGACAAATCTGGTAACTTTATTATAGGTGTGGTGATCAGGGCATCTTTTAACTTATTAAAAACGTTATCTTACATTCAGGATTAAACTGGAAGGAAATATATTTTGCAAAAGATTGCTTAAAGGTTATGTTATTTTGAAAAAATCTTTCACAAAACGTGTGTAGAATCCTGCATGGACAAGGAAAGATCTTACCTCCCTCATAGTAATGTAATATTGTTATAACTTGGATTTTAGCAGGGTCTACATTTATTCATTTAAATTGACACTATGTGTCTTAATATAAGTCCTTTATTTACCATAAAATGACATTTTTCACAGTTAAATACTAGATTTTTCTCTATGCATCTTTAAGTTCTTTAATTAAATGAAGTAACTATTCATCGAAAGAATTATTGTATATTGCAAAGTTGTCCATGAAAATCTTAATAAAATGTTTACCATACTTTGAGAAAATACTAATCGTTAGACCTGATCATCGAGCGGACTTTGGTGGGCTCGGTCTATGCTTAGGCGGGCTTATTTGTTGAAAGTCTGTCCAGGTCCGCGCAAGCCCGCTTCTAAGTATTGCGAGCCCAAGTCGGGCCTAAATGGGCCTTTAAAAAAAGCATTTCAAAAAAATGTCTTGAAAATCTATTAGTGAGCCAAAACATATTATAATAAATATACAAATATGCAATTAGATGACAAGAACAAAGAATTAGCAAATTGGTTAAGACTCTAGTGTAGCATTTGAGCAACCAAGGTTTAAACCTTGCTTCCTCATTTTGTAAAGATATAATACATATTTCTATATTTTGAACACAATTCTATATGGGTAGACCGGGCTGGGCTTGGGTTGATAAGGTGCAAACCCAAGCCCGACCCATAAATTAGTGGGCCTTCATAGGTTTGGGCTGGGCGGAGCCCTATTGAGGTTTTCAAGGCCTAAGCTAGGCCCATGTTAACCAGGCCCAAGCCGCGCTTGGCGGGTATCAGCCCAGTCATCAGGTCTACTAATCGTACATTTTTGAAAAGTAATGGGTGCATGACATAAGCCAAAAGGCATACACCAGTAAGCAAATGTACTGAAAAGGAAAGTAAAAGTGGTATATTCTTAATGTTTTTGAGCTATAGGAATTTGATGGAATCCTGAGTATCCATCCACGCAACAGTATTGGGTTCGTCCAGCTAGTTTTCAAACATTTGATTTATGAACAAAATTTGATAATGATTTTTTCTTGTTGCAGTGTTTAGCTTTCTATAATTTATGCACACTCTCTAACCATTTTGGATTCTAGTATGTACTAGTTCTCCATGTTCATTTGTTATAGCTTTGATCCCTGTCTTTTTTTGGGACTACTTATATCGGGTTGACCCAACTACTATATGTTATTGGGAATATCATTCTTGCATCTAGTAATTTTAATATTTAAATGTTGAACTTGTCTAGTAAGTTTTGTGTCTTTTTAAAGATTGATTCTATAGATGCATGTGGCTGGACTTATCTATTTAATATTGGCTATAACCCATCTTATTACTTTCTCGAATTCTTCGAGAACATTCACTAATTTATCATCTTCTAAATTTAATAACTCATTAGAGATTATAATTGACAAGGCATTGTCACATTCTAAGTACGTATATTTTAAATGATATTATAGAACTTATAAGTCTAAATTAGGAGCTTTTAGAATATAGGGTAAAATTTTTGAATTGTTTACTAGTACATCCATATCGTAATAGAATTCTGGGAACGCATTATAAGATTCTAAGGCATTGATTATCTCCCATGACTTTTCATTTATATCATCGTTGTCATTTTAATCCTTTATCACTTTTTGAAGTTTGTCTGACTTATCATTTTTCAAAGTTTTATCTATTATAAGATCTAACATATCAAAGGTGCATACTAATGAAATATCTAAAGGATATTTCATAGCATTATAGATGTTTAAGTTTATCGTTTCATTATCTAATTCGATTATTAGAGTTCCATTAGAAAACATTTATTTTGACTTTTATCGTTATTAAGAATGGATGTCCTAGGATAAGAGAAGTTTTACTAGAGAAGTGGACTTCTTTCATGTCTATGATGTAAAAATCAATTGAGAAAAGTAAGTCATTAACCCTAACTAGTACATCTTCTAACACTCCTACATGTTGAACGGTAGATCTATCCGCTAATTATACTATTTTATCAGTTTCTTATAAGGATAAGTTTGTCATTCACAAATATATTGACAAAGGCATAATGTTGATTGAGGCACCTAGATCACATAATGCTTTGGATATCCCTTTATTTTCTATTGTGCTTGTAACGAAAAACTTTTCAAGGTCAGAACATTTAGGGATAATTTCTTTTGGATTATTGCTGACATATGTTCTCTTAGGCTTACTCTTTCATTAGGCTTAAATTTATTGGTGCATAAGTCTTTTATAATTTTTTTGTATTTAGGTACGTTTTATATGACTTCGAATAAAGGTATATTTACTACAACTTTCCTTAAAGCGTCTAAGATTTCTTTCCCTTCTTGTAATTTCTTAACGTTTTTATTGTTTTTAAAATGATAGGAAAATGGCGGTCTTACCATACTTGGTTTATTCTTTTCGAAATCACAATTGCTATTGTCAGGGCCCATCTCACTAAACCCTAACTTAACCAAATTAGTCACCTAAACAAACAATCAACTTTGAACCTTAATTTACTTTCAATTTTATCCTTAAAAGTGCTCTAAAACTAAATTTATATCATCAATGATACTCATTTTTTATTTGTTTAATTGGAACAAATTGGAAAATCATACGAATTAACTCCATATTTTTGTAAAAATTTCAGCAGCACCTCCCCTAAAAGTGGCATGTCGAAAAGTTTTAACTAGTACACAACAGAATTGGGAGAAACCTAGAAGGACTCACAACTTCCCGCACTTCACAATGTTTATCGATTTAAATCATTTATACTAACTTAAGTACTCTGATACCTTAATTACAACTTTACAATCGCAAAATAGATCGAAACCAAACTGTAAATCTCTCAACTTATTTTAAACTAACTTTGGAGACTTTCAAAATTTATTAGAGTATTTCACATCCAACACTCACCCTAAAGCTCAAAAAATATAGATATATATATATAAATAAACAATTTACAACAAGAAAATTAAACTTTCAATTTGAAAAACTTTCACCAAGACCTTCGAGCTTTTCCATTCTTCCTTATCTTCAAAGATGACTTGACATCACTAAAAACAACTGGAAGATGTCAGGTAAGTAAACTCCAATGCTACTTTATACTCCTGCAAATGTTAGTCCGAAAACATGGAGACATGTAATTGCATTTCCAAATTATAAGAAATTTATATAACAATGCGAATATTTCTATTCCCGTTCCCTAACTATACTCAGACGTCGACTTCCAAATATATTACAGAAATGGTACTAGGAGTTCATGAAATACAAAGGAAATGTGTTAGAGTGGACTTCTGAACGAGACACATCAGTTCAGTCATCCGCATTTACAACTAAATACTAAGCACGACTACCGCTAGCTTAGAGAAATAGCCGACTACACACCAATGACATACCTTTTAATTTGTATGCATCAACAAGAATGATGTGAAATGCAATGCAAACTAAACATAAATAAAGGTACAAAAATAAACTCTATAAATATTAAAGACCTTTGTAAGGTTTACTTCAATCAACCAACTTTGACCTTAATTTTTTGGGGTTCTCGGAGCATCGGATCACCTTAAAAATAGTTCTAATAGCTTCCCTACATACCCAATTATATTATGGATCAAGCTTCAAGTGAAACCAGATCACGAAACCTAATGAAAACTGCAGCCAGAGTATGCTTGAGAACAGTTTCTAAAAATATTAATATATATAATTGTTTCAATTGGCATTAAACTATCCAACATGGGGTAACTTTTCAACCTTTAAAATTACAATATTTGTCATGATGGCCTAAAAGGAAGTTGTATTACTCATATACTACTTTCATATATTCTAAAAACACTTAAATCGAATCATCAACGGAGAAGTTATGAATTTTCCAATATAGCCTGTCAACTAGGTAAACTTAACTTATTTTGCACTAAGAAACTTCTCTAAATCAACTTGTTTGCAATTAAATCCATCAAACTCAAAAAAAAACTACAAAACCTTTTGATACCAACATCAAAAAATCTTCATAGCTCTTGGAGTCAAATTGGATTAAAATCAATGATCAATTCATACTTAAACCTAATGTAAATCAACATTAACTATAAAAACATCTTTGAAAATCTTTTCAACTAAATTGCATTAGTTCGATTCATCAAAAACCTTACCCAAGTTGATGGAATTTATTCCAAATCGACGTACATTAACACAATACATGAATTCTCAACAATTCCTACCAATTTCTTTCAATACCTTGCAAAAGAAATTGAAAAATCGAGTGAATTCAGATTGAATTATGGGAAATGCACTGAATTGAGAGTTTACCAAATTACAAGCAAAATTCCTCATCTCCACCATGAAAATTTTGTTCGAGCTTACTGTCTCACGATGCTCTATTATTTCTTGGAAAGAAATCGGGCATGAGGGGTTTTGAAACGAAAATTATCTTCGTTCGTTTCAATTGAAATGAAATTTAGATTCGTGTTTTTTAGTTTTTTTATAAACCATCAGCTACTTGTTAGTAGCTTAATTTTCTTTTTTTTTATTAATTCTTGAAATCCCTATTTTGACATGTTGTCTTTCGGTGCATGTTTTGGAACTAATTTTTCACCAAATTAAGTCACCCTCTCAACAAAAAAGTCCAACTCTGTAAAATGTCAATGACACATGTTTTGGTCATGCCAAGACCCAAAAAATCTTAACTTTGTCCACAACACACCAAACACTTATAGCCCAATTTTCTTGTCATGCATAAACAAACTTAAACCAATTTGGACACAATCTCAACCTTAACCACCACCAACTGATATGAAACTTGAGGAAACATTTTACATCTAACTTCTTTCTCATTTTAAACTGCCATTGATGCGAACTTGCATCTAAAATGAGCCAAAATCGCCAAATGATATTAGACACTTATTTACTAGTATGTGAGCAACTAGTAATTTTATTTCCACTTATGCCCTTTAGACACACACTTACAACCCAACTTCAGGACAAAATACCATTTAATATGCACACATCGCATTCATCAACGAAAAATAATATTTTACCTTATGATATCCAGTTTATAATGCATGGGTCCTACCTCGAATACCTAAATTCCAATTAAAATTCAAAACTAATACTTAATTAGTCACTAATCAAGCTTCCTTATATACTGCTATTTTAATATAAACCTGTAAATAGCATTTCCAAGGTGAAACTATTAATCATACCCATTCGCCTTCGTCGTATACAGCAACTTGGTGGTAGAGATCATAAACACTTCAAGTTTTTATTTCCAAATCCTACATTTAATGAAAAGTAATTAACGTTACTCTTCCAATCCCGACATCTTGTAAATTTTCGACGAGTCAAATAACCAACTTTGTGGAGTATCCAATGACCTTACTTAACTTCATATTTTAGGCCTTAACTTCCATTCAAGCATCAATACACGACAAAATCTATCATATCTTTTTTTCAATAAAACTATTTTTATTCTTAACAGATAACAATTCCACAAATAGTTGATAATTCTTTCCCTATCCACCAAACTCTGGTATACACATCCCAGTTTACGTTCTTTTCACCAATCATCTTTTCATTAAGATTGTCAAATTATCAATTATGACTATTATCAATATAAAATTATACAATGATATATATATATATATAATATTAGAGCATGAAATTAGATATAGAGTAGAGTTGTATGTCTATATGATCCAACTACATTCCAGTGTTTCTCAATAAAAATCTAGATTTATACAAGTCATAACATTACTATAGATCTCTAATTACCCCTGTCATCTTATGAAAAGAGATCTCGAACTTCAATTCGATCATAAAATACAACATGACACATTATGCAAATCTCCTTCATTCTCTAACTGTCTGCTCACAATATTATTTAGGTTATAGACTAGAAAGCAATTACAAATTTTTAACTTGTTGGCCAATTCATTTAACTTTTTGTGTGATTGGTTAGAAAATTAATGAATTTTCTAACCTTGTCAAACTATTATCTATTCATGAGTGCACCAAGAACTTCATTTCATTCACTTAACTGCTATTCTTTTCCTAATTTTCTTGATTACTACTATGCTGGTTTCCATTATTTTCGCCAATTACTAAGATTTCTTATCATCTCCATTTACTAAGATTTTACATCTCGACCACTTGTTGTTTAATAAACTTCTCTCATTAACTGAATAACTTGAGTAGATATACATTTCTAAATATAGATACCGGCATATTTCAAGATTATACTCTCATATTATAATTTTCACTTATATCACATACAAGTTTAAAAATGTTAATCTCTATTTTTTGTACTCACAACATATTTCAAGTTTTTTCTCATAATAGAAGAATATTCAATTCTTCAAGCCTATTAAGTCATACTAGTCGATGAACACGTGCTTTGCACGAGGATTTTGGATAGAGTATTAACCTAACTATAAAGAATGTGAAAAAAATTGTGAAGAAAAGTGTGAAAAATCTTCACTCGATTAATTAAAGTTCAATTTGGAAAAACATTGTACACTATATTAAAAGAAAAATAAATATTATATGCATCAAACCATTGTACTCATCCTTTTCATGGGTATTTTTTGTTTATGAATCTTTATGGATTATTATTATTCTTTAAGATCCAATGCAATTATTTAAATATAATAAATTACAATGCAATCAAAGTGAGCACCTAATATAATTAAATTGTTTATTTTGTAAATTGCTTTACAATGTGAGTAGAGAGCAATATGCCTATATAGAAAAAATAATAATACCAACGAATACTACATCTTTTTTCTGTTGACCAATCAACATCTCATATTGGTATACTAATTTAAACTTGTTCATCGAGTTATATGCCTCCCATGTATGCTGGCATGCTGCATTCATCTTCTTAAAAAAAGTGATAAAATAATCAACACTAAAGACATAACTTTTCTTTGAGGCTGCAAAAGGTCATTAATTAACTACTTATACATATAATGGTTGTACAAAAAAAAGCTCTATATACAATGAAGTGATAGGTCTTGTATACACGTCCTTGCTTAGAAACTTGCCACAATTATTGTTCCTAAATAACCTATTTATTAACCATAGAGGCCAACAACGTTGGCAAATCTTACTTTTACTTTCAAGTAGTTTGACATTCACTCACGACAACAACCCTGTTGTTTGATGTCGTGCGACATACCGCCACCACCAATACATTATAGATCAATATGTGCCTATATTTATGCCATATGAGAGAGATAAGCGCAGGGGATGAGAGATAGGAGCGATTGATCATTCAAGAATATATATGCATGAGAGATGAACCAAAACGAAGTAGCATGGAGAGAGTAATGGAAGTTTCCAAATATATGTGAAAAAATGCATGCATGTCTCTCATTATTTTCTCTCTCCCTTGATTCTCTCTCCCTTGATTCTCTCTCTATGAATTGTTCCCTTGATTGTCTCTCTAAATCGAAACTTTAACTTCTGACTTCGCAAATCTTTTTAAAAATAAATCGTAGGATTCTTATAAAAGAACATATCGTGGGAGTGGTTATCAATATTAAATTCAAACTTAGCCTATTTAGAAAAAAGAAGTTTATTTAAGAAAAACTTACATAAATACTCCTAATTTTATTTTCTAAAAAAAGATTTCATCTACTAAAACATTAATATTTAAAGGTACTTTCGTAAATATGGGTAATTTGGGTTTAATATGAACAAGTGGTGGGTTCTCATTGTATATAATATAGATATATTGTACTCTATTCAATATTTTCAACCAACATGAATAATACTAACTAACTGAGCTGTAAGTTGTGCATCTATTTTCATATTCATTTAAATCTCAACCATCATTTAGGTATTTTGCACCAACTCCAATTTACAATAACAAGTACTTTAAACTTCACCACTGAATAATCATGTGATGCATGACTACATTTGAACCAATGTTCAACATATTTACTAATATTAGTTATATACTACTTTAGTTCAAACCTTTCAACATTTTGAGTTTAATTCTTTGTAAGCTCCTAGGGAAGATATATTAAACTTCATAGAACTTATAGTTAGATATCCAAAGTCTTAGCAGGACTTGTTCACCTGAAATTCCCATTTTGACGCATATGTGAGAATGTCTATTTGTTTACCTATACTCAAGCTTCTAATTGACTTCAACGAAATTTCATAGACTCGTTTATTTTGACTATCATTAATTCATTCGATTATTCAAAGATGGTAGGCATTACACTGATCTTCCACGCTATGAATGAATCGTGATTATGAAACGAAGTTACTTAGAATTTTGGTCATGCACAACTGCTATAGTCTCTTAACTTAACTAAATGAGTTTGTTCATTTCACTTCCAGTAATCACAAGTCTTCTCTGCATCTCTATTAATTTTACACACAAAGTCTATTTTGTTCCATCTTTGTTAATCGTAGCTATTCTCATATTGATCTCACTTTTGACCCCCTTTTTGAACTTATCACAAAATCTTGATCAACACCTACACCACTTACAGCTTCTTTATCTTGAATCATAAATGAAATTCTTTTCATCTTTTCTCTTTTTGGAAATATATCTGAGGACGGTGTGATTTCTTATGATCATTCCATCAATTGAAGTCCTCCCTAGCTATTATGGATTTGAAATAGAGGATTTTCTTACTCAAAGAGTTCCATTGTTTGTTATTGCCTTAGTCGTTTCCATTTTTCTCAGATTTCTCAATTTTTCTTTTTCTTAAAAAAAATTTCAATACTTTTAAGAGACTATGTAAGCTATCAAAGTATATTACTTTCATGAGCTCACTTTTGATGATCACTTTTGCATTATTGTCCAATAGAAGAGATAGAAGAACTTGAGTTTCAAAACCATGATTAACTTAATGACTAATTAAACTCTTTAAGGATGTTATTTCAATCCTCTAAGTCATATAAATGAAAATTCTCACTATATTGGAGTTCTTTGAATTCCTATAAAACTACTTACTATTTCTCAATCAGTACATCTATCTTTTCCTAGGTTTTGTTTTAAGTTATAGTAATAGGTATCATACCTTAATTTGGTTACAATGACTATTGGATACTTTGAATTTCAAAACACAACTACTTTTGTTTTATTTTATAGAAAATCATAGCTATTTTCATACCATTTTCCCTTATCTCAACTTCTAACACTTTGATCTTATCATTAAACCTTTCATTTATAAGTTATAAACTTCATTGATGTTTTGTTTGTATGAACACCTTATCCATTGTATACAAAGATTACTTATAACTCGTGTATTTTCATTTTTTTATCATTACTTTACTTGTCTTTTGGAAGAACTATACTCAATGTAGCTTATAATTAATCAACTTGATTAAGAAACAATAGAAAACAATTAACTCATTGATTGTTGTAACTCATGGTTCTATTTTACATTTTACCTTGAGTTTTGTTTTGGAAAGAAGACGATACTTTATTTCAAAGTATTTTTCTTTTGTAGAAACTAACTTATAAACATTAAATGGAATCATCACAATCCCATTATGATTTTGAAGTCAAGTTTCAATTTGTCCAATCAAGGTTTAAGTCATCTAATAATTATCTATTTTTGAAAAATCATGTCACTTTTTTCCATTGACACTATTTTTGAAAGAAACTCATAATTAGTTATGAATTCAACCAGTACTTTGTAGAATAGGTCTTACCACGTTACTCTTTCTACTAATATTTACCTCAATCTAAAATTCAACGTATTCCATATCTTGTGTTTCCCTAAATTCCCAAGTTGATTTTCATGCTTATCCAAAGGTTTTCAATCAGTTTAGACTTAATTTAAGTTAGTTCTGAAATTTCCCAATGCATTTTAAATTTGTAATAGTTCGGCACTTTCAATTTCAAGGAAATTTATGCTCAGTACTTACATTTTTGAGTGATTTACACTTCTTGTTCAACTAATTTTTCCATTGGTTTTATAACTGATTATTTTCATTAGTTATATCGTTACAGAACTACTTACAATGCTTCTTATAAGTTTTAGACTTCTTAAGTCTATTTAAATTCCAATCATGATCAGTTTCATTTCATAAGTCCATACTCTCTTTCATTATCTAGTTCCTATTCTCACTCGTCATATCTTGCGAGTTAAGTATTAAACAGAGGATGAGAATAAACTTATTGTTTATCTAGCGACAATACATACTATATGTTACGGAGTAAATTCTAATCTCATTAATTATCTGCTATCTGGATTACCAACCCATGATATTGGCCCACATTGTGATAAGTGCACATACCAAGGAACATGCCCGAGGTATATGTTATATTTGTTTGATGATTTCTTCATTTTATTATATATGTGTATACTACTAAGTCACTTCTACTTGTGTATATAGACGTCGAGACGTGAGTGGGGACATGCCTCGAGATGTGTGCCGATGTAGGAGCAAGGTAGAGAGTGATGAGGTAAGATTTAGTTTAACTTATTATGGCTAAATTTGTTAAATCAATGTGCCTATAGTTTGAATTACATAAATATAACCTAAGTTAGCACGATAAAATAATAACCATGAATATTCCTCGAGATACGCGTGGGCACATTAATAGACCAATTTAGTTTCTATTGGTGTTAGTCAGAGAAAGTTAATGGAGAGTTAGTGGAGTGTAATTGGAATTATGTCAAGATGTAGGCCATTAGATTAGTCTTAAGATACGCGTGTATAAAGAAATCAAAGACCCTTAAACAATCTTATCTTTGTATATAAGAATGAATAGATCAACAATGCAATTCATTTCATTTCAAAACCTAGAAGTTAATTCAAGTTGGAGAAGAGATCAGAGAAGATCAACAAGAGAATTAAAGGAGTTTTTGTGGGTTGTGTAAAGGATTTATCAAGCTATAGGTGTTCATCAACTAGGTAATTCTACTTACACTAGTAAATTAGTTTAGTTTGATGAATTTGTAATAAAATTGAAGTATGGTTGTTGTAATATTTTTGGTAGGTATTTTGGGTCTTTGGAGGTGTAGTAAAAAAATCCTAAGGTGTTGGACTTAGCCATATGTTGAGAAAATCAAGAATTCGTAGTGCGAAATTCTAGAATTTCCCACACATAACATGCTAGATGAGCTACCTAGTTAATGAGGTCACTTGCAGACTAGACAGGCCAGCTAGAGCACAACACAAAATCTACATTTTCTTAATTTAAACTAAATACTTTAAACAAGTCCAATACTATAGTTAATGGTCTGAACATATTCAAAAACAAGTTAAATATATCAGGAACCTAGAGAAGAGTCTCAAGGATTCGAGTATGAAATTTGGGGTTCAAGAGGCCGGTAAAGCTAGGACTTTACATTACGTGATGTGAGTATACACATTTATTATTTCATTTGCATTTCATATTCATTTTATGCCTTGTTTGTTGTATTCTATACACTTTGTTCAAAGTTGTACTTTCATATCATGACTTTATTTGATACTTGATCCTAACTTAATTAGCTTGACTTTCATGATATTATGATGAATTGAATTCCTTTGAATCCATCCAAGTGTTTTATGTCGATTCTTGTTGTTTACAGTGAATATAGTGTAAATAGCATACTATTAGAAATTGTGAGTTTGTGAATGACTTTATGGACTTTTACTCTTTTGGAATTGTGCTTTGTAGCATAACCAAGCCTTGGAATCCTTAACGAGGACATTTCTTGGAATTATAAAGTAGTTATAGAATCAAGAGTCCATTGCACTATGTTAGAGTTGATCGGCATACGAGATTAGAGTCTTTGGGGATGTCAACATTTGCCACTATGACGTGTCACATGAGGTTAGAGTCTTTAGGGTCGTCGATACACCAAGGTTAAAGTCCCAGGTGACACTAGGGTTCGAGTCCCTAGGGATATTACATTGTGCAATATTAAGCACGTCCTTTAGTGGCTCTAAAGGCTTCAATGACACATGTCACGGCCGACCGGATCTAGATCATTACTATTTAGCCTCTTGTCAGTTTCATTTGCTTAACCACGGTATTTCCTAGCATATTCCAAGAACTAATTGTTTTTCATTGAACTTATGCTTTTAATCACAATTTATGTTTTTGGAAATGTCAATGAATATGTCTATAGAGATTAATGTTATTTTTTGTACTCACCATTATTTTTTATGGTAGAGGGTGCAGAAGCGTCGACTAGAATGCCCAGCAAGGAGAAGATCAACAACTACCTCTGAGCCAGTGGCATACTTCTACATCGACATTTAATAGGTTTTGATATTTCGTATATTATACATTTATGTATTTTGATACATTTTGGGGTTGTATATTGGGTCGATCGTTTACTTCCCCAATTTATGATGACCAACACACTATTTACATTCGCCAATCTATTATATATATGCATGCGATCGTTGCTTCCTAGTTTTCATACTTATGATATACTACTTTGTTTATGCCTAATCTGTTAAGACTTCCGCTAAACTTTATAACACTTAAAAAAGTTTTAATTACTCCAAAATCTAGGAATATATTTACATGTGTATTACTTATTCTAAACGCGTATATTTAGGAGATTAGTATCAAAAGGCTGACTAATACGTAGTTAAGTCCTATATGGCTAGGATTTAGGCTAAATTATGAGATTAGGTCAGGTGATGCCCTAGATTAGGGAAGGGGTCGTCTCACTATACAAAAAACTTATTACAATAACAATGTATCTCCAACTCACAGTCATGTCCTAACTAATCTCGGTTAATCACTCTTTAGTTCACTGGCAAATGTTTCCTCAATTGAGTTAAACCAAGACTTTAATACCAAGTTTGTCAGGGCATGTCTCATTAAGCCCTGATTTAACCTTATTACCCTAATTAGGCACTTAAACCGACAATCAACTTTGCACTTTAATTTACTTTTCAATTCAATCCCTAAAGTGCTTTAAAATTAAATTTTTATCCTCAATGATACTAATTTCATGATTTGTTTAATCGGAGCAAATTGGGAAATCATACGAATTAACTCTATATTTTTGTAAAATTTTGGTAACACCTCCCTAAGAGTAGCCTACCAAAAAATTTACCTAATAAACATTAGAATTGGGAAAAGCCTAGAAGGACTCACAACTCCCTGCAGGTCACAATATTTATCAATTTAAATCATTTAAACTAACTAAGGCCTACGATACCTTAATTACAACTTTACAATCCCAAAATAGATTAAAACCTAAATGTGAATCATTCAAATTATTTTAAACTAACTTAAAAGACTTTCAAAATCTATTAGAGAGTATTTCAAGTCCTACACTTACCCCAAAGCCCAAAATAATATATATACAATTAATTAATTTACAACAAGAAAACTAATTTTTAAATTTGAAAAACATTCACTAAGACCTTCAACCTTTTCCATTATTCTTTATCTTCATAAATAACTTGACATCACCAAAAAAAATTGAAGAGGTCAGGTAAGTAACTCCTGCACCGCTCTGTACTCCTTCAAAACTTAGTCCGAAAACATGGAAACATGTAAATGTTTTTCCATATAACACGAGATTTATATAACAACTTGAGTCCTTCTGTTCCAATTCCCTAACTATACTCGAACATCGACCTCCAAATATAGTACATAAACAGTAATAGATGTTTAAAAAATGCAAAGGCAATATGTCAGAGTGAATTTTTGAGCTAGACAAGTCAGCTCAGTCGTCCGCATCTATTACTAACTTAGGGAAATAGATGCTAAGTCCGGCTACTAATAGCATAGGGACATAGCCAACCATACTCCAACAATATCCTTTTCAATATGTATGCATGAACAAGAATGATATGAAATGCAATGTTGACTAAACACAAATGCTGGTATAAAGATAAATTCCATAAATAGTAAAAATCAATGTAGGGTTTACTTATAACTAATACACTTTGAGCATATTTTTTGTGGTTCCCAGAGCATCGTATCACCTTGAAAGTGGTTCAAATAGCTTCCCTCATACCCAATTATATTAAAGGTCAAACTTCAAGTGAACCAAATAACGAAACCACAATGAAAACTATGGCCAAAGTATGTTTGACAACGGTTTCTAAAAATATTAATTTATATAACTATTTCAACTGGCTTTCTACTAGCCAATTTGGGGAAACTTTTTAACTTCGTAAACCTCAATTTTTGTCATAATGACCTAAAAGGATCTGGTAGTACTCATATTATACTTTCCATAGACTCCAAGGCCACTCAAATCGGATCAACGATGGAGAAGTTATAAATTTCCCAATACGGCCTATATACTAGGAAAACTTTATTTATTTTGAACTGAAAAACTACTCGAAATCAATTTTTTCACAATAAAATCCTCAAGACTCTACGACAAAAATCACGAAATTGTTCGATACCAATATCAAAATATTTTCATAGCTCGTAGAGTAAAAATGGATCAAAATCAATAATCAATTCATCCAGAAACCCAATGAAAAACAATATCAACTATAAAAACATCTCCATAATAGTTATCAACTGAATTTCATTAGTTCAAATCATCAAAGCCCTGACCACATCGTTGGGATTTATTTCGTATTGTCACACATCAACCGAATACATTAATTCTTGACAATTCCTAACAATTTACCAAATCGCGAGAATTCAAATTGAATTGAGAAAAATGCCCTGAATTGAGAATTTACTAAATTTAAAGCCGAATACCTCATCTTCGATACGAAAACTTAGCTCGAACTGACCGTCTTGCAATGCTTTACTATTTTGTTGAAAGAAACTGGGCGAAAATCGAACATCAAGAGATCGCAAAGTGAAAGTTCTAATTTAAAGGTTTAGAAATGAACGTTCAATTCGTTCATTTCAATTGAAATGAGATTTAGATTTGCTTTTTTATTTACATATACACCTCCAGCTGCTTAATTTGTTTTTATTTTTTTATTCTTGAAACCACTATTTTGACTTGTTTTGGCTTCGGTACACATTTTGGATTCAATTTTTCACCAAATTGAGCCACTCTCTCCACAAAATAGTCCAACTCCATAAAATGTATGACACTAGTTTTGGTCACACCAAAACCTTAAAAATTTAACTTTGTCTACGACACACCAAAAACTTACAAATGAATTTTCTCACCATACTTAACCAAACTTACACCAATTTGGACACAATCTCAACCTCGATCACCACAAATTGATACAAAACTCGAGGCAACGTCTTACACTAACTTTATTCTTATTTTACACTAGCAGCAATCCCAACATTTACGAAACCGAGGAAAATCTCTATATAATATTTGACACTTATTTACTAGTTTACGAGCAACTGGTAACCTTATTTCCATTCGTACCTTTCACACACACACTTAAGACCTCGACTTCAATATAAAATACCATATAAAACACACACTAAGCATTCATCAACGAAAAATAATATTTTACTTTATGATCTCTGGTCTGTAATACGTAGGTCCCACCTCAAATACCAGTTGTTAGCCCCCTCATCATTAAAACGACTGACCGACCTAGATTACCTTAATAGCCTAATAATGTAGTCAGCCTAATCCATTCTTTTAAATTTGACCTCCTAATAATCTTTATTTCAGTCCTTAAAAATGTAGCAAATTCTAATTTATCCTCATTGAAAATCAAGTAATGATTTGTTTAATTGGAACAAATTAGAAATCATACTGATAATTCTCCATTTTTTATAAAAATTTAGGTAGCACCGCCCCCAAAAATGTCATGCCGAAAAACTTTCCCCTAATAGATAGAAGAATTGGGAAAAGGTATAAAAGGACTCACAACTTCTCGTAGTTCACAATATATGACAAATAAAAATTTATAACCTAACTTAGAGTCTAAGATAGCTTAATTTCAACTTTAAAATCTAAAATAGACCTAAATTGAAACATAAACCTCTCAAGGTATTTTATACTAACTTACGAGACTCTCATAACCATTCAACGAAACTTCATGTCTTACACTCAACCAAAGAATCCCAAAAATATATATATAAATAATTTAAAACAAGAATTTATTTTAAATTTTAAAAACATTCACTACAATCTTCGAGTCTTGTCAATTTTCCCCTTATCATCATATAGAATATGATATCATTAAAAATAACTCAAAGATATTAGCTAAGTAAACATATAGACTGATACATGGAGACATGTAATTGCATTTTCAACAACTCGAAGATATGTACCCGTACAATTGCTAGTCTGATACATGGAGACATGTAATTGCATTTTCAAATAATCAATCAGATATATGCGTCAACATGACATGTAATCCACTCCGTTTCTATTTCCTAACTCTAATCAGATGTAAAATTCCAAAAATAGTACAGAGACAGTATTAAGAAATCATGAATGCATATATAACTTGTCGGCGTTTGACTCTGGAGCTAGTTTCTCTAGTCGCTATTTGTGGTAGGATTGAAATCTAATTTCCAGCAAACTAGACTCCGAAACAAGCTTATCCCCCTCATTCTCTCCGTGCATGCATGAACAAGAATGATGAAATGCAATCCAAACTGTAATGCAATTACAAGTACAAATATATTCAATAAATAGTAAAAATCACTATAGGGTTTACTTACAACTAACCAACTTTGAGCTTAATTTTCGGGGTCCCTGAAGCATCGGATCACCTTGAAAATGATTCTAATAGATTCCCTGCATACCCAATTAAATTATGGGTTAAGCTTGAAGAGAAGCCAAATCACTAAACCTAATGAAAATTGCAACCAAACTACGCTTGAAAATATTTTCCAAAAATATTAATTTATATAACTATTTCAACTAACTTTCAACTAGGCAATTTGGGGTAACTTAAACTTGAAAATCTTAATAATTGTCATGATGACCTAAAAGGAACTTGTAGTACTCATATTCTACTTTCCACACCAAGAATACTCAAATCGGATCACCGACAGAGAAGTTATGAATTTTTCAATATAGCATGTCAACTAGGCAAACTTTTTTTATTTTACACTAAAAAGCTTCTCCAAATAAATATTTTCACAATTAAATCTTCAAAACTTGACTAAACAAACCACTCGATAGCAACATAAAAATATTTTCACATCCTGTAGAGTCAAATTGGATCAAAATTGAAAATCGATTCATCCAGAAACCCAGTGTAAATCAATATCAACTATAAAAACATCTCCAAAATAGTTATCAATTGAATCTCATTAGTTCAATTCATCAAAACCCTAACATACGCCAGTGGGAGTTATTTCAAATGGGCAAAACTCAATCCAATATACCAATTCACGACAATCCCTATCAATTTTTATCCAAACCCCACAAGAGAATTGAGAAATTGCAAGAATTCGAATACATAATTGAGTGTTAACTTAACTTTTGGATGAATACCTCATTTCCAATGTATAAACTTAGCTCAAACTGACCGTCTTGTGACACTCTACAATTTTAAAAAAAGAAATCAGATGTAAATCGGAAGTCAAGAGCTTATGGAGCGTATGACCAAATTGAGAGGTTTAGAAAAGGACTCTCTATCAAAATGAAATGAATTTGTTTCATTTCTTTTTGTCACGCTTATATATATAAACCCTCTACTGCTTGTTAGCAGCTTAATTTCTTTCTATTTATTAGTTCTCGAAATACCTATTTTAAAGTGCTTTAACTTTTAACACTCATTTTCAATCCCATTTTTCACTAAATTGAACCAAACTCTCGACAAAACAGACCATTTTTATAAAACGTCCATAACATATATTTTGTTCACACCAAAACCCTAAAAATCTTAACTTTGTCCACAACATACTTGACCCTTTATGAACTGATTCTCTTTCTATACTAAACCATACGTACTCCAATTTGACCTCAATCTCAACCTCGACCACACCGCCAATCGACATAAAGCTTGAGGTCAAATTTTTCACCAACTTCGTTGTTATTTTACAATATCTCTAATCCTGACTTGCACACGAACCAAGGCAAAATCCTATTTGATATTTGATGTATAGGAAAATACCTAAGTGTCAAGATGAAGATGCGTACAATCGATATAGAGAAGGTAGAAAACAAGCTAAAAAGTAGTTAGTCAAGCTAAAACAAATTTCATGGAAGATTTATATACAAGGTTAGGTAATAAAGATGGCGAAAAATATATATATAGCCTAGCCAAATTAAGAGATAAAAAGAAACAAGACCTAAGTCATGTAAGATGTATTAAGGACGAAAATCAAAATATTGTAAAGCGCGAGGAGGATATTAAGGAGAGATGGAGAAGTTGCTTCGATAGTTTATTTAATGATGGCCAAGTTGATACTATAATAGATGAAAACCCACACCAAGAAAGAAATGTAAACTATACACTCAATATTAGAATTGTAGAAGTTAAAGAGGCATTGAAAAAAATGAAAGTAGGGAAAGCATGTGGCCCAGATGAAATACCCGTAGAGGTTTGGAAATGCTTAGGAGAAATTGGATTGACTGGGTTAACAAAACTTTTCAATAAAATTTTAAAATCAAAACGGATGCCAATGGATTCGAGAAGAAGCACGCTTGTGCCAATCTTCAAAAACAAAGGAGACATTCAAAGTTGCTCAAACTACCAGGGAATTAAACTTATGAGTCACACTATGAAACTGTAAGAGAGAATAATTGACAATAGGCTAAGGAGAGAAACAACAATATCAGAGAACCAATTTGGTTTCATGCCTGGGAGGTCAACTACGGAGGCGATTTTCCTTGTAAGACGATTGTTAGAAAAATATAAAGAAAAGAAAAAAGATCTTCATATGGTATTCGTAGATTTAGAAAAAGCATATGATAGGGTCCCTAGAGATGTTCTTTCTTGGGTTCTAGAAAGAAAAAGAGTGCATGCTAGATACATAAACACTATTAAGGATATGTATGATGGAGTAGTAACGAGTATAAAGACATTTGGAGGAGCTACAAAAGAATTTCCCATTACAATAGGACTACATCAAGGATCTGCTTTAAGCCCATATCTATTTACTTTAGTTATGGATGAACTAACTAGACATATTCAAGAGGATATACCATAGTGTATGCTATTTGCAAGATGATATTGTCTTAGTGGATGAAACTAAAGATGGAGTGAATAGGAAATTGAACTCTGGAGGAATACATTAGAATCTAAAGGCTTTAAGTTGAGTAGGATGAAAAGTGAATACATGCACTGTGAGTTTGAAAACACTAGACATCGAGATGACGGAGTGGTAAAATTAGGGGAAGTAGAAGTTCCTAAAGTAAACCCCTTTTGATACCTAGGATCAATCATACAAAATGATGGTAACATTGAAAATGATGTCACACATAAAATTCAAGCTGGATGGAAGAAATGGCAGAGTGCAACAGGGGTGATTTGTGATCGACATGTTCCTACTAAGTTAAAAGGAAAATTTTATAAGATCGCAATTAGGCCAGCTATGCTCTATGGAAGTGAATGTTGGGCGGTAAAGCAACAACAATTACATAAAGTGAACGTAGTAGAAACGAGGATGCTTAGGAGGATATGTGGTAAAACTCGTAAAGATAGAATAAGAAATATAGAAATTCAAAGACAAGTAGGAGTAGCACCAATTGATACAAAGATTAGGGAAGGGCGGTTGCGATGGTTTGGTCACCTGCAAAGACGGCCTACAAATGCCCCAACTAGAAAACTTGACTCAATAGAAACTGTAGAAATTCGACGAGGTAGGGGCAGACCAAAGTTAACATGGGATGCATTAATTAAATGGGATTTGAATGGTTTGCAAAGCTCACCATCAATTGCACTTAATCGAGCACAATGGAAAAGTTTGATCCATGTAGCCGACCCCAGTTAATTTGGGACTGAGGATATGTTGTTGTTGTTGTTGTTGTTGTGCCCTTCAGACACACATTTACAACCGTGGTTATGAGAAGATGAGGACATACCTCAACACACTCTGATGTCAAGACAAAATATCAAAGAATACACACAATAAGCATTTATCATCGAAAAATAACATTTTACCTTATGATCTTTGGTCCGTAATCCATGGAATTCCAAATAAAATCTATAAAATACTTAATTAACTTTCTAATCAAGTTTATGAAATTATCAGATTCTTTCCAACTAATAAAAATTTTGTCCTCGAAATTTAAACTTACGAATTATTGAACCAAAAGAGATATGAGAAAATAACCCTTCATCTACAACTCTTTCAAACTAAACCTATAAAACTATTTCAAAGGTGAAACGTTAAGTTGACCCAATCATTTTCATTGTATTCAACCCCTCAGTGGTAGAGATCATAACCATTTTTGTTTTTCATTTCCAAAAGTCTTAACTTAATTAAAAGTTTTCTCTGTTACTTTACCAATCCTGACAATTTGTGAGTTTCTGACGAGTTAAACAATAAACTTTATGGAGTATCCAATAACCTTATTTTACTTCCCATTTCATGCTTTGAATCCTATTCAAATATTAATACTTAGCAAGACCTAGCATATCTTGCCTTTTATCACCATTTTCATTCTTAATTGATAATGATTCCACAAACTGTTGATAATTATTCCCCTAACCACCAAGCTTTGGTATACACGTACTAGTTTGTTTTCTCATCACATATCTTCTTTTTATTTAAATTTTCAGCTGATCAATTCTCAGACTACTATAAGTCCAAATATTTATATAGTGATACAAATAAGTTTTTAGCATGACATTAGATACAAAGTAAAGTTGTGTGTCTACCTTATCTATCACCACTTCAACATTTCTCAACATAAACTTGAAAGTCTATAAGTCAACCCATTACTTTAGATCTCTAATTACATCTATCATTCCATGACAAGAGATCTAAACTTTCAATCCAATCTAAAAATTCATCCTAACACATCGTGCAACTTTCACTCATTCTCTAAATGTTTACTCACTATATTATTCATATTGTGGGCTAGAAAGAAATTATCAAT
Organism: Stephania yunnanensis; assembly: GCA_039657365.1. Lineage (NCBI taxonomy): Eukaryota > Viridiplantae > Streptophyta > Magnoliopsida > Ranunculales > Menispermaceae > Stephania > Stephania yunnanensis. The sequence continues at coordinate 30,824,094 of CM077582.1, read as the reverse complement.
TCCAACACGTTAGCCAATTTACTTAACTTTTCTTTTGACTAGTTAGAAAATTAACTAATTTTCTAACTTCCTCGAATCATTCTCTATTCATGAGTTCAACAAAAACCTCATTCTTTTAATTTAACTGCCGAGTTTCTTAGATTTCCTATCATCTCAATCATTACTATTCACCAAACTTCTTTTATTACCTTAATAGAGATAGTTATCTTAACTTAAGTACATATATATTTCTAAACAAAGATATCAATATATTCGATATTTTTACTCTCATAGTATAACTTTTAACTTTTATTTCAAACATGTTTATAAATCCATTATCTATTTTTCGTTTCAACTCGATAACATTGGATGAGTATTCAATTTTTCAAACATATCAAGTCAAATACAATGTACTACATTCAATATTTCCTATCTAATAAAGATAAGGCTTACCAACTGAGTTGTAAGTTCTGTATCTCTTCTCATTTCTTTTGTGCCTTCACTATCATACATGTATCTTACATCAACTCCAATTTACAATAACTAGTGCTTTTAAAATTCACCATTGTCTAATCACGTGGTATAGTATTACATTTAAAACAATATACAATATATTCACTGCTAAAAGTTGTATACTACTTTGGTTCAAAACTTTCAACATTTGGAGTTTGATTTCTCTTAAGATATTTGAGAATATAAATTAAGTTCTATCAAATTCACGGCTTGACATCCTAAGTCTTATCGTGACTCGTTCACTTGAAATTTCTATCTTCATGCGTATGGGAGAATTTATTGACCATTTATTTCCCTATAATTAAAATTCCAATTGGCTCCAATGAAACTTCAAGACTCTTTTTTACCAAACCTCACCACTCATTTGATTATTCAAAGACTTGTGTCACGATCACAAGTCTTCTATGTTATGAACAAATCGTGATTACAATACAGAGTCTACTTGGTTCTATTTTTGTCAATCTTTGTTATTCCCACATTTAATTAATTCTTAGTCCTTTTATTGACTTATCACACTTTAATTAGCACTTACATCACTTACAGCTCCTTAATTTTGATTAAGAAATGCAATTTATATCTCTTATCTTTTAAAAAAATTTAGCTAAGGACAATATGGCTTCTTATAATCATACAATGAATTGAAGTCTTCCTTAGTTATTTTTTATTTGAAATATAGAAAATTGGTGACTCAAGCAGTTCCACTATTTATTATTTCCTTAGTTGTTTCCATTAGTATCAAATTTTTCCGACTTTTCTTTTTCTCAAAAAGAAATTCGATACTTTTCAAGACTCTATGTAAGATAACTTTTTATCTTACTGTTCATTAATTTACTTTTGATGAACTCATTTTTCTTTTATTATTTAAATAAAGAGATAGAAGAATTTAAATTTCCAATACCTTGATTAACTTAATGACTAATCAAAATCTTAAAGGATGTTATTTCAATCCTTCAAGTCCTATAAATTGAAATTCTTGCAATATAGGAGCTCATATTGAAGTCTTATACAAATCCATTACTAATTCTCAATTATTATGTATATATCTTCCTTAGCTATATTTTAAGTTGTAGCGATAGGTTTCATAACTTAATTTCATTAGAAATGACAATTGGGAACTTTGAATATCAAAACACAATAAGTTATGTTGATGCTTAATAGCTAATCCAATCTATTATTAAAACGCTTCCCTAAAACCTTACATTCCTGAGCATTTCACTAATAGTTCGATACTTTCAACGTTAAAGGATTACATGTACAGTACTTACGTTTCTGAATCATTTGAACTTCCCTTTCAACCAATTACCTATCGGTTTTATAACTAATACCTTCACCAGTTATATTCGTAATGAACTACTTAAAATACCCTTGCGAATTAAGACTTCTTGAGTCTATTTCACATCATATCACGCTTAATTTCGTTTCATAAGTCTATTCTCTCTTTTATTATTTACTCCTAATATTACTCGTCATTTCATATGAGTTAAGTATTGAACAAGCAAGTAGAATAAACTTCCTACCGCATATATGGCGATAATACATAAACAACCATTACAAATATAACACAATAATTCAAATACCCCCACTCAAAGTCACTTCCTAATTAATCGCACTCAATCACTCTTTGTTTCTCAACGACAGTTTATCCTCAATCGAGTCGAACCTAGGCTTTAATACTAACTTTTTCAATCATTAATAATACTTCAAATGGTAATTTATCCTCATTGAAACTTAATTCATGATTTTTTTAATTGGAGCAAATTAGGAAATCATACGGATCATTCTCTATTTTTTGTAAAAACTATGCCAGCACTTCCCCTATAAGTGGACTACCGAAAAAGTTTCACCTAATAGACAATAGAATTGGGAAGACGCCTAAAAGGACTCATAACTCCATGCATTTTACAATATATAATAAATTCAAATTTATAACTTAACTTAAAGTCTGGGATAGTTTAACTACAACTTCATAATCTCGAAAAGACCAAAATTGAGAGATAAACCTCTTAACATATTCTAAACTAACTTAGGAGACTCTCATAACTATTCAACGAAACTTCTTGTCTTACACGCACCACGAGAATCCCAAAACAATATATATATATATATATATATATATATAAAATTAAAACTTGAATTCACTTTAAATTTTAAAAACAATCGCCACAATCTTCGAGTCTTGTCCATTTATCTATGTCTTCACATAAAATCTGACGTCATCAAAATGAACTTAAAGATGTCAATTAAGTAAACATCTACACTGATCTCTACTCCTATTAGTCTGATACATGGAGACATATAATTGCATTTCCAAATAATTAATATGAAATATGCTTTAACATGACATGTAATCCACTAGGTTTCTATCTCCTTACTATAATCGGATTTCGACTTCCAAAAAATATACAAAGACAATATTAATAGATCATGAATTGTAGAAATAACTTGTCGGCATTCGATTCAAGAACTTTTCTCACTAGCTGAAGTTTAAGGTAAGATTGAAATCTAATTTCAAGTAGACCAAACTCTGAAACAAGCTTATCCCCCTCACTATCTCCCTGCATGCATGACCAAGAATCGTGAAATACAATTTAGACTATGATGCAATTACAGGTACAAAGATATTTAATAAATAATAAATATCACTATAGGGTTTACATATAACCAACTAACTTTGAGCTTAATTTTTGGGGTCCCGGAGCATCAAGTCACTTTAAAAATAGTTCTAATAGCTTCCTTGCATATCTAATTATACTATCGGTTAAGCTTCAAGTGAAACCAAATCACTAAACCAAATGACAACTATGGCCAAAGTGCACTTGAGAACAGTTTCCAAAAATATTAATTTATATAACTGTTTCAATTGGCTTTCTACTAACCTAGTTGAGGTAACTTTTTAACCTTGAAAACCTCAAAATTTGTCATGATGACCTAAAAGAAACTTATGGTACTCATGTCCTACTTTCCATAAACTCTAAGAACACTTAAATCGAATCATCGACAGAGAAGTTACAAATCTTTTAATATGGCCCATCAACTAGGCAAACTTTATTTATTTTGAACTAAAAAACTTCTCCAAATCAATATTTTCGCAATTAAATTTCCAAAAATTGACAACAGACACCATGAAACCACTCGATACCAACATTGAAATATTTGCACAGCCCATGGAGTTAAACTGAATCAAAATTGATAATCGATTCATCCATAATCCAATGTAAATCAATATCAATTATAAAACATCTCCAAAATAGTTATCAACTAAATAGCATTAGTTCAATTCATCAAAACCCTAACACGCGCCAATTGGATTTATTCCAAATTAGTGCAAATCAATTAAATATATAAATTCACAATAATCCTTACCAATTTATATCAAAACCCTACAAAAGAATCGAGAAATTGCGAGAATTTAAATTGAATTGGGGAAAAAGCCTTTAATTGAATAATTACCAAAATGTGGACATAGTACCTCATGTCCACCGTATAAACTTATCTTGAACTGACCATGTTGGGATACTCCACTATTTTGTGGAAAGAAACTGATTATAAATCGGACGCCAGGAGCTCGCGCAGTGTAACACCAAATAGAAAGGTTTAAAGAATGAATCTTTGTTGAAATGAAATAAATTTTTTTCATTTCTTTTTTATGCTTATATATGTATATAAACCCTTAATTGCTTGTTGGCAACTTAGATTCTTTTTATTTATTAATTCCTCCCTATTTAGATGTGCTTTAATTTTCAGCACTCATTTTCAATCTGATTTTTCACCAAATTGAACCAAACTCTCTACAAAATAGTCTATTTTGATAATACGTTCGTAACACTGATTTTAATTACACCAAAACCCCAAAAACTTTAACTTTATCTATGACATGCTAAACCCTTATGGACCATTTTTCTTGCCATGCCAAATCAAACTTACACAAATTTAGACTCAATCTCAACCTTGACCACCACCAACTTACGTAAAGGTTGAGGTAAGGTCTTGCACCAACTTCGTTCTCATTCTACAATACTACTGATCTTGACTTGCATATAAATCGAGGCAAAATCCCACATGATATTTGACACTTAATTTACTAGTTTTCAAGGAACTAATCATTTTTATTTTGCTTATGCCCTTCATACATGCATTTACAACCCTTATTATGATAAATTGAGGACACACCTTAAGACATTCCGATGTTATAACAAATTATTATATAATATACACAATAAGCATTCATCATCAAAAAATAACATTTTACCTTATGATATCTAGTTCGTGACGCATGGGTCCCACCTCGGACACCTATATTCCAAATAAAACTCAAAAAATACTTAATTAGCATCATAATCAAGTGTATAAAATTCTCATGTCACACCTAAATTTAAACTATAATATGAGAATAATACTTGATTAGTCATTTATCAAGCTTATGAAATTCTAGGATTTCATAGCTATCGTTTCGGATTTTGTTATCTTTAATTTCTTTTTCTTTTTTCAATTCAACCTCTAATTTTTTTAAGAAACTAGTTGTTCTTGCATCTTTCGTTCTTTCATTAGCATTTCTCAGAGTTATCACTTTTGCATACGAACAAGAGGGTAAGGTTAAGACGATAATTTACTTTGGTTAACCCATGGACTCATTTGCATTGCCATTTAACTTAGTTGATTTTTTAATTCAACATATCATCTTGTAAGGCTTAAATCTCTTGATTTTTTGCTTTATTTGAATTCTTTGGTGCTATTGTTCTATCGATTAATGCGGGTATTCTATATCCTTGAAAACTCTGATCGTCTACACCATTGCCTATATTTTGTCTTAAGTAATTAGCATTGTTACTAGTAATGTAAGTAGGTTGATTGGGATTATGGTAATGATTCATCATAGTGTTAGCCTCTTTGATTTGATTTTGTTGCACTAATGAACATTCATCATAGAAATGATTGACCTCATTGTAAAAAACACAAATTTTACTTTGAACTCACCTATCTTTAAATAGCAATTCAACAATACCTTTTAATTCATCAAATTTAACATCCGATGTTTTGAATTTATTCCTATTGATTTCATATGAATGTTTTTCATAAATTTGTTTTTCTTGCAATAATGTTTTGATTGTTTCACCACTTTAGTAATAGTATCTCTTCTTAATGTTGGTGTTATGTTGAATAAAGATTTTTAACATACCATGTCTAAGAGTCTTTATTCTAAATTTTTTATTATTTTATAAAATTAGTTTAATAATGTTTTCTCTGAAAATCCATGTTGTGGACATAATGATACTGGTCTTTGGTATCAATCTCAAACTTCACCAAAAGTCTCCTTATTCTCCATCCTAGCAATGATAATTCGTTTGATAGCCAAACTAATTTTACAAGCTAGAACATATTGATCGAAGAAAGTTTTTAATATTTTACACCATGTGGTAATGGAATTTTGAGGAAGATAGAATAGTCATTCTTCAGCTAGACCTTTAAAAGAAAAAAGGAAAGCCTTTAGCTTGACATAATCTGACTCTATGTTATTGGGTTTTATCACACTTTCTATATGCGTGTATTTCCTAATAAATTCTTAAGGATCTTCATTACCTTCACCTCGAAAGTAAGGTAAGGAATTCATGAATCCCTTTTTTAACTCAAAATCAGGGAAATTCTCAAGAAAAGCAATACACATAGGTTCATAAGCTGTGATATTTTTATTGGTTTTTCTAAAAGATAGTTCTTGCTTAATGTTTGTCGTATTGTATGACATGCAACGGGAAAAATTCTTAAGAAATTATTTTAAAATTCCCAGCATCAGCGCCAAATATTGGCACGTATCGAGCGATACATTAATATTCCCACCTTAAATAACACCAATCAATGTTACTAAATTAACTGCAGTATAGTTAAATGAAACACAATAATAAATAAACATCTAAAAAATCTTGCTAAATAATGAAACTTCAATCCGTTTTGCAACCAAACATGTTAGTTTAATCAAATAGTCAAGAACATACTTTATAAAGCATGATTGATCATTACACTTTAATCAATAGTAAGTAAATAGACTTAAGCCAACCCTTTTATTTTCCTCATACCGGAGGAAAAACCATGTTCTTATTTTATTAAGCTAACCCCTTAAATACATTAAGACATTGACTTCACACAATCAAATCGCATGACACTTTATGAAAACTTCGAACTACGAAATCTAACGTCTTCGGAAAACCACTTCAACATTAGATTTAGATCTCAAATTCAGCTAGGATATCTAAACGGTCATATCTTTCAAATAATCCTAGTTACTACTATAAATATGCAAATAACCTCTTCAAAAAGCATTAAGTATGCAATCATCTCATCATGACTAAGTTGCAAATTAAATCTAATTAATGTTTGGAGTTTTTTTTAAATTAAAAAAACTACTCACCCATGATAATAAATAACATTATAACATTAGACTTAAAAGACATAATTAAAATACCTTAATGATAACTTCAATTTTCTTCCAAAGTAAAACAATAAAGAATGACCTCCAAAGTAAAGAAAATAGTGTAAAACAATCAAAAGTCCCTTAATTTTGTAGTCTAAGGTCCATATTTTTAGTATATTAGATAATATCCTATACGGACTTGAAATCATTTTTTTTAGATAAGCATGGTTGGAGGTCTTACATATTTCTTAGGTATGCAGATTACACAGTCTCAAGACAGTATATTCATATTTCAGAATAAATATGCTAAATATATTGTTAAGCATTTTGGATTAGTCACTGCTAAGTCTATTTGAACAATTATGAGATCTAGTGAAAAGATTCATAAGGATGACAAAGGTGTCGATGTCAGTCCTATACTATACTGAGGCATGATTGGTACTTTATTATATCCTACTGCAAGCATACCAGATATTGTTTTCATTGTTAGGGTTTTTGCTCGCTATGAAGCATGTCCAAAAAATTCTTATCTTGTTACTACCAATAGGATTTTGCAATATATTCATGGAACAACGAACTTTGGTATACTACTTACTAAGGAATGTTCCAGTGACTTAATCGGGTATAGTGATGGTGATTAGGATGGAAATATAGATGATCGAAAGAGTACTATAGGTGGATGTTACTACATGGATTCTAATCTTGTTATTTGGAATAGCAAGAAGCAAAATCACATTTCTTTATCTACTATTGAAACTGAATATATTGTTGTTGGTAGTTGTTGCACGCAGTTAATATGGATGTAGCAAATGCTCAATGACTATGGTATTACTTCATTTTAGTTAACAATATACTGTGATAATAAAAGTTCCATTAATATTATGAAAAATCAAATTCAACACTCTAGGAAGAAGCATATTCATATTTGTTATCATTATATCAAGGATCTAGTGGAAAGAGGCTTAATTTGTATTTTGAATGTTTATATTGAAAGGCGTTAGCTGATATTTTTACAAAGGCTTTTGACATATAGACTTTTGAGTGGTTGCGCCATGACATTGGTGTGTGCTCTCACTAGCAAGGGTTCTTACCGTGACCTAGCAGTTATGTGTATTCATGCATATATTTATGTGTTTGACATTTTTTTATGAGCAGCGCTTTTGGTCAACTAAGAATATGCAACTTAGAATTACCTACAACACCTATCGCTCTTGTTAAGTCGACTGTAAAAACTAGCTGTTATGAACCATTTGAGGGGGGTAAATTTTGTGCCTTTAGACACAGCGTACTATTTTTTAGGATTTAAGGGAGACTTCTATTATGATTTAGGTTAATCTTTTCTAATTTTGTGATAATACCTTATTTTCACACATCGTTCTTCCTAATTCTAGGCCCTCTCTCTCATTGTGACCATGTTTTCTCTACCTTTTTTCTTATATTTCTTGTTTCAAATTACTAAAAAATAGCTCAACACTCATTTTTAACCTTGCACGGTGACTCTACGCGACAAATGATCTTTCGACGTTGGAGACAAAAGGCATTTACGATCATGCTCATGTAAATAAATTATACATTGGTACGCTGTCAAATCTTAGAACTGCTTGAAAGAGTACACAGGTGAAATTAGGGGTTGTCCGACGATGACAATCAATCAGGCACATTGGTTCTTCCAACAAAGCAGAATTGCTAAGAGAAATAAGAATTTTTTGTGATAATGAGATGGTTTCCTCAAACTTCTTAGAGAGGATTCTCGATGAAGTTGAGGCCATGAGCAAGGTCTCTAACCTGACGAAGATCATTTTCATATCTCAGTACTCTGTCGTGCTAGCTCCTATTTTCGGTCAATTCAAATCATTGGAGTGTTGTGAGAAATTTAAAGAAATAGTAAAGAGGAACTAGTAGTTTGATCAACCGATAAATGTGACATATTTTCATGAAGCTGGACTAGAGAAATTGTTGGTTGGGACCTGGCATCTATGGGTTGGTGACTCATCAAGGCTTCTACCATGAATCCATTGTCAAGGAGTTTTATAACAATCTTTTTGACAATTTTGAAAATGCTTCGTGGATAATGTATTTTTTTTGGTTTCTACATTCCATTTAATCTTGTTTTCATAAATTGTATGTTAGAACTTTGATTTGAAGACAACTACGATAAGTTGGGTTTGACTCGAAGCTTGTTGATGTTGTCTTTTTGTTTACTTGATAGGTTCTTACTAAGTGGCCCTCTAACAACAGTTTTAGGCTTCCTGCAACTAAGCTTAAATGCAAGGCTTACACATTATGGAATGTCTTGACTACTAGTGTTGTGGTTGTATGCTCTCGCTCTGGAGAAGAATTTCAATGTTGGGAAGAACATACATGACTCAATAATGCGTTCAGGGAAAAAATAGAACACGTTTTATTTGTTGTGTTTTCTAACTTCTCAGTTTGGAAGATTTTCATCAATAAGTAGATAAATGACAAGCTGGAAAAGGTGGTGCAAGAATTTAGACTAAGTCATCAAATGAAGTCTAATAGGATTATTAATCTTGATTTCGCATGCCTACAGAAGAATTCATCAAGTATATATGTTACAGGATCACAATCTCATGCTACTACGGCTACTTCAACTCTTGTTCTTGTTACTGCTACCGCTGATGCTCCTATTCCAACCCATACTATAAAGCGACTATAGAAGTCTAGGCAGATTACGAAACAAAAGATTGTAGAGGTTTCTAAATTTAAGAAATATGTTGATACTAAAGAGACTGGTCTTACTCATATGCAATCTTCAGGTGAGGAAATTGCAAGAAGGGAACATTATATTCCTATTACTGCTGGACAGATTGGACTGCCACTGCTTTGACATAAGGTACGAGTTCAACTGCTCTACTTCTTGATTACAAAGAGGATGTTACTTCCCCTACTGAGTTTCATGCTGATGAAATTGGAGTTGATCAAGGTAACTTTATGGGTTTAAAGTTAAATCTGAATTTTGATACTCTTAATCCTGCTATTGGGACAATTATTCTTGAATCCATTAGAATGAATTATGGAACTAATGGTGAAGATGACATAACACTATATGAGGTTCCTTGCGAAAAAGTAATCGAACAAGTTGCGTCTATAGCAAAATTAGAGATTCCTCCTGCTAATGACTTTACTACTGCTAAACTTAAGTGCATTTTGTTGCCTTTCTTTACTACAAATACGGTACACAATGTTGAGGCTCTAGTGAATGGTGCTTTGCAACCTGAGCCAATTATGTTAGTCCATCCTCCTGCTCACCTTATGCATAAGGACTTCAATGTCAATCAAGCCATTCATACCACTTTAGTTGAGCCAACAACTCCAGTTGAAGTTACTACTAATGCACTAGTGGAAACAAATGTAGTTGCAGCTTCTAAACCTACTACTGTTGCTACGATACAAATAGAAGTTCCTAAAGATAACTCTACTCCTTATCAGGATGAACCTTTGCAACAATTAAGCTCTTCATCATTGTTCGATTACATCTAAGAACGCATTGCATATCTGACAACATACAGAGAATATGTTGTTGCACAAGCACAACCACGACAAAAGAGCTAGAAATTGCTGACGCCGAGCTTTGCCAATTAAGGTGGTTGGCTAACACTCAGTTGTAATATCTTTGACATAGTTAGTTAAAAAGGGGGAGTGAATTGAGTAAAAGAAAGGTTATGGTTAGTTTTTTAGTATTTTGTGACTATAAGTACCTGAACCTTTTGCCCTATTACTATATTTCTTGGATGTACTTATTGGCTTATGACTATAAATTTTGGGGGTTTTACATTTTTATGTTGTTACTTTAATCCATCGGTAACAATACATTTTATGAAGTTCCTCAAAATTTGGTTATCTTGCTATTTATTGCTTTTGACTAATCTACGTCAAAGGAGGAGAGTTTCCTTTGTTTGGGTCGATCAATCCTTGTTTACAGTATATTCTCAAAATAGAAAATAAGTTAGTTAGGTAAATGTTGTAATGAAAATGGTAGCCTGACTCGGCAAGATATTCGAGTGTAGATACAACTCAGAGAGAGATTACAATCTAAATTCCAATGAAGATTATAGTATTAAAGTTAAATTTGAAGACTAAGATATAACTAAGGTTGAAGCGGGAATTGAATATGATTTAGATACTGCAATAGAGCCCCTATCAATATTAATCTACAATAGCAAAGAAGCCGGATATAGTAAGGTGAGATCTTCGAGATAGATTACAACTACAAATCTAACGTAAATGTGCGTAATGGACTGAATAATTATGGAAACGATGAGTCAAGATTCTTTAAGGAATATAACACATAGATGGTGAACGTTGGATGATTCTAACGGAAGTTACAATTTGAGATTCAAGATGTTTTTCGATATGAATTTTATTTAGGACTAAATTCCTAGATATAGTAGGTAGATTAATCTATAATACTCAAGGTCGCCATTGTACGGATCATCGTTCATTAATTGAGTTTTATAAGAACAAGAGATCATTATAGTGGTTGTACACATTATCAATTTGATTAATTAATTATTTAGGCTGAGCCTACATAGAGGAAAACATTTAAGTCTTACTGCAATATCAGATCTTGTTTAGTATTGATGTGTGCTTGTTAGTTCATCACTAATTAGTTAATTTCCTCAGTTCCTCTGGTTCCCAAAATTTCAATGTAGTTATTCAATTTATCTCAAATTCGGTCACTTAAAGAAAAAGAAAGATGGTCTAACATGGACTAAGCTCAGTTAAAACCATAATTCATGTGTTATTCCTTCTCTATCCCTACTTGAAATGAAATGGGATTCATTTTTTAAGAGAGCACTTTGATCAAAAATGATCTTGCAGCTGATAAATGTTGGGTAGAAGCTCGATGCGTCGATCGAGGCATATTAGAAGTTATACATAGTCGCTTGAAAGGAGAGAGAACATATAATGAATTAGGGGGGTCATGTTTGCACCAAAAAACACATTTCTTCCTCCAATCTAGCATTCTCACACATCATAAGATGTATTTAAACGTTGTAAGATTTGTTATGTCTTCTTTTGTGTTTATATTTGTATCGCTGGTTTGCTACCAATTTGTTCATCTTTCTTGCAGTATGTGTCTCAAGGTGAATTTGAATGTTGTTGGACTGCATGAATTCTACAATTATACTTAACTAATTATTTAGATATTTCTTCAACTCTAGAACCTCAAGGCTTCTTGCTAAACTCTTGAACATCATAGCCGACTGTGGATCCTTCAAGACTACCTCAGGCATTATATTGGTGCGTTTTACGAAGTAAACACCAAAGATATTCAAACAAGGCCCCGTTTTTATTCTATTGGATCAAATACCAACAAAACCTACACACAACCAAAAATAGTATTTACAAACTAAATAATGGGAATTTTGGGCGCCATAAGGTAGTATTTACACATATAATTAAGGTATAAATATGTAGTTATCAAATACCCCCAAGATCATTGTTTTAACTATCTTGACAAAATGATTATTCCATAAGACTTTAAACAACTATTGCAAACTAAACTAGACTCCTAATTTATTCATAAGAATTCACAAAAAAAATATAAACAAATCAAATATTATGGAAGTGACAACCAACTACAAACTAAATGACCCTAAGCCCAAATATTTGCAAAAGTGGGAATCATTTGGTTTCACTAGATATCAAATTGACATTAAACTCAAGAGACTTGGGAGACTATAAATTGTCAAGAACTTAGGCTTGACCTTATCGAATATCACACTTTCAGAACCTAAAACTCAATTAAAAGATAAGGCTATAGACTAATCATAAGTTTTCTCGACCTATACACTCAAGCCGCAGTTTACAATCTCTTAATTGGGCATTAAAAATGCAAATGAGTCATAGGCAAAGACTCACAAATCGCACTCTCCACTAATGAAGATCTAACACTTGCAAGAATCAAATATAGAGATCGATCAATCTTCAGAAAGATATATTGCGACTGAGGAATGATTAAGTTTTCATGGTTTAAACAATTTTAATGGAATTAGATTCTGATCCTGTTGGGGTTTTTGTCAAAATTATTTTGTAATTTCCGCTGCGTATAAACCCCAAAACCCAATATTAGCTGCCATGGAATTAGGTGAAACATGGATTTTTGCCCCCTAACTTAACATAGTGTTTTTAAGAGGGTTGTTAATTTAGTAAGAGTCTATTCCAATATACTAAAATAAACTTTTTGCATAATTGTTTTATAGATCTATAGCATCTTCAAGTCACACTGATCCCTTGTCACTACGATTCATCGTTAAGAAGGATAAGTTGTCAGGGACAAACTTTCTTAACTAGTTCAAAAACTTGAGAATGAATAGTATAATGACCATTTTGATAGACTTTGATTTCCCATAAGCCAAGTGTTAGCTACGAATTTTACCCTGAATTCATTGTCTGATAGTTATTCACAATTTGTGATGAACTATAACATGAATAATATGGAGAAGTCTATCTCAGAACTGCATTTGATACTTAAAACTACTGAGCAAAATGTAAAGAATCTCATTGTTGATATGTTGATGGTTCAGAAAGAAAAGGCTATGAAGAAGAAAGTCAAAGGCAAGGCTAAAGTTGCTAAGGCTATTGTGACTATCAAAAAACCTGTGGAATAAGTTAAGCCTAAAGCTGGTTCTACTTCATAGTCCTTGAAGGAAAATGAAAAAGAAAGGAATTGTCATTTCTACCATGCACCTAGGGATAGGTTTAAAAATTGTGAACTCAATCTTGAATATCTAAAGAAAAAAGAAGAGTAGTGTGATTACTACTTCATGTATTTTTGTTATTGAAGATAACTTGTCTACAAGTGATTCCTGAGTTTTGGATACCAAATGTGGATCTCACATTTATATTAATGTGCAAGGTCTCACCAAAAGTAGAAAGCTAAAGAAATGAGAAGTAATCATATGAGTTGAAAATGGAGTAAAGGTTGTTGTGTTGGTTGTAGGATGCTATGAGTTAATTTTACCTAGTGGACTTGTTTTATTCTTAAATGATTGTTATTATGTCCCTGCCTTGATCGGAAACATCATTTCAGTTTCATGTATAGATTCGAATTGTTTTCATTTCATTATTGGGAATAATAAATGCTCCAATTCTCGTAAAGAAGTTTTCTATTTGAATATTGATTTGTGTCATGCTTTTTATATCCTCAACATGAAAAGGTCTGCATATACTCCTATTCTTAACAAAAATACAAGAAGATTCAAGTCAAATGATTTAAGTTAAATCTACATTTGGCATTACAATTTTGGCTTTATAAATGAGAAATGTATTTATATACTTCATAAAAATGGACTTTTAGATTTATTTGATTTTGAATCATATGAAACATGTGTATCTTGTTTACTAGGCAAGATTATAAAGAGTCCTTTTACTGGACACAGTGAAAGGTCAAGTGATTTATTGGGTCTAGTGCATACTAATGTATGCAGTCTTATAAACACAATGGCTAAAGGTTGTTATCAATAATTCATTACTTTCACTGATGATTTCAGCATATATGGTTACGTGTATCTCATGAAAAATGATGGTGAATCTTTTCAGATGTTTTGACTATTTCAAAATGAAATGCAAAATCAACTTGGTAAAACTATTAAATCGCTTTGATTAGATCTTTTGAGCCAAGTGTTTGATGATCATCTTAGAAATTATGTGATTGCCTCAAAATTAACTCCTCTAACAACTTAATAATGGAATAGTGTTTCTAACAAGAGAAATCAGAATTTATTGGATACGGTTCGATATATGATTAGTCATGTAAATCTTCTTATTTTTCCTTTTGGATTATGCCTTAGAAATTATTGCGTTTACACTAAATCGTGTTCCTTCTAAAGTGGTTGATAAAACACCATACAAAATGTGGTTTAGGAAAATTTCAAGTTTTTCTTTCTTTAAGATTTAGGGCTTTGAGGCTTTCGTATGACGACAAATTTTGAAAAAATTATTAGTCAAATCTACCAAATGTGTATTTGTCAGTTATCTTAAAGAAACTAGATGACACTACTTTTATAATCCTACAAAGAACAAAGTGTTTGTTTCTTGGAATGGTGTCTTTATTGAAAAAGACTTTGTTTGAAAAGATGATAGTGGAATAAAGTAAGCCTTAAAGAAGTTCAAGAACCACATATAAACACTCAACCACAAGTGGGAGATCAACAAAGTCTTAAACTAGTGGAACCTTCATAGATATCACAAAGCTTGTGTAGGTTTGATAGGGTAAGACATCAGCCTAAGATATTTAGATTTATTATTACTAATAGTAGTGTGGTATATCTTATAGATCAAAATGAGCCTAGTACTTATAAGGAGGCTGCGTCCTGCCCTAAAGCAGATAAATGGCTTAATGCCATGAATTTTGAAATTCAATCTATGTATGATAACCAAGTTTGGAACCTTGTTTATTTACTTGAAGATGATAAGACCAATGGATATAAATTGGTTTCCAAGAAAAAATAACTTACATGGATAGTAATATGCGTACTTATAAATCACAGCTAGTAGTAACAGGTTTCATACATACTCAAGGTGTTGATTATGATGAGACTTTTCTCTAGTAACCATGTTTAAATCAATTATAATTATAATTACTATAGCAACATATTATGACTATGGGATACGACAAATGAATGTCAAAAGAACTTTTCTAAATGGAAAGTTAATTGAAGATATGCATATAATACAGCTCGAAGGGTTTCTTAATCTTGAGAATTCTAGGAAGGTTTGCAAAGTTCAAAGATCTATTTATGGGTTAAAGCAAGCTTCTCGAAGTTGGAATCTTCATTTTCATGAAGTAATTAAAGGATTTGGTTAAATTAAAAATGAAGATGAGCCTAATTGTGGAAAGATAGTTCAACTTACTTACAGATAATTATTAAAGTAAAAGGAAAAGTAGACACGAAAAGACAAAGACAATGAGAGAAATAGTGGTGTCCAACTAGCCTTAGGCGTGAAGGATCATCCAGAACGTTACTGACATTTGTACAAAACGAAATAAAACACGTCTACTTTAGAAAATGTATATTCAAACAAAACTTTTTGCGTTATATGGGACAATTGTAGGTCTTGATTTGTGAAGAGATAAATGCATAGACTGTTGTGATCAGACAACTTAATAATAATAGTGGAACAGCTGTTAATGGAGGGATAGCTATAATGCTATCAATTATTGGGGAGAGGCTGTAGTATTAAGGATTCTAATAAATATGAAGGCAAGTAGATGGGCTTGGAGGCATGAGCCAAAAATAATAATTGGCATGGGCCTAAAGGCAGGCATAAGCCTGGTGGTATAGGCCAGAAATGATGTTTGGCATGGGCTTGAAATGTAATTGGATTGTTGACGGCATGGGCCTGAATTAGTAATAAGGGCATGAGCGTGAATTAGAGTTCAAAGAAATCTGGAGCTGTAAAACTTGCATCTCCTTCAAAATTGGTTCTAGATGTGGCATAATAGAGTTCTTCGATTTGCTTTATCTTGTTATCCATTTTTGGTTCTATTCTTTCTTCCATTTGCTCGAGTTGCATTAAGATCGTGGTAGCAATGTCTGGAGAGAGTTGAGAAGAAATAGATGGCTATTTTGATTGTTTTGGATTAGGTGTTTTAATGAGGCCGGCTTCTTTATAAGTTTTTGGTGGTGCAGTGGGGTTCTTTAAAATGAATTCAGATGGAATGATGGGCTTTATTTTTTCAAGAATTAAAGTAAAAAAGTTTTCTTTGATTGAATTTGTATCAAATTTATCCTACCACTTGACATGAATTTCTTGTGCAATCTGTTATTTGGTTTATTGATTTTATGAGTACCATAGTTCCATTTGAGAATCGAGGGGATAGTATGTTTATGGATGAATTGAAAGAAGGAGAGTTTTTTTTTCATAAATAGTTTTGACCTTTTGAGGAAGAATTTACTCAATTAGGCTAGACTTTGGTGACCATTCAATCATGAACCATGTTGGGAGATTAACACGTAAGGATTTTTTGAAGGTGACGTACCATAAATGGCATGCAGATGGATCTTATTTGAAATTTCGTATAATAGACAATATTAGAAAATTTTCCTAACTTGTTTAGTGATTGTGCATGCATTTTAACATATGATATTTATCTTATTTAAATTATGATCACTACAACAAATAAAAATCCCTCTTCTCAATTTTAAGTCAAGTGTCATCCATTCTCAAAACACTTATTAGGGCTTAAATCACATCAATATGGGTATGCCTCCACCGTGTGTATTTCGTAATCTTGGTGAGGTAAGTTGAGTAATGGTTACTCTATTGTTTGAAATGGTTAGACTTGATAAAGTGATCAAAACGATTTTGGGCTTTAGCAAAAAGATAAGATAATGATCACTTAAGCAAATAAAAATCCCTCTTCAAAATTTTAAGTCAAGTGCTATCCATTCTAAAACAATTGTCTAGGCTTTGATCACATCAACATGGGTTTGCCTCCACAGAGTGTATTATGTGTTCTTGGTGAGGCAAGTTGAGTAACAATTACTCTATTATTTTAAATGGTCAAACTTCATAAAACTGTCAAAAATGTTTTAGGCTTTAGGCACCAAAGGAGATAAAATATGATAAGACATAAGATGTCATAATCTCATAAAAACAACTAGAAGTTACATATGATGTTATACGTAAAAAGGTACCTACATAAAAACCTAATTCAAAGTGTCATGTCTTAGCTGCAATGGAATTAGGTGAAACACGAATTTTAGCCCTCTAAATTAACACAGTGTTTTTAAGAGGATTGTTAATTTAATGGTAGTATATTCCTATATACTAAAATAAACTTTTTGCATAATTTTTTGTAGATCTATAGCATCTTCAAATAACACTGATCCCTTCTCACTGTGATCCATCCTTGAGAATGATAATTTGTCAGGGACAAACTTTCTTGAGTAGTTCAAAAACTTGAGAATTGTTCTTAAGCATGAATGGAAGTTGTATGTCTTGGATGATCTTATTCTTGAGGGACAACCAGCCAATGCTTTAAGAATCGAGAGGGATGCATATACTAAGCATGTCAACAAATCAACTAATGTTGCATGCAATATGTTGGCAACCATGGTTCCTAAACTTCAGAAGGACATGGAGCATATGAAAGCTTATGACATGGCTATGATGCTAAAGAAAATATTCCAATAGTAGGCTCGACAAGAAAGGTTCAAGATACTTAAGAATCTTCATTCATGCAAAATGGTTGAGGGTTCATCAATTAGTCCTCATGTTTTGAAAATGAAGAGTCTATTGACCATTTTAACAGACTTAGATTTCCCATAAGCCAAGAGTTGGCTACGAATTTAATCCTGAATTCATCGTCTAATAATTATTCACAATTTGTGATGAACTATAACATGAATAATATAGAGAAGTTTATCTCAAAACTATATTTGATACTTAAAACTACTAAGCAGAATGTCAAGAAACCTATTGTTAATGTGTTGATGGCTCAAAAAAAAAAGGATATGAAGAAGAAAGCCAAAGGCAAGGGTAAAGTTGATAAGGCTATTGTGGCTATCACAAAACCTATGGAACAAGTTAAGCCTAAGGCTAGTTATACTTCACAGTCCTTGAAGGAAAAGGAAAAAGAAGGGAATTGTCGTTTCTGCCATGCACCTAAGGATAGGTTCAAAAACTGCTAGCTTTATCTTGACGATCTAAAAAAAATGAGTAGTGTGACTGCCGCTTCATGTATTTTTGTTATTGAAGATAACTTGTCTACAAGTGATGCCTAAGTTTTGGATACCAGATGTGGATCTCACACTTGTATTAATGTGCAAGGTCTCACTAAAAGTAGAAAGCTAAAGAAAAGAGAAGTAATCATATGAGGTGAAAATGTAGCAACGGTTGTTGCATTGGTTGTAGGATGCTATGAGTTAATTTTACTTAGTGGACTTGTTTTATTTTTAAATAATTTTTATTATGTCCCTGCCTCGATTAGAAACATCATTTCAGTTTCATGTTTAAATTTGGATTGTTTTAATTTCATTATTGCAAATAATAAATGCTCCAATTTACGTTAAAATGTTTTCTATGCGAATATTGATTTGTGTGATGGTTTTTATATCCTAAACATTAAAAGGTCTACATATACTCCTATTCTTAATGAAAATACAAAGAGATTCAAGTCAAATGATTTTAGTCAAATCTACTTTTAGCATTACCATCTTGGTCTCATAAATGAGAAATGTATTTATAAACTTCATGAAGATAGACTTTTAGATTCATTTGATTTTGAATCATATGAAACATGTGTATCTTGTTTACTAGGCAAGATGAAAAAGAGTCCCTTTACTGGACACGGTGAAAGGGCAAGTGATTTATTGGGTCTAGTACATACTAATGTACGCAGTCTTATAAACATAATGGCTAGAGGTTGTTGTCAATACTTCATTACTTTCACCGATGATTTCAGCATATATTGTTAAGTGTATCTCATGAAAAATAATGGTGATTCTTTTTAGATGTTTTGAATATTTCAGAATGAAATGCAATATCAACTTAGTAAAACTATTAAAGTAATTTGATCAGATCTTTTGAGCCAAGTGTTTGACGATCATCTTAGAAACTATAAGATTGTCTCACAATTAGCTCCTCCGAGAACTCCACAATGAAAAGGTGTTTCTGAGAAGAGAAATCAGACTTTATTAGATACGGTTCTATATATGATGAGTCATGTAAATCTTCATATTTTTCCTTTTGGGTTATGCCTTAGAAATTCTTGCATTTACACTAAATCGTGTTTCTTCTAAAATGGTTGATAAAACACCATATGAAATGTAGTTTCGAGTTTGTCTTTCTTTAAGATTCAGGGCTGTGTGGTTTTCGTATGACGACAAATCTCAAAAAAATTATCAGTTAAATCTATGAAATGTGTATTTGTTGGTTATCCTAAAGAAACTAGAGGATACTAATTTTATAATCCCACTAAAAATAAAGTGTTTGTTGTTTGGAATGGTGTCTTTATGGAAAAAACTTTATTTGAAAAGACGACAATGGAATAAAGTAAGTCTTAAAGAAGTTCAAGAACCACAAATAAACACTCAATTGCAAGTGAGAGATCAACAAAGTCTTAAACTAATAGAACCTCCATAGGTATCATAAGGCTCTTGTAGGTCTGATAAGGTAAGACTTCAGCCTGAGAGATTTGGATTTCTTATTACTGATAGTAGTGTAATGTATCTTATAGATCAAAATGAGCCTAGTACTTATAAGGAGGCTGCGTCTAGCCCTGAGGTAGATAAATGGCTTAGTACCATGAATCTTAAGATGCAATCCATGTATGATAACCAAGTTTGGAACATGGTTGATTTACCTAAGATGGTAAGACCGTTGGATGTCAATTGGTTTTCAAGAAGAAAGCTTACATGGATGGCAATATGCATACTTATAAAGCACGGGTAGTAGTAAAAGGTTTCAGATATACTCAAGGTGTTGATTATGACGAGACTTTTCTCCAGTAACAATGTTTAAATCAATTATAATTCTAATTGCCATAGCGACATATTATGACTCTGGGATATGGCAAATGAATGTCAAAATAGGTTTTCTAAATGTAAAGTTAATTGAGGATGTGTATATCATACAACCTGAAGGGTTTATTAATCTTGAGAATTTTAGGAATATGTGCAAACTTTAAAGATCTATTTATGGATTAAAGCAAGCTTCTCAAACTTAGAATCTTCATTTTCATGAAGCAAATAAGGAATTTGGTTTAATTAAAATTGAATATGAGCCTTATATATACAAGAAGGTTATAGGGAGCGTGGTTGTTTTCCCGGTACTGTATGTTGATGATTTATTACTCATTAAAAATGACATCCCAACATTACGGAGTGCCAAGTTTTGATTAGGGAACTGTTTCTCAATAAAGGACTTAGAAGATGTAGCCTACATCCTTGGGATTAAGATCTATAGGGATAAACCTAAAAGGCTAATTGGTCTAACTCAGAGTGCTTATATTGACAAGGTACTGAATAGGTTTACTATCCATGACTTCAAAAGAGGATCATTGCCAATGTCTCATGATATAAGTCTCAGCAAGAATCAAAGTTCGAAAACTAATGATGAGCGAAAGCGCATGAATACAATTCCCTATGCATCAGCTGTGAGATCGATGGTGTCTGCCATGTTATGCACCCGACCTAATGTGTCATATGCTTTTAGTGCAACAAGTGGATATCATTCTAATCCCTGTGAGAGTATCTAGATAGCATTAAAGAACATTATTAAGTACTCGAGAATGACTAAAGAATCGTTCTTATTATGTAGAAGTTTAAACTACGAGCTTGTTGTAAATGGTTACACAAATGCAAGTTTTCAAACTGATATAAATGACTTCAGTTCGTAGTCTGGATATATGTTTACTTTCAATGAAGGTGTAGTGAGCTGGAAATGTTTGAAGCAAGACATGGTGGCAGATTCTACAAATATTGTAACGTCTGATGCAACTATGGAGGCAGTTTGAATAAAAAAGTTCATCTCTAAAATTGGTGTGGTTTCGAGTATAGCTAACCCTGTTTGCTTGTATTATGATGATAATGGGGTGATAGCATTGGTTAAGGAACCAAGGTCATATCACCAATCTAAGCAAATACTTAGGCATTTTCATCTCATTCGAGAAATCATTAAGATGTGAAACCTAAATATTTGTAGAGTTCCTAGAGAAGACAATGTTATAGATCATCTGACAAAGGCTTTTCCATAAGCGAAACAAGATGGTATTGTTAGGTCATTAGGTATTAGATACATGAATTATTGGCCCTAGTGCAAGTGGGAGATGTTGGGGCATGCATATTTGGTCAATCTACAAACATTATTTATCTTTTAATTTTAGTTAATAAAATACAAGTTTTCATTTTCTATTTTATTATAAGTGATTGCTTGTTTACCTTAAAGTAAGATCCATGTATATTTGTTGAAATATCCTAAATGTCCCTAGTCGACCATTTTACTAGGAACTATAATAAATTAAGACTAGTGTGAATCTTGATTGATGATAATGTGATAATCATGTGTATAGGGATATAAATTGAGATCGTGAGTACTTATTAGGGAACAAGGTGTTGGAGTGACCCACTATGAGAACAATACAACAATTAAGTCATAGGTGTTACTCATTATAGGTATATCATTTAGTCCTTCGACTTGAGATTACCATAGAATTCAATATTAGGAGTATAGTAATTTGACACAATCAAACATTGTCTTTTAACTGAACGATTATAAAAATATTGATTAGTTACAATGTGAATGATATATGAAGATGTGTAACCAAGATAGAATTTGCCCCTCTCGTATAAAGAGAGATATTAGTGGATCCTTCAATATGTTAGACTATTAAATGGCTAAGTCCAAGTGAATTGACATGATCAATGTCACCTAGATGTTTTCAGTCTACCTAAAGATCGAGACTTGTATGATTGAACATTAAGGGTCACTTTCCATGCCGTATGTTTAATTAAAAGCTATTGCACGACAATAGGATATTATATATGTTAATCATTAGGTTTTATCAATTTTGATATTAATGCTACTTTGGTAGTCATAATGCCTTATTAGACAGCTTATGACTTGTGTACCAAAATGATTTTGGTTCACTACCAACATTGCACGAACTTAGTGGGTCACACACAAAGAATAACTTTGCACAATTTCAATTGGTCTAGAGTAATGACTTTTATATGATAAAATCCATTACATAAAAGCCCTTAAGATTTGTTATATGATAACTAATTAAAAGGGGTGTATGAGTAATTTACTTAAACTGCCTAAATATAATAGTTGTATTACGAATAGGTTTTATAAGTGAGATTTTTTTTTGTTATTTTAGAGTTCTCTAGACTTAGGGATAGAAAGAAAAACATTTTCAATCTCTCTTGTGGCTAGCACTCCTAATTGTGGTTACCATTTGTGTGTTAATTTCGAATAGAGGATGCGCTAAAACTTCTTAGAGATCGAACAATCAAAAAAGGAAATCACGGATTAAGGTATAGTTTACTTTTGTACATCTATTTTAGCAGAACATATTTTCGATCTTGTTGGGGTTTTTCAACATTGTTTTGAGTTTTCTACTGTGTATGAACCCTAAAACCCAACAATAGAATGCAGGGCGCTGAGCCTATTGAAGGAGGAAAAAAAACACAAAGTAGCAAAAGTTGTCATGACGTCATAGGTTTGTAACAACACAGGACCACTTACAAATAGCACTGAGACTAAAGAAATTAGAAAGTTTGAGTTCTATTTCGGGTGAAATTATTTAATAGTGCTTCTAATTATTTTCTAACGTGCCTTAGGAGTATAAATAGATATTAGAACATTGTAAACTTACAAATTACAACTCATTAGCAACTAATATCATATAGTAGCATAAATTTACTTTATTCTTGAGTATTAAAAATATTTGTAGAAGTCTAATTTTCGGATCCTTTTGCATGATTCACGAATAGAATGTGTGACGCCTTTGAACAACAAGTATGTAATGGGTGGACAACAGATGTTGCAGAGCCCTGCGATTTCGAGTTGGTGGTCTCCATGGGTCTCCTATTGAGGGTTTGATTCATCCAGGGGCTTTGATTGCGCTTCCTCCGCCGAGGGAGGTTGCGTGGCTTAAACTTGTTCCGCAGAGGAAGAGTTTAGCTACTGGTAATCTCGACGGGGAGGAGTAAGTTACTTTATATGAGTATGATTTCTCAATTCATGTTTATTGTCTCTTATAAAGTAGGTGATTATATGTGTATTGTTGTCACAGTAATTAGACATTTTTTTTCTCGATTTTCATCTCTCACTCTACTCACTACCGAATCAAGAGAATAAAAGCTAGAAAGAGAAACTCCTAAAACCATAAATTTGCATGTGTTTGAAATAGCTTTGAATGAGCAGATCACGTGCATTTGAGATTCATGTTTCACATATCGATTTGCTTTGTGGGTCATTTTAGTTAGGATTTATTGATCTATTAGTTCTTTTTTATATACTGCAGAGTGCAATCTCTCGTATGTGTTTAAGACTTCGTGCAGATATTTCAACAGAGGAAATGTTGATGTTAATGGATGCGAAATTATTCTTAATGACATTTATTGGTTATATGTCTAGTTTCTTAAAATTTATTGAATTTGTGCTCACTAGTCATGTTTGTGATAAGGTTTCTCAAGGATTGAGCTTAGAGAAGATATAACACTCTGAAAAGCTAATTGTGTGTCGGGTTTTACTAGGATTTGTATTATTTTTTCTTTGTTGATTGAATCTTGTTCATGGTTTCTCAAGGGGTTTGGATTCGTAGAAATTTCAGAACAAACCTAGTGCTAGAGCTAAGATTCCGGCGAATTCTATGTCTCTGACTGATTTTGATCACCCAAAGAAGGGCGATTCGCTGTATGCATGTTTTTTTATGCATTTTTTGGAGTCTTCTTTGTGTTTGATGAAATGATTTAATTAGTATGTTGATAGGTTCGTTCATAGTTATATTTAGGTGTTTATGATTCCTTCTCTTTTTCCACTATATTGTTTCTCTTCTTTATATTTTGTTCGAACTCCAATGAGAATGCTAGGTGCTCGAAAGAGTCAAGAACAAAAAGGTTTCAATTTTTTTCTTTGTAGCTTAGGTTTTCTTGATGTCTGATTAATAGGCTATTTTATTTAGGCATCTTTAGACCTAATCTGAATTGGGTTTTTTTTTTCTTTGTTTTTTTTTACTTAGTTATTGGTTATGTATAATCATTGTCGTGGTGGGTGATCATTTGTGGTGATTCGAGAAGGGAATTGAGTATAAGGGAATATTTGTGGACCTTGTTTTCAATTTTTGTTTTTAAGAAATTGACTATATTATTGACTAGAATTGTTGATGGTTTCATAGATTCTCGAAATTTCTCTATTATGTTTCAAATGAATGGGTTAGTACTTAATATTGTTCATTGCAAGATTTTATTTATTTCTCCCACCCTTCCAACAACACAAGTACACAACAAAAACAACTAACTCACACACTAAGTCATAGCTCATGTATGTTTATGAAGCTATGATAATGATGTTGTATTGCCTATAAGTCTTTTAAAATTTTAAGGAATTCTTGAAGTATTCATACAACAAAGAAAGAGGATTGATTAGTTGTTATTGATCTCATATTTTATGAACTTGGAGAGACAACTTAGATGGTCTACAAGAAGAGAGATATGAAGGTCCATAATGTGACTTGAAATCTTCTTTGAGGGGCAACTGTTGTTGCAATGATGGCTATTAGATGAGAACCTAGTTATTTGTCTCTCTAAGAAGTGAACAAGATGAGTCTAAACCATGGTTTTTTATAATGGAAAAATCATTTCCATAAACATGTGAGGAGTGCTTAATGAATGTGTCCAAAGTATGTTCCTTGACTAGTATCTTTGTTATATGAGGATTGATGATGGTATGTTTGATCTTGCTTACAAATCTCTTTCAGGGAGTGATTGTTTCGTTTATAAAAATCAATGAAAAAGGGCCTTCTATGGTTAAGCAAGTGTTGCTGCAATGATAAAAAAGGGCTTTCTACTTCATTTCATTTTGATGGATTTGGAGATTTTAGTCGGTATCGAATGTTAGGCCAATCAAGACAGCGCCACAAGCAAGGAGTTGATAGTTGTTCAGGATAATTTTTTCTTCGAATCTATGACTCTTTATCATGACCTTTTGGTTGTTTCAGCTTTTGCAATGTAATGTCCATAATTTAGTGTTTGTTTGAGCCTAAAATTAGTTCCTTACCAAGGTTTCCTTGCTTGTAAGGTATGTACGCTACAATAAGCACATTACATATGTCTTATTCTTACAGTTTATATGGCCTCTTTTTTTTATTGCACTACCTGGTCTCTCTTGCCTCTACATAGCCCTTTCCCTTTCATCGATTTAGCTTCTTGACATTTTTCTTTTTGTTTGCTTGATAAATGTGATTAGAGTTCTTCTTTCTATTTATTTCTTGGGTTTGATTCGATTGGTCAAGGCAGATTAATACATGGGCATTGAAGGATTTTTTATTTTTGTGTTTGAAAGAAGCTACTTTCAAGGCGCTTAAATACGATTCTCATAATAGTAAAAGCTAAGATTTTCTTATTTGTAGTTGGTCTGTGGCAATGCTAAGATTGCCATCTTCTGTTGCCCTTGTTTTTTCTTTACCCCTTTACTTTCCTATGCTTTATTACTCCAACATATAACATGCAAAAACAAAGATAAGAGAAAAAAAATGAAAATATCCCTTCAATATGGGACATTTGTTAATATCGATTTATTCGTTATTTGTAGAATATACCAATTTTGCTTTTAAGAGATCCATTACTTAAATGGACTTTATTAGAAGCGCTGGTAGTGTCACATTCGAGGTTAGAATTAAACTTTACTTTCATTGTGTAATTGTTTTAGGGATGCTATATTTTTGCTTGATCATGAGATCAATTAAAATTTTAATCATGCTAATAGATACAGTTATAGTTTGATGAAATGCTCAAGGCTTATCTTAGCTACTTCTTCTAGTTAAATAGGTGGAGTTTAGCATAATTTGGCATGGTATATTTTGGTGGAATTAGCTTGGAGTTAGATGAATGACTTTGATTTGATTCCTTTTAAAATCTCAATCATCCATGTGTGTTCCTGAAATGGCTGTGGATTTGTAATTGTCATGTTTTTCCTTGATGTATTTTTCCTATATTTTAATTTATTGGTGGTCCTCTTATGGTAGGAAATTGTAAAAGAATGGTTGAAATCAAGTTAAATGGTCAAGAGATACATAACCAATTCCTCACTTTTTTCCTTATTGTTAAACTAGTTTCTTATGGCAGTAGGTGGTTAAAGTCTGAGGTGGCATGGCGACGTCAACCACCTTCATAAGCTAAGCATGGACTTGCCTATATGGAGGGATCAAAAAGTGCTCCTCCCATATTTGTCGAAGCCATTGTAATCTACGAGGGTAAATCATTTAAGACTCAACTTAATACAACAAAGGCAAAGAAGATTCTGCCACAGAAGGTTACTGCAAGTGCAAAGAAAACGTGACTATTGTTAATGACAACAAACTTTCTGCTACGTCATTATTGTTGGATTGTTGGTCATATTTGACCATGATGCTATCAGATGTTTAAGGATTTGAGTACACTTTAAAATAAAACTTCAAAGGAGGTTTGGAGAGTCAAATCTTATAAGGCAATAACAACACATCTACAACTCTCAACATCACTACGGCTGAGTTATTGTATTTGGATAGTGGTTGTTGTTAGGACACGTGTTTTATGTCAATATACAAACTTCGCTTATCTTATAATGAATTAATAGTAGTGTGAATCTTGATTGATGGTCATGTGATGATTATAAGGGTACAAATCGAGATCATGAGTACTTGTTAGGGAATAAAGTAATGGACCGACTTGCTATGAGAACACCATAAGTATTAAGTCATAGTTGCTACTCATGATAGGTATATCATTTAGTCATTCGACTTTAGATTACCATAGATTTCAATATTAGGAGCATGGTAGTTTGACACAATTAAAAGTTTTCTTTAACCTTACGATTATAAAGATTGTGATTGGTTACCACATGAATAATATGCGAAGGTGTGTAATCAAGATAGAATTTTTCACTCTCTTATATAGGGAGATATCAGTAGATCCCTCAATGTGATAGATTGATAATGACCAAGTCCAAGTGAATTGATATGATTAACGTCACTTGAATTTTTTCAGTTTACTTAAAGATCGAGACTAGTATAATTGAACATTAAGGGTAACTTTTCAAGTCTTATGCTTAATCAAAAGATATCACACGATAGAATTATATAATATATGTTATTCATTAAGTTGTTTTGATTTTAATATTCATGCAACTTGGATAGTTATAATGTCTTACTAGAGATCGCTTATGACTTGTTTATTAAAATGATTTTGATTCACTACCAACGTTGCATGAACCTATTGGGTCATACACAATGAATGGATTTGCATAATTTCAATTAGTCCAGAATATTGAATTTTATATGAATTCATGACATAAAGCTTTATGATTTGTTATATGATAACTTACTAATATGGGCGTATGTGTAATTTGCTTAAACTGCTTAAATACAATAGTTGTATTACAAATAGGATTTTATGTGAGAGCTTATCTACACATATAAATAGAGGTTGAAACCCTAAAATGAAATAAGATTTTTGTTTTTACTATTTTCTAGTTCTTTGGATTTTGCGAGAGAATGAAAAACGCGTTCAATCTCTCTTGGGGCTAGCCCTTCAAATTGCGGCGACCATTCATGTGTGAATTTTTGATAGAGGAAGCGCACTTGAACATCTTGGAGATCGATCAATAAGAGATGGAAATCACAGATTAAGTTACGATTTACTTTTAAAGATCAAGTTTAATAGAACTTATTTTCAATCATGTGGGTTTTTCAAAAATTGTTGTGAATTTTCAACTGCATATGAACCCCAAAACTCAACAGTTGCTCCAGATACATGATAGGTAACAAAAGCTTTCTTAAAAATTATGAATCATTTAAGGAAGGTGTCGTTATGTTTGGTTATGAAAAGAAAGGCAAGATCTTTGGTAAATGAACTCTTAATGTTGCGGGATTGCTTAATCTTAAAGGAGTTCTACATATTGATGGGTTGAAATCTAATCTGATTAGTATAAGTTAGCTATGTGATTAGAAATTATTTGTCAGCTTCGATTAAGATCATTGTCAGATAATCAATGAAAAAAGATAATGCATCCTATATGGAATCGAGACATTAGACAATTGCTATATGGTGCTTCAACATTTCGTATTACCTCACTAGCTGAATGTTATGTGCAACTCTATTTCTCTACCTAATATAGAGCTTTGACACAAGAGCCTAGGTCATCTTAATTTCAAGCAACTTCAGAAAAAATCTCTCATGATGCTGTAAAAGGTATTCCTAAATTATCCTCTAAGTCTTATTCTATTTGTGATCCATGTTAAATGGGTAAACAACCTTTTTTTTCACATGCTGGTCTCAATGACGTACCGACGTCACGTGTGTTAAAATTACTACGTATGGACATGTTTGGCCCGATGCACGTTGAAAGTCCTGGGAGAAAGAATTATGTTTTTGTCACTGTTAATGACTTCTTAAAGGTTACTTAGATTCGTTTACTGAATGATAAAGCAAAAACATTTGATGAGTTAAAGAAGTTAACTATTCGACTTTTGAATGAGAAAAGTTATGAGGATGTATCCATTAATCGACTTCGTAGTGATCATGGAAAAGAGTTTGAGAATCGACAAATTGTTGATTATTGTGCTTAATTTGGTTTTAAGCAGGAATTTCATGTTTCTAAGACACCATAACAGAACGGTGTTGTTGAAAGGAAAAATCACATTATTCAGGAGATGACAAAGATCATGTTATCTAAGAAAAATATGCCTAAGAATATTTGGGGATAAGCAGTAAATATTGCTACCTACATTATTAAAAGAGTTTATTTCAGGCCACTGACTACCAAAAATCCATATGAAATTTGGAAAGGCAGAAAACCTTCTCTTAAACATTTTCATGTTTTTGGCAGTACTTGCTTCAGATTGAATGATAGAGATCACATAGGAAAGTTTGATTCCAAAAGTGATTTGGAATGTTTCTTGGATACATTCATAATAGTAAAGCCTGTCGAGTCTAAAATAGCGAACTATGACTATGATGGAATCTATAAAGGTTATGGTTGAAGGTTGTGCAGAAACAAAATAATTATCCTTTCAAAAGGATGATGATGAT
The DNA here is from genome assembly GCA_039657365.1 of Stephania yunnanensis. Classification (NCBI taxonomy): domain Eukaryota; kingdom Viridiplantae; phylum Streptophyta; class Magnoliopsida; order Ranunculales; family Menispermaceae; genus Stephania; species Stephania yunnanensis. The sequence continues at coordinate 30,794,433 of CM077582.1, read as the reverse complement.
AACGGGCTGCCAACATCAATTAGCTTAGCACCTACCACTTAGCCTACAGCTAAAACATTTGATTCAAATATTACCACCTGATGATAAGTTGAAGATGTTGATGATTCAAAATCACCTGCTATTACAAAACCTGGTTCTACTTCTACATCTGTTATTCCACAGTCAAGGATGGTGAAAGATAATCTAATTGAGCAAATGATTAGATCAATTAATGATCCAGTGCAAACGAGAGATATTCTTCTTATTGACTACAAGAATATGGTTCATTTTGCTTTTTAACATCTTAGATTCAGCCTAAAAACTTCAAAAAGGCTTTAATGGATGAATATTGCGTAAATGCTATGTAAGAGGAACTCAATGAGTTTTTTAGACAAGATGTATGGGAGCTTGTTCCACGACCTACTAATGTTAATTTCATCGGTACAAAGTGGATATTCTACAACAAGACAAATGAGAATGGTATTACTCTTTGCAACAAATCAAGATTGGTTGCACAAGTATACACATAGGTTGAAGGTATTGATTTTGATGAAATGTTTGCTTCAGTTGCCAGATTGGAATCTATTTGTCTACTATAAGCCATTGCTTGTAACAAAAGTTTCAAGTTACATTAAATAGATTTTAAAAGTGCATGGGTATTTGGAAGAAAAAGTCTATTTTACATAACCCGAAGGATTTGAGGTTTATGACAAACCTATTGATATATATATATATATATATATATATATATATATATATATATCATTTGGAAATGGCACTGTATGATCTGAAGCAAGCACCACGAGCTTGGTATGAAAGGTTAACTACCAATTTTGCTACAGAAAGGTTTCAATAAAGGTTATATAGATAAAATTATTTCTTAAAAAGCAAAATAAATAGTTTATGGTTGCACAAATATATGTAGATGATATTGTTTTCCGGGCTACATTTGCAAAGCTAGCTTTAGAATTTGTTGATTTAATGAGGAAAGAGTTTGAGATGAGCATGGTTGGAGATCTTACTTACTTCTTGGGTCTACAAATTACACAGTCTCAAGATAGTATATTTATATCTCAAAATAAATATGCAAAATCTCAGTATTTTGGCTTAGACATTGCTAAGTCTATTCGAACACCTATGAGATCCAGTGAGAAGATTCATAAGGACAACAAAGGTGTTGATGTTAATCCTACATTATACAGAGGCATAATTTGTACCTATTGTATCTTATTGTTAGCAGACTAGATTTTGCTTTCAGTGTTTGGGTTTGTGCTCGCTATCAGGCATGTCCAAAAGAGTCTCATCTAGTAGATGTAAAAGGAATATGCGTAATGTGCACGGAACAACTGGCTTTGGTGTACTATTTACTAAGGGCAATGCTAGTGACTTAATCGGGTATAATGATGTTGTTTATATTGGAAATATCGATGATCAAAAGAGTATTACAAGTGGATGTTACTACATGGGCTCTAATCTTATTTCTTGGAGTAGTAAGAAGTAGAATTTCATTATCTATTACTGAAGCTGAATTTATTATTGACAACAGTTGTTATACGCAATTGATATTGATGCTACAAATGCTCAAAGACTGGTATTGCCTTATCTCAGTTATCATTTTAATGTAATAATAATAGTGCCATTGATATTTCAAAAATCCAATTCAACATTACAGGATAAAACATATTGACATTCACCATCATTATATCAGGATTCAGGATCTAGTTGAATAAGAATTAATTTGTATTCAACACGTACTGAAAGACAATTAGCTAATATATTTACAAAAGCCATTGACACTCAGATTTTTGAGATATTGCGCAATGACATTGGCATTTGTTCTCGCTAGAATGGGTTGTTATTGCAAGCTGGCAGTTATGCTCGTACGTGCAGACATCATGTGTTTGACATTTTGTTATGAGCTACTTTAGTGTTTTACCTAGAAACTGCCACTTGGATTTCAATGCAACACATGCCGCTCCTTTTAAGTCTTTCGTAAAAAAACTAGCCGTTACACCAAGTTTAGGGGGAGTAAATACTATTCCATTAGGCATAATGAATAATTTATTGGAGGACTTAAGGGAAATTTTAGTTCTAAATTGGGATTATCTTTGCTAATTTCATGCGATTATCTTGTTCCCACAAATCAATATTCCCAATTCAAACTATTATATCTCATTGTGACCTATTTTCCTTCTATACCAAATTCTTATCTTTCGTGCTTTGAGTTGTTGCAAGAATGTCTCAGACATCTTTTTCGACCTCACACAGTGACGTTTTTGCAACTGCTGATCTTCCGAAGTTGGAGATGAAAGGCTTCTACTATCATTCTCATGTAAATAAAATCTACATTAGTACGCCGCCTAATCCTTAAAATGTTGTAAAAAGTATAAAGGTGAAATCGAGGGTTATCTAAAGATGTCGATCAGTCGAGCAAAATGGCTCTTCCAAGAAAGCCAGAACTACTGCCAAAGGCAAGTAGAAAGTTGATGATGAAGACAATGTTTCCTCTAACTCCTTAAATAGGATTTTTAATGAAGCCGAGGCTGTCAACAAAGCCTCTAACTAGACAAAGATTGTTTTCATCTCACGTTACTTTCTTGTATCTGCTCCATCTACATTTGGTCATTTCCGGTCGTTGGAATGTGTAGAGAAGTTAAAAGATACTGTGAAGATAAAATACAAGTGTGATCAACCGATCAATGTGTCACATTTTTGTGAGACTAGCTCAACAAATTTGCTGGTACAAACTTGGATTTATGGTCTGGCAAATAATGAAGGCTTGTACAACAATTCCATTATCAAGGAATTCTACAATAATCTTCCAAAAAATTATGGGGATGCTGCTGCGTATAAGGTATTTGTTTGTAGGTACTATATTTTATTTAGTCCTGCCTCAATGAACTGCATGCTAAGACTTTCTAGATTAGTGATGCTTGTTAACAAGCTGGGTATGACGCTCAAACTTGATGATGTTGTCTTTATGCTGACTAGAGGGATTCTTAGAATGTGGCCTCTGACAATGCCTTTGGGCTTATTGCTACTAAGTTAATTCCAAGGTGTACTTTCTGTAGAAGGTATTCACTATAAGTGTAGTGGACACTTCTCACTAGACCTTCATATTTAGGGAGAGAATGCTACTGCTCTATGCTCTTACCTTGGGGTAGAAATTCAATGTTAGGAATGATATCTATGACTCTGTGGTACGCTCATGGAAGAAACATAACATGTTATATCTATCTTGCTACCTAACATCGTTATTTGGAAGATACTCTGTCATTGAGCAGAATAAGGACAAGTTGGACAAGGTGGCAAGGAGGTAAAACTAAATCATAAAATGAAGTCTAACAATAGAATTTTTTATATTGACTTATCATGCTTTCCAAAGAATTCTTCAGCCATTCTAACTGCTGCTACTATCAAGGCTACTTTTGATGATCCTATTTAGACCCCTGCTAATAAGCACATACGAAAGACTAAAAGGATCCTGAAGTGAAAGGTTGTTGTTGTTACTAAGAATGAGGACACCAATCCTATCAAAATGCAGTCTTCAGGAGAGAAAATTGAAAGAGGGGAAGATTTTAATCACGTAGCTATAGGATAGAATGAGTTGCTACGTGTTTCACTACAAGGTGCGAGTTCATATGTTCCACTTCCTAATATATTATAGGAAATCACCTTACCCGTTGAGTTTCAGAAAAGGGAGATGATTAAGGTAATTTCACTCATTTATACTATGATTTAACTGTTATTACTTTTGTTACTACTGCTCAGATGAGTACATTTAAGTCCCTTTTGTTGAATTATGAAACTAATGGTAAATATGCTTTAACACCAAGTGAAGTTCCTTGTGAGAATGTAACTGCATAGGTAGAGTCTCTAGCAACATCAAAGATTCCTCCTATTGAGGACTTGACATATGTTAACCTTAAGAGCATTTTGTTGCCTTCGATTACTACAACCATGGAACATACTGTTGAGGCTCCAGTGAATGATGCTTTGTAACCAAAGCCAAGTATGTTTGTCCATCCTCCTACTCACCTTGAGCTTGATAATATTGAAGTCATTTAACCCATTCCTACCACTTCGGCCAAGCCAATAACTCTAGTTAATGTTACCACTAAACTTGCACTTTCTACTCCTACTACTATTGCTACAATAAGACAAAAACTACTAAAATGACTCTACTCCAACTTGGGATGAACCTCTGAATGAACCACGTTCTTCGATGGTGATGAAACATACCCACCATTGTTTAATTATTTTCTGGATCGCCTTGTCTATCTGACTGTCAACATAAAAGATGTAGTTGAACAAATGCTACCAATGCAAGAAAAGATGGACATTGTTGACACTAAACTTTGCCGATTGAGTTGGCTGGTTAAAACTTAGTTGTAATATGTTTGATGTTGTTTAGTCAAAAATGGGAGTAAGCAATAGAATGTAAGGTTATTTTTTTGGTATTTTGTTACTGTAAGTACATGAACTTAATGTTTTAAAATTTCATTTAATGGTTGTACTTATTTGTTGGTGACTATAACATTTTGGGGGCTATGAATTTTTTATGTTGTTACTTTAATCGATTGGTAAAAGTACATGTTATGAAGTTCCTAAAAAATTTGGTTTTCTTGATAAGTTACTGCTTTTAACCAATCTATGCCAAATGGGGAAATTGTTAGACCTTAAGTTACTGTGTTTCGATCGATTTATCCTGGTTTGTGGTATATTATTAAAATAAGATTTCAATAATTTAGGTACATGCTGCAGAAAAGATGGAAACCTGACTAAGTAAGATGTCTGAGTGTAGATATAACTTAGAGAAAGACTACGATGCAAATTCTAGTGAAGATTGCACTATCGAAGTCAGAGTCGAAGATGAAGATAGTTCTAAAGTCGAAGCAGAAATTGAATACAAGTTAGATACTAAAATATAGCAACGGTCATTATTAGTCTATAATAGTTAATAAGTTTGATACTCTAAACAAAGAACTTTGAGATAGATTACAACTACAAAATGTGAGAGAAAGGTGCATAAAGGACTGAAGAACTTTATGGAAACGACGGGTCAAAATTCTTAAAGGTATAAAAGACTTAGTTATTAAAAATTGGATGATTCCAATAGGATTTACAATTGGAGACAGTGGAGGTTTTTCGAATTGTATTATATTTAAGACTGAATTCCTAGATAGAGTAGATAGATTGAGTCTACAAATACTCAAGATTTCCATTGTGTGGATCATCATTCATTACTTGAGTTTCATAAGAATGAGAGACCATTATAATGGTTACTTATATTATCAATTTGCTTAATTGATTGTTTAAGTAGAGCCTACGCAGAGGAAGACATTCAGTTCTTACTGCGATTTCATTTCTTGTTTATTTTTTATGTGTGTTTATTACTTCATTACTAATTCGTTAATCTTCTCAGTTCCCCTGGTTTCCAAAACATTAAGAATAATGAATCAAAACATCACATACATATTGGCCATTATGGACATAACACTTAAATCCACGAGTGCCATCCGTAAATTGCATTCTACAAAAATAGCTAATCAAAAATACATTTGGTTTAAAGTATTAAGTACACTTTTATCTAATCATGAGTACATTGCAAAATGGATTTACTTCATGTTTGGAGTTTTGTTTAGATTAAAAACTACTCACTCATGATAATAAATGACAACACATTAGAATGAAAAAGACAATCAAAATACCTTAATAGTAATGTGAATCTTTAATCTTCTTCAAAAGCAAAATAATAAAGAATGACCTAACTAAAGCAAAAAATGTAAAACAATTAAAAGGCTCTTAATTTCATAGTTTAGAGTTTATATTTATTGTATATTAGTTAATGCATATCTTAAACTGACTCGAAATCCTTGTTGTAACCTAAAATTCCGGAATTCGTAGCCAGCAATTCCTCATCGATTCTTGTATAAATGGAATTGCTCATTAAATCCGTAAAATTGAAGTTATTGTTTCTGCAGTTTTGTGTAGCGGTTATGGGTGTTATAAGAATCACTAGGAATCACTAGGTTTACAATCCAGATTTTTTCCTTGATTCCACGGTGAATTTTCATGCATTCATTTCACTCGGTCATTCTTTCATTTTCTTCCCTTTTTCCTTCATTTCTTCAAATATCCCAATTATCACCTGAAATATAAAAAATAAGAAAAAACCCTATGTAATATATTCTTCTACATCTAAAATTTTCCTAAATTGTACTATAAAATATTTCTAATTATTGCCTTATCAAAACATCATTCTTCTATGAGTGAGGATATAGACTCCTTGGAAAGGTTAGGAAGTATTCCAATCTCTTACTCTACTTCATTAACTTAAGGTTTCGCTTTTGATTTGCTTTGGTGGATTCATTTCCAACTCCTTGCCACTTTTAAGAGTGATCGCATGGACTCTCATATTTGGGTTTAGGTGTGATTGAGCTGACAACTTACCCTTGTCATTTATCCTCCTTAATTCGGTTGACATTTGTTCTATTTAGGCCTCTAGATTACTAATGCTAGCTTGAGTCACTCGAGTTTGCCTATCCGTGTCAGATTGGTGCTTCTTTACATTCTTTTGGAATTTATCTGAGGATGAAACCAAAGACTTAACCATATCCTCTAAGGATGAGCTAGTGGAAGCTTGTGGTAGAAGATTAGGTTGAAGCAAAGGTTGACCTCTTCGAACAAGGGTTTGGTAATTGGGATTGGAAGATCTATAGCTAAGATAGGGACTCCTAATTTCGAGTTAATAAGTGTTGGTGAATTGACCATGTGCTTGCCCTTGGAATTAGTTCCCTAAAGCATTAGCTCTTTGCTCATCTTTGAAGAGATGTGGACAAGTGTCTCCGCGATGGGAGGGTATGGTACAAAGGCCAAAAACTCCGGCTTTTTCAGATCAGACTGAACAAACTTATAAACTAAGGAGGTGAGCCTATCAATCTTGACAACAATCCTATATGAACCAACTTGCTCCATGGCTCGTCAATAGGTGTGATGGCCCCAGCCTTAACCAACTGAGCCCCACCTGATCATAGAGTACGGGGACCCCCAAACAAACCCTTGCAAAGTCAATGCAAGCTTTGTCAGTTTCTACGTTCATTTATTATCATGAATTTAGTGTTTTAAGATGATTTTATGTAGATTTGCATGTTTTACAATTAAAGCAGCGAAACATAACTTAAACAAATTAATAACTTAATATCGTAAATTTGGGACATCCTATAGTGTGGAATCCTGCAAATTATATATAGATGGCATGTATGTATAGTGAAAAGTATGAAATCAAAAGCAATATACATGCATATGTCACTCACAACCCATTTAAAACCTTAGTGTGTACAAAACATCAAGTATATAAGTTAATACAGTACAAAAGAAAGCCTACAAAATGGAAATTGGGAGGACCGCTCTAATGTCATTAGAGATAGTCACCAATCACCAGTGCCTTGCCCTACCTTGTATGCAGATTTGAAATTATCATCCATGGAGATAATTCTAGTGACTAAAGCTAGAAGGATATAAACAATACTTCGAGAATAAATAAAGTAGTCATATGATCACGCAAGAAAATAAATAAAATAGAAATAAATAAAATGGATGATAGTGAGAGTTTGAATAGAACAAAGATAAATGAGTGTTAACTAAGTCAAAGGAGAGGAATCCAAGTTACCCAAACTCTATTAGAGACTAAAATCTTCTCACAAAAATCTTGAGTCACGGAAAAGCTAAAAAGCTTTTATCTTAGGAATGCGAAAAAGCCTGATGAACCTAGACATTGAGCATGAGGGATATCGATGGTTTCTTGGATAAAACTCATCTCATTGCAACCTAAATCTAGTGACAGACAGTGTGGTGGCTATAGCTAATCATCTACAACACCTAAGAGTCACCTTCCCGATTCATATGGTCTTTAAACACTCATATGAGGAGTGGAAATCCATAAAAATGTAATTAATAAGTGAAAGAACGATATAAACATGCATGAATTACTGTGTATTTCCTCACTTGTTTACTTATCTTGAATCAATGCTGAAACATGTTCCTGCGACTCCTAATAAGCGTCCTAACTTATCCTTATGCTCAGTTGTTGCTAGCTAGGTACATGATGTTCATTTTGATTGGTTACACTTGTGTTAGAGTCATTGAGTTACATTTACAATCATTGTTTCTAATATAGTTCAATTTGTAATTATCTTGACTATTTATAACTATATTGTGCTCTAGGTATTAGGCTACCAAGGGTTGTTATTATGCGAGTTATGTAATTTGAAATATTGGTGCTTAACAATCCTATGAAGAGTCCTTCAAATCATTCCAAGTCAATTTAATGTCTAATGGCTCCATTTTTACTATTTCTAGTTCTAATTAGGCACTTAGCTCGGCTAAAAGTGTTCGGTCTTACTTAACATTGTTCAACACACTTTATCTAATTTTTTTAATTGTTATTGAACTAATTAGGATAATTAAAACTCATTTCAAGTTGTTGTACCACACTAGTTTGCAAAATAGTCCTCTAGAAACCTTTAAATAAATATTCAAAAAATAGTTTTTCTTCAACTTGAAAATGGCTTAAACCACAATAGAAATTTTTAAGACTCTCAACTCTATTAACTTAAAACCAAGATTTTTAAGAGATAAAATCTCATTAATATGATCAAAAACCTACTTTGAGACTCTAAGTATAACTTTAAATACTTATTTGTAATTTTTGACCTCTTAGTTAAGGCGCGACTCGAAAACTGAGTTAAAAACCTCAAACAATTATGCAACTTGGTGGAAAACTTTCCTATGATATAAATATATGATTAGGGAAGTTTTGCATGATTCCAACATTGTTTGATGCCTAGAATGTGTCCAAACCAATTTAAGCTCAATTGAAAACTCACATTTTATCTATTTGAAAACTATTTTTGAATGCCATTCAAAGCATGTCCGAATCATTGAAGATTTAGGGGAATCAAGTTTAAAGTACGTTTATGTTCTTTATAGATTTTGGTGATTTTTTAGCTAGTGGAGACCTTCGGAAAAGATCCAAAAGTCACTATCAAAAGTAGGAAAACTTGGGCAAAATTGGGTTTGGCGTGCATGGATTCTACGACGCCATTGGCAGCGCTAACCTTAACGAGTTTAAAAATAAAGGTTTTGAACCCGTTTCCCCATGTCTTCCTCGATGGCTCCCGAGTATACATCCGCCCATATAGGGCTCCAAAATTTACCAGAGAATGCCCTCAATAAGAATATATAAACCATTTATAACGATTTGCATGAAAAATCTTCAATTTAAACAAATTCATGACATAGAAATGAGAGTTGAGAACTATAAAACCTTCAAAACAATCGAAATTATAAATCCATTCACAATCGAGTTCGAAAACATAGGTAAAATTCCTAAATTTTGAAAACACACACAAAGCCCCAATTTCACAACTTAGAGCAAAAGAAAATGGAGATTAGTGTACCCATCGTATGGGTAAGGGCGTTTGTCTCCGTCGTTGGTCACTCTACAACCTTGCCCTTTTCATAACCACTACAAGACTAACTAACTCGATAACAAATTCGAGTTTTGATGCCCCCAGTGAGTGAACAGATAAGTTTTATAAAAGTGCATCGCATGATAACAATTGAATAAAATATGTTAAAAGAATTAAAATAAACATGCTACAATCATTTTTTCACATGGTCGAGGTGATTCCTACGAATCCCCAAGATGTAGGGCCTGGCCAATTTGTCATCGGCGTAGCGGCAACTCCCGCATATGATCTGGAGATATTCTTTCACATGATATGAGGCCCCTAGCACTACCGATATACTCTAACTCCACCAAAGATGATGAAGGTTGCAGGAAGCGCACATAACAATACTACGCCATTTGACCCATCTAAAAGTTAGAGTCGGCCCTTAAAGGTCCAAATGACTATATGCATGGCCAATGGATGGTCCTGGATGCAATGTAACAGTGCAAAAAATATATGATGTGTACTAAAAGTTTATAAATTCCTATTGTTCATTTAATAATTATTTCGCACTCCAATTTCCTGATCTCATATATGTCTCGTCGTGATTTGCTATGAGTCCACGTCTGCATCGTAAACTACTAATATAATTATTTTATAACAACTTCAATTAGCTTTCAACTTGCTAATTTAGGATAACGTTTTAACCTTGAAAACCTTGATTTTTTTATATTGACCAGGACGGAACTTGTAGAGCTCACTTCATACTTTCCATAGACTCTAAGAACACTTAAATCATATCACAAACGGAGAAATTATGAGTTTTCCAATATAATATGTTGATTAGGCATATTTTTGCAATTATATTATCAAAACTCAACAATAAACACCAGGAAATTGCTCAATACCATATTCAAGATATTTCCACAGCCCGTGGAGTTAATTTGGACAAAAACCAATAATCCAATTTGTCCAAAATCCAAATGTAAATCGATTTTAACTACAAAATATCCTTGAAATAGTTATTAACTGAATTACATCAATTCACTTTAAAAAACCCTAATGCACATCGGTGGGATGTAATTTAAATTGGCACACATCAACCCAATACATCAATTCTCAACAATCTTTACCAATTTCTATCAAAACTCTGTGAAAGAAATTAAAAAATTGCAAAAATTCAAATTAAATTGTGAAAAATGTCCTGAATTGAGAATTTACCAAATTCTTAGCCGAATACCTCTTCTGCACTATGAAAAATTAGCTCGAATGAATCTCTTGCGATGCTCTACTATTTAGTGGAAAGAAACTAGGAAAAAATCAAACGTATGGAGCTCTATGAGAAAATATATCCATGGAGAGGCTTCGAAACCAAAATGTTACAAATGTTAATTCGAACGTTTCAAATGAAACTTGATTTCATTTGATTTTTTTCTTATAATTATATATAAACGCTCAACAGCTTATATGCAACTTACTTTATTTTATCTATTAATTTTCGCAATTCCTATTTTTACATGTTTTGACTTTCGGTGCTCGTTTTGCATATGATTTTTCACCTAATTAAGTTAAATTCTCGACCAAATATTTGAACTCCATAAAACGTTCATAATACTAGTTTCGGTCATAGCAAAACCCCAAAAGTCTAAACTTTTTCCATGACACACCAAACATTTATGGACAAATTTTCTCACCATACTTAGCCAAACTTGCTTGCACTAATTTAGACCCAACCTCAACCTCAACCACCTCCAACTAACAAGCAACTCGAAGCAAAGTCTTCTACCAATTTAGTTCTCATTTAACATTACCACCAATTCAAATAAGATTATTAGCTTATATATATGTTTATCACTTTTATTTGAGTTATGTATTTTTGCAATACAAAATCAACGGAAACCCAATAAATAAATCCGGCGTTGCCTAGCCTAGTATTTAGCCACATGTAAGTCCTAACCATGCTACCCACGTAGTCATCATACATCTCGAGTCTCTCCGCATGTATTATTTTATATTATTTTATTATTAAAATAATAACACACCTAAATATAAAAAATAATTAAGTTTGACAGTCCACTATGTTGAGCACAGCTGCAACACCTAGACGAACTGAGTCCGAGGACTTCGATCTGGTCGAATTGGGCCAAGTCCGGTCTGATTTTATGACGGTTCATCGCAATCTTCCCAACTTAAAAAATTTCATCTGTGAAACTTAAATTATTCCTGAGAACACCTCTGGAAGGTACTCTTGCATGTAAGCCTCGCACTCCCACATGAACTCCTGGTCATCGTTAAACTACCATCGGACTTTCACGAGGGGTATCTCATTTTGTCCGAGCCTTTGAATAATTCAATTCCTGATCTGTATCGGTGGATCCTCATACATCGCGTCGAGTCTAATATTTAAACGATATTAATCCAAAACCTCCTAAGTCGTGCCCTCGCAATGATAGTCGCTCGATATAACCAAAACTTTGTCGTCGCTGAGCACTTAGCCAATGTTGTCGTGACAAGCACCAATTTATGGTGTTATGATCCAAAACCAAATGAACACTTATCGAGTTTCGGTTTTTTTATCATTTCATTGTTCATATGGCTTGAAGACTATCAAGTATTGTAATCATTTTGTGAAGTGAATAATATTAACCAATTATATGCTTCCCAAGTGAAATCAACTCATCCTGAGTTAACTCAACTAGCTTTAATATTGGTCTTTACTCTATCTTGGAATAAATCTTGACATTCACCCCTTTCCAACTAGTCTGAAGTATATACTATATTAGACAACCATAAAACTCCAAAGCACACCTTCGTACCTTAAATTCATATGTGTCTTAAATAATGACCTTTTATTCCTTTAAATGTAGCAAACTTCTCAGTATTTAGGGTTATGGTACGATGAGACCTCATGTTAAATTAAATGGATTATGTTTAAGGATTTTAGATTCCTTTACTTCCCTTTTCTTTCACGTCACAAAAACGTATTTTAGGTACCGCTTCCCTAGGTGTAGGAGATTCTCACCCCTATTTTTCAATGGAATCCCATGAATTTCTCTAAGAGTCCTATCTTGAAGATCTCGTGGATCACTATTCCTTAGAAATTGTTTCAGATCCCTCCCATTTACCGTAAGGAGTTAATAACTCTTTGCATTCTAAATTCATTCCTTTTCACCTTCATAGGTGGAGGCGTCCCACCACCTTTTTTAGATTAGAGTGTGAGTTTGTGCATCAAAGTAGAGTTTCCCAAACTAATGATCCAACATAGCTACTGCATGGCTTGATTAGGGCCAAGAAGTTGGTTTCACGTCATCTTAAGTCATTCCAATCATCTCGACACTTACTTGTCATTCCAGTGTTATTCTACCTTACCATAGGTTAGTGGTTCACCGAATTGCCATTCCTGAATCCCGTAACCATCAATCACTATTTTTTTTAAGCTAGGATGCTAGAAATCTCTAAACAGTGCCTTGATTTGAGGTCACAATTTTTAATTGTTAATTCTCGAAATCAATCAATTCTACATTACCTACAATCTCTGGAAAAGGCGTGTTCTCTTCTATTTTTCATAACGCGTTTCACTTCACATTGTTTTACGCATTATTCCAGTTTGTAATGGCAACAAATCTAATATCATTGTACTCTACAATGAAACTTTGTACATCTCATTACAAACTATACAATATCACTTGCTCTCATCTCTCCTCCATAATATCTCAAGTATGTAATGGCAACAAAACCAACTAGGTATGCCAACTGTATCGTACAAATATAGTTGTATGATATATTACGAACTTCGACCTATTACTTCTTCTATCAATCTTATACCAACCCCAAGTTGGTACCCGATTCATTAACTAATACTCGTCGAGTAATTCTCTCGTCATATTGGTTTCCTAACTAGTTTTAATTTTCCCAGGGTTACTATTTATGCAAAATTCCTAACTATTAGACTCATATCAATATGACATTTCCTTACATGAACAATTCCAATTTAAGTCATTGGAAACACGTCAAAAATTCCATTGGGAATTGCCATGCCCTCATCTCTAAGTACTCAACCGTAAGCATCTCGTTAATGTTTCTATTTATCCTTCTACATGTTTTTATGATGCCTTGGAAAATAAATGATGTTTACACTTTCTTAGTAAATTCCAAGTAACCTTTTTTACCTTATCCTCCACATCACAACCACTATAAGTCCGTGAATCAACTTTTCCTCACTCTTTATAACTATGTAAGTAGATAAGATTTTTTCGGGTTACCTTAAAGTCTTACAACCGTAATGCTTGCATAAATTATGCACATCGGTTTGTATGAAAGTCAACTTTATTTTACATTCACTCTTATCATGTGAATCGATTATTAAAATGTAGATACATAACTCGGGTATGCGCAACATTAGTTATACATCCTTCCTCTTACAAGAATTTAAGTTACCATTGTATCTTTTTCTACCTACTCGATTCAACTTCTCACCATAACACACTCAATCGTAACTAATATAGTCATGTTACTGAATCTACATCCTTACAAGGTTCTATAATTCTCCATGTCTCTCTTGTTGAGACAGTACTCGCCTGAAACTTTCTTAAAGTATTGGTGGCCATAACTATTTTAAATTATTAGCTCCACTACTGGCATGAGTTGTATGAATTAAGTTTAAAATTTTTATTGAGTTTTCATCAACGATTCCATCTCGTGAATTGTTTATATCATCTTTTATGCTTTAATGGGTCAAATCTTTTGTTATGACTTGCATCATTTTCATTGAGGATTATTATATGATCATCAGTCGTGACTTTGTTATCTCAGTCTGACATATGCCTAATTGCATTCCGATATTCCTAAAAATCCTTGAGACTGATGTCACTCATTTCTGACTAGAGAGATTTTTCAGGTATCTCTAATACCATTCTTCATAACTAGAACCATCGAGGTCACAATTTAAATTATTAATTCTTAGATATTAAGAATTTTATTTCGCAATAAACAACAATGGCCATAATAACTGAACCTATCCATTTGACTCGAATCACTTGAGCTATATCACTTATACATTCCAGTAGACCTTGCTAGAGTAATAACTTCTACGCCATACACGGTACTTATTCTCGCTTGCCCAGCTTCTCCAGGGTCCGCATGTCACCACTAGTCTCAACTCCATCCATAAACGTACTTCAATATGAGGTGGTTAAGGATCAAGATTCAAATTCGACGTATTTAACGACACTATATATAATACACAAAAACATATCATGATATGTCAACATAGAAATCAACCATATTATTTCCTAGATTTGATTCCCAACTTAATCCTCGACTCATACTCCCACTTTTCTAAGTTCTCGTGGATCAAGTTATTAAATTTCCTTCGAGTCCTAGGTTTATTTGTAACATAAGCTCTCTTACCAAAGTTTTTTACACGTATACTGTGAATTAACAATTTGATTGGCTAGAACTGTCTCTTAAAGTGTTCAGTCATGTCATCGACCCGAGAAGACGTTTCGAACCCCCTTATTATTATTCCTATTTAGAAAAAACCATTTTCTGACTTAATTTTTCAAAATATGTTATATTGTATTGATCAGCATAATTGTTTGTCGCGCTCATGGTGTGTGAAGCAAGTGAGCATGCAAAGCAATTAGGAAACTTAAAGTGGAAGCATCGATTTTAATATACAATAATCAATAAAAGCAGAGTCGAGAAACGAACTCTCAAATACAAATCAAATACAAGTATAATTAATGGATACATAACAAAAACCAATTCAATTAATATATCACCAATATTGTGTGTAAGGGCACTCATCTCCATCACCTATAGTATGTGTAAGGGCACTCGTCTCCATCGTCAACCACTCTTATTCCTTGCCCTTTTCGTAACCATTGTAAAAGTTATTGATTCAACAACAAATCTAGGTTTTGAACCCCTTAGTGAGTGAACTGATAGGGTTTATAAAAGTGCAGAACTTAATAAACAATTGAATAAAATATAATAATAAGAATTAAAATAAAATGTTGCAATCTTATTTCTCTCATGGTCAGGGTGATTTCCATGAATCCTCAAGAAATAGGACCTAGCTCGTATGTCATTGGTATGGCGGCAACCCCACCTACGATTCGGAGATATCCCTTGATGTGATATGATTCCTTGATCACTACCGATATACTATAACTCTTCCCAGGATGATAAAGGTCATAGGAGCTGCATATAATAATACTACACTATCGGACCCATGCGAAAGTCGGGTCGGCCCCTATACTATATGCATGGCCAATGGATAGTCATAGACACAATGTAACAGTGCAACATATATTTGATGCATACTTAAAGTTTATAAATTCCTATTGTTCACTTATTACTTATTCCGCATTCCGATTTCCCGACCACATGTATGTCTCCTTGTACTTCGCAACGAGTCCATGTCCGCGTTATCAACTCCTAACACAATTATTTTATAACAACTTCAATTATATTTCAACTAGCTAATTAGTGTTAGCTTTTTAACCTTGAAAACATCGATATTTTTCTTATTGACCAAAAAAGACTTGTAGAGCTCACTTCATACTTTTGATATACTCCAAGAACACTTAAATTAGACCACAAATAGAGAATTTATGAATTTTTCAATATAGCATGTTAATTAGGAAAACTTTAACAATTTAGAACTAACTAAACTTCTCTAAATCAATATTTTCGAAATTATATCATCAAAACTCAACACCAAACACTAGGAGATCACTCAATACCATATTCAAAATATTTTCATAGCCCGTGAAAGAAATTTTAACAAAAACCAATAATCAAATTTGTCCAGAATCCTAATATAAATCAATTTTAACTACAAAAACATCTTCAAAACAGTTATCAATTGAATTGCATCAATTTACTTCACCAAAACCCTAAAACACATTGGTGGGATTTATTTTGAACTGGCGCACATCCACCCAATACATCAATTCTCAACAATGCTTACCAATTCCTATCAAAACCCTAAGAAAGAAATCGAAGAATTGCGAGAACTCAAATTGAATTATGGAAAATGCCATGAATTGAGAATTTACCAAATCTTTAGCCGAATACCTCGTTTCCACCGTGGAAACGAGGCTGGAACAGATCGTCACGAAACGCTTTGTTGTTTTGCAGAAAGAAACTAGGCAAAAATTATACATATGGAGCTCCGCGAGCAAAAATGTCTGCAGAGAGTTTTAAAAACCAAAACTTAATAAATGTTATGTTGAACTTTTCAAATGTAAATTTATTTCATTTTATTTTTTTCTTTATATTTATATATAAACCCTCAACTGCTTAATTTATTTTTATTTATTAATTCTTGAAATTCCTACTTTAAAGTGTTTTGATTTTCGGAGCTTATTTTGCATTTGATTTTTCACCAAATTAAGCCAAACTCGATAAAATAGTTCATCTCCATAAAACATTCATCATACTACTTTCAGTCAATCTTATACCCCAATAATCTTAATTTTGTCCATGACACACCAAACATTTATGGACCAATTCTTTTACCATACTTAGCCAAACTTGCACCAATTTCGACCCAATCTCAACCTCAACTACTAACAACTAACACACAACTCGAGGTAGAGTCTTATACTAACTTCTTTCTCATTTTACGTTACCTCCAATCCAAGTTATATTATTTGCTTTTATATACATTTCTTAAATTTGAGTTATGTATTTTTGCAATATAAAATCAACAAAAACTCAATAAATAAACTTGATCTCGCCTAGCCTAGTATTTAGCCACGTTCTGATCCTAACCATATTACCTGCATAGTTGCACATCTTGGGTCTCGCCACATGTATTATATTAGTTTATTTTATTATTTAAATAATGCATGCACCCAAATATAACAGAATAATTAAGTTCTATAGTCCACTATGTCGAGCATGTCCCTACCACTTGATGAACCAGTTTGGGGGCCTCCGATCCGATCGAATATGGCTGAGTCAGGTGTTATATTTACTTAGACTTAGTATGTAAACTAGTATTTAGCCTAAGTCTTCACTAACCTTTCTTGTTATTTAATTGATCATATCGACTCAACTTATAACTTCTAATATACTAGGAAGTGTAAGGGATTAACCCAAGTCTCGCCGTCGTCGTTCGCCTATCCCATACCTCTTACATGCTCATCACGCACACATATCGAGAATACACCTCACTCGCGAACTCCGAGTTTTACATAAAATAGTTGTGCATTTATGGGTATAAATAAATAGTACATACATCACGAAAATAAAAATAACTCTATGTCCACTTTCGAGGGTTGAGAACATACGTCATATCATGCCAGGTCCAAGTCATAATCCTTAAATGCCACGTGGAACATGTTAGAGTTCTTAGGTTTGTCAAAGCCTTCCCAAATAATTAGAATTACATCCTCAAAGCTTAAGGTATGAACTTATTGAAATCAAAACAAGTTTGGGAAATGCTCGCGTATATAGGACTCCTTTTCCCAAGTCAACTCCTCATCATCGTGATTCTGCCACTTGACGAGGACTAACAAGATATCTTTATTCCTTAAACTTTGATACCAGTTGTGATGGCTCCAACCCCTACTAATTAGGGCTTACCCGGCTTATACCTATGTGGACCCTCAAGTTAGCCCTTGCAAAGTCAACGTAAACCTAATCAGCTTTCCTTTCTATTATTAATCTCAATTAGATGTTTTAAATCTGAGTTATTAGGTTTTGCAAGCTTTTAAATTTAAGCAGAAAAACTAAACTTAAGTAATGTAAATAACCTAAAAAGTCAATTGTTGTGACAACCGATATTATGGAAACCCCGAAAATATGATCTCATGCATGTACGATGACAAAGGAGGTAAATATACATGTATCAAAGTGCACTCAATACATCTTACCAGTTTTACAAAACATATATAACATAAATAAACAAAAAGAACAGAAGAGTAGCAAAAGTGGAAGCTAACTCTGAGGGAAGCTCAGAGGAAGTCACCAAGCACCGGCTCCTTGCCTTTGCTAGACGAAGGACCTGCAATTGTCACTATACATGAGAAAATCCCAATGAGTAAGCCAAAATATTCTTTGCATTAATTTTAGAATCCCAATAAAAAGTTAGAAAATATATCATGTAGGCAAACCTAAAGAAACTAAATAGTAAGCACGTGAAAAATAAGCTAATAAGCAGATCAAAGAGAATTGAGCAAAAATATCACATAGATATGGGTATCCGAGTGGTCTAATCCTGCAATACACAGTTACAACAAGACTATAATGGCAGGCTGTAGACTTAACTAAGTCACCAATGGGTTATATTGGTTCCACTAACCATAACGGACATAATCACCCTTACCAGCTTGACTTTCTAATCCTAAACTACGAACTTAGCACAATCTATGATCTATGTATTCATGGTGGTACATATGATCACACAGTATGTGTACCGCACTCGTGACTATCATTCAACTTCTTAGGTCCTAATCCATTTGATACGAGAGTAAATCAAGAAGCTAAATAATTTAAACCACATAGGTAATATATAATGTCCGGGCCGATGTTCTAATGCATGCATTTCCCAAAGAATTGATTATAATCACGATTGCATGAATATCCGAGAAAATTGATTCACAAAGAACTAGTCACATAGAGATAGCATTCAATTCACAAATATCATGCTTAAATTTTAAGACATTGAATTCACAAAGAAAAATAATCAATTGAGTGAATAGAATTAGTACTGAGGACCCCGCTATTTTACTTACCTTGAATCGACACAACCTAGCTTTCACGGCTCTAGCACGCTCCCCTAACCAATCCCTGACACCCAAGCTAGTATGTCAAGTCCTTGGTATTCATTTGGATCAATTTGAGCGTGTTAGTGGATTTCAATCCTTTGAACTCTGAATTTTGAGAAAATTAACTTAGTATTTGGGCATTAAATTGATTTTTATAAAATTTAGGTTTTAGTTGGTTCTTCAAGTGTAGCATCCCCTAACCTGATTAGAGTGATACCCGGCCAGAATCGTTATTAAGCCCATATTTCCTAACTAGACTTAACTAGAGCCAGTAGCATTTCTTTCTTCACCTGATAAACACCATTATATATCAAATATTGATATAAAACAATTGATAAATACAGCGGAAATGTATAACGTTTTTGATAATTAAAATATAATATATATTACCAAATCAAATCGAAATAAACCTCAGTTATATAAAACCTCAAATTCCATGTGATATTACAAAACTATAATTCAATACAAGTATATAAGGCAAGGGAAAATTCATTACGTTGAAGTGAAGATCGAGACTCCTATATCTTCTCTATCCTGTAGTTGTAGCACTTATCGACATTCATAAAAAGTTATTTAGGGTGAACACTCTAACTTGCTTTGTTAGTAGAGATTCACATAGCCATCAATATTTCATATAATAATAAGAATATTATTCAATAACAATGTGCACCATTGTTAACTAACAAGAATAAGGAAAGCATATAATTCAGTATATAAAGGATGCATAGCAAGCTTTCATGGACTATTACATTGTGATCCCTATTTTATTTATAAAATTAGGATCGATTACCCACTGATGCCATTAATGCGATTGTTACTTCTAACTACGAAATCTAACGTCTTCGGAAAACCACTTCAACATTAGATTTAGATCTCAAATTCACCTAGGATATCTAAACGGTCATATCTTTCAAATAATCCTAGTTACTACTATAAATATGCAAATAACCTCTTCAAAAAGCATTAAGTATGCAGTCATCTCATCATGACTATATTGCAAATTAAATCTAATTAATGTTTGGAGTTTTTTTTAAATTAAAAAAATTACTCACCCATGATAATAAATAACATTATAACATTAGACTTAAAAGACATAATTAAAATACCTTAATGATAACTTCAATTTTCTTCCTAAGTAAAACAATAAAGAATGACCTCCAAAGTAAAGAAAATAGTGTAAAACAATCAAAAGTCCCTTAATTTTGTAGTCTAAGATCCATATTTTTAGTATATTATATAATATCCTATACGGACTTGAAATCATTTTTTTTAGATAAGCATGGTTGGAGGTCTTACATATTTCTTAGGTATGCAGATTACACAGTCTCGAGATAGTATATTCATATTTCAGAATAAATATGCTAAATATATTGTTAAGCATTTTGGATTAGTCACTGCTAAGTCTATTTGAACAATTATGAGATCTAGTGAAAAGATTCATAAGGATGACAAAGGTGTCGATGTCAGTCCTATACTATACAGAGGCATGATTGGTACTTTATTATATCTTACTGCAAGCATACTAGATATTGTTTTCATTGTTAGGGTTTTTGCTCGCTATGAAGCATGTCCAAAAAATTCTTATCTTGTTACTGCCAATAGGATTTTGCAATATGTTCATGGAACAACGAACTTTGGTATACTACTTACTAAGGAATGTTCCAGTGACTTAATCAGGTATAGTGATGGTGATTAGGATGGAAATATAGATGATCGAAAGAGTACTATAGGTGGATGTTACTACATGGATTCTAATCTTGTTATTTGGAATAGCAAGAAGCAAAATTACATTTCTTTATCTACTATTGAAACTGAATATATTGTTGTTGGTAGTTGTTGCACGCAGTTAATATGGATGTAGCAAATGCTCAATGACTATGGTATTACTTCATTTTAGTTAACAATATACTGTGATAATAAAAGTTCCATTAATATTATGAAAAATCAAATTCAACACTCTAGGAAGAAGCATATTCATATTTGTTATCATTATATCAAGGATCTAGTGGAAAGAGGCTTAATTTGTATTTCGAATGTTCATACTGAAAGGCGTTAGCTGATATTTTTACAAAGGCTTTTGACATATAGACTTTTGACTGGTTGCGCCATGACATTGGTGTGTGCTCTCACTAGCAAGGGTTCTTACCGTGACCTAGCAGTTATGTGTATTCATGCATATATTTATGTGTTTGACATTTTTTTATGAGCAGCTTTTTTGGTCGACTAAGAATATGCAACTTAGAATTACCTACAACATCTATCGCTCTTGTTAAGTCGACTGTAAAAACTAGCTGTTATGAACCATTTGAGGGGGGTAAATTTTGTGCCTTTAGACACAGCGTACTATTTTTTAGGATTTAAGGGAGACTTCTATTATGATTTAGGTTAATCTTTTCTAATTTTGTGATAATACCTTATTTTCACACATCGTTCTTCCTAATTCTAGGCCCTCTCTCTTATTGTGACCATGTTTTCTCTACCTTTTTTCTTATATTTCTTGCTTCAAATTACTAAAAAATAGCTCAACACTCGTTTTTAACCTTGCACGGTGACTCTACGCGACAAATGATCTTTCAACGTTGGAGACAAAAGGCATTTACGATAATGCTCATATAAATAAACTATACATTGGTACTCTGTCAAATCTTAGAACTGCTTGAAAGAGTACATGGGTGAAATTAGGGGTTGTCCGAAGATGACAATCAATCAGGCACACTGGCTCTTCCAACAAAGCAGAATTGCTAAGAGAAATAAGAATTTTTTGTGATAATGAGATGGTTTCCTCAAACTTCTTAGAGACGATTCTTGATGAAGTTGAGGCCATGAGCAAGGTCTCTAACCTGACGAAGATCATTTTCATATCTCAGTACTCTGTCGTGCTAGCTCCTATTTTCGGTCAATTCAAATCATTGGAGTGTTGTGAGAAATTTAAAGAAATAGTAAAGAGGAACTAGTAGTTTGATCAACCGATAAATGTGACATATTTTCAAGAAACTGGACTAGAGAAATTGTTGGTTCAGACTGGCATCTATGGGTTGGTTACTCATCAAGGCTTCTACCATGAATCCATTGTCAAGGAGTTTTATAACAATCTTTTTGACAATTTTGAAAATGCTTCTGTGGATAATGTATTTGTTTTTGGTTTCTACATTCCATTTAATCTTGTTTTCATAAATTGTATGTTAGGACTTTGGATTGAAGACAACTACTGATAAGTTGGGTTTGACTCTCAAGATTATTGATGTTGTCTTTTTATTTACTTGATAGGTTCTTACTAAGTGGCCCTCTAACAACAGTTTTAGGCTTCCTACAACTAAGCTTAAATGCAAGGCTTACACATTATGGAATGTCTTGACTACTAGTGTTGTGGTTGTATGCTCTCGCTCTAGAGAAGAATTTCAATGTTGGGAAGAACATACATGACTCAATAATGCGTTCAGGGAAAAAATAGAACACGTTTTATTTGTTGTGTTTTCTAACTTCTCAGTTTGGAAGATTTTCGTCAATAAGTAGATAAATGACAAGCTGGAAAAGGTGGTGCAAGAATTTAGACTGAGTCATCAAATGAAGTCTAATAGGATTATTAATCTTGATTTCGCATGCCTACAGAAGAATTCATCAAGTATATATGTTACAGGATCACAATCTCATGCTACTACGGCTACTTCAACTCTTGTTCTTGTTACCGCTACCGCTGATGCTCCTATTCCAACCCATACTATAAAGCGACTATAGAAGTCTAGGCAGATTACGAAACAAAAGATTGTAGAGGTTTCTAAATTTAAGAAATATGTTGATACTAAAGAGACTGGTCTTACTCATGTGCAATCTTCAGGTGAGGAAATTGCAAGAAGGGAACATTATATTCCTATTACTGCAGGACAGATTGGACTGCCACCTGCTTTGACATAAGGTACAAGTTTAACTGCTCTACTTCTTGATTACAAAGAGGATGTTACTTCCCCTGCTGAGTTTCATGCTGATGAAATTGGAGTTGATCAAGGTAATTTTATGGGTTTAAAGTTAAATCTGAATTTTGATACTCTTAATCCTGCTATTGGGACAATTATTCTTGAATCCATTAGAATGAATTATGGAACTAATGGTGAAGATGACGTAACACTATATGAGGTTCCTTGCGAGAAAGTAATTGAACAAGTTGCGTCTATAGCAAAATTAGAGATTCCTCCTGCTAAGGACTTTACTACTGCTAAACTTAAGTGCATTTTGCTGCCTTTCTTTACTACAAATAAGGTACACAATGTTGAGGCTCTAGTGAATGGTGCTTTGCAACCTGAGCCAATTATGTTAGTCCATCCTCCTGCTCACCTTATGCATAAGGACTTCAATGTCAATCAAGCCATTCATACCACTTTAATTGAGCCAACAACTCCAGTTGAAGTTACTACTAATGCACTAGTGGAAACAAATGTAGCTGCAGCTTCTAAACCTACTACTGCTACTACGATACAAATAGAAGTTCCTAAAGATAACTCTACTCCTAATCAGGATGAACCTTTGCAACAATTAAGTTATTCATCATTGTTCGATTACATCTTAGAACGCATTGCATATCTGACAACATACAGAGAATATGCTATTGCACGGACACAACCACGACAATAAGAGCTAGAAATTGCTGACGCCGTGCTTTGCCAATTAAGGTGGTTGGCAAACACTCAGTTGTAATATCTTTGACATAGTTAGTTAAAAAGGGGGAGTGAATTGAGTAAAAGAAAGGTTATGGTTAGTTTTTTAGTATTTTGTGACTATAAGTACCTGAACCTTTTGCCTTATTACTATATTTCTTGGATGTACTTATTGGCTTATGACTATAAATTTTGGGGGTTTTACATTTTTATGTTGTTACTTTAATCCATCGGTAACAATACATTTTATGAAGTTCCTCAAAATTTGGTTATCTTGCTATTTATTGCTTTTGACTAATCTACGTCAAAGGAGGAGAGTTTCCTTTGTTTGGGTCGGTCAATCCTTGTTTACAGTATATTCTCAAAATAGAAAATAAGTTAGTTAGGTAAATGCTGTAATGAAAATGGTAGCCTCACTCGGCAAGATATTCGAGTGTAGATACAACTCAGAGAGAGATTACAATCTAAATTCCAATGAAGATTATAGTATTAAAGTTAAATTTGAAGACTAAGATATAACTAAGGTTGAAGCAGGAATTGAATACGATTTAGATACTGTAATAGAGCCCCTATCAGTATTAATCTACAATAGCAAAGAAGTCGGATATAGTAAGGAGAGATCTTCGAGATAGATTACAACTACAAATCTAACGTAAATGTGCATAATGGACTGAATAATTATGGAAACGATGAGTCAAGATTCTTTAAGGAATATAACACATAGATGGTGAACGTTGGATGATTCTAACGGAAGTTACAATTTGAGATTCAAGATGTTTTTCGATATGAATTTTATTTAGGACTAAATTCCTAGATAGAGTAGGTAGATTAAGTTATAATACTCAAGGTCGCCATTGTACGGATCATCGTTCATTACTTGAGTTTTATAAGAACAAGAGATCATTATAGTGGTTGTACACATTATCAATTTGACTAATTAATTATTTAGGCTGAGCCTACATAGAGGAAAACATTTAAGTCTTACTGCGATATCAGATCTTGTTTAGTATTGATGTGTGCTTGTTAGTTCATCACTAATTAGTTAATTTCCTCAGTTCCTCTGGTTCCCAAAATTTCAATGTAGTTATTCCATTTCTCTCAAATTCGGTCACTTAAAGAAAAAGAAAGATGGTCTAACATGGACTAAGCTCAGTTAAAACCATAATTCATGTGTTATTCCTTCTCTATCCCTACTTGAAATGAAATGGGATTCATTTTTTAAGAGAGCACTTCGATCAAAAATGATCTTGCAGCTGATAAATGTTGGGTAGAAGCTCGACGCGTCGATCGAGGCATATTCGAAGTTATACATAGTCGCATGAAAGGAGAAAGAACATATAATGAATTAGGGGGGTCAAGTTTGCACCAAAAAACACATTTCTTCCTCCAATCTAGCATTCTCACACATCGTAAGATGTATTTAAACGTTGTAAGATTTGTTATGTCCTCTTTCGTGTTTATATTTGTATCGCTGGTCTGCTACCAATTTGTTCATCTTTCTTGCAGTGTGTGTCTCAAGGTGAATTTGAATGTTGTTGGACTGCATGAACTCTACAATTATACTTAACTAATTATTTAGATATTTCTTCAACTCTAGAACCTCAAGGCTTCTTGCTAAACTCTTGAACATCATAGCCGACTGTGGATCCTTCAAGACTACCTCAGGCATTATATTGGTGCGTTTTACGAGGTAAACACCAAAGATATTCAAACAAGGCCCCGTTTTTATTCTATTGGATCAAATACCAACAAAACCTACACACAACCAAAAATAGTATTTACAAACTAAATAATGGGAATTTTGTGCGCCATAAGGTAGTATTTACACATATAATTAAGGTATAAATATGTAGTTATCAAATACCCCTAAGATCATTGTTTTAACTGTCTTGACAAAATGATTATTCCATAAGACTTTAAACAACTATTGCAAACTAAACTAGATTCCTAATTTATTCATAAGAATTCACAAAAAAAATATAAACAAATCAAATATTATGGAAGTGACAACCAACTACAAACTAAATGACCCTTAGCCCAAATATTTGCAAAAGTGGGAATCATTTGGTTTCACTAGATATCAAATTGACATTAAACTCAAGAGACTTGGGAGACTATAAATTGTCAAGAACTTAGGCTTGACCTTATCGAATATCACACTTTCAGAACCTAAAACTCAATTAAAAGATAAGGCTATAGACTAATCATAAGTTTTCTCGACCTATACACTCAAGCCGCAGTTTACAATCTCTTAATTGGGCATTAAAAATGCAAATGAGTCATAGGCAAAGACTCACAAATCGCACTCTCCGCTAATGAAGATCTAACACTTGCAAGAATCAAATATAGAGATCGATCAATCTTCAGAAAGATATATTGCGACTGAGGAATGATTAGATTTTCATGGTTTAAACATTTTTAATGGAATTAGATTCTTATCCTATTGGGGTTTTTGTCAAAATTATTTTGTAATTTCCGCTGCGTATGAACCCCAAAACCCAATATTAGCTGCCATGGAATTAGGTGAAACATGGATTTTTGCCCCCTAACTTAACATAGTGTTTTTAAGAGGGTTGTTAATTTAGTAGGAGTCTATTCCAATATACTAAAATAAACTTTTTGCATAATTGTTTTATAGATCTATAGCATCTTCAAGTCACACTGATCCCTTGTCACTACGATTCATCGTTAAGAAGGATAAGTTGTCAGGGACAAACTTTCTTAACTAGTTCAAAAACTTAAGAATGAATAGTATAATGACCATTTTGATAGACTTTGATTTCCCAAAAGCCAAGTGTTAGCTACGAATTTTACCCTGAATTCATTGTCTGATAGTTATTCACGATTTGTGATGAACTATAACATGAATAATATGGAGAAGTCTATCTCAGAACTGCATTTGATACTTAAAACTATTGAGCAAAATGTAAAGAATCTCATTGTTGATATGTTGATGGTTCAGAAAGAAAAGGCTATGAAGAAGAAAGTCAAAGGCAAGGCTAAAGTTGCTAAGGCTATTGTGACTATCAAAAAACCTGTGGAATAAGTTAAGCCTAAAGCTGGTTCTACTTCATAGTCCTTGAAGGAAAATGAAAAAGAAAGGAATTGTCATTTCTACCATGCACCTAGGGATAGGTTTAAAAATTGTGAACTCAATATTGAATATCTAAAGAAAAAAAAAGAGTTGTGTGATTACTACTTCATGTATTTTTGTTATTGAAGATAACTTGTCTACAAGTGATTCCTGAGTTTTGGATACCAAATGTGGATCTCACATTTATATTAATGTGCAAGGTCTCACCAAAAGTAGAAAGCTAAAGAAATGAGAAGTAATCATATGAGTTGAAAATGGAGTAAAGGTTGTTGTGTTGGTTGTAGGATGCTATGAGTTAATTTTACCTAGTGGACTTGTTTTATTCTTAAATGATTGTTATTATGTCCCTGCCTTGATCGGAAACATCATTTCAGTTTCATGTATAGATTCGAATTGTTTTAATTTCATTATTGGGAATAATAAATGCTCCAATTCTCGTAAAGAAGTTTTCTATTTGAATATTGATTTGTGTCATGCTTTTTATATCCTCAACATGAAAAGGTCTGCATATACTCCTATTCTTAACAAAAATACAAGAAGATTCAAGTCAAATGATTTAAGTTAAATCTACATTTGGCATTACAATTTTGGCTTTATAAATGAGAAATGTATTTATAAACTTCATAAAAATGGACTTTTAGATTTATTTGATTTTGAATCATATGAAACATGTGTATCTTGTTTACTAGGCAAGATTATAAAGAGTCCTTTTATTGGACACAGTGAAAGGTCAAGTGATTTATTGGGTCTAGTGCATACTAATGTATGCAGTCTTATAAACGCAATGGCTAAAGGTTGTTATCAATAATTCATTACTTTCACTGATGATTTCAGCATATATGGTTACGTGTATCTCATGAAAAATGATGGTGAATCTTTTCAGATGTTTTGACTATTTCAAAATGAAATGCAAAATCAACTTGGTAAAACTATTAAATCACTTTGATTTGATCTTTTGAGCCAAGTGTTTGATGATCATCTTAGAAATTATGTGATTGCCTCAAAATTAACTCCTCTAACAACTTAATAATGGAATAGTGTTTCTAACAAGAGAAATCAGAATTTATTGGATACGGTTCGATATATGATTAGTCATATAAATCTTCATATTTTTCCTTTTGGATTATGCCTTAGAAATTATTGCGTTTACACTAAATCGTGTTCCTTCTAAAGTGGTTGATAAAACACCATACAAATGTGGTTTAGGAAAATATCAAGTTTTTCTTTCTTTAAGATTTAGGGCTTTGAGGCTTTCGTATGACGACAAATTTTGAAAAAATTATTAGTCAAATCTACCAAATGTGTATTTGTCGGTTATCCTAAAGAAACTAGATGACACTACTTTTATAATCCCACAAAGAACAAAGTGTTTGTTTCTTGGAATGGTGTCTTTATTGAAAAAGACTTTGTTTGAAAAGATGATAGTGGAATAAAGTAAGCCTTAAAGAAGTTCAAGAACCACATATAAACACTCAACCACAAGTGGGAGATCAACAAAGTCTTAAACTAGTGGAACCTTCATAAATATCACAAAGCTTGTGTAGGTTTGATAGGGTAAGACATCAGCCTAAGATATTTAGATTTATTATTACTAATAGTAGTGTGGTATATCTTATAGATCAAAATGAGCCTAGTACTTATAAGGAGGCTGCGTCTAGCCCTAAAGCAGATAAATGGCTTAATGCCATGAATTTTGAAATTCAATCTATGCATGATAACCAAGTTTGGAACCTTGTTGATTTACTTGAAGATGATAAGACCAATGGATATAAATTGGTTTTCAAGAAAAAATAACTTACATGGATAGTAATATGCGTACTTATAAAGCACGACTAGTAGTAAAAGATTTCATACATACTCAAGGTGTTGATTATGATGAGACTTTTCTCTAGTAACCATGTTTAAATCCATTATAATTATAATTACTATAGCAACATATTATGACTATGGGATATGACAAATGAATGTCAAAAGAACTTTTCTAAATGGAAAGTTAATTGAAGATATGCATATAATCCAGCTTGAAGGGTTTCTTAATCTTGAGAATTCTAGGAAGGTTTGCAAAGTTCAAATATCTATTTATGGGTTAAAGCAAGCTTCTCGAAGTTGGAATCTTCATTTTCATGAAGTAATTAAAGGATTTGGTTAAATTAAAAATGAAGATGAGCCTAATTGTGGAAAGATAGTTCAACTTACTTACGGATAATTATTAAAGTAAAAGGAAAAGTAGACACAAAAAGACAAAGACAATAAGAGAAATAGTGGTGTCCAACTAGCCTTAGACGTGAAGGATCATCCAGAACGTTACTGACATTTGTACAAAAGGAAATAAAACACGTCTACTTTAGAAAATGTATATTCAAACAAAACTTTTTGCGTTATATGGGACAATTGTAGGTCTTGATTTGTTGAAGAGATAAATGCATAGACAGTTGTGATCAGACAACTTAATAATAATAGTGGAACAGCTGTTAATGGAGGGATAGCTATAATGCGATCAATTATTGGGGAGAGGCTGTAGTATTGAGGATTCTAATAAATATGAAGGCAAGCAGATGGGCCTTGAGGCATGAGCCGAAAATAATAATTGGCATGGGCCTAAAGGCAGGCATAAGCCTGGTGGTATGGGCCAGAAATGATGTTTGGCATGGGCTTGAAATGTAATTGGATTGTTGACGGCATGGGCCTGAATTAGTAATAAGGGCATGAGCCTGAATTAGAGTTCAAAGAAATCCGGAGCTGTAAAACTTGCATCTCCTTCAAAATTGGTTCTAGATGTGGGATAATAGAGTTCTTCGATTTGCTTTATCTTGTTATCCATTTTTGGTTCTATTCTTTCTTCCATTTGCTTGAGTTGCATTAACATTGTGGTAGCAATGTCTGGAGAGAGTTGAGAAGAAATAAATGGCTATTTTGATTGTTTTGGATTAGGTGTTTTTATGAGGCTGGCTTCTTTATAAGTTTTTGGTGGTGCAGTGGGGTTCTTTAAAATGAATTTAGATGGAATGATGGGCTTTATTTTTTCAAGAATTAAAGTAAAAAAGTTTTCTTTGATTGAATCTGTATCAAATTTATCCTACCACTTGACATGAATTTCTTGTGCAATCTGTTATTTGGTTTATTGATTTTATGAGTACCATAGTTCCATTTGAGAATCGAGGGGATAGTATGTTTATGGATGAATTGAAAGAATGAGAGTTTTTTTTTCATAAATAGTTTTGACCTTTTGATGAAGAATTTACTCAATTAGGCTAGACTTTGGTGACCATTCAATCATGAACCACGTTGGGAGATTAACACGTAAGGATTTTTTGAAGGTGACGTACCATAAATGGCATGCGGATGGATCTTATTAGAAATTTCGTATAATAGAAAATATTAGAAAATTTTCGAACTTGTTTAGTGATTGTGCATGCATTTTAACATATGATATTTATCTTATTTAAATTATGATCACTACAACAAATAAAAATCCCTCTTCTCAATTTTAAGTCAAGTGTCATCCATTCTCAAAACACTTATTAGGGCTTAAATCACATCAATATGGGTATGCCTCCACTGTGTGTATTTCGTAATCTTGGTGAGGTAAGTTGAGTAATGGTTACTCTATTGTTTGAAATGGTTAGACTTGATAAAGTGATCAAAACGATTTTGGGCTTTAGGAAAAACATAAGATAATGATCACTTAAGCAAATAAAAATCCCTCTTCAAAATTTTAAGTCAAGTGATATCCATTCTAAAACAATTGTCTAGGCTTTGATCACATCAACATGGGTTTGCCTCCACAGAGTGTATCATGTGTTCTTGGTGAGGCAAGTTGAGTAACAATTACTCTATTATTTTAAATGGTCAAACTTCATAAAACTGTCAAAAATGTTTTAGGCTTTAGGCACCAAAGGAGATAAAATATGATAAGACATAAGATGTCATAATCTCATAAAAACAACTAGAAGTTACATATGATGTTATTCGTAAAAAGGTACCTGCATAAAAACCTAATTCAAAGTGTCATGTCTTAGCTGCAATGGAATTAGGTGAAACACGAATTTTAGCCCTCTAAATTAACACAGTGTTTTTAAGAGGGTTGTTAATTTAATGGTAGTATATTCCTATATACTAAAATAAACTTTTTGCATAATTTTTTTGTAGATCTATAGCATCTTCAAATAACACTGATCCCTTGTCACTGTGATCCATCCTTGAGAATGATAAGTTGCCAGGGAAAAACTTTCTTGACTTGCACATATGTGTTGTCTAGCCATTCCATTAATGTGCAATGGTTCTATCCGAAACCTTTTAGTGAATACGTAACCCACGCAACCTATCTAAAAGAGTAGGAATTTTGTATAGATCTGGATATCAGCCCCGCATCCTATACAACTTGGTCTAAGTCTAAAGGAGTTACTCCTGTAGATCACATAAGACACAATTTTTTGTTCATTAGAAAAACATCACAGTGTACATAACCTCCCATTCAGTCTATAAACTAGATGAACTATATATATATATATATATATATATATATATATATATATATATATACTAAGATAGCCATGCACCATTGATAAATAAGTGAATCCATACTTACTTCGGGTTAAGTCTCCGTTACCAAATTTCCTAACTTTTCGGTTATCTCACACTTTCTCGGTGTTCCACTACTTATTACCAATCATTTGCAATCAATATAAGTCTATTACCTTAGGTTTACAACCCCTAAGTTAGTCCCTAAGACCTCAGGAAATTCTATGCAAAACATAACAAAATTGATGTTTTCAGAGGTAGGAGCGCGCTCCCTCAGTGGGTGGGGCAAGCTCTACCAATTGTGTTCATCACATTTAATGAAGTGAGCGTGTTCCTTTGATAGGTGGAGCGCACTCCACCCCGCATTATCTCGATAGTGAGCATGGCAATGGTCACTGTTCCATTACCAAATCATTATCACAGTATCAAAAACTCTCCCAAATCATCAAGGAGGACCTTTAATGAGGTTACAAAACATTTTCAATCATTAAACAACATAATTCCCTGAGATTTCATCAACTACTAAAAACTGACCTTCAACCAACTCATAAACATAACTTACCAAAGTGATGATCTCTAGCCTTTAATCTATTTAATTTTCTCAATTCATGTTGATTTTTAGCTCCTTGAATCATCCCACTTGATCATAATCAAACTCTAAACCCTCTCTCAATTGTTCTGGATTGATTAAATGAGGTAATAATGAATTTTTCATTTATATATAGATTTTCCTCGTGATACATATCGTGTTATCTTGAGATTGATCTAGCGATTGATGTGTTAAAGTGATACTCCTTAAAGTGACACAAATTTTGATGAATCAAGCACTTACGCTTATCTCGAGGTTGATCAAACAATCCATATTTTCAAACCAACTTTATAACTTTGAAATATATATATATATATCCAATGTATATAAACATATATATCTCGTGTATTTTCTTACTAATAAATTCACCATACGTGCCTATGAGCACACTCGGGTGTGCACATTATTTTTACGACCCCCTCATCGCACTTGATATACAGGTAACTTATTGTTTAATTACTTATTTTCTCGATTATAGGTTTATATTAATATCTTATTAATCCCACAACTTATAAAACTCATTTATCATTCCAAATAAACACCAACCATTATGCAATCACACACACGATAATCGAGGTAAGCCAAACTTAACCACGATCCTAACTCGGGTTAATTAGGATTTAAATTACTACTAATCACCAGTTAAAGGTAATAGGTCATTAGAGTCTCCCCAATTTAAAGTAATTTTGTCCTAAAAATTAAAGTAAACCTAAAATTACCTGTAGTTTCGAAGAGAAATGGAAATTGTTATCTAATATAGAACTATTATTTCCAGATTAGTTCATCTTAACCAAAAAAATCACTTTGGTTCTCAGCCTCGGAATCTTACAATCAAGTAACCAAATCATATGCTTAAAATGTGTTTTCCCAAAGATCAAATTCATTCCAATTAATCTTTGGAGTGAACCGAGTCTTCATTTTGCGAAGCATCGATATGTGGAATACATTACGAACTTTGACTAGCTGAGGAGACAACTCTAACCTGTAAGTAATAGGACTAATCATTTTATATACACTAAACGAACTAATGTACCTTAAAGCTATCTTACCTCGCAATCTAAACCTATACAATCTTTTCATAGATGAGACTTTCAATAGAACGGATTGTCCTTTGAAAAACTCCTGCAACTTATAATATTTATCAGCGTATCTCTTATATTTTAGTTGTGGTGTAGTCAAACGCTGGCGAATCTGCAACATTCCCCCTATGTAGTTCTAAATCAATTATGGTTCCAATAAACCTATATCTCAACCTCTATTCAGTCACTCTGGTGAATGACAAGGTTAACTATACAGAGTTTCAAAGGAACATTCCAACACTAGACAGTTGCTACTAAAAAAATCTTAAAAATAGGAATGTATCTCTTCTAGTTACCACTAAACTCCAAGACACAAGATTAAAGTGCATCCTCTAGCACCAAAATTAACCATCCAAGCTACTCATCAATTTGCCTATAGTATACCATATAGAGATTAAGAACAGCTCCTAGTTATCGCTGTAATTTAATCCAAAATCTGGATGTGATTCTCGGATCTCTATCCGAATAAACCGACACTGGAACTCCATGGAACATCACACCTCACGTATGTACACCTTACATAATCGGTCAAGTGGGTCTCGCATAAAAACTGACAAGAAACGCATAGACTGCGTTAACCTATTAACTACAACCCATAAAGGATTATGCTTAGGCTGACTTAGAAATAGACCAAAAATAAAATCCACCGATATATGTTCCCATTTTCACTCAAGAATAGGCGGCTAATGCAATGATCCTCTTGATTTCCTATGCTGATCTTTTATTTGCTGACATATCTCACATATCTTTACAAACTCAATAACATCAGTTTTCATCCCAGGCTGCCAATAAATGCGCTTCTTGTCATGATACATCTCAATGTTACCTGGATGAATGAAGTATAGAGATCTATTAGATTCTTGTAGCAACTCCTGCCTAAATTGATCTTGAGCTGGAATCCACAATCTATCCCTAAATCGTAATGCACCATTATTAGAAATTGACCAATCAGGATGATCTAATCTCTGACGCACTATATAATCTTGATTAGCTTTATGACAACCAATCACCACTTAATCATCTCTAATTCCTTTCAAATCTAAACTCAAGATATTAAATTAATAGCTCTAAAAATAGTAATCTCAGTTGATGATGTGTTAACTGAACTTACATAAATCATCATCATAAACACTTCCACAAGAAGTCCAAACTAATAAGTTCTAGCAATAGCTACATTTTTCTCTATACAATTGAGTTGTAATTGCATACTGATAGTCTGTTAACACCTTTCTATGTAATTCTAAATTACTCAGGATCAAATTAACTTGTATTTCATCTTATCGTCCTACACCAATTGATGACGAAGTAAAGCATACAAATTTTTAAGGTAAACACCTCAACATATATAGCTTCATAATAACAATACTAGAGAACTCACACAACAAAATATTTCTTCCTGTATTTAACATTTTCCAAGTCCCAATCTCAAAAATTATATTCTCTGGAACTAAGATAAGTTGCAGATATATTGTGTCGAGATTGAGAAAGGTACCTCCCAATTATTATACATTTTTTCCCCACTAGAAAGCAAACTTCTGATTCCTTACCGAAGTAATAATCTTGGTTCTCCATAATTCTCAACTCTATTTATACACATATATCTCACTTACTCTTCCACGAGAATTTAAACCACTATATTGAAAAGAAATTTTTCAAACTCTATCAGTCTTACAATTATATCATCAACGACCTTCAGTTGTCACCACAACTTAGATTAACTTATCATGAATTTCTGAGCATGAAATGTCATTCTTATAGGGCAAGAATAATATAACCCTCCAGGTAAATATCAATCAGTTTCCATTGAGTGATATATCTCATATTCCTCTATAAAATCGACACCATCAACTTTCATTTCAGGTCACCAATAACTCATTCTTATCATACTAATTTTGGATTTCGCCTTAATGAATGTCGTACTGAAATCAGTGAGATTCTCATAACATTATTGCCCTATTTTTTATTTACGTTCAAAGAACTTTCCTTACATGCTCAGTATTTAGATCTGAGATTATCCTTAACAAATGCCAATAACTAGTAGTCAACCTTGACCTACTAGTTATTTAAATCAATTTTTATCCAATCATGCATCAAGCACCCAATCGTGATTTACTCAGCTCCAATCTGAGCTCCAAAGAAGAGACTTGTAGTTACCAGTTGACGCGCACTGAACACGTCCATAAAATAAAGTTCCTAAACCAACTATTTCGTAGAATAACTGCAAAAGGTTGATCCCACAGAGATTGTGGTCTTTTATGGTTAAAAACATCAAAAGGAAATCGGGGGTTTTAAAATAAATTAATTTAACTAATTAAAGAAAATAAATTAAATAAATAAATAACATTCAAAACAATTAATATGTACCTAAGTAACACCTAGGTCTACATTTCCTCAAATTAAGATCAAGATTCAATGGCAATTATGGTCTTCAAACATTCCCAAAAGTTATTAATTTAAATTCTCCTAGATTAGCTATAGAAAATTGAGATCCGCAAAAAATTCCTCATTCCCCTAATCTCGATAGTCAGGACGTCTGCCACTAACTACTTCCCTAATTAATGCATAACCCTAAGTATCACCCAATCGGGTTTAACACACTAACCGTAGTAATATGGATATACGGGAACACTAATCCTAAATAACCAGATCGCATCCTCTTCCGAGATTCAATTTTTGCACACTCAAGAACCGAAAGGGTTTTACGGCAAATGGGTGAGTGTTTGTCACTTTATTGGTTCAAAAGTACAATTACATAGATACTATTAGTCCAAATAACTATCGATTGTCCACCTAAAATCAAGCACTGGCCATATACACATCCTAAATCTAAACCATAATCCTTAAAATCAACAACAACGAAATAGTAGAATTAAATTAAATTAAATAATAAAATAAAAGATCTTGCATAATATGCCATGAATCTATAATCTTGACTTGTTTCCCTGCTGACCTCGGCAATCGTCGAGAGAAGTCGATGCTAAAAATATAATAGTCGATGTTTCAAAAAATAATAACTAAGGTTCCTAATATATAAAACTACTAAAAATTGGTCTCGGGAGGTGAGAGAAACTATTTTTAGGGGTTGGTGGAGTGACTCGTGCGCTAAGGAGCATCGTATGTCTGTTTTTGGCCTTGAAATCATGTTTTGTCGACGTGTCGCAACCGCATTGGTTGTTTGGTGCAGAGAAGCTGACGTGGCTGCTCCAGATAGGTGAAGACCGCTGTTGATGATCTTGTTGTGTGGTGTGCGAGTGACACGTGGCAGCAAGAGGCAGAGAAGAATCGCATGAAATCGTGCGAATATCTGGGAGAGTGTATCGGCACAGATCCTGAGGATGGTCAAGAGCAGCTTAGGCGAGGAGAAAACTGTTGTGCTTTACAATGTACTGATGCCACGTGGCTAAGTCTGATTAGGCGAGAGCTGAAGTGGATGTGCTGGGCGAATTAGCCTCTGCCACGTGGCACTAGAGTGAAAGAAGGCACGACTTTGATGGGAGCCTGCACAAGACGCATCTCGAGGCAATCCAACAATAACTTGTTTCACGTGACTTAACTATGTCAATCGCCTGCATTATTTGGTTTACTGTCTCATTTTCTACCTACTGCGTAACATGTAAATCGAGGCAAATCTTTCAGCATCTGATCATGGCGTGCGTATACTCCATTTTGAGTATTGTTTCGCCCATAATTCAACCACATACTACATTTCACCTGAAATTGACCGATAAATATAATTAAATACATATTTTAGAGACTTTTCACATTAAATATACTAAAATAAACTACTAAAATTATATAAATACCGTCTTATCAAATACCCCCAAACTTATGACTTTGCACGTCCCAAGCAAAGTTGTATATGACAACACAAACTAAACTAGACTCCTAATATAGTAATGCATTGACTTAACTAATCCTATACCCGACTCAAAATTCATGGAGTTCCTTTGGATTACATAGTGACCAAGTTAACAAGCAACTTAAAAAATTTTGGAGTTATGATATGTCAAGACTCACAACCTAAACACAATTAAGATCCCACTCTGAAGACATAGATTAGATTAAAACAAAAGCCATTAACTACTCAAGAGTTTTCTTGGTCTATACATTCAAGTACGCAAGTTTAAAATATCACTTAATTTAGTGAAAGCACTCGAGCTAAATCTTTTATTTGAGGAGTTTCACAACTTCCACCTTTATCAAATTTATATTCTCAATTTTTTCTTTTTTTTTCTTTTTTTCTCAACAAATACAGTCCCTGCTCCATTTCCTACGGACTGATTTTCTCATTTTTTCCCACCACAAGTTTCCTTGCTTCATTTCCTATGGATATTTGTGGGACTCTCTAAATTAACAAAACTCATGTTTGCCCTTCTCGCCTCCACTATAATTAAGCAAATTCCCTAATATGGGTTAAAATATTACCACTTGCATAAGTCTGACTGTTTACTCCCTTTCGTTATCTAGCACAAAGTCCAACAGTCAACTAAATCTCTAATCATGAAATCATAAAAATGCCGAGCTACGGACTCGATTGAGTGTTTCTCCTAGTTTTTCTTAAGTTTCAAGTCAAAAAGGCAACCATAATGTACTCATCCACAACCAAAGGCATGAAATAAAGTTTCGGGAGACTCTAAACAATAAAAAAATAAAAAGCTATGCTAAATACATGCATGAAAGTGTATCATATCCTAATGAAATGAGAGAGAAACATAAAAGGACAAGAAATAAAAGAAATGTTAAAAACACAACCATTACCATCCGATAACTGCATATAACTGTATAAATAAAAAATAAATGATCTCACATGTGGTCTTTCACAAAAAATCCATCCAAAGTCCAACCACAATCCTTAAAATCCCCCCAAACTTATTCCGAACCTTGTCCTCAAGGTTCAAAACAAGCCAAAGAATCCATCCAACAAAAAGAAAAAAAAATAGAACATGGAGAAAGAATAAGAAGATGATACAAATGCATGCATAGCGCAAGTCTCTAAAAACAAGTGAATGAAAAAAACCACTCATATTTAGGTGACTAAGGAAACTATGAAAGAACAATCATAACAAGAGCAAGAACGAGTAAACATAGGAGTTAACTCAAAAGATTCTTATCAAGTCTTGCGAGCCCGAAGTCTTTTAACTAAGGATGGTGGAATGAAGTTTAGGGTTTTAGATCCACTCAAAGACCCACGACTAATGTGGCGACTTAAGTTAGATATGACTAAACCAAGTCTCAAAACACCTAAAATCCTATAAACATGTTAATTCCTAAAACAAATGCTCACATTATGCTAAAAAAATATAATCTATAGTTAAACCTAACAAAACTCACAGGGTGCTCCAATTTATTAAAATAAATAAATAAATACAATAATAATATTATAATATTAATAATATAAATATAAATAATAAAAAATACCAAAGAAATAAAAGTAATCCCTAGAAACGACGCCAAAAATTGACGCGTGCTGAATGTATTAATAAAATAAAGTTCCTAAACCAACTATTTTATAGAATAGTGATAAAGAGTCGATCCCACATAGATTGATAGTCTTTCAATGGTTAAGAACAACAAAAGGAAATTGGGGGTTTTAAAATAAATTAATTTAACTAACTAAACTAAATAAATAAAATAACTAAAATAACTTTTAAAACAATTAATAGGTACCTAAGTAACACCTAGGTCTATAGTTCAACAAATCAGGATCAAGATTCAATGACAATCATGGTTTTCAATCTTTCCTAAAAATTTATTAATTTAAATTCTCCTAAATTAGCTATAGAAAATCAACATCCGCCTGAAACTCTTCCCCTAATCTCGATAGCAAAGACGTATGTCATTAACTATTTCCTTAATTAATGCATAACCCTAGACATCCGCCAATCAAGATTAACACACTAACTGCTGTAATATGGATCTGTGGGAACATTAATCCTAAATAATCGAATCGCATCTACTTCTGATTTAACCTAGATTCAATTGTTGCACACTCGAGAACCAAAAGGGTTTTACGATAAATGGGTGAGTGTTCGTCAATTTATTGATTCAAAAGTATTATTAAACGGATACTATCAGCCCAAATAACTATAAGTTGTCTACCTAAAAGCATGCTCCGGCCATATACACATCCTAGATCTAAACCATAATCCTTAAAATCAACAACAAAGAAATAGGAGAATTAAATTAAATTAAATAATAAAATAAAAAGATCTCACATAATATGTCATGAATCCATAATCCTGACTAGTTTCCCCGCCGACCTAGACAATCATTAAGAGAAGTCGATGCTACAAATATAATATTTGGTGTTTCAAAAAATAGTACCTATGGTTTCTAATATATAAAACTACTAAAAACTGGTCTTGAGAGGTGAGAGAAACTAATTTTAGGGGATGGTGGAGTGACTCGTGCACCGAGGAGCTCGTATGGCTGTTTTTGGACTTGAATCATGTTTTTTCCACATGTCATAGCGCATTGGCCGTTTTGGTGTAGAGTAGTTGACGTGGTGGCTCCTGATTAGTGAAGACCACTGTTGATGATGCTATTGTGTAGTATGCGAGTGATACGTAGTGGCAAGAGGTAAAGAAGAATCTCATGATCCCGTGCGAAAAACTTGGGAGAGTGCACCAGCACAAATCCTAAGGCGAGGAGAAAATTACTGTGCTTGATGATGTACCGACGCCACGTGGGTGCGTCTGACTAGGCAAGAGTTGAAGTGGATGTGCTAGGCGAATTGGCCTCTGCTATGTAGCGCTAAAGTGAAGGAAGGCATCGCTTTAACTGAAAGTATGGGAGCCTGCCCACTGCACATCTCGAGGCAATTCAACAAAAACTTGTTTCATGTGACTTAACTATGTCACTCGCTTGTGTTATTTTGTCTATTGCCTCATATTCTACCACTGCACAGCACGTAACTCAAGGCAAATCTTTCATCATCTGATCACTGCGTGTGAATACTCCATTTTAAGTATTTTTTGCCTGAATTCAATTGCGCACTATGTTTTGCTTGAAATTGTCTAATAAATATAATTAAATATATATTTTAGAGACTTTCCATATTAAATATACTAAAATAAACTACTAAAATTATATAAATAGCGACTTATCACCAGATTAGACAACTCAGCTGATGATGTACCTGCCCAAAACTTTCATTGTTCAACGGTAAACATCTCACTCAAAAGATTTTACTCATATGATGATGTACCTACCCAAAACTTTCATTGTCCAAAACTTTTTCATGTTCCACCATTGTCAACACAATCACCTCGACGAGTGATGTTTCTGAGTGAATTCATAACACTTTGAAAATTTTAAGGTATCTATCTTACTTTCCATTTCAATCACTTTGACAATTCCACTTCAGTTTGAAATTCAATTCTTTAACCTTAAAGACTTTCACTGGTTTTATTCTTTCAAGTTATCTTTTAATGATTATTATAAGACTCTCAATAATCTTAAAAAATGAGTAAAAGACTTTCAACAACCCTTCTTCTTATTCACAAGTGATGTCTTTCCATATTTGGTACAGCTGCCAAAATTATTATCCCAAAATTATCAATCTCTAATAGTTCCCATCACAAATCTGGAACTATATATATAGCTAGAAATATTAGTTTCAATTTTGCTTTATTATATCAACACACATTCTTACCTAAATAAGAAATCTTAGGATGAACCTCTAACTTCTTCCATAGTTTAGGTATCATCAAGCAAACATTGTAGTCAAACTATACTTTAATTTTCCTCTAAGTAATCATTTTATTTGATTTCGATTTATAACAATTCTCATACTTGAGTTAACTTAATGAATTACATAACGATACTAGAGATCCCTGGATCAATCATTTGTAATATTTAATTATTTCAAGCTTATTTTCCTCTTTTACCTTTGTGTTGAATATATGACAATATCATATTGTCTTAATCACAGTCAAATTCCTTAATCTGCTATTAATATTCAACACTCATACAATTTATTAATCTTTGAAACTTTGAATTGCTACTTGCAAAATTTGTTATGGACCAATTTACCGTTACCAATTTACAATTATGTACAGTAATGCTTGTGCATCCTCTAAGTCTTCAAATATTTTATTATTGTTATTATTGATAATACAATAACAAAATAATTAAAATAGGGTTTCTAAATATTAACAACCTTCATTTCTGAACATAACATGAATTCTAGTAAGTTCTAGTGGTTTCTACCATCCACTTAAAATGATCAAGCAATGCCTGATATCATCTTGTAAATATATCCTGAACTCTGATCATATCACTGTGACAACCAGATCTCAATAAACTTTTGAGAACAACTTATTTCACCTTATCATCATAATGAATTGTCGATCTTGGGCAGTGACTATTCATTCTCATTACTACATATTATACTTTGGATTCCTCAAATCCTCAGACTCATTGACTACTCTTTCTTTCTATGTTAGATTATACTAGTCTAATAGATCAGACTATGATATCTTACCAAGTCACTGCTATATTTTAAATTAACCTATTCTTTAGTTCAAGCTATTTTAAAAAAAAAATATTTGTCATTCGT
Source organism: Stephania yunnanensis (assembly GCA_039657365.1). Lineage (NCBI taxonomy): Eukaryota > Viridiplantae > Streptophyta > Magnoliopsida > Ranunculales > Menispermaceae > Stephania > Stephania yunnanensis. The sequence goes on along the minus strand of CM077582.1, from coordinate 30,752,725 downwards.
TTCCCGACAAATTACTCGTCATTTTAGTATGGATTATCGCCATATCCAGAATTGTTACTTCATAACAACTTATCAAGTATAAATACATTAGTGGTTTCCTAACCTCTAATAAGCTTTTATCATTAACCAATAATTTATTTACTGAATAACTTTTATTACTTTTTTACTAGTCTCAATACTAGTATTAAGTCATTTCTCAAACTGCTCCACCATCTTTGAGTTTCCTCTAAACACATTCGGTAGTCAAGATTTCCATTCTCCTAACACACATCTCAAGGTCTAGATCCAATAGATACTTCTCCACAGACTATTATTTGTCTAATAATATTAGCGAGAACAAGACCATTGATAATAGTTACTAGAAGAACAATTTAATTTTATCTTTGTAAATTTTTCTTATGTCTTTCCTTATCAATCTTTTCAAGGTTAAGACTCTCTGAGCTCTTACATCCAAAACTTTTTCACATCATGAGAAATAGTTAGACTTCAACCATCTTTTCGTCATTCAAGAAATACATAACTATTATATCTACCACATTGATATAGTATAACACAACAAATAATATATTTCAGTCTTTTATCTTTTTGTTACCCCCCAAACTCACGATAAAAATCGTTTATAAACCTAAGCTTATTCATAGCTCGAGAGAACTCTCAAAGTCAATAAACTAAGGTTCCAATATAAAGGTACTTTGATATACCTTAAACTTTAGTGTAGCCTATGACCAATCTTTGATGACAAGTTGTAGCATCCCCAAACCTGATTAGAGCGATATTTGGCCTAAAACCCTAATTAAGCCCAGAGTACCTAACTAGACTTAACTAGAGCCAATAGCTTTTCCTCCTTCAGCTGATAAACACCACTGTATATCGAATATCGATATAAAATAATTGATAAACATAACAGAAATTTAAAACTTTTTCAATAATTGAAATATGATATAGAGTATTAAATCAAATTGAAATAAACCTTGATTATATAAAACCTCACATCCCTTGTGATATTACAAAACTATAATTCAATACAAGTATATAAGACAGGGGAAAACTCATTACATCGAAGAGAAGATCAAGACTCATATATTTTCTCTATCTCGTAGTTGTAGTCGCGTCGTCATTCCTAAAAGGTTATTTAGGTTGAGCGCTCCAACTTGCTCAGTAATTAGGGATTCATATAGCCATCAACATTCCATATAATAATCAAGAATATTATGCAATAACAATATGCACCAATGTTTAACAAGAATACGAAAATCATATAATTCAATATATAACGGATGCATAACAAACTTTCATAGACTACGACACTGTGATCAACATTTTATTTATAAAACTAGGATAGATTACCCATTGATGCCATGAATGCAATTGCTAGACCAACACATTACAAATATATGTTTTCTAGCCAATCCATTAATGCCCAATGGTTCTATCTGAAACCTTCTAATGAATATGTAACCCACACATCCTATCATAGGAGTTACGTATAGATCGAGAGATCAGCCCCGCGTCCTATATAACCTGGTCTCATTCCTAAGGAGTTACTCTCATGGATCACATCAAACATCATTTTCTATTCATTAGGAAAATATCATAGTGTACATAACCCTTATTCAGTCCATATACTACATAAATTATATATATTAAGATAGTCAGGCAACATTGATAAATAAATGAATTCGTACTTACCTTGGGTTAAGTCTCCATTACCAAATTCCCCAACTCTCCAGTTATCTCATGCCTTCAGGCGTTTCATAACCTATCACCAACCATTTGTAATCAATATAGATCTATTACCCTATGTTTAGAACCCCTAAGTCAGTCTCTAAGACCTCAGGAGATTGTACGCAAAACACAGTAGAATTGCTATTTTCAGATGTGGGAGCCCACCGACTATGTTCATTACCAAATCATTACCAAATCATTATCACTACCTCAAAAACTTTCCCAAATCATCAAAAGGACCTTTAATGAGGTTACAAACCATTTTTCATCATTAAACAATATAATTCAAAAAGATTTATCACCTACTTAAAACTCAACTTCAACTAACACAAAAATAAAACTTACCAACGTGATGATCTCTAGCCGTTAATTAATTTAAGCTCCCCAATTCATGTTGATTTAGCTCCTTTAATCATCCCTCTTGATCAGAATCAACACCAAACCCTCTCTTAATTGTTTTAGAGTAATCGAATGAGATAATGATAAGTTTTTGATTTATATATATAGATTTTTCTTGAGATGCGCATCGCGCTATATCAAGATTGATATAGCGATTGATGTGTTAAAGCGATACTCCTTAAAGTGACACAAATTTTAACACGTCAAGCTTTTACACTCATCTCAGGGTTGATCAAAGAACCTATATTTTTCAAACCAACTTTATAAATTTAATATATATTTATATATCCAATAGATATAAACATATATTTCTCATATTAATCCCACAACCTATAAAATCTATATATTATTCGATATAAACACTAACAATCATGCAATCACACTCATACGCTAATCGAGGTAGGAAGAACTTAACCACGAGCCTAACTTAGGTTCATTAAGATTTAGTTTAGTACTAATCATCAGCATAAGGTAACATGTCGTTACATCAAATGTTCATGAATGTTTTAATTTGAATGCATGGTTATGGATGTTTAAATTTGAGGTATGACACAATTGAGGACACTATCGATAGATCTTAAAGCCATTTATATGTAGATGTAGGCTCGAGAGTCAAAACGGAAGACAAGGATAAAAAACCTCTCTATTTCACATTTGTACGATTAGTGCTGTGGCATGAGTCCCAACTGCACCACTGGTGGCGCCAATCGCAACAAAGGTGCAATAAGGGGTTTTGAACCCCCATATTCCTCACCGGCTCTGAAATCTAAATCCACCCATGTAAGGCTTCATAATCTACTAGAGAGTGCCCTTAATTGGGTCTTACCTTATATATAATCCGTTCATAATCAATTGCGACTAAATCATCAATTTAAAGACATTCATGATATAGAAACCAAATTTGAAAATCATAAAACCTTTAAAAGCATCAAAACTAAAAACCCATTCATTATGGAGTTAGAGAACATTGCTAAAATCCTTGAATTTTGATAACATACACAAAACCCCAATTTCACAACTTAGATGCCAAAGTAAATGGAGATTTATGTATCGAGGTTGTTGTGTTCCCAATTCTTGATCTTTTTTAGTTCAAATGTTCGTAAATTAGTCTTTTGGCCCTTGATTAATTGGAAGTCTAATAAGCAATTGCCTTTTCTTCTCGTTCCTGTATTGTGTGTGAATGCTCTAGTATTTCTTCTTATTTTACACGCACAAAGGGGCTTCAACTTATATATGGATTTCCCTTTAAAACCTCAATAATAGGATGGGTTCTTGATCTCGCAATCTCTAGAAAATATAGTGGTTTGGATTCATCCTCTTTTTGACTTATTAAATCTCTTTTAAATCATATGGGGTTATTCAATATTACGGGTACTTAGACCTATCAAGGGCTACATTTACAAAGACTTAGTGTGTAAATTGGTATTTAGCCTAAGTCTTCACTAACCATTCTTGCTATTTAATTGATCATATTATAATGGCTCTAAATATTTTATTTGAGAATGATGACATTCATTACTTATTTATACTCGCATGCAGACTTGTTATTTAATTTTATTGTAAATTTTACGAGTAAGAGAGTGGCCCCAAGATACGTACGCATGACCATAAATAAGGTCAGGATATTTATGGAAAACTCGAGTTAGATTATAACTTAGACTTTTATCTAATCAAATTAAGTTCCTAAAGTAACTATGGGAAAAATGATCTAACCTAAGTTTTATGGTAAACCTATATTGATAAATTAAACTTTTACCCAAATATTGTATTCAATATAGCTGCTAATTTAAATTATTGAAGTGTATGGTGCTTAATTTAGTTCAATGTTGCCTACTTAAATGAGTAAATGAGTTAGGCACCCATGACCAAAAAAGGCTTATGTCTAAATAAAATGCCTTATGATTTTATTGACATAAATTTTTTTATAGGCTTAAATTAAAATAATTGGAATATTGATGGGCCTAGAGATACCTAGATTGAAGAAACTCTAGTAAGGTAAGTGGCATCCAAGGATGTGCATGTCTCAAAGAAACCTTAGTATTAAATTTACATGGAGATGTCGGGTGGAGTTTATGAAGGATTGAACCAGTGGATTATACTTAAAGAAAAATATTATAAAAAAGAACTTAGTGTTTGACATGCGAAAAATGCGTACAAAGCTTAATATTGGAGAAGAAAAGAGAATAGGCTAGAAAACTCTCATTGTACATAATGGATTGAAGCCAAGAAGACAAGATCCATTATGAAGGCTTCATTAAGAACATTAAAACAGCTAAGTAATTTCAAGTCTCTTACTATTTTAGTCTAAATTGGAGTTCTTTTTGGGCTAAGGATTAATTGTGAAACTGAAGATTTGTGCGGGAGTTATTAAAGTCCATAGATAATTGAAAATGATTGGTGGTTGAATTTCAAAGAAGAATTAAGATTGGAACCCTAGGTGAGTTTTACAATTTTCTCTCATTTCATATGTTCAAATGTGGCTGAAATTAGGATTTCAAGTTAAATGTTTGTTCTTAAATGTTTGGGACTTTAATATTCCTTTGTTTCATGATATTTTGAAGCAAATTTAGCTAATTTAAATGCCTTTAAAAGGGATTATGTTATGACTCGTCTCATTGTGTCCTAACTTAGCCTATTACCCGAATTAATAATCGTAACTGCAAGGTGTGTATGGACATAATTACTTAGTCAAGTTTACTATATTATTAAGCTCTCATTTGGTTTGATTTAGAACTAAAACTACTCTAATCTATAAAACAATGTAAATCAAGTTGTATTTTTATATTGACAAAACTTTTAGTTCACAACTTCAACTGGGTAATGAATTACTATGCTCTCCACATAAAACTTCCTTCATCTTTCTCATGTGTGTGCAATGCATAATTAGAATAAACAAATTTTCTTAATTTTCATTTCAGCCTACTGTAATGGTCAAAAAGATCCTAATGTGTGATAAGTGATTATTTATATGCATATATAGGGGTTAGTTTAGTGCTATAAATAGTAAAAATATCCTTGAATGAGTGCAAATTCATGGTAATATTGCATTTTCAAGGAATTGAGGTCCATTGGAAGGAATAAATGAAAACAAGAGGAAACGGAGCAAAAAATCATGAAATCAGAGTTGGCACAGTTGGAGCATGCATTAACGTTATAGGGATCAAAGCTCGGCGTAGGAATGTTAGGCATTGTGTGGGAGAGAAGAAAAAAAGAAGAAAATCAACTCTGGTGGTTCGACATAGTGTCGGCGCTATGGCATACTACGGACGACGCCGGGACACGCAGGGGATAGTGCCGAGGCTCTAGGAGCTCAAAGCGCATAATGATTTTTGGGCGTAGTGGCACCGCCCTGTCTTAACATACATGACACTGGGACCGTAAGTGACAACGCCAACTTCGTAGAAATTAGAAAGTGAAGCTTTAATACGAGTTAAATTATAATTTACAATTTCTAATTGTCATTAGGGATTATAAATAGCTATTATGGCATGGTAAACAAGAAGGAGACAAGCACATAGAATGTGAATAGCCTCTATTAGTGTAATTAACATTGAGTTTTAGTATTAAGGAGTTTTTGTTAGAGAAACATTGAAGACTCTATGTTTGCAATCAATATTTGGTTTCATTGATTAATTCAAGGTAATATCTATGTTCATCTTAGTTTTGCAATGAATTTTATATTGAAATGTGATGTGTATGTTTCAATGATGTGCGAGTAGTCTATTTACCTTAGGGATAAATGGATCTTTAGGTATGAATGCTATGCTTTGAAATATGAATAAAAAGTAATACTGAAAAGTGCAATTGTTAGAATTTATATTGATTCTAAGTGTAATGCTTTAGACATCTTGATCATGTGTCTAATGAACTTAGGCTTTAGGAGTTATCATGGCCATTGAAGTTTCTAATCCATACATGAATAGTACAATCGTAAAATACACAACATCAAGAGATAATTGTTGATTAGGGAGGTGTAGAAAGTAAACTCAGTTGGTTATGAATCCAATGATTTGAGACTTAAAGCAATATGGAACATACATTATTTAAACTGATAGGTAGAGTTCTAGTTTGCACTTTATAGTCTTCACTGTCACAACAGTAGGTTGAAGTAGATTTGAAAGAAATCTATTAATTCTAATTAGGCATTGCACAAAACATATTAAGATGTAAACATGAATACAAAGCATAGTATTAAATTACCTAGATGAAGTTGTGAGCTAAGATATCCTTAATATAAGAAGTCAACTAAATTTTAAAAATGATTTGTTAGATAGTTTAAATTAGTCTAAAACAAATTAAAGTGAATCCCCTAGCAATAATTCAAGTTAAGTAGGTAATACACAACTAGTGTAAAAACCTTTCCCTAAATACGATATACGTGATCAATGTAAGTTGATTCCATTATTACTATTAGCGATCCGTTATACTTACTGCGCGTGTAAAGTTTTTTTTATCCTTACCAGGGATAACTAGCCATTATATTCATTTATTTTGTTTGAGTGTTTGCTAAGTTTTATTTCCAGTACTCGAATTTTCAATTTATAAAAAGAAAAAGAAAAAACCTAGGCCTATGTTTTAGCTTTACTTTCTGCAATTGATCTTTTTATGTTTTCTTTTCATGGATAATTAGTGCGTGCGTAGCAAGGGATAGAATGACCTACTGCTTTACGATCCGGTTATTGAGAGACAAACAAAGGGAAGAATAAGAAATAAGTTAAGATGGGCGAGGACCAAGCTAGAAACTGATAGTAGGGCGACGAGAATATCCAACCTTTAGGTGAACTGATAGTACAAGGATAGAGATGCCTCTGCGACTACTTCAAATCATAAGTTTAGGAGAAATACAATGAAATGATGAGGCTTCCAGCCAACACCACCAAGTTTGAGTTATGACCGTCTTTAATAAATATGGTGCAAAATAGTCTGCTTAGGAAGCTATCTAATGAAGATCCAATTGCACATGTTAAGAATTTATTTGATAAGTGTGAAACCATACACCGAACCATAGTTACTAAAGAGGTGATTAGGATGCGTCTTTTCTCATTCTCACAGGGTGGAAAAGTCAAGTCCTTGTTTTAAGGATTGAATGCAAGGAGTATGACTTCATGGATGGAAGTCAATGAAAGATTTCTAAACAAGTTCTTTTCCCCAGTGAAGGGAAGCTTTAGATTTAATCAGTTCAAGCAAGAAGACATTGAGTCTCTTGGCAAGACTTTTGAAAGATTTAATGAAATGCTGAGCAGATGGCTAGGACATAGTACATGAAATGGGCACAACCCCATATATTTTACTATAGGATGAACTTCAACACGAGAACGCTAGTTGATGCTGCATTAGGTGGCTCTCTACTTACCAAGGATGAGGATGGAGCACTGGATCTCCTTGATCTTATGTCTCATAATTCTACCATCAGTACTCGTTCCGTGGTAAGAAAATCAGCAGGTGTCTACGAGATTGACTCGCAAGTGGTAATTATGGCACAATTATCAAATTTGAGTAGTCAAATGGAAAAAACTTCGGATGGGACACTAAGGTCCACAAGTAGCACAACAACCCATGAATCACTACGGCATGGTGGTTAACCAGGTAGACATACAACTGGGAATGGAGCACGAAGACATTAACTTCATGAATAACCAAAGCTAAGGAAACAACTTCACATCAAGAGGAATGGCTCCTCAGCATTTTAATCAAGGATATAACAACAACAACCCAAACTTTCTGTATGGAAATCCTGATAATACGTTGAAGTTACCTCAAGGCTTCAAACAATCAGTCCAATAAGGGAAGCTGGGATAAAGTGAAGAGGTGACTTCACTAAATCCCATTGAGAAGTATTTGCAAGCTATGGAAGTGAGATATAGGGAGTGAAATAAGAAGCAAAAGAAAGAGTTGGAAGGAATAAGGCAAGCCATGAAAAGGATGGATAATGAGAAGTCATAATCCATCAAGAACTTAGATAGGAAAATTTGTTAACTTGCAATAGCCTTGAACTCAAGGAAGGAGGGATAATTTCCTAGTAACACCATCACTAATCCCAATTCGAACATGAGTGCCATTTTCATGATGTGCACTATGGCAACAAAGGAGCCAATACAAGACCAATTAATGTATAAACTTGAAGAGATGCATGAGCATAGAACAAAAGTAAAGTAAGATGAGCTTGATGGTTTTAAGAAGCAAAAAATCAATGCCATGAAGAAAAAGAAAGGAAAGCAACAATGGAAGACCAAGAAAAAATATGAAGGACTTCTCGAAGAAGACCCACAAGGCAATGACATCGAGTTGGTTCGAAAGAAATTGGAACCAAAGTTCAAGTTCATCCCACGACCTCAATCAATTAAAAGGAGAGATCCTAGAGAGATAAGCGTATTGATAAACATTGACTGACACCAGTTTCAAAACATTTTATGTGATACTGGAGCCTCGATCAATGTCATGCCACTGATAGACATGATTCATGCTGACTTGAAGATCAATTGCCTAGATACCACAAATTTGCAAGTAGCAGATGGTAGTTTTATACCTATTATAAGAAACGTTTTCAATGTGTACGTCAAAGTCAATGGATTCACATTCATCATGGACTTCGAGATCCTGAACCACAATATGAACAATGATGTATCTATGATACTTAGGCAACAATTCTTGAACAAGGCTAAAACAAATTTGGACGTAAGATAAAGAAAGATCACGATGAGTATAGACGAGGGAAATGATGCTGAGAAGGTTGTCTTTATTGATGGTGAAGAAGTACATCTAGACGGGAATGACATCACAATTTTCAATTTGTAGATGGAGCTTATTGATTTAAAGTTGGACTAAATGAGCTAAACAGGTGTTAGGCTATTGACGTTAAATTAAGTGTTATTAGAAGGCAACCCAGGGGTTTTAAATTTCAAGTTTTTGGATTTTAGTTAGTAGGTAGTTATTTAGTTTAATAATTACAATTCACAAGTATTAGTTCTAACTTTCGAAACACTTGTGTTGAATGCGCACGAACACCATTTGTCGGGTGATGATTTCTTAGAATGCAAATGTCTCAAGAACTCATTAAAAGAGTGAAAATGAGCGACAGAGTTCAACGGAGTGAAGGTAAGGTGCATGGGAAAATCGAAAGGTAAAATTTCTTAATTTTTATATTTTCATGGATTTTATGTTGTCACAATACCTTGTGTGAGTTTTACATAAAGTTGGAGGTGTGTCGGAAAGAAATAATGAAAAATCATATGCAAAGATGTGGGTTGTGAGGCTGACGCCATGGGTATTACCCATGTCACCCTTGGTATAAGCTACAACGCCGAAGTGGCTGTGGGAAAAAATAATAAAAATGCCCACTGTGTCGTTGACGAAGTGGTGGCGTTGAGGTCGAGATCATTGTTTTAAACCCATTTTTCACATCATTCTCCACACTTGCACTTAACCCTACCAAAAACCTCAAGCATACACCCTTTAGAGCCAAAGTTTGATCATTATTAAGAGAGCTTAGTGAGTTTTTAGTGATTTAGAGTGAAGATACAGACACATTATGGAATTACACAATTGGAAAAGCTAGGGCTTGTATTTTAGGAATTTGACTCGAAGGAGATCTAGGGTCCTAGTTGGTTGAGAAAAGTTAGAGGGCTTCGATTGGAAAGACTTAGAGGAATGATCTACACTAGAAATTAATTCATCATTGAGGTACATTTACAATTCCATCTACTTATGCATTGAATTTTTTAAATTTTAATGATATTGTATCAAATTTTGGATTTGAGGTCATAGGATAAGTTTTGCAAGATTGTGTGAATGTGAGAATTAATATCACCCTTAGAGACTTGGTTGACATCTTTGCATTATTTGGCATACGCATGATCCATGTTATATAAATTTTGAATTTTAGGTGATTTGAAGACCAAGTTGCGTTGTATTTTTGTTAGTTTCTTGAATTGAAGAAAATGGCAAGAACAAGGAAACAAGTTAGCCAAATGAGAGCAAATGACCTTGAGGCATATACCTCTAAAAATCCCTACGACGAAGACCCTAGACCTTTTAAATCCAAATATTTCATTTCTAACGAGGCTAAGGATCGATACGCGGATATTCAACATAAGGAGTTCATTTGTGAAAGAGGGATTAATTTACAGATCAAATACTCTAAAAAAGTGAAAATTACATTAGTTGACATAATTGGGAGCTTATAACTCAAGATTATAGAAAGAACAAAGTAAAAGGATTGAGTGAAATTGTTTATGAATTTTATGCTAATGCAAAATTCACTACAAAAGCGGAGCCAGTGAAGGTGAGAGGAATTTATATTCCCTTTAATGTGTGTGAGATTAATACATTCTATGGATTGGAAAGCATGAATTTAATTGAATTGCAATCGAGTTTCCTAACTACCATATATAAAAAACCTATAACCTATACCTTCTATGGGTGTTGAGAATGTGCCAAAGCACATTAGAAACATTTACCAAATGTGGCAGCATTTTATTCTTGTTTTATTATTCCTCATTTCTCACCAGGGCGAAATCAACATTGAGGAGATTCTCTGAGTGCATAAGACAGGGGTCCAACCATCTATACAAGGAGTTTGGCCTCTGGCCGGCAAAGTCACTAATAATGGAGAAAGGTTTGGAACCCAATTCAAGGAAAAAATACATATTCTATATGAAAAAATGATTCATTCGCCCTTGGAGCGTCAAGTCAACAATCTAAGGGAGTCAATCATGTCAAAAAGGGCAACAAATTGTTCTTTCCTACTTTGATTAGTCAGATGTGCTTAGGGGCTAGAGTGAGAATGAGATATGATGAAGAATTTGATATAGATGCCCAAAACACCTTGGATGAAGCTTTCATGCTCACATTAAAGTCACCACCTAATTACCAAGAATCTAAGGAGGAGAGAAATGGCCAAGAGAGTTAGGCGTGAAGCTGAGTTATTGGCTAAAAGCCAAGAAGATCAGGCTATAACAGAAGCAACAGTAGTAGCAGAAGATGAAAAGGAGAAGAAGAAGTGGAGCAACAACAACAAGGATTTTCTAACGGCTATGAGTTTATAGACCTAGAGATAGGAGAGTAAGAATTAAATGGTCCTAAAGTCTTTCCACCACCTCCTCCACTACATGCACCTATACCACCACTTAAGGATTTGACTCCACGACAGCAAAGGCTATGCACAACAGAGATGAGGAGACAGTACCAGGAGGATAGGGCCTAATTCCAGGTACCCAAGTTGAGATATGAACAATAGACAGAAAGAGAGAGTAGCATAGACGAAATGGTCAACAAAATTTCATGTTATTTGTTGATCGTCACAGGGCCATAGCTAGATATGAGAGAAGTAGATGGCTTAGACCTACTAATAGGCCATTAGGCTTTCCAACACCACTAGCATACGTGTTTGATCCGAATTTGGTGCAGAGTAGGATAATGGAGCTTCCATTGACACCATCACACACTGGAGCTGATGATGTAAATGATGATGACGATGTGCAGTCGTGAAGTCGTTGTTCTTGGATTTCTTTAAACCAAGGTGTTGAGAGTTACCATTCATACAATTTTTACATTTGGGATATTTTGATAGCTATTTAGTTATTTCAATTTTAAGATTTAGTTTAGTTTATTATAACTTGTTTTATTACATGTGTTTGTGTGTTTTAGCGTCTTCATATTTCAGGCTTACTATTAAACCTCGAGGACAAGGTTTGGCATAAGTTTAGGGGCATCGACACTATACTACATTATGGGAAGTGGTAAGATAGGATATGAAATAAGGATAAACACTACAATTATGATCATTTTAATTTTAATTTGAAGCAGTTAAAGAGAAAAATATGGTAGTGCATAAAATTTTCATTTTATTCATTATATGAATGTTTAAGTAGTATTGATTAGGTTATATATAGTAATATTTAATGAATTGTAGTTCATTTGCATGTTCATACCTTTAATTGTGGATAAGTAGGTTACAAGTACCTTGTTGATACGAAACTTAGGAGAATATTTTAAATTTTGAAAAAGAAACAATGAAATGTAGCAAACAACGATGTGATTTCATGATTAGAAACCTTAAGTTTGGCAAGACTTTGAACCTTGAAAAAAAGCAAGAAACTAGAACACTTCTTGTAGAAAAAGTTAGATCTCTATGGATTCTATAATAAATGTGAATCTTATTTGAAAATGCAAAGCAAATAAAGACTTAGTGCAAAGAAGGGAATAAATAGGCATTGTATGGTAAAGGCTACAATTAGCTTACTTGATTTAGTTAAAGTGAGAAGTGCTAACAAGAATTTTAAAAAGAAAAAGAAAAAGAAAAAATGAGACAATCTCACAAGTTTTCTATAGGAAATATAGTAGAAAACTTGATGGTTGGAAAAAGCGAGGAAGAATAAGTCCATAGGAAAAGGAGCAGGGGCTTTTAAATAAAAACGAAAAGAAAATGAATTTGATCTATGTTTATTTGTGAATTCCAGAGCTTAATGAGAAATCATGAGATTGTATACTTGCTAATTGAGTGTTGAAACGAAACAAATTTGTGAGTAGTGATGGTTTTTTGTTGAGATCTACTTTAATATTTTGAAAGTGAAGTTATATGAATAGTTAAAGCTACATGTCTTAAACATATAAGTTATTTGCGAAGAAAAATTATTGAGTGGATTGTTAACTTGAAACTTAGTAAATTAAATGATGCTCCATGAATAATGAATTGAATGAAAATTAGTTAATAGGACACTTTGTAGAATACACCTTTGCTCGGGATACACAAAACCTTATGTTTCGGGTTATTTGATAAGTGATTATTTGTATGTATATATAGGGCTAGATTAGTATTATATTTAGTAGAAAACTCAAATGAATGCTAATTCATGGTATTATTGCATTTTCAGGGAATTAAGGTGCATTCAAAGGACTCAAGAAAGAATGAAAAGAAATTGAAGTAAAGCATGCATTGACGCTATAGGAAGAGAAGGCACGACGTGGGAGATAAAAGAAATTGATGAAAATCAACTCTGGAGGTCTGACGTAGTGCTGGTGCCATAGCATGCAAGGGACAACATCGGGATACACAAGGGATAGTGCTGAGGCTCCATGAGCCCAAAAACACACAATAAAATTGTAGCGTAATGGCGGCACTATGGCTTAACACACACGACGTCGGGGTAGTAAGTGACAACACCAACTTTGCAGAAATTAGAAAGTGAAGCTTAAATTCAGGTTAAATTGTAATTTAGGGTTTCTAATTGTTGTTAGGAAGTATAAATATGTATTAGGACATTGTAAACAAAGAGGAGACGACTATATAGAAAGGGATTAGCGTCCATTAATGTTTGGTTTCATTTATTAATTCAAGGTAATATCCATATTCATTTATGTTTTGCAATGAGTTCTATATTGAATTATGATATGCATCTGTTTCAATGATGTGCGAGTAGTCTATTTATCTTAAGGATCAATGGATCCTATAGTCTGAACATTATGATTTGAAATATGAATAAAAAATAATAATAAAAAGTGCAATGGTTAGAATTTGTATTGATTCTGAGCATAATGCTTTAGACATTTTAATCACGTGTCTAATGAACTTAGGATTTAGGATTTATTATGGCCATTGAAGCTTCTAATCTGGACTTGAATGATATAACCATAAAATACAAAACATCAAAAGCTAGATGTTGATTAGGGAGGCGCGGATAGTAAACTTAGTTGGTTACGAATCTAATGATTTGAGACTTAAAGCAATGTGAGATTTACGTTGTTCACACTGATAGGTGGAGTTCTAGTTTGCACATTAGAATTTTCTCCGACACAACAGTGGGTTGAAGTACATTTGAAGGAAATCTGTGTATTCTAATAATGCATTGCACAAAACATATTGAGATGTAAACATGAATACAAAGCATAGCATTAAATTATCTAGATGAAGTTGTGAACTAAGATATTTTTAATATAAGAAGTCAACTAAAATTTAAAAGTGATTTCTTAAATGGTTTAGATTAGTTTAAAACAAGTTAAAATTGAATCCCTTAGCAATAATTAAAGTTAAGTAGTTAATATACAACAAGTGCAAAAATATCTCCCTGAGGATGATATCCATGATCGACGTAAGCTTATTGCACTATTACTACAAGTGAGTCGTTATACTTGCGGCACATGTTAATGTGCAAACTAGACCTCCACCTTTCATTGTGAATAACATAAGTCTCACAAAGTATTAAGTATCAAATCCTTATACTCATAAACAATTAAGTTTACTATCCATATCCCCTTAATCAACAATTATCTAACGATGATATATATTTTACGATTGTGTTATTTATACCTAGCTTAAAAGCTTTAAGGCCATAGTAACTTGTAAAACCCCTAATCAACGAACATGTGATTAAGATGTTCATAGCATTAAACATAGAATCAAATGCAAATTCTAATCATTGCACATATAACACATTATAATCAATTCATAACTTTGCATAGTACTCGTACCATATGATTTATTGATCCTTAAGATAAATAAAGTACTTGTAGCATATGTTATCCCAATCAGGGCGATATCCAGCCTGAATTAAGCCCTGGTACACCAGCCAGACTAAATTAGAGTAACAGTACAACCATTATTCATGCCCGATAAACACAACCTGTATATCTTGATAATCGAATAACAATTAAAATGAAACGCAACGACATTTATAACTTTTTCGATAAAACACAAGATATACAAAAGTTTGCATAAACATCAGTCGTAAAGCCATATCCGAACCCTATTTATTAAAATATAGTACTTCAATACAATATATAAATAGTAGCGAAATTAATTCATCGTAGAGAAGACTATAAACTCCTAATCTTCTATGTTCCTAAGTAAATGCGCACGTCGACAACCTGAAATGTTAATTGAGGAATGAGCACTCCAACTTTCTCATTAAGTGATTTTCGTAAAAATATTAGTTATCAATTACTATCAATGAATAAATGAATAGCAATATGAATCTAAATAAAATCTATTTAAGCAATAAAAATGATATAAAAATAGATAATGAAATGCAAGTTCACAAGTCAATTACAACTGTAATCGTGACTTGTAGTTTTCATTTTCATTTTAAAGTCATACTCTCACCTTACATAAGAATACGTCTGCAGAATCCACTTGTTGAGTGACATAGGGTTCTGCCAGTGGATTCAAATGTAATTGAGCTATCAACTTTTAACAACTAGAGAGTCATACTGTCATCTTACCCTAAGAATATGACCCATATAACCTCTATGTTGGTCATCATGTGACTCCGTCAGTGTATTCAAGTGAAACTGAGCTATTAACCCTAAATGGATAGTGAACAACTATGGTAAAAATCTGGCCTCTTAAGGATATAAGGGCAACATCAATTTCCATCCTAACCTTTTCCTTTTATTAGGTCAAATGGTGGAATCCATTACTTGGCATACTTTCACATCCTTCAGTCCTGGTTCGCCTTATCAACACTTCCGAAGATTTTCACATTTAAAAACAAATACATTCAAATCACTGTACATTGCCTCATTCCCAGTCCATAATGCTATATAAACTAAAACAAATTGATCGTCATCAATTTAAGTTTTATATTCGTACTTACCTGTACGATAAGAATATGAGTCCTACTTACTTGTTTCGAACTTTCCTAACTTTATACCGACTTACTCAATTCCTATAAACCCATATATATTTTCTCTTCAATCAAGTACCTAAAAAAATTGATCATCATCAATTTAAGACTTATATTCGTTTATTAGAACTCTTAAATCGGCCCCAATTCAATCTGGAACTAATTTACCACTTTTTAAGTCCATACAAATCCCGAAGTCTTTGATTTTCATAGAAATTCATCAATTTCTATTAATTTGGTCAAAATATAATTTTTCTGATTTTTTTTCTTTTTTTAAGGAATTCTTTCCAAAATTCTAACATTTTTTATTTGGAAAAGGTTTGGGCCTGAATCGAGTTCTCATCTTAATCACCTCTCTTTTTCATCTGCCTCACTGCAACTCAAAACTGATCTCTCTTTGTTTTCGATTAGGGTTGGATCAATCCAACCTAAGTAATGTTTGGGCAGGGGAGATGATCCCTAGCCATCTCCTTCCGCGAAGCCATCCCCATCTCCATCGTTATCAACACAACAACCACCGTGGACGACAACAATAAATAACAACCATAATAACGACAAAAATCCAACAACTCAACAACAACAACAACAACTCACATACATCATCATCGCCTCCATCGTGGATCTCCTCCCACTCCACAATTTTGATCCTCTCTTCTTCTCTTTTGATTTTCTTTTTTTTTCTCTGGTTCGAACAACATGTGAGACGATGATCTTTGGGATAATATTAAATTTCTTCGAGATTTGCATTGCATGAATATCGAAGCAAATTTAATGGTTGCCATTTTCATATTATATTTTCAATATACTTATTGTGTATCTCGAGGTCGATCTTTGTTGATATTAACGAACTCATCACCTCGTAACTAACTAACACAAATACAACTTTTCTCGAAATTCGCACGCAAGAATCTCAAGGACGATCCAAAGGATTAAAGGGTCACCCTCCTTAAAGTGACACCAAAATTTGACAAACTCATACACTATCAACATTGATTATCCTTATGATCTGTTTACACGCATTTTGAGGCTTTAATACACCTCTCGAACACACAATGATCAACACATTCACCTTCTAAACTCAAGCGTAACACGTATCTCGAGGTGAGCTCAATGTACAATTTAATTTGATTTTAAATATATGATTCATTTATATATATTTATATATATATAACTATACATATATATATAATTATAACTATACATATATATAAATATATAGATAACCATGTATTTCTCGCCCATAAATTCACTAAGTGCGCCAACGACCACCCTCGAGCGTGCACACTATTATAATTTCAAGTGTGTCACCCTCAACCTCGTGTGTCACTAGGTACCCACCAATTTATTAATTATTTTAAATATATATATTTATACATACACTATATACAAATGTTGGATTTTTGGGGTTCATACGCAGCAGAGATTACAAAACAATTTTGACAAAAACCCCAACAAGATCTGAATCTAATTCCATTAAAAACGTTTAAACCAAGAAAACTTAATCATACCTCGGTTGCAAAATACCTTTCTGAAGGTTGATTGATCTCTAAGGCGCTGCCAACGATGAACGCCCTCTACCAACAGTCCACACACGAATGGCGAGATTCAAAGTGCTAGCTTCGAGAGAATACCAAACCTTTTTGTTTATCTGTAAAATGATCCAAAACGTACCAGAAAACCCTAAGTCGTTTCTAAAACGAAAATAGAGTTTCGGCCCTTAATCTTTTGTACGTGTGTTCTAACTTAAATCGTTTATTTATACAACCCTTGTATATATACGGTTAAGTAAATTACACATATACCCTTACTTAAAGAAGTATAAGTGTAATACACCACAAGGACATTTCTGTCATGAATTTTATTATATAAAATTCATTTTTTAGAACCATCTCAAAATCTCGCAAGACCATTCTTAGTGTGCGGCCCAATAGGCTCATACAACATGGGCAGTGTACCAAAACACATTTTCGTATACAAGTCATAAGTGGCCTCTAGCAAGACATTATGACTACCCAAGTTGTACGAATATCAAATTGATACAACCTAATCAAAAGTGTATATAACATCATTTTGTCACATGATATCATTTTGATCAAACACAAGGCATGGAATTGTCATCCAACATGTTCAATCGTACTAGTCGCGATCTCTAGGTAGACTGAAAACATCCAAGTGACATTGATCAATATCAATTCACTTAGACTAGGCCTTTTAACAGTCTAACACATCGAGGGATCCACTTGATATCTCTCTTTATATGAGAGGGACAAATTCTATCTTGATTACACAACTTCATCATATTGCTCACACAGTAACCAATCACAACCTTTATAATCGTCCAGTTAAAGTCAACGTTTGATTGTGTCAAATCACTGTGTTCCTAATGTTGAAGTCTCTGGTAATCTCAAGTCAAAGGACTGAAAAATATACCTATCACGAGAAACAACTATGACTTAATCCATGTGATGTTCTCATAGCGGGTCGATCCAGTACTTTGTTCCCTAACAAGTACTCATGTTCTTGATTCGTATCCCTATATATATAATCATCTTATGATCATCAATCAAGACTCACACTTGTCTTAATTCATTATAGTTCCCAGTATAATGATCGACTAGGGACATTTAAGATATTTCTGTAAATACCCATGGATCTTATTGTAATGTAAACATGCAAATTAATTATAATAAACAGCAAATGAAATCCTCTATTTTATTAACTAAAAGTATTCATAAAGACAATTAATGGATTGACCTAGGGTACATGCCCCAACATCTCCCACTTGCACTAGGGCCAATCATACATGCATCTAATGCCTAATGATCTAACATGACCATCATGTTTTGCTTCTAGAAGAGCTTTTGTCAATGGATCCGCAACGTTGTCTTCAGTAGGTACTCTGCAAATCTTCACGTCTCCCCTCTCAATAATTTCTCTGATGAGATGAAAACGCCTAAGTATATGTTTGGATATGTGGTGTGATCTAGGTCATTGGCCTGTGCTATTGCCCCGTTATTGTCACAATACAAACAAATAGGGTTAACTATACTTGGAACCACACCTAGTTCAGAAATGAACTTTTTGATCCAAACTGCCTCCTTTGCTGTATCGGACGCTGCAATATACTCAGCTTCCGTTTTAGAATCTGCCACGGTATCTTGCTTCGAACTTTTCCAGCTTACTGGACCCCTATTCAAAGTAAACACATATCTAGACTGTGATCTAACATCATCTATATATGTTTGAAAACTTGCATCTGAGTAACCATTTACAACTAGATCATTTTCAAAACCTCCATAGACCAAGAACATTTCCTTAGTCCTTCTTAAGTATTTAAGAATGTTCTTTATTGCTATCTAGTGACTATCACCTGGATCTGACTGATATTTGCTTGTAGTGCTTAAAGCATATGATACATCAGGTCGAGTGCATAACATGGCATACATGATAGATTCAATAGCTGATGCATATGGAATCTTTTTCATACGGTCTCGCTCATCATTTGTCTTAGGACATTGAATCTTGCTGAGACTTATGCCATAAGACATTGGCAACAATCTTCTTTTAGAGTCTTGCAAACTAAACCTATTCAACACCTTGTCTATGTAAGCACTCTGACTTAGACCGATTAACCTTTTAGATCCATCCCTATAGATCCTTATCCCTACGATATAGGCTACATCTCCTTAGTCTTTCATTAAGAAACACTTCCCTAACCATGACATGAAATTCCGCATTGTTGGGATGTCATTTCCAAAGAGTAATATATCATCGACATACAGTACCAGAAAAACAACTACACTCCCACTGACCTTCTTGTATACACATGGCTCGTTCTTAATAAAATAAAAATCCTTAATTGCTTCATCAAAACGAAGATTCCAACTATGAGAAGCTTGCTTTAATCCATAAATAGATATTTGAAGCTTGCATACCTTCCTAGATTTCTCAAGATGTACAAAACCTTCAGGTTGTGTCATATACACGTCCTCAAGTAGCTTTCCATTAAGAAATGTTGTTTTTACATCCATTTGCCATTATCTCATAGTCATAATATGCAGCAATAAAAAATTAACATTCTTACGGATTTAAGCATGGCTATCGGCGAAAATGTTTCATCATAATCAACACCTTGAGTCTGCCTGAAACCTTTGCTACAAGTCTTGCTTTAAAAGTATGCACTTTGCCATCCATGTCAGTTTTCTTCTTGAAAACACATTTACATCTAATGGTCTTACCACCTTCGGGTAAATTAACCAAGTTTCAAGCTTGGTTATCATACATGGAATGCATCTCAGAGTTCATGGCACTTAGCCATTTATCTGAGTCTAGTCCAGACATAGCCTCCTTATAAGTGGTGGGCTCATTTTGATCCATAATCAACACATCATGACTATCAATAATGAGACATTCGAATCTCTCTGGCTCATGTCTAACCCTACATGATTTACGTGGGCCTTATGTCACTTGTGGAGGTTCAACTAGTTTAGATCATTGTTGAACTTTCAGTAGCGGTTCAGTGTTTATCTGTAATTCTTGAACTTCTTCAAGATTTATTTGTCTCCACTAGTGTCTTTTGAAATAAACTGTTTTTCCATAAAGGCACCATACCGAGCAACAAACATTTTGTTCTCAGTGGGATTATCAAAGCAATATCCTTTTGTTTCCTTGGGATACCTCATAAATAAACACTTGTCACATTTAGATGTAGTTTTTCTGAAACTTGTCGCTTTGCATAAGCCTCACAACCCCAAATCTTATGGAATGATAAACTAGGTATCATCCCATACCATATCTCATATGGTGTTTTATTAATCGCTTTAGAAGGAACTCCATTTAGAGTGAAAGTTGCAGTTTGTAATGCGTAACCCCAAAATGATAATGGAAGATCTGCATGACTCATCATAGATCGAACCATATCTAATAAGGTTCGATTTCTCCTTTCAGAAACTCCATTCCATTGTTGATTTGTTGGTGGAGTCGATTGGGAGACAATCCCACAATTTCTAAGATGATCATCAAATTCTTGGCTCAAATATTCACCACCTCGATCTGACCGAAGTGTTTTGATAGTTTTACCAAGTTGATTATGCACTTCATTTTGAAGCGTTTGAAACATCTCGAATGATTCAGCTTTATGTTTCATGAGATATACATAACCATATCTGTTGAAATCATCAGTAAATGTAATGAAATACTAATAACCTCCTCTAACCATTGTGTTTATAGGACCGCATACATCAGTATGTATTAGACCCAATCAATCACTTGCCCTTTCACTGTGTCCAGTAAAGAGACTTTTAGTCATCTTGCCTCATAAACAAGATACGCACGTTTCATATGTTTCTAAATCAAATGAATCTAGAAGTCAATCTTTATGGAGCTTCGTTATGCGTTTCTCATTTATGTGCCCGAGACGACAATGCCAAAGATAGGTTTGATTCTAATCATTTGACTTAAATCTCTTTGTATTTATGTTAAAGACTGGAGTATCAGTGGACCTTTTCATGCTTAGAATATAAAGACCATCACGCAAATCAGCATTTTCATAAAATATGCCTATACGAGAAATGGAACATCTATTATTCGCAATAATAAAATCAAAACCATCCATATCCAAACATGAAACAGAAATGATGTTTCTGCTCAAGGCAGACACAAAATAACAATTATTTAAATTTAAAATAAGTCCACTAGGTAAGACTAATTCATATGATCCAACTGCCGAGGCAGCAACTCTTGCTCCATTCCCTACGCGGAGGATGACTTCTCCTTTCTTCAACTTTCTACTTCTGGTGAGTCCCTACACATTTATACAAATGTGAGATCCACATCTGGTATCTAATACCCAGAAATCATTAGTAGATAAATTAATTTCAATAACATAATAACTGTAGTGGTAGTCGCACTACCCTTTTTCTCCTTTAGATCTTCTAGATAGAGTTTGCAATTTTTGAACCAATGTCCAGGTGCATGGCAGAAATGACAATTTCCTTCCTTTTCTTTTGGGTGTTTTGAAGTAGGAATAGGTTGGGGCTTGACTTGTTCCACAGGCTTTACGACAGGTGCAACAACAACCTTGACAATTTTAGCCTTGCCCTTGCCTTTCTTCTTCATTCCCTTTCCCTTTTGGACCATCGACACATTACTAGAGGGTTTCTTGATATTTTGTTCAGCAGTTTTAAGCATCAAATGGAAATCTGAAATTGATTTGTCCATATTATTCATATTGTAGTTCATCACAAATAGTGAGTAACACTCTAGTAATGAATTCAAGATCAAATCCTTAGCCAACTCTTGGCTTTTGGGAAATCCTAGTCTTTTAAGCTTATCAACATAGCCCTTCATCTTTAGAACATGAGGATTGAGTGATGCACCCTCAGTCATCTTGCAAGAATGTAGGTTTTTGACTGTCTCGAACCTTTCTTGCCTAGCTTGTTGTTGGAACATTTCCTTCAGCGTTATAGCTATGTAATAGGCTTCCATTAGTTCCATGTCCTTATGAAGTTTAGGAACCATTTCCAGCATAATACATGCAACATCAGTAAAATCGTTGACATGCATACTATGCGCATCCTTCACAGCTTTCGTAGCATTGGCTGGTGGGTCCTCAGGGATTGGAGCATCCAGGACATACAACTTGCGTTCATGCTTAAGAACAATTCTCAAGTTTCGAGCGATCAAGAAAGTTAGTTCCAGATAGCTTATCCTTCTCAAGGATGGATCGCAGTGACAGGGGATTATTGTTACTTGAAGAGGCCATTGATCTACAATAAAGATTATGCAAAGTTTATTTTAGCATAGAGGAATAGACTCCCACTAAATTAACAACCCTCCTAAAACATACTATTTATTTAGGGGACTAAAATCCATATTTCACCTAATTCTATGGCAGCTATGGCATGAAACACATAACTAGATTATTTAGGTAGGTAACAATTACCAATTACATCTTATGTAATTTTAGATACTTTTATGAGATACGGGACATCTTATGTCTTAGCATGTTTTTTATCTCATCATGTGCCTAAAGCTCAAAACTATTTTGATAGCTATATTAAGTCGGACCATTTTAAACATTTAGGTAACTCCTACCCAACTTTTCTCACCAAGATAACACAATACACCCAGCTATGGCTGAAACTATATTAGTGTGATCGAGGCCTTGACAAGTGTTTAAAATGGATGGCACGAGACTTAAAATTTAATAGAGGGATTTTATTCAGTTTTAGTGATTTTTATGTAAACAATGAAATATCATATATTTTATTGATTTGTACAATCACTAAACAATTTGGAAATTTTTTATACTGTTCACTAAGAAAAGAATTTTCGTGTGCTAGGATTAGTTAGACTGCGGTCCCGTTGACCGCTATAGAAAATTAAAATTCGCTATAGAATTTCAATTCAGAAAATTAAAATTCACTAAACAAAATCATATTTTTCGTTGATTTCATTATCCCAAATTTACCCCTTAATTTATCAAAAATTAAATCAATTAAAACATTTTTAATTAACCCGAGCCCGCATCTAACTAATCATCTTATCGTAATCCAATTAGGACTTAAGATATTTGAATCCTAGTATATCACTAGTAACAAAATTTTCAATATTTATCTCCTATCCAATAGGGATAACGAAACCGATTTTGCTAATATCTCCTAATCTAATTTGTTATCTATCTCTTATCAAATAGAAATTTCATAACATAATAGATATAATGAGATAAATAAATATTTTTGAAAAATAATTATTTGCAATTTCGATCCTCATCCAAATAATCACAAACATGTAATTGAGTCATGAACTACTATCCCAATAGAACCTAATCATATTAATTTCGAATTAATATTCAGACTTATACGATTTAAGAAACTTAAATCAATGTAACCTAAATATGCATACTGAATTACAGAGATTTCATCCATGCATCAATACATGAATAATAGAGATTATACCCAATGGTGTCATGGATCACAAAACACGAAATTTAATTCATTAAAATTATTTGAATTAACCTAACATGGTTATTAGCATGTACGAAACTTATTTCAATTAAATCAAAAATATGTTTATCATATACACAAAACATGATAATAAATCTCATAGAAAACTTTTGTATATCACATATACATCACTTATTAACATGCTTTCAATCACATATCATGTACATATCAGAAGAAAACGTGCAATGAATATAATGGAATCAAACTCGAAGGCTCTGATACCACTGTTGAATTTTTGGGGTTCATACGCAGCGGAGATTACAAAACAATTTTAACAAAAACCCTAATAGGATCCGAATCTAATTCCATTAAAAACGTTTAAACCAAGAAAACTTAATCATACCTCGGTTGCAAAATACCTTTCTGAAGGTTGATCGATCTCTAAGGCGCTGTCAATAACGAACGCCCTCTACCAGCAGTCCACACACGAACGGCGGTCGAGATGTAAAGTGCTAGCTTCGAGAGAATACCAAACCTTTTTGTTTACCTCCAAAATGATCCAGAGCATACCAGAAAACCCTAAGTCGTTTCTAAGACGAAAATAGAGTTTTGGCCCTTAATATTTTGTACGCGTGTTCTAACTTAAATCGTCTATTTATACAACACTTGTATATAGACGGTTAAGTAAATTATACATATACCCTTACTTAAAGAAGTATAAGTGTAATACACCACAAAGATGTTTCTTTCATGAATTTTATCATATAAAATTCATTTTTCTGAACCATCTTAAAATCTTGCAAAACCATTCTTAGTGTGCGACCCAATAGGCTCAAACAACATTGGCAGTTTACCAAAACACATTTTTGTATACAAGTCATAAGTGGCCTCTAGCAAGACATTATGACTACCCAAGTTGTACGAATATCAAATCGATACAACCTAATCAATAGTGTATATAACATCCTTTTGTCACACGATATCCTTTTAATCAAACATAAGGCATGGAATTGTCATCCAACATGTTCAATCGTACTAGTCTCGATCTCTAGGTAGACCGAAAACATCCAAGTGGCATTGATCAATATCAATTCACATAGACTAGGCCTTTTAACAGTCTAACAAATCAAAGGATCCATTGGATATATCTCTTTATATGAGAGGGACAAATTATATCTTGATTACATAACTTCATCACATTGCTCACACAGTAACCAATCACAACCTTTATAATCGTTCGGTTAAAGACAATGTTTGATTGTGTCAAATCACTGTGCTTCTAATGTTGAAGTCTCTAGTAATCTCATGTCAGAGTACTGAAAAATAAACCTACCATGAGAAACAACTATGTCTTAATCCATGTGATGTTCTCATAGCGGGTCGATCCAGTACTTTGTTCTCTAACAAGTACTCGTGATCTTGATTCGTATCCCTATACGTGTAATCATCATATGATCATCAATCAAGACTCACACTAGTCTTAAACTCATTATAGTTCCCGAAATAATGATCGACTAGGGACATTTAGGATATTTTCGTAAATACCCATGGATCTTATTATAATGTAAACACGCAAATTAATTACAATAAACAGCAAATGAAATCCTATATTTTATTAACTAAAATTATTCATAAAGACAGTTAATGGATTGACCTAGGGCACATACCCTAACAACAAATACATATATACACTTACGCCTTTATTCACACATTTATTATTTTGTAGTGCGCGCCAAAAACTACACTCGGGCGTGCACGCTACCCCACAACCCATATGCGTGAACCTTGACCAACACACGATATTAGGTGTCCAATAATTTGAAGATTTTCTTTTTGTCCAATTAAAACAATTATTTCCATAAATTTTAATACAACCCATACAAACACAAACGACATACACTAATCGAGACAAGCCGGGCTTAACCACGAATCTAAATTAAGTTAATTAGAATTTGAATTAATGCAAATCACATACTTAAGTTAATGAGTCATTACACAACCAACTCATCATCGTCAAAAACACACGAATTATGGTATTTATTGCAATCAAAAATCAAATCAAATAACTTTAATTAAATCAAAGAACAATACCGAATCACCACAATTGGAGTCTTCAATATATCTCCTTCAAAAGCTCTTCTCGATAATTAACTAAAACTCTCTAAAACTCAAAATAATGTAAACTATATTATGCTATTGTAATTGATGGTGGTTGGTGATTTTACCACGTCCTAATTATGATATGGAGATTGATGGTAGTGGGTGAGTTTACCACATCCTAATGCCTAACTATACTCCTTAGACACCTAAAAGTACAATTAAGAACCCTAAATAACAATTCCAAAACTTTCTATATTTCTTTATGGGCATTGTCTGTTAGTGAATATACACCATTTGTGTTAATTAACTGCGACGTGACAGTGCCAACTCTTCCTGTGGATTTTTCCTTTCAGTGAACTTAGTGCCTCCTGTATTGCATCCCGGCGCCATCTATGTCAAGCCTACAGCCCCAAATATATATGGATAATGTCAAGTTGTCTGAACCTTATTCTTTGATCTTAGCGTTGTATCCACGCCTCGTGTTAATTTCCTACAACGCCAAATATATTTTTCATGGCATTAACTCTAGTTTCGTTCTTTTTCTTCTTTTCTCATCATGAAATCTCTCCTTTGTCTCTTTTATGCTGTGTAGACCTGAAAACACATAAATACCATCAATTAGGGCTCATTCCAGGATACTTAGACCAATTATATAACTAAACTAGCCCTATATATAAGTCTAATTAAGTACTTATCAAATACCCCCAAACTTTATATTTTGCACGTCCTGAGCAAAAGTATATTCTACTAAGATCGTATACTAATACTACTTATATTACCTTACTCATTTTACATAGTTTATGGAGTATCCTTTAATTCAAATAAGTGTAAAATTAATTATCCACTCATGAGTTTTTCTTCATAAAAACTAATACTTTCAAAACACGTAGCTTTAACAACAAATATAATTCACTTTTGAAACTCAAAAGTAGTTCAAAACCAAAACCATCACTACTTAAAAGTTTACTTTACATCTACACTCAAGCAGGAAGTGTTCAACCTTATGATTTCTTATTAAGTTCAAGAATTCACAAATAAGAATAGATCATACTATTTTTTTGACTTTAACACTTCAAGAGTCCATAAGATTTCATATAGTCGGAAGGAAAACTTAACTCAACCAAGTTAGTTGTACTATATCTAAATCTTTTCATTTGAAGAGTTTTATTTGGCTTACGCTTTTCTTTATATATATCTCGTTTCTTTTCTTCTTATATATATTTTACTTGGACAGTCCCTGCTTATTTACCTTTGGATTCCTCTTTTCTCACTTTTTCAACCATCAAGTTCTCTACTCCTTTTCCTATAGAACTTGTAGGACTCTCTATTTTTTATTTTAAACTTTTGTAAGCACTTCTCTCTTACACATTTATTAAGCAGGTTTTATTTTAAACTTTTCATTAAACACCATGCCTATCTCTTTTTGAGTACTAAGTCTTTATTTATGTTATACTCAAGTAAGATTTATACTTATTATAAAATTCTTTATTGATCTAACTTTTCCTACAAGAAGTGTGCTAGTATTTTTCTTGCTTTGGGTTCAAGTTCATGGTCTTCCCCAACTCTATGTTTCTAATCGTGAGATTATATCATCGTTTACTACAACTCTCATTTTCTTCAAAAATAATTACATTCTCTTGAGTTTCATATAAACAAATACTTGTATTCTTACTCATCCTTAATTAAAGGCATGAACTTTGCAAATGATTTACTTTATTCATTTATTACTATACTACTATATATAGTCTAATCTATACTACCTATACAAACTTAAATAACAAGTAAATGAAAATGAATTAAACAAAATACACTACCATTCTTTCCTTTTTAACTGCTTCAAAAATTAAATTTTACGATTATACATGTAGTGTTTATCCTTATTTCATCATTTCTTACTACTATCAATAGTGTCAATGCCCCAAAACTTTAACCAAACCTTGTCCTCAAGGTTTAACAATAAGCTTGTGATTTGTCGATTTACCAATCCTTTACCACTCAAACTTTGTGATTCTCATGTAAATATACTGAATATGTTGAGACTTCTCCATCCCGATGTAAAATCACCAGACAAATGGTTCTTCCTACAAAATTTGCAAAAAAATCGACAAAGTTAGAAAAATACTACTTAAACATTTTGATTGATATACTTATCACTTAAAAGTAAAAATTAAATTAAAACTAAATTTAACAACCCCGAGGTTGCTTCCCAATAGCGTTTCATTTAATGTCTTAAACTCGATGCCTGCATTGTGGCTATCAAATGATCACTGTGATGCATCAAGATTACTTCAATGATGTATCCTTACGGAGTTCCTGATATTCTCTAATCTTTTTCTGGCATGCTATTCTATCCTTTATAATCTTTATATAATTTGGCACAACTTTCCATTTCTTTTCAAAATGGATCATTTTTGTATTATTCACATACATCTTCGCAAATATCTTAATTTTCTCACCATTCCATTAATCTTGTAATTCACGTTGAAATGGTTTTATTGATATAACAAAATTCATTGTCCCTTACACAAACTTTGTACTATGTGATTTTAAGTTTTTATTGCTTTTGTCTTTCATTGTTATTTCAAACTTCTCTAGATCAACACCACTATCATGTTGCATAATATCCTCAATACGAATCTCCTCTCTAATATGGTCGAGTGAATCATATTGTTGTGAGTATTAATAATGTTGCAATCCTTTTGATTTGGCTTCTCTATTTCTTCATATGCTTCATGACATATTTCTTCGCTTAGTAACATCTCCTCAACTTGGTTCTCCTTAGACTCAACCACAACCTCTTGTCTTGAAGTTATAAATGTTGCAATCTCTTATAAATTCTTTTCCAAATTTAAGGAGGCTTGATCATCTTCTTCCTCTTTTATATTAAATGATTGCGTAGAAATATCTAATCTTTCTTTTTACTTTTTGAAACCGTGCTCTCTTTGCTCAACCATTTTTCTTGCTATTTGCTCTAAAGATTTAAGAAACAATTGTTCATCCATGTCTTGGTCTTTTTATGATTGTCGGTTGTCCAAAGAAATCTGTTAAAGTTGATAAACATCTTGAATGTAAGGGTTTTCAAAGCTTTGAGAATTGTGTCATAACTCTTTTCTGGTATGTAGTTGCAATGCTCTTAACTTCCCAAAAATCATGTAAATCCATAAGGGTTATAATATGGTTAATGGTATCTTATCCATGCCACACCACTCGCAATTGGTTGTGCTTGGTATGTGGTATTGTCTTGAACAACTTCACTTTGATAAACTAACCTAGAGATTTTATCAAGGATTTCACTATTTAATTCTTTAACATGATAGCTATAAATTCTTTACATCCCTGAAACACCAAAGACAAAAGAAAGTAGATCAAGTGCATTGGGTCAATCAACTTAAAACTAAAATTAAAAACTATGGTAAATTAAAAAATCTGAACAACTTAGTAAACTAAAATTGTAGCTACCAATCCCGAGTAACGGTGTCAAAAATTTGATCGTAACCATAAGTACAATGGTTCGATTTTAGAAATAATGTGATCAATAAAGGTTGCTTACAGATATCGTTCCTCTGGGAAATATGTATATGGATACAAATACTTAGTCGAGTTCATTATATTATTAAGAAAGTCTAGTTTTGTTTGATTTAAAACTAAAAATACTTTAATCTATAAAGCAATGTAATTCAAGTTGTAGTCTTATATTGAGAAAACTTTTAGTTTACAACTTCACCTAGGTAATGAATTATTATGCTTCCCATTTCAAATTCTTTCATCTTTCTTATGTGCGTGCAATGCAAAATCAGAATAAATAAATTGCCTTAATATTCACTTCAGCCCACTTTTGTGGTGAAAAAGATCATAATGTGCAAACTAGAACTCCACCTATCGGTGTGAATAACGTAAGTCTCGCTAAGCATTAAGTATTAAATCTTTATACTCATAAACAATTCGGTTTACTATCCATGTCTCCCTAATTAACAACTTTTTATCGATGTTATTTATTTTATGGTTGTATTGTTCATATCTGGCTTAAAAGCTCTAAGGCCATGGTAACTTCTAAAACCCCAAATCAACAAACATGTGATCAAGATGTTCATAGCATTAAGCATAGAATTAAACAAAAATTATAATGATTGCACATTGAAAGCATTATAATCAATTCATTACTTTCCATAGTATTCCTACCATAGGATCCATTAATTCCTAAGATAAATAGACTGCTCACTCATCATGATCAAAAACACACAAATTATGGTATTATTGCAATCAAAGATTAAATCAAATAACTTTAATTAAATAAAAAATATCAAATCACCACAATTGGAGTCTTCAATGTATCTTCTTCAAAAGTTATTCTCAATACTCGAATGAAGCTCTTTAAACTCAAAATAAATGTTAACTATATTATGCTATGGTAATTGATGGTGGTGGTGAGTTTACCACATACTAATACCTATTATATTATTTAGACTCCTAAAAGTGCTATTAGAAATTCCAAATAACAATTCCAAATGAAATAGGATTCTAAAACTTTATATTTTTTTGTCTTGGCGCTGTTTGTAAGTTAGTCCACATCGTCTATGTTAAGTGACTGCATCGTGATTGCGCCAACTTTTCCTATGTATTTTTCCTTTTAGTGGACTTTGCGCCACCTGTATTGCATCCTAGTGTTGTCTGTGTTAAGCATACGATGCTAAATATAAATGCACAACGTCATGTTGTCTAAACCTCATTCTTTGATCTCCACGTTGTCTCCAAGCCTTTTGTTCATTTCCCTTAGCGTTAAATATATTCTCTACGGCGTCAACTCTGGTTTTTGTTTTTTCTTCTCTTTTCATCTTGAAATCTCTTTTTTGTCTCTTTTACACAAACACATAAATAACATCAATAAGAGCTCATTATGGGATATTTAGAATAATTATACAACTAAAATAGCCCTATATATAAGTCAAATTAAGTACTATCAATCGGGCACCTAATATTTTTCAAATGACTTTAACCTCAAAACACTTTTCTTGCAATCCTTAATAATGCTCCAAAGGTAAATTTAAAACCTCAACTGACCTTAGTTCTTAATATATTTCATTGAAGTTGTTAAAGTTTTGGAAACCAAAGGAATAGAGGAGATTAATGAATCAGTGATGAACTAATAAGCACACATCAAAACTAAACAAAAAATTGATATCACAATTAGACTTGAATGTCTTCCTCTGTGTAGGCTCAGCCTAAATAATGAATTAATCAAATTTATAGTGCGTACAATCTCTATAATGATCTCTCGTTCTCATAAACTCAAGTAATGAATGATTATCCACACAATGGCAATCTTAGTATTTATAGACACAGTCTATCTATTATATCTTTGAATTTAGTTCCAAATACAATACAACTCATAAAAACTTCTCGATCTCTAATTATAAATCCTATTGGAATCATCCGATGTTCGACAACTAAGTCTTATATTCCTTCAAGTATCGAACTTCTTCACTGTTATAGACTAATACAGACAGTTACTCTACTTAAGTATCCAACTCATATTCAATTCCTACTTCGACTTTAAATTTATCTTCTTCTTTAACTTTGATGTTGATACTATAATATTCACTGAAATTCTCATTGTAGTCTTTCTTTGAGTTTTATCTACTTTCTAACATCTTGCTTAGTAAGGTATCCTATCTTGATTGTATCATCTACCTAACTTAACTTATATTTTGACAATATACTACCAACAAGGATAGACCAACCCTAACGTAGTAAGCTAGGGTCTAACAATCTCCCGCTTTGGCGTTGATTGATCAAAAGCAGTAACTTAGCAAGATAACCAAATTTTTTTTGTAGCTTCATAGAATTTATTATTACTGATGGATTAAAGTAACAACATATAAAAGTCATAACCCCAAAAAGATTATAGTCCCTAACCAAAAAGAACAACTCTGAAATGCAATTTTAAAACACCATGTTAATGTACTTAGTAAACCAAAAAACAACTTAACCTTACAGCCACTCTTGCTCACTCCCCTTTTTTTACTAAATAAAGTTAAATAGATTATAGCTATGTAAAAACCAATTACTTTAAGCTAGTTATTAGTGTTAATCCAAATCTTAATTAACCTGAGTAAAGTTTGTAGTTAAGTTCGATGTACCTTGATTTGCATGTGAGCGTGTTTGCATGATGGTTTTTGTTTGTTTAGTATATTTATGAGTAGTATAGGTTGTAGTATAATAGAGGATGTATATACACACATATAAATGTTAAATACATAAATAAACAATAAATAGTCAATACACCATGTGCGGCGAGGTGTTCGTGGAATGAATGTACACACCCAAGAATACTCGTAGGCATGTTCGATGAATTTATTAGTGAGAAAATACATGAGACATATATATGTTGGAAATTATAAGATTAATTTGAATTATATGGACAATCAAATTGCCTCGAGATGAGCATAAGTGTTGATGGTGCCAACTTGTGTCACTTTAAGGAGTGTCATGTTAGCACATCAATCATTTGATTATTCTCGAGATAACGCAATTCATTTCTCGGGGATAATCCTTATATTTAAACTAGAAACCTCATACTTATCTCCATAATTCGATTGATAGAGAGAAGGAGAGTTGTGGGTATAATTTCTGATCATAGAAAATCATTCAAGGAGTTGATTTGGTGTGAATTGAAGAGCTTAATCAACTAGGAATTCACAGCTCATCACTTTGGTAAGGCTAGTTTTTTATGTTTGTTAAAGTTCAATTCAATAGTAGTGATAAAATCTATGTGAATTATGTTGTTTGTTGTTTGGAAATGGCTTGTTACGTCATTAGAGGTCTTCCATAATGAATTATGGGAGTGTTTGTTGTTGTATGGATTTATGGATTAAATAGTGGCAGCTTCCTTGTGTACTGTCGAGAAAGTACATTGAGAAGCGCTCTCCCTTCATCAGTAAGAATAAACTCAGCTTCTAGAGTGCACTCCACCTACTGAAGGAGTGCACTCCCACCCCATAAAATAGCAAATAAGCTGAGTGCACAAAAAGTTAGTAATTTGGAAATGAAACCAAAACCTAAAATTTGGATACGAAACCTAAACCTAGGTAAGTGTTGACTCGCATATTTATCAATGTTACCAGACTATCTTAGTATATATAGTTCGTGTAGTTTATGGAGTGAAACTTGGGACTATATACACTGTGATGTTTTTAACTAAACGAAAAATGGTGTCTAAGGTGATCCATGAAAGTAACTCCTAAGGACTGAGACCAGGTTGTATAGGATGCAGGGATTATCTCCCTATCTATACACAACTCTTATTCAGTTGGATAGGTTACATAGGTTACATATTCACTAGAGGGTTTTTGATAGAACCATTTCGTATTAATGGATTAATTGAACAGCACATCAGCCAATATGTTGGTCTAGCAATCGCATTAATGGCATCAGTGGGTAATCGACCCTTGTTTTATAAATAAATTGGGAATCACAGTGTCATAGTCATTGATAGTTGATTTGCATCCATTATTTATTGAGTTATATGTTTTCCCTATTCTTGTTAGTTTAACATTAGTATATATTATTATTGCATTATGTTCTCAATTATTATATAGAATGTTGATGGCTTTGTGAATCCTTACTTACAGAGCAAGTTGGAGCACTCACCCAAAATATAATATTTCAATTTCGCAACCTAACGTTTCAGCGAAGGGCAAGGAAAAGATTTAAGAGTCTTATAATCTTCTCTAATGTGTAATGAACCTTTTGTATACATTGTTTGATATATTTTGTCATATATAAACAGGGTTAGGAGGTTTATAAATGAGG
Source organism: Stephania yunnanensis (assembly GCA_039657365.1). Taxonomy (NCBI): domain Eukaryota; kingdom Viridiplantae; phylum Streptophyta; class Magnoliopsida; order Ranunculales; family Menispermaceae; genus Stephania; species Stephania yunnanensis. Next base: position 30,719,127 of record CM077582.1, on the reverse strand, counting down.
TTTTGGGTTTTGATAAACTCTGTATTTCTGTATATTGTTCAAATATAAAAAAAAATCTAATTTTTCACTGTGTATACTTCGTAGTATTTATTCAATATCGATATACAAATTGAGTTTATCAGGTACTAATGGAGAGGCCGTTGGCTTTAGTAAAGTCTGGCTGGGTTACTAGGACTAATTAGGGTTTCAAGCTGAGTATTGCCTTAATCGAGACATGGGATGCTACAGCTTGGTATCTGAGCAAGGTTTAAAGCCTAAAGTTTATCACTCTTAAAATAAGTGGTATCTATAATATAGTTTGGTGTTATAGTCAAGGCTTTGATTTTGTTTTCACTTTTGGATTTTTTTCGAAGTGACAACATATTCCTTAGTACCAGAACCTAAGTTTATTGAATTTGAGAGTGGTCTCGAGTTATGAATAAACTTAGGGTATGATAAACGATTTTCATCAAGTTTTAGTGGGAAAATGAAAATGAAAACATTATTATATGTTATTTGCTGAACATATTATGATTTATTGTATAGATATGATTTCCTTGTTCTCTCTTAATGTTAACTAATGATTTTATCTTTCCTTTGACTTCAAAATCTAATGGCCGATCAAGGAGAAGGTTCACAAAGCACTAGACCCTAGGGCAACAGGGAGACTGAGGATCAATGGAAATTTGAAATTGAGTAGCAAATGAGGGAACGAATAGAGTCTCAAGCAAGACTTTTGGCTATGCTAATGGTTCAAATGAGACCACCAGTATAGTGACTTGAGGCACAGCCTATAGCCAGTCTTAAGGTTAGCAAAGTCGAGGGAGGAGCTGAGACAACAACAGCTCTAGCTCAGCTAGTTTTAGCACATATTCAGATGTCGAAATCAACTATCATAGCGCAAGTGGATTCTGAGAAAGTTGCATTTCTCAAAACTCGCTAGGAATTCATGAAATATGATATTATGAGATTCAATGGAATAATGGAGGAAGGGGTAGTTGAGACATGGGTATTAGAGATGGAGCAACGATTTGTTGTTGTAAATATTGAGGACTAGTTTAAGGTTAAACTGGTTACATTTTTATTGATTGATTTTGCCAAGAGATGATGGAACTCCCTAGAGAAAGGGGAAGATGGTCACCACTTGGCCATAGTTTAAGACCATATTCTACACGTAGTATTTCCCTAAAGCAGTCATAAAAAGGAAGAATATTAAGTTTATTTTGTTGAAACAATGAGTTATGTCTGTAAGGCAGTATGAGAGGAGGTTCACTGAGTTGAGTGAATTCACTTTTGAGATGGTAGAGCTAGATAATAATATAATTGATTTGTTTCTTGGTGGGCTGAATTACAAGAGTAGAGTTGTGGTTTTCTGATCCTCGCACTAGTTATGCTTTTATATTTGAGAGTGCGATGGAGGTGGAAGCAGCCATTTTTGCTAGACCTTCAGGAATAGTAATTATGCTACCCCAGGCACCATAGTTTCCAAGAAGTAAGTGAATCTAGGAATTTGTTTCTTTTCAACCAAAGAAGAGGCATAGGAGTGTAGCTGGAATAGCTACACAGTCAGTGTCTGCAAGGACAACATTTGTTAGTGTACCAGTTCCACTAGTTTCTCAAGCTTTAATAGCCAAACCACCTCTACCACCACCACAGTTTGGAGGTAAGGGTAAAAGCAAAGTACGATCATCCAAAAAAATGACTGGATTGGGGCAAGTTATTTAGGCCAATATATATCCTCACAGGGTTTGATGATGTATTATCGGTGTTAGCAAGCTCGCTTATTTAGAGAGAGTATTTCGTACCACCGGCTACATTAGTAGGTAGTATCGCACCACTAGCATGAAAGTAGACTCAAGCTATGGCTAAAGTATACCTAGAGGCTAATCGAAGGCTTGTGGAAGCTATATTAAACATTTGTGGTCGAGATATGCATGTTCTGATTGATGCTAGTTCTACAGTTTCCTTTATTATAGGTGCAACAGTTGATGAGTTGAAACTAAAACCTATAAGAGCCAATACATTATTGATTTTAAGTACAGCAGTGAGTGAAAAGGTTTATCCTAACCTAATCTGTGAGAGAAGTATAATTGAAATTAGGGAAAATGAACTCTCAATTGATCTAAGGGTAATGGAGTTCCCAGCATTAGATGCATTACTAGGGATAGATTGGTTGTAAGCATACCATGCTAGTATTGAATGTTTCTATACGAGGTTAATTTTCTGATTCCCAGTGTTTCTAAAATTATAGTCTATATAGGATATAATCCTTTACGACTTGCAACTCATGGAAGGGAAGCTACTCCTCAAGATTTAGAAGTTATGGTTGAAGTTGTTACATTTGGAGAGCCTAGACAATAACTTAAAGTTGGTGAGATACACGTGGTTTGTTAATTTCCTTAAGTTTTTCTATCTGACTTGCCTGGACTTCCACCACCACGTGTCATAAACTTCATCATAGATCTTATTTTTGATACCAAACCTATATCTATTCCTTCATATCCTATGGCACCGAAGGAATCAAGTGAATTGTAGACTCAGCTTGAGGAGTAGCTATAGAAGGGGTTTATCCATCCTAGTATGTCACCGTGGAGGGCACAGACTGGTTCTTTTTGTGAAGAAAGCAGATGGAACCCTACGTATGTGCATTAATTATAAACAGCTTAATTGGGTGACTATCAGGAACAAATACACATTGCCCAAGATCGATGATTCGTTTCCTTAGTTAAAAGCCCCAGATTTTTCTCAAAAATTGATTTAAGGTTTGGTAATCATCGACTAAGGATCAAGGATGAGGGTATCTTAAAGATCACTTTCGGTACTCACTACAGGCACTTCGAGTTTATAGTGAGGCCATTTGATCACACTAATGCTCCTATTATGTTCATGGACTTGATGCACATAGTGTTTAAACCCTATTTTGACCAGTTTATCATCAATTTTATCGATGACATTTTGATTTATTTGAAGACTGAGGAAAAGCATTCGCACCACCTCATAGTTACATTGCAAACTCTAAAGGATAATTGACTGTATCCCAAGTTTAGTAAGTGTGAATTCTAGCCTTTGTGAATTCTGGCCTATAGAGGTCAAATTTCTTGGACTTGTGGTTAATGTTGAGGGTATATCTGTTTATCTAACGAAGGTTAAGGTAACCAAATATTGGCCTACTCCTAACACAATGTCCAAGGTTTGAAGTTTTATGTGGTTAGCAAATTATTAAAGACGGTTCGTTGATGATTTCTCTCGTATTGCTCTGCTAATGACTCGGCTAATACAGAAAAACGTTGACTTTATTTGGTCAAATCCATGTAAGGGTACTTTCAAGGGTTTGAAGGATAGTTTGACTACTACATTTGTTCTTACATTACCTAAATCAGGAAAGGAATTAGTGAGTTATGCTGATGTTTTTCAATCATGCTTGGGTTGTGTGCTCATACAGGAAGGTATGGTTGTAGCTTATGCTTCAAGGCAACTCAAGGTTCATGAAAGAAATTATACAGTTCATGATCTTGAGCTAGCTACCATTGTTTTTTCCTTAAAGATTTGGAGACATTACTTTTATGGTGAGAAGTTTACAGTACTTTAAAATCGTAAGAGTCTGAAATATTTGTTTACTCAAAGTGAATTGATTATAAGGCATCATAAATGGCTTCGGTTCATCAAGGATTGTGATTTTAATATTGAATACCACTTAGGCAAAGTAAATGTCGTTGTTGACGCCTTGAGTAGGAGAAGAACAAGCAGAGAGAATGAAACTATTGCTAGAGCTTCATAGTTTATATTTCCTGAGCAAACGTCAGCAATGATGATTCATGAATGTCTAGCTAGTAGATCATCAATTGAGAGTGCTAGTTCAAGAGCTACTAATTTGTTCTTTTGTGCTCAGATTCAAGATAAATGGGAGATGATGTAGCGGGTGGTTGATTGTCAGAAAAGTAATCAAGATTATTTAGTGCGCCAAAGGTTAGCGGCTAATGTGGATCATCCTGATTGGTCAATTTCTAATGATGGTGCATTACAGTTCAATGATAGATTGTGGATTCTAGCTCAAGGTTAATTAAGGCAGGAGTTGCTATGGGAATCTCATAGATCTCTTTACTCTATTCATCAAGGTAACAATAATATATATCATAAAAAAGAGGCGTGTTTCATAAGCCTAAGCATAGGAAACTTAAAGGTTTATTACATTCGATGCCTGTTCCTGAGTGGATATGGGAACATATATCGATGGATTTTGTTTTCGGTCTACCTCTGAGTTAGCATAAAAATGTATTGTTATGGGTTGTAATTAATAGGTTAACAAATTCTATGCGTTTCTTTCTATCTTCCATGCAAGATCCTCTTAATCGATTATATGAGGTGTACGTAATGAGGTATTGAGATTTCATGGAGTTCCGGTGTCGATTACTTCAGATAGAGATCTAAGATTCACATCAAGATTGTTGAGTGAATTGTGGAGACAGTTGGGAACTATTCTTAACCTCAGTATGAAATATAATCCTCAAACTGATAGACAAATTGAGCAGTTGATATTAGTGTTAGATGATATGCTTCGAACTTGTATCTTGCAGTTTGGTGGTAATTGGGAGAAATGCATTACTCTATGTAATTTCTCTTATAATAATAGCTATTCATGCTAGTATCATAATGGCTCCTTTTGAAGCTCTGTATAGTCGGCCTTGTCGTTCACTTGCGTGTTGGGCCGAAGTTGAAGATACAATTTTATTTGGGCCAGAGTTGATCTAGGACTACACAGAGAGAATTTAGCAGATTTTCCATCATATGATTATAATACAATTAAGACAAAATAGACACGCTGATAAACATTATAAGTTTTTGGAACTTTCAAAGGACAATCCCGTCCTATTGAAAGTCTCACCTATGAAGGGATTGTATAGGTTTGGATTGTGAGGTAAGTTAGCTTCAAGTTACGTTGGGTACGTGAAAGGATTATTCTTGTAGCTTACAGGTTAGAGTTACCTCCTCATCTAGCCAGAGGTCATAATGTCTTTCATATATCTATGCTTCACAAAATGGAGACTCAGTTCACTCCAAGGATTGATTGACATTAATTTGATCTTTAAGAAGATTTATCTTACGATGAGCAACCGATTCATATACTTAATTATGAGATTCAGAGGCTGTGAACTAAAGAGATTCCTTTGGTTAAAGTGAAATGACAATTTCACAGTGATGAATAACTAACTTATTAGCAGGAATCCTATATAAAGGAGCAGTTTCCATTCCTCTTTGAAACTACAGGTAAATTCACGTTTACTTTAATTTTGGGGACAAAATTGCTTTAAATTAGGGAGACTATAGTGACCTTTTATCTTAAGTTAGTGATTAGTGTTAATTCAAATCCTAATTAACCTGAGTTAGGCTCGTGGTTAAGTTCGGCGTACCTCAATTAGCGTGTAGTGTGTTTGAATAATGGTTTATGTTTGTTTGGTATGTTTATGAATTTTATAGGTTGAAGTATAATAGAGGATTTATATACAAGCCTAAAAAAGGTAAATACGTAAATAAACAATAAATAACCAGTACACCAAGTGCAATGAGGGGGTCATGGAATGAATGTGCACATTTGAGAATACTCGTAGGCATGTTCGGTGAATTTATTGGTGAGAAAATACATGAGATATATATTTATATATATTTGATATATAAATATACATATATATAGGAAATTATAAGATTACTTCGGATTATATGGACCGTCGGATCACCTCGAGATGAACGTAAGTGTTGATGGCGTCAACATATGTATCACTTTAAGGATTGTCATGTTAGCACATCAATCATTCGATCATTCTCGAGATAGCGCAATGCGTATCTCAAGGAAATCTATATATTTAAACTAAAAACCTCATACTTATCTCCATAATTTAATTGATAGAGAGAAGGAAAGTTGAAGGTATGATTTTTGATCATAGAAGATCATTCAGGGAGTTGATTTAGTGTGAATTGGGGGGCTTAATCAACTGGGAATTTAGAGATCATCATTTTGGTAAGTTTTATTTTTATGTATGTTGAAGCTCAATTCAATGGTAATGATGATATCTCTGTGATTTATGTTGTTTGTTGACTGGAAATGGCTTGTTACCTCATTAGAGGTCCACCCTGATGAATTATAGGAGTGTTTGCAGTTGTTGTATGGTTTTGTTGATGGAACAGTGGCTGCTGCCCTGTGTACTGTCAAGACATCACGGGGTGGAGCACGCGCGCTACGTTCATAAGTGAGGATGAACTCAGCTGCAGGAGCATACTCCACTTACTGAGGGAGCGTGCTCCTACCCTAGAAAATAGCAAATAAGCTTATTTTTGGTTGGGATTGCTTAAGGAATTCGAGAGTGAACTATGGATCTTGAATATAGGGTATTAGACCTATATTGACCAGAAATGGTTTATGATAGGTATTGGATCCTCGGGAGAGCTTAAGTGCCTGAAAAGTTAGGAATTTGGATACGAAACCTAAACTAAGGTAAGTACGGATTCACTTATTTATCAACGTTGTCTGGCAATCTTTGTATAAATAGCTCATGTAGTTTATGGACCGAAATGGGGGACTATATACACCATGATGTATTTAATTAAACGAAAAATTGTATGTAATGTGATCCATGAGAGTAACTCTTGAGGACTGAGTCCAGGTTGTATAGGATGCAGGGGTGATCTCTCCGTTTATACGTAGCTCCTACTCGGTTGGATAGGTTGTGTGGGTTACATATTTACTAGAGGGTTTCGGATAGAACCATTAGGCATTAATGGATTGACTAGACAGCACATCGCCCAATAAATTGGTCTAGACATCGCATCGATGGCATAGGTTGGTAATCGACCATAGTTTTATAAATAAAATGGGAATCACGGAGTAGTAGTCATTGACATTTGATTTGCATCCATTATTTATTGAATTATATGTTTTCCATATTTTTGTTAGTTAACATTGGTGCATATTGTTATTGCATAATGTTCTTGATTATTATATGGAATGTTGATAGCTTTGTGAATCCTTACTTACTAAGCAAGTTGGAGTGCTCACCCCAAATTTAATATTTTAGGTTCCCCACCTAGCGCTTCAATGAAGGGCAAGTATAAGATTTAGGAGTATCATAATCTTCTCTACGATGCAATGAACCTTCTTGTACATATATACATTGTTTAATATATTTCGTTATATATAAACAGGTTCGGGAGGTTTATAAATAAGGTTTTGGGTTTTGATAAACTTCGCATTTCTGTATATTAGTTAAATATCAAAAAAAGTTCTAATTCTCCACTCTATATACTTTGTATTATTTATTTTATGTCGTTATACTGGTTGAGTTTTTGAGGTACTGACAGAGAGGCTACAGGCTGTAGTTAAGTCTGGTTGGGTTACCGAGGCTTATTTACCGCAGGCTGAGTATCATCTTATCGTGATAGGGGATGCTATAAGCAGTGTTCTAACCAGCCACCTTAATCGATAAGGTTCGACATCAGCAATGTCCAACTCTTATTGCATTAGTTGCATTTATGTAACTACATTTTCCCTTTAGACGATAAGATGGGCAATGCAATCTAAGTAGTAGTACAGCAGTAGGTGTGGTCCCATTACCATCGAAGAACTTGGAGCTTATAGATGTTCATCCGGAGTTGGAGAACTGTTGTCTTCACTTGCCTTTATTTGTGTTGTGGCAGTAGCAGTAGGAGTAGAAGTTGCAGGTGTAGCAGTAGCATCAACTATAGTTGTTGGCGCAATTGAAGTTGTAGGAATGGCTTGATTGACTTCATTATCCTCATGCTCAGGATGAGTAGGAAGATGGACTAACATACTTGGCTCATATTACAATGATTCATTCACTAGAGCCTCAACAGTACGTCCCATGGTTGCAGTAACCGAAGGCAGCATAATGCCCTCAAGGTTAACATCAATCGAGTCCTTAACTTGAGGAATCTCTAATGTTCCTTGAGACTCTACCTATGCAGTAACATTCTAACAAATGCAGTAACATTCTAACAAGGAACCTCACTTAGTGTTACAACATCTTCACCATCAGTTCCATAATTTATCAAAAGGGACTTAAGTATACTCATCCCTGCAGTAGCAATAAGTAACAAAATTTAAATCAAAGTGTAACTTAGTAAAATTACCTTGATTATCTCCAGTTTCACAAAACTCGGCAAGCAAGGTGACTTTCTCTTGTCGATTAGGAAGTAGAGCAGATGAACTCGCATCAAGTCATAGTCCAGTTTGTCCTCAGGCAGCAATAAGAGAATATTCCCCTTTTGCAATTTCCACTCCTGAAGATTGCACTTTGATAGGATTGGTATCCTCATTTTTAGTAATTTTAGTAATCTTTCATTTTAAGATCCTCTTAGACTTTCAGATAGTCGTTGTGCCGGGGGTCTGAAAAAGAGCATCAATAATTGGCTTGAAAGCAGCAGGTGTTGGAGCAACTGACTACTTATATTTTAGGCATAAAAATAAGATCAACAATTCTATAGTTAGACTTAATTTGATGAGTCAGTTTAACCTCCTCCACTACCTTTTCCAAATTGTCATTTTTCTGCTTAATGATAGAATATCTTCCAAACAATTAAGTTAAGAAGCATGAAGTGACAACTTGTTTTGTTTCTTCCCTAGGCGCACCATGGAGTCAAAGATCTCCTTGCCAACATTAAACTTCTTCCCCAAAGCATAGCATATAGTGGTTGATGCTTGCCAAGAGCAACAAAAATAATATAAGCCTTATTAGTTTACCGTATTCCACATTATTTTGTAGTGGGGGAAATCAAAGGACAAACCACAAGGAATTAGGGCACTTTAGGTGACAAGAATAAGGAAAAACCCAATTTTGATGAAGGATTTATAAACCTAAACTAAGGTATGCAAATCAATCACAAATAAGCAACAAAAACAAGTAAGTAACTATGCTAACAAAAGAATATAAATGGAGTGATGAAATCAATTATAAAAGACTAACCTAGGCCATGGAGATTCACAAGATGAACTCGAAATCAATAAGCAATAAACATCAATTTCCAAACAAAAATATATTCCAAATCCATTCTTTTAGGATGTCTATAGAGCTTCAAAAAGCACCTAACACTCCTCGATTCCCTAAATTTGGTAAAAGAATCCCTAACAAGACCATGAACCTAGGTAGAGCAACCAAAAATTCACAAAGTTTACTGCATTAAGCTTGATGGAATCATTAGCCCTGGATAATCAAAACAATGAGCACATTTAATTCAATCTAAATTTTTTTGTTATGCGAGATAGACCAAAAGGGAGCGAACCAATTGGGCTATCTGCTTGCTACGTGTTGCCTAACGATCTATAAAATTAAGTATGCTAACCAATAAACTAAAAATAGGTTCTAACCAAGGCAAATGTATTCATGACTATAAAAGCCCTAGCTCAAACCATATGAATCAACCAAGAAGAACAAACGAAATCACTAAAATTTTGTATAAACCAAGAAAATCTCAAATTTCTTTGTCAAATTAGACTGTCATTTACTTCTCTCCTATCCTAGGTTAGAGGAGTTCTTTAACCTCTCCCGTCCTTGAAATCCAAGTCTTGTTTGTCTTGCCAAATCAAATTACAAAGTAATAGAGAAAAGAGAGAGAAAAGTTAATGAGGAAATAGTGAAAATGGGGGAGAGAGAGAAAGAATGAAGATGAAAATAGGATTGAGGGTTTGTGTTTTGGTGTCTCTGGTCTCTCTTTTCGTGTTTCCTAATAGACTCCCCAGATAATTTGATTCTTGTATAATTGTGAGAGAACAACTTGCCACATGTCGAATAAAGGGGTAAAACCTTATGTTCTGTGGACAAATTTACCTATGTGCGTACGCTGAGAACGATCTGATGGCAATGATGAGGAATGATGGGATGATGCGCCATTCGAGGATCATCTACCCGATTAGGGGAGTTGTGTCGTGATGGAGGAGAGTAAGCATGGGTTTCTTATGTATGTCACTCAGCTGGCTCTGTCACTTCTAATCAGACATAAATACGTGTCTCAAGACCGAACTAAAGGTTGTTGGACCGCACTAGATTTGCTTGTATACTTAGCCAAATTTGGTGATTTTCTTCAACTTTGAAGCTCCAACACTCTTATCAATCATGCGACCTCACCATGGCCTAACGTGAGTCCTATAAGTCTGCCTAATAATGCTTGTTAGCACGTATTGCAAGATGAATCATCAAAACAACTCCAAAATTCTTTGTTTTTATTCTTTTTATCGAATGTTGCCTAAAACACAAAACAAACAATAATATGTATTTATTAACTAAAATTCGAGAATTTGGCATCAAAATATGATATTTACACGCTAAATAGGGGCATAAATGTACAACTATCAAATACCCCTAATCTTATTGCTTTGCTCGTCCCAAGCAAATATTATTCAAAAAAACTCTAACTAATGTGACTAGACTCCAAAATAATGCAAACCTATGGACTCACAAAAAAAGTATACACATCAAACTTTATGGAAGAAACAACCAACTACAACTCCTTAAGCCCAAAAATCAATAAACATGTGAATCTTTTAGTTTCACTAGATACCAAATCAACAAAAAACTCAAGAGACTTGGGAGACTATAACTTTTCAATAACTTAGGCCTTACCTCGTCAAATATCACACTTTCAGAACAAAAACATGGTCAAAAGCCAAGGCTATCAAATAATCATGAGTTGTATTAGCTATACACTTAAGCCTCCAGTTTACGATCGCTTTATTGAGCATTAAAAATGCAAGAGAATCACATAGGCGAGGCTACAAATCACTCTCCACTAATGAAAACTTAACACATGCAAGATTCAAGTAGGTCTTTTATTTTGGTTGTAATGGGGCTTGGCTAGGCTCGCAACAAAAATAGATATACTTGAATTCAAAAATTGTTGAAAAGACACTAGCATAGACCATACATATACAAGATAGAGCTAAAAAAAAGTGACAATAACATTACTTTTAGACTTTCATGCACAATCCACTATATTTTTCTTCACCAACTCCTTTATTTTCAAGTGTTTTGCGCATATTATTTTTTTTTCACGACTTTTGGAGTGGTTAACAAATTTTTGAACACACAAACAACCCAAAAACTTGGGATTTTCTTGCAATGAATCACGTGAGCTCTTTTTTCGACAAAATTTTGGTCTAAACTAGGCTTCCCAACAACTAGGTAATAATGGATATAGAGGCTATGAGATTTTATTGGGTTTCATAATAGGTACATAATAAAAACATAGTGGAATAGGCTCAAACATGGCAAACTAGTGGAAATAGATGAAAGGTGGGCTATAAAGCTATTTATTTAACACAAAGAAGGCCGAAAATCATTCTCCTACACATGGTTCGGTCTTTAAAATTTTGCCTTAAGTATAGTGCAACCTCGTTCTGGGACCTTAGAGATATAACTTATTCCACTTGCACAATTCTAGCTTTATTCTAACTTTCGTGTCAAGCACATGACTCATCCATCATAGTAGACCCTAAGGTATAACACTAATTGAAACCGAGTCAAAGAAACGACAAAGTGCAGTCTCCTACATCATCGTATGTTCGCATCTCAAAGGCAAGCATAAATAAAGCCCACAACCAATAAACACTACAATTAAGTTTGGGCAGCACTACATGCATCAAAATTGATCCTAAGACTCTAAATGCATGGAACAAAGCATATTTATTCTCGAAAACTTATTTTTTTATATTTACTGGAATGAAAGAAACTACATGTAAACATGATATAGATTAATTAAATGAATGAATGAGATGGTGAGAAAAATGATATGAATAGGCAAGAAATGAGTTATAGACTAGGAGAAGAAATGATCTTGAATAGAGGAGATAACACTATCATTACCATCCATAGCAAGCATTGGCTTAAAAAAATCGAAATGATTATACCTATCAAAGCTTGTATTCACAAACCATTCAAACCAACCTTCCAAGAACCTATATACCCCTCCTTCTCTTCCCCCCTAAACTTATTCAAAATTTTGTCCTTAAGATTCAAAACAAAGTAGGTGTGAAAAAACCATAAAGACAACAAAAGAAGGTGAAGGAGAATAAGTGATATACGATGGAACATAAAGTAAGAATAAACAAGCTAACTACCATATTAATTACTAAGAAACAAAGTCTCCACAACTAATGAAATGAGAGAAAAAAAACTCCTAACAAGAAAGACTATTCATTATTGTTATTTTGTGTATTGTATATTTTCTCTTTTTCTCTATCTATTTTTCTTCAAACAATCTATATATTTTTGACATATATACAAATTAAATGAGTTTATTTAAAAAGTAGAATCCTAGTATAATTAGGGACTAAAAGTGTTACAATCAAGTCAAGTTTTACGCATGCTATTCTGAAGATATTCATGAATTCCCAATCGCATAGGCAACGAAACCATAAAAATACCATAGACTCATTGAAGCATCATTCACAAACATAGATTCAAGTTCCAAGTAGAATGGTAAAATGATCATGAGCTTCAACAAGACAAATGTGTGGTGGGGTAATGCTTTGCATGACATTACTATCTTGTTAAAATATGGGAATGGGATCTGTAAGAGTGAATTACACATGTTAATGTAAATGATACCTGACCGATGTGCGCTTAGATATTCCTGTATTTATTCATGCTAGCTCACAGTCCTAGAAGTATCTACAAAAATTTCGTAACCAAAAGTATCAAAATTAGTATGTACAAGAAGACCAAAACATGAAATGAACGAAACATAATTGAACTTCATATTGGATTGTCTCCCAACAAGTGCCTTTATTTAAAGTCTATGGCTAGACTTTGTCAAGATCAATCTGAGTACTCTAAGATGACAAGAGTCTCGCTCTCCAAGTCATTAAATGGGATATGCTCATAGAAATGTTTGAGTCGATGCCCATATACTTTAAAGATCTTCTCGGTATCCATGCTTTGAATTTCTACTGTACCATGCTCCAAAACATTAATAACAATGAAAGGCCATATTTAATGGGACCTCAATTTACCAAGAATTAAACGCAAATGAAATTGAAAGAGTAAAACTTTTTGGCCCACTTGAAAAATCTTTTTAGAGAGATGTCCGTCATGAAATGCCTTGGTTTTGTCCTTGTAAATTTACGCACTCTCATAAGCATCATTGTTGATTTCTTTCAATTATTTAATATCAAGCTTTCTTTCTTTTCCCGAATCATCAAGTCGCATGTTAAGCTCATCACCACCCAAAAGGCCTTATGCTCAAGTTCAACCAACAAGTGACATGTTTTCCAAAATACCATGCAGTAAGGAGACATGCCAAAAGGAGTCTTATATGCCATCCATTAAGCCCAAAGAGCATCATCAAGATGTGTGTTCCAATCCTTGCGCGAAAGATTAACTATTTTCTCCTAAATGGCTTTGATATGCCTATCTGAGACTTCGGCTTCCATTTGTTTGGGGATGATAAGCCATGGAGGTTTGGTAAGTAACATGGTACTTCGTCAACATAGTCTCAACCAATTAATTGCAAAAATTAGTGCCCCTATCACTAATAAGAGCTCGGGGTGTTCCAAATGTAGTGAATATCCTCGATTTGAGGAATTCACACATAAATATAGAATCATTCGTTCGTGTGGCCTTAGCTTTAACCCACCTAGAAACATAATCAACCGCAAGCAAGATGTCAACATTACTAAAAGAAAGCAAAAATGGTCCCATGAAGTCTTGACCCCATATATCAAAAATCTCACAAAATGGAAGTGAAGTCAAGGGAATGTAGTCTCTATGGCTCAAATTTCCACTCATTTGAAATTTAGGACAAGTCCTACGGAACAAGTAACCATCATAGAAAAGGGTTAGCCAAAAAAATCTACACTCAAAAACTTTCCTTGCTGTTCGAAGTGGTCCAAAATGACCACCGCATGCATATGAATGACAAAAGTCAAAAATGGAAGCACAATCATGTTGGGGAACACAACGACGAATGACTTGATCGGAGCAAAACTTCAAATATAAGGTTCATCCCAAATATAATGTTTTGAATAACTCTTAACCTTATTTTTTTGCATTTTAGTGGGTTGAGGAGACAATGCTTGAACCGTGGGATGATTCACAATATCAGCATACCATGGAATTTCATCCCTCAAAAAGAAGATGTGCTCATCGGGGAAGTCATCTTTTAAAGGAAGTAGGGCCTTACCACTTTCAACAAAACTAAGATGGTCGACAACAAGATTTTTTGCTCCATTTTTATCTTTTATTGTGATATCAAACTCTTGGAGCAAAATAATCCAATGAATCAACCCAGGGTTGGCCTATTTCTTTGTCATCAATTATTTCAAGGTCGCATGATTGGAGTAGACAATGACTTTGGTTCCAAGAAGATATGGCCTAAATCTTTCTAAGGAAAACACCACGATGAGAAGTTCTTTCTCAGATGTGGTGTAACTCATTTAAGCATCAGCAAGAGTGCATGAAGCATAGTGAATGACATGTGAGGCTCTCCCAACTCTTTGGCCAAAGATGACTCCTACGGCATGATTACTCACATCACACATGACCTCAAAAGGTAAGACCCAATTAGGAGCTTTGATTACTAGGGTGGATGTGAGAGATGCTTTGAATGTGTCAAAAGCATTAATGAATGCCTTGTCAAAGACAAATGAAATGTCTTTTTGTAGGAGGCGGCATATAAATTGAGATATCTTAAAGAAGTCCTTAATAAAACGTTGATAGAAACTGGTATATCCTATGAAAGATCGAATGTCCCTAATAGTGATAGGATAAGGAAACTTCTTGATAGCATCAACCTTGGTCGAGTCAACTTCTAAGCCACGAGAATGACGATGTGACCAAAAATAAGACCTTGGTCCACCATGAAATGAAATTTCTCAAAATTGAGGACCGAGTTCTTTTCAATGCATCGGGCAAGGATCTTCGTCAAATTGTTGAGACAACTATCAAATGAATCACCATAAATGTTGAAATCATTCATGAAAACCTCAATGAATTGCTTAACAAAGTCAGAAAAAACTCTCACCAAGCACCTTGGAAATGTGGTCGATGCATTACATATCCCAAAATGCATGCGACGATAGCCAAAAGTGTCGAAAGGACAAGTGAAAGTTGTCATTTTTTATCTTCGGGATCAACCAAAATTTGATGAAGTCCGGAGTACCCATCAAGACAACAAAAGTGTGACTTACTAGAAAGTCTCTCTAGCATTTGATCAATGAATGGAAACGGGAAGTGATCCTTTCGTGTGGAATCATTAAGCTTCTTGTAATCAATGCACACTCGCTATCCATTTTGGACACGGGTTGGGACTAAGTCACCTTGTGAGTTGGTTATTACTGTGATTACCATTTTCTTAGAAATGACTTGGATCAAACACATCTATTTGCTATTTGAGATTAGGTAAATCATGTCGATGCCAAGGAGTTTGAAAACCTATTTTTTGACAAACTCCATTATAGGAGGATTGGTTCTGCTTTAGGCATGCCGTTTAGGTTTAAACCCTTCTTCCATATGAATGTGATGCACGCAAGTGAAAGAGCTAATACCTTTGATGTCTGCAATTATCCACCCGATTGCATCTTTGAACTCTCTAAGGTCTCTTAAGAGTTACACCTCCTTTAATAATGTGAGTTTAGTAGAGATGATCAGCAAAAATGTGTCTTTCTCTCCTAAATACACATACTAGAGATGATTAGGCAAAGGTTTAAACTCAAGTATGGGAGATCGCTCCAAGGAGGGAGTAATCTTAAATTGAGAGTTAGGCAAGTTCATGAATGATACATTACATGGGTGTAAGGAGAATGAATCCAACTTTATCACCATATCCCCGATGTCCCAATCAAAAGAAAGTGTGTTCTTCCTAAAAGAGTCGGTGTAGAGATGGTTATCAAGCACTATTAGAAGTGCATCACCATTATCACTAGTATTGAAGGTTCTTTCCACAAAAGTATCAATGCAATCAAGGGCACGAATGGAAGAAACATCACTAGGATACTGCAGAGTGTCATAGATGTTGAATTTGATGATCTCATTATCAAACATTATAGTGAGTGTACCATTAAACACATCAATCTTTGCACGAGCCATTTTTGAAAATGGATGATCAAGTAGAAAAGATAAACCATTAATGCAAGGGCCATCCTTAATGTCAACAACAAAGAAATCCGTTGGAAAGGCCAATTCAATCACATTCATTAAGGCATCTTCAAGAACACCAACGGGGTGAACAATGGAGCGATCTGCCAATTGAATGATTACACAGATTTCTTTGAGAGGGCTGGTGTTTGGTGTTTTAAATATGGGAAGTGGCATGACATTGATTGAAGCTCCAAGGTCACACATGGCTTCTTAGAGGATAACCTCTCCGATGGTGCAAGACACTATAAACAAGTCAGAATCCTTATACTTTGGTGGCAATTTCTTTTGCAAGATTGCGGAGACATTCTCTCCATCACTAATCTTCTCATTGCCTTTCAATTTCACTTTGTTTGCACAAAGATCCTTAAGGAACTAGGTATAACGGGGAACATGCTTTAAAGTATTGATAAGTGGATATAAATCTCAACTTTCTTAAAGACCTTCAAAATCACTTGCTCCTTTTTTGCTTTTTGTTAAGCATTAAGCGTTGAGGGAAGGGAGGCTCAATTTGGAGGAGAGGTAAGGAAACCTCATTCTTTCTAGATATAGACTCTTTGGAAATTAGGAAGTATTTCAATCTCTTGCTCTACCTCATGAACTTGAGGTTTCACATTTTATTTCCCTTGGTTTGGCGGAGTCATTTCCAACTCATTGCCACTCCTAAAAGTGATCTTATAGGCTCCCACATTCGGATGTGGGTATTGATGAGCCAACAACTTACCCTTATTATTTATCCTCCCCAATTTGGTTTTCGTTTTCCCATTTGGGCTTTTAGACTCCAAATTCTTGCTTGAGTCTCTTGAAGTTTCCTATCCATGTCAAATTGGTGCTTCTCTACATTCTTTTGGAATCTATCTTGGGATGCAACTAAACCCTTAACCATGTCCTCTAAGGATAAGCTAACGAAAGCTTATAGTGGAAGATTAGGTTGAGGTAAAGGTTGACCTCTTGGAACAAATGATTGGTAATTAGGATTGGAAGATCCAGAGTTAAGATAGGGACTCATAATTCCAGGTTGATAAGTATTGGTGAATAGACCACATGCCTCCCCTTAGAGTTAGTACCCTAAAGCATTGACTCCTTGCACATCTTTAAAGAGAAGTGGACAAGTGTCAGTGGGAGGGGGGATTGACGTAATTGCCACAAACTTTGGCTTGTTTTAGATTGTACTTAACAAGATTCTCAACTAAACCAGTGAGCCTATCAATCTTTTCATCATTCCTATATGAACCAACTTGCCCCACGGCTCGTCAGTATGACTGATCAATTTGGTCACCATATTGATGGGATTGGCTTGCTACGTCCTTAAAAATAGTCATCAACTCCTCGGGGATCCTTCCTGTAATGTGGCCACCAAAAAGAGTATCAAACATTCGCCACTCAAAAGGAGTTATGTCATCATATAAGAAATGTGCAATAAAGAGATCAGTGTTTAAATGTCATTCGTGTCAAATATAACCTGTACTGGAGTTACCAATCCCAAAAGGGTGTAGCTGTGGTAAATATAAGGTCAAATCTACAGGACTTAGGTTTTACTCAAAGTTATCTAAAAAAGGAAATTTTAGAGTTTTTATAGATTTTTAATAAAATAATTAATTAACTAATTAAAACTATTAAGAATTAAAACTTGCAAAGATTAATTCAATATGAGAAAATACCTGGGTCTACGGTTCTACAAATCCAAATCATAGTTCAATAACATGTTGTGGTCCTCAATCTTTCCAAAAGATTATTAATTTAATTCCTCCTAGATTAGATATAAAAAATCGACATCCACCAATAATCTCTAATTCCCATATTCTCGATAAATAGGACGTCTTCCACTAACTACTTCTCTAATTAATACACAACCCTAGACATCCACCAATCAGGTTTAATGCATCGACCACATAAAGTTCCGTGGGAATACTTATTTTAAATAACCTGGTCAAGTTCGCTTCCAATTTAACCTAGATTTATATGTTTCAAAATCATGAACCAAAATTTTTTGTGGCAAATGGGTGAGTGATTGTCACTAGTATCACTTCAATCGTACAATTATTGATACGATAGTTCCAATTAACAATAGGTCTTCTACCTAAAAGATGCACTAGCCATAATATATACCCTAAGTTTTCATAATATCCTTGAAATCAACCACAAATAAAATAGAAGGAATTAAAATAATTTAAAATATAAATAAATAGATCTTACATGAGCGTCGTTATAAAACCATGAATCAAAACTTGTTTCACCTTCGACTTAGGCAAAGATTGCTTAGCCATACATCATCTTGAAAACTCCATTAAAAACAAATAAAAAAAGAGGTTTATTGGTCGAGAGAGGAGAATATTCTAAACCAAACCATAAATTCTTTCTATATAGAACCCTTAATTTTGGTCTCTTTAAAAGACAAAACCTAAATTCGTAGGTTTTTTTTGTGTTTCGTGTACCTAGGAAGATATAATGGCTATGATTGGCTGAGAGATGGTGTCCTAGACACAAGTGGCAAGTAGTTTTTGACACGTGGTTGGGCACAAGATGGACAAAAGGCATTCCAAAGTCGTCGAATAAACGGTTGTCTCTGAGTAACACATCTCGAGGCAAAATCAACGTCTGTTGTGCTTAGAAAGAAGGCACGGGAGACTCGGCGAAGATGTTGGAGTGTGTGCAAGCCACGTCTAGAAGAAAAATCGAAGGCCTTGAAGTGAAGAAAACACACATAGGAGAGGCGATAAAAATTTAGGAGTTGGAGCACCATGGATCTCAAGGCAGATCAAGTTTTTTACTTGTTCATCTCTTTGTCGTGAGTGTTGATCCCGAGGCTTATCCAATAGCTGTTGACATGCTGTGTGAGAATCATGTTTCTCATTTGCATCACTTGTTGTTGTCCCTTTTCTCTTCAACTTTTCAGTGTGTCTCGAGGCAGATCCTATGGAAAATGTTCACATTATAGAAATGACTTATACTTAGTCATTTTTTAGGCTTTTCTTAACTAATGCTTCACCATATTTCTTCTAAACCACCATAGTATCAACACGTACCACCAACTATCTCGAATTACGTGTAAGATCACTTTTCAATCACAAACATTGAGAACACTTCGAAAGACAACGAATAATCTCTATTTCATTAAATTTCCACTTAAACAATGAAAATATAAACAAAATAAAATTAGTTAATTATACGAAGCATTGAGATCTAAAAACACATAAATAAACACCTAAACATTATATTATTACAAACTTATCAATCGATTTGTTAGGATTACGACAGCTAGCAAATAAACGCTTGTATATCTCCCAATATTCCTTTATGGTCTCATTTTCTCCCTTTTTGATGGAACATATCTTTCTCCTAAGTATGAAAGCTTGAGTATTAGAGAAATAGGTATTAAAGAATGCAACAAGCGTCTTGGTCTAACACGTAATGGAGCCTAGAGGGAGGTAGTAAAGCCATTCGTTGGCTTTAGCCTGAAGATAAAATGAAAAATCTCGAAGCTTAAACATGTCTTCTCTAGCATTTAAAGGCCGAATTGAAGTGCATGTGAGATGAAACTCCTTGAGGATTGCATGAGGGCCTTCATCCTTTTTACAACAGAAATGTGGTAAACTATGGATGAGACCAAACCCAAGCTCAAATGCCCCACCTTGATGTGGATATACAATGCAAATGGGTTATTGTGCCAAATGTGCTTGGACATTGGCATTCGCTTCCCTAATCATCAATTGATGGGGAGGAGGTTGTTTGGATCCGCCATGGAAGCTAAAGAAAGAAATGTAAAAGCCTTGAGTTATGAGTTCCTCAAACGAGTTTCCTTCCTAAAATAATGGTAAGTCCTTTCAATCTCGAGGTTGCGAGGGTTTAAAGAACCATTAGACTTAGATCGACGAATACAGTATGAGATAAAAAGATAAAAAAGAATGACCTAAAGTAAAAACAACTCCCCAAAAATAGTGCCAAAATTTTACGCTTGTCTAGAGCAACAAAAGTAACATAACCCTTATTAGGTTACCATTTTCGCATTATTTTGTAGAACTGGTAAGTCAAGGGTCGAACCATAAGGAGCTGGGGTACTTTAGGTGACGAAAATAGGGAAAAATCTGATTTCGATGAGTTATGTATAAACCCAAACTAAAGTATGCAAATTAAACACAAATAAGCAACAAAAATTAGTAAGTATGACAACAAAGGAATGTAAACGAAGTGATGAAATCAATTATAAAAGACTAACCTAGGCCACAATGATTCACAAGATCAACTCAAGATTAACAAGTAATGATCATCTATTTCCACACAAAAATATATTCCAAATGCATTTTTAGGCTAGAGCACCTAACACTCCTCGATACCCTAAATTTAGTAACAGACTCCTTAAAAAACATGTGAACCTAGGTAGAGTGACAAAAAATTTACAACATTTACCTCATTAAGCTTGATGGAATCACTAGCCATTAACAATCAAAACAATGAGCTTGTTCGATTCAATCTACATCTTTTTCTTATGCGAGATATGTTGGGTTATAGGGTTCATATGCAGCAAGAAATTCAAAACAAATTTTGAAAAACCCTAATAGGATCAAAAATAAGTTTCATTAAACTAAATCTACAAAATTAAACCATACCTTAATCCGTGATGTCCTTCTCTGATTGATTGATCGATCTCCTAGATGTCACATCCTTTAACAGAAATCTAGATACAAACGGTGACCACAATTTCGAGTGCTAGCCCCAAGATAGATAGAAAATATTTTTGTATCTCTCCCAAAAATCCAGAGAACTAGAAAATAGTAAAAATGAAAATCTTATTTCATTTTTGGGGTTTCAACCTCTATTTATATATGTAGATAAGCTCTTACTTAAAATTTTATTCGTAATACAACTATTATATTTAGGCAGTTTATGCAAATTACACATACGCCCCTATTAATAAGTTATCATATAACAAATTGTAAAGGCTTTTATGTCATGAGTTTTATCATATAAAATTCTTTACTTTAGATCGATTGAAGTTGTGCAAAGTTATTCTTTATGTGTGATCCAATAGGTTCATGTGACGATGGTAGTGAACCAAAACTATTTTGGTACATAAGTCATAAGCAATCTCCAGCAAGGCATTATGACTGCCCAAGTAGCATGAATATCAAAATCAATACAACCTAATGAATAACATATATCATATCTTTTTTTCATGTGATATTCTTCGATTAAACATAAGGCATGGAAAGTCACCCTTAATGTTCAATCGTTCTAGTCTTGATATTTAGGTAAACTGAAAACATTCAAGTGACATTGATCGTATCAATTCACATTGACTTGACCATTATTAGTCTATCAAATCGAGGGATCCACTGATATCTCTTTATATAAGAATGATAAATTATGTCTTGATTACACACCTTCACATATTATTCACGTGGTAATCAATCACAACCTTTATAATCAATCGGTTAAAGAATACTTTCGATTGTGACAAACTACCATGCTCCTAATATTGAAGTCTATGGAAATCTCAAGTCGAATGATTAAATGATTTACTTATCATGAGTCACACCTATAATTTAATCTATATGGTGTTTTCATAGCGGGTCGGTCCCATACTTTGTTCCATAATAAGTACTCATGTTCTAGATTCGTATCCCTATACGCGTGATCATCACATGACCATCAATTTAGATTCACACTAGTCTTAATTCATTATATCTCTTAGTATAATGATAGGCTAGGTATATTTAGGTTATTTCAACAAATGCCCATAGATCTTACTATAAGGTAAACATGCAATCATTTATAATAAAACAGCAAATGAAAACCTCAATTTTATTAACTAAGATCATAAGATATACAATGTTTGTAGATTGAACTAAAGCACATGCCCCAACATCTCCTACTTGCACTAAGGCCAATCATTCATGTACCTAACACCTAATGACCTAACATGACCATCATGTTTCGTTTTTGGAAGAGCCTTCGTCAAATATATGCAACATTGTCTTCTGTAAGAACTCTGCGAATCTTCATGTCTCCCATCTTAATGATTACTCGAATGAGATGAAAACATCTAAGTATATATTTGGATCGGTGGTGTGATCTTGGTTCCTTAGCCTGTGCTATCACCTCGTTGTTATCAAAATAAAAGCAAACGATGTTAGCTATACTCGAAACCACACCAAGTTCAGAGATGAGTTTTTTGATCCAAACTACCTCCCTAGTTGTATCAGACATAGCAATATACATTGCTTCTATTGTAGAATCTGCCACGGTTTCTTGGTTCAAGCTTTTTTAGCACACTACGCCTCCATTCAAAGTAAACACATATCCAGACTGCGATCTGAAGTCATAAATATTATTTTTAAAACTTGCATCTGTGTAACCATTTACACCAACCTTGTCTTCCAAACTCCCATAGACCAAGTAAACTTCTTTATTTCTTCTTAAGTACTTAAGAACGTTCTTTAATGCTATTTAGTTACTCTCACCGGGATTAGACTGATATCTGCTTGTTGCTCTCACAGCATAGGATACATCAAGTCAGGTGCATAACATGGCATACATGTTAGATCCAATAGCTTATGCATATGGAATTGTAATAATGCGTTCTCACTCATCGCTAGTCTTCGGACATCGAGTATTACTAAGACTTATACCATGAGAAATTAGTAACAACCCTCTTTTAGATTTTTGCATATTGAACCTATTCAGTACCTTGTCAATATAAGCACTCCGACTTAGACCAACCAGCCTTTTAAATTTATCCTTATAGATCATAATCCCAATGATGTAGGTTGCATCTTCTAAGTCCTTCATTGAGAAACACTTCCCTAAACAAAACCTGACAGTTTGCAAGGTTGGGATGTCATTTTCAATGAGTAATATATCGTCAATATACAGTACCAGGAAAACAACTACGCTCTTACTGTCATTCTTATATACATAAGGTTGATCTTCATTTAAAAAAAAAACTAAATTCCAGAATTGCTTCATCAAAATGAAGATTCCAACTCCCAGAAGCTTGTTTTAATCCATAAATGGATCTTTGAAACTTGCACATCTTCAAATAATTCTCAGGATGAACAAACCCTTCATATTGTATCATATACACGTCCTCAAGTAACTTTCCATTTAGGAAAGATTTTTTGAAATCCATTTGCCATATCTCATAGTTATAATATCCAGTTATGGCAATTAGAATTCTAATGGATTTGAAAATGGCTACAGGAAAAAAAAAGTCTCATCATTATCAACACCTTGAGTCTGTCTGAAACTTTTTGCTACTAGTCATACTTTATAAGTATGCACATTGCCATCCATGTCAATTTTCTTCTTAAAAACCCATTTACATCAAATGGTCTTACTGCCTTCAAGTAAATCAACCAGGTTCCAAATTTGGTTATCATACATGGATTACATATCAAAAGTCATAGCATTGTGTCATTTATCAGGCTTAGGGCTAGACATAGCCTCCTAAGAAGTAGTAGGCTTATTTTGATTCGTAAGCAACACCTCACTATTATCAGTAATAAGAATTCCAAATCTCTCAAGCTGATGTCTTACCCTATCAAACCCACATTGGCCTTGTGATACCTGTGGAGGCTCAACTAGTTCAAGACTTTGTTGATCTCCCACTTGTGGTTGAGTGTTTATTTGTGGTTCTTGAACTTCTTCAAGACTTACTTTATTCTCATTGTTTTCTTTTGAAAGAAACTTTTTTTTCTTAAAGACACCATTCCGAGCGACAAACATTTTGTTCTCAGTAGGATTATAAAAGTAGTATCCTTTAGTTTCTTTAGGATAACCAACAAATACACACTTTGTAAATTTAGCTTATAAATTTTTTGAGATTTGTCATCGAACGAAAACCTCGCAACCCCAAATCTTAAAGAAAGACAAACTTAGTCTTTTTCCAAACCACATCTCATATGACGTTTTATCAACCATTTTATAAGGAACACGATTCAGTGTAAATGCAGCAGTTTCTAAGGTATAACCCCAAAAGGAAACAGGAAGGTCTGCAGGACTCGTCATAGATCGAACCATATCCGATAAAGTCTTATTTCTCCTCTTAGAAACACCATTCCATTGTAGTGTTGTTGGAGGAGTTAACTGTGTGATAATCCCACAGTTTCTAAGATGACCATCAAATTTTTAGCTCAAATATTCATGACCTTGATCTGATTGAAATGTTTTAATAGTTTTACCAAGTTAATTTTGCACTTCATTTTGAAATATTCGAAACATCTGAAAAGATTCACCTTTATGTTTTATGAGATAGACGATACCATTTCTACTGAACTCTTTAGTGAAAGTAATGAAGTACTGAATAACCACCTCTAGTCATTGTGTTTATAGGACCGCATACATCAGTATGTATTAGACCCAATAAATCACCTGCCCTTTCACTGTGTCTAGTAAAGGAACTCTTTATCATCTTGCTTAATAAACAAGATACACATGTTTCATATGATTCAATGTCAAATGAATATAAAAGTCCTTCTTTATGGAGTATAAAAATGTGTTTCTCATTTATGTGGCCAAAACGACAATGCTAAAGGTAGGTTTGACTAAAGTAATTTGACTTGAATCTCTTTGTATATACGTTAAGATAGGAGTATCTTTGGACCTTTTCATGATTAGAATATAAAGACCATCACACAAATTAGTATTCACATAAAAAATGTCTTTACGATAAATGAAGCATTTATTATTTGCAACAATGAAATTAAAACCATCCAAATCCAAAATAGGAACATAAGAACAATTATTTAAAACTAAAATAAGTCCACTAGGTAAAATTAACTCATAGCATCCTACGGCCAATGCAACAACCTTTGCTCCATTTTCAACTCGTAGGATAACCTTTCCTTTCTTTAGCTTTCCACTTTTGGTGAGACCCTACACTTTAATACAAATGTGAGATTAACATCTGGTATCCAATACCTATAAATTACTAGTAGACAGGTTAATTCCAATAGCATAAATACCATAAGCAATAGTCCTAC
This sequence comes from Stephania yunnanensis, assembly GCA_039657365.1. Taxonomy (NCBI): domain Eukaryota; kingdom Viridiplantae; phylum Streptophyta; class Magnoliopsida; order Ranunculales; family Menispermaceae; genus Stephania; species Stephania yunnanensis. The sequence goes on along the minus strand of CM077582.1, from coordinate 30,694,034 downwards.
TACTCTTCTTTTTCTTTAGATCTTCAAGATAAAGCTTGTAATTTCTAAACAAATGCTGAGGTGCATAGCAGAAATGACAATTTCCTCATTCTTCCTTTTCCTTCTATGACTATGAAGTAGAAGCAGCCTCAGGCTTGACTTATTCCACAAGCTTTGTGACAGTCACGACAACTTTGAAAACTTTAGCCTTGCCTTTGGCCTTCTTATTCATAATCTTTCCTTTGTGAACCATCAACGCATTAGCAATTGGTTTCTTGACATTTTTATTAACATTTTTAAGCATTAAATGCAACTTTGATATAGGTTTCTCTATATTATTCATGTTATAGTTCATCACAAATTGTGAATAACGATCAGGCAATGAATTCAGGATCAAATCTATAGCCAACTCTTGGCTTATGGGAAATCCAAGTCTGTCAAGATGATCAATATAGCCCTTCATTTTCAGAATATGATGACTAACTGACGCACCCACAGCCATCTTGCAAGAAGAAAGATTCTTGACTATCTCGAACCTTTCTTGGTAGCTTGCTATTGGAACATTTCCTTCAACATCGTAGCCATGTCGTAAGCTTCCATGTGTTTCTGTCCTTCTGAAGTTCAAGAACCATGGTCACCAACATAATGCATACAACATCAGTTGAGTCGTTGACATGCTAAGTATGTGCATCATTCATGGCTCTTAAACCATTAGATGGTAGTTCCTCAGGAATAGGAATATCTAGGACATACAACTTGCATTCATTCTTAAGAACAATTCTTAAGTTTCTGAACTAGTCAAGAATGTTTATCCCTGACAACTTATCCTTTTAAATGATGGATTGCAGTAACAAAGGATTAGTGTGATTTGAAGAGGCCATAGATCTACAACAAAGATTATGCAAAAGTTCATTTTCATATAGATGAATAAACTCCTGGTAAATTAAAAACTCTCCTAAAAATGTTATGTTAATTTAAGGGATTAAAATCCATGTTTCACCTAATTTCAAGATAGCTAAGGCATGACTCTTTGAATTAGGTTATTTAGATAGGTACCAATTACCAATTACATCATACGTAATTTTTAGTTGTTTTCATGAAATTATGACATCTTATGTCTTAGCATGTTTTATCTCATTTAGTGCTTAAAGCTCAAAACTGTTTTGATAGATTTATCAAGTATAACCTTTTCAAACAATAAAGTGATCGTTACTCAACTTGCCTTACCAAGACAACACAATACACTCTACGGAGGCAGACCCATATTGATGTGATCGAAGCTTTCACAAGTGTTTGAGAATGGATGGCACTGGACTTAAAATTTGGAAGAGGTATTTTTATTTGTTTCAGTAATCATAATTTAAATAAGATAAATATCATATATTACAATGTGTAAATAATCACTAAACAAGTTAGGAAACTATACTAATATTGACTATTATACAAATTTCCTTGAACTACGAACTGTTAATGGTGGTTTCATTGAATGGTTAGTAGACGGTGGTACAAATGGCACCGCCCCTTTTTTTAGAAAACAAGTTTCTATTTCAAAAGTTGAAAATCTTCTAAAATTTCTTATCATTTTAGTCAATCCAATTGACCAGAACTTACCCTTATTTTAATTTCGAAAATATTAATTAAAATATTTCTAATTAACTCTGGCACACCTTTAACTTAATATTTTATCGTAACCCAATTAGAATTTGAGATACTTTGAATCAATATCTAATTAAATTTTAAAATACTTTGAATCACCGTCCAATTAGAATTTGTTGTATATCTCAACTATCTTATAGGATTTGTAGTTCTAATCTGATTACAAGTCTATTTCCTATCTAATAGGAATATAATAACAGATAACCACAGTGAGAAATATGATAAAAATCAATTTCGATTCTTATTCACAGAAAACAAGAAATTGAATTAAAAATCATATTAACCTAATCATGATTTCTATCAAGGAAACATAGACAATTATTGAAAAAAAAAAACGAAATGTGTATTCATCACCAAAATCACATTAAACTAAGCATGACTTTAAATCATGTGAACATCCAAAATTTGCGTCGTTCGATATTGAAACATATGTTAATTGAAATATTCTAAACATGAATTCTAATATTGAATCAAATCATGCGTATGTATCAAATACATGAATGAACAACATGCTTTAAAACCCATTCTTGATAACAATTATCATAGAACCTATATGTACATCATATACACTTTAATCAAGATTTTGTTTTCACACATATATCATACATATACATCATTGAAAATATGCAAACATTTAATAGAACTGCGCCTATGCCTTTGATACCACTGTTGGGTTATAGGGTTTATACGAAGCAAAAAATTCAAAACAAGTTTTGAAAAACCCAAACAGGACCGAAAATATGTTCCATTAAATTAGATCTACAAAAGTAAATAATACATTAATGCTTGTTCCTTCTCCGATTGATCGATCTCCAAGACTTTCAAGTACGCATCATCTATCAGAAATCCACACACGAACGGTGACCATAATTTGGAGTGCTATACCCAAGAGAGATAGAAAACGTTTTCTCTCTCTCTTGAAAATTAGAGAACTCGGAAAGAGTACAAACAAAAATCTTATTTCATTTTCGGGGTTTCAACCTCTATTTATATGTGTAGATAAGCTCGAACTTAAAATCCCATTCGTAATACAACTATTGTATTTATGCAGTTTAAGCAAATTACAAATACGCCCATATTAATAAGCTATCATATAACAAATTGCGAGGGCTTTTACGTCATGAGTTTTATCATAAAATCCATTACTCTGGACCAATTTAAATTGCGCAAAGTCATTCTTTGTTTGTAACCCACTAGGTTCATGAGACGTTACTAGTGAACCAAAACCATTTTGGTACATAAGTCATAAGTGGTCTTTAGCAAAGCATTATGACTACCCAAGTAGTATGATATCAAAATCGATACAACCGAATGAATAACATATATCATATCATTTTGTCGTGCGATATCTTTTGATTAAGCATAAGGCATGGAAAGCCACCCCTAATGTTCAATCGTACTAGTCTCGATCTTTAGGTAAATTGAAAACATCCAAGTGACATTGCTCATATCAATTCACATGGACTTGGCCATCATCAGTCTATCAAACGAGGGATCTACTAATATCTCTCTCTATACAAAAGTGACAAACTCTATCTTGATTACATACCTTCACATATTATTCACATGGTAACTAATCACAATCATTATAATCGTCCATTTAAAGACAACGTTTGATTGTGTCAAACTATCATGCTCCTAATATTGAAGTCTATGGTAATCTCAAGTCATAGGATTAAATGATATACATATCATGAGTAACACCTATGACTTAATCCATATGGTATTCTCATAGATGGTCAATCTAATACCTTATTCCATAACAAGTACTCATGATCTCGATTCGTATCCTTATATACATGATCATCACATGACCATCAATCAAAATTCACGCTAATCTTAATTCATTATAGTTCCTAATATAATGACCAACTAGGGACATTTAGGATATTTCAATAAATACCCATGGATCATACTATAAGATAAACATGTAATCAATTATAATAAAACAGCAAATGAAAACCTCAATTTTTTATTAACTAAGATTATAAGATAAATAATGCTTGTAGATTGACTTAGGGCACATGCCCCAACAAGATAGACCAAAATAGAGCGAACCAGTTGGGCTATCCGCTTGCTACTTGTTGCCCATTGATCTATACAATTATGAAGGCAACCTAATGAACTAGCAATAAGTTCTAACTAAGGCAAGTGTATTCATGACTATACGAACCCTAGCTCAAACCATATGAATCAACACAATCACAAGAAGATTAAATGATATCACCGAAAATTTGTATAAACCAAGAAAATCAACATTGTTCTGTCAAATTTAAGTCTCCCTTGCTTTTCCCCTAACTTATGTTAGAGGAGTTATTTAGCCTCTCATGGTTTTGAAATCCAAGTCTTATTTGTCTTGCCAAATCAAATTACTAAGTAAAAGAAAAAAGAAAGAAAAATTGGTGAGGAAATAGTGAAAAATGGGGGAAAAAGATATAGTAGATAAAAATGGGGTTGAGGGTTTGCATTTTTGGTGTCTTTGTTCTCTCTTTTTGTGTTGCCCAATCGAGTCCCTAGTTAATTCGATTCTTGCTTAATTATGAGAGAACAGCCTGCCATGTGTTGAATGGAGGGGTGAAACCGTGTGTTCTGTGGAGATATCGATCCATACATGTACGTTGAGGAGGATCTAATGGTTGTGATGAAGAAGGATGGAACGTCGTGCCATTCATGCATCATTTGCATGTCAAGAGAGTCACGTCATGATGGAGGAGAGTGAATGTGGGTTGCTAACCAGTCCGACTAGGAAGATTAATGGTGATGGATGCTTGAAGTGAGCCTGATGCGTGACTCGAGGCTGGATCAAAGGGATGTGGAGATGCACAATGATGAAGCATGATCATGACTCCCACGCATCTCAATGAAATTTTGGGTGAATGCTGGAGCAATGGTTTCTCATGTGTGTCACTGCTTACACCACACAGCTTGCTTCATCACTTCTAATCAAACATAAATACGTGTCTCGAGGCCAATTTAAAGCTATTAAACCACACTTGATTTGCTTTGTATACTTAGCCAAATTTGGTGATTTTCTTTAACTTTGAAGCTTCAACACACTTTTCAATCATCTTACCATCGCCACGGCTCGATGCAGGTCCTACTAGGCCGCTTCGTAATGCGAGTCGGCATGTTCTTCGAAACGGATCATAAAAAAATTCCAAGATTCTCTGATTTTATTCTTTTTCATTGAACATAGCCTAAAACACAAAACAAACAATAATAAGTATTTATTAACTAAAATTGGAGACTTTGACATTAAAATATGATATTTACACACTAAATAGGGGCATAAATACACAACTATTAGCAGTGGTACCATGTCCTTGAACACAACTGTCTGATAAGAAGTAACCACTACACTTTTCTTTTAAACATTCCACAGCATGTATGCCTTGCAAGTGAGCTTTATAGCAGGAAGTCCAAAGGCGTTATCAAAGGGACAAGTTGTAAGTTTCCCTCCAGTCGGCATAGAGCCTGCATCATCAAACTTCAGAGTTTAACTTAGCTTATTAGCAGTAGTCTCCATTTCAGAAAGTCCAAGCATGCAGTCGATAGAAATTGGACCGAATGGAATTGTAAAGCCACAAACAAACACCCTGTCTGCAACAACGTCCCCAAAGTTGTCAAGAAGATTACTATAAAACTCCTTGACAATGAAGGCATTGTAGCAGCCACCATGATTCACTAAACCGTAAATGTCAGTCTGTACTAGTAATCTCTCCAAACTCATGAAATGAAAGTGTGAGACGATTGGTTGATCGAACCAGTATTTCCTCTTTATTGTTTCTGTGAATTTCTCCGCGCGCTCTATTGGTTGAAAACGACTAAAGGCAGATGAAGCGGGTACAAAAAAATACTTTAAGATGAAAATGATATGTGTCTGATCAAAGGCTTTACTAATAGCCTCGACTTCATCTAAAATCCTCTCCAATGAATAAGAGGAAACTTTCTCTTCATCATCAATATTCTTTTTCCCTTGGCATCAGTTCTAGCTTTCTTGGAAAAACCAAATTGTCTAGCATATTATCTTTGGCAAATTGCCCCTAATTTAACCCTTGTTCTCTCTACAGCAATACGAGGATCTAACGGTGTACCGATGCAGATTTTATTTGAAGGAGGATGATAGTATATTCCATTTGTCTCTATCATCGGAAGATTAGTTGTTGCGATACAGTCATCATCAAAGGTCAAAGAAAATGAGTGAGACATTCTTGCATTAACTCGAAGAAAGAAAGATACGAAAATGGCGGAGAGGGAAATGAGGTAACACCTAAAGAAAAGAGTTTGAATTGGGAAAATTGATTTGTAGGAACAAGATAATTGAACAAAATTAGCAAGGATAAACATAATTTAGAATCAACACTCCTTTAAATCGGGATGAGGTGGTGGCGATGGATTGGGATCGGCCATGGTAGCTAAGGAAGGAAATTTAGAAGCCTTGAGTTGGGACTTCCTCAAACGGGTCTCCTCTCTCAACATACGGCAAGTCTTTTCTATTTCAGGGTTATGAAGGTCTAAGGAATTGTTGTACTTGGACCAACAAAGACTATAGAACATAAAAGAAAAAAGAAAAAACCTAAAGTAAAAACAAGTCCCTGGTAAAGGCACCAAAAATTGATGCATGTCGAAAGCATCGAAAAATAATATAAGCCTTATGAGGTTACCATTTTACACATCATTTTGTAGTTGTGGTAAGCAAAGCGAGCCATAAGGAAATATGTTACTTTAGATGAAAAACTGAGGAAGATTTGATTCTAAGAGATATGAGTGAACCTATACTAATGTATACAACTTTAAACACAAACAAACAACAAAAACAAGCAAGTAAAAATACCAATAAAAGACAAAAATGAGCGAAAATAAATGGAGAAATAAAATCAATTACGAGAAACTAACTTAGGCTTCGATTCAGTAGTTCGACTTAACACTCACATGCAGTGGTCGTCAATTTCCACATAAAAAGGAGCATTCCAAATCAACTCTTAGGTTAGTTATAGGGTTCAACATCGTGTACAAACACCTAGACTTACTAGTTACGGCAAACAAAGCAAAACTGTTGTTTGAATCCCTACCAAATGTATAACCCTAGGAACCCTAGGAAAAACACACTATAATTCAATACAATTGTAACGGCCCAAAAATTCGACTCGTGCCACGTGTCATGTTAGGGTCGTATGTGGGACCCACTAGCCGGAATACCTATGCGTATACGCCGAGAATTCGGGAGTCGAAACACGAACGGAGACGCGCCTCGAATCGCGTGCCAACGTGGGATCGAGATATGTGGCTATAGTGGATTTATGTGGTTTTAATGTGGTCACGTTAAAATCATATACAGTGAATACGCCTCGTGATTCGTGTAGCACGAGTGTTAAAATTTTGAAAGTGAGGTGAGTTGGTGCCTCGAGATGCACGCTGCTCGATTTTCGAGGACACTTTTGATTTTGAAATCAAAAAAAAAATGTATATATATGTATATATATTGATATATATATATATATATATATATATATATTTATATAATAAATGAAGAGAGAGAAAAGAAAGGAAAGTAAGAGAGAGAGAGAGAAAAACCAGAGAGATTGAAGAAGAGAGGGAAAAAGAGAGATCGTGAGGAGCATAGAGGTAGAGAAAGAGAGAGCCGGCGAGGACGACGGAGAGAAGTGCGGACGGCCAACGGCGCGCAGGGAGAGAGCGGGACGGACGGCAGCTGCGGCGAGGAGACCGAGGACGATGGCGGCTGCATGTCCAGCAGCTCGCGGCAACGGTGGCGCGGACGCGGAGGAGACAGCGCAGCAGCAGCAGCGCGCCGATCAGCAGCGAGAGAGGAGGAGGTGCTACGACAGCAGGGAAGCGATGGCGGCGCGGCGAGAGGCGCGACGCGAGCAGCGGCGACAACGGCGATATCGGAGCGCCCAAGCGGAGACGCATGGAGCGCGCGCGGCTGCGAGCGCCGGGGGACGATAGATGCTGAAGCGCTTGGCGGTGTGGCTGCATGGCGGGAGGCGGGCTATGCGCGCGCGCGAGGGAGCGAAAGCGGTCGCGTGCGCGCAGGAGTGGCGAGCCGGCGAAAGCAGCGGCGGTGGAGTGGCGGCACCAACCGCGGCCGGCGGTGGAGCGACGCGGTGACGACGGCAAGCGGCAGCAGATGAGCGACGACGGCGACTTGTCAGCGCTTGGCAAAATCGGCTTCAGGCAGCGGCAGCAGCGCATGATGAACGACGCGATGGCGTTGTCGGACCGATCGAAGGCGTGAATCGACGAATGTCGACGACGCGATTGAGGTGAGGTGTATTTCACCTAATTTTAAATTGTGATTTGCATGATTTACTAGCTAAATAGTACAAATAGATACTAGGGACATAGGATGTTATAGTCAGGTGTCGGGTGCGCATATCGAGATGCGAGCGAGTGCATTTTTTAGGTACGTAAGATTCCATCTAAAAGTCACTGAGGGTTTACTTTTCTATCATTGATTTCATGTTCGTGATTATTGGATGTTTTTCTCCCTATTCCTTGTTATTGATTTCCGTGACGCATTTTGGTTGGGGATCGAGACTTTTGCTATTCGTGTTGTACTTATGACACACTAGGCTGTACGCGGGTTATCAGGTGAAAGGAAGTGGGGGCTTCCACTGAAAGGATCCTAGGGGTATGGAAACCAGGTGAAAGGAAATTGGGCACCCACCGAAAGGATCTTGGGGGTTCGACGTACAGTTTAGTGTAACCGGTAGGAGTACACGGTTTGTTTCTCTCGTGTTGTTTATTCATGTGATGATCTTAGCACAATTGTCTGTTTAGTTTCCACATGATTAATTGACATGGTTATTGATATCTGTTTATGATCCTATAAATGCACGGTGTACTTTCTTGGAATCTTACTAACTGAACTCTCCATCTTACTTTTTGTGATGGTCGAGTGCAGACCCTGCTAGTAGGGGCAAGGACATTTTGGGCGACTTTATCTGACTGCCCGCGGTCAAGGACCTACTAGTACGTGCGATTTTGATATTTTGTTTACTTTTGGGAAATGGGAGACTGAATAGACACTGTACTTGTATATATTACTGTTAACTATTGTCGCATATATACAGAGTACTTTCCTCGGGTTTTTCACAATAGGAGTTGCTCTTATAAATGATGTTTTATATGACAATGAATTTAATTGTTTTACTTGCCTTAAATTTTAAGACTTCCGCTGTTGTTTTAATGATTTAACTGTTAAATCAAAATGAATAACGAAATGAGTTAACACGCATATCGAGAAGTCGTGTTGTAGGAAATGGCGTCAGTGGCGAGTGGGACCCAGTGGGCCAAGGATCCGACGGGACCGCTGGGGCCGCGCCTCCCCACGTGGCGACCTCGGGATTTGGGGCCGCCACAACAATTGTCGCAATAAAATCGATGGAATCACTAACCTTAGACAATTAAAACACCATGTGCCATTAATTTAGCCTAGACTTGCTAATTGTATGATTTTCCCCTAATTGACCAAGTGATTGAAGTAATCACTTGTTGTTGTTAAAGAATCCACACAATTACGGATGTAAAATCCCTTAACTAGCATTAGATCCATATATAACAAGTGTGTATTTGAAACTGCAAAGAATAATGATAATTATTTAACAATAAACAAAATAAGACAATGAACGAAATGTAAATCAAGAGTTAGAAAATCTCACTTTGCAAATTTGTGTGAAGAAATTAAGCCTCCCTTATTCCTCTCCTAACCTAGGTTAGGGGAGCTTTTAGCTTTCCATAGAACAAGAATCCCTAATCTAATGTATTTTAAGTTTTAATGGAAAATTAGGGAGAGAGAAAAATGGTGAGGGAATAGTGGTTATTGTAGGAGAGATAGTGAATAGGGTTGAGAGAGAATAAAAAATTGAGGAGATGGAGATCTTTTTTTTGTTTATGGTCTTCTTTTTTTACTTGCCAGATCGGTCATTCTACTTCTCTCGAATTCGGACACTTGGGGAGAGAGAGACAGTTTAACATGGAGTTTGTTCAATCGAAACTCAATTTATTTGTTATTCATTCTCTGCTCTTGCATAAAATAAAGGCAAAGCATATTAACTAGCCCTCAACTTTTATTTAGTTAATTTGAGCCTTTCAACTTTGATTTTGATTGAGATTTGTTCATTCTCACTCCTTCGAGTCTAGCTGAGATGAAGAAGGTGTGAGAATGGTTGAATTCAAACTTAAGGCTTTTTGTTTTATCTATCGAACCATTTTTTCTTTCGATAAAATTGAAAAATGAGGCACGTTACTTTTAACATTAGAGGGCACAATCTCAACTTAAATTAAATTTCAAGGGTTTAAATCAAGCGAATAAAAGTTGAGGGGCCAAATCTAAAAAATACTTTAAGTTTGAGGGTCATTTTTATATTTTTCCTAAAATAAATTGGAATTCATTTGTTGAGAAAGCACTCTGTTCGAGGATGATCTTGTGGATGCTAATCGTTCGGAAGAAGATATATGCATTGATCGAGGCAAATCTGATGGTGGACAGAGTTGCATGGGAGGAGAGATAGCGCTTGAACGAATTGGGGGGAGGGTCAAAGTTTGCAGCAACAAAACACATTTCTTCATCTAATCTGCATTTTTATGCATCCTGAGGAGTATCATAATATTGTAGGAGTCTTCATGTTATCGTTTTTGTCAATACTTATGGAGGGCCGCTAAGGGCACCCCACCATTTAATGAGGGCACCCAGTTAATGTGGGCACAAATTGATTTACCTAGGGCACCCAAAAATTAAACCCAAAATACTGAAAATGCCCCTCGTGCAAAAAACCCTCTCACCCACCCCTCGTGCAAACCCCCTGGGCACCCCACCACCACCACCACCACCACCACCCTCGTTCACCGAATTCCTGGTGGAAGAATTCATTTGTTTTGAACCGAGCAGTGAGAGGAATCCCCGAAATCGTGTTCTCCGTCCCTCGCCGTGTGTTTCTCCTTCGTTGTTCTAGGTTTTTCGCATTTTGTAGGGTCCGTTGTGTGAGCCGATTTCGTCTCCAAATTAGGGCTCGGTTGAAGATCGACGAATTAAGTTACATTTGGTAGAGTAGATGTAATGTGTGGTAGAGTAGATGTAATGTGTGTGTGGCGGTTTGTTAAAATGTAAAAAAATTGGGAAATCGTGGTTCTCGGCCACACAGAGCGAGATCGTGTCAACCGTCTCGGCCTTGGCGAGACATAAGCTAATATTTTTGGGAACTCGCGAGTCTCGGCCACGTAGACCGGAAGAGTTAACCACGTATCGGTTGTCCACTTCCGAGAGGGTCTCCGTAGGCTCGGTCGTCATAGGACGAGAGTCGGGCGAATTGAAATGGTCAATTCATCTCGGTGGTGTACAACCGAGAAATTTAAATGGGACTCGGTTAAACAAGACCGATATATTGGAATACTTGTCGGTCATGGGTGACCGAAAATATGGTTTGTTTCACGAACCTGCTCGACCGAGACATCAGAAATGGATGAATTTGAACATTACAGTTTCAAAAAAATCTCCGTAGTAGTCAAACTAACAATACAAGATTGAAAATCCAGCACGACAATTTGCACCGAACCTTAATTAATTATAAATCTCCGTAACATTCAAACTGACTATAAAAAGGGTCCATCCATAAGTAAACAACAATTAAAACACAACACAACATTTGCATATACATAGAACATTTGGACGAATTGGCAAAATTTCTAAATGTTTAGCCGTCTAGGTGCAAGCTTTAACCTACGGTGTATCTAAATCTACAACTGGTATGGTGGCTTCATGATCAGCAGTTGCAATGGGCGCGATGTCTCGAAAAACGAATCCATCTCGCCAACCTTTGGCGTCGTCCTCAACGTACCGATCCCACGATGGATATAAGGATGGCAGCGGTGCATTCACACGCAACTGCACCTGTCAAAGTGAACAGTAGAACATAGAAGATATTGTCACAAACCCGATTAAGGGGGAAACAAACCAATTCACAAAAAAATCATAGAACTTACCCTAACCCAATGGATATTCCTTTCATTCGCCATAGCAATGATAAGTCTGTTGTGCAATGACGACGTTGGAGTACTACGTAGAGGTAGGAATGTGGAGGCACTCCCATGCGAGAGGTTGACGAGAATGACATTGAATGCGGTGGATACTAACAATCCCATGTCTGGAAGTGTCAACCATTCTTTGAAAGATGCCCCCTCTTGATTCTCTGGGCAATGCACCGCATTCTTGACAGGCTCGAAACTCGAGCCAAGCACTTCCCGCAATAGGTATTCATACCCGATAATCTCATCGTACATCCATCTACGCACAATCCTCCACCCGTCTACGTCGGCAAGTCCAAGCCCAGAGGTTATACACCTATATCCACAGTTCCCATCGGAAACCACATCGATAATGGCATCAACATGTGGCAACCAATCCGGTTCTAAGCAATGACTATAAGCCATGTTAGATCCACTTTGCGTGCGTCGACTGGCACGACGCATTTGTGGAACCTTGCATTTCTTCTGCCTAGAAGCTTTTGTGGAGTGGGAGGACTCAAATCCGATTGGAGATTGGGGTGCCTCCGACACTGGGGTGCCTCCGGTTGGAGACCCCGGTGTCCTCACACCCGCATCCTCAACTTCCCGCTTGACTCCACAAAAGACGAAGGTGGACTAATCTCCCTGAGCTGCTCACTTTCACTCCTCCCCCCCGCATCCTCAACTTCCTCCTCCCCCTTATCCAATCTTCCCGCGGTGTCGTGATTGTGCCTCCCACAAATCACAGTGACATACCATAAGGAGTTGGCATTCTCCTTGACGTTAATTTGGAAAGGGCATCCACATTTCTTCGTACTAGTGTGAGTCCTCGCATTTTCATCATTCCTTGATTTCTTTAAAAATTTTGCCGCTTTACCCTTCCCAACTCTCTGAGCCAGTCCCCTATATGTCCCAGACCTGTCACAGGCAATTTTCACCCTTCCCCTTCGCTTAATGCCCCCGGCATCCGAGCGCTTCGTTACTAACACAAACTTGTTCTCGCCACCAATCAGTTGAAGCCATGAAATTGCCGCTTCGCGAGAGGGGAATGGCTTAGAAGGTGTAAAAGTGTCCTTGTAGTTTGGAAAATTACAAGATAACGGCATTACCTGCAATACAAACAGTGTAACATTATAATCAACCAAAATGTACAGCACAATCACAAAAAAACCCAAAAAAATAGGTTCTCGGTTGTACAGTTCTGAAACTTTCTTCATAGTCTCGTTTACGTGCGACCGAGAGTTACCAGTACCCTCGGTCGTTCCAGACCGTGACCTACCCTAAACCTCTCGGTCATCTGAGACCGAGACGATACCATACATCTCGATCTGCGAGGCCGAAACAATCGCGCACCCGAGACAGATACTTCGGATAACCGCAAAAAAAACACAAAAACATTCACTACAAAAAAACAGCAAATCAGAAACGGAATTAGAAACGGAAATAAATTCCGTTTCTAAATCAGAAACGGAATTAGAAACGGAATTAAGTTCCGTTTCTAAAAAAATAAGTTAGCGACGGAATTGAGACGGAAGCATTCAGAGACGGAATTGAGACGGATCAGAGACGGAATTAGAGACGGAATTAGAGACGGGCGCCAACATTCCCACCAAAAATTTCATTTTTTACAACCGTCCATTAATCTCGAGATTCGTGCGTATTCGATCTTGATGATTCAAAAATAGGGACCCAAGACTCACACACACACACACTCTTTCTCTCTCTCTCTCAACCCTAACGCTCTCTGCGTTCTCTCTGCCTTCTCTCTCGCTCAACCCTAACGATCTCTGCCTTCTCTCTCGCTCAACCCTAAACGCACGCTCTCTGCCTTCTCTCTCGCCCGGTCACCACTCACCCCGCTCCCCGCTCACCCCGCTCACCGCTCACCCCGCTCACCGCTCATCGATGTCGCTCCCTCTCCGCTCTCTCTCCGATCCCTGCTCTCTGCTATCTCTCTCGCTCACCGACCGATCCACCGCTCTCGCCTCGCTCGATGTGTTGCTCACCGCTCCCATCACCGCCCTCTGATCTCTCGCGTGCATAGGTCGATCTCTGTTCGTTCTCTCTCTCTCTCTGACCTCTCTCACCGCTCACCGAAGCTTCCCAGTTCTTGGTAGGGGTTGTGGGGTTGAATTTTTGGCCAATGCCCAAATCAGTGAAACATGGGAAGCAGAGTTTGTTTCTCAGTAAAGATTTTGCGCTTGATACCGAGGGGAGCAAGTATTCAGATTCTTCTAGTATTCCCAAAGATGGCTTCTCCAGACTTCCATTCCCAACTGCTCAAGAGATTGCATGTTGTGTTTTTTTCGCCCGATGACAAGGTAATCTTTCTTTGAGCATTTTATTTGTTCATTAGATTCTGAAAAGTCTCTTAATTGATTTTAATTTCCATGCCTAACTAACCTGCCAAGTTCACAATCGAATGAAAATATCAATCAAGTATTCCACCGATGTTTTGGTCCCCTATCACCCTGGTAATATTCAAACTCCTACTATAATTTACCAATGTGAGTCTATGATAATGTCGATCTAGATGTATTCAAATAAGAATTACTTGAACTGGCATTCCATTCTTTAAATCTTACTCGCTACTTAAACTTATATTCAATGTATTAAGCGTATGTATGTCTTATGCACTTACTTGGTTTAAGTTTCCAACATGGTAGTAGTTTCATTTTCACTATATGAAAATGTTCCTTAATTCCTCATGTTTACCAATCAAATCCATTTCTTGTCTTGCAATTGTTCTAACTAATTCCATCTTATAGGAACGTGTAATTAGAGCAAGTTTCCCTAGCTGATTTTACATCAATAGTATATTCCTTGCAGGTAAACCCAATAGAACATGCCAAGGAAAGATTTCTATTTAAAGGGGCACTTTAAGTCTAATTCTTTATGATTTCCACTTCAACCAGTCCATTAAAGTCCTTGATAACTCATATCCAACACTACTAAATATCTCGATGTCAAAGAAGTTTCCTCGCTCTTTTGTACCCTTTTCAATAAGCAATAACCAATTATGGTTAGTTATAGCTTGCAACACTACAATTTTTCAAAACTCTATTTCCCAGAGGCTACCACTCTCCTAATGTCTTTCCTTTCATTTCTAAGTTGTGTTACGCTCTCGAATGTCAGTTGTCGTAGCACTCATACTGTACAAGCTAGCTTATGTTTCTTGACCAGTTCTTGACACCATCAATTGGGTCCTTTAAGAGCTTTGTAACAATTATAATTAGACCAAAGTCTTCCCAAAGAGTAAGAAACAAAAGCCCTAAGATTTCAGCACATACATGAAGCATAGACACCCATATTTGAGTATGAAATGAAAGAAAGCTTGCTACCTAGGCTTTGAATCACTTGACACTTCAGTTCCTTCTCTTCGTTCACAAGTTGAGAACATGGTTCGATCTTTTATTGAAAAAGTAACATTTTCAAAAGTTCAGTTGGTATTGTGTTAAGATAGAGTTATATTGTAAGAGTTGATTGTATCAGCAGTGACACCAACATTTTATTTGTGTAATTTAGGTTTATACTCTATGCATTGCTTTAAAGGGAATACTGGCCTTTACGGCTTTTTGGTATAGTGCTACGTTTGGTATTAAAATATCTAGATTCATCATTGAAATCCCTTGCAATGTCCTTTAGAAGAAATATTTAAAATTGGTTTTGGTTCAAATTTTAATATTTTTTAAATAAATTCAGTAAATACTACTTTAAGAATCCATGAAAAACATATTTAAAATTGGTTTTGGTTCATTCATTTTTTGATTGAAATATTCGATTAAGTGGTTTAATGCATAAATTTTACTTGAATATGATCTATAATTTGCATTGTTGTTTGAATAAGGATATGTCTTCTTTAAATTTAGGCAATAACAAGTCCATATCATTTTTTTTGGTGTGATCAATAGTTTGATACTCATTAAGTTCATACTTCACAACTTAAAAGGTATCCTAGTTCCTCATCAAGTTGATATTGTCAAACTCAACCTATGTAGAATATTGTGTGCTCTAGATAAAGGTAAAGGAGTCACCGTCACGCTTGGAAAATAAGGGGTGGGTTGCAATAGGTGAAAGCCAATGTAAATCGATCTTTATGAAATGGATTAAACAGGTTTATTGTTTGGTTCTTGAAAGTTAAAAAAGCTCGGTTCGAAATGAGATGAGTGAGCTTATGATAAATTTTGTAGCTTGTGAAAGTGGATTGATTGAAAATAGTCTTATGAGTTTTTGGTCTATCTATGAGGTAGCATATTTTTGTTTTCTTATATGTTTTTAGAAAATGAAGATAAAAGTGAAAATGACAAACATTGCTATCTTCCTCCTCTTGGATTGGTAAGAATTTAATTTACTTAAATCAAGTATATGCAAGTGTTTATCATCGTTTGTGGATTCTTAAATCTCAAATGAATTAATGTTAATCTTTTTGCTTGTTTGTAGACTTTGATGGTCGAGTGCGGGGATCGTCACTATAAGTTCGATGTGAGTCATTGCTCTTCTACCTTAGCTCTATCTCCTATGATGCTTATGTCCCCTGAAAAATTTAAGTTCAACTATTCAATTATTAAGTTGTTTCAAATGTCCCTTGGTGTGAGGTGGTGTTGAAGAACATCTCAAGACTTTTCGATTGATAATTCTTTTTGTGCATATTTATAGGATTGTAAGTTTTTTTTTTTTGTGGTTGTTGAACAATAGGATTGGTGGTTTTGTGAATACTTAGAAATTTGGAGCATTTGTAATACTATACAATTTTTTTGGATATATATCTTTTTCAATTTTTGATTTTTACATTTTTGTTCTCTCAATTGAATATTTGTTGATATATATTGTCGATGTATGAATGTCAAATTTTGTTTTTTTGGGGGATGTTAGCACCCCCAAGGAGTTGTTGGAGGGTGCGGCGATGATTTTTATTATATATTGGCGGAGTTAAATGTGCTTGGATTGAGACCTATATATGTAAGACTTTAAAAACTAAACAAAAATGAAAATTAGAGACGGAAATAGCAACGGAATCTTTGGATTCCGTTGCTATTTCCGTCTCTAATTTTCGTTTATGTAGATACATAAATCAGAAATGGATCAAATTCCGTCTCTGATCTGTCTCTGATTAGCAACGGATCAGAGACGGAAATAATCAGAAACGGAATTTATTCCGTCTCTAATCAGAAACGGAATTAGAGACGGAATAAATTCCGTTTCTGATCAGAAACGGAATTTATTATGTTTCTGATCCGTCTCTAAATCAGAAACGGAATTGAATTCCGTTTCTGATTGAATCAGCGACGACGTTTTTAGAGACGGAATTGATTCCGTCTCTATTCCGTTTCTGACTGCAATTAGAGACGGAATTTTAACAAATCAGAGACGGAAATTTCCGTTTCTGATTTGCTGTTTTTTTGTAGTGATTTGCAACATTACCTCAAGGACGACCTCCTCTGGCACCGAAGCATTACGATCCTCCATTATACAGTGGAAACAACTTCGGATTTGAAGAAATTACCAAACCCTACGTTGACAAATAAATCATCATTTTCACTGTTATACGCAACTAAACAGTTCAAAAAAACCCGAAAATGGTTGTCAAACATTGTTACTCTGTTGTCGGACGAGCAAGAATCGATCGCTCTTCGCCAAACGCAATGTGGTGTGGCTTTGTGGTTGACGCTTCTTTGGTGGGGTGCCATAACTCCTTGTCGAAATGGTTTGTGGGGTTTGAACCATTATATATATATAGGGGCAAAATGGTCTTTTCCATTTTTGCTGGAGTTTTTACAAATAAGTTGGGTGCCCTCATTAAATGGTGGGGTGCCCTTAGCGGCCCTCATACTTATGTCGATGGCCTGCTACCAATATGTTCATCTTTGCTACATATTATGTTTCGAGGCCAATCTAAAGGCTATTAATCTGCAACAACTCTACATTTATACTCGGCGAAATATTTAGATATTTCTTTAACTCTAGAACCTCAAGGCTTCTTGCAAATCTCTTAACCATCGTCATAGCCTAATGTGGGTCCCTCGCGTGTACCTTAAGAATTGTGTTGGTGCGCTTTACGAGGTGAACACAAAAAGTACTTCAATAAGGCCCTTTTTTTATCAAACTCCAACAAAACATACACACAACAAAAAGTAATCTATACAAACTAAATAAGGGGACTTTTGGGGGTTTTTCCAAAATTAGGGTGGGTTTAAAATTTAATTCACAAAATAGGGAGGTTTTTTTTTTTATTACCGGACTAGGCAATAACGCCCTTTGGGAAGGCGTTATTGGGTGTAGATGATTTGGTTGGCGGTGACGTGGCGTCCACGTGGATTGGATTTTTACAGATAGCGCCTTTTGAAAAGGCGCTATCTGTACATGTGGCAGCGACGTGGACGACATGTCACCGCCAACCCACATTTAACTGATAACGCCTTTTCAAAAGGTGTTATCAGTTAAATGTGTAGTTGCGTGGCGTTGACCTGGCGTCCACGTGGCAGACAAACTGGACTTAATTAAACTGGCCTTAATAAATTGTCCGCCACCGCCACGTCAATGCCACGTCACCGCCCCGTCACTGCCACGTCACCAACTGGACTTAATAAACTGTTCGCCACCGCCGCTGGCCGTCACTGCGAGCTGCTGTACCGCGTCGTCCTCGGCCGCTCCGTCCCTCGCCGCTGGCCGTCGTCGTCGAAGTCGAGTGATATCGACAATTACAACCAAATTTGAATATGCATATGAGGAGTTTATATTTGTATAAAAAAAGAAAACAATTTTGAATATTTATATATATACATTGGTTTCAACCTTCAACTCTCTTTTGTAAAGTAACTAACATTAACTAAACTAACCAATTAACTAATAATAACTAACTAACTAACTAACTAACTAACTAAACTAAACTAAACTAACAAACCTTAACTAATCAAACCAAACCAAACTAAACTAAATAACTAACTAACCTTAACTAACTAAATAAATAAGTAACGAACTTAACTTAACTAACTAACTAACTACCTAACTAACTAACCAAAGTAAACTAAACTAACTAATCTTAACTAAACTAACCAAACTAAACTTAATAACAAACTAAAGTAACTAACCTTAACTAACTAACCTTAACTAACCAAACTAAACTAAACTAACTAACCTTAACTAACCTAAACTAACTAACGAACTAACTAACTAACTAACTAACTAACTAACTAACTAACTAACTAACTAACTAAACTAAACTAAGTAAGCTTAAGTAACCTAACCCGACCAAACTAAACTAAGTAAATAACTAAACTAAACTAAACTAACTAACCTAACTAAACTAACCAAACCAAACTAAACTAACTAACTAACCTTAACCAAAGTAAACTAACTAACCTTAACTAACATAACCAAACTAAAGTAACTAACAAACTAAAGTAAGTAACCTTAACTAACTAAACTAACTAACTAACTAAGTAACTAACTAACTAACTAACTAAAATAAACTAAACTAACTAACCTAAACTAACCTAACAAAACCAAACTAAACTAAGTACTAACTAACCTCAACTAAACTAACTAACTAACTAACTAACTAACTAACTAACTAACTAACATAACGAAACTAAACTAACTAACTAACTAACTAAACTAACTAACCTTAACTAACCAAACCACCTAACAATACAAACTAAGTAAACTAAAATAACTAACTTTACTAGCTTAATTGCAAACTAAACATACTAACTAAATGGAACTCACCAAACTAAACTAAATAAAATTAAATAACCTAATTAACTAACCTTAACTAGCCTAACCACCTAAACAATACAAACTTAGTAAAGTAAAATAATTAACTTAACTAACTAAACAAACAACCAAAAAATGATCCACGTTAACCACCAAACGAAACTAAACAAACATAACCTCAACACCTAAACTAAACTAACTTAACTAACTAACCTAATTAACATAACCAAACTAAACAAATATAACCTAACCACCTACACCTAACTAACTAAGCTAACCACTTAAGTTAAATTATACATATAACCTAAACTAACTTAACAAACTAAACTAACTATTGAAGAGTAATCAAATCTACGACATTATAATAATATGGAAAACATGAGAAATAAGATTATTCGATGAGAAGGTTGAATACACGTACTTCGTGAACCCAAAATATAAGTTATTTACAAATCACCATGACATCAAGTAAACTCATCATGCAGGTCTATTTCGGCGGTTCCGTTGACGTTGTTCCTCGGTGAAGCAAACCGGACGTACTCTTTGTCTAGTTGGACGATGTGTTTGTACATCCGGTTGAGGTTGTTGAGGTAGCTGGTTTTGCGATGAATCAAGTCGAGTAGATTGATGCGTTTCCTCTGGTTCTTGACTCGACTCACCTCTCTCTCTCGATGCTACCAAAAATAGGAGGTGGAACCATCCCGAAATCGGCTTCTGCATGGGGTTGGGGGAATGGAACATGAGGCTGCGGCATGGTCAACAAGTTCATGAATGAAGGGTCTCCACTATACGCCATATTGTAATTATACGGAGTAGGAGTATATGGACTAGGCTTGTATGGAGGCAGTGATGGATACGTTTGATGATGAGGCATTCCATGGTCCACATATGAAGACGAAGGCCCAGGTCCGTAAGGATCAAAATGGGAAGGAGGAAGATTTACGCTCGGCGGCCTGGGTACAAACATTTGAGGTTCTGGTTGGGGTGTGGAAGATGCAGGAATGTACCCATGAGAAGAATGACTACTCTCGCCAACATTCTCTCTTCTACTCACTCTCGAACGAGATGAACGTGCTGGAGGAGAAGGTCTACTACTCTCTGCTGCAATCTCGGTCTGAGTAGATGGACGTGGCGGACGAGGACGTCGGGCGCGTTCCTGCACAGTCTCGGTCGTGTTCGTCTTCTTCTCACCTCTATGTTTGGTTCGCCCTGATCGTCTTCTTCATCTTCCTGTTCATTATCCTCATCTATGTCTTGTTGGACGTCAATTCCGTCGTGCGAAAGATTAGACCTTTGTCTTTCATCTTCGTCCAAAATTTTAATCCCTTCATCAAGGGCCGCAAGACCTTGCTCGTATCCATCCTCAATAAACACACGCCTAAGTTGATGCACCAAGTTACGCTGATATACAAAAAATAAGAGCTCAAATCATGCAATATAAAATATTAAATGTTCGAGGAAAAGAGAGTTAGAAGATTACCGAGTAGTCACGTAACGCCCCGTCGTGTCCTATGAATCTCCTAGTGACCGATCGATACCACGTCATGTAGTCTTGATGGTCATGCCCTTCATTCAGTGCCGCTATCGCAATGGTGTCCCCACGATTTTCCCACATGTTTATGTAGCTTGCGTGAAAAGTCACCCAATTTTCATGATGATGTCCATGCAATTCGATGCGGTGCAGTTGGGCGTCGTAAGCACAATTAGGTGGCACTACTTGTACCATGCCGAATTGTCTCATGACCCTTTCTGGTCGATGCCACTCCACAATGTGGAAACAAATAAGGGGGCACGTCGAGAGCCAACAGCCGTGACCATTTGTACAGTACTCGGGAAGAGAGCCCATGAGTTCATTATATGGTTGCCACACCACATCATCCTCATGCCTCTGAGAGTCGAGTGCATCACGGTATGCCGATACGACGTGCGTCGCATTTTGTGAAACCGAAAATGCATCGAGCCATCTGTGTAGGAAACAATAAGTTAAGATAAATGAAATTGGACAAGAATTTTATGCAAATTAATGACAAATCGAATTTCATACCTGTGTCCGAGTGGAACGTCCATAAACATATTTTTGCCATCTACAGTTCGTTGCTGAGCTCTAGAAACACGCAAGCGTCGCGGTGCTATGAATGGAAATCTGTCCCACGCCCAAAGTTGTAAAAGAATTGACGCGCCAGCAACCTCATGTGCCCCTTCGCGAGATCCGTGACACAATTCCCTGTACAAATAAGCCAAACAAGCACTCCCCCAACTATATTGTCCAGCTAGTTGGAAATCCTCCAGCAATGGTAAGAACATCAAATGTATGAATCGATTGGACTTGTCGGCGAAAAGACATCCACCGATGAGTTGTAGTATGTACGAGCGAACGTACCGTTGGACCGACTCCTCATCGCTATCATCATCTATTGCTGGTACGTGACGCTCGAGCCAATCGACCTTAAGTTTACAACCAACGACGTCATCTCCACCAAGAGTTCGTCCAAGTAGCCTCTCGCAGAAATCAGCATAGTCTGCGTCCGTCGTTCCCGTCACAGGCATACCTTCGATAGGTAATCCAAGTTGTACATGCACGTCTTGGAGTGTAATGGTGCACTCCCCACAATGTATATGAAATGTATGCGTCTCAGGGCGCCATCTCTCTACAAACGCAGTTATCAAAGCTCAATCAAGGCTGAAAAATGCTACCCGAGATATCCCATAAAACCCACTGGAACGAAGATATGGGATCATCCTAGAATGATACTGCATCGTTCGATCAACGACCCCACGTCTTCGACGTACGCGCATTGTTTCGTACACCTTGAAATGGAATGTATTAAAGTATGTTTTTGATACAGTATTGGTGTAAATTTGACGTATTGAGGAAAAACATGTTACCTCGCCCCACCAGGTTCGCGTTGATCTGTGTGTAGATTGGAGTTGCAACAGTGAGGGATCTGAAGGTCCTGGATCCATTGCAGTACAACTAAAAAGAAGGTTAGAAAAAGAAAATGAGTGTTGTACGAAACCAAACGATAAGTATTTACTAAATGTTCAAACATGTTACACACGACGAAAATGTTCAAAACCAACATATGTCCGAACTTAAGTTACTTCACACATTATAAAAAATCGACTATAGGTTCTCATTGGATGGTTGAGGTCTCCTTGGACAATTTTTTTTTGTTATGTCCCTCTAAACAACAAATACTACACCGGTTCTTCTTAGTTAGGGCTCGTTCACAGTCTCTATTTGGACATGTTGTTCTTCTATGTCCTTCTTGATGACATATCCCACATCGCAAAGGTCTTTGGACATTAGGAAGATCCATCTCGGTATGTCTTCGCGATCCCTTAGGTCTCCCTCGGCCACGTCTGCATCTTGGGTCGGGTATGATCTTCGTCCCAAAAGTCTGCCAATACTTCTCATCTGGGATGGCCTTGAATTTGTACGAGTAGCATTATGCGTACACATCCATCCTGTAGTATGGCTCGATGAACTGCGCATAGCTCACTCGAATAAACGCACATGCTGCTAACACGTGTGAGCAGGGGAAACCAAACGACTGCCATTTATTACAAGTGCACACCCGATCCTTCAAGATGACGACTTGTGTGTTGTTCCCTTTATGCATGCGGTCTCCATGTCTGCCAGTCAGCACTTCGAACTCACCAATATCTCGATTGATCAACGTGACGTGATGCCTCCTTGCGGATTTCTCATATTTCGTTAATGCTTCCATTACATGTTTCGTGTACGGTAGTCCCCTTGAGATTGCTTCATTGATTTCCTGGTTGCGTTGATCGTGGTACGCCACCAATCTGTAGTATATCATCTGAGTTAACGCCGTAATTGGCAAGAATCAAGTTCCCTTCAAGACCCCGTTAAAACACTCTGCAATTGCCGATGACACTCTAATAAGTAATAGTGGTTCGTCGAATATTTATTGTATTTTAGTGCAAAGAATAAATTGTACTTTCTACTTACCAACACCATTAGAATTCATCCATCCGTACCGCATGCCTCCGTCGTGCGCTTGCGTCCAAAGTTCTTTGGGGATGGCATTGATATATTGCAGGCATTGAGGCGTTCGTGAAGATAAGCTTGTGAAACGCTCCATGCAAGCAATAAATTTCCGGTCTTGGTGTTGAACAGCTGCTCGACCAAGCAGTACTTTCAAGGGTTCGTTTTTGAAGTGTGTGCCGAAATTACTAAGCAAGTGTCGCAAGCAATAACGGTGGTACCCTCGAGGGGGACAAAAGTCGTTGATAGGGGTGTTGACCACCTCCAAAATGTCAGGGTGACGATCAGATATAACGCAAATCCCTTCTCTATCTGTCACGTGTTTGCGCAACATCCGCAAAAACCACCCCCAAGAATCAGTTGATTCGATTTCTGCAACGGCAAATGCAACTGGTAATATGTTTCCATTTGTATCAACAGATATCGCAATCATGAGTTTCCCACTATATCTGCAATATAGGAACGTCACGTCAATTTGTAGCAGAGGCCTGCAAAACTTGAAAGCATGTATTGAAGCTTCAAATACGAAAAACACACGACGAAATTGAGGAGACGCGGTTCTAATTTCATCAGAATGCCATTGTCTGTGTGACCACTCGATTCTTGTCCCCGGACTCTTACTCCTCACAGCCGCCAAGCATCTAGGTAATTGAGCGTACGACTCATCCCAATCTCCAAACGCCCATGCAATTGCTTTCCTCTTGGCATCCCAAATTCGCTTGTAGCTGACTCCGTGACCGTATTTTGTCTTAATTATATCTAATAATGTTTTGATCGTGATACCTTGATCGGCCTTAACGACGCTTTGGATCTCTCGCGCAATCATGTTGGCGTCAAGTTGGGCATAACCGCGTTGTATGTTGGGATTAATACACATGTGCGGTACGTCTAACTGTGTTATCTCCCATAATCGTGTTTTCTTTCGGAAACATGCACGAAGACGCCACATGCACCCGTGTTGTGAAAACTTGCACTTAATCGCCCACGTAGTTGTAGTCGATTCCATGGTATTGACTATGTTTATCAACATGCCACACTTTAACCGCATGTTGTAAGTCGTTTTTATTGTCAAAACTCATCCCTATCTCCAAATCGAAGTTAGACGTGCCCCCCCCCCCAAGTTTGCTTATGGGAATGTTGGGTAGCAGTTGAATTAGCCACCTCCCAATCGATATCGTTATATCCCAGTATTGGTTGGTGAAGTTCATCGTCACTAGCTTCCTCCAACAAAATCTCTTCATCGATAGAAAATTGCTCATCATCTTCGACATGGAGCGCACCCGGAGGATCATATCTTGGATCATACGTGCAAACGTTAACGTCACCCCAAACGGCAACTGATGGAGCTTCTTCGACGTTATGTGTTTCCTCAGTAGTGTCGTTATTTTCGTCGTCGTTATCGTCATCGTCATCGTCATTATATGCATTATTCTCTTCATGTAATGGAGCTACGAACCCCTCTTGCACGACCTCAGCCTGTGGGGATTGCATACGCAGCCTTTCCATCATTAAGGCTGCGTCTGGCGTGCCGCTGCGTTCGTCAAGAACTGGCGAATGAACCGTGCAGTTTTGAATTGAGTCAACTGACTTGAATGTTAAATATATATCAACCGTTGCAGTTTTTGGTAAAGCGTCCACCGTCTCCCACATCAAATCGAAGTGTGTTGCATCATTCAACAAGACAGGAACGAAATAATGTGAGCCTCCGGGGAGGACTATCATGTGGCGATACGTCATATGAACAATATTATCCGTCGATGAGATATGGAACGCGTTACAAATGTCATCAATCATTTCACGCCCACTCGACCCAAACTTAACCCACAACACCACTAATGGCGGTGAGCTGTACGCGATGCCATTGACCCCATTAACAATGGACCCGTACGCATAGAATAGAAAAGGGATGTTTCTTTGTGACATGACCTACATAGGTTTGAAAACTTGGATGTAAAAATGTTAGAGACAAATGCACAAATTTCGTAAGGGAAATAGTTGACAATCATGTGGTTATATAGCGCAATCGAACTTTCTGATGTAGAAGATCGCAATAATAGCGCAACTACAGAGCATACTCATTCTTTCGCACTGACATTTTCTGTGTAATAACGTTCAATAACTAAACATATGAACCGTTGTTCATAAACAAAATATGAATGTCCCTATATATCATGCAAACCAAAACCTAAGCCAAATAATTTATTATGAAAATACTAAATTAACGAACTTACTTGTTTCCTCTGGTTTTCCGCCGCAACGTAATATTCCTACAATAACCTTGTATTTTCGTTATTTTAGAACACAAAAATTGTAATAACGTAATATTCTGATTTGTGAATTACTAAACTATAACTACAATAATGCTAACAAACATAAAAAGTGAAAGTGGAAACTGGTACGCGAAACTGGTTTATTGCTAAGTTCAACTGAAATGCTTAACCAAGAAAATCATAAAACTATTAATTACATAGCTAAGCAAATTAAATAACTTAACCTAAACAAAACAAAACAAAGTAAAACAAAACTAACGTAGTAAACTAAACAAACTAACTAAACAAAACAATCTTAAATAACTAAACAAACTAAACAAAACAATCCCAAATAACTAAACAAACTACCTAAACAAACTTACATAACTAAACAACCTACCTAAACAAACTTAACCGTCATAATAAACTAAACAAATTACTTTAACTAAATTAACTAACCTAAATACCAAATATAAACTAACTTTCTCAGCAAATGATATTCTAATTTGTGAATTACCGAACTATAACTACAATAATGCTAACAAACGTAAAAAGTGAAAGTGGAAACTGGTACGCGAAACTGGTATATTGTTAAGTTCAACTGAAATGCTTAACTAAGAAAATTATAAATGTATTAATTACATAACTAAGCAAATTAAATAACCTAACCTAAACAAAACAAAACAAAACAAAACAAAACAAAACTAACGTAGTAACTAAACAAAACAATATTAAATAACTAAACAAAACAATCCTAAATAACTAAACAAACTACCTAAACAAACTTAAATAACTAAACAAACTTAACCGTCTTAATAAACTAAAAAAATTACTTTAACTAAATTAACTAACCTAAATACCAAATATAAACTAAGTTAATTTCCTTAACTCACTCAACACACTAACTAAACTAAACTAACCAAACTAAATTTCCGAACCTTAACTAAGCTAAATACCTAAACTAAACATCTAACACAAACTAACTAACCAACCTTAAACAAACGTAATTAACTAAACATACCTCCTCCTTCGGTAAATTAACTAAAATACCTCAAACAAACTTAATTAACTAAACTTAATTCACTAAACTTAATTAACTAAACGTAATTAACTATACCAACTTAACTAAACTTAATTAAGTATACTAACTTAAACAAACATAATTACCTAAACTAACTTAAACAAACTCACTCTCGAAACTAACGTAAACAAACATGTACCCACTCCACAATGAAAACTAACTTAATCAAACTTAATTAACTAACAAACGTCAACTAACTTAAACAAACTTATTAAACAAACTAAACTAACATAAACATACTTAATTAACTAAACTCACTTAAACAAACTAAAATACTAACTTAATAAAACGAACTTAATCAAACTAATCAGTAACTAAACTTATTAAACAAACTAAACTAACGTAAACATACTTAATTAACTAAACTCATTTAAACAAACTCAAATTAACTTAATCAAACTAACTTAAACAATCTTATTTAACTAACTAAACTAACTTAACTATATACACATACCTCCTCCTTCTCCTACCTCCACCTCATTCGCTACGCTGGCCTTCCTCCTCCGCCGCCGCCGCTGCTCCTTCCTCCCCCGCCGCCGCCGTAGATCCCTCCTCCTCCTCCGGTGGCCGTCACCTCTGCTCTGCCTCGCCACTGGACCGCCACAAAACACCACGTTCCACGTACCCCCGCCAAGCTCGACAAACGTCTCCGCGCGCGCGCGCTCACACTCGCCCACTCTCTCCCGTTCAAACAGTCGTCCGCCCCTCCTCTCGTCATCTCTGCTGGTTCGCTCCCCCCCTCTCCTTAAGTACCCGACCCACCCCACTCTCCACAAGTAAACCCGTGACGGACCTCGTGACCTACACCACCCCCTACCCCCTACCCCTACCCCCCCTACCCCCCCCCTATACCGGTAAAACCGAAATCGACACGAGAGAATATATTCGCTACGTCGGTTTCGGGAAGATGATTGTGGGGTGCGGATAGCGCCTTTTGAGAAGGCGCTATCTGCGCCCCAAAGTCACGGGTTTCCCGGTCCACGTGGAGCCACGTGGATCGGGAAACCCCTCTTCTTTTCCCACGTGGCATATGATAGAGCCTTCGCAGAAGGCGATATCAGGATGCCACGGGTTTTCCCGGTCCACGTGGACCGGAAAAACCCTAATGTGTCCACGTGGACACTGATAGCACCTTCGCAGAAGGCGCTATCAGTGTAATGTGTCCACGTCAGTCCACGTGGACATGTCGACGTGGAGACTTACACTGATAGCGCCTTCTGCGAAGGCGCTAACAGTGTTTTACACGCCACGAGGTCAGCCACGTAGATAACGCCTTTTGAGAAGGCGCTATCCACGTGGCAAAATCAGAACAAAAATTTTTGCCACGTAGATGACGCCTTCCCAATAGGCGTTATTGCCTACTCCCCGTAAATAAAAAATTTTCACCCCTATTTCCCTCATTAAATAGTATAACATGTGTACTTTAGGAAAAAAATTCGGACTTTTGTGCACTAAAACATAACATTTACACACATAATAGAGGAATAAATATGTAGTTATCAATAACCCACATAATTATGAATGCACAATAATGAACTAGTGTTATATGCTAACCAAGGAAAATGTATTCATGGATACAAGAACTCTACTCCAAGCCTTATGAATCAACACAATAACAAGGGGAATAAAATAAATTAATTGAATAGCAAGAAAATATCACGTTGCAATGTCAAAATTGAGTCTCCCTTACTCTTCCTCTATTTATTTTACTTCAATTTAATTAATTTAATTATAAAGGGAATTGAAGTTATGTAATCAAACTATGGTGATCAATTAAACTAATTAAACTAACACAATTTAAATTCACTAATATTAAATATTACAAATTTAATTCAAATCAAATCAATAGATAACAAACATTTACACAAATATCCAGAATAATGAAACATTAACCATTTTGAATTTGAACGTATTAATTAAAGTATATAATCATACTATCATCATATTATGAAGTATTATTGAATCATTAAACCTAAATCATAATCAAGTTTGATAGCCTTTATCAAGCTATCAGTTTTCCTTATATCAATGGAAAAGCTCAAAGATAACTAACAGAAACAAACCAACACTACACTTTATGAAAACTTCTTACTTTTAAGCCAATATTATCGGAATTAGACGTATCAATAGTAAACTTAGAACAAAATTCACCCAAGACATCTAAATGGTAAAAGACGTTTTAAGTTTAAAGCATGCAAGTTTTTTTTATTGTAGTACGCAAAAACAAATCTATTGAAACCGTTAATTGACGTATAAAATTAAGTTAAAAGCATTAAGTACAAATTCTTCTTTATTATGACTACATTGCGAAACGATTTAAGTTCATGTATGGATTTTGTGTAGATTGATAAACTACTCACACACGTTCGAAATAAACGTTGCAATAAAATAAAAAAAGACATTAATGAAAAATACCTCCTAGTGAATACTTGACTCTCCAAAGCGTCATCAAAAGCAAGAACAATAAGACTAAACTAAATTCAATAAAACTAATTAATGGCTCTCAAGAGTAGTCAAGGAACACTTAATTTTGAAACCCTAAGGTCATATATATAATATTCTAAGTATTACATATCCCAAACGAACTAAAATTCCTCGTTTTAATTTAATATTCTCATGGCCGATATCAGCGAATCCTGACTAAATCCTCCTTCTCATCTAAATCGCAAGGCAAATCAGTGAAAAGTCTTTGTGGTTCACTGATTTCTGTAACGAATCCTAGTTCATTTCCTGAATAGCCAACGAATTGTTAGACTATATGTTTCCTATTTATGTAGCGAATCTTAGTGTAAACCTTGAATCCCTATGGAATCGCTGTGACTTTTTCAATTGACTAATTTTTTTTCTGTTCTTTCATTTTTTTCCTTTGTTCATATAGCCTTATTATAATACGAAATCACAAAAACAAGAGCAAACCTAGTGTAATATAGCCTTTTACATCTAAAATCACCTTAAAATATACTATAAAACACTATCTAATTATTTACTTATCAACGTCGTGGGATCAATGCTCACGGCGTGACCTATGGTGCCAAACCTAGTTTTGCCTAAATTTTTTACTTTTTGGCCAGGACTTTTAAACCTTTTTCGAGGTTCTCTACTAGTCCAAAAATCACCAAAATTTATAGATACCATCAACATACTAAAAATCTGATTCGTCAAGATTTTCATGTGATTTCGACATGTTTTGAAAGATAATCAAGTTGTTACCATGTATCTTATGGGTTTTTGAAGTATGACTTTGGTAGCGACGTAGTTAGTTACTGCTTAAGGCATGCGATTTCACGCATTTTAAGGCTGTTAGGTTGTTGAAGTTTGTAGAGCACTCAAGATTTTGCAATCTAGTTAGTATGTGGTCGTGTCGCATGTTCCTTCCACTGACCTAAAAGAACCAGGTGTCATTCACTACAGCTTGTCTATAAGGTTTCAGTAGGAAAAAAATTGATAAACCAATGATTAACTCATCGTTTGCATGATTTGATTCCACTCTCAATCCAAGTTTTTTACGTATTATTAAACTCTTTTAGTTCGATTTCAATTACTATTGCATGCTTCAAATTCTCTTAGATTAAATAGGTTAAAAAAATTAGTCATACCCATTTTCCTTAACCTAAGAATTCCTCACAGTTTCTGTGGAATCGATGCCATACTTACCTCTACTACAAATCTATAGTAATTGGTAAAATTGGGACTATTATTAGTGTGTTTAACATCGCATCAGGGCATTGAAAATAATATAAACAATAATAAGCAGATGCAATTTATTCGACATTAGCATTGTATTCGTGACTTTTTTTACATTTAAAATGTTTCATGGAAAACCAGAGTTGTCTACTCCATTGTACACATGTATACCACCTATGAAACCTTCACGATGTCCTATCGTGTAGCTTCACTAGGTGTATCCGAGTGTGGTCAAGTCTCGGAATTTTAAATGGATAGTGAGTAACTTGGTTCAATCAATTCGTACTACAGTAATAGAGTAAGGATTCCCCTTATCTATCTCTTAGCAATCCTAGAACCAATTTCCCCAATTAAACTCACTCACTTCTGAATTTATTTAAGTACAGAAAGTCAGTCACAATACAATTTTATCATATCCCAATCCATAAACTACGTGAACTAAATATACTATGTTACGTAGCATAATTTGCCAAACAACATTTAATTAGAGCATCTAACTGGCCTAGATTACCTTAATCCTTCGATAATCTAATCAGCCTTATCTTTCTTGCACTTTGTAATCAAACATAATGCCTTTAAATCATTCGATTATAACTTTATCAAAATGTTTGATCCTAAATTATCATTTTAAACCTCAAGAATTCGCTTAGATGGACTATTGAATCCCTAATATCCTTAAGAATTTTCATCGGCACCTCATATATTTTTAAGCCTATTTTGAGAAATTCGGTCTTTAAGTATCTTAAAAAACCTATGCGGTATAGTGAAATATCAAAGGACTTGTAATCCACCCAATCATTTGTTCACAAAATCTTATTATCAATAATTTATCACTTTTGTCCTAGTTTATGAAAACCAAAACCAATTCAATACTTAAACCATTATAGAACAAGCTCCAAAATAGTTTCGATTTATCAAACTTTATCACAACAGTTCAAAAGAAATTCTTAAACCACATGCTAACTTAAAACCCAATTTATACAATATAGTATATCCAAAAACATACATACATGAAGGAATAAAAGGTCAACATGTCAGATATAGTCTGGGAGTTTTTCCTTTCTCTTGTTGTTGCCCAAATCCTGTAATCACCAACATTAAAGTAAAACGATTTTAGATAAGTAAATCTCACGCTATCCAGTACACCTGTAGTGATCTAATGCATTGTTTTGCAAGAATTTAAACGGACAATAATATTGTAAGTAACAGTAAATACACAAGAAGGAAATTCATCTTGTTTTTGTTGACTGACCACAATCAAATAACGTCTTCCAAAAATGGTAGGTAAATAGTGATAATTATTTATGAGTTTGAGAAGAAATCCCTTGAGAAGTCACGCCATCGATTATACATGGAGTATGATCTTTGTCGGCATCACAAATCTTCCTGAAATCTCTTACATGTCTACAACGATCAGAGACTTCACTTGTAGACCGCCGCGGTGTTCACCTTACTACACATAACCAGTGAACGCAATAGGACCTCAAAAAAGCCTCATTCTCTTGTTCGTGAATACATAACCAATAGATTATGCAACGATAAATAGCGCAGGCAATTATATTAGAAAAACTACACATACCATGTAAAGGTTACTATGGGATTTAGTTACAATACAACAAACTTTCAATAATTTCCTTATGTTCCAAATCGGTGCCTACACGGTGTCTCAATCGCAGCCCCTACAATTTTTTTGCATCTCCAATAAGTTTTAGATTCAATTTCATAAATTTCCTTATCAACTTAATTAATTTGGTGTATTCAAGTCTCAAAAACCCCAAAAATCCTTTTTTAAACAATTTCCCAATGTTCAAATCCCTATTTCGACTTGATATACATGTTCGCTATCAAAAACTGGGTTTCCATGGCTTTTAACCCAATTCTCAAATTTTGAGTTCGATCGGGTGTTGTAGCACGCTTAACAATGTAGAACCCCGATGTAAGGTGAAAACACGGTGTAGAAGCTCCAAATTTCCAAATTTCCATTTTAATTCCAAATATATTTAATTTTATTCAATTTCCTAAATTTTAATATATTTTTTTATCTCTACAATGCAAGGCAACTCTTGCTAATTAAACGTGATGCAGCCTTGGCACCCAGCTCTTTAGAAAACGCACTTGGGCAAGCTTTCTTTTGTTTGTTTCAGCAGCAGCCTCCATGCTGAACAATATTTTATTTTATTTTTTCATGAACTTCAGCCAACCACTACTTGATTCCCATCAACCTCAACATGAATAACAAGAGTACACCATTCCCGACTCAAAACCATTAAAAATTCAATACGAAAAAAGTTTGTTTCCTCGCTTTTTCTTAAGACTGCAGTCACAGTTATTAAAGAAACTGTCACACTTTGGGAACTTGGAAATATGTCGATCCAAGCTCAACAGCTCCGGGGAAAGGATGAAAATCATTCTTTGGTATGTGGAGAAACTGAAGGGATCAAGATAACACCAAAATCGAGTGGGGAGAGTGAAGAAGATTGATCCAAACTTACCCATTTCATCTAGTTTGTTGTCCCAAACCAAAGTGTGCACTGCACTCTTGTCCACGCTCCAAACCTCACCAACATGTTCGACTTTTTGCGAGATATGGGTGTAGATGACTAACGGGTATATGCGGGGAAGGTAAAGGGAGTGAGCGAGAGTACGGTTGAGGAAGAAGAAATGATATAAATCGAGATAAAGAGGAGGTTGTGACTTGTGAGGCGTGGGGTTTGTTTCTTCTTCTTTCTTTTATTTGTAAAACCTCACCAGCCACCACCACCACTTAAGAAATCTTTAATTTCTTTATTAATTTCAAGCCCTTCTACGCCACCTCATTTTTTGTCCATAATTTCTAAAATTTGCTAAGAGCTCCCACCACTCTTTAATCTCTTCGAAATTTTATTAAAGCGTATATAAAAATCCCTATTTTGAATTAATCAAATCAAGCCACCTCAAAGCCACTTTTTGAGTCTGAGACCTTTAATGATAGGAAATTCGAACCACACACTTATGGTAATATATTCTTGTCGCGATAGGCAAAATCCCACATCGATTCATTTAGTCGAAATTTCTTGTTTTTAACTATAAACACCTCCGTTTATCACTAAACTTTAGATCAAGCTTGGAGTCAACATTATAATCACACAGGAATCAGTGTTGACTGTAAATCCATATGTCGCTGGTTCTCGGCTCCTGATTTGCGACTCACTACAAAAAAAATGTGAAATAGCATCAAAACATTGCAACAAATTGAATCTTTTGCTAAACAACAACAATTTTGCATCAGATAGAGAGTTTGACTCGGTTGACCAAATCAGTGACAGATTTGTGACAACATTTGTGACAAATTTTTTTTTGTCATTGATCTGTTGCTGATTTCTCCCGCCAATATTTTCCGCCCATTTTGTGACAGATCTCTGCGACGGATCACTCTAGAACCCGATTTGTCACTCGATCTGTAGCTAAATGTGACAGATCTGCTCTGATCGGCGACATATTTAATTTGTTTGATCTGTCGCTAATCAAACAACGATTCAAATCATTCTTGATTAGCGACAGATCGACATCGACAACATTGTCAACAACAAAAAAATGTTGTTGATCTGTCGCTAATTAGCAACAAATTAGCAATAAACAAATCAATAATGAATATCACTTTTGGCGATATGTCACTAAATTTTAAATGATTTTTTCAAACCAGGGGCTCTCCTTTTTGGATTAAAAAATTCAATATATTGTTTAATTTTAAGGTAATGTAGTAAGTTAACAAAAATCCCTTTTATATTGGTGTTTTATGTTGCAAATTGCACTTAGAACAAAAACTTGCGAATTGATTAATTAACAGTTTCCATTGATTAAGTGCAGAACCATTGATAATTAAATAGGCGGTTTCCTAAAATCGTGGCTTCTATTTTTACTTGAAAAGAACACCTTTACATAAATAAAATAAAAACCACGTTTTAAAAATTTTGGAACCCAAAAATTATTTTTTTCAAGATCTATATCTATATGTATACTATATCTATATATCTATCTATCTATTCAATATTAATGGCCAAATTGCTTAATTTCCTAATGTGCCCCTACTTTCAATTTTGTCATAGCTAGGCTAGAGCAACAAAAAAAAATTGCTTTGAAGCTACTTTAAGAAAACCCCATTTTTAATTAAAAGATATATCTCGATTGTACATGAAAACTTAAATTAATTAGTTAATCGATTAATCTTATTAAGATTAGTTTTGTATATAGTTAGCCAGATTAAGCCCAAACAAACATAATTAAGGACATTGTCGAAATTTGTACCACCAAACATATATAATGAAATTAATTGAATTGTCAAACTACACATTTCGAAATATCAACATCATCAAAACAAACCACATGTGTTTATTTATATTTAATCTTCACGGTCCTTAAGGGGTATAGCGTGCATAGTGGCAAAAAAAAATGAGCATCCATAATCTAATTATTGAGGCGGAGACATCAAGTTTAATTCTTACAACTATATTTTCTTGGTTTCTTTCGAACCATGGAGTTGGGACAGCCGATCGACTTCCATTAGATTGGATGAGCCAAATTTAAAAAATGGCTAAAAACAAATTCGGGAAGCTCTTATACGTAGTTACATCAAAATATATATATGCTTTGTATTTTGTTTTCCTTGGACTCGGAATGATCGTAAACGCATGGTCGCCTTAATTAGCTAGGCAATGTAGTTGAAATTAAAATTTTTAGTTGAAATTTAATTTTTTTTCATGAGATGTTGAAATTAAATTGAAAACATATATACATATAGATTTAATTTAAATTTTCTATTAATATTAGAAGTTTGGATAGATTAAGTTTTTTTTATTTTTTTTCGATTTCGATAATTAAAGCGCAAGAGGCGGTGGAGCTACTGATGATGTATTGCCAAAATCTCATGAAGTTGAATGAATAGTGTCACATCATTTTGGTGTGGCACTATTCACATATCATATTATTATTAATTAATTTTTATTATTTTTTGTTTTGGTAATTTTTTTTAAATTATCTTTCTAATTTTATTATTTTGAGATTGCAAATCGAATTGAATAAAAAATGATAAAAAGTTAATAGTGTAAACACGGTGTTGAATAGCAATAAATCAAAGAACAGATTGTCGGTGTCACGTAGTTCGATCAAGCAACAGATTTTGATCTGTTGCTGAACAACAACAAAACAGCAACAAATGCCACGTAGGCGGGTTAATTTCACCGATGGTCACTCAAGTTTGCAGTTTGTAACACTTTGGTCACTAAACTTTCATTTGTCCCAAATATATCACTAAACTTTACAAAACGTTTCAACAAAGTCACTCCGACCACTCTCCGATCAAAAACCCACCGGCGCTGCTGACGTGGCGCCACGTGGGATTTCATTGGAGGTCACTTAACTTGTTAAGTGATGACATGGCATGCCACATACACACCCACCCACCCCACCCCACCCCACGCTTAGTTCACCCCGCTGGTTCCCCGCGCCTCCCCACGGCGTCTCTGCCCGCCCCCACTTCTCCCCCCCTCCCCCGATCGTCTCTCCCCCACCCCCGCCGGTTCCCCCCGCGCCCCCCCCGGTGTCTCGCCCACCTCCTCCCCCGGTAGTCTCTCCCCCACCCCATTGGTTGGTTCCCCCCGGCGGCGCCCCGCCCCTCACTCCCCCCGGTAGTCTCTCCCCACCCCACACCCCCGCCGGTAGTCTCTCCCCCCCCAGCTGGTTCCCCCTCCCGGTCGTCTCGCCCCCCGGTCATCTTCTTCATCGCGCTCGTTCTCTCGTCGCGACACCTCTCTCTCGCGGAGCTTCGATCCTCGGCCTCGACCGGTTTGGCGGGGGTGGTGGTGGTGGGCGAGGCGGGCGGGGGGGAAGAGACGACCTGGGGGAGAGGGGGGGGAGACGACCTGGGCGGGGCGTACCGTGGGGGTGGGGGTGGTGGAGAGACGACCGCGGTGGGGAGTGGGGGGGGGCGAGACGACTGGGGCGGAGGGGGAGGGAGAGACGACGGGGGGGGGGGCGGCGAAGCGATGGGGAGAGATGACCGGGTGTGTTGGAGCACGAGCCGGGGTGAACTAAGAGGGGGTGGGTGGGTGTGTATGTGGCATGCCATGTCATCACTTAACAAGTTAAGTGACCTCCCATGAAATCTCACGTGGCGCCACGTCAGCAGCGCCGGTGGGTTTTTGATCGGAGAGTAGTC
The DNA here is from genome assembly GCA_039657365.1 of Stephania yunnanensis. NCBI lineage: Eukaryota > Viridiplantae > Streptophyta > Magnoliopsida > Ranunculales > Menispermaceae > Stephania > Stephania yunnanensis. The sequence continues at coordinate 30,657,444 of CM077582.1, read as the reverse complement.
GGAGTGACTTTGTTGAAACGTTTTGTAAAGTTTAGTGATATATTTGGAACAAATGAAAGTTTAGTGACCAAAGTGTTACAAACTGCAAACTTGAGTGACCATCGGTGAAATTAACCCCCACGTAGGCTGTCCACGTAGGCTAATCAACAAACTAGCAACAAACCATTTAAAAATTAATTTCTAAATGGTTTTTACAAACCATTTCCACCCTCCAAACCCATTTTTACTCCCTCCAAACCCATTTCCATTTTCACTGCCTGCGCCGGAGACCCGCCGCACCGCCGGAGACCCGCCGCACCGCCGGAGACCCGCCGCACCGCTGCGCCGTGCACCCGCCGTGCGTGGCGCCCCTCTCACCAGATCCGCCGCCCCTCTCACCAGATCCGCCGCCCACTAGCTCCGCCGGCCCTCCTGCCACCAGATCCGCCGTCGCCGCCGCTGGTTGGACGCCGCTGGTTGGACGCCGCCAGCCGCCGCTAGCCGGATCCGCGCCGCTGAACCGCCGCACCCTTCTCCCCTGCGCTGGTCGGTCCCTCGCCGCCCCTGTCGGTCCCGCGCCGCCGCTGCCGGTCCTGCGCCGCCGCTGCTGGTCCCGCGCCGCCGCTGCCGGTCCCTCGCCGCCGCTGGTCCGAGTTTCGCAGCCCTTCCGCGATCCTTGCGCCGCCATCCGCTTCGTCGAATCCCGTCGTCGCAGCTCGAAGGATATCCCCAGTCGCCGCCCTCCGCCTCATCGCCTCCGCAATCTTCGCCGCCGCTGTTTGGGCCCGCCTCCGCCGCCGCCGCTGCTCGGCTCGACTCCTCCGCCGCTGGTCGCACAAGCTTTATCTGCAGTTTGCATTTTCTTGAGAAGCTATTATGGTTATTTTAAATTATTTATGTTTTTGCTGAAATTTATATATCTATATTGTTAAATAGCAACAAATCAACGTCAATTTTTTGTAGTTAAATAGCAACAAATCAACGTCAAAACACTATGTCGCTAACAAATCAACGTAAAAACTAATTCTAACTAACTTGTATATGCTTTGGAATTAACACATATTTATATTAAAAAAATATTTGTTGAAACATAGGATCCACGTATAGCATACTCCAATTAATTTGAGATATGAGGGTTTATTGATGTTGTATAAATATGATATCAACATACTAACATTTGAATTTTATATAGCTCTCAGTTGGGGTGATTTTTCTTACCTTGGGATTGGGTTGATTGGGGTGGCACGATAGTGTGCTCATTTTCAAAATTTTATAAGTTTATATAAATGATTAAGAACATACAAATTTAAAAATAATCTAGTTATCAATATTATTGTTGCATTGATGACCAATCAACATTTTTAGTATGTGCATGCAATCTAGCTAGAACAAAAGCAAGAATAAATTAAGTCCCCAGTTGATCTTTAATTATTATCATGGTATGGTACATTTAATTTATTTATTTTTTTAATTAAGCTTTTATAATTGGGAGTGGGGCTATCTTGTTGTTGTTGTTGTTGTTGTTGTTGTTGTATTTAAAATTTTATAAGTTTATATAAATGATTAAGAACATACAAATTTAAAAATAATCTAGCTATCAATATTATTGTTGCATTGATGACCAATCAAGAGGCTATCTTGTTGTTGTTGTATTTAAAATTTTATAAGTTTATATAAATGATTAAGAACATACAAATTTAAAAATAATCTAGCTATCAATATTATTGTTGCATTGATGACCAATCAACATTTTTAGTATGTGCATGCAATCTAGCTAAAACAAAAGCAAGAATCCCCAGTTTATCTTTAATTGTTATCATGGTATGTTACATTACATTTATTTATTTTTTTATTTAAGCTTTGATAATTGGGAGTGAGGCTATCTTCTTCTTGTTGTTGTTCTTGTTGTATTTAAAATTTTATAAGTTTATATAAATGATTAAGAACATACAAATTTAAAAATAATCTAGCTATCAATATTATTGTTGCATTGATGACCAATCAACATTTTTAGTATGTGCATGCAATCTAGCTAGAACAAAAGCAAGAATCCCCAGTTTATCTTTAATTGTTATCATGGTATATTACATTACATTTTAAAGCACAACACAATTTACAAAAAATAAATTTTTTTAAATAAAAACAAAGACTATCAACCAAAAAACTTAATAAATATTTTTATTTGATTTTCACGGCCCCACTTACATTAGGGCCTATGACGTATTGAACGCGTCACACATTACATGCCCATGATGGACATGTAATTAATAATGGCCATGTAATGGCCATTGTGGATGCTCTAAGAAAAGGTGGTCAAAATAAAAATTGTTCGTTATAAATATGACATCAATCCTTTCTTCATATATAGTCGTTACAATAGAAAATTATTCATAAGCTACTAGCTTAATTATTATTATAACAACAACAACAACAATAACAATAACAACAAACTTGAATTTTTTTTTTTTAGGAAACTAAGAAACTGCTTTGAAGCCCTTACAATTTTCTGGTATTAGCGGGATACTTTGCTCGTTAGCGAAAAAATTAGAAGGATCCACCTCACTCTTCACTTCCACTAGTTTCTCAAAGTTGCTTTTGAAGTACTTCTCACCCCAAATCCTAGCTTCAGAGTATGTCGTGTTCCCATTAATCTTGTTTTGTCCCAAATCAAGATCTCTATTATTGAGATACGCAGCTCTCGGAGATTTAGAAACGTAAGGACTCATGAAGCTGTAAAATTCTCTGCTTCTTTTTATGCACATTTGAGATGTTCTTGTCCTTTCGTCTTGATTGTCATCCCAAGCCATATATGTAATGACATACATATTTCCATATCTATGTGGGAAAGCTATCTCTTTTTCTGAAATATATGTTACATTACATTTATTTATTTTTTTATTTAAGCTTTTATAATTGGGAGTGAGGCTATCTTGTTGTTGTTGTTGTTGTTGTTGTTGTTGTTGTTGTTGTTGTTGTTGTATTTAAAATTTTATAAGTTTATATAAATGATTAAGAACATCCAAATTAAAAAATTTATTACAACAACAAAGGAAAATAAAACAATTATTCCTTTCCATTTTTTCAAACTATTATACAACACTTTAGGATCGAGAAATACATGGCTCTATGAAATACTTATTAATTTATAAAAATATGCATAAATTATTGCATCTTGAATGTAAGTATGAAATTTACATGATTCTTGAAGGTAGTTAGAGGTTATTTAAGAGTATTAATTAGATTTTTTCCCATGCTCGGTTGATAAAACTTAGGATCGAGATGTCTACTAATCGAGAATGGATGTATAGTCGTATTGAAAATGACTTCACTCGACGAGAGTTCATAAACGGCGTGAACGAGTTCATCACATACGCGAAGACGCACTGCAGGACATTCGCAGCTGAGGGAAAAATTCGATGTCCATGCAACCATACGAAGTGTCGTAATCGTTCATATTATGATGTTGACACCGTAGAACTTCATATTCTTCGTCGGGGCTTTGTTCCGGGATATCACTGTTGGTCGGAACACGGGGAAGAAGATAATATGTACACTCAAAATGTGCTTGACGAACCTAGCAATACGACGATAGTTGAAGACCACGAAGGGACACAGACGGTCAATTATTGTACATCGTATCATGAAATGGTGCACAACTTGGCTGGTCCGAGTTTTAGTTGGAGCCATGCGGAACGACCAACTCCTGGAGCGGAAAATTTGTATGATATGTTGGACGCAGCAAGTCAGCCGCTATGGCAGGGACGAATTGGTATGACGAGTATGCACTTTCAGATGCATGCAGGGACGCGGGCATCGGGTGCCACCAAGTTAATGGATTTCTTAGTAAACCCACTAACAATTGACATGCAAATCTGGAAAATCAAAAAGGAAGAAGAGTGATTTAGGAGCTGGAATTCAACATTTGAGGCTCAAATTAGAAAATCAAATACAAGGTAATAATCTTCTTCATCTCGAACACCTTCAAATGAACTGAAATCGGCATGCTTTGGTGTAATTCAAATTCGATGAATGGATCACTATTTTTTGGTGAGGTCTTGGTGAATTACAAGTATAATTAGCATTTCAAAAGAGAATGATAAACTAGTTTTGAAGGAATTTGGCTTTTGGTAAATTTGATAAAAACTAGCGAATGCATGAATTTGATGATTTTGATCTGATTGGTATTGTTTCTGTTGTTTGGATAACATATTGGAGTCACCATTGAATGGAGAATGAACTTACAGGGTTAGGTTACCTAGTTGGGATGTTGGGGACAAAATTCTTGTCAAAAATCTTGTCACCCAGCGCAAATAACACGCTAACCAGACTGGCTAGTGTGCTATCTAGCCTGGATGCTTAACTATTTTTCAAAATGAAGAATAGTAGCGTGCTAGAAAGAACCCCTGGCACGCTTACTCCACCTAGCACACTACGCAGACCCATCAACATGCTAATAACAGATGAAAACTAAATTTAAATGGCTGATTTTGGGATTTTTGACTTAATATATATTTAAACACTTGTAATCAACTTAAAATTATAAAATTATACTTCAGGGACTTAGGGAACTGTAGCTCGGTATCAGGGAGCTAGTCGGGTCGAATTTGAGAGTCCCAAGGAAGACGGAAAGCGTTTTGACGTTTGTAAATCTAATGAAATAACGTCACTTAAGTATTTACTTGCTTTCATATTTTTTTCATCTATCTGGTTTAGTGTATTCCTTTTCTAATCCTTATTTACTTAAATTATCTATGTCTGTGTCACTATTTGAACGATTGGTTAAGTCTACTTCTGCTGGGTATTTTGTTGCGTGTCTATGGCACGCTAGACCATAGTATGTGTATTAGGAGTCCTCGGTGAATAACGACTCAAGCCACTTTGTCGGTATATGTGTCATTCCGTCGTGGGTCTACGCCGACCACCGAGAAGACTAGGTGATGGGCCTGATGGGATCTAGCGAGGGTATATGAAGTATGGTCTAGTCTAACCGGGACGAGCATACATGTTTGTGCTTTATTTTTATTTACGCAAGTGATGATCCATTTACAATTGTCTATTTACATTATGCATGTTTATTTAATAATATTTATTAGATTTCTTTTACTTTATCATATGAATGCTCAGTGAATTTCCTTATGATTTTACTTACTTGTGATGGCTAAATGTAGATCCTTCTACGAGTAAGAGTAATGGGATTCTTGGTGACTATCTCTGATCTTGCCCACTGTTCAGCACACTACTCGTAGGTATTTATTTTGGTATATTGCTATATTTTGGGCTTATGGGAGACTGGTAAGACGTATGTACTTGTATATATTTCCTTTTGTTGCCTTATATATACAATGTACTCTATTCTGAGTTTTTCCACAGTAGGACTGATGCTTTATAAAACCTAAGAGTTAATGAAAATTCACGTTTATGTTTACTTTAAGACTTCTGCTATGAAATACTAATTATTTACTTGCAACTGTATAAAATACAAACCACTGGCACGGCTAGGACTTGAATAAACTACAGACTATTGAACTTATAATATTTAAAGGCTTAAAGATAAGAAAAATATGAATAACAACTTAACTAGATTAATATCACACACATGGATACGAATATCGAGATATGAGATGGACGAGCAGGTGCCAAACACGTGTAGTTAGGCCAATCGGGCGAGGAGCGCACGACGCAATGACACACTGGGGCAGTCTCAGGGCGTGGGGCCACCACACATAAGATACGTGCTAATATGTTTTTATTGACATTCCTTACTTTTGAAATTCTTCGTTAATGGCTTGAAAACTAAGTTAACAGTATGAAGCCCTTAAATGAAGTTCCTTAACCATAATCTTTTATTTGTGGCTTTAAACTACAACTCAACTATCAAAGTAGACATAGTCGTAATTGTCTGCTTAACACTTAAAGAGATTTTTTCATTATTGAAAAGAAAAACATACCTAAAAGTAGACTTCTTAATTTAAAGATAATCAACAAAGTCTACGTTTGAGTAACCAGTATCTTTAAAAATATCAAACTTTTTATGAGTGAGTATGTGATCTTTCGTCCATTATAAATACTGTAAAACCTTCTTTGCAGCTCACTAATAGTCTATTCAAGGGTGACTTTGATAACATCCCAACACGCCAACAGAAAAATTGAGATTTGGTCTAGTATATCATTAATTTCAAAGTTCTAAAAGAGAGACTCTTTAATCTCATACAACATACTAAGAACACTGCTGTCAAGCAAAATAACATTATTCAAAATATGAACTTACTCCCACTGACCTTCAGATGTATGCATCGATTAATTACATTTTTCTAAGTCTGAATGATGTTACGATAACATTAACTTAATATACCATTGACAAGAAGCTTGTTTTAATTAATATAATGAATTTGTAAGTTTGCATACTATGTGTTCATTCCTTCTCCTATGAATTCATTTAGATTGATTCATATAGACTTCATCTAAACTCCCACTAAAAAAACAATGCATACATTAATTTAGTGTAATTTTAAATCTACAAGTATTGCTTTAGATCGTTTGATATTGCCTTTAGAATTATGTTTAATCTTGAAAACCCATTTACATTCAATGGATTTAAAATTTCAATGTAATTGAACGAGATTCTACACTTTATTTTAAGCCATTGATTAAATATTATCGTCCATGACATCAATCCATTTCAAGTAATCATCACTTTGATGGCTTCACCATAAGAAATTTGATCTTTAGTATTTGTTTTACATCATAATCAGATTCCTATAAGTACACCACAAGATCAGTAGGTATAATAGATTCCTTAAAATGATATTTTTGAAATACTCATTCCTGTGAATTATTAGAAGGTGTATTATCAGTGACCATAATATTTTCTTTATGAGAAACATCAGTAGGAGAAATTAATGTTTCATTAAAATTTATAGATAGTTTGACATGGTACGCAAATTAATTCTTTTGTTTTTCATATTTTGTGGATTGTCACTGCCGCTGATTTCACCATTTACAATGAACCTGACCATTCTAGGTTCAATAATCTTTATACAATGGTTAAGACATTAAATTTATTAAATTTATTTTCTTGTAAATTATAATTATTATCCTTTACTAGACAACCTCAAGCGTGTTTATGTTTTAAGGTAGGTTTCATTCTAGTTCATAACTCAAAAGAAAGTTTATGAATTGACTATGAACCATGATAAAAATATGTAGCAGTCTTTATGGCTTTGATCTATAATAACATAATGTAGAATTACTAAGCATACCCCCCACCATTTTCATTAATGTTTGGTTAAGTAGTTCAGCTACATCATTCCATTGAGGTGTATATCGGGTAGTGTTTATTGAGCACAAATACCTTGTCGTTCAAGGAGTTTATCAAATGGACAAAGACACTATTTAATTAAATCATATCTTCCATAATATTCACCAGTTCTATCAAAATATATAATGTAAATTATTATTATTTTGAATTAATTGCCTTTCAACAACAGTAATATGTACTTTTAAAGCATCAATAAATGTATAATTTAAATTATTATTATTATTTTTCTTGAAGTCTCTCATGCAACAATAAATATATTCATATTGGGAAAAATCATCAATAAAGTAACATTAATAGAGATGGAGTGTTAAATTATCCATATATGTCTATATGAATAATTCATAAGATTTGTAATATTGTGTTTTCCCTTTCTTTTGGTAAAAACACAATATATATATATATATATATATTATTCACTAAAAATTAAAAATGTATGTTACCTTTAGGTTTCCATTCCTTATCATAAGATTTTCATAAATTACTAAAATGTGGTGCATCTTTAGGTCATTCATAATGTTTTAATAATTACTATTATACATAAATATTTCATAAAATATTAGTTCATATATTACTAAAAAAAATGGTGCGCCTTTAGGGCAACCATGATATTTTAGTAATCGATAAAAAAAATCAAAAAGATGAGGTACCTTTGGGTATCCTTCATGATCGTTCTTAATTATCATTAACAGAACTAATATGCATTAAATCATGTTAATCATAATTTTATAAAAAAATGATCACCTTTGGGTTAAATCAATTTCTAGTAATTATCATAAAATCATAAGAAAATACAAAATATATGAAAATTCATATAATTTGATGTTTATTCTATTTAGTTGGATCACTTTGGTGACTAATTCAACTTCATAATATAAACAATAAATTGTTATCATAATATCAATAATAATGTATTTTCTTTTAATTATAGTTAGAGAAGTCTATATTATCAAAATTATATGCATGTCACATTAAGTGACTTCCAAATCAACTATTTTAAAAATAGACACAAAGTGTCGCTATAAATATATATAGTTAGGTCACTTTGGTGACAACTAACTTGTAAAATTAATTTGGTGACAATTTACCAAATTATATCGCATTATTGGATTTTCATGGACAGTATATAACATCATGATATGGTCATAATTAAATTGAGATATACATAGCGTTAAGATATACGCTCTATGAGGACAAATAAGTAATTTAATATAAAGTTTTAGAGGTAAAGTGGTCATATATAGAAACGAAATAATCATGATTTAAATATTGTCATTATGTGATATGAAAATAAATAAATTATTATTTATTAATCATAACATAAAGCGTAAGCAAATATAATTTGAAGGCTTAAAAACATACCAAGTAAATTCCATGAGTGATAAGTTTGCTTTTAATTAATTGAGGTATCTCGAAGTGAATCTTTATGCCTTAAGACTTTATATGATTACAAGATTCATCCAAGAGTAGCTTTAGAGCAAAACAATTCATCTTCTCAAACGGATGAGGAATTAATCACTAACGACTAGTAATTAAAAGCATACAATGCCCCACAACCACTCCAATAAGGATAGCAATACCAGAATCTGGGATGAAGCATCTATTTTCGTGCTACAACCAAGTTGGAGAATAGAAGAGGTCGGACCACTGAATGTTCTTTGAATATTCGAAGTTACAATAGAACTTGAAGGTAGTATACACACTCGGTTGAACATTTGCAAACTCAACATGTTTCAATCCCACCAAAATCACATGTTCAATATACTTTTCTTCCGGTTGGTTTATTTAATTTAGTTCCGTTTTTTTTTTTGAAGACTAACATTGGATCTGGCTTTATCTTGAGTATAGTTTCTTGAATAGTGACAACAAGTTTAATTTATGCTTCATATTACTTGGAGACTCTCATGATGATGCTTCTTTTGTATTTATCTTTGCATCCTCGATGATATTTTTCTAATGATCAAATTCATCTATAGCTGCAAGTCAATTACGTAACTGCGTTCTATACATTCTTGATGGAGGTCCTGTGACTAATAGAAGGAAGTGTTCTTGCTTACGTATATTTGATGCTAGATGTTGATTCCATATCTATTTAGTCCTCGTGGTCTCATTACAATTGCAGCAGGATAAAGATGATTTGGTGCATCATTCTAATAAGGAAAATAACTATCGATTTGGTTGTTCTGGCTATGCCCTATAAGGGAAACATTAACTTGTACTAGAGTATATTAATCTCAATAAACCCATTATATTGTAAATTACATCATACTAATATACTTAAATAAAAATTATATGCAGATCACCCAAAGATGGGTTGGCGCAGTGGTAGGGAGGGCGTTCGCTGTTGAAAGATCTCGGGTTCGAACCTTACTACTGGCGCCTTGTATCCCTGGGAGGGGACTAATTTCTTTCCGCCAATCCCTCCGAGCCGAAGGATTAGTAAGGACTCACTAAGTGCGACTGGATACCCTCGGTTCTCAAAAAAATATTATATGATGATCGAGATTAATTTGATTTATAGAGTATGGACTTATATCTTGCTAAACATCAATTTATTAAGATCAACTCAAAGTCGAACTTGATCAATAAGTGAAATACAAATAATTAGTGGAAAACTCTATTAATTTAGTAGGCTATGATACCACGTGTAAACATTCAAAACATTAAGAATTATATATCAGTTAGAAAATTACCTGCGGAAGCGATTACCTAGTTGAAATACTTTAAGCACTACATCAAAACCTTTAAGCTTTTCACATTAATACCAATTTCACATTAATACCAATTTCCATCAAATTGGTAATGGTAATGGAAGCTCAAGAGTATTTAGGTAATTTATAGGTTATATAAATTAAGTCGTAAGTTTAAGAGACCTAATGATCTTACACGTACAACCAGATGACAGTTAAGGACAGCAATCCTTTTTCTCAATTCTATTTGTTTGATGGGGTTCTAATGATCCTAATTAGACCAATAAACATCACTGAACTGATCCCCATCGATTTCCAATCAAAACCTCATGTAAACACCATGATTTCTAGTAAATTAGATGAGAAGTGGAGGAGGAAGCTGACCACAACTTAGGGTGTTCAAAATTCAGCTGAGAAATCACTTGAACTTATCCTTTAATTAATGGCCGCCACAACTTGGGGTGTTCAAAATTCAGCTGAGAAATCACTTGAACTTATCCTTTAATTAATGGCCGCCCTGAGTATATTCAATCCTCCTAACCTTTTTCTTCTTTCTCCCTTCAATCTCTAATCCTCTCTCCATTGTTTGATCGACCAAAACTCTCATTCATCTTTTGTTTCTTATCTCTCTCTACTTTGGTGTTCAAATAATGATAATGAAACCCATTTTACTTTGTAACTAAGTTATGGTCTTCCTTATGATACGTATCGCGTATCTGGAGGTTGATTTGTGGTTTTAAAGCCAAACAACTCAACCACCTATATGCTTGCCAGCTAACCTTGCAACATTTTTTTAACCTTACCTTACAACATGCATCATAGATTTTCATCAACATCCCTGCACTTATCTTAAGGTACTCTGTGGTTTATGTCAAAATAACACATTTATCTCAATTGACAGTATATCAATTTGGAGACGTGTAAGCACACATCTTGAGGCATCTCATGCCATCAACGCACTATCGTACCACACCTTTGGTTGCGCTGTGCATATCTGATGGTGATTGATGTAGTGTATTTAATGCAAAACACATTACATGTGCAATAAATGGTATGTAATTGGATTTTATTGTAAAACATCATATATACATATTACATATAACCTATAATTGGTACATACACACCAACGAGCACATTCGGACTTGTGTTTTAATATTAATCCGCATTCATAACCTATAATACATTTATTTGGTTAACACATCATACAAACACAAAGACCACGTTACAAGCTCACACACACGCTAATCTGAATAAGTCTGATTTAACCATGAGCAACACTACAACAAATTCAACTTTTGATAGAGATTTTGAATCTCTATGAAAGACTTTTCATAGAGGTTTTTGACCTCTATGAAAAGTGTTATCTTTTAAGGCGTTACCGTATCTTCAAAGCTTATATAGGGATTTCAAACCTCTATCAAGTTTAGTTATTTCATAGGGGTTTGAAACCTCTATAATATCTTCAGAGGCTTACATAGGGGTTTCAAACCCCTATCAATTGTAGTGATTTCATAGGGTTTAAAACCTCTATATATCGTCAAAGGCTTACATAAGGATTTCAAACCCCTATCAAATGTAATTTTAAAAAAATAATAGCTGAAAATGCCCAGAATTAATTTCCATTTCCATTTTAAATTGAAAATATAACAAATCTACATTCCACTCGCAATATTATTATTCCATCAAGAAATTCGCAGTGTTCTACAACCAATCAACAAAACAACAAATAGATAGCCACACATTTCTTGAAACCCGCTAAAATGATTGAAAATCAAACAAATATTGAATCTTGAATAACATCGATTCCTTCAACAAAAAGGGAAGCAAGAACCTCAAGAACATCAGTGATTCCTTCAACAGTAACAACACTAGCATATCTGGAAACAAGCATAATGGAAGCACTACCCAGCTCTCACTGATCTTAGTTGGAAAACCTGACTTGTTCCTAATAGAGAGAGACAAGAAGATTCACTACAAACAAAAAAATCATATGGGATCAAATAGGAGCTCTTCAACAAACCTTTACTTCAAAAGACCATTGATATAGAAATAACTAAGAATCTAACAAAAAATCATATTACCTTCACGTTCCCACTTATTGGAAGTTGAATAGATGCATCTTGCAATGCTTTGATAGCACCTGATAAGGAACTTGAATATTCACATTCAATAGTAGACCATTTATCCAAAAATGGCATCTGCAATAATCCAAATAATATCATGATCACAGAATTCATGTTAAAGAACCGTTAGCAATTATCTTCATTTAGTTTATAGAGGTTCACTGCGAGTTTTAGCTCGAAAAAAGTTGTTAGATATGTAACATGAAGTTCTCTTGAGTTTTATGTTTGAGCTTCCTTTCTTAGTGCTGGAATAGCCTCATAGTTATTAGTTTGTCCCAACTTATTAGTCATGAATTTTAGCAGAAAACCTGAAGATATATAAGTAGAGCAAAGCATTCAAGCATGTTAGTAAAACAAAAACATAGCAAAAAAAAGCAAATAAATTTAAATGGAGCATCCGATAATCAGAGTTTTTTGGACATAAAAACAAGAGTATACATCCACATATTATCTCAGAAACTGTGAGATGAGATTACCGGTACCATTATTGCTGAACCATACACCTCTTTGTTTCTTTGTATGCACATATTCTTTATTACTGCAATAATATTTTTCTATTTTATCATGTATTCTAAACCTCCACTCTCATCACCAATGCACTAAGCAACAATTCTTGCACTGCAAATGAAATAAAGCAACTCAATGTGTCGAAGGGATCAATCTCATTAGCTACAAGTGTGAATATCTTCCTTGCGTTTGGAAGAGAACCCCGTAATTTAGACAGTACAAACAACCAGTCCTAGTAAGGCCCTGAGCCTTCAACAGCTATGACTAATTGAGAAACTGATTTTCGTTATGCCTTGTGATCTGTTCATAGGGACCAATTTTTACATAAATAACGATAGACGAAACATTCCCTTAATTGAAGTAGCATATCCTTCTTCGATTACAAGTGCTTCAACTATCCAAAAAATTTATATGATGTTCCTAGCCGCAAGTGCAAACTAACAAACAAAGTATTAGAAAATGAGAGAAACTTAGTCCAAGAATAAAAACTAAAAATCTTACTTTGGAGAACCCTGTACCTAATTTTATATGTGGTCATGTGACGCAAGCTTTCTGAGTTTACACTGTTGTTCTGTATCAACCGACACCGATTCAAAGACCAACATAACATGGACTTAGTCCATCACAATTAGGTGATAATAGACATGAAATTGTAAGAATTTGGTCACCTAAGATGAAGGGCAGTGTCCTTAGTCCATCACCTAAATTGATTTGATATATGTAAACACTAGCTAGTGCTGCTTTTCCACTTTTTAGTTCAAAAATCGAGTTCTCAACTACCTCATTAGTCAAGCATTTACACTGAACCACAACAACACATCAAAAATGGGTGGAGCTAGGATTTCAAGCACCATTAAATTAGATCAAAAGAAATTATTATGAGAGGTCGGCTAGCGTAGATATTTTCATGAGTTACATGCAAGTTGTACAGGGCTGCAGTTCTATAGCGTAGATATTTTCAAATTTGCTTTCATTCATGAAGTCACATAATTCCCAAATTCCTCGCATTCGTACCAAAATCACAATCAAACACGCATAATTCAAATACTTGATTACCTCTCAGCCCCAAATGAAGTAGATGCCCTCACTGGTCTCTCCATCTCTAACCACGTACTCATTTGGATCTACACAACACAGCCACAATTGCAATTCAACACAAAGCCAAGGGACTGAATAGTGAATCCATCCTAATCACTGCTCAAATCAAGTATTAAATATTGTTAGACTTACATGAGAATGAGAAAAGATCGATAAAGTCTGAGGAGAGAGAGCATCAATGCGTAGGTTACCAGCGGAGGATGTTTTGTAAAGATGAAGGAATTGGAATGGAAAGAAAGCAAAAGTAAGGGATGGCAGTTATAATAATGAGGACAGATGGAGAGATGCTATGTCCATGTTACAAGCATCAACCATATGTTAGAGACACGCACGTGTATGTATAGAGAAGTAAGAGCAAAGCAAAATATATTTAAAGAAACACAAAAGTTACAAAGCTTAGTCTCATACAAAGCACTTAAAACTAGACAAAATAAGCTCATTTTCTATATACGAGCAAAAGTAACAGAAAAGAAGATATTGAAACAAATATGAAACATTGAAACTCATCAAGTTTCTAGCACCATCTATACGCTCTTCCCATCATCTACAAGCACAAAAATTTTAAATTTAGAGACACAAGATGAGTCAAAAAATAAAACTAACTGGTTGAAACGTACTTTCCTCAAGTGTTAGGTATGAAGACATGTTGTTTGGGCCATGGAATCGATTCCCCTAAAGCTTGCTCTATTGTCCTCATATAAGAGTCCTCCATATCAAAGCATTGTGGTCAATGGTTGTTTGCACATGAAAATCTCTATTTGATTTTCGTTTTTCCGAACAAATGAACATTGAAAGACATTAAAACCAATCTAAAAAGGCAAAAAGTCTTGCCTAGATAGATATTACAACCACAATGAAAAACACAAACATATGACACACAATGAGAGAAACAAATTAATTTAGTTTTAGTTCATACATAACTCAATAAATGCATATGTGATTTTAGGAAATATATGTGATCGTTCTGATAGGCGTAACTCTTAGAAAGAAAACATATAAGCGAGGAATCCAAGTTATAAAGTAAACAACAATAACTAATAAAAGTCGTATGCAAAAGAAAATCACTAACAAAATGGAGCAAGTAATCCACAATTGGCAGTACCATACATGATTTTCTTACTTTTACAAAACAAACACTAATCAAATCAAACTGGCAAGCTAAAGTTTTACATTAAAACGTCTAAATAGTAACTACTCGCATACTTGCTATTGCATCATGGTTGGTTCTTTAATCATAGAAAACATTAAGATATCAATCAAACAGACCATGATACAAATTCTATAAGAAATATAATTGAATAAGTCAATAAAACAAGTGCTATTTTAGGAAGAAGTTTGCAGATCATGGTTGGTTTCTTTACTCAATAATTTCACTATTTCGCAAGTTTGATTCTATTAGGAATGAGTAAGACACATTTGACATGAAGCTTTGCTTCTTCCAAAATAATTAGAGGTTGGTGTTTAAGATCATCGGTAGCAAAGGCTATTGGGCTAATAGTACTTGAGGCCTTTCCCTTTCCTAATATGGAGATTAATTATCAACCAAACTGTTATTTCTAGATATGCTGAGAGCACAACATAAGCATCAACTAATTAACCAACCTAGAATTTATTAAGTTTATGCATCAACATCCATTAAGAAACAATTCTAAATGAGTATATAATGAATTGAAGCACCAGAGAAAAACATATCAAGAAATTAAATGATCCAAAAAGATAAATGGCGAAACATTAATGCTTGAATTCAAACTTGAATTCACCGAAACTCAAAAATGCAATCAAAATTGTGAGAAATCGGATGAAATAACATAATTAGTTAGGGAAAATGAAGAAGTACCCATCCTCGCCTAGGGCTCCATGCAGAGACAATGAATTGGGACTGGTCAAGCTTCAAAAAAGCTCTTATTTTCTAGTGATTTCCACTTAAAACATCGAATTTCATCTCGGAATTCTACGATACCAACTCCATAAATACAAAACCAACCAAATCAACATCAAATAATAGTAAATTCAAGGAAATCATAACTTTCAAACAAGAAACAACTTCGAAGAAGCTTTAGCACAACTGAATCTAAACTACTACAACAACGAATCAGAAAACCAAACTCCAATCCACCAAAAACTCATTCGAGATTGATTTAGCACAAGATCTAAACATAATAGATCTAAAAAAGAGAGGTACAAAACTAGGGCTACTGAACGGATCGACCTTGTTGATTAGAATCAAACCTGAAGCGTCTGATCTGACGAGAGTCGCCAGAGAGATCACAAGACATGGCGACGATCGAAGAATTTGAGAGTTTGAAAATAGAGAGAGAGAGAGCAGACCTAGGGTTTTGATGGAGACGATGAGGTTTTGTTTTGGTCAAATAACAAAGACGATGAGTGTTTTGGGCATTTCACGAGTTTTGCTTTATTTCGTAAATGCCTATTCCATAGCGGTTTATTAGAACCCCTAATATTTGGGTGTTATTAAAAACCAAGATTGTTGTAGTGCAAGTGTATTTCGAGAATTTCATAAAATAATAATAATAATGATAAAATAATAAAATAGTGAACATTTGCAATTGAAACTCAAATTCGAGGTGTGATAAAGTAATGGGGTATGTTGAAAAAAACCAAGGTACATTTAGTCGCTCCGTTTTGGATTAGCGCAATGCCCGATTATTCTATCAATTAAGCTCCACATTTTCACAATTAGGTCCCTTGGGAGTTCTAACGACACATGAAAGGCCAAAAGAAGAGAAAAATGTGAGACATAGCTTAAAGATCAAGACAAAAGGTGAGACTTAGTTTAAAGATAAAGATCAAGTCAAACTGTAAGGGCCCAATGTCAAAAATAACCACATTTTAGTGAGAAAGCGGCCTATATTGTCATATACATATGGGCGCACAAAAAAAATAAAAAAAGGCCAAAACAAAACAAAACAAAACAAACACAAAAACAAAAAAAATAAAAAAAATTAAAACTTGGCCTTTAAATGGAGTCTCAGCACAAGTCTCGTAAAAATACCAACTTTTAAATTATTCCAAAAAAAACACCACTTAAAAAGAAGTTTGGAAAGTGTTCAATTTAGAAAGGCTACGATTATTCGGACCCCACTTTTTCCTCCTTTTACCCTAGTTTTGAATTTTTTTAACCCCTTTCTAAAATGGATGCCCCCGAATATAAAGAGACTTTTACTTCCCATACTCCAAGAAATTTTTTGAACCAACAGTGCTAAGAAGTAAAAATACCAAAAAGTAGACTCCCACCTTGTCCTCCGACTAACCTAACTAACTCCGGCAAGCCTTGCAAAAACTGACTCGGTAAGTTTGTTATTAAGTCGTTTACCATCATTTTTGTGGTTTTTGTTCGTCGTTTGGTGGTTTTTTACTAGTTTTTGGGTGTTTCATTTTCAATTTTTTAGGGCTGCCTCTTTGGTGGTGAGTTTCATATCGTAGCTGCCACGATGTCTCAAAAGTCTATTAAAAGAATCGAAATCAAGTAAGAAAATGTAAATTTTGCTATGTTTCATGCATTTTTATAAGTTATAGTTCACGGTCATGAATCCCATACCGTGCGGTCACACAGAACTGATTGAGAAAAATAACTTACGGTCTGTTTTGACAGCTCCACTTTGATACCTATCGGCCAGTTTTGACCAATATCCTTTATTAATTATTGGTTTATTTTGGCTTCCACCTTTGGATACCTATCGATCTATTTTGACCAACAATGTTATTTAAAATATCAATCTGTTTAGACAACCACCTCTTATTTTGAATTGAAATTTGAATTTTTGAAATTTATTCTGCTTGAATTTGTTCCTCTCTTATTTTTTGTAAGTTAATATGTGTGATACAGCTGCTACATCTAATGCTAGTACATCTGGGAGGGGGAGACCTTCTCAGACTTTACGGAGGTATTCATACCAACATTGCCACTAAAGTCTTGAGATGAAGCCCTCACTTGGGCTTAGGATATAGCTCCCAAATGTTGTTTTTATAATTATTCTGAAATCTAATCTAGCTAGTAGTGGGAAGCAAGCTAGAATGATTATTGGTTGTGATCGGACTGGGAACTATAGCCCCAAAAAGGCAAAGGGGAAGAAGAAGAATGAGAATAAAGAAAACAGGGAAGAAGATGAAGAAGAGAAGAAGGTGGTTGGCACAAAGAAATGTGGGTGTATGTTTAAGCTAAGATGCGCGCAAAAGATGATTGCTAGCATGCTAGAGTTGTGTGTGACAGGCATAAAATCGCCAACAATTTGGTAGTCAATGCATGCTAAAAAAAATTGTGGAAGACATGAGCAAGACCAATTACTACTCCCCTTAAAGATGTTCTTTCAGCCATTCATTTGGAATTAGAGGTTAAGGAGAAGAAGTACAAGACTAGAGGGCTCGACTTGAGGGCAGAGATTGTGCAAAAGTTGAGGGAAATTAGTGGGCCTGCATCCACTTCTATCACTGATATTTCAAATGAGAAAAGGAAGCGAAGTGGTCGGCAAGCAAAAAAGAAACTCGAAATGGACACACCCAAGAACTCAACAATGAAAAAAGCAATTCAAGAACCCGTAGCAAGGGAGAAAACATCAAAGAGTCCGCGGTGGGTGATAAGTTAATCTAATAGTTCACTACAAGTAAGAAACCATCCAAACAATCCATGTGACGACCCCTTCTCAAATGAGGGCATCGCCAGACCTAACCCCGTCATTAAACCCTAATCTCACCATATAGGACTTAACAAGGAATTAGTCAGACTTTTAAAAACGTCATTACTTACCCATTATTTTTCAAATAGACATTTACTTATCATTTGTCAATTCATAAATTAGAGTTAATTAAAATTTTACTTACTTAAAAGTTTCTTCAGCGGAAGTCTTAACAAATTAGTGAAAGCTTTTAATGTGATACCTAAAAGTAGTGGAAAAAATTAGAGAAATAAAGATCACATGCATGTATACATACATATAATAAATGGGGATAATTTATCATCATGTGTCTGGTCAAAGTACTAGTTTCTCAATCCATAATAAACAACCCTAAAAGTATATGAAATACACATAAAAGTAATGCATCAAAATAAAAACCAACAAAATCTAGTGTAGCAGCACTCCATTGGCTCAAAGGTAATCGTCGATCTACTCTTTGCCTGGCCTGCTACGCGATCGATATACACCCATCGTCATAAAAGGGACAAAAGTATAGGAAAGTAGAAAGTAACACAGAGACACATTTGTTCACATTCCCAAAATAGAACATGCAAGGAGATATTTTAGCTAAAAAAAATGAAACTATACGGTCAGTCAGTCGTGATCTTCATCACATTAGCCTTTCCATTATATGAGGATGAAGCTGAGCTCTACATCAATGTAAAGGTTTGAGCAGTGCTCTTTGCCTTTATAACCTTTCGCTGGTGCCAGTCACCTGCTATATATACTTACCAACAATCCCGGGTCCTAAAACCCGCGATGCCACCAAAGTTATACTTATCAACAACCCTTTGACTTATCTCCCATGTGTTGTACAAGATAATGGAGAGATCTTGATGACCCTGGAAGTTTAGTGACCCCGTATGTCAACTAGGCCTTTATCATAAAATGGTCCCATATATAAGAACTACTTTCATATTTCAAGAAGTGACATGGTTTTGGAATCCAATAAAACAATTGCATAACTAATGCACGAAGGAAATAGATTATACAATACCATAAACCACCACCTAATATCATGCTATTTCATTGACTACATGTATCAATATTCAAAAATGACATAGCACATGATTTGGAGTCAATGAAATCATTTAATTAACAATCAATACTATGAAAGCAACCTCATTAAATGAAAAAGGACAACAAATCATGACATATGGAATATAATGACAAATCAGTCTAAATGACTAGAAACGAACAAGTAAATAGGAATGAAATGTAAATAAATATCTCAATTAATTTACATACAATCCATGTAATTTCCTAAGCTATTTCAGCCTCCTAACACCTCGTATCATGTATCCGAACTCACGAGACTTTTCATTAGGTTCTTGATATAAAACTAATCCAAATAAACTGGGTTTAGATTAGGTCAAATGGGTTTATGAACCTTAACTTAAAACAACCCTTTAAGACTAAAAAATATCGAAATTTTAGTCCTGTATTACAACGCATTTTTGGGCATGAAATTGTCCAAATCTCAAGTCGTTCCTTGTACAAAATTTTTGATCTCTAACTTATTTTTGAAAAGTTTTGGTTTATGTAATTTTGATTTAAAACAAAAGCGATATCGCGATTTTACTAAACACAACGCAAACTGGAACCTAATATATCCTGCAGACTTAGAAAATTCATTTCTCCTAATCTATAGTTCAAAACTCGTGAATTTTGGTCACAAGGCAGCTAATCTAGCAAATAACCACATACTAAAAGATTAGCTCATTCGGATGAGTAATTAGGGAATTATGCCATAACGATGACCGATGGCCATGAATGTTGAAAATAAAGCATTTTAGGACGGTTACAAATTTAGTTTCAAAAATCTCGTAATGCATTTAATCACCTATTTGTATAGCACTTTTGGACACAAAAATAGTTGAACTACAAAATTTCGATAGAATAAAATTATTCCCCCTTTGAGTTAGCTTTCAAATGCCACTAGATTGGATTCATTTTGATTTAAAATGAGCAAGTTATGACAAAATTACATAGGTTGGTTCGTAATATAAATAGCAAAATTTTCATTTTGGACTTAAAACTTCAAAAATTCATATCTTTTTTATTTCAAAACAAAATTAAGAACTTCTTAATAGCTGGATTATCAGCTTGAAATGAGGAATCCAAATATATCAACCAATTTCAAAGACTTACTCATTTAACCTCTGAAAATGGCAAAAAACTAGAACTGGTTTCAATCTTAAATAAAGATATGTGTACCTAGTTTGATGAACACCTAGCTTGATCAACACCTCATACTTCAAACCCACTGATTTCTCCTTGATCTTCTCTCATTTCCTTTCTTCTCTAGCAATCTTTTCTTCTCTACTAAGCAAGCTTACTTCACTTTTAAGTTATTGAAATGAAGTTGGTTTGATTACACGAGTTGATCTCTAACTTTTTATATGAAATGAATATAGTCGATTAATAACCATAGATTCTCATGTGCACACGTATCTCGAGACTTATTTAATGATGTAGATATTGAAACATTTTCCACTTATTCAATCTAAGTAACACCGATGTGTAATTCACTTGGTGTCTAGATGTGTCAATACGTATCTATATGATCATCACGTAGCTATTGTTTTAACTTGCCAACTTAGGTACATTAAATGTATAATCAACCATAGCCACATTTAGATCACTATTCAAATTAAATTAAGCCTAAATAAACTTACCACTATGCTTCTCTACCCAGGTCCCATATCGGCACACATCTTGAGGCACGTCCCCACTCACGTGTCGACACCTATACATAAGTATAAGTGACTTAGTATTCTACACATTTATAATACAATAGGCATATACCACGAGAAATATAACATATATTTCAGCCCTCTCGCCTTGGTCACGACACGTATCTCGATGTGAGTCGTACGTCACGAGTCACTGATCCTGATTAAAAGATTAAACTAGGATTTAGAATCTCGAGCCGTGACAATTCTTCCAAACTAATGGAAATCTTGTCCTCGAAATTAAACTTAAACTAAAATTATACCTATTTGAATAGGCACAAAAATCTATCTCGTATATAGTATTCCCGCTCCCAAGTGAGCTCTGAATCTCCATGGAATTGCAACTAGACTAATACCTTCCAGATATACTTGCTTCTTAACTACTGTACCCTCTAGTCTAAGATCAATACTGGTTGCTCTTCATAAGACACATCCTAGCTCAGGTTGATATGACTTAAGTCAACTGTCGGTCTCTCCTTTGCCTTCGACTTGACTAATTGCAACATAAAAATATGGAATAATGGATGAATCCCCAACATCTGCGGATGTAACTCAAGCTTATAAGCAAACTTTCCGACCCATTTCTCGATCTTAAAAGGTCCGATGAATCTCGATGCTAACTTACCTTTAAGAACAAATATATGAAGACCCTTTCAAGGAGAAACCTTTAAATACATAAAAGCTCCCTCGTCATACATGAGATCACTGCGATAGGTGTTTGCATACTTTTTCTGCCTTTCCTAGGCTCCTCTAAGCCTATGCCAAATTTTTCGTAACTTCACTGTATGATCAACAACGATTTCACGCCCTATAATTTCCTTGTCCTCTCACTCAACCCAACAAGATAATGAGCGACACGGTCTGCCATATAAAGCCTCGAATAGTGCCATCTTAATGCTAGTTTGATAACTATTATTGTATGCAAACTCACATAATGGCAGATACTCCTCCCAATATACTCCAAACTCAAGTACGCAAGCCCAGAGCATATCTTTGAGAGTCTGAATTAACCTCTCAGTATGCCCATCAATCTAAGGGTGAAATGTTGTGCTGGACTATATGCGTGTACCATACTGCTCCTACATACTTTGCCATATCCTGGAAGTATACATAGCATTTCTATCTTACATGATAGTCAATGGTACCCCATGCAGCCTAATAATACCCTTCTCCAATAATACACTCAATTAGTCAAATGTGTAATGAGCTGCAACTGGTATGAAATGGGCAGATTTTGTCAATTTTTCCATTATCGTCTAAATAGAATCATGTCGACAGGCAGTCCTCGGCCATCCTCTCACAAAATCCATGGTTATGTCTTCCTAGTTTCATCATGGAATGAGAGGCACCTGTATCAATCCTCTAAGTCTACGATGCTCAACTTTCACCTGTTGGCAGATCACATAGTTCCTAATAATTTTCGATACGTCTGCTTTCATTCCAGGCAACAAAAAATGTCTCTTCTTTCCATGGTACATCTTGGTCCTACCTAAATAGACAGTAAAGCAAGAATGGTGTGAATCTTGAAAAATTTCATCTCTCAGCTCTGCCACTGCTAGTATCCACAATCTGTCTCTAAATCTCAGACATTGATTTGTCATCTTCATCCAGTCTGTACAATCAGTGCTCTGGGCTAACTCACTAAATCTCAAGTATAGAATGTCAGCTCTCTGACTCTCTAACACTCTCTATGTAGACATGGTCAGAAGCCTTATCTGTGCACAAATTATCACCCAAGTGTTGCTAGGAATATCTGACCAAGTCATCATCGCTGGCGCCTCGAGTAATCCATACTCACGCATCATATGACATCTAACAACCTTAGCATCTCCAATCGGTATCCTACTCAGCGCATCAACATCTATGTTAGCTTTTCCTGAATGATACTTCAGAGAAAAATCATAATCTTTCAAGAATTCCAACCATAGCACTATCTCATGTTCAGCTCTTTTTATGTGAATAAGTATTTCAAACTCTTATGATCAGTGTAGAGTGTAAAACTCTCTCCATACATATGATGTCTCCATATCTTCAAAGCAAATACTACTTCTACCAACTTTATATCACAAATGGGATAATTCTTCTTATGTATCTTCAACTGTCTTGATGCATAAGATGTTGTGCCTATGTCTTGTATCAACACACAACCTAGACTCGTATGAGAACCATCAGATATACCAGGAATCTCCATCTAGCCTTTGAAAATATAAATACTAGTGCGGTAGTCAATAATCTCTTTAGCTGAGCAAATGCCTCATCGCATTCCTCGGACCAATCAAACCCTACATGTTTTGGGACAATTTGGTTATCGGTGAAACGATCTTCATGAAATCCTTCATGAACCTGCGGTAATATCCTGCTAATCCTGAAACAATCTTGATCTTCATAACTGACGTTGGCACTGGCTAATCTATAATAGCCTAAATCTTAGCCGGATCTATAGCGATGTCTGCTGCTCCGACAGCATGTCCTAAAAACTTGACCTCGACAGCCAAAATTCACACTTGTTGAACTTTGTGTAAACTCGATGCTCTTTCAAAGTCTACAATGTTTCCTTAAGGTACTGCTCGTGATCCTCTCGAGTCCTCGAGTATATTAATATATCATCGATGAAAACTATTATGAAATGGTCAAGAAATGGCTCATTACCCGGTGGATCAAATCCATAAACATGGCAGGAGCATTAGTCGAACCAAACGGTATGGTTGTAAATTGAAAGTGTCCATATCTTATACTGAATGGTATCTTGGACCTATCCTCATCCTTGATCCTAAGTTGATGAAACCCCGATTGCAAGTTAATCTTGGAGAAATATTGCACTCCTCTTAATTGAACAAATAAGTCATCAATTCATGGTAATAGATACTTGTTTATGACTATGACCTTGTTTAACTGTTTGTAGTCAATACACAGCCTCAAAGTATCATCCTTCTTCTTTGCAAATAGGACCAGTGCTCTCCATGGCGACATAGAAGGTGTGATGAATCCCTTCTATCCCAAATCCTGTAGTTGACTCCTCAACTCCTCCAACTTTCTCAAAGCCATGTGATATGGTGGTGTAGATTTAGGTCTAGTGTCTGGTATGAACTTAATAATAAAATCTATATCTCTCGGTGGTTGTAGGCCAGGTAAGTCCTCTAGAAACATGTTTGGAAACTTACATACAATTGGAATCTCCTTAAGTTTGGGTCCCAGACTCTCTACTACTGTATATAATGATATTAGAGTCTACATTTCTCCACTAGTCGCAAGTCGACCTCTAGTGCCTTCGACTCTCGATATACTACCACTATACGTGAACATAGGACGCCTTGGGATCTCAAATATCACTATTTTACCGAAACTGTTAATATGAGCGTGATACACTGCTAACCAACCCATCCTTAACAGTGCATCAAAGTCTAAGAACTCAAGAACCTAAAGTCTGCAGGTAACTCTACCTCACATATCTTTACTAGACATCCCTCTACAAGACAATTAGGGTAAACCCTATCCCCGGCTATGGTACTTATACTCTCCTTCAGAAGCTATCGCCACATGCCACCAAACATTAAAATCTTGCTGACTGTCAAAGAAAATTGGCTTCAGTCTGATGAAATCTTTCACTAACCGAACCTATGCTATCAAGTTAGAAGATGGAGGTGTGAAAGATGTGTATATATAAACTCTCTCTATGGCTTGAGCTGTCACTATCGATATAATCTGTACGACCGGCACTGCTGTTAGTAATGTGGGAGTAGTCATAATAGTAGGGGCGGGTGTCTGTGTTGGTGGAGTAAAAGGTGACGCCATTGTGGTAATGAACTCTACCAACTGCTGTCCTTGAGCAGCTACTCTGTCATATAACCTCTTAAAATCATTAGCTGATGGAATAGAAGGCTGGCTACCATAAGCACCTATATCCCCGCTATCACATGAATCAACCATCAGTGTCTATAAGTTGATAACGAACGCGAATATGCTACTACGTAGATAACGCACATATATCTAGAAAACTAACATGTACAAATTAAAAAAAAATCTCATCTCACTTTCACTCACTTCTCAACTAATGGTCTTTAGACAAGAATCTTCTGGTTTTCCATAGCTAAAATTTATGTTTAATGGTAGTTATATTTGTTACTTATTGGAAAATTTAGGCCTTTAGCTACAAACAATAGCTTTGGTATTACAATGTAGAATAACTATATTCCACAATCCTAAGCTCTATAAACTTAGGCTCTGTAACCTAAGCTTTATAAACTTAGGCTCTAATACCACCTGAGATGAGCCCTTCATAAATTAGGGTACAGCTCGGCCTAATCCCATCATTAAGCCCTAATCTCACCACATAGGACTTAACAAAGAATTAGTCGGCCTTTCAAGAACCTCATTACTTGACCATTAATTCTCAAATAGACATTTACCTATCCTATGTCAATTCATAAATCAGAGTTAATTAAAATTTTACTTAAAATTTTATTCAGCAAAATTCTTAACAAATTAGCAAAATTTTTTAATGTTATACCTAACAATAATGGAAAAACTAGGGAAATAAGGATCACATGCATGTATACATACACTACAAAAAAACAACAAATCAGAAACGAAATTTTCTGTCTCTGATTTGCAAAAATTCCGTCTCTAATTGCAGTCAGAAACAAAACAGAGACGGAATCAATTCCGTCTCTAAAAACGTCGTTGCTAATTCAATCAGAAACGAAAATGCGATTCCGTTTCTGATTTAGAGACGGATCAGAAACGGAATAAATTCCGTTTCTGATCAGAGACGGAATTTTGTCCGTCTCTAATTCCGTTTCTGATTAGAGACGGAATAAATTCCGTTTCTGATTATTTTCGTCTCTGATCCGTTGCTAATCAGAGACGGAATTTGATCCGTTTCGATTCCTGTATCTAATCCTCGAAAATTAGAGACGGAAATAGCAACGGAATCTCTGGATTCCGTTGCTATTTCCGTCTCTAATTTTCATTTTTGTTTAGTTTTTAAAGTCTTATATATATATATATGTCTCAATCCAAGCACATTTAACCTGCCAATATATAATACAAATCATAACTAAATAATATATTGATATTGCACAGTTTATATAAACTTAACATATCCTTAAAATTATCTTCTCTCAATGTACTGTACACGAAACAAAAAAAACAATCTAAAAAGTTTCTATATCGTATATTTCTACAAAAGTAAAAGGAAAAATTGTTCTAAATGAAAAAAAAAATGAAGTGCTCCAAGATTATGTAAGTTGATTGTGCTTCAAATAATACTTGACTTCGTAGAAAGCACCTGAAAAAAGATCAAAAAGAAAAAAATCACTAAATTATACAAACAATAATAGGAATATAAACAATATTATGGGAGAACTACGTATCATCGCAAGCACAAGTGTATGAGCCAAACACAACATTAATAAAGTAATAAAGAAAAAGAAATTCATCATTATCCAGAAGGAAATGAACCCAATATGCATATAGACAAGTTTTTCAAAAAAAAAGCCTTTAATAATCATGTTTATAGCCTTTATATCATACTTGAACTCCACATATTCTACAAATGATGAATAATCATGGTATGAGAATGACATACAAGGAAATAAATAGTGATAAAAATAGGCTATTTTGGCTATAAAAATAGAAGATAGATCTGGTTGGAACTTTCAATGGGTTTCATCATTTTTTACGACTTTCGAAAGTTAACCAACACTTTTACGAGCACCTGGCATCATAAGAAAGAAGTAATGCATCCATCCATGAAAGATAAAGATACTTCACTACCTCGTTCACTTATATTAACCAAAGAGAAATGTGAAACTCAATAAGTCTATTTTTGTTTTACTATCCGAATAGATATTGATTATAAAGAAATCTCATGAGAAAGTGAGCAATGAATCTAAAGAAAAAAGAAAAACTTTGGCATTCAAAAGCTATCAGAGTTGAGCAACAATGAATCAAGAATAAACTCATAAACAAGCCAAAAAGGTGAGAGAAATATTAATTGGTACATTACCAAAGGTGAGAGAAGAACAACCAGGAGAACTCGAAAGGGCCCTTGACGAAGAAAGTATCTTTGTGCAAAGCATCCTCGAGGAGCCAAAGTGTGTTCTCGAGAAGTTGTTTCTCGCCCAAACAACTCGAAATCTAACAAAAGGAAATGCACATATTGTAAGAGAGGAGACGAATGTGATTTGGTTCCACTAATGCTTTGAGCTTGACTTACGGTATGGTTTGTAGAATTCAGGGTGTTGCTAAGTTTATAAGAAACTATAAGGTTAGGCCGAGACCGAGAATGCAAGACTTGCTCAAAACAAAAGCTAAAAACAAAAAAAGACCAGCTTGCATTAACCATGAAAGGCTTCGAGATATTTGATGTAAACAAACAAATTTCGTAAATTGGAGTGCAAGAAAGAGTATTTTGAACTAAAATCATAATATAATGGTGTGCTGTAGAAATTAGACTCATCCACATTTCCAAAGAAAGGAAGAAATAAGACTGGAGTTTGGGACAACATCTAGAGCACGAACAAATATGACCAACCTAAAATAGCTACTCAATTGAAACTACAGACATTTACGTTTTAACAACAATAGAAGAAGTTGTGTCGGCACTCTTTATACGTGATATTCATTTTCTTTCTTAGTTCTCTTACAATTCCATGGCGCTCTTCTTGTTCAGATATACATTAAAGATCCACTCTTGGTTATTGGGGATTAAAATCAAACACGGGTCATTATTGGTAGTTACCATTTAATGATTAAACTTCTAATGAAACGTCTATGATCTCAACGAGCGATATCAATTACATCTAGTGAAT
Organism: Stephania yunnanensis; assembly: GCA_039657365.1. Lineage (NCBI taxonomy): Eukaryota > Viridiplantae > Streptophyta > Magnoliopsida > Ranunculales > Menispermaceae > Stephania > Stephania yunnanensis. Next base: position 30,629,491 of record CM077582.1, on the reverse strand, counting down.
GAATCCAATGGTGGTGTGAATGAGAAAACGAGCACAACATCAGAAGAGTCGGCACTCACTGTGTCAGCAAGTCCTTGCTATAATTGTAAATCAATAAATACATGAATACATGAATACATGAATATAAAAATTGCAAAATTCAAGCATGTGTCAAGCACTAATTAAAGGGCAAATACCTGATGATGAGTCCTGAGAAGTATCTTGCAATTGGCATGAATTTCTTGAACATGAGAAAGTGCCTTAAAGAAATTTTCGCTCAAGTCTTCCTCCCTCAATGCATGTATCTACAAATTGATTATGTTCATCGTAAAAAATTGGCATACAAAATGGACAACGTACAAGCTAAAAAGCTGCGTATGATAAAATTGGGACAACAAGCACCTCCTCATTGGAAAGCTGATAGTCCCTCAGAAAGCAAGACACTATCTCTTGACGTTGAGTTGTGACCTCAAGCTCATGTTTAAGCCTTTCGAAGTAGTGCGATGATGTCTTCAAGCACTCGCACCGCAATCGCTCAACGCCTTCGCAATCCTGACAACTCATAGAGTTAACACAACAAATCTTACTCATCATGCTATGAAGTTTGTTTTGCTATTAGGACATCAAGATCCACTCGTATTAACGCCTTCATAAAATGAATGGCTCTGCATTACGGCCGTTTGCATAATTAGGTCTTGACACAGCACAAATTATCGTCTAAACGACGTTCAGATCTAGGTATCATCTAATTATTCAAGAAATTAGTGCCTACAAATTTCAGGAAGCTCAATTTTCTGATCTAGCTCCAATTCACAGTACAACGCCACACAAAAGCACCGGATCTAATCTAATTCTACGATTCCAACCAATTTCCTTCAACTCCTCACTGATTACACATTCAACTCTCCAAACCACAACAAAAATCAAATCAAATCAACACACCAGTACGAATTAACAAGTTTTCAAAGATGAACGAATCACTCACTTGTCGCAGCATTCAGCCAACGCGTTCACTTCCTCCTCCACTCGATCCTTCGCCTGCACCACCACCAACAACAACAGAGACATCCAGAGTTAAAACCTAGGATATAAGACAAGAAGAGCGCCATTTTGAATTGATTTGATCATCCAAATTGCCCAAACCTGGAAGCGCAGGCATGGCGCAGGAAGCGACGGGCTTTGGCGACTTCTCGACTTCAACCAAACACATTCGGCAATTGCCGGCGATGGAGAGGCGGCTGTGGTAGCAGAATCGAGGAATGTCGACTCCGGCGACCTCGCAAGCCAGCAAGACAGTCATTCCTTTAGGGATAGTGACAGGGAATCCGTCGACGAAGACCTCGATCGCATCTTCTGGCTTGGGAAAATGAACCCTAGCTCCGGCCAGCGGCGTCCGCGGCGGATGGATCTCGCGGCGGATGGATCTCTTGAGGCCGCAGCGCTTCCGCTGTGGCTTCGGCGTTTCGAAGCTCTGGCGTGGAGGCGATGGATCTGGAGTGGCGATTGCTAGGGTTCGCGAAGATTCGAGAAACGGAGAGGGTTGGCGATGAGGAGAAGCAGCGATTGATGGTGGAGGAGGTTCGCGAAGCTCGGAGAGCTAAAACTCCGAATCCCATCTTCTCTTTGTGCGGGCGAAGGCGTATGGAGAGCACTTTTTGATTTGTGGTCTCTCCTGCTAAAACTCAGAATCAAAACAGGTTTTGGTCGACGACGAACTTGACGAGACGAGAGTATAGAGGAGAGACGACGAAGGGATTTGGGCGTCGCCGTGGGATTTGGGGATTTCGGTGGTGGGAGAGGACGAAGGGATTTGGGCGTCGCCGTGGGATTTGGGGATTTCGGTGTGGGGGGGTGTTGGAGGGGGCTCATCAAAATCTCAAGATTTGATGCACAAATCTCGAGATTTGATGAACGGGTATAATAAAATAAAGTTTTGGTGGGAATGTTGGCGCCATTTTTTAGAGACGGAATTTAATTCCGTCTCTAATTCCGTTTCTATTTCCGTCTCTGATCCATCTCAAATCCGTCTCTGAATGTTTCCGTCTCAATTCCGTCGCTAACTTTTTAATTTAGAAACGGAAATTATTCCGTTTCTAATTCCGTTTCTGATTTAGAAACGGATCTTATTTTCGTTTCTAATTCCGTTTCTGATTTGTTGTTTTTTTGTAGTGATATATATAATAAATGGCGATAATATATCATCATGTGTTTGGTCAAGGTACTAGTCACTCAACCCATAATTAACAACCCCAAAAATATATGAAATACATATAAAAGTAATACATCAAAATCAAAACCTACAAAATCTAGTATAACACCACTCCACTGGCTCAGAAGTACTCGTAAATATTCTCTTTATTATAAAAAGGATTGTGGGTACATAAAAGTAGAAAGTAACACAGAGAAACATTTGTTCATATTCCCAAATATGTAACAAGTATCTAAAAGCATGATAATAACAACTATGCTGAAAAAAGAACATGCCAAGAGATAATTTAGTTAAACAAAATGAAGTTGAAACTCTGCTAAGTAGTAATGATTTAGGGTTGGTCTGTCGTGAACTTCATCACATCAACCTTTCCACTATATAAGGATGGAGCTGAGCTCTACATCAATGTGAAGGTCTGAGAGTGCTATTTGCCTTTATAGCCTTTCGCTAATGCTAGTCACCAATGATAAATACTTGCTAACAACCACAGGTCCCATACCTCGTGATGTCACCCAAGATATGTTTGCCAAAAACCCCAAGACTCATTTCCCGTATGCTGAGCAAGATAGTAGAGAGATCCTGATCACCCTAGAAGTCTAATGACCCCTCAATATCAATCGAAGCTCTATCATAAAATGGCCCTAAATACAATAACTACTTTCATATTTCAAGTGATATGATTTTGGAATCTAATAAAACAACTGCATAACTAATGCATAAGGAAATAGATTATACAATACCATAAACCACCACCTAATAGCATGCTATTTCATTGACTACATATATCAACATCCAAAAATGCCATAGCGCATGATTTGGAGTTAATGAAATCATTTAATCAACAATCTATACCATGAAATCAACCTCATGAATAGAAAGACAACAAGTCATGACATATGAAATACAATGGAAAATCAGTCCAAATGACTGGAAGTGAACAAGTAAATAGGAATTAAATGTAAATAAATATCTCAATCAGTTTACTCAAAATCCACGCAATTTTCTAAGCTATTCCAACCTCCCAACACCTAGTATCACATATCTAAACTCTAGAGACTCTTCCTTATGTCCTTGATTTCAAACTAATCCAAATTAATTGGGTTTAGGTCAATTCAAATGGGTAGAGGAACCTTAACCCAAAAAAACCCTTAAGACAAAACAATATTGAAATTATAGTCATGTATTACAGCACACTTTTAGGCATGAGATTGTCTAAATCTCAATGTCTTTCTTTGTATAAAGTTTTTAGTCTCTAACTTAGCTTTTTGAAAAGGCTTGGTTTGCATAATTTCGATTTAAAATGCAAGCGATATCACAATTTTACTAAACACAGCTCAAATTGGAACCTAATCTGATTAGTGGATTTCGAAAATTCATTTCTCCTAATCTATAGTTTCAAAAATTGTGACTTTTGGTTATAAGGCGACTAACATAGAATTAACCACATACTAAATGATTAGATCATTTGGATGAGTAATAAGAGAGTTATGCTATTTGTAAGTTTAGTTTCAAAAATTTCATAATGCATATATTCACCTATTTGTTGAGCACTTTTAGATATGAAAATCTTTGAACTACAAAATTCCAGTTAGGCAAAGTTGTTCCCCTTTGAGTTAGCTTTCAAATGCCACTAGATTAGGTTCATTTTGATTTAAAATGAGTAAGTTATGACCAAATTACATAGGTTGGTTCATTATACAACAAGCAAAATCTCCATTTTGGACTTAAAACTTCAAAAATTCATATCATTTTATTTCAAAACCAAATAAAGAACTTCTTAATAGCTAGATTATTAGCTTGAAATGGGGAATCTAAATATCAACCAATCTCCAATAATCGATCATCTAGCTTCTAAAAATGGCTAAAAACTAGAACTGATTTCATACTTAAATAAAAAACTTGTACCTAGTTTGATGTACACTTAGCCTGATCAACACCTCCTATTCCAAACCTACTGATTTCTCCTTAATCTTCTCTAATTTCCCTTCTTTTCCAGTAATCATTTCTTCTCTTCTAAGCAAGCTTACTTAACTCCTGAGTTACTTAAATGAAGTTGGTTTGATTACATGAGTTGATCTCTAGCTTTTTATATGAAATGGATATGGTTGATTAATAGCCATTAATTCTCATATGCACATGTATCTCGAGACCTATCTAATGATGTACATATTGACAAATTTCCCACTTACTCAATCTAAGTAACAACATGTATAACTCACTTGGTATAACGACCCAAATTAATTAAACTAGGATTAGCATTAATCTCGAGAATTAACGGTCGTAATTTGTAGTTTTTAAAATTATTATTATTATATTGCACCGCATGTTTGTATGTTGCTATCGGGCGAGTTTGTGTGATGGGTGTTTGCCTTGAAAGGTGTGCCAACGCGGGTATCGAGTAGGTGAACTATGGGTACACTAGGAAGCTCGACTAATTCACGTTAAGTTGACTAGTTAAACAAATAAAATGGGTAACGTAACCATAGACTAAGTTAGTTAAATTAAAATAATAGGCTATGATGTACCTCGAAATGTGTGCCGAAATGCAAGGCATTGAGTGTCGGGTGGTAAAGGGTTAGTGAGACCATTCATAGGTCCATATGAGGTTCTAAAAACACTAACCACATGAATTATAATGGGCCTAAGCTAAAATAATCGAATGAAATCAATCAAGGCTTATAGTTTAGTTATTTTAATTGGAAACTATAGGGTTTTTCTAGAGATTTGCATTGACACATCTAGGAACCATATAGAGTATAAATTAGTGTCACTAGGAGAAAATTAGTGGAGTGTAACTGGGCTAAGTGGCAAGAGATGTGCCATTAGATAAACCTCGGGGTACGTGAATGCATGGAGATCAATGACTAAAAATTAACAACACATTAATATATAACATTAGTCGATCGAACAACATGCAAACTAAATCATTTATACATCTTGTTGGAGATAGAGAATTCAACCACTTTGGAGGAAATCAAAGGATTAAACTTAGGTAATCTACTTCTCCATCTCCTACACTTTCAATTGAGTCCAAAATTTGGTGTTTTAATGGAAAATTAATGTAGATTAATGATGGAGGATTAGGTCACTGATTTTTTTTTGTCTTGATAAATTATAAGTATTATTGGTGTTCCAATTGAGAATCACAATTGTTTTAGCATGAATTGGTGTTTTGTAGAATTTGAGAAAAAATAGTAGATTTCATGAAATTGATTAATTTAATTTAATTGATGTTCTGAGATTGATCTAAATGATCTTTTGAAGTCACTTTGGCGTGGAAAGTATGGTTGTAGGGTTTAGTTAGCTAATTAGGGAGTTTGGGACAAAATTCTCGAGTTGAGAATTATATCACAAAGGGCAATTAGTGTGCTAACTAGACTGGTTAGTGCGCTAATCAGTCTGGGCACTTAACTATTTTTCAAAATCAAGAACAGTGGCACGCTAGACAGATCCCCTAGCGCGCTAACTTCACCTAGTGCGCTAGGTAGACCCATTAGCTCGCTAATGATAAATAAAAACTGAATTTAAGGGACTATTTTGAAATTTTTGACTTAAATACATACCCAAACACCTATAATCATATTAAATATGAAAAATTGGACTTCAAGGACTTAGGGGACCGTAGCTCAGGTATTGGGGAGCTAGTCGAGTTGGATTTCGGGAGTCCAAGGAAGTCGAAGAGCAGATTGTGATGAGTAAACCCATTGGAATGCCTCATAGAATTCATGGTTAGTTTTATCGATATCTAATTCTATGTGTGACTACTGGTGGGCACACATGGGGTTTTCTACTCCTATTTTGATTTGCATATATATTGGTTGTGGCTAAATCACTTGAACATGTTACTTATGTTTAGTGCTCGTGTCGACGACAGTAGAATATACTTATGATTGTCGAGAGGGATTTTTTGTGTTCCTTTAACTTGAAATAGCTTCTGGAGTTCATCTAGTAACTGAAGTTAGGATTTAGTCACTGTTAGTATATACGTAGTTCTCATTTAATTTTATCGGTTCCTGACTAGTTTAGGTCAGGGTTTTCTTGTGATTATATGGTTGTGTACTTATTAATGCTTTATTTCCAAGCATGTTTAGTTGGTCTGTGATGTTTATTTATTTCATGCCACTGACTTTGCTTGTCGTGTGCCGCCTACATTCATGGGAATATGATGTATTATTTCCAGGTGTTATATTTGCATGAGTCATAGATTATAAATTTTATTTCATGAATATTGTGTATTATTCTCTTAAGATTTTACTCACTGGACTTGCCACTGTATTTGTTGGGTGACCGAGTGCAGATCCTTCAACGAGCAAGAGCAAGGGCAAAGAGGTATTGGCGACTACCTTTAAGATTGTGGAGTCAGCTTGTGTGTGACTATAGTATGTATGTATTTATTTTTTTGTCAGGTTTTGGGGACCGTAGAACATTAATTACATGTATATGAAACTTTTGATATACTTATCTTGCCTTGATATATACATAGTATCTTTTGCCGGATTTTTCACTACTTAGGATTGTTAAATGTTGCATAATTTACTTCGTTTAAGACTTCCACTACAAAATGTCGTTATAACGTGATAAATCGATTAATTGGCTAATGAAGACAATAATATTTATATGGAGATTAATTAGTTAAGTTAGGCCTAAATGGAAAAGTGTAAGCAACCAGTTAGGTTGCGGGTCATCGAGGATAAACGGGCCATAACGTGGCAGGGCTTGGTGATGTGTAATGTGACATGGCGAGTCCCAAGGCAACTCGAAATTTGGGGCCGCCATACTTGGTGTCTAGATATATCAATACGTATCTCTAGGATAATCACATGGCTATTGTTTTAACTTTCTAACTTATGTACATTAAACTTACCACTATCACTTTCTACCCCGATCACGTGCCGACACGCATCTCAAGGCGTTTCTCTCGACACCTATATACAAGTAGGAGTGATATATTAATCTACATACATATAATACACTAGGCATACACCTCAACAAATATAACATATACCTCAGCCCTCTAGCCTCGGTCACAATACGTATCTCGATGTGGATCCCACATCACGGGTAACTAATCCTGATTAAAAGATTAAACTAAGATTTAGAATTTTAGGCCATGATAGTCTGCGGCAGTAAATAAAAGTGGAAGTGTTTCTTCCAACCATGATAGAGGTGGAAATGGTCGCGATAAGAGAGCTGCAATCCTATATGCCGCACCTAGGCGTTGCACGACCTGCTCCTTGGTGGCATCTGAGTATGTTAGTGAGATACCAGCACCGTGGCATCCCTACTGCCATTAGACAGTGGATATTACTACGGATGGTCATTGTAGGTATTGAGCGATAGCACATGCTCTTAGCTATGATTTGAAAGATGGTTGGAGGACGGTGATGTGATGACCCATTACCTTAAGCAAGTAATTAGTGATAATTCAAAAGCTAATTAATCCAAGTTAGACTTGTGGTTAAGCCCACTTGTATTGATTAGCGTGTACATGGATTTGCGTGTCGTTGTTGTTTGTTTGATGTGTATTAGTATTTATTGAAATTAATTGGATTTATTTTCTTATAATTGATTAATTGAAAAATTATTGGAACGCCTAATATGTAGGGTGTGGGTCAAGGATGACGCACACGAGTTGTAAGGTAGTGTGTGCGCTCGAGTGCACTCATTAGCGCGCACGGTGAAATTATTAATGCATGAATATATATATATATATATATATATATATATACGTATATATATTTATATAAAATTCTTTTGAAAATGAGTAAATAATTTATAATTGGTGGGCGCATAGTGATACATGAAGTCGAAGGGGACACGTGTAGGACATACAATAGTGTGCACGCCTGATGGTCATCGTTGGCGTGCCTGACGAAGTTTTGCGCTTGAAAATACATAGGTGAATATACATTTGTATATATATATATATATATATATATATAAATGAGTCCTAAAGTTTTAAAAAAATAAAAATACGCATTGGATTCGCCTCAAGAAACACGTATTGTGAGAGTCGAGGATGAAGTTGTACGTTGAAAATATCCACGTCTCGAGATGCATATGACCACATCACAAAGAAAATCAATGTGGTTTTAATTTTATTCTTTTATCGTCCTCGAGATTTATGCGGTACGAATCTTAAGAATATTTTAGTTTAAATCAAACTTAAGTCAGTTAAGGAGATGTGTTAGTTGATATCTATTGAATTGACCACATGATACGTGTTATGTATCTCGAGAAAGATCAAAAATAAAAATGAAACATTTGATCTACCTTGAGATTCGTGCAACACGAATCTCGAGAAAATTTCTTATTTATTTTCAACTGAACAATAATATCCTCCGTGATGAACTGAAAATTGAAAGGAGAAAGAGAAGAGAAAAACTGGGAGAGAGAGAAGAGAGGGATCGAACCATAGAGGCAATGAAGACAATAACAAAGGTGAGATGGTAATTTGTAATTGATTGTTGTCGTTGATGTTATGTTGTTCATTGCTGTGTGTTGTTTTAGTTGTTGTAATGGAGGTTGGAGATGCAGAGGCTCGGACTTCATCCAAGGAAGGAGAAAGCATGGGTGATGTCTCCCCTCCCTAAGGGTGTTTGGGGGTTAAAGTAAACCTAACCCCAACATTAAAAAAATTACAAAATAGAACATAGCTCTATTTCATTGGGGAAGAAGGGGTTGGGTGAACATGTCAGTTCGGCTCGGTTGAGCCGAACCTGGTTCGGCCCAGATCAGCCTAATCCAAAATAAAAACAAATGAAAGAAAAATCTAGAAAAAATGAGGAAAATTCTAAAAAAAATAAGGAAAAAATTCCTGAAAATAATATTTTGATAAAATAAATATAAATTGGTAAATCTCTATGAAAATAGAATATTTGGGATTTTGGGAATCGTTTTTACCTCGTAAAGTGCAAAAGGTCACATTGGCCTAAAATTCGATAAATTGTTTTAAAATTCAATTAGGACCAGTTTAAAGGTTATAATTGAATAATACTAGGCCCAAATTAATGACATTAATGCGATTTAGGTTATTTGTCAACGGGGAAAGGATTACGAATCTTAAGAATCATATAAATTGGTAAAAAGTTAGAAAAGCTCAAAACAGGTAAGTGGGACTTGTATTCTTATCAATTATGCATCGTAAAATAGTTATATTTAGTGCACGTAGTTTATGAACTAGGAAATGGGGCAATGTACCGTGACTTGAATGTGTTATTGAATTATTTTATGAGGAATTATTCAGAAAAAGGTATAACAGGCTAATCAGACTGGAGTTACGATGAAACTGATTGGTTAACTACTGACACCTTCCTTTCAGCAACCTTGAGTTACTCGGTTATTGTTTTCCTATTGTTTTACATCAAAAAGTGAACTTGGAGAAAGGTGCAACAGGGGAATTCGATTAAAGTTGACGATCGAGGTATTGGAAAGTCAACCAATACCCTTCCCTCAAATTCGTGATGCTAACCAATTGTCATTTTCCATTTAAGAGTGAGTAGCTATATGTTATACCTTGATAAACTATAGAATCGCATATGTGTGATTCTATGGGTTTCAGTATTAGGTGACAGGAGTCTACAACTCTATTTTTGGAATGTAAAAAAAATTACGAGTACAGTTGCAATTGACCATTGAACTTGCATTTTATTATATATTGTTTATATTATTTTCAATGGCTAAATAGATATGCTTTGGTTTCATATTGCTATTTAGATGATTGTTGATATGATTACGAGAATCACTTACTGAGCAAGTTGGAGCGCTCATTGCCCAAATGAACATTTCAGGTTTTTGACATGCGCTTTGACTCAGGAACGGAGAAGATTAGGAGTTTATAGTCTTCTCTAAAGTGAATGATTATCCCACTATTTATATATTGTATTGAATTATTATTTTGTAAGAAATAGGGCGGGGATATGGTTTTACAACTGAGGTTTATGCTGGTTTTAGGTATATCTTATGTTTTATAGAAAACATTTCAAAGTTCCACTACGTTTTTAGTTATTTCTTCAATATAAGATATATTGTAATTGTGATTATCATGTATGAAGGACGATTGTATTGTTACTCTAATTGAGTCTGACTAGTGTACTAGGGCTTAATTAGGGTTTTAGGCCTGGTATCGCCCAAATCGGGATAAGGGATGCTACAATTTTATATCATAGCCTACTTCAGAGTATAACCTTATTACTTGGAAACAAGTAGTAACTTTGATACAGTTTGGTATAGAAACTTATAGTTACTGGCTTTGATATACCTTGGTACCGTAACCTAAGTTTACTTACTCTAACAGCTGCCTTGAGTTACGAAGAAGCTTAGGGCGTTATTAACAATTTTTATCGATGTTTTCGGGGGTAGTGAAAGATAAGAATAATGAGATATGTTATGTGTTGTGATGTATTGTATCTATGCGATAGATATACATGTTATGTCTTTCCGAAATAAAAATATGGATTGTATCCATCGATATCTCAAGAGTTAAGAAAGTATTGAGGTTTAGGGTTTGTAGAAACCTAAATCTCAATCAATTATGTAAAAAGGAAATATGTAAGAAATATTACAAAGAGAAAAAGTAAACTCTTCTCCTATTTAATAGTATCTAAAAGTCTTTATTCTCACTGAGATTATTTGATTAATGATAGTTAGTGAAGAAGGCATTGATGAACTTGGACTTTGAGATATATATTAGGAGAATTGACATTAAAGAGTGAATAAAATAATAAATAACCTTTAGTGAAACTCGAAGGTGATGATTCACTTTGAATGAATATATATATACTAATGTCGAGACTAGTTAAATAAGATTAAAGTTCATTCAACATGGAGATTAGTGGTAAACAATGATATGAACCTAGTTGAGGTTAAATAACCACTAATTATTCATACTTCATAAGTCATTATGAAGTATTAGATTCCATATATGGTGCTATTCCATATTGGAATAATGAAAAGAAGCTTGACCGTATAGTTGTGGCGTAACCTCAAATAATGAAGGTGGGATTTTGAAACCTGTTCATCATTCTTCCCTACATTCTATCAGTGTGCGTGAGGTGGATTCGCACATACAAAAACAAAAGTAATGGTGAGTTTGATATTTTAAAAGCGTGTATGGTTTGAGTTTGAAGATGGCAGTGAGTAAGTGAGATGTTCTAATCTGATCTTTTAGACTGGAATAGTCTCAATTGGGGAGAGTGAGTTATCAATGGATTTAAAGATTTTGAGAATCCAAAGAATAGTTCATGATACTGGGAATGGATTAGCAAGCGGAATATCAAGAGGTTTGTATTAACTACTATATTTAATAAAAAATTGGGTAAATCTCTAAATTCCTATGAATGATGATTCGTAGAAATAAAGTTATCACTCGAGGTTCAAATGGTTTGAATTGGTAGGAGAATAGTATAGGTTCTTTATGAGAATTCAAGTTTGATGAACAAAGATCGTGACTCTAAAAGTTCCACAAGATTTGTTTATCATATTCTCCAATTTGATATTAAACTCATGAATTACTTAATTTTGATGCCAAACCTTTGATTAATTTCATTTTTCTTAGTGTAATATGGAAATCGTATGACTTTGAAAACTCATCTCGAGTGATGAGTTAATTTTAAACAGTCAAAGATAAATATTCATTGCCCATAGTCAATCACTCATTTGGATTTATTACATGAAATTAGTTGTTCTTATGAGTTGATTGAGATCTGGTTATCATTGATTCAAGATCAGAATTAGAACTATATGAAAATGAAGTCAAGCAATGGCTTGATTATGTTAGAAATCAAGGTGAGAACCATTGAAACTCGCTAGAGCTCATGCTCTATTCATAAATGAATAAAGAAATAGAGTTGTTGAACTCTATCAAAATATAATTATCATTATGTTATCAATGATAAGTTAAAGGGGTTGAAGATTTAGAAAGGGCACAAACAGTATTGCATTCATATGAGACATGACGAAATATTAGCTTATACCAGAGATTGCTAGTGCAAGTACTAAGCTTCAAATTAAGTCACTCAGACGCATGTTGAATGTGAATTGTGAGTTAATGGACTTGACTAAGATTGAGACACTTAAAATATTATCCTATTTTAACATATAGTGAGAAACGTAGTGTTATCTTGGAATGATTGAATGATACAAACAATGTATATAAAGATTTGTAGCATCATTGTGTTGTATGTTTGATTAATTTAAAAATAGAAATGAGTTAAAAAAAATAACGCAAGGATGCGTTGAGAGGGGATTAAAATGTAGTTTGACTGCAATAATTGCTTAATTATACCTAGATTATGAAAAGTTAGAGACTTATTCTAATACCTTCATTTAGGTAGTTGTGTGTTGACACAGTGAGGCAAAAGATTGTAATTTATATTATTATGTAGTTTAAGAAAGTTTAAGAACTATTGCAAAATAATTGTTTCGGTAGTCGTACCAAATAATTTAAGGCATCGCATGTAAAGTAAAAGCTTGAAATGTATTTCAAACGATGAATGGAATCAAAGATAACTCCTAGAGCTGAGGCTTAGGGATTATAAAATATAGGTGTAGATCGCAACTTATTTGTGAACCCATTCAATTGAATAAGTTGTGCAAGTCTATTCATTCATCGTAGGGTTTGAAATACAGATTTAACCAAGTGAAAGGGTTTGGAGAGTCTTTTAGTCATCCTTAAGATTATAGAATCTTAAAGGAAACATAAGAAGACAATTGAGAATTATTGAAACCAATGAATTAGTAAAAAATGTGAGATGAGAATTTTCGAGCTATTAGAGTTTGAAGATTATAGTTGTTAAAGTGAATGGAATTAGAGGTGAAATAAGTAACCTAAGTTTTTGAATATAATGAATTCACTCTGAGAAATCACCCCCATAAAGTAATTGATATGATTAATACTTTGAAAAGAGAAAAGAATGCGAAGTGTAATTATAATAGGAACTTCTCTGTAATATCTATTAAGAGAGATGTGTAATAATGATGATGGAGTAAAGTCATGCAGGCACATCATTAACTGGGTGGTTGGAATTGATAATTACATATTGGTTCTTTGAAGATCAAATTGAAGTTGGGCCAAAAGTTTAATTAATTGGGTAATATAGTGATTGAAAAGTCTACTTAGATTAAATTGATACGCCAAGATTTGGCTAATAAGAGTTAATATCCAGATTAAACTGTTTAGAGAAATTGTGCTGGACGCATTAGATTCAGAAATGAGATTCTAGTTAATGAAGGATTTTAGGCAAGAATTACTTCGATGATCTCATGGATCTCTTTATATTGGTTATACAAACAATATCGTATCATATTTAGGTATACGAGAAGATAATGATTGCCTGAGGTGATGATATATGTTGTTAAATTCGTAAAGAGATATGAAAGTTATCCAGTAGATTAAAATTGGATAATAAAAATACTAAAGGTTTAAGTAAATTTTTGTCTATATTTGATGATAGACGGATAACATAACATGTGGTTATATAAGGAAATTAACTAGACTTTGGCGTCAACACAGTATCATGGAACTTGTAGTTGATAGATTGACCGATGTCCACAGATCCTTGTCAGTGTGGTTATGTTATTCTTTTAATGGATCGAGCAAGATATATGTATTGGAGATGCTAGATGATATGGTGTTTCGGTATTCGATTCCCCGGATAGGGATTTGAGACTTGCTTCCAGTGGTGGAAAAAGTTATTGATATAGCTGAAAACCATTCTCAATCTTAGTTCATAATATTTTCAGTGTTGACGAAGAAATTGAGTTGTTAATCTTGGTTTTTAAGAATAAATATTTTGAGCTTGAAAGAAAATAGATTCTTTTGTGTGAGCTCTTTGATAATAAAGGTAATCTAGTAGATTACATCGTCGAATGATGAAGTTGACTATACTCTATCTTGTATATAATGAGATATAAACAAGATTGGAGTATAGCTTTTACAGAAAATGAAATAATAAAAGCTACATAGAGAGGGTATGGCAGACTGGGTAATTTATAACTACAACTAGTAAAGATAAAGATGTCGAGGAGTCAAGCATCATAGGTAATTGGAAAGTTCAAAAGACAATTTTGTTGTACTTTTGAAATCTCTTCTATGAAAGGGGTTTCTAGATTCGGATTACAATAAAGTAGTTTAAAAAGAAAAAACCACTTAAGAACGAGAGTTATACATGGAAGAGCAATTTTTATTTCTCTTCAAAACTATTGGTTACTTATAGGTTTCCTCTAATTTCGAGGAGGAAATTGTCTTGAATTGAGGAAACTGTAACGACCCATTACCTTGAACAGGTGATTAGTGCTAATTCAAAAGCTAATTAACCCAAGTTGATCTCGTCATGAAGCTCGACTTATCTCGATAAACATGTGCGTTGATTTACGTGTCATTGGTATTTGTTTGATGTGTATTCTTATTTATTTGACATTAACCGGATTTATTGGCTTATAATTGATTAATTGAAAAATTATTGGGACGCCAAATATACCGGGTGTGGGTCAAATATGACGCACATGAGTTGTACAGTAGCATGCACGCTCGAGTGTACTCATTGGTGCGCACGGCGAGATTATAAATGCATGAATATATATGCGTATATATGTTTATATATAATTGTATATATAAATATATATATATATTGAAAATGAATAATTAATTAATAATTGGTGGGTGAATAGTGATACGCGACACGCTTAAGGTGTACAATAATGTGCATGCCCGACGGTTGTCATTGGTGCATGCGACAAATTCTTAGGCGTAAAAACACATAGGTGAATATATATTTGTATATATATATATATATAGTTATATATATATAAATGAATCCTAAAGTCTAAATAAAATAAAAGTACACATGGATTTGCCTCTAGATACACGCCGCGTGAAGTCGAGGATGAATATGTTGTATGTTGAGAAATATTCACGCCTCGAGATGCGTGTGACCACATCACAAAGAAAATCAATGTGATTTTAATTTTATTATTTGGTCATCCTCGATATTTGTGAAATATGAATCACGAGAAAAGTTTAATTTAAATCAAATTTAAGTTGGTTAAGGAGATGGGTTAGTTGATAGCTATTGAATTGACTTCATGATACGTGTTATATATCTCGAGAAAAATAAAAAAATAAAAAGGAAACACTAGATCTACCTTAAGATTCATTTAACACAAATCTCGAGGAAGTTTCTTATTTATTTTCAATAGAACAATCATCTCATTTTTTTGAACCAAAAATTGAGAGGAGAAAGAGGAGAGAAATCGGGAGATAGTGGAAGGAGAGAAATCGGGAGAGAGTGGAGAGAGAGATCGAACCATTAAGGCGATGAAGACGATAATGAAGGTGAGATGGTAATTTGTTGTTGATTTTTTTCATTGATGTTGTGTTGTTCGTTGTGGTATGCTGTTGTAGTTGTTGTAATGGAGGTTGGAGATGGGGAGGCACGGACTTCGACCGAGGAAGGAGACGACATGGGAGTCGTCTCCCCTCCCCAAGGGTGTTCTGGATTTGGGGTAAACCTAACCCCAAAAATGAAAAAAAAAATTAAGAAGTAGAGCAAAGCTCTATTTCGTTGGAGAAAAAAGGGGTTGGGTGAACTGGGCCGATTCGGCTCGATTGAGCCCAAACAAAAAAAAATGAAAGAAAAGGCTAGAAAAAATGAGAAAAATCCCAAAAAATAAGGAAGAATTCCCGAAAAATAATATTTTGATAAAATAAATAAAAATTGATGAATTTATATGAAACTAAAATATTCGAGATTTTGGTCGAGACTTCATACATGGTTTTTACCTAGTAAAGTGCAAAATGATCACATTGGCTTAAAATTTAATAAATTGATTTATAATTCGATTAGGGCTGGTTTTAGGGTTCTAATTGAATAATATTGGACCCAAATTAATGAAAATTAATGTAATTTGGGTTATTGGTTGACGGGGAATGGATTATGAATCTCGAGAATCATGTAAATTCATAAAAAGTTAGAAAAGTTCGGTATAGGTAAGTGGGACTCATATTCTTATCAATTATGCATTGTAAAATAGTTATATTTGGTGCATGTAGTTTATGAACTAGGAAATGGGGCAATGTACCGTGACTTGAATGTGTTATTGAGTTGTTTTATGAGGAATTATCCAGAAAGAGGTACGCGAGTTAATCGGACTAGAGTGACGATGAAGCTGACTGGTTAGCTACCTAAATCTTCCCTTTAGCTACCTTGAGGTACCCGGTTGTTGCTTTACTATTGTTTTATATCAAAAATTGAACTTGGAGAGAGGTGCAACGAGAGAATCCAACTAAGGTTGACAACCGAGGTATAAGGAGGCCAACCAATAGCCCTTCCCTTAGATTCGTGACCCTAACCGATTACCACTTTCCATTTAAGAGTGTGTAACTACGTTATACCTCGATACACCACAAAATCAGAGATATGTGATTCTGTGGTTGTAGTCCTAGTTGACGAGAGTCTACAACTCTATTTTTAGAATGAAAAAAACATTCACGAGTACAGTTGCAATTGACCATGAACTTGCATTTCATTATGTATTGTCTATATTATTTTCAATTGCTAAATAGATATGCTTTGGTTTCATATTGCTATTCATTGATATTTAGATGATAGTTGATATGATTATGAGAATCACTTACTGAGCAAGTTGGAGCGCTCATTGCCCAAAATAACATTTCAGGCTTTTGACGTGTGCTTTGACTCAGGAATGGAGAAGATTAGAAGTTTATAGTGTTCTCCAAGGTGAATTGATTATCCCACTGTTTAGGTATATCTTATGTTTTATCAAAAAAGTTTTACGACTGAGGTTTATGTTGGTTTTAGGTATATCTTATGTTTTATCGAAAAAATTTTAAAGTTATGCTGCATTTTTAGTTATTTGTTCAATATAAGATATATTGTAATTGTGATTATCATGTATGAAGGACAGTTGTACTATTACTCTAATTGAGTCTGACATTTGTATCGGGGCTTAATTAGGGCTCAAGTCGGGTATCGCCCTAATCGGGATATGGGATGAGTGAGGAAGGAATTGGTTGAAGAGATGGACCAGAACAGTGTCATCTAAATAGATCACTTTCAGCTTGACATTGATTATGCCCGGGTCCGTAATACACTTAACACCATTAAGTGCATTGATTTTGGAGTTGGTTGGCGTACCTTTCCAGACATAGGGCTCATTGTGACCAATCGTTATAGAATGGGTGTTGTTGTCTTGTGTAATTCTAGATCCAATGTGTGGTTCCCCAAGAGAGGTTTGACACCTTCCATAGCCGATGGACGCTTTATATGGTTGTGTTTTGTTACTGGCAACCATTTTGTTAGAGTGAGTTATTTACGTTATGCATTATTTATCTCTTTTTTAAGAATTAATGTTCAATTTTGAATGCTCATATATTTAATTTTTTGTAGCTACTCGTGAGCAATGAAGCAGCCTTATCTCTAACCGCGCCACAATGGGAACTATTTGCGAAGGATCAAAATAGATAATGGTTGGTAGGTTTAAATATTTTATCGTGGAATCAACTAGTTGGTCATGTAGATACAGTAGAACTTAATGATGATTAATGCAACATGCACCCTGTGACGGCCCTAGTTCCCACAAACTGGGCTTCGCCTAGTCTAGACCTATGTGGATCCCTGGTCAACCCCCACAATATCAATGCAAGCCTAGTCAGCCTCTTTTGCTTATTAAGTATTATTTGATCGCTTATTAGAGTTATCAAGATTCGTATGTCTTAATTTAGTATGGTGCAAAGAAGCAATGAAATAATTAAAGCATCTAATTTTAAACAATTTAAAGTCGGGACAAGCCTAAATGTGAAATTCCTGTAAAATGGATCTCACGTATATCACATGACAAAAAAATCATATACATGTATCCAGTGTATCAATCAAAATCCTAAAATAAACTTACTTTTACAAAATAATGATGCTAGTAAATACATCCAATAAAAGAAAACCTACTATGTAACAAAGAAGAGGCCTGCTCCAAGAGTAGCACAAAGGTGGTCACTAAGCATCGGCTCCTTCCCCTTGCTAGATGAGGGATTCACAATTGTTGCCAAGAAAGCAACAATTCCTGTGAGTAAAGCCAGATGAGTCTCAACAGTATTTCAAGAATTCCAATGAATAAGTCAAAAGATCATGCGGGAATGTAAATAAACATGAAATAAAGTAAGTGCAATGATAAACAGGCTAATGAAATAAAAAATGATGAATGAATGCCAAAGAAACGAGTGGAAGGGTGTCTAAGCGGTCCAAATCCATCAAGTTGCGAGCTCGCGACCACAAACTTGACTTCCTAGAACTGTGGACTAAGTCCGCAAGATAAAAATGGAGAGTAGTCCATAGGGTTGTAGACGATAAACTCGAACACTACACCTGTGATTACACTCAAAGATCTAGTAAACACAGGGGCGTAAACGATAACAAGTCAAACACTGCACCTGTGAGTATCTTCCTAACACACTTAGATCCCGAGATACTTGTATAATGAGAATGGAAGTTCAAACAGGATTTAATTCAAGAATTTATCACAAAAAATTAATGAAATCAAATTGAGCATCCCGCTGGTTTTCTTACAAAGAAATAAGTCAAACAAGTGAAATTAATTACTATAGAGGCCCCTACTGATTTAACTTAAAATGCAATAAAAGTTGAGCAACAACGGCTCCCACACGCCCCGCAACACTCTTCCAATACCAACCCCTTGTCTCTTAGGTCCTTGGTATCATTTAAGGTTTTAGTTTTATATGTGTCAGAGCTTAATGAGTTACATTTACAATCATTGTGTCTCATATAGTTCAATTTATAGTCGACTTGACTATTTATAGCTTAAACACTCCATTATGCTCTTGGTATTAGCTACTAAGAGTTGTTATTGCGTGAGCAATGTAATTTGAAATATTGGTGCTTAACAGTCCCACGAATAGTCTTGCAAATCATTATAGATGTCTAATGATTCTTTTTTATTAATTCAAGACCTCATTGCGTACCTAGCTTGGCTAAAAGTGCCCGGACTTGCTTAAAGTCGTTCAACAAACTTTATCTATTGTCTTTAGGTGTTATTGAACTAATTTGAATAATTAGAGCTAATTTTGAGCTAGTATACAACATTACTTTGCAAACTAGCCCCTTAGGGACCTTTAAATAAATATTTGAAAGTTAGTTTTTCTTCAACTTGCAAAATAGCTTAAAACACAATAGAAATTTCTAAAATCCTCTGGGTTGGTTTCGTGAAGTCTATTAACTTAGAACCAAGGTTTTTGAGTGATAAAATCTCATTAATATGATCAAAAACCAAATTTGAGACTCTAAGTAAAACTTTAAGTCCTTATTTGTAAATGTTGATCTCTTATTCGAAGCATGACTTGAAAACTGAGTTAGACACATTGAGAAATCACGAAAATCAATAAAAACCTTTTCCATTATCCAATAAAAAGTTTTAAAAATTTTGGTTTAATTCCAACATCGTTTGACACCCAGAATACCTTAAGTAATTTTGCATATTTAAAACTCATTCGAAAAACTATTTAAAACACCTCGAAATAACTTGAAACTCTTAGGAAACTTTATTTATAATGTTTCAAGTTATTCTGGAGGTTTAGTTCATTTTTGGATTAGTGGATACACTTGAAAGAGGTCTCGACACCCAAACACTTTAAAAAGAATATTTTAACTGATAAATCTTATATTTCAGTCCATTTTCGACAAAGAAAATAATTTAGTTTTTTGTAAAATAATGATTATAGGTGTTATTTCTCTATCTTAACTTTCCAACAATATAAAGAACATAAAAAGGGACTTGAAACGAGAAATTTATACTTATTATACCAAGACTACACGCGGCACGCTACCTATGAAGGATTGTGCATAGACTTGAGAAAGATTTAGTTTGTCCCCTATTTTTTGTTATTTTTTCATGGAACCTTGTAAAACCCGTTAGGGCACTTCAAAACATGGAAATCTAGGCCTAACACTTTCATCAACATCAAAGTACATCACCAATGAATATTAATTTGACATTGATTAAAGAAATTCAAATACCCTAAAACTTCAAGAGCTTAAACATCATTGTCATGAACCCAATTATACTTTATCTTTCGACATTCAATTCCACTATAAATCATGATTTAAAAATGAAAAACAAGAGTTTTAAAGATCCTTTTGACAATAATTCATCCCCGTATGTTTATGTGCAAAAAAACCCTCAAGTTTTAACTAAAAATTGGCATAAACAAGAAAGAACTTAAATTGAAAATCAACAACAATGTTTGAATCGCCGAGCTAGCTTGAATTTCGTATTTGAACATCACTTTGAGAGTAAAACAAATCTAAAATCCTTTAATCTCAAAGCATTCCCAAATATTTGTCAAATTTAGAACAATGAAAAGAAAGTAAAGGTGCATAACCCTAGTTGCTCTTTTAATCTTGGTTGTTTCTCCTTATAGAGATTTAGTCCTAGAACCCCTATTGAGCCTTCAATCCTCTATAGATAGCACTTCATGTTCAAACTCTTCTTCACTTCTATGTTCAATGTTTATTTTTTGCATGTTGTAGAGAAGAAACCCCTTTTATAGCTCATGTCTTTTAGTTTCCACCATTTTATCATTTTGGACGTTGGATCTCTAGATAAATCAAAGGTTATTTATCACTTCTCACCACTTCCCTTGATGCCCACTAATTTATCATAGGATTCCTCATAGCCATGACTAAAATATTTTTGTTGAATATGGGCTCATAAAATAATCCTATACTCAGGCTTTATGATGACATTTTTCATAACATAGGCTTAAGTCTCAATAATACTTGACTTATATTATATTTATTAGTTTAGGAGATTTAATCTGGCTTAGGCTCATGATATTTCTCATGCCTTTTATGTCGTGACTTAACATAACTTACTAAGTTTTACTTAATCCTATAAGTAAATCCCAAGTCTAGTCAAGATATTGACTTATCACATACACCCACATGTCACACACATCCCGAAGAGCCTCTCTCAAAATTGAAGAAAAAAAAATAAATATCTCGTATATTTTAGAAAGATAGATAATACAAGAAATCAAGCAAAAATAGAATATCTCGGGTTGTTACACACTTCTTTTTGATAATGCATGTGCGAGGTTTCTTTTTGTTAATACATATATGTGTAAATGGATGTATAGAAGACGCAAACGTTGTCATATTTTCTGCTTTAAATTACTTGTTATGTTTTTGGTGAATATGGATGAGTTTTTTTTGGCGGCATCTCTTTTTACAAGTGATATGATGTTTGTATTGATGACTTGATGAACTCGAATGTATAGGAACCTATTTTATTGGGAACGCAAAACATGCAAAATGTGTTGTAGCCTATTTGGATAAGTTTGATGCGGAAATTTGATGTCTATGTGTCCATTCCAAATACGTATCGATCAAGCAAAACCAAGATACACCAAATACCTATCAGTTACGATGTACCATTAGATGCTTAAGGACAACGGCTATTACCTGTCGATAGACTGTATATACCCCACAACTCTACTCCTATAACCCTGCTTCTAACTGATGACTAAAGTTGACGGTATCATCAATCACCTAGAGCTGCAAACCTAAAAACCCAATGTACTATTCAACCGCCACATTTGAAAGGCTAACGACACATCTTGGTCGCTGATAACGCGTACTCCACAAACTTACTTCATATACCCCACACCAAAATATGTAACGCAAACTAAAATGACCCCTACCCCGACCTAGGGTCTGGTTGCCTTGCCCAAACTGTTACCCAAACCCAATATCTGAACCAAGCCCGAATAACAGCTTGCCACGCCTAATTCAACCTGTAGAACTACATAACTGTACATATGAAACAATGATTGCAGAATTTAAAAGTAAAAAGGGTCCATATGTTAAGCAAATAATTCTAAACATTCAAGTATCCTTAAGTAACTGCAAACGTATACAACCATGGTACTAAGTCAATAGGTCTCGAGGTTTAGAATCTACCCTATTAAGTATTTAATACAACCCATATTTAGATGTTTTGAATATCGATAATATAAATAGCATGCAAAGTTCACATCAAAAGCAAAACTCTACATTATTGCCTTCCCTTTATCCAGCGATAGTATTGATGAAGACGGACCTGGAGAGTAAGTGGGGTGAGCTAAAAGAACCAACAGAGCCCAGTAAATGCGAAAAACTCGCTCATACATCAAACACGCAAGTACTACTTAATAAAGATGCAAGAGCTAACATGGAGTTGAAATCAAGTCATTGAGCATTTAGTAGAAAACATGGAAAATAAGATTCATATCTATAATTAAATGTAAACCATCCATTTTATTCACCTAATAAAAGTTCCAAGATGCATTTAAGCCATACTAGCAAAAGGTTTGAAAATCATAAATAAAATTAAAGCATTCATGCATAGGGGCCTCAAGAGATATACCATAAAGAATAATAATATTTATAAGTCATTGGTCTATTTAATGCATACTAGTTATTGACTTGATTCAGGTGATCGATTCCCTTACTCTTGAGGTGATGAAGATCACTAGTGAACACAATGGCCGTTGTGTCCCCTCAATGTTCTAAATCAAACCGATAGTATGTTTATCCAAGCCGTCATTAATATGTGCACCAAGATCGCTTAGAGTTTTCATAAAACGTTTACCGCAACTCAAGTCCTTGATAATTTAGCCCCATCTCCTTAGCCAGGAGGGGTAATTCCAATTCTTTACCCAAGAATAGGTAATTCCATCTCCTTGCCCAAGAGAAGTAATCCTTTTTTTTGTGCAACACAGATACAACCATAGATAAGTAAATCAAGTCAATAGCATAATGCAACCCTTTCCCAAGTCTTGAGTTCAAATCATGAATCTTAATTATCTGATAACATGCCATATTTGATACTTGAGCGAAGCCGCCCACTTACCACGACTCGTCGCGATATCTGCTCTCGATCTTTGCGCGCGCGAGGTTCTTTATGAATCGTTTCACGAATCTATAAAATTTAAGACTCATTCGCATTAATAAGCAGTTCTCATTTCAAAGTTACTCAATTTCCAATTTATTAGCAAATTGCTTTGGGTCCACTAGTATGGGTCCCGCAGGTTTCGCGTTGTCGAGAACCCTCGTCGAGGAGTAATTGTGCGCCCCGAAGTCCACAAATTTTGTTTCTATTTATTTTATTCTATCTATTTTTATTATATACATCTTATATTATTATATTATATATAGAATGTTATAGTTTATTTTATTATTATATTTTATATTTTATATTTTATATTTTTTTGAATCCAGGGGCAAAAATGGCCCTTGGTTGGGGGTGGCCGGGGTCAAAATGACCCCTGACCTCCCCCTTCCGTGCTCACTGCCTAATGGCAGTGAGCAAGGGCTCACATTGGGTGGCGGCGGTCCACCGCCGCCACTCTACGCCAGCGGCGGTGGGTCCGCCGCCCTTCTCTGGCGGTGCCGACGACGTCGTTCCCTTGGGGTTCTTTACCAAAATCTCACCCATTAAAATCAAAAGGAGGAAAAATATGTTTTCCATCATTATTGAAACAAATGAAAGTTTGTAAATTTAATGAGATAAGAAAGGAAACGGTATAGAGGGTCAATGGATGTCTCCTTGGTTTCGCACCACCACGATTCCCCAAACAAGTCAAAACTCCTTTTTCTCTCTCAATTTTTTTGTGTGCATAAATGAGGCTAGGGTTTACAATAAGTTTATATAGTGGGACCAATTTTATTTAATGTTTATGAAATTACTAAATTACCCCTAGGATTGGTGTTTTCTATTTTTTAGTTGTCACAACATCCCCAATTTTAAGAACTTTCATCCTCGAAAGTAAAAGTAAAGTACACTGGTATCCTGACGATTCCATTCGTAACAATTTCTTTTACGTTTTTCTTTATTGATGCAAATCCGCACCTAGGAAAATTTACTTGTACCCTGCGTGAGATAATATTTGCCCTTACCCTTAACTCCAACATCCTGACTTTCTTATTTTTCATCCTACCGATGAGGCGTATCTCCTATAGGTCTTAATATAGTCATTAAAGTTTAGCTACCCGCCAAGTCTTCGTATCATCATGCGTATCTAGGTATTCCCTGGTACCCTCCACTGAAATCGCAATGGATGCCTAAGCCATTCAACCAGAAAGTATTTTAAAACCTACCGAGATGTGATTTGGTGTCTATCCGTGTCATAAATATCTCTGCATATTCGACAATAAAACCATATTGCCAACTGGCAGTAGGAATTAGGATAGCTACTTGTTATAGTATGAGCACTAGTACACAAACTATATCGCTATCTCAGTTACATATCAATGAACGATTTTTCATGTCCGTGTTACTCATTTGTGAAGTCTACAAATGAGTATATCAAATATTCCTTTCGAGAATAATACCTTAACATCAATGTTAATATACATTTTTCGGCATTTATTGTTGCATGTTTTATATTTTGAGTTAACTCTCACGATTCTGGATGACCGTTTTAAATTCATTTGGCTTATTCACATTTACATTCAATGAACAAACGCCTTTTGTCACCTTTCTAAGCTAACTCTTTAACTCTTCCAACGTGTTTAAAACTTTCTCTCATTAAGAAATAAATAGTCTTAACTTTTATATGTTACATTTGAAAGTCACTATCTCTTTTGGATTTGCAATCCGTTTTACCACCATTATTTATTCTTCATTTTCAACAAAAAAAAGTTAACCCTATATAAGGATTCCCAATTTTAAGGATTATGTCATCATGACTTAGATTAGGTGAAACTAGTTACATTATTTATTTCTCAATTTCAATTATTTTGTTCAACTGTCAATTTATGAACTGGATTAGGTTCCATATGACCCGACAATTATCAACCCCCGTGTTTAACATCGTACAATCATACCAAGACTATATTTTTGGTTTGGTATCCTCAATTTCTGTAATCTATCTATCATTGACTTCATTATCATTTGACTCATATTACTAGTTGTAAGGTATGCTCTCCAAGTCGTACTAACTTGGTTCATTTATATTTTGTAGTACAGTCAAGTAAAGCATATTTATTTCGAAAGAAGGTGAAACGTTTTGCTATCCCTAATTTTAGTAACTTGGTTATCCTCGATGCGCCACCCTCCATGATGTGTATCTATTTTTAAGTCAAAATTAATAGATCTACTTATATTGATGTGTAATGCACTTAATGCTCATTTTTTAACGCATTCTTAGTTTGAAGAATCCCCAATTTTGTATTCTACCCTCTATGAGATCATACAATTTCGTCGACGATAGTATTATTTTTATATTTTATTTTATTTTATTTTTGTCGAGTTTTGCTTTGGCTTTCCGAACCTATTGTACCAACTTTTGATTTCCTATTAACAATAACATGATGGATTTCAAATTAAAATAATGTATGTTGATTTCATTATCAAAATCAAAGCCCGTAGTTGTAACTACCCATTGTAGGGTCTCCCATTCATGCTCAGCTACTACATGGAATCCTCATTGGGCAATTTGAGCTACACTCCTATCAGATAGTGGTGGGTTAGGACATCTGCTCTTATAATGTCATGTTTCCCCATACTGGAAACATATTATATGCGACTTCTGGTAATTCGAAGGTGGTTATGTGATACTCGCAGATGCACTCGGCCTCGGTCCCCTGCCCTCGCTTTTCTACGGCTGCTGCGACGTACGGGGTGGCCTAAATGTCACACTTTGAGTAGTCGTATTAGTAGGGACATGTGTATGTGCAGCAATCATAAAGGGAGTGTATGTCGCCCTTGAAGCTATACCTGAACATTCACGTCTACCAGAAAACTCTTCAAACTTTGGTTTCTTGAAATTGACATCCTGATTGTTCCGATAACCCCCAAAGCTACGTTTACCGTGACCATACTGATTAGATTCTGCTTGAAACTGCATGAAACCCCCATGAAGTGATGCCTCACACTTAAGTGCTTGTTGGTGTGCCTGGTGATAAGTCTAAGATCCAGACGCCGCTACCATAGCACTAATATCTGGTCTCAGTCCATCAATAAGTCTTCTTTTAAAAATTCTATATGTTGGGACATACTCGTGTGCAAACTCTAACAACTCATTGAACTTCGATCCATACTCGGCCACTGACATATCGCCCTATACTAAGGCAAGGAACTCTCGAATTTTTGCATCCTTCACTGGCTCTGGAAACCATTCTTCATAAGACAGACGCTTAAACTAGAGCCAATTCATATTAATTCCATGTGTCCTCTCTATAGTCATCCACCACTCATGTGTCTTGTGTTCTAACAAAAACGTCACCAGCGGTACTATGGTCCACTCATCAATATTCAGAGTTCTCATCCTCTTCTCCATATATAATATCCAAGCCTCTGCTTTAATAGGATCATGCTCTCCATAAAAATGTGGCACGTCATATTTTATAAATTCTTTCTGTAACTTGCCCATCAGGCAAGCCTCTAGATCTCCATCGACTATAGGTACGGCCGCTGCAACTGCACCCGTAGTAGAATCGACCCCTTTTTCCATAGGATGATCTTCTTGTATAGGCGCCAATGAAGGATTAGGTCCATACCTCTCAGGTGTTCGCTCTGCCACCCCAGTGTTTCTTTGCTGCATTAACTCCAGTATTCGTGCCGTATTCCTTTCCTATGATTGCGCCATGTCCGCCAACCTTTGGTCTTGAGCAGATCTTATGTCGTGAATGGCCTTCTAATACATTTCGGCCATAATAGTCATGCGCTGCTCCATTTAAGCATGCCAATTTCTCTCATCCCTATCCGTTGTTTCCCTTAAATTGTAGGAGTTTCTGGCTTGATCCCTCATGATGCAGCTATAGAGCAAACAAGAGTGAATTAGTCCTACATACCAAGAGAGTATGTAAAATATCTAAACGCGATAGATATTATAATATAAAGCAAATAAAATTATTCAAGCGTTTTGTTCAAGTTTATCAATCCTTTCCCATCATAAGATTGATCATTTATTCTCATTAATTCAACTTAAACCAATGTCCCATACCATTGGTTGGTTCAACTTAGCTTTGACATTCAAAACACAAAGGCTCTACAAACTTACGTTCTTTTCTAACCTATCGTTCCCCTAGATTTTAATCCGTACGCTCTGATACCAACTGAAACGACCCTCCCCCTGGTTGGGTCGCCTAGCCCAAACCATTACACAAGCCCGATATCTGAACCAGACCTAAATAACGGCTTGGCACGCCTAATTCAACCTACAGAACTACACAACTGTACATATGAAACAATGATTGCAGAATTTAAAACTAAAATGGGTCCATATGTTAAGCAAATAATTCTAAACAAATGTGTTCAAGTATCCCTAAGTAACTGCAAACGTATACAACCATGGTACTAAGTCAACAGGTCTCGAGGTTTAGAATCTACCCCATTAAATATTTAATACAACCCATGTTTAGATGTTTTGAATATCGATAATATAAATAGCACGCAAAGTTCACATCAAAAGCAAAACTCTACACTATCGCCTTCCCTTTATCCCGCGCTAGTATTGATGAAGGTGGACCTGGAGAGTAAGTGGGGTGTGCTAAAAGAACAAACGGAGCTCAGTAAATGCGGAAAACAACATCAAACACGCAGGTACTACTTAATAAAAATGCAAGATCTAATATGGAGTTGAAATCAAATCATCGAGCATTTAGTAGAAAACATGGAAAATAAGATTCATATCTATAATTAAATGTAAACCATCCATTTTATTCATTTAAGACAAGTTCTAAGATGCATTTAAACCATACTAGCAAAAGGTTCGAAAATCATAAATAAAATTAAAGCATTCATGCATAGGGGCCCAAAAGAGATATACCATAAAGAATAATAATATTTATAAGTCATTGGTCCATTCAATGCATACTAGTTATTGACTTGATTCTGGTGACCGATTCCCTTACTCTCAAGGTGATGAAGATCACTAGTGAACACAATGGCCGTTGTGTCTCCTCAATGGTCCCATCAAACCGACAATATGTTCATCTAAGCCGTCGCCGATATGTGCACCAAGATCATTTAGAATTTTCATGAGAAGTTTACAGTCGCTCAAGTCCTTGATAATTTGGCCCCATCTCCTTAGCCAAAAGGGGTAATTCTAACTTCTTACCCAAGATTAGGTAATTCTATCTCCTTTCCCAGGAGAAGTAATCCATTTTTTTTGTGCAACACATATACAACCATGGATAAGTAAATAAAGTCAATAGCATAATGCAACCCATTCCCAAGTATTGAGTTCAAATCATGAATCTTAATTATCTAATAACATGCCATATTTGATACTTGAGCGAAGCTCCCCACTAACCTCGACTCGTCGCAATATCCACTCCCGATCTTTGCGCGCACGAGGTTCTATATGAATTGTTTCACGAATCTATAAAATTTAAGACTCATTCACATTAATTTGCAGTTCTCATTTCAAAGTTACTTAATTTCCAATTTATTAGCAAATTGCTTACACTAGTGTAGGTCCCGCAGGTATTGCGTTGTCGAGAACCCTCGCGATCGTGTGCCCCAAAATCCACAAATTTTGTTTCTATTTATTTTATTCTATCTATTTCTATTATATATACATCTTATATTATTATATTATATATAGAATGTTATTGTTCATTCTATTACTATATTATATATATTTTATATTATATTAGTTTTTGAATTCAGGGGCCAAAAGGGCCCCTAGTTGGGGGTGGGTAGGGGCAAAAGACCGCTGACCTCCCCACTCTCGTGCTCACATTGGGGTGCCTCTTGGTGGAGGCCCCTCCCCCCTTGGACCGCCTCCGCTCTACTTCGGCGGTGGCGGGTCCGCCGCCCTAAGCCGACGTAGCCGGTGAAGCCACCGCCCTTCTTCGGCGGTGCCGGCGACGTCGTTTCCTTGGGGTTCTCCGCTAAAATCTCACCCATTAAAATCAAAAGGAGGAAAAATATACTTTCCATTATTATTGACACAAACACAATTTTGTAAATTTAACAAGATAAGAAAAGAAAGGGTGGAGATGGGGATTACCTTCAATGGATGTCTCCTTGGTTTCGCACCTCTACGATTCCCTAAACAAGTCTCAACTCCTCTTTCTCTCTCAATTTTTTTGTGTGCATAAAGGAGGCTATGGCTTACAATAAATTTATATAGCGGGACAAATTTTGTTTAGGGTTTATGCAATTACTAAATTATCCCTAGGACGGGTGTTTTCAATTTTTGGGTCGTCACAACAAATAAAACTTGGCATATGGAGTCTGGTTACGACACTAGGTGGGATGAAGCTGCAGAACTACAATTTCACAAAACTGCCGGTTATCTTTGGTCGCCATGTTGCGTATACCCCAATATTAAACTAGTGTACTCCATATCTTAATGCCTTATTTAACTTAAGTTTATATCGGTCAAACCTGTCCGACATGTCTTTATGGACTCCAGTAATCCTTAACCGTTAGGTACCTAGAAAATGCGATTATCGGTAGCCATGTTGCATTATATACCCCACATTTTTACTCGACAGAACCCAAATATATTCTTGCTTAATTTCAAATGCTTAACGGCCTTTTTTGTTCAACTGTACTTTTGAGCTTGCGGTCTTGGTGCTCTGTAAACCCTAAAGTCTATCGGGCAAGTTGACTCGTTGCATTTTGGGTCAGTCTTAGTCTCGTTCAGCTTTTTTTTGCCTTTATCCATAAAAAATTAAGGCATCAAACTTACCCAATACACCGATAATAGACGAAGAAATAGGTGGATCTCCTTGACTTTGTAGACACCGCGACTTACAGATCTAGCGAGATTCAACTCATATAATGACTCGAAATGCACTAGAGAGTCCGATTGAGGGTTCGATAAGGCTGAAAAATTGAAAAGATGATGGTGGTGGCGAATTCAGTTGTGGTTTATGTTGGTTCGAATGTGGGTAGGGTTGGCAAACTACAGTTTGGTGGTGAAGACCATCAACCCGCGACTAAAACGGGGGTGGTTTGATCGTTTTGCAAATCACTACCAAACTGTGAACCCTTAAAATCGCACCCAAATAGACTGAAGTTTGCATGGTTTGGTCGATGGTACATTTTCAATAACAAAAAAAAAATTGGTGGTTGCCACTCGTAGTGGAAGGCGGTGCTGGGAAGCGGCGAGGGAGGCAGCCATTGGTGGCGGGAAACGGTGGTGGGAGGGGCGAGACTCGTAAGAGGTGGCCACTGATGATGTGAGGCACACTTGGAGGGGTGACTGGTAGGAGGCGTTGACTGGAGTGGTGGGAGGCGCAGTTGGTGCGAGCTGACGACGATCGGTGAAATGCGACGATGGGAGGAAGAGGCAAACAATGGTCTTGACTTTGGAGAGAGGGATGGCTAATTAGTGAATCAAGTGATACTGTTAAGTCAACTTGTTTATATTGTTAAGGTTTTGAGATGTTGATTGAAGAAATTTACTAAACTACCATCATTTTGGTGAACCACGATTTTCTCACAATGAAAATCACCACTAAATCGTGATTCCGCGAGTTTCAAGTTTTTCAAATTACCCTCAAATTGAGTTTTAAAAACCAAACTAAACCACACAATTTAGGCAATTTTGCAGAGACCACTACCTACCCCTAAAGAGTTAGTCGTTAAGGGCTAAAGGTAATTTTGAAATAATTTACAAAAAATTGGAGTGAACGGAGTAATGAAAATTCAAAATCGAGGTAAAACGAAGTAATTGAGTAAAGGGAGCAAAGGTGCGGTCCGAATAGCCACTCTCTTTAGAAATCCAAAGCATCTATCCATAAAGCAATGGCATACAAAGTCTGTCATCTTTATCTTTTTCTTTAAAATCATAATTAGGATTACTTTAAGTTCTTAAAAAATAAAAGAAATAAATAAATAAATAAGACCTAACATTAATAAACCTCTCAACTAAAAGCTATGTGCCCCACACTCAATAAAGGGATCTAGAAGAACATTCTAAGCTTTTCAACCACCATAGCTGACGATTTGTTCGCACCTAAGTACATCCAATTACATTGCTTAAATTACAACTCAAACATGGACATGACTAGCCTGCAATTTGTATCCATATTAAAGTATATTAGAGAAGCAAAATACATCAAGTTAGTAAATAAGTACCGTCATATATAAGTATGCAGATAACTTACAGGGAAATTTACAACATATATTAGACAAACTGCAACAAGTTCTTGCAAATTTGAGGAACACAATGCCTTATCCTGATTCTCCTCAATACCCATAAGAACGAAGAAATAAAATGAAGACTCCATCGGTTTGTGCAAATTAGAGAAAACTCACCAAGGTGCTAGCTCAAGACTGAACAGCAATGTCTACATTTGCAGGCTCAATTATCTTTGGTGGTAGAGACTTGTTCGAATCCTTCACTTGTTTGGATTCTTTCTTGACTTTGGGAGTAGTATTACCATTTCGCGGACTGATATGATCTTTGATAGCAGTGGTTGCATTATCTTTCTTGTAACTGCCCATACTATGTCGGTTCCCCCTGGCACAAGCCCCCTTTGTGTGATCTCCTCCCTCCGCAGAGTTGACAGCATCGCTGCAGCTCTTCCTTCTGCCCAACTTGGGCGATTTTGCACGAGTGGTTGGTAACTGTCATTCAGCCAAGAAAATAAACTTTTATCCCATCTGTTGAATAGGACATTTCAACAGCAAACAGCTCTCCAATTTATCTAGCATATCAATTAATCTATAAGGCTGCTGGGAAATAATAGTAAATAAAGTGAAATTCTTTCTAAAGCAATTTTTTTATTTTATAAATTCATGTGAAGGTGTGCTTGCATTGTTTCCCCAACAACAAACAATTCTCCATCTCAAAGATGTTCTGAATCCCACTAACATAAACAGACTTTTTTTAGATAAATATAAACAGACTTTTACAGAGCTGAAAGAGCTAGGAGATTACCTTTTTAAGTTCAACTTTTGGGGGAGGTCCTTCATGATAGAAGCTTGGCATTGGTTTCGCTTTAAAAGTCAAGCTCTTTCTTAGCTGCTTTATAGCTGCATCTCGTTCTTCCTTGAAATATTTAGTATCACAAATAAAAAGAAACGTTTACATAAAATTAACATACTTAGCAAAACCAGCCATTATATAATGTAGGACGTAAATGAAACGGGGGAAACAACAAAATGTGTGCAACATAAATGTACCTTAGTCCTAGCTTCACATTGAGTTTTTTCTGCTTCTAAAGCTTCGTGTTTCTCCACCAATCTTGAATAAAACTACAATGAAATGGGAGAGAGCATTGGGAATAAAGCAACAAAGATATTAACATAGTAGGGGGACAAAAAAAGAGCCATCAGCAGTCTAATATAAAGGCATTTCCAAATGTATAATCAAGAAGATACCTCCCTTCGCTTCTCCGCACGTTCACTGCATCTAAATGTAGGTGCTGATGCGACAGTTGTCCTAGATTTTACAGTACGAACAGAGGCAGCAGTTCTAGAAATAGATAAGTACGAAACAAAATTGATATTAAACAGTCAATATTTTTAAGAAAATAGCAAAAAATAGAAGAATTTTCAACTAAGAGTCTATAGAGCAAACACGAGGATACGATGAAGTGATAGAGTGTGTATCTTCTTCCTCATCAAGCTTTTTGTCATCAAGTAGCAGCGGCTTTCTTGACATCAATGGGAAACTCTGCTGAAACCATTAGAAATAATGATACACATCAGTTCACAATCTAGTACTCTTGGGTCTCATCTGAAAACTGCTTTTGGAAAAAAAGAATCCATAAAATTGTAATCCATCAGATTACACCAAGGTCTTCAAAGGGGATTACTTAAGCAAGATTCAAAATGATAATACATTTTATTTCATCAGGAAAGCACGAGTAAGTTTTGTTCAAATGCATGAGGGAATACTAGCCCGTGAAAATCATTGACACACTAAAAAGAGAATGAAACTCCTAAATAATTTTTCTAAATGAAAATATCAAAGGAAGAATACATGTCAACTTTTTAATCAATCGAATAATTTTAAAGAATAAATTTTAATTTGTTACCGAAGGCTTCTTTGTCTCATTAGGAGATAGCAAACTGGTCTTTTTGTTCCCACCAACATTCTCTGTCTCACCATCAACAGGACGTGTTCCATGTGAAGCACGTTTATCTGTAGCCAAAGAAAAAGGCTGAGGAACAGTAACATTTGATCGTGTGATTCCTGCAGCAGCAGATCTGGAAACAGGTTTTGCTGCTGTGTTCAACTTCTTTGAATCGACCGGTTTGGGGATTTCAGATTTCACTTTTTTCTCCTCCTGTAATCCAGCCTCAAAATTTGTGCTTTTATTACACAGTACATCTTGTTCCGTTGCGTCAATATTTTTCACAGCATGATCATTGATTTCAACTGAATATTCTGCAGTGCATTCCTTCACTTCATAGTCCTTTACTTCATTGTTTTCTTCCACAACTTGCAAGTCACGCTTAATCTGCTCATCTGACTCCGAAAGCTCGTGTTGATCGCTAACCTGTTCATGGCAATTGCCATTTGAATAAATGACAGCAGGATCCGACTCCTTGTCCATACAAATATCAATAACTTTCCTTCCCATAACACTGCAAATGCAACATACATATTAATATTAAGGCCATAAAATTATTAGATGAATCTCAGCAATATTTTTTAAACAAAAGGGAAAAGGGGAAAAACACTCAAATCGCCTAAAAATGTGAACAGATAATGCTCTGACTGCATTAACTAGCAGCCGTGCAAGGTTTTTTTTTTTTTTTTTTTTTGAGTTGCATAAAACACAAGTTCAGAAAATGAAATAAATTCTGATTTACATCTGCGTCAAGAAGAGCATTAAAGGGAAACTTACAACCTACTTTTTCAGTGACACAACGAGAAACTATTAAGGAAAAATAAGCACCAAGAGAAACTTGGAATTCATCAACAACAAAAGCAGAAGAAGCACCAAGGTTGAAGAAACAAATCAGTCAAAACACATCTAATCTTATATTTAAGTCAAATTAATCACACAATAAAAGGCTTTTTTGCAATGGCAACGAATTAGATAAAACAATTCAAGAAGTCACGCAAACTTTTTGACTGCAAGAAATTGTTAATTCACACAAGGAACAACTCTCCCGCACTCCGGGGAAAATTTAAACAAATATGTATTGCTTCATCGTATAATCAAAGAAGTAATGCTTACCACTATGAGTAAACCAACCCAAGCTCAAAAACCAACCGAAGCTCAAAATAAATAAATCTTTTATTGTCTTTGCTTGTAAAGCAACTACAAGCCTGTATGGAAACGCTAATGACCAGTATGGTAAAACCACCAAAAAAAAAACACGACCATCTCAAATCAAATAATTCCCAATCTTTCAAATAGATTGATTGAAGGAAATAAAACATGAAAAATAAATGAAGAAAAGGCACTGAATTCTCATTAGCCAAAGACATTTTCAGGAAAGATATACGAATGCAAGCATATCACCGATCTAACTTAGTTGCAATCGTTGAAAACAATGTGAAAATGCAGGAAAGGAAAAATTCTGTCCCCATAAATTAATTTGAAAAGAGCAAAAACACACGCGAGATCATCAATAACACCTACCAAACAGAACAAATTGCCTAAAACCGCACAATGTAGAAAGAAATCACTACAGAAACCAACTAAAACAAAGTAATCAAACAAAATCCCTCTTTCTTCAGTTCTCTCCCAATCGTTTCACCTCAACTGTCACAAAAATCACATAAAAACCGCGACATATGAACACGAACAAGAGATCTATCGCCAGACAGAGTCCGCAGAACCAAGCGCAGAACAATCCATTCAAAATAAACCACAGATCCAGTCACATTTGATGACAAAGCCACAAAATTCGAACAAGCATAACAGATCGAACAGAAATGATTTCCGATAATTACTCACATTTAGGCCGGTTTTAGTAGTCGATCTGATGAGAAGAGATCCGAAACGAGAAGAAAACCACTTCGTAACAACAGCGGTTTTGCTTTTCTTGGGCGTCCCTGCAACGCTTGTTCAAACTGTGCTCCTGTGTCCGGTACTTAAATATATATATACAGCACAACAACAACAACACAACATAAGAGAGAGAAACGGCTGTAACGGTTACCGTGGCTGTCAGGTACTGACGGCGTTAGAGTTAACGGCGTGATTTGAAAACCCTAAAGCGGGCTTTGCGTTTGTTTTTAGAGAGGTCCGGTCGTGCTTTCGAAATCTTGTGGAAGATCTTTTTTGGCAGATTTCAAAATGGGAATACTGCGTTAAACTCTCTCTTTTGGCTATTTGTGTCGGAGGTTTATCATCAACACTCAAAAGCGTAGTACGAAATGACTATAGCACCCTCGATACTACGTGATCATCCTCTTTGGATCATACGCGTGGGATTGATTCCATGTCACTCTCCCCGCCCATTGTGGCTGAATCAAAGTCGTATGTCCAAAGGTTCACGTGGATTTATAATATTTTTTTTCATTTCTACGTCCGTGGGTGTTGTAATTTGTGCCATGTGAGTGTTGGTCACCTCTTCGACTTCGATCTCTACTCTCCAGTAACCAACCGAGGTTCGTGTAAAGAAAGCGGCAAATACTATTGTGAAAAAAAAAAGTGGCAAATACTATTAAGGTCTTCTGGATGCGTGAATCAATAAATTGCAACAATCATGTGGAAAATGTACTATCATTTCCCTTTCGAAGAATTGTGACTTGTGAGTCGCTCCGATATTATTATGAAATTGAAAATGAGCGCCTAAGGGACCCAATTATTTGCAAAATGGACCCTGTTAATTTTTTCCAATTTTGCCCTCTCATGCCCAATGTGCCTTTGATATAATGGGTTTTTGCTTGAGCAAACCCACATCTCCTCCTTCACTGCTCCACCCATTTCGAAACCCTCATTCTCACTGTACCCAAACGTGACTCCCTCGTCTCCGGTTGGCGAAATACTATCAAAATCGAGTTCATAAGTTCGTTATCCACTTGTTTCCAATACTTTGGTGGTTTATTTCGATTTTTTGGTCTTCGTTTCACTAATATAGTTATTGGTGGTTGGTCTGATTCTAGGGCTAAGGACTTGTTGTTGATTTCCTATATTTTTGTACGAAATGTCGAAGGACTGATCAAAACGAAGCCACCTTAACGTTGAAAAAGTATTTTTTGCATTTTTATTCGATTTTTTCATTGAGGAAGAACTTCCATTGTTGGTTGCAATCTTATGTTGTACAGAGTAATAGAGCCGAGACATGTAACAGACGTGGCCTTGTTACTCCCAAGGTAGGAAGAAGTGTAGGTTTACATAAACTATCACTTTCACCTATGTTTACGGAGCATTCAAGCCGTGAGTCATAAGGAATTAGCAATTGTGTTTCTCCGAAACCCACGTTGGAGTCTCGGTCATGTTCCTCCGCCACAGTCTATATTTCATCTAATTTTTGTTTCTGTCATTATGTTTTGACTAAATGTTGTTTTTGTTTGGTTCCTATAAGGTACTGTATGTTACACAGTAGTACATCTAGTGAGGCCTTCCCGGATTTCATTTCGCATTTCCCACCGGCTTCACATTTTAAGAGTAAAGAGGGTGTAATTAGATGGGCCCAAGAGACTTCCAAACAATGTGGTTTTGTAGTGATTATATTGAAGTTTGATTCTGGTGGTGTCGGTCGAGGCAGGCGAGCGAGGTTGTCAATAGGTTGTGAGAGGTATGGGAGGTTTGAAGTGAAACTTGTAAAGGCAAAGTTATTATTGAAAGAAATTGATGATAAAGACAGTGAGGACATAAAAAAATGATCGGATCAAAGAAGTGTGGATGTGGGTTTAAGATCAATGTGAATCATGAGTTAGATGTGTTGTGGTACGTTTGAGTTATGTGTGGAGTGCATAACCATCACTTCAGTAATTCATTGGTTGGACACTCGGTAGCTAGGAGGCTCAGTGTAACTAAGAAATACATTTTACGAGACTTAAACAAGACAAGTGCCCGACTAAAGGACATTTTAAATCACATCAAGTGACAAAACAAGGACAATGTGATTGTTGTGAAGACAATTTACAATGAAAAGGCTAAGTTAAGAAAGATTGAAGCTGACTGCAAGAGCAAGATGCAACTTTTACTCTAGTAATTGGACGAGCTTAATTACAGTGAGCAGCATGCTTAATGGGCCAACACGTATAGCATGAGAGATCTTTTCGTTGCCCACCCTAATTCAATGCAGCTCATTCATTGTTTTCCTCATGTATTGATCACAGATTGCACTTACAAGATAAATTGATACAAGTACCCACTCCTCGAGATCATTGGGTCATATCTACACATAAGTCCTTCCTAGTAGCTCATGATTTCCTAGGTAAGGAGATTACGTCTGACTATGCATGGGCGTTTAGGCATTGAAGTCATTAATGGATGTGTGACAACCTCCGAGTGTTATTTTGACAGATAGCGTCTTGGGTTTGGTTGCAGCAGTGGAAAAGAAGTTCCCTACCGCTACCTACATACTTTATTCATGGCACGTGAACAAGAATATTGTTGCAAAGATAATGGATCTATTCTCTAACCAAAAAGGCTATGACCGTTGGTATAAGATGTGGATAAACTTGGTGCAATCCCGAACTGAGGCATGTTACAATGGTCGGGTGAAGGAACTAGAGGACAATTACGGTGGAGTCCTAGGGTTGTATGACTTTGTTAGGTACAAGCAGTTATGTCAAAAGGAGAAGTTCATTTATGCTTGGACAAACAAGGTACTACATTTTGGGAATGCGACTACTAATCATGCCTAGGGTGCTCATAATGTACTTAAGAGAGAGCTAGGAACATCAAAGGGACATTTTGTGTATGTTTTCAACTCAATACACAATGTTGTAATACACCAACATAATAACTTGGAGGCATTATTCAATCGATCCATACATCCAATAACATACGAGTTTCAACACCACTTTTACGGTAACATCATAGGCTTTATTGTCGTACATGCATTAGATGTAATTAGCAAGGGGGCAAGATCAGTTACTGAGGGTGGGGCTGGCCATGATTCTTTTCTTTGTGGATGTATGTTGCGTGCCTCTCATGGCTTGCCAGGTGCGCATGAGATCTCTTTGCATATGCTTAATGGTAGCCCTATCAGTCTTGACGAAATGCACCCGCATTGGAAGAAATTAAACATGATCCCCATTGAGTCCCCACAGGATGGAGAGTTAGACTATCTTTACCAAGTTGAAATGAATGGCGTACGGGCTAAGTACATGAGCAGCGGTCTTGACATACAAGCAAAGATTGTACATAAGCTAAGGGAGATCACTTGCCCTGCATCGACTATCATTTATGTACTGCAAGAGGAAATTACAACTAAGGGTCTGCACAAGAAGAAGAGCAAGAACTTGAAAATGAAGAAATCGAAGAGCAAGAAGCCCGTAGTTAACAAGTCCACAAAGAGAACTCCTTCTGTTTTTGACCTCATAGAGGCCAAAGCAACTCAAGAGTTCGTGGTGCGGGCTTCTGCAACGAGCCATGCAAATGAGCCAAGTCAGCCGATTCAATCAAGTCTGAAAACTTAGCCAACTCAGGCAACTCAACCAACTTAGGCAAGTCATCCAACTTAAAAGTTAGCCAACTCAGGCAAGTCAATCAAGTGAAGGACCTTCGTCTTCAAAACCTACATGAGGAAGGGGTCATAGAAAGGGAAAGGTAACCCAATGGATTGGACCCAGAAGACCTAGAACTTGAACTTTGGTTGCTGAGGGTTACGGTGATGAGATACCACCATTGTTGTACACTTACCGTATGAACACTGTCGATGTGCTGCTTGATGGAAATTGTGGGTTTCGAGTGATAGCCAAGGCTGTAGGCTATGTAGGTGATAAAAGATGGAGACAAGTGCGGCTATAATTGTTGAAGAGTTGGTCAGTAACGAGGCCATGTACATGAATGTGTTTCGGGATGATGAGTATGGTAGAGTTAGAGATCCCATTAATTTCTATAAAAGCCCCGCTAAAAGAGATTATTGGTTGTCATTACTAGAGATGAGGTTAATTGTAGAAAACTGTTACAAGCTAGTCTTTACGGTGTTGGCTAAGGAAGGGTCCGATCTTTGGCTCCCTAGCATACATGCAGCCCCATTTGTATTTGAGAGAAGAGTACTCCGGTTGTGCTTAATGAATCAGAATCATTTTTTAGAGTAAGTGGCTTCCCGTAATGCAAATCTTGTTTCATTCTTTATGATGTTTAATAATGTTCAGTACCACTTACTAATTTTGTTACAATTTTTAGCTTATTATGAGAGATGACGCCTACCACATACTTCACGATAATAGGAGGTGTTCGTTGAGCCAAAAAGTAGAGATTGGGAGGTCCGACTCAACATACTTCTAAGACCACAATCAAATGTGGAAGGACCATCCATAGTTCAAATTAATTAGGGTGCACCCTTTTTTGTTGTCATTTTTTATATTGCAATATAGCTTTTTGTAGATGTATATGGGTGTATATAGGTGTCTACGAGTATAGCAAACATGAAAACATTATCATTTTGCTGTTTACATTAGTACCATTTTTTGGGGATTCATGGATGGAAATTGGTTACTTTGTTTAACTTATATAACATGAATTTTTTGTTTTATTTAACTTTGTGATGGTCCCAATGAATCCCTAAAAAAATGGTATATATTTAATGTCTCAATATTGATATCTTTTTTGTTTGTGAAATTGTAATTGGTTACTATTGATCTCTTTCGCTCATCTTTTTTTTACTATGGATATATGTTTGATGTCCAGTATTTTTTGCTAACTTGAATTGTAAAGCCGAGAATAGCAGCTCTATCTTGAAGAAAGTTGACAGAAAGGAACATTTATGTCTCGGACATATTGCTCCGTTATACCTCATCAACCCCACCTATTTACTACATATACCCCACTAAATTAAGCAGAATAAGTTGGAACTTTTGTCGGATCAATATAATCACAATATCATTATACACCTCGACTTAAGTTGGCCGTAACTTATTAATTATTATGGACATGTCGAACTGTAAATTGAATTATAGCCCACCTATTTACTACATATACCCACTAGATTAAGCAGCGTAAGTTGGAAATTCTGTCGGATCAATCTAATTGCAATATCCCTATATATTTCGACTTAAAAGGGAAGTAAGTTATTAATTGTTACGGACATATCGAACTGTAAATTGTATTGTACCTTAACTATTTACTGCTTATACCCCACTTGATTTAGCAACATAAGTTGAAACTTTTGTCAGATCAATATAGCCGCAATATCCCCGTACACCTCGACTTAAGTAGGACGTAACTTATTGATTATTACAGACATGTCAAACTATAAATTGTGTTATACCTCACCTATTTACTGCTTATACCCCACTTGATTTAGTAACATAAGTTGGAACTTTTACTAGATCAATATACCTGCAATATCCCTATACACCTTGATTTAAGTAGGACGTAACTTTACGGACGTGGACGCCAGCTCCACTACCCCGTAATCAATCCCCGGATCCAAGTCTACCGAATCCTTGGTCGCCAATTGATCACCGTGTCAACCTATGTCCATTTATGAATAATTTAGATTAGCATGATAATTTTCAATAATTTTTTTAACATTTTTCCCGTAACGGCCCATTTTAGTAATGGTAATCAAATTTAGAGATATGGACGCCAGCTTGGACCTACGTGGACGCCGCGGTAGGCTTGCACACACACGAAATTTAGGTATGGATGGTTATGGTGTGTTGGTTGCTTATTTGCGGTGTAAGTTATTTAAATACATCGCATGTGTGTAAGTTGAAAAATATTACGTGTGAGGGTGTGAACGGTATTCGTCTCGATATACGTGTCAACACGGGTATCGAGTAGTCGACGAGATCGATTATCTGGTCGAGAAAACGAAAACACACAAATTAAATACAAATATTGGTTTACGAACGACGCGGTGGTATGCGGATATCACGGTTCGGACGCGAAATCGGGCGTCGAAACGCCCGAAAACACGAGCGAGTGTCGTAGCGGTGTCACAATTAAGTGTCAACAGATCGTACACATCACAAATGGCAAAACTCAAGCTACACTTGTCAACCTCCAGGCCATTTGTCCAACACCCACCGACCTACATACACCACACCACTGCTCCAACCATCACGATACCTATCCGCGTATTTATTTTGTTTATCTTGTGCCGCTCGCAGGTTTTGACGAATTTGTCGAATTTTCCCTGTGTGATCAACAACTATCTCAGGCCTTATGTGTATACTGATACCGATGTGCATCTTCCATAATCCCGTCCCGTATCTCCTGATCCGCAGATATCCACAATCTCCATCGGTATCTCAAACATCGATCTATGGTTTCTGCCCAATCAGTGCATTCCGGATTCCGTGACAGACCACTGACCCGCTCATAGAGCCCATCAACCCTCTACATGTCGAACTATAAAATTGTATTGTACCCCACCTATTTACTGCATATACCCCACTTGATTTAGCAGCATAAGTTGGAACTTTTGTCAGATCAATATAGCCATAATATCTTTGCACACCTCGACTTAAGTGGGACATAACTTATTAATTATTACGAACATGTCAAACTGTAAATTGTATTGTACCCCACCTATTTACTGCATATACCCCACTTGATTTAGCAGATTATAATAATTCAAAATGAATCATTAATGTCGGTGAATGTTAACCAACACTTCGATAACTGTCATGGTAGAAGAAACCTATACTTGTGTGACAAATTTCGATAAAGTTCGTCCAAAATGATTTCATTGCTATCGAACCTATAGCTCCACTAGGCAAAGAAAATACACCAAAATAAAGGAAAAAATGTAGAACTAATTAAGGAGCCTCACCATCAACAACACACATACAATACAATTCACGTACAACATCAACACATATAGTACAAGTAACAAAGTCTCAAATTCAATCACCAAAGTGAGACTGAATTATCTTGAAAACTCTATCACCAAAGTTTCAAATTCCATCACAACATAAAGTTCAAGTAGTTCAAAGTCTAATACTCCCCAAGTGGTCTTTTTCCTTCTGCCCGTAATGAAGAACATCCCCAGTAGATG
Organism: Stephania yunnanensis; assembly: GCA_039657365.1. Taxonomy (NCBI): domain Eukaryota; kingdom Viridiplantae; phylum Streptophyta; class Magnoliopsida; order Ranunculales; family Menispermaceae; genus Stephania; species Stephania yunnanensis. The sequence goes on along the minus strand of CM077582.1, from coordinate 30,587,232 downwards.
TAGTTTCTCCCTCGCTTTGACTGGTAGTCGTAGAGGTACTTTGGTATGTATTCTCAGACCTGACAAAAATGCAATGACTTGATCTGCCATTTGAAAAGCATTATCAAAAGTAAGATTGACCTTCAGAGTGCACTTAAATTGCAATGCCACATCAAGTGTCCGACGGTTGCCTTGTTGCATATATGTCAAATAAGTAAACTATGAAAAATAACAATGAATTACTGAAAGAGAAAACAAAGTAAATAATATTACTAAAAAGTTATCGTCTTCATGGACCCTCGTTACGTGTTCAGGATTCTCTACAAAAAGGGTAGCTGATTCTGAGGTAACATTCCATATAATCGAATGTCGCTTGTGGATAGTCCACTTTCTCATTGCGTCGCTCAACAAATTTTAGGTGCCCCTCCCAATCCTCACAAAACAGGGTGTCGTACAAGTACTTGATGGAGTATAACTATCTTAGCATACCCAGTGTCTATTGATTGGTAAGGGGTCATTCGGAATGCGTTGAACGTATCCCATTTACTTTAAGACCCTGATGGGATTGTGAGGTTCAATGATATCCATAAATTTTATGGGGCTATAATAGAATGCAATATCATGGACAAGCGGAGCACCCTTCAAAGTAGTATCCCAAGTCACCTAAAAAATATAAAGAAAATTGTTCACGAACAAAAGTATAAAAAACTCATTTTGTAAGTGCAATTTTATGGTCCTTACTTCATGTGATCTCAATTTTATGGGGCTATAATAGAATGCAATATCATGGACAAGCGGAACACCATTTAAAAAGGCACTTTTGAGGCAGAGGTGGGAATAGGAGAGGGTGGTCCAAAAAGTGTCTAAGGTATCCACTATAGGAACAGAAGCTGAAGTATTTGAGGGACATGAAAAAGAAGCTCCTGAGAGTGGGGGACATGCTTTGTAGTTACTAATTTGCCTAGTTCTGAAGCTGCACACATTATAGCTAGGATATTATCTGTAGCTGACACATCATAGGTGTCAGGAAATAAACCATCATTGTCATCATATATGCATCGTATGGGAGAAGCTGAAGAAGGAGATATGATCATGTCATTTACAAATTTTTCACTTGGGGAATCAGTATAGTTATCAACAATCACATTTATTGATTCCACGACATGTCTAATGCTTAAATGGCAGATGCAGAAAGCTTTGTTTTAGTTAGAGTACCCAAGGAAGATAACGTCATCACTTTTCCTTTCAAAGTTTCTAAGTAGTTCACTGTCTTTCAATATGAAACATTTGTTGCCAAAAATATGAAAGTAAGTTAGATTGGGCATTTTACGTTTCCATACTTCATACAGAGTTTGAGTGGAATGAGGACGAAAGTAGGTTCGATTGATAATGTAGCAGGTTATGTGCACAACTTTGGCCAAAAGTGCCGAAGAAAGAGGTTTTAAGTAGAGCATCACCCGAGCCATCTCTTGAATATGCCTATTCTTCTATTCAACTACTCCATTTTTGTTGCAAAATGATTGGAACGAGAAACTCATGATGGATACCTATGGATCTGAAGAAGATACCAAAGTTAGATATTTTAAATTTTTTACCATGATCGCTTTGAATGCGAACTATGCAGTAGTTTATGGCGGTCTTTTTTATCAAAAGTTTTGTGCATAAATCACGAAATTTCACAAAAGCATTTAATTTGGATTCGAAGAACAATACCCAAGTGAATGGAGAATAGTCATCTACACATACTAGTATGTATTTCTTACTTCCTAAACTGGTTATTTGGGTTGGCCCAATGAGGTCGTATAAACGTTCAAGCACCATAGTAGTGCCGTTACTTTCTACCATACAATGTGCCCTTTGTCATTATTTGCTACACAGGAAAGGAACACATAAAACATCTAAAACCTTTGTGATTAGAGGAATTCTTTTTGCTGCATTGACATTAGAAAGGTTTTGTAGATGACGATAACTAGCATGTCCTAGTTTCTGATGTCACAGCTCTGCATGGTCAGCGTTGCTATGGGCACATGTGATTAGGGAAGAGTATGAAACAAAGGGCTACAATCGATAACAATCGTTTGATGATCGACGACCTTTCATGATGTAGTTGCCACGCAAATCAATTACACTACATTCTTCCTTTGTGAATTTGACATGAAGATTTTGATCGCACATCTAACTGATGCTTAGGAGATTAGTTTTCAAGTCCTCTACATGAAAGATTTTTTCTAGAAAAGGTAGACCCTTCACATGAAGAGTCCCCTTTTCCACAACCTTGCTTTGGATGCCATTTTCAAAGGTGATATGACTTCCTGAAAAAGATTTATAATTGGAAGAAATAAAATGTTACCTATCATATGCCTCGAACAACCACTATCAAAGTACTAATCTATATATGACATAGATTTTACGAAAACATGGGCTACATTGCATTGCACATTCCTTTTGGGTACCCATTGAAGCCATTGTACGAGAGCATGTTTGGCTATATTTCTTCTTTTTGTGATCGATCTTTGTGTTCATGGTAGATCACGATAATTTTGAAGCATCGAGGTTTGATATAACCCTTGATCCCCCTAGTAATAGCAAGCTTCATTTATGACATCTGCTATTTCAGTTCCTTTGACGAAAGGAATTGCTTCTCGTTTTGAGGAGGTTGAGCCTTTGTTAGTATATACTAGACCTCTGTGATCATAAGAGTCGCCATTTTTAGGATGCCATCCAACTTTGTTTTTCCCTTTTTTAGCTGCTTAATGGTTGATTATGATCACTCAAGTGCCTTTTTGGTTTCAGAAAACTCATTTCTTTATGTGCAAGTTGTTTATGTAAGGTTGTGATCTCATTACTTATGATGATGTTTTTATATGCTACTTCTGACCATTTTTCATATATTTTTGCATATGCTTCCTGCAAATTTACAACATCAACAGAGTTATTAGATTCAAAATCAGAATCATAATTTGGTGAAGTTACCAGATCAAAATCTGTAGGGACAATATGATGATTACTGGGCTTTTGCATTATAGTTAAGGTGATATTAGATTCTTTAGATATTGCACATGTGAAAGCAATATAGTTGTTTTGATGCCTATTTTCACTTTAACTTCTGAATCTTTAACACTCAATGATGTGTTGAATAAATTTCCCTTTCTTTTTAGAAGGTTTACACATTCAGATTGGCAATTGACAAGTCAAATCTTATTTGTAGTGTAATTTAGGTTGATTTTTATATAGATGATGATATTATACTAGGTTTTCTCTTATTTTTGTGATTTTAAGATTTAAATAGGAAAATAAGAATGGAATAAAAAGAGGAAGAAGAGTAAAACAGACAACTAGAGAAGAGGTCCAACAATTAGCCAGCGATTTGTAATTACATTATGAATCGCCACCTAAATCATTTGCAGAAAAATGCCAGTGAATCCACATTAAATTTTGAAATATACTAGAAATCGCTAGCTAAATCGGTGGTGCACTGAGAGCCAATTCCAATGATTGACTCAGCGACTTGTGTATAACTTAGGAATCGCTGACAAATTATTGAGGTCGATTACGAGTTTTTTTTTTAGATTAATATGAAGAACTTGAGTTTATTTAGGATATGTATATGTAGCGAGACAATAAAAAAGACTAGAGAGATTCAAAATAACTCTCTCTCCTTATTCTCTATATTATTTCTATTGCATATTCTATATTTCTAGTTGATGTTTGAAGCTACATTGAAGCTTTGATTTATTTTAAGGTATTTATTTATTTATTCATTATGTCTTTTAATCATCTGTTTGCATTATTTATTTCCATCACGAGTGGGTAGTCTATCAATTTAAACAAACCCTAGACATGAATATACTTTGGATTGCTAGATAGTTATAATTAAGGAATCATGAACTTAATGCAATCTACACTTAATCAACAGCCTCAACAAAATACTTAACTAATAAATCCAAATTTAGAGCAAATCCTCCATAATTTTATAAGTCAAAGTCATCAAAACTTTATACAGATTTCTCAAAATTAGATTAAGACTGATACTACTATTAATGAACTAAAAAATCGGTTAAGTCAAATGAATTTACAAATAAATAGGTTAAATACTCAATAGAGTAATCAAACTAAATCACCTACTCAAGTCAATGTTGCTCCTACTAATCAAGCACAAGTTAATGCTTTATTCATTGATAAGAAAGACACACAAATAATTGGGAAGATACTTAAATAAAATAATAAAAGGAAGGTTCATAAGAATATTGAAGAAGAAGAAGAAATGATGGCTAATGTCATTCCTACTAGAGAATGGATGACTAAACAATTGAAATATAGACATTTTCTTGGAAGGCTATACCCATGGTATTTAGCCGGAATTGAAACATACGACAAATATTTATAAAAGTCTGAATTAATTGATAAGGATATAAATGATATGATTTCTGATAATTTAAATGAAAATATGTGTTCATATTCTACTATTCCACAACGATTAGCTGATGCTAAGGTGAAGAAAACAATGAAGACATTCTTGAAGCATTTAAGAAAATAGAAATCAAGAAAAAATTGTTGGAATCAATTATGCAATTCTCTAATCATGATGAAGTTTTTAAAGAATTCTCTAAATCAAAGGATAAGTTTTTAGAAAAATCTAAAGAAAACTTACGACAAAAAATATTTGCTTTAATCAAAAAAGAAAATACCTGAGAAATGTTCCGATCCGGGAATGTATGGAATTCCTATCACAACAAAGACTTCTTTAATAGGTTTTGCTATGTATGATCTTGAAGTATAAATAAATGTTATGTCACTTAAACTATATTAGTCATTGACAATAGGTTTGTTGACCAATACACCTATTAATCTTACCTTAGCTGACAATACAATTATCAAACTTTATGGTTTACTAGAAAATGTCTTAGTCAAAGTAAATGACTTAGTAATTTCAACTGACTTCTATCTCTTGGAAACGGGAGACTCAATATCATCAAAGTCCCTACTAATGCTTATAGGAAGACCATTTCTTAAAATGGCTAAAACAAAGTTAGATATCTTTAAAGGAACAATGTATATGAAATTTGAAAATAAGATTGTCACTTTTCGTTTCAATGATGAAGATATCTATGATAATTCTAGTGAATTTTATAATGAATGAACTAATGATAATGAATCTTTAGAATTACATCATCATGAAGCCGAAATATATGCTATTAATGCAATAGCAAAGGAAGATAAAAATGATATGACAAAAAATAAGCAAGTTGAAGATACCTCAAATCAAAAGACAATAACCTGAGAATGGATGGCTAAGCAAGCGAATAATGTGGAGAATGATAATAATACGGAGGAATTTAAATCTATAAAGAAAAAGAAAAAAAAAAAAAAAGAAAAAGAAAAAAGAAAAAGAAAAATCCAACAATTGTCAAGCTCGATGATCTATGATATATATATATATATTTATCAACATAAAGGTCAAATGGGCTTGGTATTTTAAAACTATTTGTGACACGGAGTCTAGAAAAATCACATGCCAATTCATTTTTTCACACTCAACCGGAATTGGATGTACTTGCTTTTGAGAAAGTTATTATACCAAATGGTTATTCAGTAAAACCAATAGGTGTGGTTACTAATGCACCAACCCAAATCGATAAGTATATTATCCCTATAGACATTTTGGTTATATCACACTTCATCAACAAAGATCCTCCATTAATCTTAGGATAACCTTATTTAGCCACTTCATAAGCTGCCATGGATACTCTGGACAAGACAATCACTTTTAGAATTCACGGTTGAGCAATCACTTTCTGGAATGGCACAAGAGTGGATATCCTACATTTAAGTTTATAGAACCAGTTTAGATCTGCGTGGTTCAGTTAAGCCAACGACAGTAAACAAATGCACTTTATGGGAGACAACCCATACTTTATATTTATTTTTAGTTTTAGTATTAAAATTAGTTAGTTGTTTTTATATTCTCTCAACGTTTGACTTTTATAATGAGGATATTTTAGGAATTTAATTTTGGAATAATTTCATGTAAGGGAGGTTGATCGAACCAATTTATTTTCATATTATTTTATTTTTGTGCATTAGTTTTATGTTAATTAGCTATTTATAGTAATGAAATTATCATTTAATACATATCATAGTTAAATTCTAAAAATCTTGAATAACTCTACCTTTTTTTAGATGTATATGATAAATAAAGGAAAAATCAATTTAATTGGAAAAACAATAAATATAGGCTGGCGATTTTGCATTGATTCTAGTTCGTACTGGAAATCGCTGAAAAAATTGGTAGAAATGTGTAGAGTTTTTAGTGTGATTTTGTGTCAGTGATTTCTCATCGATTCACACTTATAACTAGAATTTGCTAGACAAATCGTAGAGCCACTAAGGCTCATTTTCAATGATTTTGTCAGAGATTACTAGTGAATCCACTTAAACCCCGCCAACTCGCTGAGAAGAAATTAGAGTTTTTAATAATTGAACCTAAATTGCCACATTTAAGCACTTCACACTCATAAGCCATATCAACCTTTTGATCAAAAGATCAAATGTCGATTATATAAACCTTCAAAAGCTTGAAATTAGTGTATTTAAGTGATTCCCACCTGAATCTTCACACATTCAACCCATAAATTTGGGCAGTTTTGAAAGTGTAAAAAGCCATTTAGGGCTTGAGTGAGGTAGTTCACATTGGAGCTTGGAGGAGTGCTCTAGAGAAAAGGCTTGAGTTCCATATTAGAACGAATCACTTTCAAGAAGGTAATCAAAGAAAAACCTAACCTTTTATGGATTAAATTCGTGATTTTCATCAATTTTGGATTGTTATTAGGTCAGAAGCTCAATTTCAAAATATTTACTATAAAATGGTTTTGATATCAAATAACTGTTGGGGCATGTGCCCTAGGTCAATCCATTAACTGTCTTTATGAATACTTTTAGTTAATAAAATAGATGATTTCATTTGCTGTTTATTATAATTAATTTGCATGTTTACATTATAATAAGATCCATGGGTATTTACAGAAATATCCTAAATGTCCCTAGTCAATCATTATACTGGGAACTATAATGAATTAAGACTAGTGCGAGTCTTGATTGATGATCATACGATGATTATAGGTATATGGATACGAATCAAGATCACAAGTACTTGTTAGGGAACAAAGTACTGGACCGACCCGCTATGAGAACATCACATGGATTAAGTCATAGTTGTTTCTCATGATAGGTATATTTTTCAGTCCTCTGACTTGAGATTACTAGAGACTTCAACATTAGGAACATAGTGATTTGACACTATCAAACGTTGTCTTTAACTGGACGATTATAAAGGTTGTGATTGGTTACTGTGTGAGCAATGTGATAAAGTTGTGTAATCGAGATAGAATTTGTTCCTCTCATATAAAGAGAGATATCTAGTGGATCCCTCGGTGTGTTAAACTGTTAAAAGGCCTAGTCTAAGTGAATTGATATTGATCAATGTCACTTGGATGTTTTCAGTCTACCTAGAGATTGAGACTAGTACGATTGAACATGTTGGATGACAATTCCATGCCTTATGTTTGATCAAAAGGATATCGTGTGACAAAAAGATGTTATATACACTATTGATTAGGTTGTATCGATTTGATATTCGTACAACTTGGGTAGTCATAATGTCTTGCTAGAGGCCGCTTATGACTTGTATACCAAAATGTGTTTTGGTACACTACCAACGTTGTGTGAGCTTATTGGGTCGTACACTAAGAATGGTTTTGCGAGATTTTAAGATGGTTCAGAAAAACAAATTTTATATGATAAAATTCATGACAGAAACGTCCTTGTGGTGTATTACACTTATACTATTTAAGTAGGGGTATATATGTAATTTACTTAATCGTCTATATACAAAGGTTATATAAATAGACACTTTAAGTTAGAATACACGTACGAAAGATTAGAAGGCCGAAACTCTATTTTCGTTTTAGAAACGACTTAGGGTTTTTGGTATGCTCTTGATCATTTTGGATAGAAACAATAGGTTTGGTATTATCTTGAAGCTAGCACTTCGAATCTCGGCCGTCGTTCGTGTTTTGACTACTGGTAGAGGGCGTTCGTCGTTGGCAACACCTTAGAGATCGATCAACCTTCAGAAAGGTATATTGCGACTGAGGTATGATTAAGTTTTTCATGGTTTAAACGTTTTTAATGGAATTAGATTCGGATCCTGTTGTCAAAATTGTTTTGTAATATCCGCTGCGCATGAACCCCAAAACACAACAGTGGTATCAGAGCCTTAGAGTTCGATTCCATTAAATTCATTGCATGTTTTCTTCTGTTATATACATGATATATGATTGAAATCATGTTAATAGTTGATGTATATGTGATGTACATAAGTTTTCTGTGAGATTTATTATCATGTTTTGTGTATATGATACATGTATTCGTGATTTAATTGAAATTAGTTTCGTACATGCTAGTAACCATGTTAGGTTAATTCGAATAATTTTAATGAATTGAGTTTCATGTTCTGTGATCCATGACGCCATTATGTTCGATTGGGATAGTAGTTCATGATTCAATTACATGTTTGTGATTATTTGGATGAGGACCGAAATTGCAAATAATTATATTTCAAAATTATTTATTTATCTTGTTATATCTATTTTGTTATGAAGTTTCTATTTGATAAAGATAGATAACAAATTAGATTAAGAGATATAAGCAAAATCGGTTTTGTTATCCCTATTGGATAGGAGATAAATATGGAGAAGTTTGTTATTGGTGATATGCTAGGATTCAAATATCTTAAGTCCTAATTGGATTAGGATAAGATGATTAGTTAGATGTGGGCCCGGGTTAATTAAAAATGTTTTAATTGACTTAATTTTGGATAAATTAATGGGTAACTTTAGGAGAATAAAATCAGCAAAAAATATGATTTTCTATAGCGAATTTCAATTTTCGGAATTGAGATTCGTCTTCTTAAAAAAAAAAAAAAACGGGGGCTCTGCCCCCTGTACCCCCATCCGCTGACCGGTCAGCGGAACCACCGCCCACTAACCGGTCAGTAGGACCGCCATCTAACTAATCCTAGCGCACAGAAAATCTTTTATTAGTGAACAATATAAAAATATCCAAATTGTTTAGTGATTTAACAAATCAATAAAAAATATATGATTTGTTTACATAAAATCACTAAAACTGAATAAAATCCCTCTATTAAATTTTAAGTCTCACGCCATCCATTTTAAACACTTGTCAAGGCCTCGATCACACTAATACAGTTTCAACCATAGTTGGGTGTAATGTGTTATCTTGGTGAGACAAGTTGGATAAGAGTTACCTAAATGTTTAAAATGGTTCGACTTAATAAAGCTATCAAAATAGTTTTGAGCTTTAGGCACATGATGAGATAAAAACGTGATAAGACATAAGATGTCCCGTATCTCATAAAAGTATCTAAAAATTACATAAGATGTAATTGGTGACTGTTACCTACCTAAATAACCTAGTTCTGTGTTTCATGCCATAGCTGTCATAGAATTAGGTGAAATATGGATTTTAGTCCCCTAAATAAACAGTGTGTTTTATGAGGGTTGTTAATTTAGTGGGGGTCTATTCCTCTATACTAAAATAAACTTCGCATAATCTTTATTGTAGATCAATGGCCTCTTCAAGTAATAATAATCCCTGTCATTGCGATCCATCCTTGAGAAGGATAAGCTATCTGGGACTAACTTTCTTGACTGGTTCAGAAACTTGAGAATTGTTCTTAAGCATGAACGCAAGTTGTATGTCCTGGATGCTTCAATTCTTGAGGACCCACCAGCCAATGCTATGAAAGCTGTGAAGGATGCGCATAATAAGCATGTCAACGATTCTACTGATGTTGCATGTATTATGTTGGCAACTATGGTTCCTGAACTTCAGAAGGACATGGAACTAATGGAAGCCTACGACGTGGCTATAACTCTGAAGGAAATGTTCCAACAACAAGCTAGGCAAGAAAGGTTCGAGACAGTCAAAAACCTACATTCTTGCAAGATGACTGAGGGTGCGTTAGTTAGTCCTCATGTTCTGAAGATGAAGGGCTATGTTGACCATGTTGACCAGCTTGATAGACTCGGATTTCCCATTAGCCAAGCGTTAGCTACGGATTTGATCCTGAATTCATTACCAGAAAGTTACTCACAATTTATGATGAACTACAATATGAATAATATGGAGAAATCAATTTCAGAGTTGCATTTGATGCTCAAAACTACTGAACAACACAGCAAGAAACCCTCTAGTAATATGTTGATGGTCCAAAAAGGAAAGGGAATGAAGAAGAAATGCAAAGGCAAGGCTAAAGCTGTTAAGGCTGTTGATGTACCTGTCGCAAAGCCTATGGAACAAACAAGCCCCAACCTGTTCCTGCTTCAAAACACCCAAAAGAAAAGGAAGGAAATTGTTATTTCCGTCATGTACCTGGACATTGGTTTAGAAATTGCAAACTATATCTGGAAGATCTAAAGAAGAAAAAGGGTAGTGCGACTACTACTACAGGTATTTATGTTATTGAAATTAATTTGTCTACTAGTGATTCTTGGGTATTAGATACAAGATATGGATCTCACATTTGTATAAGTGTGCAGGGACTCACCAGAAGTAGAAAGTTGAAAAAAGGAGAAGTCATCATCCGCGTAGGGAATGGAGCAAGAGTTGCTGCCCTAGCTGTTGGATCATATGACTTAGTCTTACCTAGTGGACTTATCTTAACTTTAAATAATTGTTATTTTGTGCCTGCCTTGAGCAGAAACATCATTTTTGTTTCATGCTTGGATACGGATGGTTTTGATATTATTATTGCGAATAATAGATGTTCCATTTCTCGTAAAGGAATATTTTATGCAAATGCTGATTTGTGTGATGGTCTTTATATTCTAAGCATGAAAAGGTCCACTGATACTCCAATCTTTAATATAAATACAAAGAGATTTAAGTCAAATGATTTGAATCAAACCTATCTTTGGCATTGTCGTCTCGGGCACATAAATGAGAAACGCATACCGAAGCTCCATAAAGATGGACTTCTAGATTCATTTGATTTAGAAACATATGAAACGCGCGTATCTTGTTTACGAGGCAAGATGACTAAAAGTCCCTTTACCGGACACAGTGAAAGGGCAAGTGATTTATTGGGTTTAATACATACTGATGTATGCGGTCCTATAAACACAATGGCTAGAGGAGGTTATCAGTACTTCATTACATTTACTGATGATTTCAGCATATATGGTTATGTATATCTAATGAAACATAAAGCTAAATCATTTGAGATGTTTTGAACGTTTCAAAATGAAGTGCAGAATCAACTCGGTAAAACTATCAAAACACTTCGGTCAGATCGAGGTGGTGAATATTTGAGCCAAGAATTTGATGATCATCTTAGAAATTGTGGGATTGACTCCCAATTGACTCCACCAGCAACTCCATAGTGGAATGGAGTTTCTGAAAGGAGAAATCGAACCTTATTAGATATGGTTCGATCTACGATGAGTCATGCAGATCTTCCATTATCCTTTTGGGGTTATGCATTACAAACTGCAGCTTTCACTCTAAATCAAGTTCCTTCTAAAGCTGTTGATAAAACACAATATGAAATATGGTACGGGAAGAGACCTAGTTTGTCTTTCTTTAAGATTGGGGGTTGTGAGGCTTACATAAAACGACAAGTCTCAGAAAAACTAGCACCTAAATCTGACAAGTGTTTATTTGTGGGGTATCCTAAGGAAACAAAAGGATATTACTTTTATAATCCCGCAGAGAACAAAGTGTTTGTTGCTCAGTATGGTGCCTTTATGGAAAAACGATTTATTTCAAAAGACACTAGTGGGAGAGAAATAAATCTTGAAGAAGTTCATGAATGACAGATAAACCCTGAACCGCTACTGGAAGTTCAACAACGTTCTGAACTAGTTGAACCTCCGCAAGTGACACAGGGCCCACGTAAATCTGGTAGGGTAAGACATGAGCCAGAGAGATTCAGATTTCTCATTACCGATAATCGTGATGTATTGCTTATGGATCAAAATGAGCCCACCACTTATCAGGAGGCTATGTCTGGACCAGACTCAGATAAATGATTAAGTGCCATGAACTCTGAGATGCAATCCATGTATGATAACCAAGTTTGGAACTTGGTTGATTTACCTGAAGGTGGTAAGACCATTGGATGTAAATGGGTTTTCAAGAAGAAAACTGACATGGATGGCAATGTGCATACTTTTAAAGCAAGACTTGTAGGAAAAGGTTTCAGGCAGACTCAAGGTGTTGATTATGATGAAACTTTTTCGCCAGTAGCCATGCTTAAATCCTTAAGAATTATAATTGCCATTGCTGCATATTATGACTATGAGATATGGCAAATAGATGTAAAAACAACATTTCTTAATGGAAAGCTACTTGAGGACGTGTATATGACACAACCTGAAGGTTTTGTACATCCTGAAATTCTAGGAAGGTATGCAAGTTTCAAAGATCCATTTATGGATTAAAGCAAGCTTCTCGGAGTTGGAATCTTCGTTTTGATGAAGCAATCAAGGATTTTGGTTTTATTAAGAACGAAGATAAGCCTTGTGTATACAAGAAGGTCAGTGGGAGTGTAGTTGTTTTTCTGGTACTGTATGTCGATGATATATTACTCATTGGAAATGACATCCCCACATTGCAGAATGTCAAGTCTTGGTTAGGGAAGTGTTTCTCAATGAAAGACTTGGGAGATGTAGCCTATATCCTAGGGATAAGAATCTATAGGGATAGATCTAAGAGGCTATTGGCCTAAGTCAGAGTGCTTACATAGACAAGGTGCTAAATAGGTTCAGTTTGCAAGAATCTAAATGGGGATTGTTGCCAATGTCTCATGGCGTAAGTCTCAACAAGAATCAATGTCCTAGGACAAATGATGAGCGAGACCGTATGAATAAGATTCCATATGCATCAGCTATTCGATCTATCATGTATGCCGTGCTATGCACTCGACCGATGTATCATATGGTTTGAGCACTACAAGCAGATATTAGTCAGATCCTGGTGAGAGTAACTGGATAGCAGTAAAGAACATCCTTAAATACTTAAGAAGGACTAAGGAAATGTTCTTGGTCTATGGAGGTTTTGAAAATGATCTAGTTGTAAATGGTTAAACAGATGCAAGTTTTCAAACTGATATAGATGATTTTAGATCGCAATCTGGATATGTGTTTACTTTGAATGGGGGTGCGAAAAGTGGAAAAGTTCGAAGCAAGAGATCGTGGCAAATTCTACAAATGAAGCCGAGTATATTGCGCGTCCGTGCGATGCAGAAAGGAGGCGGTTTGGATCAAAAAGTTCATTTCGAACTAGGTGTGGTTCCAAGTATTGCTAACCCTGTTTGTTTGTATTGTGACAATAACGGGGCAATTGCACAGGCCAAGGAACCTAGATCACACCACAGATCCAAACATATACTCAGGCATTTTTATCTCATCAGAGAAATTATTGAGAGGGGAGACGTAAAGATTTCCAGAGTACCTACTGAAGACAACGTTGCGGATCCATTGACAAAAGCTCTTCCACAAGCAATACATGATAGTCATGTTAGATCATTAGGCATTGGATGCATGTACGATTGGCCCTAGTGCAAGTAGGAGATGTTGGGGCATGTGCCCTAGGTCAATCCATTAACTGTCTTTATGAATACTTTTAGTTAATAAAATAGAGGATTTCATTTGCTGTTTATTATAATTAATTTGCATGTTTACATTAGAATAAGATCCATGGATATTTACAGAAATATCCTAAATGTCCCTAGTCGATCATTATACTGGGAACTATAATGAATTAAGACTAGCGTGAGTTTTGATTGATGATAATACGATGATTATACGTATAGGATACGAATCAAGATCACGAGTACTTGTTAGGGAAAAAAGTACTGAACCGACCCGCTATGAGAACATTACATGGATTAAGTCATAGTTGTTTCTCATGATAGATATATTTTTCAGTCCTCTGACTTGAGATTACCAGAGACTTCAACATTATGAACATAATGATTTGACACTATCAAACGTTGTCTTTAACCGGACGATTATAAAGGTCGTGATTGGTTACTGTGCGAGCAATGTGATGAAGTTGTGTAATCGAGATAAAATTTGTCCCTCTCATATAAAGAGAGATATATAGTGGATCCCTCGATGTGTTAGACTGTTAAAAAGGCCTAGTCAAAGTGAATTGATATTGATCAATGTCACTTTGATGTTTTTAGTCTACCTAGAGATCGAGACTAGTAGATTGAACATGTTGGATGACAATTCCACGCATCGTGTGACAAAAGGATGTTATATACACTATTGATTAGGTTGTATCGATTTGATATTCGTACAACTTGGGTAGTCATAATGTCTTGCTAGAGGCCGATTATGACTTGTATACCAAAATGTGTTTTGGTACAGTACCAACGTTGTATGAGCCTATTCGGTCGCACACTAAGAATGGTTTTGCGAGATTTTAAGATGGTTCAGAAAAAATGAATTTTATATGATAAAATTCATGACAGAAACATCCTTGTGGTATATTACACTTATACTTCTTTAAGTAGGGGTATATGTGTAATTTACTTAATCGTATATATATAAAGGTTGTATAAATAGACGCTTTAAGTTAGAATACACGTACGAAAGATTAAAAGGCCGAAACTCTATTTTCATTTTAGAAACGACTTAGGATTTTTGGTATGCTCTTGATCATTTTGGATAGAAACAATAGGTTTGGTATTCTCTTGAAGCTAGCACTTCGAATCTCGGCCGTCGTTCGTGTGTGGACTACTGGTAGAGGGCGTTCGTCGTTGGCAGCGCCTTAGAGATCGATCAACCTTCAGAAAGGTATATTGCGGCTGAGGTATGATTAAGTTTTTCATGGTTTAAACGTTTTTAATGGAATTAGATTCGGATCCTGTTGGGGTTTTTGTCAAAATTGTTTTGTAATCTCCGCTGCACATGAACCCCAAAACCCAACAATAACTTATATTACAAACTAGTATGGGAGTGATGCGATGATTTGTTTATCGCTATTGAATCTTCAAACTATTTTTCATACACGGAAAATGAATAAGATTTTATACACAAACTAATTTGAGACTAAGTTTCAAATGAGTTTAGGGGGTTTTGTGCCTGTATATCAACTGATTTGAATTACATACAAATAATTGTTCTTCTCAATTATGTTTTATCGATAACTTTCATACAAATTTTAAACTCTAATTTATAAATGGTTTTTTTTGATGAATTTCTCCTTTTAGATAGATAAGTTGGATTTTAGCGAATACATTTTCGACAATTTTGGTTTTAAATGGTTTTATAGGTTCATTCTTTTAATTGTACTTATCCAAATGGCTAGAGTTGGAAAGGGTAAAGGTTTAAGAAAGGAAAAATGAAAGGGAAAGCTAGTAAAGAAATCAAAGAAAATCTCGAAAGTTTTCTAAATCCAACCAATGTAAATCTCTTTTAACACACCTAGGATTATACCATAAAGAGAATCTATTCCACCTGCATCATTTAGTTTTAATACTGAGGAAGATTATGTAGATGAGGAGGAGAAGATAGATAAGGTTGAATAAAAGATACTGACAAAGGAGAAAAATATATACTTAGGAAATAGAACTTTGTCAATGAGAAGGCATATGAAAAATTTAAGAAGGATTTAGTGAAGGATAGGAAGTTAATCTCGGAGAGGCAATTTAATGTGAATAAAGAATTGAAATACAAGCCAAGGATCCTAGATACATCAAGGCTAGGAATCGAGGATTGGTAACTAACGATTATAACCACCTTGACTTAGAGGATATTTTTAGTGAGAGGGTTGTGATATCTTGGTGAGAGAGTTTTATGCCAATGCATATGGAAGTGAGAGTGAGACCTAGTCATGAGTTCGAGGGAGGATAGTGGATTATTATGCTGTAAGATTAAACTTGTATTTTGGTTTACCGAATTTTCACTAAAAATAAAATGATGAGTACG
Source organism: Stephania yunnanensis (assembly GCA_039657365.1). NCBI lineage: Eukaryota > Viridiplantae > Streptophyta > Magnoliopsida > Ranunculales > Menispermaceae > Stephania > Stephania yunnanensis. Next base: position 30,571,231 of record CM077582.1, on the reverse strand, counting down.
CTAAGTTTGAATATGCATTAAGTACCACTACCCCACGAAGATAATTAAGGGAGGTTTAGAGGCAATCTATTGAGATGGTTTTGTTTTTATACGGAGGGATACCTCAACCACATAACCACCAAATGTATTAAGAAACCACTAAAGCATGGTATTATATTATCAATGGTAGCTTACAGCCGAGCCTGCAATATTACGAGATAGTAAACTACATGGCTGCCTTATTTTACCACATTATCATGGGATTAAGATACTTTGATGTTGGAAAGATTATTTATGAATTGACTAGGAGTGCCATCACTACTAAAAAGAACAATGGACTACTTTTCGCTTTGATGATTACGAACCATTTGTAGAGCGGATATGGTGAACATGGCAAAGCTTGACATGGATGCTCTACCGGATAAGACCATTATAGATAAGGTTATAGAGAGATATAGAAGAGTGAATGGATATGAAGACACGTAAGATGAAAGAGAAAGGGTTGAGATAGCTAGAAGAAAAGCGAGTCGAGAACAAAAATCAGAGATGATATGAGGAGAATTTTCGAGGAGATGTCGAAAAGTAGACATGACCCTAATGTGGAACACCTTCTTAGGGATTATGACAAACTATACATGGAAGAGTAAGAGTTGACCTTTATGGGTGCAATTCTGTGCAATCAGATGACCACTCGGCGTAATAATGAATTGGTATTCGAGAACCAAATAGCCTTAGCAAGGAGCATCCACAAGATGGATCATACAATGTCCATGAGAAATAAACATCAAGGAGGCACAGCGATTCCTGTACCATCTACACAGATGAGACTACCACTTAGCAGTAATCTCAATGTTCCATTACTGTTAGGTAGGAATAGAACATCTACTACCCCGCTGCAAGTTACTAGTCCCGAAGGATTGTTCCAGTGAAGGACGCTAACAACGCGAATTTCGGACGACGACATTGATTTCCTTATTCTATTTATTTTCTGTCTCCAAGTGATATTATGTAAGGTCCTCTATGTAACTTCGATATTGGTGATACACTTTGTGATTTATGATGATACTTTGTGTTTATGATGGTGATATACTATATGATAAACTTTATTCAGTGTTTTGGTGTGATATTTGATATATTTAATACATAATGGTGATGTTTATTTATATAGTTTTTATGCAATCTGTCTTATCATAATTCTAAATTGAGTTTATTCATTTCTTGATTGTCAAATTTATATTTATATCAATTCTTTTATACTTCACGTGGAATGTTTATTGTTTGAAATCCGACTTCATTTTAAAACCTTGGAAAAGGTTTGGAATGAGTCTGGAGGTATTTTAGGTGAAGTATGACAATGATAGCAAAGAAAGCAAGAAAAGACAAGAAAGGTAGAAGGTAAGTTCAGAATCAATCCAAAAAGTTCAAACTTTTAATCTGATATTCAAGTAAGTTAACTAAATTTCTAAAATTTCTTCTGAGTTCAAGTAAGTATGAATTTCATTTTACTTTGTTTTTAGTTAGGAAAAGAATGATAATGAACAAAGAATAGATTCTTGAATGGAAGTGATATTGTTTTTACCTAAGTGAATTTTATGATAGAAGGAATCAATTTTATATTTTTTTATTACCATTAATAGTTGACATATACACTAAGTTGATTGCCTTATGTTAGTCATAATAATGGGTAGAAGATCGAAGATGAATAATATATATTTCTTAGAATCTTATGATACAAAAACTATTGATTAAATATATTTTATATATATATATATATATATAAATAAAAAGTTATTATACCATAATTGAAAGTAGAAATGAGTTAGAAATCGATAAAATTCTATAAGTTAGAAAGATAATTTCTTCAATTTTAGTGGATAGTGAGAAGTGTTAACAAGAGTTTATAGATATAACGAGTCGTATAGATTCTAAAAGAAATGGTGCAGGGAATCTATAGTGGGACAAATGTGAGAATGTCTAAAGGAAATGAAGCAGGGACTCAAAAGCAAAAGCAAAAGAAATATAATAAGAAATACTGATTAATATGGAGTAGGAAAAAATGTGAGATGAAAAAAATGGATGTTCATAAACTTTTCGAAGAAAAGATTTAACTCGAGTACTTGAAGCTAGAGTTGAATGAAGTATCTCTTGATCTAGCATTTTTAAAATAATATATTCATTGAAATCTTAATAAAATTTCTATTGATTTTGATCGTGGTACTATTATAAAGTATTTTTTGAAATTAAATTAATCTAGTGGTTTTTATGTCATGTGGTTCTATTCTACTTATCGTAAGCTTGATGTTGGTCCATGAAAATTGAGAAAACCTATATTATGTATTGGCCTTAGTAATGAACTTTAAGTTCTAAAGAATGTTACATTGGGTGATTGAGTTATCATTAAGGGATGTTTTATTTTGTCTAAGTCATTTTATTCTATCATAACTTTCATTTACTTGTAGGTAATATGTCTTTATTTGGAAATAACTTCTATTTTAAAATTTATATTATTTAAATTTAAAATGAATTAGATTGAAATCAGTTTATAAAGAATGTAAAGAGAATATGATTGAGAGTATTCATTTCCTCGAGACAAAAAGTGCTAAGTTTGGGCATATTTGACAAGTCAATAATTAGACATGTTTTATAGTGTAATTTATATTGATTATATATATGATATTACACTAAGCATTCTCTTGTTTTTCGTGATTTCAAAACTTAAATAGGAAAATGAAGAAATGCAAGAAAAAGAGGAAGAGGAGCAAAACATTCAACTAGAGAAGATGTCCAGCGATTAGCCACTGATTTATAATTACACTAGGAATTACCACCTAAATCAACAGTAGAAAAATGTCAGCGAATTCACAATGAATTGAAGAATATACTAGAAATCGCCAGTTGCACCTGTGGAGCATTAAAAGCCAATTCCAGTGGTTGACTCAGTGACTTATATACAACTTAGGAATCATTGACAAATCGATGAGGTCAGTTACATGTTTTTTAAATTAATATGAAGAATTTGAGTTTATCTAGGATATGTATACGTCAGGAGACTATAAAAAGGCTAGAGAGATTTGAAATAACTCTATTTCCTTCTTCTCTACATTATTTCTATTGCCTATTCTATATTTCTAGTTGATGTTTGAAGCTACATTGGAGCTTTGATTTATTTTAAAGTATTTATTTATTTATTCATTATGTATTTTAATCATTTGTTGCATTTTTATTTCCCGTATGAGTGAGTAGTTTATCAATCTAAACAAACCCTAGACATATATATTTTGGATTGCTAGATAGTTATAATTAAGGAATCGTGAATTTAATGCTTTAAATATATTCATTACACGTCAATCATGAATTTAATAAGTTGTTTTTTGCGTTTTACAACTAAAGAAGATTAATATTGCATGCATAATTGTAGATATGTTATGTGGTATTTTGATTTTGAATCTATCTATAGTTATTAATAAAAAATATATAAGTAATAACTAGGATTGATTTATAGGGCTTTTCCCGAGTGGATGTTCTAGGTGATTGTGTTCTAAGTTGTTTATTATGTGGCTTTGGTTAATATTACCTTAGATTAGACATGATTTTCATTGAATATAATGTTATCATATTTCTACGGTGTTGTGTTTTATCTAATTGGTAGATTTACAACGATAAGAATTTGGTTAATTAAGTTAGTATCAACACATTGTAATTATTTAGTATTTTAATTCTCGTTTAATTAGAGTAACTAAATTAATAAAAACAAGAAAAAATACTTTCCTTTGAGATTTGAAAAATCCCTATGGAGACGATATCCCATTTAACACTACTAAAAATAATAGAAAAATATGAGAAACTATCGTGCACGCTCGACACATGTCAGCAATGACCGAAGATACTGCATTTATGACCTTGACTTTGTTGGACTAAGTGGTTAGTCACTCACTTTCCGACCGAGATTTTGATGGAAACAAACAAGGTGAAAATGTACTAATAAACATCTAGTGTATTTCAGTTTGTGTTAAAGGATGCAAAACAACATATCAAGGGTTCTCAAGAAATACAAGTTCAAGACTCGGCATTAATGAAGAAATGAAGATGAAAGTTCAAGCCGCAATTTGTAATTTCAATGTAAGGTATACAAATTCTTTCACGCAAGCCAAATGCATTAGTCCATGCATACATCATGTTTCTTAAACCATTTTTCAAAGTTATAAAGTTTACTCCAAGTTTCAAAATGGAATTTAAACACATAACTAGGTCTATGAGTTTAAACAATGTGAAAACTTTGTGTGAATAGTCATTTGCATATTAGAGTTCATTATAAATGTTTTCGAAAAAGAAAAACTCGTTTTTCAAAGGTATTCAAAAAGAAAACTGCAAATTTGCAGAAAAGCCCCTAATACATTATGAAATCGTGAATTTCCGTTTTCGGGATTTGTAAAAATATCCGGACCACCCAATTAGGCTTAATGACTCATAATAAACGTGTATAACGTGTTATATAAGGGTTGGTTAGGTCCCGGACGAGTTTAAGGGTCGCTAACACAAAGGGACAAAATAATTATTTTGAGGTCCCTGCAGTTAGCGCGCTAATGATTTCATTAGCGCGCTAAGTCCAGTGTTAGCGCGCTAGGCCTCGTATTAGCGCGCTAATTGCATATCGATGACTTTTTTAAAAAGCTGGAAAACACACTTTAATTTGAATTCTTGATCTATTTTGGACCCTTGGATCCCTAGAACGGTCATAAAGCTGTCAAGATGGAATACCTAACATTATAAAACCACCAAGAACATGGTTTTAACAATAAGAAGAAGATACACACTCAAAAACCAAAAATCTACAAAGAAGAAATCGATTTTTGTGTAGAAGAAAAAGGGAGATCTTTGAGGTCGTTCTTTAGCTCACAAATCCAAAGACATTTGAGGCTTTCAAAGGAGTTCAAGAATCACTCCAGAGCTGATCTCTTTTGTCATTCTTTTGGTTGTAAGAAATTTCTAGATCTACAATCTTACTTGTGCTCAATCTACATATTTTTGTGTGTTTGATTTGAAAATCAGTTTGGTGTGTGTTTGAACATCTTCTCGGGTTTTTGTCTTGAAATATATTTTATCAAACCCTAAGATTGATTTGAACAAAAGTGTTGCACTTAAACTTGATTCTTGCTAAACTTTTGTTCTTAGACTCGAAATAGGTTTCACACAAATATATTAAGTTTTTGAAACGATTTCAGATTTGGAATTTGCAACAACATCAGTGACATATTTGCATATTCCATTTATACTCACACTTGCATGCATAAGAGTTGTTAGGCTCTAGGTGGCTTGCTAGTGTTTGAATTTGATACCACTTTGTATTGTAAAGTGTATCTCTGTTTTTCCAGCAAATTTATTGTATTTGAATGATTGTAAGACTTAGTGGAATCTAAGTCGAAAAGGGAAAATCCTAGTTGAGGCTAGGTGGGAAAAATCCTAGTTGAGGCTAGGTGGGAAAATCCTAGTTGAGGCTAGGTGGGAAAAATCCTAGTTGCGGCTAGGTGGGAAAATCCTAGTTGAGGCTAGGTGGGAAGTCCTAATTGTAATTAGGCATTCTAGGCTTGTAGGCTTAGGTTGTAACACTTATTGATAATATAAGTGGGGTTTGAAATCCTAACCTAGGGAGGTTAGGTAGTGGATGTAGATCGTTGGATCGAACCACTATAAATCGTGTGTCATTTTATATTTCCTCCATTTCATTTACTTGCATAGCTTATATATATACATCATAGTTGTAAATTGCGCATAAAGTTTTTAAAAGGGCAATAACTACTCGGTAACCCAATTCACCCCCTCTTGGGTGACCTTCAATTGGTATCAGAGCGGGTTATTGCTCAAAGTATTACTAACGTATCTTTGAGTGTTTTTGTGCAAGGATGCAAACTTTAGATCCGGCTCGCCTTCGGGAAGGCACCACTTCGAGTAGGCCTCCATATTTCGATGGAACCAATTATGCTCATTGGAAAGTAAGAATGAAATTTTATATTAGAGCACAAAATAGATTTTTATGGGACGCAATTGAAAATGGTTACACTCCACCGGATAAGCCATTGAAAGAGTACACCACAGAGGAGATAAAGCTTGAGCTTTCAAATGATCAAGCCGTGAATCACTTATTTTGTGCACTAAGTGAAAATGAATTCAACAGAGTAAGTGCTTGTCAAACGGCAAAGGAAGTATGGGAGAAGCTTGAGGTACATTATGAAGGTACCATGCAAGTAAAGAAGACCAAGCTGAGAATTCTTGAGGAACACTATGAAACTTTCCGAGTTGGGGCTGATGAAGACATAGCCACAGCCATCACTAGATTCACAAAGCTATTAAATGAGATCAAGAATCTAGGAAAGAATTATGATCAAGAGACCTCAGTGTATAAATTCCTTAGAGGCTTGCCTAAGGAATGGGATGCCAAGAAATATGCTATTCAATCAGCACAAAATCTTGGAGACTACACATTTGATGCATTGTGTGGAGAGTTAACGGTCCATGAATTTGAACTCAAAGACCGAGCAAGATTGGAAGCATCAAGTGGAGGGACTAAAAGCTCAAGAAAAGAAATCGCATTAAAGGCAAATAGCTCCCCTAGTACATCGGTAGAGATCATTGAAAGTGAAAAATCATGTTATGAAAATGATCTTGAGGAGGAAGTAGCCATGATCTCAAGAAAGCTAAATAGGGCCATGTACAAACGAGACAAGTACAAGAAGAAGTTTCGAAGTAGAAGCAAGGAAGGAAAATCAAATGAAATAATATGCTTCGGTTGCGGCAAACCGGGACACGTCAAGACGGATTGCAAAACCAAGAAGGCGTTTGACAAAGGAAAGAAGAGTTTCAAAGCAACTTGGGATGACTCATCATCATCAAGTTCGGAATCCGAATCAGAAAATGAGAAGGCAATACTTTGTCTCATGGCACAAGGCGAGGTAAACTCTAATTTTTTTATTTCTGATAATGTTGATGATTTGGATGATGTTCTAAATATTGATGAGCTTAGGAAAGAGTTGAAAAAGGAGGTCAAAAAGACCAAACAACTCAAAAAGAGCTTGACCATTGCAATTAGTGAATTAGAGTCACAAAATGAGACCATTGATGATCTCCAAAGTGACTTAAATGAAGTCATAAAGGAAAGAGATGCTTTGGTCAAGGAAGTAGAGGACTTGACTAGCACGGTGCATAAGTTTACAAATGGTAAACAAATGTTTGACATGATGTTAGGAGCACAACGACGTGCACTTAACAAAAGAGGCATAGGTTACGGAGCAAACTTATTAAGCTACAAGAAATTGCTAAATGATGATCGTAGATGCTCTAAATGTAACAAGACTCACATGGTCGGGAAATGTTTATTACAAAAGGCCAAAGTAGGTAAACTAGCATGGGTAGTTAAAAATGTTTACGACACTAACACTCTCGGACCCAAAGGTGTTTGGGTACCAAAATCCATGTGTTTCCCATAGTGTAGGATGCGAGGAGAGCACCCCATGGTACTTGGATAGTGGGTGCTCAAGACACATGACCGAAGATGCACATCAAGTTATTGAACTAAAGCGGCATGATGATGAAAAAGTTACGAGTTGGAGACAACAACAAAGGAAGAGTTATCGGTCTCGAAACTGTTGGTAACAATTTACTTTCTATTTCTAACGTTTATCTTGTTGATGGTTTGAAACATAATTTGCTTAGTAACTAGTCAATTGTGTGACAAAGGATTTCATGTTATATTTGAATCATCAAAATGCATTGTTAGGAATGAGAAGCATGAAACTTTATTTATTGCATATAGAGATAAAAATATTTATGCCATTAACTTTGATGAGATGAATACGCAAAATGCTTCATGTTTGAATGCACAAAGTGAATGTGATGCATGATTGTGGCACCATAGATTAGACACCATTCTCTGTGTGATCACATCCAAAAAGGGCAATGTTAAAACTCATCCATGTGCCCATATAGGATCAACTAGCCGATATACTCACCAAGCCTTTGCCTAGAAAACAAGTTTTTAAAATTCGGCGTGAGTTAGGCATGTCTCGAAAATTGGACCTTCTATATATGTTCTAGTTATTCCAAACCTTTTTATATGGTGTTATTGAAGTGTCCATGAAGTTTGAGAAGAATCGGAGCTAAATTGCAAAAGTTCAAGATTTTGTGTCAAAAAATTCCAGAGAGGAATTAGCGCGCTAATATTTAGAATTAGCGCGCTAATAGCCCCGTGACCGAAAAATTCGAGAGAGGAATTAGCGCGCTAACAAACCTTATTAGCGCGCTAATGTCGATCGGCCAGGGTTTTATAACCTAACTTTTATTCAAAAACTTACCTCACACACACAAGTTTCTCTTCTCCTCTTCCAAATCCACTCTCCGTGTGCAATTCCCACGCGCGATGCCCACGCACTAGGCTCCCACATGTTAGTCTTAGGTGTTTCGATTTTTTAACTTATGTTATGCAACACTTATGCTATCTCATTACTTTTTGCTATTTATATCATGATTTTTTGCGTATCTCTCGAGTTTTCTTTATGGCTATTTTGTGCTTCACTATGTTTTCTAGTCTATGCATGTGTATCGCTTCCGTATAATTATTGATATGCATAAAGTGAGGGGAGAATATTTTTATCATGGTATACTTGTGTTATTTATTGATATACATAAAGTAAGGGGGAGAATTTTATTGATATGCATAAAGTAAGGGGAGAATTTTATTCTTATGCCTAAAATGAGGGGAAGAATGCTTTTATCTTGGTATATTGTTTAAATCATGTCTATCTTTGCAGATACTTGACCCCATTTTCTTAATAATATCAAACGGGGAGAAAAGGTTGAACTTGAAAGGGTGATATTGTGATATCTTTGATATTGTGATTTTTTGAAAGAATAATATTGTGATATCTTTGATATTGTGATATTTTTTGAAAGGATGATATGAAAGGGTGATATTTTCCTTGGTATATATTGGTATCGGGTTAATAATTCTCATTTTTACGGTATCAGGTTGATACGTTAATATTATTGATTTTTGTAACTCGATATCAAGTTGACAATTTTAACTGCATATATTGGTATACTTGAAAAAGTTGTTGGTTTTTATTGGTATCTTTGTTTAAATCGTGTTTATCTTTGTGGGTGCTTGACCCCGCTTTTTGATAATATCAAAAGGGGAGAAAAATGTGATGTTGAACTTGAAAGGTGGTGTTGAACTTGAAAGGATTGATGTGTTGAATGCGATATACATTTAGATTGTGTTTTTACACCTTTAAAGTTCACATTGTTTGTTATCATCAAAAAGGGGAGATTGTTGGACTAAGTGGTTAGTCACTCACTTTCCGACCGAGATTTTGATGGAAACAAACAAGGTGAAAATGTACTAATAAACATCTAGTGTATTTCGGTTTGTGTTAAAGGATGCAAAACAACATATCAAGGGTTCTCAAGAAATACAAGTTCAAGACTCGGCATTAATGAAGAAATGAAGATGAAAGTTCAAGCCGCAATTTGTAATTTCAATGTAAGGTATACAAATTCTTTCACGCAAGCCAAATGCATTAGTCCATGCATACATCATGTTTCTTAAACCATTTTTCAAAGTTATAAAGTTTACTCCAAGTTTCAAAATGGAATTTAAACACATAACTAGGTCTATGAGTTTAAACAATGTGAAAACTTTGTGTGAATAGTCATTTGCATATTAGAGTTCATTATAAATGTTTTCGAAAAAGAAAAACTCGTTTTTCAAAGGTATTCAAAAAGAAAACCGCAAATTTGCGTAAAAGCCCCTAATACATTATGAAATCGTGAATTTCCGTTTTCGGGATTTGTAAAAATATCCGGACCACCCAATTAGGCTTAATGACTCATAATAAACGTGTATAACGTGTTATATAAGGGTTGGTTAGGTCCGGACGAGTTTAAGGGTCGCTAACACAAAGGGACAAAATAATTATTTTGAGGTCCCTGCAGAGTTAGCGCGCTAATGATTTCATTAGCGCGCTAAGTCCAGTGTTAGCGCGCTAGGCCTCAGTATTAGCGCGCTAATTGCATATCTGACAGCTTTTTTAAAAAGCTGGAAAACACACTTTAATTTGAATTCTTGATCTATTTTGGACCCTTGGATCCCTAGAACGGTCATAAAGCTGTCAAGATGGAATACCTAACATTATAAAACCACCAAGAACATGGTTTTAACAATAAGAAGAAGATACACACTCAAAAACCAAAAATCTACAAAGAAGAAATCGATTTTTGTGTAGAAGAAAAAGGGAGATCTTTGAGGCTGTTCTTTAGCTCACAAATCCAAAGACATTTGAGGCTTTCAAAGGAGTTCAAGAATCACTCTCAGAGCTGATCTCTTTTGTCATTCTTTTGGTTGTAAGAAATTTCTAGATCTACAATCTTACTTGTGCTCAATCTACATATTTTTGTGTGTTTGATTTGAAAATCAGTTTGGTGTGTGTTTGAACATCTTCTCTGGGTTTTGTACCTGAAATATATTTTATCAAACCCTAAGATTGATTTGAACAAAAGTGTTGCACTTAAACTTGATTCTTGCTAAACTTTTGTTCTTAGACTCGAAATAGGTTTCACACAAATATATTAAGTTTTTGAAACGATTTCAGATTTGGAATTTGCAACAACATCAGTGACATATTTGCATATTCCATTTATACTCACACTTGCATGCATAAGAGTTGTTAGGCTCTAGGTGGCTTGCTAGTGTTTGAATTTGATACCACTTTGTATTGTAAAGTGTATCTCTGTTTTTCCAGCAAATTTATTGTATTTGAATGATTGTAAGACTTAGTGGAATCTAAGTCGAAAAGGGAAAATCCTAGTTGAGGCTAGGTGGGAAAAATCCTAGTTGAGGCTAGGTGGGAAAATCCTAGTTGAGGCTAGGTGGGAAAAATCCTAGTTGCGGCTAGGTGGGAAAATCCTAGTTGAGGCTAGGTGGGAAGTCCTAATTGTAATTAGGCATTCTAGGCTTGTAGGCTTAGGTTGTAACACTTATTGATAATATAAGTGGGGTTTGAAATCCTAACCGGGGAGGTTAGGTAGTGGATGTAGATCGTTGGATCGAACCACTATAAATCGTGTGTCATTTTATATTTCCTCCATTTCATTTACTTGCATAGCTTATATATATACATCATAGTTGTAAATTGCGCATAAAGTTTTTAAAAGGGCAATAACTACTCGGTAACCCAATTCACCCCCCCTCTTGGGTGACCTTCAGACTTGGCTTGATGTTAGACTTTATCTCAGATCGAGTGTATCTTAGGCATCATATCTATTTATGGATTTGCTTCCATGTACCTTTTTGAACAACTTGTTTTGATTCTTCGTGAGCATTTCCATTTTTGTGTTCTCTACTTGATCTTATTTCAAAAATTATGCCACCATCTTCAAAGGCATTTCTTGTTGTTTCTTATTCAAATTAAGATGCATTTCATATGTAGTAAGAGAGCCTATTAGTTCATCAAATTGTAAAATCTTCAAACCTTTGGTTTCTTGAATGGCAGCTACTTTAACATTAAACTTTATGGGAAGAGATTGCATGGCTTTTTCAACCCTTTTTCAAATTAAGTACTTTTTTCCAAGTTGTTGAGCCTGATTTTCTATGTCTTCAAGTTTGGCGATGTATTCTGCGGCTGTTTCGTCATCGCTCATTCTAAGTGCTTCAAACTGTGATGCAAGAAGTACCTTATTTGAATCTCAAACTTCTCCATTACCTTTGAGCATGTTTTCAAGAATATGCTAGGCTTCTTTTTGCTAACTTACAAGATGAAATCAGCTTCAAATATTCTTGGTTTATTGTTCTAAATATAGCATTTGGGGCTTTTACACGTGCAAACAACTATCTTTCATCATCATCTATCCATAGATTAGTATTTTTAGGCTTGCCATTGAACATAAGGATATAGTATCTTTTTCGATTGATTTTCATGCTTTTACATCGTGCGATAGAATAAAACCTTCCATTCTTGATTTCTAGTATGTGCAATTCAAACTAATAAGCAGAGGAGGCTTTGTTATTGAGACACCTTCAGGTTCATCAGATTGTAGCAAATGAGAAATTATTATGTCCTAATCGCACCTTATTCGACTTGTAAAGAGCCTAGGTGTAGGCTTTGATATCACTTGTAAAGCTTAATGCACTACATTTAATGAAAACAATATAAAGAAATGAACATAAACCATAACACGGGGACTGTTGACGCAGTTCAGACCTCCCATCCTACATCTGCAGGGTCACGCTCAGGTGTAGAATTCATTAAGAAATGTGACTTACAGATTTACACAAAGTCCCTAACTAATGAACCCTCGTCTAGCTAGTGATCCCTCACCAAACTTTGTCACACTCCTCACTTTCCTTACAATGAACCTACACTAACCCGAGATCCCCTCAACGGTGTGTGTGTTAACTCAAAGAACAAACTGTTGTTCTTTCTATCTCATAATGGATTATAATTACAAAACTATGTAAGTGATGAATTCCATTTAGTGATTACATATATAAAAAGAAAACCTATAGCAGAGTCTATATATTAAGTTGCCTTGTATGTCTTTTATTGTGGGTTGGCATTATTCTTCTTTCCTTTGATCTCATCGTATGAAGGAAAAAAAGCATGGATATAATATCTTGTTTGGCTATTGAAGATATTCTTGTTGTACTAGTTCTCTGAGTATATCTTCTAGATTTGTCCAGCTATCATATATGGTTGTTAGAGATACATGCAAATTTTGTTTGAAAGCAAGTATATGTATCCACATACATCTTTATGTCGACATAGCTCATAGAATGATCCTGCATAAGATTCACGGACTATGCGTGTTCTTTACCATAGCCTTTTTCTTAACGGACAAGGTTATACAAATAATGAAAATGGATATTCTACCTTAACAGAGTGAATTAAGTAGCATAAGGACCAAAATTGTGAGGAGCAATTCATACGGACCTCATGATAGGCAACCCGCGTGTTATGCACCCGGAACTATTTACGCACACTTATTTTCATGTGGGGCTTATACATTGCATCATCCCATTGTGACATCATGTGTGACTTTGGGATGTCATTGTAGCATCTTCCATGTTTTTATATGTTTCTTTATTTAGAAAAGTAAACTACAACCTGCCTCCATTGTGGCTCGAACTCTTAACCTCTTATACAAGAGGCCTCATGCCGTATAAATGAGCTACATTGCATTAATTTATATATATATGTTATGGGGGTCTCTATTATTAATGATTAATGGACCAGACTTATAGTAGTATTTCACAATGTACGGAGTACGTTATAATTAAGTTATGCCATGTTTTATTTTTTTATTTTATGTTTTGTAAAATTATTTTGACTATTTTAAAAGGAGGCACACTCCATATTAGATGAGATACTTTGAAAAGTTGGAAGAATCAAATGTTTGTGGCCTAAAGGAGGCATATAAGTGAATTATATATACGTTTTAAGCTACTCAACAATATATAAGTATCTCAAGATAACAAATGCTCAAACAACAATTAATATATTAATTAGCATCTTGGGTGAGATGGATGAGACATAACTTATGAAAGCACAAGGTTTTGTAGAAGTTGTGTGTTCAACTCTCAATAAAGTAAAAAACCAAAAACAAACTTAAAATAAAATAAAATTAAAAATCACAAACGTGCATATGGTTTGGATTGCTAACTAAATTTATCGTTGATCAGGTGCATATAAGCAAATTTTAAATGTTTTAGAGATGGACCAGAGCATTTGAAATAAAAATTGAGTGCTTTTAATTCTTAGGGGAAAAAACAATATAAGTATAACAGTATATGGTTATGAAAAAAATAAGTTTTTCATGGTTTTTATTCTATATACTTGTAACGTCCCATTTTATTAATGTATAATAAATTTACAGATGTGGATGCCAGCTCGGATCTACGTGGGCGCTGCGGTAGGCTAGGATACACAGGGACTTAGGTATGAAAGTTTATGGTGTGTTGGTTGCTTATTTGCAGTGTAATTTATTCAAATACATCGCATGTATGTATGTCGCAAAATAATACGCGCGAGGGTGTGTGAACTGTATTTGCCTCGATATGCGTGTCGACGTGGGTACCGGGTAGTTGACGAGACCGAATATTAAGTCGGGGAAACTAACACACAACGAGATTGTGTAAATTGTATTTGCCTCGATATGCGTGTCGATGCAGGTATCGGGTAGTCGAGGGGACTGGATATTAGGTCGGGGAAATGAAAACACACAAATTAAATAAAAATCTGTCAAGTAAATAATATGGAATAGATATTGGGTGGCTAGCGACGAGGTGGTACGCCTATATCACGGTTCGGACATGAAACCGGGCATCGAAAAGCCCGAAACCACGGGCGAGTGTCTTAGCTGTGTCACATTTATGTGTTAAGACACCTAACTCCACAACAATTGTTCATTCAAACAACACTTGTCCAATTCAATTACATGTGTCCACCTACCTCACCTACACCTACACACCATACACACACACACACACATACACACACACATGCAAAGACCCGAGACGGGAGACAGAGGAAGAAGAAGGAACGAGGAGAGGAGGAGGAGAAGAAAAAGCTGGGAAGGAGAGAAGAGAAGGTGGAGACGTTACGGTCGAGGTGAGTTATCGTCATTTTTGTGATTTTGGTGGGTTCGGTGGGGTGGCCGAAAGTGAGGTTCGGCCATGGAGGTCAAACCGGGCCAAGGTGTTTATGGCAGGGGTGTCTCCCCTGCCATCGATTCCACCGGGGTTGTGGTGGAGAGCAACCCCAACCCATCATCGAGGAAATTGTTTTTTTGGATCGAACCAGTAGCTGGTTCGATCGGGAGGAAGAAGAAGGTGCACACGAGCGTGTGTGGGCACGTGTGCACCCCCCTGCTGGGCCGAGCCTAGACCTATTCTGGTCCAGGGCCGGGTCGGGTCAGACCAGTTGGGTCAACTAAACCCAAAAAAATTTAAAAAAGAAAGAAGAGAAAAAGAGAAGAAAAATGAAAAGAAAAATTTGGAAAAATTTCGAAAAAATTGAGAAAATTTCAAAAGAAAAAATTTTAATATAATAAATAGAAATTGATAAAGTTCTATGAAAAGAACATATGTGGGGATGTTGGACGTGACTTTTTGCGGGGTTTTGCCTCGAAAAGCGCGAAATGGGCAATTTGGATTAAAAATTTTAGAAATTTGTTGTAAATGGCCATGCTAAGTTAAATTAGTGATAAATGGACATAGGTTGACTCGGGTGATCAATAGGCGACCAAGGACATGGTGGACTTGGACTCAGGGTTGATTACGGGGTAGTGGAGCGCGTTGTAAGGTTTGTAAAACCCAACGGATAAACTCTCGAGTATTTATTTTGATTTGTAATTCAATTAAATTCCAGTATTTCCTTGTGATTTTTCCTATAATTATATCTTCTCGTTGTTTGCACGGTTGGTTGACTTACTCCCATCGTATTTTTTGTTGTGTGTATATGCATTCTAGATCGTAGCATGTGTATCAGGAGTTCTCGGTGGATAACGACCTGCGCTACCGAACTGCTACATGTATCGGTGCGTCGGTGGTCTAGGCCGACCACCAAGAGGGATCAGGTGATAGCTAGTTTGGTGCGTCTACTAGTGGGATCCTGGAAGGGAATCCTGAAGTATGGTTTAGTCTGACCGGAACAGGTACACACATTTACGCTTTATTGTTATCTATGCATGCGATGCCCTACTTATAGTTGTCTGTTTACATTCCGCATGTTTATTTAACAGTATTTATTGACTTCCACTTATTTATATGAATGCTCGGAGGAGTTCCTTGGGATTTTACTGATTGGACTCGTCATCTATTTTCTTTCGTGATGATTGAGTGCAGATTTGAGTACAAGTAAAGGCAAGGGGATCCTAGGCGACTACCTCTGACTGCCTACCTCTGAGGATTTCTTGTACGTGTGATTATCTTGATATTTTGATTCTTTTGGGAATTGGGGAGGGACGTGACCTTGTACATGCTTAGTTTTATATGGTATAGTTGTTAACAAAATACTTTTCAGGGTTTTTTCCACACTAGGTTTTGTTAAACTATTTCTTAATAATTCTTGCATTTACGTACGTCTTCTGCTAAATATGTTATTTACATACTATACACACACAAGTGGATACATTTTGAGATAGAGAAAGGACGGGCAGGTGCCGTACACGTGTAGTTGGGCCAGCTGGCAAGGAGTACGCGGAGACACGTCACCCCGGAGCGGCGAGGGCCGCCACAGTCGGTATCGGAGCAAAAGAGGAAGTTCTAAGACAATAAAACTTAATTTACAAACTTAGATATGGAAAACCCGAAGTTATTGCCTTAGAACTTTAGTTGGGAAGTGATGTGAGGCGGGTAGAGTTAGAATTTATATGTGTTATATTTTCATGTTAATATATGTATGTCTAGACCTCGAGATTGATATGGAGCAAGTTTTCGATGTAGATTATGGACGGACAGTATGGTGCCCCATTTGAAACTAGACATACTAGCGATGCGACTAGGGATGTTCCGATTACGACGAGTGTGGAGGATAAACTCTTAGCTCAGGAGACACAGATGGCTAAGGTATTACATCTATTACATGAGCAGACTGTAGTACTAGTGGCACTCACTTCAGCTAGAGAGCCAGTAGTTGTGACTGTACCGGCGGAGGCAGCTATTGTTCAGGTGGTACTTCAAACACCAGTCTAGGGGGTAGTGGCAGAGGTACCTACAGAGATAGCTATCACAGTTGTTCCTTTAGGGACATCGACTCTTACGCCTCCACACACGACAACGGACCAGGTTACTGCTACCCCCGTTGCTGATACTCCTTCGACATCAGTATTCGTGCTGGCGCCAGAGGCGAAGTTTTTTAGGGAGTTTTTGAAGTTCCAACCTGGATTCTTTTATGGAGGTGGTGACCTTGAGGCTGCAGGGAGATGTATAGTGTCTCATCAACGGTTCCATAAGCTGATGAGGAACGATGAGACTATACAGGCATGACTTTTTGGAGCCTGTTCGAGAGGGCTTGCTGCGGTCTGATGGACGATATATATGGATACTCATCCAGAACCGACAACATGGGCTAAGTTTAGGGAGCCATTCTACGGTTAGTAGATACCTATGGAGGTTAGGTTGAGGCTGAGGGAGGAGTTCTAGCCTTGAGACAGGGTAGTCGGACCTTGATGCAGTATATGGAGAGGTTCGAACATTTGCTTTGGTTCTCTCTAGATGTCGTCGGGACAGAGCATTTACAAATCTATTATTTCACCAGAGGGGTTGATGACAGGATTACGTCAGCGGTTGTCTCGACCGAATCCACGACATTGCAGGAGATCTTTGACATGGCATTGGCTCATGAGACATACCTACTGCAGAGGGCTGGCCGACATGTGACTTGTAGGGAGGTACAATCATGGTAGAGTTCTCAGTCTAGTCAGAGGCAAAAGAGACCAATGGATCATCCGGATAGACGCCAGAGAGATGATAGAAGAGATAGGGGCTGCCGGGATGATTTTCAGGGTAGCCAGTTCCGCTATGAGGAGCCACGGTCGATTCATGCCATCACCTTAGCATCAGTGGTTCGACAGAGGTCATAACCATAGGAGTACCGTAAGGGTCGAGATAAGGGGGGAAATGATAGGGGTCAGGTAGACCGGGGTCAGGGTCCGAGATCTAGAGATGGACATACGGGTAGACTAGAGAGCCGTAAATGTCATTGATATGGGTAGAGGGGACACTTGACGGCTGACTGTTGGATACCACCATCGCCATGACATGCGTCAGACCAGGCCAGAGATAGAGCGCACGCGTTAGCACGGCCGTATAGCGGGGCGACCAGGCAGCTTATTGAAGGTACATTACTTATATTTGGTCGCCACATGCATGCTATGTTTGATTCTGGTAATACTTTATCGTTTCTTGTTGGACGTATTGTCAGATTGTTAGGGTTAGTTACATAGACACTAGAGCCACATCATGTCCTCAGTACGGCTGCTGGGGATAAGATATACCCTAACCGAATATGTCGAGATGTGATGATAGAGGTGGAACGACATCGGCTACCAGCTAATTTTCGAGTATTGGAGTACTTAGAGTTAGACACACTACTCGGAATGGATTGGTTAGCATCCTATCATGCACGAATAGACTGTTATGGTAAGAGGATAGAGTTTTGTATTCTTGGAATACCGAAGTTCGTATTACTTGGATCAACAATCGATTTACCCATCACTAGAGGCCAACTAGCTACGGCGTAAGAGATGGAGGAGCTTGCGATAATAGTTGAGCCGGAGGTTCGAACGAGGGTACGAATTGAGGATGTTCCGGTGGTTTGGGATTTTGTCGATGTATTTCCAGATGATTTATCTGGATTGCCACCGCCATGAGCTGTTGAGTTCATGATCTAGTTGATACCTGGGACGCAGTCGATTGCCAGTCGACCTTATCGGATGGCACCAGCGGAGCAGGAGGAGGTGAGACTACAGTTGGATGAGCTGTTGAAGAAGGATTTCATTCACCCTAGTATGTCATATTGGGGAGCTCCAGTACTGTTTGTGAAGAAGAAAGATGGTACGATGCGGATGTGCATCGACTATAGGAAGTTGAATCAGGTAACTGTGAGGAACTGTTACCCACTTCCTATGATTGATGATCTATTTGATTGGCTGATGGGTGCCAGATTCTTCTCGAAGATTGACCTTCGCTCAGGTTATCGCCAGTTGAGGATTCGAGAAGAGGATATCCAGAAAACTGCTTTCAGCACGATATATGGGTTATTTGAGTTTACAGTCGTGTCGTTTGGGCTGACAAACGCTCCAGCGATTTTCATGGATTTGATGCACAGGGTCGTGAGGCCGTATTAGGACAGATTCGCCATCGTATTCATTGACGATATCTTGATCTATAACAGGACTCGTGAGGGTCACGAGGGACATCTCAAGATAGTTTTGACGACACTGAGAGAGCACCGACTGTACGCCAAGTTTAGTAAGTGTGACTTTTGGATAAGAGAGGGGAGATTCTTAGGCCATGTCATCAGTGAGCAGGGTATCTCAGTGGATTCAGAAAAGTTTAGGGCGATCATTGATTGGAAAACGCCTGAGTTTGTGGCTGATATACAGAGGTTCCTTGGACTGGCCGAATAATTCCGGCGATCTGTGTAGGACATTTTCTCGATCGCGACGCTGATGACGAGACTGACTATGAAAGATGTCAGATTTGAGTGGTCAGACGAGTGTGAGCAGGCCTTTTATGAATTGCCAGAGCCGAGAAAGACCTTGACAGTATATACAGATGCGTTGGGTATTGGTCTTGGATGTGTGTTGATGCAGGATGGTAGGCCAGTTGCCTATCTTTCCAGATGTTGAGACCCCACGATGGGAATTATCCAGTGCACGACTAGGAGCTTGTAGCTGTCGTCTTTGCACTGAAGGCTTAGAGGCACTATCTCTATGGAGAGCGATTCGTGGTGTATACGGATCACTAGAGTTTACGTTACATTTTCACTCAAAAAGATCTGAATATGCACCAGTGGAGATGGCTGGAGTTGCTGAAGGACCACGACTTCGCTATCGAGTATCACCCCGGTAAGGCGAACGTCGTAGCAAACGCATTGAGAAGGAGTGGACTCAA
This sequence comes from Stephania yunnanensis, assembly GCA_039657365.1. Taxonomy (NCBI): domain Eukaryota; kingdom Viridiplantae; phylum Streptophyta; class Magnoliopsida; order Ranunculales; family Menispermaceae; genus Stephania; species Stephania yunnanensis. The sequence continues at coordinate 30,551,589 of CM077582.1, read as the reverse complement.
CAGTCAGACTGTTCTATAGCAGATGACACATGAGCATGGTTTATTACAAGTAGCATCAATTATTTGCATGGCCGAGTTAACGACTATGGCAGAACAACACATTTGTTGTCAGTTAATGATATCGATCGTATCGATTGAACGGGTTGCCGAGTGTCAGAGGGCTGATAGGTTCTATGAGCGGGTCAGTGGTATATCGCGAAATCCGAAATGCACTGATTGGGCATAAACCACTGATCTGTATTTAAGATACCGAGGGAGATTGTGGATACCCGCGGATCAAGAGATACGGTGTGGGATTTTGGAGGAGGCACTGTATGGGAGGCCCTGTAGATCACCTGCTTGTTGGGTAGAGCTGGAAGATACAGTAATAGTAAGGGCCTAAGATAGTTGTTGATCACATAGAGAAAATCTGACAAATTCGTCAAAAAATGCGAGCTGCACAAGATCGATAGAATAAATATGCAGATAGGTATCGTGAGGGTCTGAGGTATGACGAGGGCGATATGGTGTATCTGAAGGTTTCTCCTTGGAAAGGTCAATAGAGATTTGTCATTAAGGGGAAATTGGCACCGAGATACATTGGGCCATATCAGATTGCACAGAGAGTAGGCACTGTTGCATATCGGTTGGAGTTACCTATCGAGTTAGCTGGGGTTTATCCGACATTTCATATTTCCATGTTAAGACTCTCTATGTCAGGGCCCTGACCGACGATTGAGTTTGGACAGGTGGAGATACAGCCTGATGTGACTTTTGAGGAGAGACCGATAGAGATGGTTGACCGTCAAGTATAGATTCTCCGGAACAAGGAACTCGTGAAGGTCCTAGTTCGTTGGCAGCATCATAAGACGAAGGGACTCACCTGGGAGCTAGAGTCGACGATGAGGACGCGATACCCTCAACTATTCTCCGGTATGGGACTTAAGTTAGAGTTAAATTTCGGAACGAGATTTTATTTAGTTGGGAAGAACTGTAACAACCCATTTTATTAATGTCTATTAAATTTACAGATGTGGATGCCAGCTCGGATCTTCGTGGACGCCGAGGTAGGGTAGGACACACGGGGACTTAGGTATGAAAGTTTATGGTGTGTTGGTTGCATATTTGCGATGTAATTTATTCAAATACATCGTATGTGTGTATGTTACGAAATAATATGTGTGAGGGTGTATGAACCGTATTCACCTCGATATGCGTGTCGACGCGTGTACCAGGTAGTTGACGGGACCAAATATTAAGACGGGGAAACTAACACACAACGAGATTGCATGAACTGTATTCACCTCGATATGAATGTCAACGCGAGTATCGGGTAGTCGATAGGACCGAATATTAGGTCGGGGAAACGAAAACATACAAATTAAATAAAAATTTGTCAAGTAAATAATATGGAATAGATATTTGGTGGCTAGCGACACGGCGGTACGCGTATATCATGATTCGGACGTGAAACCGAGCGTCGAAACGCCCAAAACACGGGCAAGTGTCTTAGCTGTGTCACATTTAGGTGTCAAGACACCTAACTCCACAACAATTGTTCATTCAAAAAACACTTGTCCAATTCAATCACATGTGTCCACCCACGTCACCTACACCTACACTACACATACATACACACACACACACACACATAAAGACCCGATGAGAGGAGGAGGAGAAGAAGAAGCCGAGAAAGAGAGAAGAGAAGGTGGAGACGTCACAGTCGAGGTGAGTCATCGTCGTTTGTGTGATTTTGGTGGGTTCGGTGGGGTGGTCGAAGGTGAGGTTCGGCCTTGGAGGCCGAACCGGGCCAAGGTGGAGATGGTAGGGGTGTCTCCCCAGCCATCGATTCCACCGGGGTTGTGGTGGATAACAACCCCAACCTATCATAGAGGAAAAACAATTTGTCAGGAGGAAGAAGAAGGTGCACACGCGCGCACGCGGGCCGGCCCTAGAACGGGCCAGGCTCGGCCCACCTGTTCTGGTCCAAGGATGTGTCGGGTCCGACCCAGTTGGGTCGACCCGACTTAAACAAAAATAAAAAAAAAAGAAAAAGAGAGAAGAAAAATGAAAAGAAAAATTTAGAAAAATTTCGAAAAAATTTGGAAAATTTTGAAAAAAAATATTTTCATAAAATAAATAGAAATCGAGAAAGTTCTTTGAAAAGAACATATGTGGGGATGTCGGACGCTACTTTTTGCGGGGTTTTACCTCGAAAAGCGTGAAATGGGGGATTTGGCCTAATTTTTTTAGAAATTTGTTTAAATGGTTATGCTAAGTTAAATTAGTGATAAATGGACATAGGTTGACTCAGGTGATCAATTGGCGACCAAGGACCAGGTGGACTAGGACTCGGGGGTTGATTACGGGGTAGTGGAGCATGTTGTGAGGTTTTACATTAAAACCCAATGAAAAAACTCTTGAGTATTTATTTTGCTTTGTAATTCCAATCAATTCCAATATTTCCTTGTAATTTTTCCTATATATTTATATCGTCTTTGTTTGCATAGTTGGTTGAGTTACTCCCATCGAATTTTTCGTTGTGTCTATGCATTCTAGACTATAACATGTGTATCAGGAGTTCTCGGTGGATAACGACTCGAGCCATTGAACTGCTACATGTGTCGGTGCATCGTAGGTCTACGCCGACCACTGAGAGGGATTAGGTGGTAGTTAGTTGGGTGCGCCCACTGGTGGGATCCTGGAAGGGAATCCCAAAGTATGGTTTAGTCTAACTGTAACAGGTACACACATTAACGCTTTATTGTTATCTATGCATGCGATGCCCTACTTATAGTTGTCTATTTACATTCTGCATGTTTATTTAACAATATTTATTGACTTCCACTTATTTATATGAATGCTCGGAGGAGTTCCTTGGAATTTTACTGACTGAACTCGTCATCCATTTTCTTCCGTGATGATTGAGTGCATATCCGAGTATAAGTAAAGGCAAGGAGATCTTAGGCGACTACCTCTGACTGTCTACCTCTGAGGATTACTTGTACGCGTGATTATTTTGATATTTTGGTTCTTTTGGGAATTGGGGAGTGACATGACCTTTTACATACTTAGTTTTATATGGTACAGTTGTTAACAAAGTTCTTTTCAGGGTTTTTTCCACACTAGGTTTTGTTAAATTGTTTCTTAATAATTCTTGCATTTACGTACGTCGTCCGCTAAATATGTTATTTACATACTGTACACACATAAGTGGATACATTTCGAGACAGAGAAAGGACAGGCAGGTGCCGTACACGTGTAGTTGGGCCAGCTGGCAAGTAGTACACGGAGACACGTCACCCCGGGGCGGCGAGGGCCACCACAATACTATAGACATAGAGTTAATTACACCACCTATATACATATTGAAATTAATGTTTTGTCAAGAGAATATTTTTGGTTCCAAATTGAGTTGATCCCCAATTCCTCACTCATCTTGTTAAGTAAATTTGGGTTAAATGCGTTAATTAATGTTTGATATGTTACACATGGTAAGTGGCTTAATAAGGCTAGGTTTGAAATTCAATCGTCACTTAAATTTACTAATAATCAATTCTTCAATAGTCACTTGAATTTACTATTTTACCATTGATTAAGTCTTTCAACTTTCACTTAAATTTACTATTCTACTCCTAATTAAGGGTATTTCTGCTATTAAATCCAAAAACTAATGTGTATATATATAATTTAGAGACCCTTAGCGCTCTCCTCCACCAGAGACCCAATACATCCTCTAAAACAACATGAACAACATACACTTCATATGTACATCATCAAACCATAAATTTATGTATGCATTTGAGAAAAGCACCTCAAGAACACAATAAACTTTAAAAACTCATATCTTTTTGGTTTCAAGCCCAAATTAAGAACTTCTTGATAGCTAGATTACCAGCTTGAAATGAGGAATTCAAAAACGATATTGGTTTGAAAAATTAAACACATCTTCAGATCCGAATTTGACAAAATCCAATTCATTAAAATGAAACCTAAATTTTGATAAAACCTTGAAACTTCAAATTTTAAGATTTTCGTACATCTTTAAGGCTCAAACTGAAGTAAATCAATCTTATAAAACTTACAAAATTCATTTTGATGACAACCTCCTAATGCTCATGCATTAAGGCATGTAAATACAACTAAATTCATTACCTAGGTGAAATTTGTAGTTTACTAACTTGATTTCTTCAAATTGATGATGAATTTGATCTCTCTACTTAACACTTAGATAACTCTAGCAATCAACCTCTCTTTCTATAGATCAAAATAAGATTGATTCTTATGTGCAAACCTACTTCATTTCCATATGTATAGATAGATAAGATTGAATTGGAGTCCTTTATCTTATGTGTACACCCATCAATAAATCGATCTAATGGCTCACATCTTGATCTACAATAAACTAAATATCCACTAACTCACCTCTACTAACACGAAACTTAACTCAATTTGCCTAGTGATGGTATCCATACGTATCTCGAGGAACATTAATGACTATTATTTTATTTTTCTAACTTAGGTTACATTAATTTTTATTGAACTATAGGCATATTGATTTAGCTATTTAAGTCACATCAATTTAAATTAAGACATACTACATTACTCTCTACACCAACCCAATGTTGGCACACATCTCGAGGCGCATCCCCTCTTACGTTTCGACATCTCTATACATGTAGAAGTGACTTAATAAGTCTACACATATATATTAAACTAAGAATATACCATATCAAACTAAAATATATCTCGGCCACAGGCCTTAGTGCATGTATCTCGATGCGGGTCCCATGTTACGGGTCAATGATTCTGATTAATGAATTAAACTAGGATTGAAAAATCTTCCCAACTAATGGAAATCTCGTCCTCAAAATTAAACTTCAAGTTAAGGTTATACTTGACTTGAAAAGGTACGTAAACCTATCTCGCATATAGTCTTGCCACTCCCAAGCGAGTTCCAAGTCACCATAGAACTGCTACTTGACTAGCACCTTTAAGATAGACTTGCCTCTCAGCTGCTATACCTTTCGATTCAGGATATGTACTGGCTCCTGGCTCATCCTCATAAGTAGCCTTGCTTAGGTCAATCTGACTCAACACAATTGTCAATCGTATGCCTGCTGATAAGTCGTCATTTGTGCTATATTTTAGAGTGATCTTACCATTGATTTCATGAATTTTATCTTCATTTATACTTTCAAATCGTTGTTTTTCTATTTTAGGTCTAAAATAGGTTTTTGTACAAAAGGAGTGATTTCCACATAAATACAATTAAAAAGTTGAAAATAGGCATAGCGCTTTCGGATATATCTCATCATAAAGCTAAATCGCCAAGGAATTGTTGGACCAAACATGACTGGATTGAAGGAAGCTCACTAGAATCATTGCAGGAAAAGCCTTGTGAATTCCTAGGAGAAAGACAAATCTCATATATCGAGAAAAACTACACCACTTCCATAGCAATTTTGGTATGTACGTAGGGTGGCACATCATTAGGCTCCATTTGGATCGAAAACTATGCAGAAATATAACATCACAGCTATGTCATAGAGATTTCCCATCTATTTAGCACTTTAAATGTATGGTACTGGAAAGATCTGAATATTGTTGGTTTTAACTCGGTTGTTTCTCAAGATTTTAATTTAGATATGGTTCTATCCTATTCCTTCTATATATATGCGAACCTAGAACGGCGAAAAGAGAGATTGAGAGTTCCATACCTAGAATTCCATATAGTGTTCCAGAGAGGAAACTTTAGTGCTAGGTTTTTTCTTTTTGAAATCTTATGCGAAGACTTTTTCTAAGTTTTCATTTAATATTTACATTATGATTTATAAATTTAATAAATTTTAGAATTGTATTTACGATTATGAGTGGCTAAGTTCTACTATCTAGGCCAAGGTATTTGAGTGCTAGGGATTCATAGATTCGAGAGGTTTAAGTGCTTCGATTCTTAATTTGTTTATCACAAGTTTTCGTAATATTATTTTTATTATTATTTGCATTACTATTATGAGGTTTTCGATTATGGTTTAAAGCTTAAGTTCCTTCCTTTTTATTGTGTAAGTGCACGTGCATGGTGATTGTAGTTAGAAACTATCACCAATGATCCTATCATCGCTCGGCGAGGGGGATTAAGTTGGATGATAAGTGGGGCCTTATCTGTTGGCAACTGGTGTGCCCCTAGGCATTTAAGATATGAGATTTGTAATCTCCACACATGACAGGTACAATTTGATACTAGTTATCACTCATGATAAGTGTTCTCATAGAGTGTTAATGCTGCTAGTTTGTTGAAAGCCTACGACATATCCGGTGGCTTTGCAAGTCTAGTTAGTATATGGTTGTGTCGCACGTTCCCTCCACTGACATGAAGAGAATGAGGTGATGATAGTCATTATAAGCCTATCTACAAGAATCACTAATAGGACAAACATTTAAAAAACCAACGATCAAATTAGTTCCCTAAAACGTTAATTCCTGCTTTGGTTTAAAGTCTTTTATTTATTGATTTAAGTTTTAATTGTTTTAATTTGTTTGCATTTGATTTTATAGTTTATTTTAGTTTTTGTTTTCAAAACCCCATTTTTCCCTAAACTTAAGAAAGAACATCCAAATCCCTGTGGGATCGATCTCGTACTTACATCACTGTAAATTAATTGTAGTTAGTGAAAATGATATTATTTATGGTGTTGTATGATGCGACATCACTTGCCTTCGACTTAGCTAGTTGAAGCACAGAGATATGAAAAACCAGGTTAATCCCTGACATCAATGGAGGTAACTCAAGGTCATATGCAACCTTCCTGACTTGTCTCTTAATCACGAAAGGCTCGATGAATCTCAGTGCTAACTTGCCTTTCAACCTAAATCTGTGAAGACCCTACCAAGGAGAAACCTTTATGTAAACTAAAGTTCCCTCAATGTACGTGAGATTACTACGATATGTGCCTACATACTTCTTATGCCTCTCTTGGGCTCCTTTAAGTCTCTAACGAATCTGTCATAACTTATCCTTGTAATCAACAATAATCTCAAGCCCCACTAACTCCAGATCCTCTTGCTCAGCCCAACACAATGGTGAGCAGACCTAACGCGCTATGCATAGGAAACCCCGAAACTCTAAACTGTAATTTTTGGGTTTTCCTCTCCAAATAGCCACTCCATTACCTTGGATCCATGTTCTCCTCTACTAGGGACCCAATACATCCTCCACAACAATAACATCAACCCCTTCGTACTTCGATCCAATCAATCGATCGATCCAGAGGCTAATCTCTTTTGTTTAGGCCGGTAGCTAAAAGAAAGTCCCCGCTTTCTCTTGAACAATAACTTACACTTCATATATACATCATCAAACCATCAATTCACATATGCATTTGAGAAAAACACTCAAGGACAGAAGAAACTTCAAATATTCATATATTTTTGGTTTCAAATCTAAATTGAGAACTTCTTAATAGCTAAATTATCAGCTCAAAACAAGGAAGTTAAAAATGCTATTGGTTTTTAAAATTAAACTCATCTTCAAATCAGAATTTGATAAAATAAGTTTCATTGAAATGAAACCAAAATTTCGACAAACCTTGAAATTTCAAAAATTAAGGTTTTCATACATCTATAAGGCTCAAACCGATGTAAATCAACCTTATGAAACTCATAAAATTCATTTTGGTCACAATCTCCTAGTTCAAGACCCTGTGCTCATGCATTAAGGCATGAAGAGGTAATTAAATTCATTACTTATGTGTAATGCGTAGTTTCCTAGCTTGATTTCTTCAACTTGATGATGAATTTAATCTCTCCATTCAACACTTAGAGAACTCCAACTATTAACCTCTCATTCTCTTGATCAAAATATGATTGATTTGTATGTGCAAACCCACTTCATTTCCATATATACATATAAGCTTGAATTGGAGCCCTTGATCGTAAGTGTACACCCATCTCTAGATCAATCAATGGCTTAGATCTTGATCTATAATCCACTAACCATCCACTACCTTACCTCTACTAACACCAAACTCAATTTTTGTAGTGATGGTATCCACACATATCTCAAGAAACATCAATGGCTATTGTTTTATTTTTCTAACTTAGGTTACATTAATGTGAATTGAACTATATGCACATTGATTAAGCTATTTAAGCTACATTTACTTAAATTAAGACTTACCATATTACTCTCTACACCAATCCCACACCAGCACGCATCTAAAGGCACATCCCCTCTCACGTTTCGATGTCTCTATACATGTAAAAGTAACTATATAAGCCTATACATATACATTACACTAAGAATACACCTTATCAAAACTAAAATATACCTTGGTCACGGGCTTCAATCAATGCATGTATCTCGATGCGGGTCCCACATCACGGGTCAATGATCCTGATTGTGGAATTAAACTAAGATTAGGAATTTGGGCCATGACAGCTCGTGGCTCCTCAACAAGTACCTCGACACTATGTCATTTCACCTAACAGTACTTACCTATTTACAAGTGTTACATGCATGTACACATAAACCAACATAAATATTAACTCCTAATTGGAATACAATGCATTAATGTTGTTTGTATCCAATTACAAATTAATCTTGCGTAATAACTATGTTGTATGAATTCATTGAGGACACTAAATTGAGTCCAAGTCAAATTAAAAGTTTGATCCTCTTAATTCAACAAGATCACAAGATGTATGGCCATGATTTAAAAATACAAACTATAAAAGCTTACTTGGTTCATTTCACGCGAAACACATACACTTAAACAAAAAATCCTAGAAAGTTTGAGTGCTGGTTTTTGAATAATTTGTTAGACCCTAGTTTACCATGTTTCGATCGGTCTATCCTTGTTGGTAGTATATTGTTAAAAAAGAAGTGAAGTTAGGCATATGTTGTAATCAAGATTGGAAACTGGAGTAAGCTAGATGGTTCGAGAGTAGATACAACTCAACAAGATATGTTGTAATCAATATCAAAGTCAAGGTTGAAGACGAAAACGGATATGAAGTCAAAGCAGGAATTGAATACGAGTTGGATAATGAAAAAGTGTAACTATCAGTATTAGTCTATAACAGATAAGAAATTTGACACTGCAAGCAGAGAACTTTGAGATGGATTACAAATACAAAATCCAAGAATAAGGTGCATGAAAGACAGAAAAACTTTATGGAGACAACGAGTTGAGATTCTCGAAGAATAGAAGACTTAGTTATTGAATATTAGATAATTCCAATAGGATTTACAATTGGAGACCAAGAAAATTTTTCGAGTTGTGTTGTATTTTGGACTAAATTCCTGGATAGAGTAGATAGACTGAGTCTATAAATACTTGAGATCGCCATTGTGTTTATCATCATTCATTACTTGAGTTTCGTGAGACTGAGAGATCATTATAGTGGTTGTACACTTTATCTATTTGATTAATTGATTGTTCAGGTTGAACTTATGTAGAGTAAGACATTCAAGTCTTACTGCGATCTCAATTCTCTATTTAGTTTCGATGTGTGCTTATTAGTTCATCACTAATTCGTTAATCTCATTAGTCCCTCTGGTTTGCAAAACCTTAATAGAACTCAAATGAGAAATTGAAATCTCCAACCTCTCATAGAGAATTGAAGCCCTAAATATGTGTTAACTCCTTTTTATGCATATAGTTTCAAGAATTTTGGGCACTAAACATAGGATTTTTGAAAAAAAAAATGAATTTGAGGTTTCATGCCACTGATTTGTTATTGAGTTCGATGTCTAAGGTTTGCATTTTGAGAATTAAAAGGGGTCCTATCTTTGGTTAAATCAAATTTTCAAATTTGAGTTCAAAATTAGGTTTTCCATCAAACTGAATTTCATAAATTCTGGTTTGAAAAGTGTTTTGTATTTAAAATATAGTTACATATTTCAATTCCTCATGATTTTCCATAAATTTTGCTATAAAGAATTGCTGCTTTTGGTTTAGAATTAATCAAGATATGATCAATTGAAATTTTATTATGCTTTTGAAGAAAAGTTGAGTTTTCATATTAAAGCATGGTTAATTTTAATAATTTGATGTACATTATTGTTACAATGTATGTTCTCTAATACTTAAGGTATTTGTATCTCATTGTAGGAGTTTTAGGCAATTTAGATGGCCTAGGTGGGAAAACCCCTAAATCTCGACCTGCATAAATGCTGCCGTCAGCCGCATTATTGCACTAATAAAGCTGATTAACGTGCTAATGTTGCTACAAACGGGACAATTTGACTAGTTTTAGTAAAATGGTCGTATCTCCCTTGTTTTAACTCCGCTTTTACATTTTGCACATCGTCGGAGAGCTAAGAGAGAGGCGAACAACTTAATATCATTAGTTTTTAAAAATTACCCCATCTTATTAGTTAAAAATGGTCCAAAAGAAAGGGCTTATTTGCAAAATGGTTTTGGTGTAAGTTTTTTGGGTTATTTCGGTTTTGATTGGTCTTAACTCTTAACCAAAGCCTAAAACACACCTAACACAACTTAAATTGACACCAAACATATAAGAGATTTGTGTCGTATCTCAGATATGTGACTATAGGCGTGAGGGAGCTACGAGCACTTAGACTGGTGTGACTTGATGTAAGTAAACCTATAACGCGCTTGTTCCCATTTCACTACTTAATTTCATTGATTTCAATTATTCAGACTATCGTGAATGATTCCTTGTTCAAAATAACATAAATTGAATTCCTTTATTGGTAACTTCTTGCATGCATTTTCTTCTGACATGCTTTTATTTACCAATTTTTTTCATTAAGTTCGGGTAAGTGGCATTAGGATTTACTAAATTGAATTGTCATCTTTGGTGGAACTACATATCGTCTAGTGGCAGGCTGGGCAAGGAGAAGATCAATGACTTTCTCTGAACGTTCAAAGAACCAATTTTTTCTACTTTTGTAAGTTAAATTTGTTGTATTTATTTATTTATTTATTTACATCTTTTATAAACTTTGGGTTGTATTTAGGTTGAGAGACTACTCCTTGACTTGATACATGTACTCACTGCTTAATCTTCATATTTGATTTATATTTAATCATTATTTTCTGGTTTCCACATATAGATAATTATAATTCTTCCGCAAATTTAATTAAGCCTTCCACTGAATTATTAAATTATGAAGAAATACACTTAATGTTTTAATGAAAAATAATTTTCTTAAACATGAATAATGGGACAATTAAGGAGTAAAGGCTAACTAATACATCATTTACTCCTACGTGGCTAGGTTTAGATCTCAATAATGGGATTAGATTGGGTGGTGCCTTGGTTTGAGGTTGGCACCATCACAGCTGGTATCAGATCCTACATTCTCGATAAGTATCCAAACAGACTTGAATAAAACACAAATCTTAAAATGGAAACTAGTTTATCCTGTGACAAGTCAATAATTAGACATGTTTTATAGTGCATTTTAGGACAGTTTTATATGTAAAAGATATTACATAGGGTTTTCTCTTGTATTTGTAATTTCAGGCAATAAATGGAAAATATGAAGAAATGGAGGAAAAAGGGAAGAAAATGAAAGATTTGATCGAGTAAAAAAATTGGATGAAGATTCACAAAGGAATGAAGGAAAAATTGAATTTTAAACCCAACGATTCCTATTCACCCAGAATCGCTACCCAGATCGATGGAAACAACGACTTTAATTCCACATATTTACTTGATGATTCTACTTAACCTTGAATCGCTGAGGAATCGCTGGTTAAGATTTCGAGGATTTAAGATTACAACAAAGATTTTGAGTTGGTTTAGGATAATGATCATGTTACGCATATCAAATAGAACTCATTATAGGTTACAAGATCCTACAGGAATGTAGTAGAGGTAAGAACGAGGCCAAATCCATATGACTTAATAAAACTGAGTTCAACAAATAGAGAATAAATATGGGGGGTTTTAATGGAGTTTTATCTAAAAGCCTACTAAACAAGAAAGAAAAATACTTTTAAAATAGACATACATAACTATAGAAATTCGTAATCTAGCCTCATGTTGTTTCCATGTCTTGTATCATTGACTTTAAAAGATGGGTTTCAAAATAGTTTTTCCCAAATAGGTTATAGGTGTTGAGGTCACCAACGCCTTAGTCCCATATTCTCGATAGATTGGGTAACTAATCTTTAAATACTTCTCTTACTCCATAGTACAACCTTGGACAACAACTCTCAAGATTTAGCGCGTAAGTAGTATTACCATCTCTGTAAGAACACCTACATCTCAACAGGCTTAGGCAACCGCTCTTAAGACTTAGCCAAGATCTCGATGATACTTACCTAGAACAACAAGTGTGTCAAGTTTCTTGCTCTAGGTGATTGCACTTCTCCACCCGGTTGGTATTATGGACTCAACCAGATTGATAGCAAGGCAATGGATATTTCGCACGAAATTTGCAGTGAATATCTAAACGCTAAACCACCATTGAGACATCGTTAAAATAGCAACACAATGATAGAGAACTAAAATAAAACACTATTATTATAGAAAATCAAAACAAGACATATAAAACAACCTACTACTAGTTAGAGAGTTTCATCCTTGACTTAAGTATTAAATAACCTAGCTGGACATGGCTACTCTACCTTCCTCTACTCTTAAATCACTCTGAATACTATATATTCTCTTTCATAGAGGTGCCTTTTTTTTATAGATGTTCTTGGATACAAGAATAGCAACTTTCAGGAATAAGAACCTTCTAAAAAGTCCAAAAACTTCCATTCTATGATGTTGGCACTATCCATGGCACTGTGGTTATGTAGGTACGACGATAAGTGGTGATGTGGAGATATATAGAAATTCTTAGGTAACAAGTTCGTCTAAAACTTATATTTTTGTCTAGCGTCATAGGTGATGTCATTCATTCTAGTACAGGCACTGTACGCTCAAATTTGGCGTTGTATGTTGACCCGGTGTGACATCTTTCTTGGGGCCGTGGGTCTTCGCTGGTGTTGTCTATCCACTATGGTACCGTCAAGCCTGCTGAACTTTGACTTCTTTCCTGATTTTTCTTGAATCACACATAAATGCTCAAGTAACCTTTAAATCTCTGAAGTTAACATATAGAGCCATAAAATCGGACTTTGGACTTGATTTACATAGCAAAATACCACATTGATTTTATGACAATATTGAGTGATGCTTTCCTAATACCTTATACCTACTTTGTAAAATAATAAAGCCATTTCAATCGAAAATTGGTTAATCTGTTTAACAAGAGACTTAGAATTTTCAAAGGCTGATCGAACATGGTCACCTTTCCAAGACAACATACTTTCAACACTTGAAACATTTAAAAAACCATAACTTTCGACTTAATTATAGGTCTTCTAGCTCTTTATCAAAGCAATAAATTCCAATTGATCTCTTTATTAGATGGATTATTTTATACAGACTTTATCACCACTTTTTCCTTATTTGGAGATCTTAACATTTTTAAGAGTCCATATGGCCTATTAAAGGTAGGCTATTATTTTGTTCTTAGCATTGGAAAGACTCACTTAACCTAGCTATAAGCACTCAAACTAAATCTTTACCTCTTTATATGATTTTTCTTTTTATGAATTTTCGCTTTTCATGCAATTAAAGGTTATCGCTTTCTCTCTTTATATGGTTTTTTATTGCACATTCCCTACTCAATTTTTTGTGGATACCAATTTTGCATTGCTTTTTCCAACCATCAAGTTCCCTGCTCCATTTCCTGCAGAACTTGTGGGACTCTCTAATAATTTTTTTAGAAACCTCTTATTAGCATTTCTCACTTTTGTAGAAGTTTAGTTAATTCTTTAGTGTAGAATCATTAATCCCCTAAGTCTACTTCTTCCTCTTCCAAATGATAGATCTTTAACAATTATTCTCTAAGCGCATTAGTCCTAGTTTCATAATCCTAGAGATTTCAAATTTCCTGCAAAGTTAATTTGACCAGCTACCTACATCGGTCTCAACTTATGAATTATCCATACTCCAAGTATCTATTAATATTGTCAAATATGTGACAAAGCTCTTCTACTTCTTTTATTCTAGGAATCGAAAACAAAGTTTCACTAGTAGGAAAGACTCTATAAAACAGTAAATACACTAAACTACCTAAGACATGCATGCATTATTGTACTGATTCCTAAGTGATGAAAGGAGTGGGAGATAAGAAATGGGATGAAAGGGGACGAATGCCACTACGATTCCACTGAAGTCGCAAGTAAATTGAAAAAATGTAACGGTTATATACCTGTGGGTTTTTGACCAATGATTTTGTTCAACGGTCCACTTACCTAAACACCCCCAAACTTGTTGTGACTTGTCCTTAATTTCAAAACAAGCTGGGCAAACCAAACATAAAATAAATGGTGGAAATAGGTGAATATATATATATATATATATATAGAACTTAGTACAATATCATGCATGATTAGGAAAAATAGCAAGGAAAAAATTAAAATCGATTACTAACTATAAAATTGTTCATGGGCTGCCTCCCAATAGCCCTTTTGTTTAATGTCATTGGCTTGATGAATTTATCTCCCCTCGTAAGGGTATAAACTGATTACCTCACTTACCGATATGGAAAATCGTATGAAGACTCACTCTTTGTCAGGTATGATCTCACTCTCGTCCCGAAAGAACTTCATCCTATTTCCTACCCGAATGCAAATGTACTATAATTATATATCAATTAGTGCTCCAGTTGTCACTAAGAATAGTAGTCCTAAGAGAAGTGTTTCACATTGGTTATTATTTCCATTGACCATGTAAAAGTTTGTGACATACATGAAGTCTCATATTCAGATAGATACATTATGAGTCATCCCTTTAGGTTTCTCCTCCATCCCGTTTGGATATCTCACATTAGTCTCCACATTACTGGTGATACATAGTCTGCACAGTTTGAATATCTCGGAAGACTTGACATTGACTATATCACCCATGTCACATAGCACACTAAGAAACCGCTTGTATCCAATCTTGCATGGAAGTATGATCTTCCTAGGGTTCTTGTAAGATTGGGACTGGTAATGCAATATGCCAGGGAGTATAGTCCTTTTCTTTTCATTGTCATCCATCCTCGCATATTTGGCCCATTATTAGGCGAGTTGTAGGTTAGGTGGAGGTTTGGCACTGATTTGCACACCTCTTTGTAGAGGCCTTCCTCTCGAGACCAATTTTGGCTTGATCTCTCCCAATGCCTCCTCGCTCTATGCATACGCATCCCTAAACATCCTGTTTAGCATAATAGTTGAACAAGCGAATAAAATGTCAATTGAAGAATTCAAGATATAAGGGATTTTAAAATTGACTACCCTTCCTTTATGCTCAACGGACAAAAAGCCCCTAACTAAGTCAATGTTGGCTCTGCACATTCGTATAAATGGCCTACCAAAAAGAACTAAGAATGGCCTGGATTGGGGTGACTTTATCATGTCGATGATGTGAAAGTTTGCAGGAAATTTTAAATCCCCCACATGTATCATTAGGTCTTGGATTACTCTTTTGGAAAGACGTCCTTATCGTCGATGGCATGAATTTGAGTCTTCATCTAAATCAACTCATTAATCCCTACAAAATTATGAAAATCTGATGACATCACGTTAATTGATGCTCCCAAATCAAACATACATTTTTAAAATACATTCCACCTATCGTATAAGGGATATCTACTACCTCGAATCGACACATTTAAGTGTGATGTCGTTGGGACTTCCCTAGATTGTGGGTTAGTCATTTAATTTGCTTTCTTCGAGGGTGATGGTTTGGTGGACCTCATTCTTGGAGGATGCGCTATCGCAAACAATAACGTTCACTTACGCACTTTGAGGGTTAGTACACATATTTGGATTAGGGTGGTTGCAAAGGCAACTTCCCTCTCTCCTCAAATAGACTAAGTTGTTATGCAACTTGGCCCACCTGGAGTTTTATGTTTCAGACCGCGACATTCGTGTCACTGAGTGCTTTCTTAGTATTTGCATGCAACTGGCTCACGTTTCTAGCAAATAAGCTATGCCGAGTCATTAGATTTTTAATCATATCCTCTAGTGATGACCGACTAATCACTGGTTCAGGAAATGGTTGTCCTCGAGGGACAAATGATTGGTAGTTCTGGTTTCAATGCCTCTAATTATAGTTAGGGTTATTCCTTGCCCTTGCTTGATTGTAGGCATTTTTGAAGGGTGCTTGGGTTTGCTCTTGGAATTATTTACCTACCATATTGACTTGCTGAGGGTCCTCAAACAAAGTAAGAGTTCATTAGTCGCATGGCTTGTGGTCGAGCATAATCCATAATCATTTACATGCGCTTAGCCATTGTTCAGGAGATGTTCCACTAGGGAAGTCAACTGATCGGTTCTTTTATCAGTAGAGGTAGTGGTAGCTCCAATTGACAAAGCTCGATGCATGTTAACAGTAATGTCCCCGTATAGTTAGGACTATTGTGTTATGTCCTCGTAGAGTTGCTTCATTAATGCAGGGGGTTTGTCGTGTATGTGACCACCACAAGTGCTATCAATCATATGCCTCTCCAAGGGGGACATGCCAACATAGAAAAACCTAGCAATGGCCTTATCAGATTGGCCATGCTGTGGGCAATTGGCAATTAGGCGCTTATAATGGTCCCAATAATCACGACAGATTCATCGATCTTCATCTTAATGCTACATATATAAGAGATGAGTTGGCTACCTATCCTCAATGATATATTCCCTAATTAACTCATCTATCATGTCATGCCATGAGTTAATGTAGTTAGGGTGGAGATAAAAAAGCCATTGTGTGGCTTTATCTTTTAAGCAAAATGAGAAAGCCTTAAGCTTTCCTTCATTCTCTTTCACTCAAAGAGGTTTCATAGACTCATAACTTGTCTGAAACACCTTCAAGAATGTCACCAGGTCTTCACTCTCCATGCCGTAGAAGGTGGACAAGTAGTGAATAAAGCTGAACTTAAGCTCGAAAACTTCACTATTTGGTAAGAAGTTTACGCAGAAGGGTTGCCGAACAAGAATATTCTGGAGATTTTAATAAATAAGCCTCATGGTAATCTGGCGATCATCGCCAGCGCGGCGAGCATCCTCAGCCATACTAGGTTGGGGGAAATTGGACTCTCTATTTAGAGCTTCCCTAACCAACTTGTGACGGGTTCTATCGATTTATGAATCAACAGATAATAGTGAGCTAGTCGTTTTAGATCGAGTTATCCAATCGTGCATAAGCTAGTAGACTCAAAAAAAAAAAAAAAAAACAAAAAGTCAATATTAATTTGGAACCGAATCCCTAGAAAGGACGCTAAAATTTTATCACAAGTTACGTATGTCAAATATAACCCATTATAAGTTACCAAATCCTACTGGAATGTAATTGAGGTAAGAACGGGGTCGAATCCATAGGATTCAATCAAACTGAGTTCAATAAACATAAAAGTAAATTTGGGGGTTTTTAAAAGAGTTTTATCTAAAAGCCTACTAAAAAATAAAGTAAAATAGTTGTAAAAAAAAGAAATAAGGACATATATAAGTCTAGGAATCCACAATCTAGCCTCGTGTTGTTTCCATGTCTTGTATCATTGACTTTAAAAGATAAGTTTCAAAATAGTTGTCCTTAAATAAGCTATAGGTGTTAGGGTAACCACACCCTAGTCCCCTTATTCTCGATATATAGGCCAACCACTTTCTAAATACTTCTCTTACTCCATAATATAACCGTGGGCAACCAATTTCACGATTTAGTACTTAAGCGACATTAGCAGCCTTGTAGAACATCTACCCCTTGACAACCTTAGGCAATCGCTCTCAAGATTTAGCTTAGTTCTCAATGCTATTCACCTAGAACAACAAGTGTGTAAGGTTTCGCGCTCTGGGTCATTGCCACTTCTCAAACCAGTTGGTATCATGGACTCAACTAAATTGATGGCATGCCTAAGGCTATTACGCCTAGAAATTTATAATTAATATACAAACTCTAAACCACCATTGAGACATTGTTTAAACAACAATACATAGATAAAGAACTGAATAAAACACTATTATTATTATAGAAAATCTCAACAAGACATAGAACACAACCTACTACTAGATAGAGAGATTCATTATCGACTTAGATATTAAAGAACCTAGCCAATCATGGCTACTCTACCTTGCTCTACTCCTAAATCATAATGAATATTATATATTTCGTTCATAGAGGTGCCTCCTTTATATGGTTATGCTTGGGGGTACTTGAATAGCAACTCTCGGGAATGAGAACCTTCTAAAAGTCCTAAAACTTATATTATGTGATGTCAGCGCCATCTATGGTGTCGTGGTTATATGGGTACCATGCCACGTGGCGATGTGGAGATATATAGAAAGTTTTGGACAATAAGTTGGTCAAAAACTTCTATTTATCAATCTGGCGCTGAGGGTGATGTCATTCATTCAAGTCTTGGCACTGTCCGCTTAAATCTGTCACCATGTGTTGACCTGCTGAGACTCCTTCCTTGGCACCGTCCACCCACTTTGGCGGCATCAAGCCTACCGAACTTTGACCGATGATTGACTTCTTTCCTAATTTTTCGTGAATCAAGCGTAAATGTTCAAGTACCATGTAAATCTCCATAGTAAATCTAGATCCATAAAACCTGACTTTGAACTTGATTTACATAGCCAAACTCCTATGCAAAAATGCATAAATAAAGACTCATCAGATAAGTATCACTTATTATATTATAAATATAAACCCTAAACTATAAATTAAGGGTCTTCTGATAGTTTTACACTTTTTTCTTTAGTTTAAAGGCCATTCTATATCGTTTTTATTGCTTTTGAAAAAAAATTGAAGATTTAAGTTATCACTAAGGTATTTTATTTATGTCTTTCAATTCTAATGTTATGATGTTATTTATTATCATGAGTGAGTAGTTTGTTAATCTAAGCAAAACTCCAAACATGAACTAGATCAGTTTTGCAATGTATTTATGATGAGATGAATGTATGTTTAATGCTTTGAACCAATCATATTATTTAATTCACTAATTTAATAGGTTATTATTTATGGATTATATTCATGAATCTAAGTTTATGTGCATACTGGCCATTATGTATTGTGATGTTTTGATTCACTATCTAATTTAAAGTAGTAACTAGGATTGTTTGAAAGGTATGACCATTTAGATGTGATAGGCGAATTTGAGATCTAAATCTAATGTTGAAATGTCTTTCCAAAGATGTTAGATTCAGTAGTTCGAAGCTTTCATAAAGTAATATTGTTTTATTGCGTGAAGTTAATGTCATTGTGCATTTAAAGGGGTTAGCCCAATACAATTAAAACTTGGTTTTTCCACCGGTATAAGGAGAACAAATGGCTAACTAAAGGCTATTTACTTAATGCTTTAAACCAATCATATTCTTTGATTCATTGTTTTTATAAATTGCTATTTTTTGATTGCAAACATGAATTTAATTGTTATGTGCAGAGTTGCCAATATATATGTGATGTTTGATTAATTATCTATTTAAAGTAGTAACTAGGATTGTTTGAAAGGTATGACTATTTAGATGTCCTAGGTGAATTTGAGATCTAAATCAGATGTTGATGCGACTTTTCGAAGGCGTTAGATTTAGTAGTTTGAAGTTTTCATAAAGTGTAATGCAGTTTTATTGTGTGAATTTAATGTCTTTGTGTATTTAAAGGGGTCAGCTCAATAAAATTAGAGCGTGGCTTTTTCATCGGTATAAGCAGAACAAATGGGTGGCTAAAGGCTATTTACTTGCTTATAACAAGGGTTTAATGATCTAGGATACTTTAGAAAGTATGTTCATGACCATGTCATTAAAGTAACATGTTTGGATGTAAAATGGATTGGAGTTTCATTTTTTAGGATGATTGTTCAAATATTTATTTATTATTGTGTTTCGTGTAATTGAGTTGCTTTTAATTTAGTGACCTTCTATTGTGTTATTAAAGTAAGTTGAGTTAGTTTAGTTAATTTAATATTTAGAAAGTATTAATATAAATTCTGGTTTTTATTTAAATCAAAAATATAAAAAGAAAATAAAACTTCTTTTTTAAGGAATTTGTAAAATCGCTATGGAGGCGATTCCCACTTACTAGTACTACAAAAATATTAAAAATATAACAAATGCGAGAAATTAATTATACATAGTCAAAACGTGCAATTTTTGGCGTCATTGCTAGGGATTTTAAAATAATTTCTTAAGAATCTTTCTCTTTGCATATCCTCTAATATGACAAACATCAAGAAAGAACTTACTTTTAGGCAAGCCAATAAAAATATCACATCTTATAAACCCATGTGTATTGCTTTTCCTGTGGATTTCTCTGATTTTTAGTAAAAACTAGGATTCATCAATTCTCTACTTCTCTTTCAAGGTATAGGTAATGAAGATCCTTAAAAATTTATTAAGAAATACAAGAATATAGTAAGTGTGATAAAACCCAAAAACATAGAGTTAGAGTATGTCAAACTAAAGGCTTTCCCTTCTTCCTTAAGATGTCAAACTCAAGATTGGCTATTCTATCTCCCACAAGATTTTATAACCACATGGTCTGAAATGTTAGAAGCATTTTTAGATCAATGTGTTCCAACATGTAAAGTTAGTTTGGATACAAAACGAATTAGTAATGTTAGGATGGAAACCGAGGAGACTTTTGGGATATATACCAAAAATTAATATCAATATGTCCATAACATGAATTTTTAGAAAAAAACTTTATTAGAATACTTTTACGAAGAGCTAAACAACTTAGAACAAAGACTCCTAGGCATAGTATATGGAGGATCTTTATTTGACATAAAGCCAACATTAATAAGATATATTATTAAATGGAAAAACAATCAAAACGATTTTGCGAGAAATTTTTTTTTATGAAAAACCATTCTTATGAAATTAATAGGAATATAGTCAAGACATCAGATGATAAATTTGATGGACTAAAAAGTTTATGGTTGAATTATTATTAAAAGATAAATCAGCCAAAAGTAAAATTTGTGCTTTTGTAATGAGGTCCATCATCTATATGATGAATGTCCATTGGTGCAACAAAATCAAATTAAAAAGGTCAA
Source organism: Stephania yunnanensis (assembly GCA_039657365.1). Classification (NCBI taxonomy): domain Eukaryota; kingdom Viridiplantae; phylum Streptophyta; class Magnoliopsida; order Ranunculales; family Menispermaceae; genus Stephania; species Stephania yunnanensis. Next base: position 30,530,549 of record CM077582.1, on the reverse strand, counting down.
CACTATGATGAATCATTACAATAATCCCAATCAACCTACTTATATTTCTACCAACAATGCAAATCATCTAAGACCAAATGTAGGTAACAATGTAGAAAATCGAGATTTTCAAATATATAAAACGATTGCATTAACCGATAGGACAATAGCACTAAAAAAATCCAAATAAAGAAAAAGATAAAAAACTCAAGCCTTACAAGATGATATAGTTGAACAAAGAAATCAATTAAGTCAAATGGCAATGCAATTAAGTCCATTGGTTAACCAAGGCAAATTACCATCTCAACCTTACCCTAGTTCATATGCAAAGGCGATAACTTTGAGAAGCAGTACACAAATGGAAGAACCAAAATGCCAAAACAAAAAGTTACTTAAAAAGAAATAGAGGCTAAATTAGAAAAAAAACATCAATTAAAGATAATAAAATACAAAAGGATAGTGATTGTGATTTCGAAAAGAATAAATCAAGTTTAGTAAAACCACCCCCATCATTTAGAAAACAATAAGAACTTCAAGAAATTACAAGTAGGGAAAAAATCTTAGACACTTTAAGGAAAGTGGTTGTAAACATACATTTATTTGAAGTCATACAAAATGTACCTAAATATAAAAAAATTATAAAAGATTTATCCACTAATAAAAATAAACCCAATTAAAGAGTAAGCCTAAGAGAACATGTATCGGCAATAATCTAAAAGAAATTACCCCTAAATGTTTTGATCCTTAAATGTTTTTTGTTCCATGCACAATAGAAAATATAAGGATATCCAAATTATTATGTGATCTAGGAGCCTCAATTAACGTTTTGGAGAACACCCATCGAACCAGATTTGTTGTAAAATTGAGATTATCTTGTTTCCTTCCTTACTTATCAGAGAAAGGCTCCAACCTCTTGGTGAACGCCTTTGTCAATTATTTGCAAATGAAAAATGTACCATTAGAAGAAATTGATATACTAGTTAGGGTTACTTACTTTTCTAGGTCAACTTTTATGTTATAGACATGAAAGAGGACACTTTTCTAGTAAAACCTCTATGTTTCTAATGGAATTCCAACAATGGAAGTAGATAGTGAAAGGATAAACTTTAACATCTACGACGCTAAGAAATATCCTTTAGATGTTTCATCAGTCTGCAACGTGGATATGTTAGATCCTATAATAGATAAAACTTTTAGAAATGATAAGTTAGTCAAAATTGAAAAAAACAAATGAGTGGATTTAAAAAAAGATGATAATATAGATGAAAAGAAAAGAGAGATAATCAACACCTTAGCATTTTATAATGCACTCCCTGAATTTTCTTACTATATGGATCTATCAATAAATCATTCAAAACTCTTACCCTCTATACTAAAAGCTCCAAATTTAGACTTAAAAGTTCTACCATATCATTTGAAATACATAAATTTAGAGAGTAACAACACCTTACTAGTTATAATCTCTAATAATTACCAAATTTAGAGGGGAAATTAGTAAATGTTCTCAAAGAATTCAAGAAAGCAATAGGATATTTAATAACCAATATTAAAGGAATAAGTCCAGCCACATGCATGCATAGAATTAATCTTGAAATAGAAACAAAACCCTTTTGACAAGTCCAATGCAGATTGGATCCACCAATGATAGAAGTAGTAAGGAAATAAATATTAAAATTATTAGGTGCATGAATGATATTCCCAGTAGCCAATAGTAATTAGGTTAGCCCAATACAAGTAGTCCCAAAATATAAAAGTATCACAATTATAACAAAAAAACATGGAGAATTAGTACCAACTAGAATCCAAAAAGTTGGAAAGTGTGCATAGAATATATGAAGCCAAAAAAAAAAACAACTAGAAAAGATTACAATCCACTTCCGTTCATAGATCAAATGTTAGAAAGACTAATTGGACGAACCGATTATTGTTACTTGGATGGATACTCAAGATTTAATTAGATTCATGCAGCTTTAAAGGATCAAGAAACGACTATTTCTACTGCCATTTTTGTATATTTTCTTACAGGCATATACCTTTTGGCTTATATAACGCACCCGCTACATTCAAAAAATGTATTATTAGTATCTTCTTATACTACGTAGAACATTTCATCGAGATTTTAATGGATGATTTTAGCATATACAATAATTCTTTCGATGAATACTTACTTCATTTAACCAAAGTACTTAAAATATGTATGGAGAAAAATCTAGTATTGAACTATGAAAACTGTCATTTTATGGTAAATCAAAGACTTATAATAGGACACATAGTTTCATTAAGAGGAATAGAGGTTAAAATCTAAGTTATATAAACATTATCTTACCCCACTATTATGGGGATGGTAAGATTTTTTTTCTTGGGCATGCAGGATTCTACAGAGGCTTTGTGAAAGACTTTTCCAAAATAGCACAACTTTTATGCAAACATTTGCAAAACGATGTTACATTAGAGTTCACACCTTAATGCAAGATATCTTTTAATAAGTTAAAAAATCCCTTGATTACCACACCTATTTTAAAGTCCCCAGATTGGTCACAACCATTTGAAATAGTGTGTGATGCAAGCAACTCTGTAGGAGTTGTTTTAGGTCAAAAGTTAGAAAAGGATTCTCATGTCATATATTATGCATCATGAACTTTAGATCCTACTCAACTAAACTATACCAGCACAGAAAAAGGACTCATAACAATTGTATTCACATTAGAAAAGTTTAGACCATATTTATTAGTGTTAAAGTTTTGGAAACCAGAGGAATTAAAGAGATTAATAATCAGTGATGAACTAATAAACACACATCAAAACGAAACAAGAATTGATATCGCGGTAATTCTTGAACATATTCCATTGCATAGGCTCAGCTTAAATAATCAATTAATCAAATTGATAATATGTATAACCACTCTAATGATCTCTCACTCTGACAAAACTTGAGTAATGAACGACGATCCGTATAATAGAAATCTTTAGTATTTGTAGAATCAATCTTTCTACCCTATCTAGGAATTCAATCATAAAAATAATAAAACTATAAAAAAAACTCATCGGTCTTCGATTGTAAATCCTATTGGAATCATTTAATATCTAACAACTAAGTTTTCTATTCCTTTTAAAATCTTGACTCTTCATTTCCATAAAGTTCTTCACTCTTTTATGCACCTTTATCTCTAATTTTATATTTGTAATCCATCTTGAAGTTCTCTGCTTGTAGTATCAAACTTCTTCACCGTTGTAGACTACTACTGATAGTTGCTCTATTTTAGTATCCAAATCATATTCAATTCCTACTTCGACTTCAAGTCTATCATCATCTTCGACTCTGACTTTGATACTGTAATCTTCACTGAAATTTGCATTCTAGTCTTTCTCTGAGTTGTATCTACACTCGGACATGTTGCCTAGTCAGGTTTCCATTTTTATTGCAGCGTCTACCTAACTAACTTAACTTATGTTTTGAAAATATACTACTAATAAGGATATACTGACCCTAATACAGTACGCTAGGGTCTAAACAATCTCTCATTTTGGCACAGATTGGTCAAAAATAGTAAATTAGAAAGATAACCAAATTTTTCGAAGAACTTCATAAAATGTACTATTATCGATAGATTAAAGTAACAACAAACATAAGTCATAGCCCCAAAATGATTATAGTCACAGCAAATAAGTACAACTATGAAAGGCGATTTTTTAAAACATAAAGTTCATTTACCTACAATCGCAATATACCCAAAAAAAGTTAATCTTACATTCTCTTGCTCACACCCTCTTTTTGAGTAAACAACATCAAAAAGATTACAAATGAGATCTAACCAGCCACCTCAATCAGCGAAATTCGACATCAGCTATGTCCAACTCTTCTTCCATTGGTCGTATCTATGCAACTGCATCTTCTTTATAGAAAGTTAGATAGGTAATTCAATCTTAGAAGTAATCGAACTTCGGTGGTTGTGGTCTCATCACCACCGGATAACTTGGTTATTGTAGAGGTTCATTATGAGTTGGAGTAAAGTCATCTTCAACAACTTCTGCCTACATTGTAGCAGTAGGAGCAGAAGGGGCAGGTTCTGAAGTAGTGTCATCAACTAAAGTTGTTGGTTCGGCTGAAGTAGTAGGAATGTATTGATTGACTTTAAAATCCTCATGCTCAAGGTGAGTAGGAAGATGGAGTGACATACTTGGCTTTAGTCGCAAAACCTCGTTCACTAGAGCCTCAATAGTATGTCTTACGGTTGTAGAAATCGAAGGCATCAGAATTCCCTCGAGGTTAACAACAGTCAAGTCCCAGGAAAGAGGAATCTTTGATGTTGCTAAAGACTCCACTTATTCAGTAATATTCTCACAAGAAACCTCACTTTGTGTTACAACATCTTCACCATCAGTTCCATAATTCATCCTAAAGGACTAAAGTATACTCATCCCAACATCAGTAACATGAGTAATAATACTTAGATTAAAGCATAAATAAGTGAAATTACCTTGATCATCTTCAATATCGTGAAACCCAACTTGTGAGATAACTTCCTCTAGTCTATTAGGAAATGGAGCAGATGAACTCACACCTTGTTGTGAAACAGGTAGTAGCCTAGTCCGCCCGTCAGCAACAGGAAGAGAATCTTCCCCTCTTTCAATTTCCGCTCCTGAAGATTGCAATTTGATAGGACTGGTGTTCTCATTCTTAGTAACCTTAGAAATTTTTACTTTTATAATCCTTCTAGACTTTCATATTGGCCTTCTAGCAGGGGTTAGAACATGTGCATCAGCAATAGCCTTGATAATAACAACATTTGGAGCAGCTGACAACTTCTTTTATATGCATGAGAAGTCAATATCAACAATTCTGCTATTAGACTTTATTTGATGATTTAGTCTAACCTCCTCCACCAGCTTTTCCAACTTGTTATTTTTTTGCTTAATGTCTTTTAGTCATGGATGTTAGAAAACATGATATATATATTTGATGATTTAGTCATAAACCTAATATTGAACCTCCCCAAGGCAAGAGCATATAGCAGGAGCACTCTCCCCTTCAACACATGGGTTTGGTGAGAAGTAGCTACTATACTAGTAGTCAAGACTTTCCACAACCTACAAGCCTTGAAAGTTAGCTTGGTAGCTGGAAGCCTAAAAACATTTTTCAGAGGGCCATGTTATAAGAATTCCTCTAGTCAGCATTGGGATAGCATCATCAAGCATGAACATCGAACCCAACTTGTCAGCCGACGTCTCCAATCTAGAAAGTCCTAGCATGTAGTTGATTGAAGTAGGAATGAATGGAATGTTGTACGCACGAACAAATACTTGGGCCGCAGCAACATCCCCAAAATTGGCAAAAAGATTGTTGTAGAACTCATTGACAATTAAATCGTTATAGAAGCCTTCATAAGTTACTAGACCGTAGATACAAGTCAGTACTAGCAACCTTTCTAAGCCTGTTTCATAAAAATGTGACATAATGATCGATTGATCATACCAATATTTCCTCTTCGCCATAACTTAAAATTTCTTTGCATACTCCAGCAACTAAAAATGACTAAATGCAGAAGGAGCAGGTACAGTAAATTACTATGAAATGAACATGATCTTTGTTTGGTAAGTGGATTTACTGATAGCATTGCCTTCATTAAGGATTATTTCTAATGAGTCAGAGGATACCTTGTTATCGTCATCAACTTTATTCTTTTCCTTGGCAGCAATTTTGGCTATTTTTTTAGAAAAGCCAAACTGGCCACCAAATTTGTTCTCATCATATAGCCCCCGATTTCACTCTTGTACTCTTTGCAGCAATTCGAGTATCTAACAACATATCAATTTAGAGTTTTGATGGAGCATAATAGTAGATGCCCTTCGTTTCTAACGTCAGAAGATCAGTCGTTGCAATGGAGTCACCATGCGAGGTCGAAGAAGCTGATTGAAACATTCTTGTAGTCACTTAAAGGAAGAAATATAAGAAAGTGGTAGATAAGGAAATGAGGACACAGCGAAAGAGAAGAGCTTGAATTGGGATGACTGATTTATGGGAACAAGATAATCTCACAAAATCGGTAAGGATAATCACAATTTACAACTAAAATCTCCTTTAAATACCCATAAAATAATCCATTATGTTTAACAAAATATTATTTACTCCCCCTCAACCAGGTGCAATGACTTATTTTTCCAGCCGACTTAATAGGAGCGACATGTTTTTTAATAAAATCCAAATGGAAGTTTCTTAGTTAAACATATAAGCAGTTGACAACAAAATGTCAAACACATAAATATCTGCTTGTAAGCACATAACTGCCAGGTTGCAGTAAGAAACCATGCTAGCAAATGCCAATGTCATGGCGTAATCTCTCAAAAGTCTTTATGTCAATAGCCTTTTTGAATATATCAACTTACTATATTTTAGTAGGAGCATGCTTATTATAAATTAATCATCTTTCCATTAGTTCCCTGATATAATGATGACGAATATCATTATGTTTCGTCCTATAATATTGAACTGGGTTTTTTGAAATATTAATGGCACTCTTATTATCACACTAAACTATTTTTGAGATAAAGCAATACCATAGTCTTTGAGCTTTTGATGCATCCATATTAACTATGTACAACAGCTACCAGCAACAACATATTCGGCTTCGACAGTAGATAGCAAAATGTAGTTTTGTTTCCAAGTAACAAGATTAGAATCCGTGTAGTAACATCCACTTTTAGTACTTTTTCGATCATAAATATTTCCAGCCCAATCAGCATCACTATACCTGATTAAGTCACTGGCAAAACCCTTATTAAATTGGATACCAAAGTCAATTATTCTATGCACATAGCACATAATCCTTTTTACAGCAATCAGATGAGACTTTTTTGTACATGCCTGATAGCAAGCACAAACACCAACATTGAAAGCAGTGTATGCTCTGTTTAAAGTAAGATATAATAAGCTACCAATCATGCCTCTATATAATATAGGATCGACATCAACACCTTTATCATCCTTATAAATCTTCTCGTTGGAGATCATAGGTGTTCGAATAGACATAACAGTGTCTAATCCAAGGTATGGTCTAGTCTACCTTGAACAGGAATACACCTTTGCATTTTATTATTATTTACACATGCAATGACCTATTTACAGTTGGCTTACAATTCCACATGTTTGTTTAACAATATTTATTGGATTTCCCATACTTTATCATATGAATGTTTAGTGAATTTCCTTAAGATTTTACTTATTAGACTCGTCATCTTTTTGGTTGTGATGGCTGAGTTCAAATCCTTCTATAAGTAAATGTAAGGAGATTATTTGCGACTATCTCTAAGCTCGCCTAATATTCGGCACACTACTCACAGGTGTTTATTTTGGTATATTGCTATATTTTAGGGTTTATGGGAGATTGATGAGATAGGTGTACTTGTATATGTTTACTATTGTCGCCTTATATATACAATGTACTTTATTCCAGGTTTTCCACATTAGGATTGATGCTTTATAAAACCTAAGAGTTAATAAAAATACATGTTTATGTAATTTAAGACTTTCGCTGTATAGTACTAACATTCTACTTGCAACACTATAAAATACAAACCACTAGTATAGCTAGGACTTGAATAAGCTACAGATAGTTGAACTTATCGAATTTAAAGACTTAAGGAGATAACTTAAGACTAATATGGATAATCAGTTAAATATATTAGTAATGTACCATGGAGATGATTATCGAGACATGAGATGGACGGGCAGGTGCCGAACGCGTATAGTCGAGCCACCAGGTGAGGAGCGCAAGCCTGACGCACCCTGAGGCGAGCTCGGGGCGCGGGGTCGCCACATGAGCAATAATTACAAATTTACCTCCATCTTCAAGGCCACATCTTCTCCATCTTCCCCATTTTCTCCTCTCCACCAGAATCTTTTCTTTTTCAAGTTCGATTACTGAAGGTCTGTGCACAACATATCAATAAAAATGAGCGATATAGTCGCTCCTCTCTCTCTCTCTCTAAAATCTCATTTGACGGTTTCCTCGGCTCGTCATGGCGTCGGATCAAGATTTTTAATGCAGTGGATCGACATTTTTGATGTAAATGAGCAAATTCGGATCTCAATTGATGGTTTCCTCAACTGGCAATGAGTGTTTTTGTAGTTTTCAAGTTCAATTCCAACGAGAATTCTTGTTTCAATGTTTTTCTAGTTTGTGATTTTTGGTGTTTTGATTTGGTTCTAGTGTTAATCTTTGATGCATGGTGTGATTAGAGGATTTTTAGGTTGTTTGAAGTGGATTTGGGAAGAAATGTAGTCATTGAGCAAAGAATCTAAATGGGGTATAACCGTCCAATAAAAATCTAACCTAAAACAATTAAGTGTGGGAACAAACAAAAATGGCTAACATACGACTACTATTAGGTTAGCAAATGTGGACTGCTATGCTAACTCTTGAACTAAACAGACCCCTTATAGGCTAGTTTTTGGCAAAACATGTCATCTACCAGTCGAATTAGAATATATAGCATATAGGGCAATCAGGACACGTAATATGAATTATGATAATACATAGAAACAACGTAAACTTAGTATACAATAATTAAAAGAATTGAAAAATGATGCGTATGAAAGTGCTTTTATTTATAAAAATAAAACTAAAGCATTTCATGATAATAAACTAAATATAAAGAATTTTAAAGTTGGACAAAAGTTTTACCTTTTTGTTCACGTCTATTTCTTGGAAGACTTCATTTAAGATGGACAAAACCTTTTGTAGTTACACACGTATTTTCCCATAGTGTTGAGAGATAGAAAGTAGAGAGATAAGGAGAATCTTTAAGGTTAATGGTGATAGACTAAAACCTTATCATGAAAATTTTATCTCACAGGATATGAAGATCATTAAATTTGACGTAATTGAAAACCTACTAAATGAATTGAACACAACGGATGTGACGGGCCTCCACCCCGAGGTCGCCAGGAGGGTACTACTCCTCAACCTGTGGGCTTGCTGCACATTCCACGTCACTTACCCATAAGGTCCCGCATAATACTGGCATTCCTTTCGGCACCTGCATCCTCGTTATGCATGCTACCTTTTTGTGTTGTTGCTATATTATAAACCAGTTATGGAAATTTACTTTTTAAGTTACGTATATTTAAAGTTAACTATCTTTTTAGTTTCGAAGTTTGTGAGTTATAGGTATGGACTGTGTTTTACAAATTATAGTTAACAAGCAAGAAATAATCAATGGAAGTCTTAAACTGACATAAAATCATGAACTATATAGAGGTCGTGTGTCATAGAGGATCAATACTAATGTAGAAAACCTAAAAATATAGTACTCTGTAAATAAGGCGATGCAAAAACCTAAAAATAAGCATATATACAAGTACAATGTCTCTATAGTTTCTTGAATACCCAAAAAAACAAAATATCAAATAACAAACATGTACAGGGGTGTCCTAGAAAGTAGGCAGTCTGAGATAGTCGCCTAGGATCACCTTACCCCTGCTCGTTCTAAGGTTCGCACTTAGCCATCACAACAAAATAGATGACGAGTCCAGTGAGTAAAATCCCAAGGAAATTCACTGAGCATTAAGTGAATAGATAAGTTAAAGAAAATGTTAAATAAACATGCAAAAAATAGGTAACTATAAATGGTTCATCACATGCATAGCTAATAAGTGGATAAACACTCGTCCTGATCAAGTTAGACTATACTTCGGATCCCCAGGATCCCTTCATTAAACGCCCTCACTACTTTTCACATGGTTACTCGTAGTGATTGGCCAATTCCTAAACTTCACAAACACGTTCACAGGAGAACAACTCAAGTTGCCATTCACCTAGAGCTTGGTTAAACGTGCTATAGTCTAGTGTGCAATAAAATACAATGAATATGCCAGTGGGATTAATCTTGACCAACTGTCCCATAATAGTAATGGAATAGAATAGTATGCCGAGAATGCATAGACATAATAAAAACAGTAATTTAAATACTCAATTGATGTTCCAATAGGTTTTACAAACCTCAAATCACACTCTGATTCCCTAAAAACACCTTCATTTGAGCCCAACTCGCTTTCGACTACTGTACTAACAACCCTTAGTCCTCTGGAATCATTTATAAGTTTTAAGTTAAATCATATGTATTTGAATGGGTTTTATAACCTAAGTCCCAAAAAGGGTCCTTTAACATAGAATTTTAAAAACCTATATGTATTATTTTGAGTGCGCTAGAGGAGTAGCCTAGAGCGCTATGTGTTAATAGCCAAATAGGGAGCCACTTAGCGTGTTGGTGTTCTCCAAATTGAAGAACACCATCGTGCCAATAACAAATAACGTGCTAGCAACCCTGTCTAGCGCAATATCTTTGTCGAATTGCTGAATTTCAAATTTTGAAATTTTTTCGTTAGAAACCTTAGCCTTCTCAATCACAATTCACTATACTTTATCCTCGTAGGGGATCAATAAAACTCCAATTATCAAACTTGATGTGCAAATTATTCAACAATTTATCATAATTGAACATTCATCACATATCCTTAAAAACAAAACTTAGCTATAATTCAGTGTATTATTTGTGATTGATTTAAAGAATTCACTCCAATAACCACAGATTATCATACAAAATAGTGAGTTTTAGTTTGAAACTCGGTATGCACCATTTCTACAATTTTTTAGCTTATTTTATTTGAAATTGAGAGAGATGTTAAAAATTTACGTTGTTTAACTTCTGTCTTGAACTCCTACACCAATTTCTTCATCTCATGCCTTCAGAACCTCTATTTTATCTAATTTTCAGTTTGCTTTGCATGTAAATGACTAAGTGGTTTGCTAGCATTTTCCACTAAGTAGCTATTTATATGTTATATTGAAATCAATGGTGTACACATATCTCGAGGAATATCTGGTGGTCCTTATCAAAACTGCCAGATACAACTTAATGACTTCATTGAGATACTAAATAGCCTTGTATCATACATCTTAGGATCATCCTGAAGTCCATTAATGGTTTAGATCATTTCTATCTAACAATAGGAAAATCAGGTCAAATCTATTTAAGTTCTTTTTAAATAGGTAGCTTAGATACAACAACCTTATAGATAGTGTTTTGTTATCATACAATTAACCTAATTGTGGTTCCACTAACTCCTGACTACTCGGAACTAAGTGCCCCGCATCCTGACATGCATCTCAAGGCGCACTAATCCTTGATGTACCCAAATTTTATGACTTAGCCTAAAGTTTGATTATTCATTTCATGCCATATTCACATAGGTTCTAGCTATCTTATTCAAGTTAGTATTATAAGACTTAGCCTTAGTGTACCCATACTACACTTATCTGATACCTGCATCAACATGTTTTTCAAGGCAAATCCCCTTCACACAGTCTCACATGCCATACACGGTACATACAAACATGCAATAAATTATGAAATAATAAATAACATACACCAAAATTATGTTATAAATTAGGCAATTATATAACTAATGCCTAGTCAGGCATGCCCCGGCCTATCTGAGGCGTCCATGTGGGTTCGAGCTAGTGTCCTAATCTATAAATAATAGATAATAACAACGTCAATAAAATGGGTCGTTACAATGCTTCCTAACTATGGAAAATTTTGTTTCAAAATTTAGGGTAAACTAAACGATCATACCATGGAATAGGTGATGATAAAGCTCCTGCATAGCAAACTCGAGCTCCCATTTGAGCCCCTCGGCCCTGTGATATTGCTAACAAACCAATACTCAAGGCATCTCCATGCTCCGTAGAGTATGTATCATGCGATCTAAGATCTCTAACCGCTGCTCTTCGTAAGTCTTATCTGGCTGAACCTCAATCTGTCCCAAATCAATCAACATTCTTAGTCCTGGTCTAGCTGACCTCAACATAGAAATGTGAAAGGTTGGATAAACCCCAGCTAACTATGGCAGTAAGTCTAGTTTATACGCCACACTATTAAATCACACTATAGCCCTGAATGATCCTAAATCTCGGCATGAGTTTCCCTTTAATCCCAAATCTTTTCAGGCCCTTCTAAGGAGAAACCTTAAGATACATCATGTTGCCCTCCACATAGCTCGAACCCTTGTCATACTTATCCACATATTTCTTCTATCCATCCTGGGCTTTTCGAAGTCTCTGCCTGATCTGTCGAATCTTCCCTATGTGTTCAGCAACTATCTCTGGCCTTATGGTCGTTAAATCTTCCAATTTTGCCCAACGGGTGGGTGATATATAGGGCCTCCTTTATAATGCCTCAAATAGAGGCATCGCGATACTTGCCTAATAGCTATCGTTGTAGGAAACCTCACACGGGGTAAATATTCCTCTCACAAACCTTTAAACTACAATATACAAGCCTTAAGCATGTCCTCTAAAATCTATATTAATCTCCTCGACTAGTCGTCGGTCTGAGGGTGGTAAGTTGTACTAAACTGCAGCATCGTGCCAATTGCTCTTGCATGCTCTGTCATAACCTATACGTGAATCTGGGATCCTTGTAAGATATAATGGAGAATAGCACCCCATGTAGTCTAATAATCTCCCTCTCAAACAGAATGCTTAGTTTTAGGAACGTGTACCTCATATAAACTAGTATAAAGTTTGCTGATTTTGTCAATATATCAATCACTACCGAAATGACGTCGTGTCTACTGAAGGTCTGTGGTAGTCTACTAATAAAACCCATAGTGATGTGCCCCCATTCCACTATAGAATAGGTAATGGCTGCAATTAACCTCTCGGTCTCATGTTCTTAGCCTTCACGAGATGGCAAATTTGATAACTTTTGACATATGCGCCTATATCAGCCTTAATCCCTGGGCACCAAAATAGTCGTCTAAGATCATAGTTCACCTTGGTTCTACCAAGAATGAATTATGTAACAAAACATGTGGGCGTCCTCTAGAATACTTTCTTATAACTTTGTAACTATCGGTACCTACAATCTACCTATTTGCCTCAAACACTGATCTACCGTATTTGACAAATATGTACACTTGGGATCTTGTGCTCCTCAAGGAGACATACTAGGGTGAATGAAACCCTTCTATGATTGATCCTTAAGTTGTCTCCTCACTTCATCCTACTCAGACATTGACATCCTATAAGGTTTGCTAAAAATCAGTTGCGTCCTTTGTAAAAGCTCGATAATAAACTTGACCTATCTAGGTGTTGGTAATCCTGAAAAATCATCCCGAAAAACATCAAGAAAATTTATAAGCACTGGGACATCCTCAATCCTGATCTTTGTCCTCAACTCTGGCTTGACTAATGCTGCAAACAATCCTTCTCTTGAGTCGTCGCAAGTCGACCTCTAGTAATGGGTAGTGCGGTTGCAACTCCGGTAAACGTTAACTCTTGAATCATTGGAACATAAAACGTGATGATCTTCTTGAAGTAATCTAGTTGTGCATGATACGCAGCCAACCAGTCCATCCCTAAAAGTGTGTCAAACTCGAGGTACTCTGGGACTTGTAAGTCTATCATCAATTGATGCCCCTCTACCTTTATCATGTAGTTTCAGCATATTCAATTAGTGTATATCTTATCGACAGCATCCGTGCAGAGGAAAAGGTATGTGTCTAACTTCTGTGATGCTAACCTTAACTCCTCTACCATGCGACCAACAATAAATGACAATGTACTACTAGAACCTATCATAACATGCATCAGCCTGACCAAAATAGATAACATACCTTCGACGAGCTATTTGGTCACCTCTCTATCTAGCTGTGCAACTACTTGTGCTCTCTCTAGCCCGACCTAGTTGTGCTCCTGATGGTGATGGTGGTGTCCTCCAGTCAGCTTTCAAGTACCCTCTCTAACTAAAATGATGACATTAACGTTTCTCCTACCTTTCTAAATCTTTGACTTTGACCTTAGTCTCTCTTTGTCACTTCCTCCCTCATCTTTATCCTTACGATACTGCTAAGGCTGATATCTATGCTACCTAGTGGTGCAGGTGCAATAGCATGAACCTGGTGGCTATTCTCATAACATAACCTATTTCCCTGCTAATCATCACTATAGTCCCTACCTTGCTGTCTGGTATCCCGATGAAAATCCCTATCAGACATATTCCTATGTTTAATACCGACCTATCACCCCTTTGTAGTAGGTACATCTCATGGGAAAGGGCTCGATCATGCATTTCCTATAATATGTGTGCCATTGTCAACATTATCGCGCTAGTGATGAACTCTACCGATCTCTCTCCATATATTGTAATACTGACTTGTTTCTTTGTCTCAAGTCCACGAGATCCTCGTTCAGATGTAACTAGATCTCTATAAAGATATACTCATCATAGAAAATATGTCTAAATTACGCCCTTATTGTTAGACTCAAATGGGTGTCGCAATATGCAGTCCACTAAATAGTTGCAGCTCCACTCAAGCACGATCCAGAAACCCATACTTGTATACTCTCCTCGACTTTTAGTAGTATATGCAGCTACTGGTATCAAAGTGATTATCTATTAGTTGCCTTTAGGTCACCACTTTCTTAGAAATATCTACGCTGGAAGCGAAAAAACTCCTTTATCAATTCTATCTCTAGCAAGAATGTGAACTTCGAGTTAGTGGCTATAATAGTCGTCTCTATGGTCATCAATATAGGAGTAGAAGTCGGTGTCTCGACTGGTGCTACAACCGGCACCACAACAAAAGTAACCTTCTCCACAGGTCTCTCAAGAACTGTGGGAGTGGCAGCCTAAACATGCGTCTACTAGACAACTAGCATGGCAATTGTCAATGTGGTAGGAAATGTAACCATGGCAAGAGTAGAGACTGTATTAAATGAGTTCTCAGTAACTATAAGATCTCTGCTAATTAAGCGTCATGTGCCGCGAGTGGGTCATTGACACTTAGTGGAGTAGTAAAAGTAGTGGCCCTCATCGGACCGCTAGTCTGCCAATCTGTGGCAGAGTAGTAGACTGTCCATCCATTGTGATCGGCATCAAGAAGGGTGCACCAAATCAGCCTCGGTATATATACGAGTATAGCATATAATATGCAATAAAACATAACACCTATATAGCTACTGACTCTACCCGCCTCACAATCACTTCCCAACTAAGTATTTATGGTAAGTACATCGGGTTTCCAAATCTAAGGTTTATTTATTAAGTTAATTCTCTTTTATTATTTCCCTAGATTCCTTGAACCATTGCTTTGATACCAACTATTACGGACCCGTGCCACAAGGCCGCCAAGTGAGTGCTATTTTTTGCCCTGTGGGTCGGTGCACATTCCGTGTCAGTAACCCAGAGGTTCTCGCACTTTACTAAAGTTGCTTGCTGCCCCTGCATATTTGGCTTGCGTACTAACTTGTCGTGTTGTAGCTATATTGTAAACCAGTTCTGCAAATTAATTTTTTAAGTCACGTGTATTTAGATTTAACTGTCTTTTAGTTTCAAAGTTTGCGAGTAATATGTTTTGCTTGTGTTTTACAAATTATAGTTAATAAGCAAAAAGTAATCTGCAGAAGGCTTAAACTGACATAAAAGCATGAAATATATATAGTTCATGTGTTATAGAAAATCAATCCTAATGTGGAAAACCTAGAAATAGAGTACTCTATATATTAGTCGACATGAAAACCAAAAGATAAGCATATCTACATGTATAATGTTTCTCTTGTCTCCCTGATACCCAAAACAAAACAAAATATCAAAAACAAACATGTACAAGAATGTCCTCGACAGTAGGCGATCAGAGATAGTCACCTAGGATCCCCTTGCCTCTGCTCGTATTAGGATCTACACTTAGCCATTACAACAAAATAGATGACGAGTCCAATGAGTAAAATACCAAGGAAATTCATTGAGCATTTAAGTAAATAGAGAAGCCAAAGAAAATGTTAAATAACATGCATAAAAAATTAAATAGGCAACTGTAAATAGGTCATCGAACACATACATAACAAGTGGATAGAAAAAGTGAGTGCTCGTCCTGGTCAGACTAGACTGTAGTTTGAATCCTCAGGATCCCTTCAGTAGGTGCATCCACTATTCTTTCACCTGGTTCCTTATAGTGATTGCCCAATTCCTACGCGTCACTAACATGTACAGCGGAGAACAGCTCGGGTTGTCATTAACCGAAAGCTAGGTCACACGTGTTGTAGTCTAGCTTGCCATAAACACACAATGAATATGTCGATGGGAGTAACCTTAACCAGCCATCCTTAAACAATAATGGAATAGAATAGTATGCCAAGAATGGATAAATGCAATAAAAATAGTAATTTGAATACTCAAGCGATGTTCTAATGGGTTTTAGAAACCTCAAACTACACTTCGATGCCCTAAAACCACCTCTGTTACACGCCGGCTTGCTTTTAACTATCGTACTACAGTCCCGTAGTCCCCTGGGATCATTTATAAGTGTTTTTAAATTAAATCACATATATTTGAATGGGTTTTATAACCATAGTCCTAAAAATAGTTCAACATTTCATTTTTAAAACCTATTAGTATTGTGTCTAGCACGCTATGTGTTAATAGCGCACTAGGGAGCCACCTAGCACGCTATATGTTAATAGTGCCCGGGGCGGCACCTAGCGTGCTAGGGTTCTTCAAATCGATGAACATTACCGTGCCCAAAATAGATAGTGCGCTAGCAACCCTGTCTAGCATTCTATCTTTGTCGAATGGAATAATTTCAAATTTCGAAAATCTGCCATTGGACACCTTTGCTTTCTCCATCACCATCGAATTTACTCTATCCTCATAGGGGATCAATAAAACTCCAATTATCAAACTAGATGTGTAAATTATTCAATAATTTATCATAATTAAACATTCATCACATATCCTAAAAAAAAACAAATCAAGCTATAATTCAGTGAATAATTTGTGATTGATTTACAAAATTTTCTCCAATAACCCCAGATTATCATACAAAATAGTGGTGTTATATTCTGAGATTCGTTATGCACCATTTCTATAATTTTTGAGCTTATTTTATAAGAAATTGAGAGAGATGTCAAAAATTTACCTTGTTTAGATTCGTTGTCTTGATCTCCTACACCAATTTCTTCAATCTCCAACTATCAAAACCTTTGTTGTCTCTGAATTTTCAGTTTGCTTTACATGTAAATGACTAAGTAGTTTGCAAGCATTTTCCACTAAAGAGCAATTTATATGTTATGTTGAAATCAATGGTGTACATGTATCTCATGGACGATCTTGTGCTCCTTATTAAAACTATCTAACATAATTTAATGACTTCATTGAGACGCTAAATAGCCTAGTACCACACATTCTAGGATCATCATAATGTCCATCAATGTTTTAGATTATTTCCATCTAACTATAGGAAAAACAAATCAAATCTATTTAAGTTCTTTTTAAATAGCCAACTTAGATACATCAACCTTATAGTTAGTGTTTTTTATCATATAATTAACCCAATTGTAGTGCCATTAACTCCCGACTACCCAACACCAAGTGCGTCGTGTGTCAATATGCATCTCGAGGCGCGCCAATCTTTGATGTACCCGATTATTATGAATTAACATAAATTATGAGTATCCATTTCATGCCATATTCACATAGGTTCTATTTGTCTTATTCAAGTTAGTATTATAAGACTTAGTGTCCCCATATTGCACTTATCCGATACCCGCATCAACATGTTTTTTGAGTCAAATCCCTATCACATAGTCTCATACGACATACATGATACATACAAACATGCAATGAATTACGAAATACCAAATAACATACACTGCAATTATGTAATAAATTAGAAAGTTATATAACTAGTACGTAGTCAGGCGTGCCCCTAGCTTATCTGCGGCGTCCACATAGGTCCAAGCTGTCTTCCTAATTTGTAAATAATAGATAATAACATCGTTAATAAGCTAGGCCGTTACAATTAAGGAGCATATCATAAACATTATTTCCAATGAAATATTCAACATATGGATGGTAAAAACACTAAGAAGAAAGAAGAATAAGAAGTAACAAAAGAAGAAACAACCCAATAGAGACCCATACGAGTGCGACATGGATGACTTAGATTTCAGGGAGTTCGGTGAAAGCGGCAATTTAAAAAAAATCTTAGCAGAGAATCCATGACACACCTACCTCAACATACAAATCAATGAAATGTCATTTTACGGAGTTTAACTCGATATGGGAGCTGATATGAATCTTAAGCTCGAGCATTCGCTCCTTCTAACCAAATTCAGGAATCATTGCAAACCTACTATTACGGTGTACAAGTTAATTGCATATATACAGTCCCGTTAGGAGTGTCAAAAAATGTGCGCATACGAGTGGGTAAGCTTACTATCACGACAAATTTCCTAGTCATGCCAGCAACCACCTTACATGATAAAATATTATTGGGTAGACTGTTCTTATCAAATGCCAGAGCTATCATCGACGTATGTGAGCGCATAGTTATACTAAGGATAGGTGATGAAGTAATATCATTCAAAAATGGGAGAGAACTTTGTGACGATATGGGAAAAAGGCAATTTAATGACGCTGATGAAATCAATGATGACAAAAAAATTTCACCCCCGAGCGAAGACATTCTCAACGAGGAACCACTTCGAGCGAAGATTGATTTGCTCACACTCAATGAAGATTGATTATTCTATTAGTCGAGCGAACGACAATAAACATTAACGCTCTATAGGAAGTAGCCCATATTCCTTATTTATTTAAGTTATTTCAGTTTTTAGTAGGACACCAAGCTTTAGTATAGTTTTTCTTCTCTCTCCATTTGACTCTCTTTTGGAATTACTTTTAGAGTTCATTCTAGAGTAGCTTCAAATGGACGGGGGATTATCGAGTTATTTTTATTTTTATGGCTTTTATGCAAGTTCGCATTATAAACTTGCTTATCTATTTATTTATCTATTTCATTGTTAAAATTATTTGATAGATACACATCCCAATCAAATTTGTAAATCTTGGATTTTTCAATTAATCTCATCGTTACATTCACCTTAAGGAAGGGTATATAGGTTACTTATGAAATAAAATTGCAAAATAAATCTAGTACTAGCAAATCCCCTACGATTCCAAATAATAATGGGAATCGCTAGCAAGATCGGTAGTAGAACACATGAAACTTAGTGCAAATTTGGAGTCTGGTGAATCCTTAGCGATTCACCTAATATAGGAATCATTGATCAGGTTGGTGGGTCACTACGTCTCACATCCACTCACTTAACACTGATTCGTGTAGCAATTCCCATCAATTCCACTAACACAGGAATCCCTGGGCACGATTTTTGGTTTTTCAAACCAAAACCTCAAAATCACCACACACACCAATTCGCTCAAACCAACATACCGTTGCACTTTCACAAAAATTCCAATTTCTTGCCTAGATTGAACCCTCCTAAGCTCAATCTTAGTCTATTTAAGCGATTCCCACATCTACCTAGCTTCATTTAACATCAAAACATCGAATTTGAGAGAGTAGAGCCAAACTAGGGTTCAAGGAATTTAAACTTGGAGCTTGGAATACTAGGTTAGAGGAGTTCAAGTGTACGTATCTTGAGAGATTCACTATGAAGAAGGTAATCAAACAACTCTAGCCCTTTCTTTTGATGAAATTTTGATTTTTGATTGGGTTTTAAAAAATTCCTAAATCGATTTCACAAACATTTTTGAATTTCAATTTGGTACATTAAATGAATTGGTTCTAGTCAATTTGATATCATAATGGCAATGGTCGTTGCTTTACAAATAGCATATTCTCAAAATTTCTCAAATTCTCAAAAAGTAGATAGTGTTTGCAACATTTCCACAAATCGAAGGTGTACTTTACAAGTTTTTTAGAGACCATTTAATAGATTTGATCTCATATTCTTTGACTCCTATAGTTTTTAACTAAGTTTTGTAAAAGTCTACTCTTTTATGCAAAATTGTTCTGAGTTTTCTCGATAGCAATTTGATTTTCAACAATTACCCACCTTAAGTCCATTTTTTATATCAAATACAAGATTTTGGCTTATCAATTCAAAGTAGCGATTTGATCATTATAACAAGATGAGATTTTGGAAGAGGTAGGAATAGTGCACAAGATAAAGGAAAAAGGATTAAGATAGAAAAACCCATAAAGAACCACCCGAGTCAACAAATATCCATTCAACACATAGGTATTAGTATTAGAGAACCAGAATCGAAAGGGTTGAGTTGAGAACACCAACTCCACCTCCACCTTGCTATGATGAGGACTCTGACTACCTATACCTAAACACACAAGTCCCCTGTGATCCTATGAGATTTGTCAGTCCCAAACAACAAAATAGATACTTTCAAGACTTATAAAAGAGTTATAATGCCCGAGAGAGCACTCCAAATCTAAAATGCGAACGAGTTTGAAGACAAAATCATGAGCATCATAGGGAAAGAGAGTGGCAAAACATTCTTAGGGATTGTCAAGGTAGATTAGAGAGGGGATGCTCAGAATTAGTTTGCCAATTCTATGCAAACGAATATGTGAGTGAAAATCATAAAGAAGTGAATTTTAAAAGCAAGAAGCTTGATATTTCACCCAAGGCACTATACATACGTTATGGACTTTTGGATGTAGGAGTTAGAAAAGATTTCGACCATCCTAACATAAATTACATCCCTATGGGAGTTTACCCATCCTGAAAAACTCAAGAAGTCGTAGAGGTAATCCAAATGAGGATTTGCTCTTGATTTATACGATTACACAAAGTTCATCGAAACCACCAATTTTAGGAGAACCGCCAAGTGTTGGAGTTGCATCATAGACGCTTGCCTCCACCCCATTAAGCAAGATTCCAAAGTGAAGAACCATAAAGCCACTCTAACCTACAACACTATTATGAAGATTGGGTATATCGACATTGGATACGTAATTCACAATTCAATGACACAGGTATTGAAGGCTATGAAGCATAACGGCCTACCATTCCTAATTTTAATCACTCAGCTATGTATGAAGGCCAAGGTTGGTTTCTTTGATATGAGATTTGATGTGCTATCTTAAAGGACTATTATAGACACTAAAGTTAAAGGATGAGAGTAGTTAATAGATATAACAATTCAAAAAAAAAAAAGAGGGAGATTAACGAGATAAGGAGGTCTGAAATTGAAGACCATGCTACTAGATAGAGAATCCATATAAGCACACAAGAAGAAACAAGGCGAGCAACAAGTCTTATGGCTCAAGTACATGTTCTAGGAACAAATAAGAGTTTTTCATCTAGAGAAAAAACTAAAAGGAAATGATTTTTGGAATCCTTATTTTTAGCTTTTCAGCGCAATGAGAATCAAATCTAGAGAAATCAAAAGATATTAGATGAAAATGAAAGAACTCTGGCGCACCACCATTCCATGTCAGAAAGGAGGATGATGGAACATTTACTAGATCCTAGAAGGAGCATCGACATTCCTTCAATGTAGTTGAGATTGCCATTAAAAGTTTATAACCCCATTGATAGCTACATTTCACAACCTATTGCATCGAGGAATGACGAGGGAGCTGAAGAAATCAATGATGAATTTACTTATGCACAGAGTACATTGTAATTTTTCATTATTTGCATGTATGTGTGGAATATGAACTCTAATTGAACCTATAATGAGAAATGAATGCTTTGCTCTACTGCGTATCTCTTTTATATGATCTTTATTTGTACAATTATGAAAAGCAATTTATGTCCCATATTCAATTCTTTTATTCTTCACGAGGTATATATGTTTTTTTTGTTGAATAACCCTACTTAATTTTTAATCCACGAGGAGAAGGTTTGGAATGAGTTAGGAAGTATGTAAGTGAAGTGAACTATAAAAAAAGCCAAGTATGAAAAAAAAAACTGGAGAGGTAAAATTTTTTACTGAAGTTTTTTAAAATATTCCACGATTTAGGTAACATTTCTTCATTTTCATTTATTTAGTTAGAAATGTGAATTGAATATAATTTTGATTTAAAAAGAAGTGATGTATGACTATTTCCCATGAAAATAAGAAATTTATGATAAAAAGAAATTCTTATACCTTAGTTGACTTAACCTAGATTGTGTATACACTAGATGAGTTTAGAGGGGATCGAAGCAAAGTATATATATTGAAAAGAATTCATGCCACAATTGAGGAGAAAATAGAAAATTAGTCAATAACTTTTACTTAGTTGGAAAGAATACGTCCTTAAATATAGTGAAAACGAGAATAGCTAACAAGAGTTTTTAAATAGAAAAAATAGAGAACCACAAATTTTGAAGGAAATGGAACAGGGAATCTAGTGGCAGGAAAAGTGAAACAAATATTCTTATAAAAAATATAAAATAATGGTATCCAAAGGAATAGAGCAGGAACTGTATGAAGACAAAATGAAGAAAAAGAATATATAAATATGAAAAAGAAAGAAATAGTGATATAGAAAAATGGAAGGATGTTTATGAAAACTCTTTGAATAAGAGTTTTAGCTCGAGTGGTTATAGCTAAATTAAGTGTAGTATATCTTTTTATTCCAACAAATAAATATCAAATGATGATTATTGGTGAATAAAAAATCCTATTCTTTGATTTTGGTGATATTTTTAATATTGTTTGAAAAAAAGATTGATTTAGTGTTTTTTTTTGTAAATTAAGATTTTGTATTAGTTATTGTAAGCTTGATGCTTGTCCATGGAGATTGAAAAAACCTATATAGTGCATTGACCTTGGTGATTGGTTTAACTCTTAATTATGAGGTGTATTACAAAATTAGGAGGTCGAGCTTTATATTATATCATGATTCTTAATTTTTATGAGGGTAATATATTTTTATTTAAAGATCATTTATGTTTTAGAATACAAGTATATAATCATGAAATCAAAACGAGGGAATAAAAAAAGAAGTTGATAGAGAGTATTCCTTTGCTCGAGATAACAAAGTGCTAAGTATGGGGGTATTTGATAAGATAATAATTAGACATATTTTATAATACATTTTAGGATGATTTTAGATGTAAAAGACTATATTACATTAAGTTTTCTCTTGTTTTTCTTATTTCAGGTAATAATTGGAAAATATGAAGAAATGGAAGAAAAAAGCAAAAAAACGAAGGGTTTGACTGAGTGGAAAGATTGCAGGAAGAATCACTAAGGAATCAAGGAAAAATTGAATTTTAAACCCAAAAATTTTCCAGCGATTCCTATTCACCTAAAATTGCTACCAGATCAGTGGAAACATGGACTTCAATTCCACGGATTTACTAAGTAATTCCACTTAACCTTGAATCGCTGAGGAATTGATGGTTACTCTTTTAGGGATTTTAAATTACAACAAGGATTTAGAGTTGATTTAGGACAAGTATTACCTAATATACTATAAATATAAATAGTAGACTATGAAATGAAGGGCCTTTTGATAGTATTACACTTTTTGCTTTAGTTTGGAGGCCATTATTTATCATTTTCATTGCTTTTAGAAAAGATTGAAGATTCAAGTTATCATTAAGATATTTTAATTATGTGTTTCAATTATGATGTTATGGTGTTATTTATTATCATGAGTAAGTAATTTTTTTAATTTAAACAAAACTCTAAATATGAACTAGATAATTTCTCAATGTAGCCATAATGAGATGAATGTATGTTTAATGCTTTAAACCAACCGTATCCTTTAATTCATTGATTTAATAGGTTGTTATTTATGGATTGCAATCATGAATCCAAGTTGCATGTGCATAATGCCCAATATGTATTATGATGTTTTGATTAATTATCTTTTAAAACTATGATTGTTTGAAATGTATGACCATTTAGATATCCTAGGTGAATTTGAGATTTAAATCTAATGTTGAAATGGCTTTCTGAAGGTGTTAGATTTAGTAGTTTGAGGTTTTCATGAAGTGTAATGCGGCTTTATTGCATGAAGTTCATGTCTTTATGTATTCAAAGGAGTTAGCTAAATAAAATTAAAATGTGGCTTTTTTATTGGTATAAGGAGAACAAATGACTGCTAAAGGCTGTTTATTTACTTATGATTAGTGTTTAATGATCTCGGATACTGTAGAAGGCATATTCATGACTATAAGACTGAAGTAACATGTTTCGATGCAAAACAAATTGATGTTTCATTGTTTAGGAGGTGTTAAATGTTTATTTTGTATTAATTTCTATTGAATTGAATTGCTTTTAATTTAGCGACTTTGGTTTGTGTTATTTAAGTAAGTTTAGTTAGTTTAGTTGATTTTTATTTAGAAAGTATAAGTTTAGATTTTGGTTTTTATTAAATTAAATTAAAAATAACAAATTAATAAAACTTATTTTCTTTAGAAATTTTCAAAATTCCTATGGAGAAGATTCCCACTTGTCAATACTACAAAATATTAAAAGTATAATAAATGTGAAAAATTTATTGTACATGTTTGACACTTGTTATCCCAAATTAGAAATTATTAGTTGAGAAGTAAGTGAAGGTGAATGGGGATTGATATATGTACATGTTATAATTACCTATGTATATGTATATGCATAGTATCCAATTTCTTGTCGCGGTCAATTTGCAGACACCAATGTTAGATCAGCGTGAAGGCAAAGATGTTGAAGCTATCAAAATCACTTGTAAGGATTTTTATAGGCTATTCGATATAGTTACCGTGCTGGCTCAGAAGCTGGCTGACTTCATCTCTTTCTTGACAGTGCGACTTACTACCTCAAGTCAGCCTATACAGCCATTACTCCTACTACGGTGCCTCCAACATTAGAGCCTCGATTTCACCGACTACTGCGATTACTACAATGCCTCCGCTACTTCATTTACGGGCACTAAAGCCACCCGTAGCATCGATAGTATGCATTCCACCAGAGTTACAAATTGTTGTAGAACGACAGTAGTTCTTGTTGACACTATACCCTACTACCGACTCCCACATCTACCACCGCTATTGTTGGCTTAAAGGAGGATTAAAAGCTAGTGAAGGAGTTCATTGGATTATGACCAATGCAACATACTTATTGGGTAACAAAGACACTAGAAGATTGAAAAGTGGATTACGTCGTAGAAAAAGCTTCATTTATTATTGTGGATCTAAGATAAATTTCAATCAATTCCTTCTTACTATAACATCGAAAATGGTGCATACTTTTATTGGCGCACCATAGTTTCGAGTTGAGGCAGCTTCACTTCTTAGCAGTCTTCAAGAAGGATTTTATAAGCAGTACTTTCAGGCCACCATAAAGAAGCAGATGATGAAAGCCTTCAGGAATCCAAGACAAGCAGAAGGAGAAACAACAATAACATATAAAGACCATTACAACTACCTAAGAAAGTTTATTGGAGATACGATTGCTGATGATTTTGACGATGCTTTCTACTTCCGCGATGGATTAAGGTCAAACATCATGCATCATGTGGTCAACATTAGAGCCTAATCGTTGTAAAAGATGTATGAGCAAACCCATACTCATGAGACTTATCAGTTGGACCATGCAATAGAGGAATCATCGATTGCGGGTGATTAGGGACCCAATTTTGAGAGGGGGAGACAAAGAGGAAAAAAGTAGAGAACATTGAATGAGTGGTTTTAGAGTATAGGATCTGCAACACTAGCCACCGTGATGGTACCTCACTTGTATGCACCTACCATGCCACTACTGGCTAAACTAATACTACCACATCCGCATATTTAATAGGCATTAGGTGACCGAGACACATCGAGACAAGAGTAGTGCTTGGCGTAGAGCTTGACCATGTTACAAAGCAAAAAAGGAAATCAACTTGTTTTAGATGTGGTTAGGTTGGGCACATTGTTCGTCAATGTCCACAGCCCACAATCTTTCAACTAGCAGCACTACAACCACATGCTAGAGAGGGAGTCCGCATTATGGTAAAGCCAAACCTAGTGGCGAAACACGATCATGTTAAGGGTAAGTTTTGATTTATTTTATTTTTGCATGTTTCATGTATTTTGTGATTTAAATACAATAATAGCTTGCACTAGATAATTGTGATGAATTTGATGACATGACTGATAAGAGTGATTCACCTAGATTCGTAATTCATGAATTAGAGATAGTAATGAGATGTTAGAAGTAGTATGGCCTAAACGAGCATACTTCACCTTTATATGATTCTAAATAGAGCAAGATTTCTCTCGAGTACTATGACTAAAGTACCATATATAGTAGTGATGTATGTGTGGTCGATAAGCGTGGACTCACCGATCAAGATTTATTCTTGAAGCTAAAAAGTAAGTGAGAAATCCTGATATGGTCATTTGTCCTTGTAGATCTTGTAAAAACTATTTTTAACGAGAGGATAGTGAGTTATATAATCATTCGGTCATGAATGGTTTTGATTCTATTTACAAGGTTTGGATACTCTATAGGGAATCTTCGGAAGTACCTCAAGATTTTGATTCATTAAATGATGATCTTAATATGCCTGAAGCTCATATGATGTATGATGATTCATATTTTTTAATGAAATGGAAACAAAGAGTACTGGAACTAGTATGGATGAGAAGTATAGGAAGAAATTTGAAGATGCTACTATTCCTTTGTATCCCAAGTGTACGAAATACACAAAGCTATTAGTAACGATATCTTTATATAAGCTTAAAGCTTCTAATGGTATGTCGGATAAAAGATTCAATGAGCTTATCAACCTTTTATTGAATATATAATCATAACATAATTATGTATCAAAGTCATTGTATAAAGTGAGAAAACTCTTGAGTGAATTTGATTTGGGATATGAGAAAATATATGCTTGTATTAATGATTGTTCTTTATTTAGAAATGAGAATAAAGATTTGAATTCTTGTCCTAATGTGGAAGTTCTAGACGGAAAGCTAATTCTCACACTAAAAAGACTAAAAAAAGAGTGTTTGTTAAAGTTTTTTGCTATTTTCCTATAGTGCCAATACTTAGAAGGATGTTTATGTCATCAGAATCAGTAGAGAACTTAAATTGGCATTCAACTCATCATTGTCAAGATGGTATGGCTCGACACCCAGTTGATTCATTTCCATGGAACTTTATTGATAAAAATGGCTAAGTTTTGCCTCAAACCCAAGAAATATCATATTTGGGCTTGCCTCTGGTAGGTTCAATCCATTTGGTTATTAAAGTCCAACATGCAGTTGTTGGCCAGTGATCGTAGTAGTGTACAACCTTCCAGCACTTAAGTGCACGTCACTTGAACATTTAATGTTGAGTTTGCTCATACTGGGACCAAAGCAACCTGGTAACGACATTGATGTATATTCACAACCACTTATTGATGATTTAAATATGCTTTGGAATGTTGGTGTTGAAATGTATGATGCATCTTCCAAGTCAATGTTTACTTTAAAAGCAATCTTGATGTGGACCATAAATGACTTCCCTACATACGATAATTTTACTTGATGTACTACAAAAAGTGAGTTTTCCTATCCTATGTGTAGTCCTGCTACATGCTCGCACTGGTTAATATGTCATAACAAGATGGTTTACATGGCTCATAGAAGATTTCATTTGCTAAATCATTTGTGCCGTGATAATGAAAGTTAGTTTGATAGAATTAAAGAGAGAAGGGGTCTAAACAAAGCAATGACTAGAAAAGAAATTTTGAACACATTGAAAGATTTTAAGAAGGATTGACAAAAGTGCAAAAAAAATGAGAGTAAAAAAAAGGCGATCCTATAAGCATGTGGAAGAAACGATCGATATTTATTGAATTGTCATATTGGAAGGTAAATCTCTATTGCTTAATGTCATCATTAGTTATTTTCAAATTTACAATTTTAGTTTGATTTAATTTAGATTCGTTGTTTCGTCATCAGGACTTAATTTTGTGTCATAATTTAGATGTTATGCACGTAGTGAAAAACATTTCTAAAAGTATTATTATGACAGTTTTGAATGTGAAGGGAAAGTCGAAAATGAGCTTGAATCACATAAGCATCAGAGCTATTAGGTTTAAGGAACGGTTTGCATCCCCAACAAAAAAAAGCTATAAATTTTTCCTTCTCGGGGCTCTTCATTCATTATCAAATAAAGAGAAACGTATCTTTTATCAGAGGTTATTTGATCTTCAACTACCTAATGGATTTGGTTCAAATATCAGAAAGCGTGTCAAAGTGGAAGAGTGTAAAATGATTGGATCAAGTCACATGATTATAATATATTAATGCAACAATTAATGTAAGTTGTAATAAGAAGACTTTTAACGAAGGGGCCTAGAAATGTTATTTTGTGTTTAAGTTCATTTTTCAATGAGTTATGTTAAAGAGTCCTCGACAAAAATAAGTTGGAAGAACTCGAATGTTATATCATGGAGATGTTGTGTGTGTTGGAGAGGTATTTCTCACCTTCCTTATTTGATATAATGATACACTTAACAATTCATTTAGAACGAGAAGAAAGCTTACGTGGACCGATACACTACAAATGGATGTACCCTTTTGAGAAGTAACATTTGAGGTACAACTATTTCTTTAAAAATCATGTTTTTCTTTAATAACGATTTTTTGTTAAAACAATATATTACTTTTAGGTTTGTGAAGGTGCTTAAGGGGTATGTTAGGAACGACATGCCTAAAAGGATGTATTGTTGAATGTTATTTAGTCAAAGAATATGTGAGGCATTGTAGCTCATATATAAATATAGAAGCTATGGAATCGAAATATCTTCTGAATTCAGATCATGAAGATGAAAGGATTTTGCAAGGGCATATACTTTTTAAGGGTGTGGAGTTTATTGTCTAATGAAATATTGAAGGTTGCTCATCTTTACGTCTTCTTACATAGTGCAATTATTGAACCATCTATCACGTAAGTTTAATAAGATATAGTCTTTAAATCTTTTAATTTTGTTGCTCAGTATCTTTATCATACTTAATTTCTTATCACTCTTTGTAAGGATGCATAAGGATGAATTGAAACAAGAAGATGAACAACTTTTAGAGGATGGCCCGTTGTTATATAAATGACACGTAGACACATTTGCTTCTTGGTTATTGAATAAAGTAAACAAAATTACTTTGAAAGTAATCTTGATGGGAACAATAAACCTAATTAGGACTTTACTTATGAATAGATGAAATTACAAGAGAATGCAACTACTACAGTTCCAAAAAGTCTTAAAAGTCTCGTGCAAGGTCCTAGGCGCATAACAACTTCTTTTGATGGTTACATCATTAATGAAAAATGTCTTCTTACAATAGATATTAAGAAGGCTACACAAAACTTTGGTGTACATCTTGAATATGAAACTCCTTGTAAATCGATAGATGAAAGACAAGTCATAGAAAATTACTCTTACTATGGATAGTCATAAGAAAGATTTTATTGTTGGATTTTTCATTGTTTTGTAGAGCGAGTATTCCTACGTGATTGGGACAACGTTAGCTCGGGTATAAGAAAGGAGGACAATTTTTTTTAGTTAATTTACATGATGGATTATGGTAATTAAAAAAATAATCCATTCATATTTGCATCATAAGACAAACAAGGTTTTTATTCCAAAGAGAGTCCAACATCACACTGGTATGTTGTATTTAAGGCCTTACCTAGAGGTTTCAATGAATTGGAAGCATTTGATGAAAGTATGTTCGCCTCTCACTCACCTTTAGACATGTCGAGGATTGATATATGTAATGTTGATGTTGACGAGTCACATGTAAGAGAAGATTGTAAAGTTGCACTTGTGTAAGTGAATTGAAGAACTTGAGTGAGCAATATGTAAGAATTTCTTTATATGTATTTTGATTTTGTGTTTGTTTTTATGTTTTATCATTATAAGCATAAAAATCTACTTCATAGCGTCTATCATATAAAAAGGTATATCGATCATTAACTATTTGGGAATGGAACAAAATAATAGCATTGAGGTCAAGTATTAATTTATTTTGTCTTTTTCCTATTACTTGTTTTATATAACATTGTTTTAATGTTGCTTAACAAAAGTATTAATATTATGCTTTCACTACAAAAAAATAGCAAATCAGAAACGGAATTTTCCGTTTCTGATTTGCAAAAATTCCGTCTCTGATTGGATTCAGGAACGGAACAGAGACGGAATGCGTTCCGTCTCTGAAAATGTCGTCGCTGATTGGATCAGAAACGGAAAATGGATTCCGTTTCTGATTTAGAGACGGATCAGAAACGGAATTTATTCCATCTCTAATTCCGTTTCTGATTAGAGACGGAATAAATTCCGTTTCTGATTAGAGACGGAATAAATTCCGTTTCTGATTATTTCTGTCTCTGATCCGTTGCTAATCAGAGACGGATCAGAGACGGAATTTGATCCGTTTCTGATTTATGTATCTTACAAAAATGAAAATTAGAGACGGAAATAGCAACGGAATCCAAAGATTCCGTTGCTATTTCCGTCTCTAATTTTCATTTTTGTTTAGTTTTTAAAGTCTTACATATATAGGTCTCAATCCAAGCACATTTAACCCGCCAATATATAATAAATTGACATTCATACATCGACAATATATATCAACAAATATTCAATTGAGAGAACAAAAATGTAAAAATCAAAAATTGAAAAAGATATATATCCAAAAAAAATTGTATAGTATTACAAATGCTCCAAATTTCTAAGTATTCACAAAACCACCAATCCTATTGTTCAACAACCAAAAAAAAAAAAAACTTACAATCCTATAAATATGCACAAAAAGAATTATCAATCGAAAAGTCTTGAGATGTTCTTCAACACCACCTGCACTGCCAAGGGACATTTGAAACAACTTAATAATTGAATAGTTGAACTTAAATTTTTCAGGGACATAAGCATCATAGGAGATAGAGCTAAGGTAGAAGAGCAATGACTCACATCGAACTTATAGTGACGATCCCTGCACTCGACCATCAAAGTCTACAAACAAGCAAAAAGATTAACATTAATTCATTTGAGATTTAAGAATCCACAAACGATGATAAACACTGCATATACTGATTTAAGTAAATTAAATTCTTACCAATCCAGTAGGAGGAAGATAGCAATGTTTGTCATTTTCACTTTTATCTTCATTTTCTAAAAACATATAAGAAAACAAAAATATGCTACCTCATAGATAGACCAAAAAACTCATAAGACTATTTTCAATCAATCCACTTTCACAAGCTACAAAATTTATCATAAGCTCACTCATCTCATTTCAAATTGAGCTTTTTTAACTTTCAAGAACCAAACAATAAACCTGTTTAATCCATTTCATAAAGATCGATTTACATTGGCTTTCAGCCTATTGCAACCCACCCCTTATTTTCCAAGCGTGACGGTGACTCCTTTACCTTTATCTAGAGCACACAATATTCTAAATAGGTTGAGTTTGACAATATCAACTTGATGAGGAACTAGGATACCTTTTAAGTTGTGAAGTATGAACTTAATGAGTATCAAACTATTGATCACACCAAAAAAAATGATATGGACTTGTTATTGCCTAAATTTAAAGAAGACATATCCTTATTCAAACAACAATGCAAATTATAGATCATATTCAAGTAAAATTTATGCATTAAACCACTTAATCGAATATTTCAATCAAAAAATGAATGAACCAAAACCAATTTTAAATATATTTTTCATGGATTCTTAAAGTAGTATTTACTGAATTTATTTAAAAAATATTAAAATTTGATCTTTGGTTAAGGGGGTAGATGAACAAACCAAAGACCAATTTTAAATATTTTTCATTGATTCTCAAAGTAGTATCTTATGAATTTTTTAAGAGACTAAAAGTAATCTTTGGTTAATGGGTAGAATTGCTTAACTACTTCTTTCTCTTAAATATTTAACCAATGTTTTGCCCATCTCTATCTTTGGTTTATGGCTTATGTTTTAAGTCAAAATGCTCTATTTCAACAATACAAAGAGCAGAGTCATTAGACAACTCTATTAAGCATGGAACTGTTAACTAAACTAAACATTTGTGAATTTACACATTTAATAAGGTCATGTGGAAAAATTACAAGTCATTTTGGGAAGAACAAACTTACCTCGACTTTTAGCATTTCCTTCTCAATCACTTGTCTAAGCCTATCAGTTTCCTACAAAGTTCCAAAAAGAATACATTGTAAGCAAGTAGCAAATTTCTAATAAAATTCTAATAAATTGTTTGGCACATTGAGCTGAAACTATAAAAGATAAAATCCGAATAAATAGTTTCTAATTACTACTCATTAGCTAATTATGTCATAAATCCATTATGCATCAAACAACTAAAGAGAACCATTTTCAAGTCCCTAAAAGGAAAAAGAATGATTCAAATTCACATCAATAGTTAGTCTAAAAAACAACTAAAGAGAAACATCTAACATACCATTGCCACTGAATTCTCTAAACCGGCACTAATACCAAAATCTGTGATCTTCGGAATGTGGATATTTAAGAGAATAGGAACGTGGGAATGTCGCTCATAAACTATGAAAATCCATTATGCATCAAACGAAGAATCCATAAAATGATCAATTTGGGTCATAAACGACCACCTACAAACAAATAATTAAGCAGAAAGTTATAAATTCAACTAAGTTACAAAAGGTTACATCTGATTCAAGCATGATGATTCAAACAAGAAAATGGAGAGGAAGGAGAATTCGGCAAGTTCTACTGCATGGAAAGAAGTAACGCTTCCAAGTATTACCATACTTACTTGGAATGAAGATAATTCATCCTGCAACATGCCATATTTTCCCTGCAACATTGCGAGGCTCTCTATCATTACAGACTTTTCTTGTTCAAGATGTTCAAGGCTTGCTTGTATGAATCGCTATCTCGCTGAAGTTTGCTATTGTATTGTTGTAAACCGTGTTGTAATCTTGCGCATTTTTATATGAAGCATTAAGTGACTCAAATATGTAAAGCAATTTTGAAAATAACTTCATTTACCCTATAAGTCAAAGAAAAACAAAAACTGAACCTCTAATTTTAAACAAAACTTTGCAAACTAATTGTGTAGATCTACTTACCAACTTGTACACCAGCCCTAGCTTGATCATCTCCTTAAAAATTCTCCAAAATCTCTCTACCTCTAATATATAAATATGTATGTCATACTTACATCCGCCTGCGCTTGTCCATAAAACTTTCCGGCCATCCGAATAAGCGCAAGTTCATATTTCCAAGTTCCAATTGCAAAATTTCACAAGCCATGTTGAGAGCACGAGTTGCTAACTAGCAAGGCAAAGATAAGCAATGGTAGAAATAAAATTTTTGAAAAAGAACATACAGTAACTAACATTATGCGTCCACTCAAAACATACCTAAATGCAATGTCTTCTACAAACATTCAAGAAGTACCTACAAGAAAATTGTTTAACAAAGCAAAAATGGGAGGGAAGAAAATTGAACAAATTGAAACAAAAACTCGAAAAACACAAAACCAAACACGAAAGATCGAAGCTTTCAAGACCAAACAAAACTCTACCAAAACCCCATTACCGAAAACACAAAAACAAACCCTAGACACCACAAAACCCCAAAAACTCACATGCAATCTTCGAGAAACCAAACAATAAAAAAAAATCTAAAATCGAAACCCTAGAAACCAAAAAAGAACTCACATCGAGAATCCCCAGCAAGTCGTCGACCGAGCTGCGGGGGTCGCCGAGGCGCGTCCGGCTTCGTTGAGCTCGAGCTCCAGTTCCTGGTCCGTCATTCTCCGAATCTCCGCAGACCCTTCAAAACCCTATCGATCACGAACTCGATTTTAGACTCCACGCCTCATCAAAGAAACCCTAGAACGAACCCTAGAAACCAAGACGGAATCGGAGGGGACTAAATCTAGGGTTTGGTACGCGAAATCGATTCAGACGAACAACATGGCTATTGGTGAGAGTGAGAGTAGAGAGGAGGTGAGAGAGAGAGAGAGAGCGGCAGAGAGAGAGAGAGTGCGGTGACGGTGAGAAAGAGACCAGAGAGCGGCAGAGAGAGAGAGTGCGGTGACGGTGAGAAAGAGACCAGAGAGCGGCGACGGTGAGAGAGAGAGAGGAGAGAGCGGTGACGGTGAGCAGAGAGCGGCAGAGAGAGAGAGTGCGGTGACGGTGAGAAAGAGAGCAGAGAGCGGCGACGGTGAGAGAGAGAGAGAGAGAGCGGTGACGGTGAGAGAGAGCGGTGAGAGCGGTGAGGGAGAGAGGTTTGTTGAGAGAGAGAGAGCGGTGAGGGAGAGGTTTGTTGAGACAGAGAGAGGTTTTGAGAGACAGAGAGACAGAGAGGTTTTGAGAGACAGAGAGAGGCGGACTGTTGTGGGTATGTAGATCAAGCATGCACGAATCTCGAGACATAATGAACGGTTGAAAAAAAAGAAAGTTTTGGTGGGAATGTTGGCGCCATTTTTTAGAGACGGAATTTAATTCCGTCTCTAATTTCGTCTCAAATTCCGTCTCTGATCCATCTCAAATCCGTCTCTTGAATATTTCCGTCTCAATTCCGTCGCTAACTTTTTAATTTAGAGACGGAACTTATTCCGTTTCTAATTCCGTTTCTGATTTAGAAACGGAACTTATTTCCGTTTCTAATTCCGTTTCTGATTTGCTGTTTTTTTGTAGTGTTTTATTTTTTCTTTTTGATAGTCCTCTGAACAAGCTAAAAAGAGCAAAAAAGAATTTGCAAGCTTTAATTGTTGCTCCCTTTCAAAATGAGAATGAAGGTTTGAGAATAGTACAAGAAAGCATTAAGATCAATACAAATAAGAATAAGGAAAATAT
This sequence comes from Stephania yunnanensis, assembly GCA_039657365.1. Taxonomy (NCBI): domain Eukaryota; kingdom Viridiplantae; phylum Streptophyta; class Magnoliopsida; order Ranunculales; family Menispermaceae; genus Stephania; species Stephania yunnanensis. The sequence goes on along the minus strand of CM077582.1, from coordinate 30,495,947 downwards.
GACAGTGATAAAAGACAAATAGAGGGAAGTGAGAGCACCAAAAGACATAGGGAAGGAAGTAAGAATAGATGACTCAAATTTTTTAATCTCTTAAATGATATAAAAATGGGAAAAATGTGCTAAGTGAAAAAGGAAGGGAAATTGGAGTAACTAAAGTCAAGGGAATAGGACGAGAATGCCAAAAGACAAAGGGAAGAAAGTGAGAATACTAAAAGACATAGGGAATGAAAGGAGAATATCAAAAGAGAAAAGGAAGGAAGTGAAAATACAAGATTTTGGTTTTCTAATCTCTTAAATGATATAAATCTAGGCGAGGATTTGTCAAATGAAAAGAATAAAGGAAGAGGGCCAACTAAATTGCTTGAAGCAAGCGTTATTCGAGACAACCATCGAATGAAAGTTGACTGGAATGAAAGAGGGCAACATGTATGCAAGAATTTTGAAAAGTTTGTTTCACTAGTGGGAGTCCTAGCAAAGGAAATGGCACCACTAAACAAACCTAGTTGGATAAAGGTGGACGGGGATATCAAAACTACTATTATTTGGTTTCTTATACACGTAAGCCTAACTTTTTATTTTCTTCTTTCCACTTTATTATGTTTATACTTGTAATTTTTTATTTGTTTTAACATTGAAGCAAGAATGCATAATTGAAGAATGTCACAAGAAGTTTGTTTTTTGGTTAATTAGGAAGCTATGGTGTAACTGAAAATCAATGTTGTCAACAAAATCGGTAAAAAAAGATTCACCATCATCATGCAAGCCTCTCGAAGTGAAAGAACGTGAATGGAATGAATTCGTGCAAGTTCACAGGTCACTCGAATGGAAAGTAAGGCTTCACAATCATTTTATTTTAAATATATTAATGTATTATCATTTTAAATCATGTTTTTGTTTTGATTTTTGTATATGTTTAGCAATTTAGTATAAAAAATGAGAAAAGTGAGATCAAAAGTGATTTATTCACATACTTTAAGTCAAAAAGGTTATGCGAGACTTGAACATGATTTGGCAAGTTACTTTTTTTTATTTATTATCTATACTTTAGTTGTTGCATTTATTTTAATATTTAAGTTTGTCCATTTTTTAGATATCTGAGAAGGGAAATGATGAGTCTATACCAAGGGTGGAACTTTGGATTAAAGGGCGCATAAAAAAAGATGGTAGTGTTGTTAATAGTTATTCAGTGGGTGCAATGGTAAGGAATATAAATTAAATAATTTAAGTATTTTGAGTTCTTTGACTATTACTTATTCCTTAAATTGTGTTTTCATAAGAAAATAAAGGAAAGCTCTCGAGTTTTGAACTATAATAATTTGTTTTCAATCGAAGATGGTTTATTGAGTTGAGTTCTTGGACCTGAACATCCTGGATCTATACGAGATTAAAGGTTTGGAGTGACATCTTCAAACATAAATGTTGAATTACAAGTTGTTTCATGGAAGCAAGCAATGAACAACAAGATGAATGAAGTAATGGAGCATCAAAAGGTGATAGAATGAATGATTTCACCGTTGGCTTCAAGCATGGAAAGTTAATCTTTTCTATAATGTCATACATTGGTTGCCCAATGTGTGAAAATGAATAATTCTATTCCTTTTTTCTATTTTCCATTAAAAAAAAAATATAAGTAGAAGTGTTAATGAAAATGCATGTGCATCAACAAATGTTTCGAAGGTAGTTTTTTGTAAGCGTATATATTCTATTACATTTGTAATGAAGCTCTTGTAATAGTAATATAATATTTAAATAAGTATTTTGTTTGTAGTCTCACCGAGTTGATAGTGGGAAGCTTGAGGGGAAGCTATGCAAATTAATTAATTGGATTGTATCTGAAGTAGTGATGGCATATTAAGAAATTGCTCCGGTCGATCTTACTGCTTTAGTAGATGAAGTGTTTCTTGGACCTGACTGTTATAAGGTTTAGGTAAGGGATGCTTTAATTTCAAATATCGCCATGCCTCGACCTTCACATCTTTATTTTACCGTGAATGATTCAATTGCGACTACGGTTGCTTGGCCTTAGAAGTAAATTGATTTTTTTTTAGATTTGAAAGGTAATTTATTTAGTTCTTTCTCTTTTTTTTTCCTTAGACAGTTTTGCTAATTTGTTACATTTATAATTGTGGCATTTTAATCATTGTATCTTTTTCATTTGCAGACCATTACAGTTGTTTAAGTTTTGTCATATAGTGTTTTATAACTTGATTTCACCCTTTCGGTAAGTCTTTCATATTTTAAGGGACTTGCATTTGTATTTTTTGTAGCTCTTGCTCCCGCCCTGAACTTTTAACGCTTACATTTTCCTATCATTTATATTTTTTCTATTGGCACCATACCGCATGGGATCTGTTGTTCTTGATTGGGTGGTCAGTTATGCTTCATATCTTTATGTGCCACAGTAAAGAGAGATTTGGTTGTATGAGTGAAGAAAAAAAAGCTGTTTTTATACTCCATAGTATTTTAGCTACTAACTGCATCCTATGTTTACGATGTGAGAGTTGGGTTCATTTTTTCAATGACTGGTTGAATATGGACCAAATGGCTATGGATAATACATTTGTGCGAGCGAGGATATTTAGAATGACTGGTGAAACTGATAAATAATGAAGAGTTGAATTTCGGTTGGACTATCCATCATCAATACCGAATCATTATTTCTTTAAGAAAATATACTTTATTAACCAGTTCTTAAGCTACGCATGACTTTTTAGTGGCTGATCTAACCATTTATACATGGCATCGCTTTTATATTCTTTCATTTGAGTTTATTTTTTATAAAGAAAGAAACCAATAAGCCTCTATTAAGACTCGAACCCCCAACCTCTTACACAAGTTACCCCATACCAAACTAGTGAGCTATCCTACTTGATTGGTTTCATTCGAGTCCATTTTGAGTCATATGGCACTCCATTATGGATTATAAAGTTGAAAACCACGTATTAGGATTCATGCCAATAATCCAATTGACATATGCTTCCTCAAAATGTTTTCTTGCACCCTTCAATTTTTTTTAGATGGCACCGGTGCTCTTGAAGAAGCCATTTCTATATTTACAAATATGAAGTTACATTCTTTTGTCTATATGCTTTGTTCTTTATAAAAAAATATTCTAATTTTCTTTGTAGATGTTTCTAAGCATTGTTAGATTATTTTCGGATTGATTTGCTTTGCGATGAGATTTTACTTGGTTGACTAGTTTTAATTCAACGTGTTTTAGTGTGTTCATGACGTTTGTTGGGTTCGTTTGGTTGTCAGTTATTGGTGTTGGAAGAAAGTGAGGATCTTTCTTCTCTATTAACTTTTTTCTTTGTCATATGTAATTGATGTTGATTGCAAATGAGATCCTCTGTATATGGTTTGATAATTTTTCTGCTGCTTATAGAGTAGAGTTGGATGAGGCTAACGTTGCGGGATCTATACCTGCAAACATTTCTTTAGAGGTCGGTTTTATCACTTTTCTTCTTGTTGTTCTACTTTATTTTTTATCTGAAGCATGTCCACCACATTTTAGGCATGTACCTGCCAACAATTTATAACTGCAACAATCCTCCAACATTTTTTCTAGAGAGTAGCTTTGCTTCTACTTAAGTTAATTTTCGATTTGGTTGGGTTGATTTGTGCTTAGTGCATTGTATCAGTTGATACAGCTTGATAGTTTGGTTAACAAAGTTGGCGAAAGGTTGGTTTCAAATATTGGTTTGCATGGGTTTGATGTCGGCATCATATTAGCATTAGATAAGAAACACAAATGCAGTTTTCTATGTTATAAGAATTTAACCTATTTTCTTTGGAAGATGAGAAAATTCTCTATTGTTAGATATTTAATTGTAACTTAAATGGTGAGAAGATCAAGTTTTTTGTGTTTATTAGAGTTTTGACAAAAATTGGTACTTTTTAGGTCGCATTTTTGTTTTAGCTCATCTAGATCTTTTTCTCTATGTTCTTCAAAGACATGCTACACTATTATTTATTTTTATTTTTCTTGGACAGGTCGGAAAGAAAAAAAAAAGTTATCAATTTAAAAGTGCACTTATCTTTCCATTCATATGTAGTTGTTACATGGTGTAGCCTTTAGTTGCTACAACATTAAAAATGTAAATTGACTTTGAATTTAAATGTTGATATTTTTATTATTATTTTCGGTATATAAATTTTAGCGCAATGAATTTGATTGTTTAATAGGTTTTATATACATTTGATTACCAACTATTGATTTTTTTAATTGTCATACAATCTTAATGATATTTAAAAATTTTCGTTAAAGCTAATTTTATGATAGTTGTTTGATGTCATTTTATAGTTACGATGACAGTTTTAAAGTGTCATTAAATGTTAAAGGTTACATTAAAAATGTTGTCCTTATAAGTAAATACTTTCCACGACACCCCCATTTTATGATTGTTGAAAACTATCATCTCTTACATTTGACGACAATTTTTATATGTCATGGTTAGGCAATTTTCTTGTAGTGATTACCCGCCTTAGACGCGTGTAGTACGTCTTGTCTGGAGAGGATCACATCCAACTCTTATGACCGAATGCATGAGCAAGAGGTATGCAAAATATAAACTATATTTATGCAAAAAGCAAGAAATAGTGTTTACGTACTTAATGTTAAACAACCTCAAAGTTGGTTGCAAAGTCTCACACAACATTCCTGTACTTCCATAAGTCCTATTACATTTAAAGTTACAACTTTATTTCAACACTTTAAAATCTTTTTCAATTATAAAATAGTTAAAACCATTTTCAAACTCGCAACGGAGCTCCACTCCCTTAACAAACAATAATAACTCTTTAAAAATCTCCAAATAAACTATCACACCTGTTTTCCATGTTTTTGAATTCTCATTAAGTCATAAACCAATTATTTAGCTTAAACAACAATCTACAACTCGCTTATGCATTCCAAATTGAGATTTATAACTCGATTAACAATGTAGGCCTTCCTTATTTTCAAACTATAATTTGGAACCTTAATGATTCTTAATTTAATTCATTTTAACAAGATATAAGGACATTCAACTTAATTAGATCACCAAACCACATATTTTACCTTATTAACTCAACAACAATGTCATTCATCTCCTTTAATAAAAAATAATACAATTCATCTAAAGCATATGTTCCATTTCATTTAATCAACAACAATGTTATATATCATCTCATTTGATTCATCATTTAGTTTGATTTACTAAAATAACTCAATTAACTTCCATTTAATCCATACTTTACAATATCGACTTAGTTCTTTCGTTACTTCTATTGATCACACCATTTGTGAGTTAAGTCTGTGTTTCCAATTCCTTAAAACCCCCTTGTCGACCAAATGAACTCATCAACCAATCAATACTCTCAAAAACCAATCATTAGTCCTAAATAAATATATAAACGTCAAAATTACTCCATACTTTGTAAAGACTTATTATTATTATTATTATTATTATTATTATTATTATTATTATTATTATTATTATTATTATTATTATTATCATTTAATATTATTTTATTCCTAAAATTTATGGAAACCTAAAAATTTTTGATTTAATGAACCTGGTTTAGCCTAGGCCAAACTTGTTGAACACTAGTCTTGGCAAGGGCTGGCTCAGCCAGCCCTTAGGATTGGCTTGGACATAAGCCTAGGCCTTCCCCAGCCTTGATAAGAAGTGCACTAGTTTTAATGACCCCTTCCTTAAGTAATAAGCGTTACCATGAATCCTAATTAAAAATCCTAATTAACTTGAGTAAGGCACGTGGTTTAGTCCAACATACCTCGATTAGCATATACGGCTTTATGACGAAGTCCAAGAATTAGCTTGCAAATTCTTGAAAAAATATGATGGAACGATATGACAGGATGACATTTTGGTAATTTTGGTGAAGTTCGGGCGTTTGAGTTTCGGCGTTCCGGGGGCATGGGTTGATTGGAAACGGCGTGGAGATCACGGGTCACACTTGTTGTGACTACGACGTTTTTTGGCAAAATTCCATCGTTTCGCCCTCCGAAACGACAATTTTGCTATTTTAGGAAAGTTTTATTTAGCTTATAACTTTCATTAGGAATTTCCACTTTTATTGCCATTTGCGGCATTTGTTTCTATTTTTCGTCTAGTTTCCAGTTTATGGCTTTAAAGGCTTTTTGGACTTTGTATTATTTTTGGCAAATTTTAGGGTTTCGCTATTTAAGCAACCTATTGGATGTAATTCGCAGTTTTTGGCTGGAATAATAGAATTTTTGAACTTTGGCTTAAGTTCTGACCTAGATCGAGTTGTTTAGGATTCGTTCAGCTGGTTTAGAAGATCTCCGCTGCGTCAATTGGTATCGAGGAGGTGTATGACCGTGACAATCTGAATCGACAAATTGGCCAAATAATTGACCAACGCTTAGGCGCGGTGGTAGAACAATTAACTGACAGAATCGATCAGTTGTTGGGTCAGAATATGGATCGTGTCCGTAACCATCGTAGGGAACCTGTTGGCGATGAACCAGTAGGAGATTTTTCTACCGAAGGGGAGGATGAGTATGTTGAGGCATCGAGGAGGCGCTACAGGCCGCGTGCAGTTGAGGATGATCGCAGGCGGTGGGAGTCTGGGATGAAGACGGAGGTCCCAGAATTCCATGGCACCCTTCGACCGAAAGAACTTTTGGACTGGCTGGCGTTAGTTGAAAAAGTCCTAGAATTCAAAGGTGAGCCCGAAGACAAGCGTGTGCATCTGGTTGCGACCAGATTTCGCAACAGGGCCACGGTTTGGTTGCAACAACTGAAGTTGATGCGGAATAGGAATGGAAAGGCGAAGATCACCTCGTGGGAGAAGATGAAAAAACACTTACGGGTGAGTTCTTGCCTTACAACTTCCAACGCCTTATGTATCTGAGGTTGCAGAATTCGAGACAAGGGGAAAAGTCAGTAGATGATTACACTACAGAGTTTTATCAGTTGGCCGCTAGAAAAGAACTACGGGAGACTAACGACCAATTAGTGGCGCGGTATATTGGTGGACTGAGGGTAAGATGTCGTCAACATGTTTGATTCGGCTTCCTTATCTGCAGCGCACCAGCAAGCATTGTTGGTGGAGAAACAACAGCGTCGGGGTATGAGTAATGCTTTCAATAATGTTAGTGTTAGGACAGCAAATACTAAAGGTAATACCGCTGCAATTAACCCTGCTAGTCACACCAATAGACCTAGCACTAGTGGGATTAAATGCTTCGGTTGTGGCGAAGTTGGTTACAGGAAGTCAGAATGTAAAGGGAAGAAGGCTTTCTTTATTAAGAACGAAGAGGAAGACGAAGGGGAAGAGGCCAACATCACTGCAGAACCAGCCTTTGATACTTCTGACAACACAAAAGAGGAGATTGTGACTGGAGATGTGGGTACTGCCTTAGTTGTAAGGCGTTCTTGTATGACTCCTAGAGCTGTCACTGATGATGAATGGCTTCGGAATAACATCTTTTAGTCCAAGTGTACCATCTTAGGCAAGGTGTGCAGGTTCATGATTGATGCAGGCAGTTGCAAGAATATCATCTTAGTTGAAGCGGTTTAGAAGTTGGGTCTTGCAACTGAACAACACCCCAGGCCCTACAAGCTAGTTTGGCTGAAGAAGGGTGGTGAGGTGAAGGTGTCGAGGCGCGCCTTAGTAACTTTTTCTATTAGTGCTAACTACAAGGATTCAGTCTGGTGTGATGTTGTGGCTATGGATGCTTGTCACTTGTTACTGGGACGTCCTCGGCAGTTTGATAAGGGAGTTGTGCATGATGGCAGAACCAATAAATACACCCTAATGTTCAAATGAGTGAAGATTGTGCTAATACCCGCCAAGGATCCGGAAGAAGTTAAGCATACTAAAGAATCTAGTAGCTTGTTGTCTTTGGCAAGATTTAAAGATGAATTACAGGATTCTGAGATAGTTTACATCTTGATAGGAAAGGAGGTAGATAGAAATGTTGATGTTCCTGAAACTGCAATTGCTATTGCGAAGGAGTTTTGTGATGTTTTCCCTGATGAGATGCCAGAAGGACTGCCACCATTGCGTGATATTCAACATCAGATTGACCTTGAACCTGGTGCGTCACTACCTAATAGACCATATTACCGAATAGTCCCAGTAAGCATGAGGAGTTACGCAGACAAGTTGAAGAGTTATTGGCGAATGGATTCATCCGTAAAAGTCTGAGTCCGTGTGCAGTAGCAGCCCTCCTTACACCAAAGAAAGATGGCTCCTGGCGGCTGTGTGTGGACAGTAGAGCAATCAATAAGATTACTATAAGGTATCGCTTTCCTATCCCTCGCTTGGATGATTTACTTGACCAATTGAGTGGAGCAAATTTTTTTACAAAATTGGATTTGAAGAGTGGGTACCACCAGATTCGCATTAGAATTGGGGATGAGTGGAAGACTACTTTTAAAACTAGGGAGGGGCTGTATGAGTGGTTAGCCATGCCGTTTGGGTTATCAAACACACCTCGCACCTTCATGAGAGTCATGAACTAGAGCTTGAGACCTTTGTTAGGCAAGTGTGTTGTGGTATATTTTGATGATATATTGATATATAGTAAACGAGGAGGAAAACCTCCAGCACGTGCGAGATGTTCTGACTATCTTGCGCAGGGAGAAGTTATATGTTGCGATGAATAAGTGTTCATTTTTTACGCCGAAAGTCCTTTTCTTAAACTATGTCATTTTCGGAGAAGGGTTGCAGGTTGATGAGTCTAAAGTAGAAGCCATCCGCACTTGGCCTAGACTCGCCACCGTCACGAAGGTTCACAGCTTTCATGGGTTGGCTTCCTTCTACAAGCGGTTCATTCACACTTCAGCAGTATCATGGCCCCAATTACAGACTGTATGAAGGGCGTGAAGTTTGGGTGGAGCAACGGGGTAGATGAAGCATTCCAACCGATCAAGGTGCGGTTAACTACTACACCCATTCTGGTGTTGTCAGGTTTTCACCTACCTTTAGAGTTGCATAGTGATGGATCCAAGGTAGGCATTGGAGCTGTCTTAAGTCAGAATAATATGCTTGTTGCCTATTTCAGTGAGAAGCCGTTTAGGGCGAAGTTGAGGTATAGCACATACGATGTGGAGTTTTATGCAGTGGTACAAGCCGTGAAGCATTGGCGGCATTATCTTTTCCATAGAGAGTTCGTGTTGTTTACAGACCATGAGGCATTGTGACACTTACATGGGCAGAACAAGGTCTCGGCCAGACATGCTTCCTGGGTGGCCTATTTTGAGCACTTTACTTTTGTGGTGAAACACAAGTCTGGTTTGACCAATAGAGTTGATGATGCCCTGAGCAGACGAAAAAGTTTGTTGAGCCGCATAACCATTGAGGTACATGGGTTTTCCTCCTTCTCTGATTTATTTACTACTGATCCTTTCTTGGCTTCTATCACTACAAAAAAATAGCAAATCAGAAACGGAATTAGAAACGGAAATAAGTTTCGTTTCTAAATTAAAAAGTTAGCGACGGAATTGAGACGGAAACATTCAGAGACGGATTTGAGACGGATCAGAGACGGAATTAGAGACGGAATTAAATTCCGTCTCTGAAAAATGGCGCCAACATTCCCACCAAATTTTTCATTTCTTATGACCGTTCATCATTCCTCGAGATTTGTATGTGCTTGGATCATGGCACCCCCTCCTCTTTCCCCCATCCCCCCCCAACAAAACACCCGAAATCCCTAAATCAGTCTCACGAAAAAACCCCAAATACCTAAATCTGTCTCTCCGTCTCGTCCAAAATCATCCGATCGTCTCGTCCCCAAACGTCCATCCCGTTCTCACGTCTCGTCTCTCCGTCTGGTCGTGCTACCTGGTCTCTCTGTTGTCTCTGGTCTCGCCGTCTCTCTGGTCTCTCCGTCTCGTCGCGCCGGTCTCCGTCATCGGCCCTCAACTCTCGCTCTCTCTGGTCTCTGATTCCGTTTCTATTGGCATTTGTAGTTTTGGAGTCTTACTACATTCTGATATAATCTCTTTCTTTTTTATTGTTCTTTATAATGCAGCCAACACTCATGATCAAGAGGTCTTCAGCTTTCATAGAGATCATTCACCTTGTGAAGGTTTTGAGGAAGTACTGAACTGCTACAAACAAATTGCTCAAAATGTGCGTCTGTCAGGTTGGCATTCTAGTCCCCTTGTTTATCTATTTTAAAAAATTTATGGAAAACCAAGGGTGACATGAGAATTATTTAAGTTTCCACTATGGTTCATTTGATAGTTCGATCTTCTAGTAAAGATCGGAGTTGAAGGCAAGAAGCTTTTTTTATCTTGAAAGATTTTTCAATTTAAATTAAGCGTGCAGACTTCATAAATTTCCATCTATCAATAAATATTCGGGGTGTCCGGTGTTCCTACGTACCTTATCTGCGGCATCCAGAAATATTAAAGTCGTAATACTTGTTAGCATTGCAAATATTATGCTCATGAATGAAATATGTTATAGTTTTTCACTTGAACTGAAGCTATTTCTGCTAGGCAAGGCAGTCATATATATGCCTTGATGTTCAAACATAGGAAATGAACATAATGTGGCTGACCATTGTGTATACTAGGTTTTCTTAGCGGCTCGGCAATACTAGTCTACTAAATGGATAAAAAAAAAAAATTATTTTCTTGAAAGGTCTTAGCTATTCTGCTCATGGAATCCTTTTTTTTTTTTTAAATTCGTCTTGGCAATGGGCGGTGTTATAGTACTACCTTATTGTCTATGAACTGTGAAGGAACAAACTTTTGATCAGGTGACATATTTAAAGAGTTCAGTTCTTTTAATTGTTATTACTTTTTGAGGTTTTATTTTAACTGTTCTTGAGTGATTTGATTTGTTACGTGGTTGATTGTGCAGTGAATGAGTGCGCATCGTTCTGATTCTTTTTGATTTTCGATCTTGAATCTCCGTCTCTTTCATTGCTCTCTGCTCTCTGGTCGCTCTGTGCTTACCGCTCCGCTCTCTGTTCGTCAAGGTAACAAAAAAAAAAAATTTAACACCCGAATTCTCTTCACATTGTATATGCTCACATTTTCCCCCGGATTGGCTTTCATGTGCATTAGTTGGTGTTCTTCACTTGATCTATTAAGTTAATGTTGTGTCTTTTGTTTGGTTTAGCAGTTTTTGTTCTGCTCTTCTCTTACATGCATAGTGTTTTGTGGTTATGCTCGTTCTATTTTTAGGTTTATTAATATGTAATATTTCATTTCAACCTTTTAATTGAGCAATTCAAGATTTATATTGATTCCGTATTTGGTTGTTATTCCATGTTTATTTTATCGGTAAAGCATGTCATGATCAACATTATAATACATTAGAATCATGTACTGAGGTAATTACTTTGTCGTTTGATGTTATAGTTGTTAGTAATTTCATATTCATGCACTTGCTATGGATGATTGATTAGTTAGGTGTTGTTGGTTACGATTGAATAGTACCTATAATTATATAATTTCTACTACTAGGTAGGATTATAAACACTAGGATTACTCTTTTAGTTAATGTTGCTATTTCACATAAAATTTCTAGAGAATGGAATAAACCTATAACCTTAAGGAGGTATGAGTGAACAAGTAGTAGACGCGTTGATACTATGTGGTATTTGTATGCCTCTTATCACTACAAAAAAATAGCAAATTAGAAACGGAATTAGAGACGGAAATAAGTTCCGTTTCTAAATCAGAAACGGAATTAGAAACGGAATAATTTTCGGTTCTACATTTAAAAGTTAGCGACGGAATTGAGACGGAAATATTCAGAGACGGATTTGAGACGGATCAGAGACGGAATTAGAGACGGAATTAGAGACGGAATTAAATTCCGTCTCTGAAAAATGGGGCCACCATTCCCGCCAAAACTTTATTTTGTTATACCCGTTCATCAAATCTCGAGATTTGTGACAACAAATCTCGAGATTTCTCTTTACCCCCTCCAAATTACATCTATCATCATATGAAAAGAGACATTACATTACAATACGATCATAAATGAAACCCGAGACATCGTGTAACGCTTGACTAGTTAGAAAATTAATGACTTCCTAACTCTGTCAATTTATTCTCTATTCATGAGTTTAATGTGTGAACCTCGTTCTTTCACTTAGCTATCAATTTCTTCTAAATGGTCTTGATCGCTATTTCGATTTACAATATTCTCCAATTAGTGAGATTTCTTATCATCTTAATCATTATTATTTCATTACTTGAATAGACAACCGGCTCGACAAGGGTTATGTTCGACTAGGAATGTCGTCTACAAGTAGAGACTGGATGTACAACCGGCTCGACAACGGTTACGTTCAAATTGAATTCGCGGCGAAGGTTAAAGAATTCATATCATTTGCAAAACAACGTTGTCCTACATACCAAAGTGAAAGGAAGATTAGATGTCCGTGCAATTTTAAGAAATGTCGACTTGTACCGTACCTGGACGTCGAAACGGTTGAGTACCACATATGTAGGTATGGATTTGTCCCGGGATATCACAGTTGGTACGAACATGGTGAGAACGGAGATGAAGGCCCGCAAAATTTTCACGAAATGGATAGCCATATTGATGATGCTGATGTGGGAGGATACGATCCGACACCTTACCGCGAGATGCTACACAACTGGCAGGTCCAAGTTTCAATTGGAATGTCGTGGAAGAATCACCAAACCCCCAAGCACGCCAACTATATGACATGATTGATGCAAGTAGGGAACAATTGTGGCCTGGTTGCGAAACCATGACAACGTTGTCCGCAATGGCAAGATTACTTGCGATCAAGTCTGAACATCATATATCTGAACGAGGGTATAATGAAATCATTAAACTCATGAAGGATTGTTTACCAAATGACAACTCAATGGTTGAGAATTTTTATGCCACTAAAAGACTAATGCGAGGTCTAGGTCTACCTGTTGAGAAAATAGATTGTTGTGAGGACCAATGTATGATTTATTGGGGAGTGGACTCTGAGTTGACGTCATGTAAATTTTGTGGGAAATCACGATACGTTGCACATCGACGAGGTCGTGGTCGGAACATAAAAAACCGCCCTTGCAAAAGAATGTACTACTTCCCTTTGGGCCCTCGGTTGCAACGATTGTATGCGTCTGAGTCGACCGCAAAACATATGCGATGGCATGGAGATCATTCATCGCCTGAAGATGTTATGCAACACTGTTCTGATTCGATTGCTTGGAGACATTTTAACGACGTCAATAGAGACTTCGCCGCCGAGGTTCGGAATGTTCGTTTAAGATTGTGCACTGATGGTTTTCAAGTATTTGGGCTTTCCGGGAAATCGTACTCTTCGTGGCCCGTGATTTTGACTCCTTACAACCTTCCACCGTCGATGTGCATGAAATCTGAGTTTATGTTCTTAACGGTTATCGTTCCTCTGGACCGACCAGCCCAAAGCAGAAAATCGACGTGTTCCTTCACCGCTTGTGAAAGAGTTGCAAGATTTATGGAACAATGGGGTGATTACATACGACGTTTCCACCAAGACAAATTTTCTCATGCGAGTTGCCCTTTTATGGACTTGTTAGTGATTTTCCTGCATATAGCATGTTGTCCGGTTGGAGCACACACACACGGTAAGTACGCTTGTCCATATTGTATGGAGGATACAAATGCATTTCAATTGCGAAATGGTGGTAAGACATCGTGGTTCGACTGTCATCGTCGTTTCTTGGAGAAGTCATCCCCATTAAGGAAAGACAAAAAAAAATTCATTAGAGGCAAAATGGTCATAAATGATGATCCGCCCGCTTTGCGTTCTGGTGAAGAAATTTTGGCAGAAATTTAATCGTTTGGCTTGATGAAGGTGACAGAAATCGGATCCGAATCTGTGAATGGGCGGATAGCTAAGAATTCGGGATGGAGGAAGAAAAGCATATTCTGGGACTTGCTGTATTGGAAGACAAACTTGATCCGCCACAACTTAGATGTCATGCACATCGAAAAAAATGTTTTTGACAACATATTCAACACTATTATATGTGTACCGGCAAGAGTAAGAACAATGCAAAATCGAGGCAAGATATTCGTGAATATTGTCACCGACCTTCTCTACACATTGATTCGGCGACAAATACTTACGTCCTTGGGTGCTATGCTCTTGATACATCAAAAAAACAAAAATTGTGCGAGTGGGTTGAAAAGTTGCGTTTTCCGATGGTTACGCATCGAATCTTGGTCGATGTGTAGATCCGAAGAAAGCTGCGAATGTTCGGCATGAAGAGCCATGATTGTCATATATTCATGCAATGTTGATACCAATTGCATCGAGAGAACTTCTCCCAAACCCGGTTTGGGTTGCAATTAGCGAATTAAGCCTTTTTTCCGGTCCCTAATGCGAAATGTGTCAAGATATCAAGATATGGAGGTCTTAGAGTCTCGAAATACCAAAAATCATTTGCAAGTTGGAAAAATTCTTCCCTCCAAGCTTATTTGACTCTATGGAACACCTACCAATCCACTTGGCCTACGAGGCCCGTCCGGCGGTCCCGTTCAATTTTGATGGATGTATCCATTTGAGAGGTACTATCTTGAGCCCTTGATATTATTTTCCCATTCAATAGGTTTTATATCAACATTTCCTATAACATTCATATAGGTACCTTAAACATTTGAAGAACAATGTGCGAAACAAAGCGAAGGTTGAGGGCTCCATGTGTAATGCTTATTTGGTCGAAGAGGTCACATCCTTTTGTTCTTACTACTTCGAAGATCACGTCTTTACGTTGCATGACAAAGTGCCACGTAACGACGATGGCGGTCTCGGGCCCACACCGAACTTCGTCGGCAATTTCTCAATTTTCACTTATCCTGGTCGACCCATGGGCAAGTCGAAGGAGCGGTACTTAACAGAGCAGGAGTATAATGCCGCTCATTCGTACATACTGCTCAATTGTCCAGAGATCGCTCCTTACGTTCAGTATGTCCGTCGATTTCTTTCAATAATGCAGTACATTCATTGTTCATATTTTAGTAAGACAACCGACTTACATGTTCGTTTCTTCTAGGATATTCGTCGATGAAATCACTCAAGCAATGGGGGAGTCGGAAGTTGATAGTAGTCTAGAGCACAACTTCCCCATTTGGTTTCAAACATATGTAAGGTCATTACTTTTGTACGTTATAGATTCAAATGTTTGTTCCATAAGTAATGTGTCATATTGCATCTCTAATTTTCTTA
The DNA here is from genome assembly GCA_039657365.1 of Stephania yunnanensis. Classification (NCBI taxonomy): domain Eukaryota; kingdom Viridiplantae; phylum Streptophyta; class Magnoliopsida; order Ranunculales; family Menispermaceae; genus Stephania; species Stephania yunnanensis. The sequence continues at coordinate 30,480,769 of CM077582.1, read as the reverse complement.
AATAGGCTCGGAATTCTATAGTTGACGAGACGCTCGTTGATCTTTCTGTTGGTCCTAGTCGATCATGTACTGTCTACCCTGGTTACCTTGTTAATGGGTATAAGTTCCACTCCGCAACATATGACGTTAATAGATCGACGCAGGAAGCAGCGGTGTTTTGGTGAAGGGTTCAAACTACGCCGATGTTTCCCATAACTATTATGGAGTACCGCAAGAGGTTGTGGAGATTGAATACGGCCTCAAACGTGTGGTCTTGTTTAAGTGCGAATGGTATGACCCTACACCGAATCATGGTGTGAGGACTCACCCAACACTTCCATTGGTAGAGGTTCATCGAAGTCGACGATATAACAACTACGAGCCATTTGTACTAGCAATGCAAGCCACTCAAGTCTACTACCTTTCGTACCCTTCTATGAGGAACAATCGACAAGAATGGCTAGCAGTTTGTTGATGTCAACCAAAATTCGCTGACGAGGAAACTAGCAAAGACGATAATGACCAGGGCTCGGCAGAGATTGCTTTCCAAGATGGGATGCCTACCACGTGTGTAGTCGATGATGCAATCGCCGATATCAACAATCTGGATGTTCCGACTGGGACTCGATTCATTGTTGAAGCGGGTCCAAGCGAAGAAGTTTATAGTGGAGATGATTCAGAAGAAGAATCCTCACCTTCTACTCATGAGAGTGAATTTGAAATGGATGATAGCGAATAATGTATGTATATGATATGTCAACGGCCAATAATGTAGTTACTTTTATTAGCATGGATCCTGTGTTATTAAGTCCAATAATTTAGACTTAATTTCTAATTTTTGTATGCCCTCCTTCTCTGATGTTTTATTGCTATTTTGTTAGGTATCATGGCCGGAGGTGGTCATAGGGGATGTCGAGGTTTGCCATTAAGAGGCCATCGTCCAGGCGGAATAGGAGCAGCACCGACATCTGGCGGCAAAATACCAACTGGCCCTCGTGTTCAGGCCACACGAGGGGTCCATAGAGGTCGTGGCGGTCGAGGTCGTGGGTCGATACCTGCATTATCGATTCCGACTTCTCGGTCTCTCGAGCACGATACAGCCGCAGCGTCACCTTCCCCTTCCATACCGTCGGGGTCGTCTGTACCATCATCGTCGTCATCAAGGACTATTCCTAATATACACTTCCCCACACCTTCTCCGACATCAATGACTCATTTACCCACGAGGCCTGCACCCCCAGCCACAGCATCACCGGCAGCATCCCCACAAGAAGACGTAAGAGCAGGGTTGGAGGTGACAGGCCCTCCGCGGCCACCTCAGAGGACAGGGATGGAGCCCCCTCGCGTGCAGGGGATCCCTATCACACTGATTGCCAATGATACGTAAGTTTGTGTTTGACTTTTATATGTCGTTTTCAATATGGATGTCAATTATTGAAGAAGTAGTTAAGGTGATATGCATGTTCATGAAACACAGGGAGTTGCATCCTTCGCATTTTTGTGCACGGAGGATGACAAAAGTTTTCAAACGATGGATGATTCCTGAAGGGTATTGTTGGAAGTCGGTACCACCTCATCATAAAGACCAATACCGGCGCCAATGGAAGGTAAACAAGACTACCATATGCCTTATGATTTATACTATTTTCTCAATGCGAGGTAACAATAGCAATCGCCAATTTGTAGGTATTTTTTAGATGGGATGATGCGATTCCCGAGGATCTCGTGCGAGCGGCGTACAACAGGCTTGCAGGCACAAGGTACACCACGTTGATGCACAAGTTGAAGAAGAATCGTGTGCAGCCAGTTTTTGTTACAAATGAGGCATGGAGGAGATACTTGCAGTACTGGGAGAGCGAGGACTTCCAGGCCAGGTCTAGGCAAGCGACGGAGAATAGGAACACTGAGGTCGAAGGCCCTGAGACTGGACCCTCGAAACACGGTGGTGGTTCCGTGTCTTTTGTGACTACCCAAGAAAGATTGGTAAGTTTTTTGTAACATCTTGGATATTTTGTACATTTATACACTTGTTCACTATGCTTGGTCCTGCACGCAGGCTGATTCATCCGAGACGCCACCGACTGTGAATGACTTGTATTTGCATCTCCACACCGTTAATCACGACAGGATGACATTCATCGATACTAGATCAGAGCGGTTCTATGTAAGTATAGAAATGATATGTAAAATATTATTAAGTATACTTTAACCCATATCATGTATTTTATTTGTTGTGCATATATGCAAGATAGGCTCCAGAGCTGACCCAGGCTACATCGGAGCAATCGGTGGATGATGAGGCGGTGTACCTCAATGTGGCGGGTGAGTCTTCCAAAGGACGTGTCTACGGACTCGGGTCCGTAGGGAGAAAGAAGAGGAGATACGGAGCTCCTAGTGCTAGCACGTCGGAGACGCCGGATGTGGTGCCGCGGGCAGAGTTCAATGTCGTTGCGGAGCAATTACGAAAGGTTATGGAGTTCATGCGCCAGCATCTCGGGATGAACATGGACGAAGTAGGCCTAGCTCAGCAACAACCACCACCACCACCACCACCACCGCCACCTCATGACCAGCAACAGCCGTCGCAAATAGATCCGGTCGATCCACCACAACAAGGGGATAATGTTGAGCGTGAGACGTAAGCGTGGCTCTCGAGAGATGAGCAGGTTGGTGATACAACTGCATTTCACTTGTTGTTTGTGGAAATTCTTAGATTAAACGTTTTATAGTGTAGACAACTTTAGCAATTCTTCGAATTACTTTATGATTGACACTTCTTTTTGTGCATTTTTAGGTTGATATTCCATATTTTATCGCGGATTTTAATTTTTTTACCTTTTGCTCCCCCAATTTTTTTTTTGTTTTTAAGTAAAATATACTATAAGTACAGAATGTTTGCATAATCCATTGGAGAAGAAAACATGTTGGGTGTTGTGTGCAAGTCTTATGGCGGTGCAGGTTATCTCGAGTGCTATGATGAAGAAAGTGGTAGAATTGACAGGGAGCAACATCTTCATGCAATAGCAAATGAATTTGGGAAGTCGATAAAGGCTCGTTTTTCGTTCATCCGTGTTGAGCACATGTAGGCTCTTGTTCTTCTATTATCGCATGTCCCTAGAAGAAGAATAGCCTACATGTTCTCAACACGTATGACCTAAAACGACCCTTTATCGATTTCCCAAATTCATTTGCTATGGCATGAAGATGTTGCTCCCGTCAATTCTACCACTTTCTTCATCATAGCACTCGAGAGAACCCGCAACGCATAAGATTTGCACACACACAACAACCAAGATGTTTTCTTCTCCCATGGATTAATTTCAGTAAAACAATCTGTACTTATAGTATATTTTACTTAAACCGAGGTTAAAAAATTTAGTTTGGGGAGGATAATGTATAAAAAATAAAATCCATGATAACTTATGCATGAATTGGGCGTCCAAGGCAACTAAGATATACAGAGGATAAATGGACAATGAATGTACCTGCAATTCATGGTGGTTTGTTGAAGCCTGATGTAGTGGAGGGTACTGATGATGAAGTTCCTTATTTCGTTTTTTGCGTTTTCAACATGTTGCTATTTGTTAGTTGTTGAAGTACTTATACACTTGTTGTAACAGAGAGTTTGGAGATTGCCTTCTTTGGGAGCTCACTGAGACAAGCAAGAGAGACGATGGCATTGATCTTTTGAAAGACAATCAAGCACTTCAGCGCCTTACTGGGACTGATGACAACGCTAAGATGGACCTTTCATCTTTGACTCAAACCAACATTAGGTATTGAACATTGTTGAATAATGAAAGTCCATTGGAAGTCATTTCAATTTAGTTTAAGGCAAGGCTTTGTAAGACAATCCCTTATGGAAATTAATTTCTTAAATATAGAGGTTTTTGTGAAACTTGAATCACGTCATAACAATCATAGAAGTTTACAACATTCTCGACTTTTTCCATTCAAGTCTATTAACTTTAAACCGAGGATGTTGAGTGATAAAATCTAATGGATATGTTCAAAAATATAATTTGAAACTCAAAGTCAAACTTGAAGTTGGTAATTATTCTTGGTTTTAAAGCCAATGAAAGATAGAAATTACAATTGACTTGTATTCTACACATAGGAGAGATACGTGTGTAAGTATTCCACGTGGGTCTTTTATGGAATTTTAATCACTTTATATCCCATTGATGTACTAAAATTCAAAATATTAATCAAAAGTATGCATGTCATAGTCACACACAATGCATTATTTTTTCCTAATATATATGTAGTTGCCTAATGAGGTTCTTGGGCTCCAAAACAATAGGGAATAGAAAGTAGTTATAAAAATGAAAAAATGGGTTTTGTCCCTTTGTGTGATTTGATCAATCCAGGTTATTCTTGGGTTTTGTAAATCTGATTCTGAACTCATCAAGAATCATCTTTGCATTTCATTGTCTTGGTTTTCTTTTGTACTTGGTGGGAGGTTTAATTTGGGTTTGCTGGTAATGTCACTTAGTTTCCAAAATTGGTTTGTTTTGCTCTTACTTTTGAATCTTGAAATTGCTCTTTTAAGTTACAATTAATTTTGGTAGTTCTAATTAAGCTGCTTGTTTGAACTTTTGCTTCAAATTCTCATATATTGATATTGTTTTGAATGTTCTTTTTTTTTGTACTGATGTATGCAGTTGTCACTTGAATTAATGTTGAAATCAATTAGTTGGTTGAGTATTTGTTTACAAGAACTCATTTGGTATGGAGTGTTTGAATTCAATTACTGGCCAATTGGTCCTTTAGATTGTCATGCTATCAAATCTTTGGTTTATGAAATTAAGCTCTTGTTTGCGGTTTCGAATTTGGTGGCTACTGTTGTCATTATAGGCTATACATAGAGTCGGTTAAGATAAGAAATAGGACAGTTGGCCTCAGATGTGTCAAACAAACCAGTTCAAGTTGTTACATGTCTTTCCAAGTATCACAAATAGCCGGTCCTACAGATAGTGAGTGATTCTTCTCTTGTCATTTCATATATATATAGAATGGCTAAAGCACTAATTTTAAGTGACATTACCAAAGAAACCCATTTGGTTTTTTGTTTTTCTTTTTTGAGTAGGAACACATGGCTAAAGCACTAATTTTAACACTCTTATTTGCTTTTGGTGTTCTTTGGTGAAATGGTTGGATGGTGGAAGTGATCTGGTGAGCTTTTGGTGTTCTTTGGTGATGAAATGTTTCTTTCGGATGTGCTTTAATGAGGTTTGAATGATTGTGAGGTTTTGTCCAAAATGTTTAGTCTAACTTGAAATCTCTTGTGATTCTTTTTGAGTAGTTTGTCTACTTAAGAACTCTATATATCAAATGCTTGTTGACATGTTAATCTTTTGCAATGGTAGGTAAAGTGATTTAGTAAGCTAATTAATCAAACTTGTCATCCATGAAGAGAAGGAAATCTAATATGGTTTTCTTTTGTGTTTAAATTATAGACAATCAACAAACTTCAATCGAACTTAATGGCGAGAAGAGGATCGTGTAATCGCAGCCTTCCTCTTCCTTTAACCATTCGATTGTCGTCAATGGAAGCGCGAGAACTTCGTATGCTGTGATTTGGGCTCTGCAGAGGTTTTCTAAGGAAAGGATTTTGTTCAAGTTGTTACATGTCTTTCCAAGTATCACAACAGTTCCTACAGATAGTGAGTGATTCTTCTCTTGTCATTTCATATATATATAGAATGACTAAAGCACTAATTTTAAGTGACATTACCAGCAAACCCAGCTGGTTTTTTCGTTTTTTTTTTTTGAGTAGGAACACATGGCTAAAGCACTAATTTTAACACTCTTATTTGCTTTTGGTGTTCTTTGGTGAAATGGTTGGATGGTGGAAGTGATCTGGTGAGCTTTTGGTGTTCTTTGGTGATGAAATGTTTCTTTGGATTCGGCATGAAGGGCTGTTGATCCTCTCTCTTCTGTTTCGAATGGAATCAATGAGTAACTCCTTTCAATTTTGACTGCATTAGCTGTCCCTATGGATACAAGGCATAGAAAAATGGCTATAGTAACACCACAAAGTCACAACAACAACAAAACTTCATTCCTATCTCAGTTCTGCTTGCTGCTGGTGAGCTTTTTTTTTTAAGCTTTCTTATTCTATTTGTGAGTTTTTTTCTTTTTCTTCACGGACATCAGCTGGTTTTTTTTTTTTTTGGGAGTAGGAACACATGGCTGATTTGTTTTGGAGCACACAGCAGTGTTGGTGGATGAGATGATGACTTCCTATCAAGATTGATGGGAAAATAGAGAGGCTGGGAAAATAGAGAGGTTGGTGGATGAGATGATGACTTCTTATAGATACATTGTTCTCTTTTTTTTTCTTTTCTTCTCTGCATTTCTTGAATCCCAGCTGGTTTGTTTTTTTTTTTTTTTTGAGTAGGAACACATGGCTGGTCACCTTTGGAGCACATAGCAGCTTGGTTTTAGAAGGGATGAGAGGATGAGTTTAGGATCATACTTACATGATAGGTTTGTGCTTAACTTTCAGTTTTTAAATTCTTAGCATTCTTGCACTTCACCATTATCATATACACGTTGAAATGCAAGCATTTCAAAGCTTGATAAATAATCCAACTCAACTTACATGATAGGTCCATCTTATAGATACATTGTTCGCCATCTCCTATGCGTAGGAAAATAGCAACAGTGACACCCCAAACTCACAACAACAACAAAACTTCAGTCCTTGACTCCATTTGCTTCATGTTCATGTATTTTTTTGGAAGCTTTCGTATTCAACATTGTATGGTTTTTTTTTTTTTTCTTCACTTGCTTTTCTTGAATCCCACTGGTGCTTAACTTTTAGTTTTTTTTTTTTTTTTTTTTTTAGTAGGAACACATGGCTGGTCACCTTTGGAGCACACAACAGTTTTAGATGGGGTGAGAGGATGAGTTCTAGGATCATACTTACATGATAGGTTTGTGCTTAACTTTTAGTTTTTCCCTTTTAGCATTCTTGCACTTCACCATTACTTATCATATGCATGTTGAAATGCAAGCCTTTCAAAGCTTGATAAATAATCCAACTCAACTTACATGATAGGTCCATCTTATAGATACATTGTTCGCCATCTCCTATGCGTAGGAAAATAGCAACATTGACACCCCGAACTCACAACAACAACAAAACTTCAGTCCTTGACTGCATTTGCTTGATGTTCATGTATTTTTTGGAAGCTTTCTTATTCCTCATTGTATGGTTTATTTCTTTTCTTCTCTGCATTTCTTGAATGTCAGCTGGATTTTTTTTTTTTAGTAGGAACACATGGCTGGTTTGTTTTGGAGAACACAGCATCAGCATTTTTAGATGGGATGAAATCTGAGTTTAGGATCAAATTTGATGCATGTGAATGTTGCATTGATGGGAGTTTGTGCTTAACTTTTAGTTTTTTCCTTTTAGCATTCTTGCACTTCACCATTATCCTCTTTCATGTTCCTTATTAGCTCTAGTACTCCTCTCTACCTACATACGTGTTGAATTGACAAAAGACCAAAGCAAACTCAATCGTAAAGAAATTAAAAAATAGGTTCGAAGCCGACTTTTTATGTATGATTATTATTAATTTTTATGTTTCTTCAAATCCACCTTTTTTCTCATTCGCTTCCAATGTACATCCTTAGTTCAATAATCTCTCCTTTGCCTACTTCTTTCGGGTGCATACTCACTGGTTGTTGCCCTCAGATGGAGAATCAGAAATGCTTCAAAGCTGCGTTATAGTTATTATATGAAGTCCTTTTTGTGTATACTTCCAAATTTTGGAGCTTTTGTGAGTGTTCTTTTTTTTTTTGGTTGTTGAACGATAGGATTGGTGGTTTTTGTGTATACTTCCAAATTTTGGAGCTTTTGTAATACATGACAATTTTCCGTGGATATATAAATCTTTTGGCTAATTTTGAGTTTCACATATTTCATTTCTCTTTTGATTTTTTGTTGATATATATTGTCGATGTATGGATGTGCAATTTGGCTTTTTTGTGGGATGTTAGCACCCCCAAGGAGTTGTTGGAGGGGGTGCAGGCGATGGAGTAGGTCATATCGGGTTGTAATTTGAATTTTTAGGTTGGAGAACCAATTGGATTATGTTTCTGTGTCATAATTAAACAAAATAGAAAATTAGAGATGGATTAGCAACGGAATTCAAATATTCCGTTGCTATTCCGTCTCTAATTTTCCAGAAATATTTGTATAAATCACAAACGGATCAGAGACGGAAATAAGAATTCCGTCTCTGATTCCGTCGCTAATTAGACACGGATACAGAGAATGAATCAGAAACGGAATAATCCGTCTCTGATTCCGTTTCTAATTAGAGACGGAATCGGAGACGGACCATTTGCATTCCGTCTCTGATTCCGTCTCTGATTCCGTTGCTGATTAGAAACGGAATCAGAGACGGAATTCATAAATTTATTAATTCCGTCTCTGATTCCGTTGCTAATTAGCAACGGAATCAGAGACGGAATGCACTTACAAATGTACCATTTCGAAATAAATTCCATTTCTGTTCCGTCTCTGTTCGTTTCTAATTTCCGTCTCTAAATCCGTCTCTAATCGGAAACGGATATTTTCCGTCTCTATTCCGTCTCTAATCAGAAACGGAATCCATTTTTCGTTTCTGATCGTATCAGCGACGACGTTTTAAGAGACGGAACGCATTCCGTCTCTGTTCCGTTTCTGATTGCAATCAGAGACGGAATTTTTGCAAATCAGAAACGGAAAATTCCGTTTCTGATTTGCTGTTTTTTTGTAGTGTATTGTGGAAAAGGTGCAGAGTGGGGAGCGTACTGATTACATACTCTAAGAGGGTTTCTAATTTCGAGGCAACCAGCTTTGTATTCCTAATTTTAGCCTGAGATTGTTGATTATTAGAGAGTTGCATGAAGAGGGACATGTTGGGCGTGATCGCACTTTGCAGCTTGTGCAGGCCTCTTAGTTTTGGCCTACCATTCGCGAGGAAGTGGGAGATATGCAATGCGCAATGTCTTGGGACTTGCCAGCTTTCGAAGGGTACCGCAACTAATGTCGGTCTATATATGCCTTTGCCCATTCCAGAACAGTCATAGGTTGATATTAGTTGCGGTACCCTTCGAAAGCTGGTGTCCCGATCTGAACCTTCTTGCATGGAATGAAGTGAACCATCTTAGAACATAGTGGAGAAATAACTCTATTTTTGTGGTGGTTGATCGTTTTTCCAAGATGGTTCACTTCATTCCATGCAAGAAGACTACAGATGCTGTAAAGGTGGCTCAGCTATTCTTTCGGGAGTTGTATAGATTGCATGGCCTTCCTACCTCTATTGTTTCAGATCGGGACACCAGATTCCTTAGCCATTTTTGGCGCAGTTTGTGGGCTATGGTGAACATACAGCTGAAATTTAGTAGTGCTTATCATCCGCAAACAGATGGGCAGACCGAAGTTGTCAACCATTCGTTAGGCAATCTTTTGAGGAGTTTGGTGGGTGAGAATGTCAAGGGTTGGGACTTCAAGTTGAGCTAGGCAGAATTTGCACACAACCATGCTGTTAATCGAAGTACCGGGTTTAGTCCTTTTTAGGTTATATATTCAGAACTACCTCGAGGTCTTCTTGATCTGTTACCAGTGCCAAGTAAGACTAGATGGCATGGCAAGGAAGAAGACTTTGTTAGTGGGCTGTAAGAGATTCATCAATCTGTCAAAGATAACTTGCAGAAGCCTGCTGACAAGTACAAACAATATGCAGATCGAAAGAAGCGTCACGTAGAGTTTGAAGTGGGTGACTTTGTGTGGGCAGTTCTCACTAAAGACCGATTCTCTGTGGGTGATTCCAACAAATTGTCAGTTCGGAAGATTGGTCCGGTGGAGGTTCTTGCCGAAATTAATTCTAATGCTTACAGATTGAAGTTGCCAAGTCACATTCGCACGGCTAATGTATTTAATGTCAAGCATCTTATTCCCTATTATGGGGATATATCTGATGATGACAATTCGAGGGCGATTCTGTCCACCCTGGGGAGAATGATTGAAGTTGCAAATTCTTGGAAAAATATGATGGAAAGATATGACAGGATGGCATTTTGGTAATTTCGGTGAAGTTCGGGCGTTTAAGTTTTGGCGTTCCGGGGGCATGGGTTGATTGAAAACGGCGTGGAGATCACGGGTCACCACTATGCTGTGTCTACGACGTTTTTCGACGAAATTCCATCATTTCGCCCTCCGAAATGGCAATTTTGCTATTTTAGGAAAGTTTTGTTTAGCTTATAACTTTCATTATGAATTTTCGTTTTTATTGCCGTTTGCGGCATTTGTTTCTATTTTTCGTCTAGTTTCTAGTTTAGGGCTTTTAGGGCTTTTTGGACTTTTTACTATTTTTGGCAAATTTCAGGGTTTCGCTATTTAAGTGACCTAGTGGATGTAATTCGCGGTTTTTGGCTGGAATAAAATAATTTTCAAACTTTGGCTAAAGTTCTGACCTAGATCCAGTTGTTCGTGAATTCGTTCAACTGGTTTAGAAGATCTCCGCTGCGTCACTTTATGTGATGGTTTAGTCCAACATAACCTATAAACGAATTTTATAGGTTAATTGATAGTCCTACGAACATGTGGCGTGTCTCGATTTATGTTACATTAGCAGTGCACCATGTTAATTTAGGCTTAAGACCTCCATATTTGCCTTGAGATATGTGCTTAGTTTGATTATGAAAAGCAAATATGAGGTGTCGAGGAGGAGGTGGCTACTTAATGGTTAAGTTTAAGAAGATGAAAATTCAATCAATCTTCATCGTCATCTCTTCATCACCATCAAACTCTCCTCTCCAATCAATCCTCATCGTCATCTCTTCATCGCCATCAAACTCCCCTCTCCTCACTGCTCCTCATGATCATCACCGCTATCACCTTCATCTTGATGACAGTTCCACCATTGTTGTCATCTTCATCGTGGTGATAACCTCCATTTTTGGTATGCTCACACACTTTCTTTTTGGTTCTCTTTGGTTGTAATAATGTTTAAGGGTTGTTATGGTGTGTGTGTGGGTTAGTGGGGTTGTGATGAGTGGGTTGGAGGTTATGAGGGATATCCAGAGGTTCACTAGAACCTCTAGAAAAGTGGTGGATAATGGTAGTTTATGGGTGTTGATGATAGGTATCGTAGTTGAGGGTTATTGTTGCGTTGTTGTTCTTGGCATTGTTAGTGTTGTTTGTTGTTGTTGGGAGAGTTGTGAACAGGTGAGACTCTTGGATGGACTCTCTAGTAAGTTTTAGATGTGTTTGGAGGGGTACGAGAGGTCACTGGTGTCGTCAGAGGACTATAAGTTTTTGTGAGGTGACATCGGGGAATGGCGCCATAGGCATAGAACCCAAAACTTTAAAAAACCTGAAAAAATGGGGTTATTTGTTTTCGAATTCAGAAAATATTTAGATTGGTGTTATAGGTCAAACTAGAACTATTGTCACGCCAAAACTAATCCCAAATGGTTATTAATAGGTTTCAAAACACCGAGAGATGTCGAGTGACTCGAAAAGATTTAGACTAGGGTTCTAGGGTCATACTAGAACTATTATTACACCAAAACTATTCCCAAATGGTATATGTTTCAGAACACCGAGAGAAGTCGAGTGACTCGAAAGATAGAACTTCGGAATGAAACCTAACCAAGGTAAGTGGGACTCATATTCTTATCAATTATGCTTTAAAATCTTGTATATTTAGTTCATATCATATGATGGACCGAGAATGGGGCAAAGTAATATGGTTTAATTGGTAAAAATGTGAAAATTCTCAGAAATTGTTGACAAGGCAAACTGGGATCGAAGGATGGAAAGGTTAGCTTGGAAATAGATTTCACACTTTATCTTAATTAATGGAAAAATGTTAGCCTAGAAATAGATTCCTCTCTTTCACCTTTAGTAGCCGGAGTTTTACCTTAGTTTTAATTGTTCAGTTAGAGTTGGTAGCTTAGTGAAGCTTGAATAAACAAACAAAATCTTATGTTGGCCAACATGTGGATTCCATGGTTGTATTATCGAGTGACGTAGGAGTATGGCTCCGTAGATAAATTCAAATTACAAATCATAAGTATTGTTGCATATTACCTGTTTAACTTGTATTTAGTTATATATTGCTTATATTAAATTGATTTATTGATACTAGTTGATGATTGATACGTTTTTTAGCATTACTTATTAAGCAAGTTGGAGCACTCATACCTCATTAACATTTCGTGTTTGTAAATCGACTTTTTAGCTAAAGGAAAAGAGAAGGCTTATGAGTTTTATCATCTTCTCTGGGATGTAATGGGCCTTTCTACTTGTATATATATACTGTTTGAATTACATTATTGTAATATAATAGGGTTATGAGGTTTGTATAAAATTCTTTTAGTTTTGAGAAACTCTAGATTTTTTAGTATCATTTTTATTATCAAAAAAGTCTTGAGTTTTCCTTGCATTTACTTTGATTTATATTTCAATATCAATATGTAGGTTGAGTTTATTAGGCATGGAAGGAGAGTCTGTTGGATCTAGGTAAGTCCGGCTGGTGTATTATGGCTTAATTAGGGTTTCAGGCCAGGTATTGCTCTAATCGGGATAAATGATGCTACACTAGCTATGTTAGGGCACAACAGTGTTGCTGCAGCTGCTGCAGTGAGCTGCAACAAGCTTAGCAACATAGCAATAGTTTCAACTACTCGTGTTTGTTTTCATTTTTTATCAGTTCAAACATAAATCCTATCTCCAACAATAACAACCATACAACAACCTTCTTCTCCCTCATTTTTGCTATATCGTCACCAACCTCCATGACTCCCATTAGAACCCAATCACAATAATAATATCAATTTAAATCACAATTCTCCTTGAAAAACCATAAATCTAAAACAAATAGTGAACTTAAACCAATAAAACTTGCCTCAAAAGAGAGAGAGTGAGAGTCAAAAAATGGATTAAGAGTTTAGTTGAGAGGGAAAGTTATTGGGGACTGAGGAGAGAATGATGAAAAGGATCAAAATGGGGAGGTTTGATTCAAAACCTTACTTCGATTCACACTTTATTATGGGTTTTCAAGGGCGAATTACCATTTTGCCCCTAACTTAAACAACCTCAACTTAATACCTCAATGCCCCTATTGAAAATTTGTCATTTTCTTTTTATTTTTCGTGTTTATCTTCAATTTTTTAACCTGAATTAAACCACTATAAATACCCTAATTTCAAAAACATGGAGAAAATACCAACACTCTTCGAAACACACTAATAATGCGTTAAACCTCAACTTGATCCTAATTCGTGTCGAATAAAGTATAATACATCCAACAAGGCACGCAACACACAAAAATAATAGCATATCTTATGATCTCCAGTTTATAATGTGTGAGTCCCACCTTGGATTCTTAAATTCCAAATAAAAATCGAAAATACTTAATTTGTCACCTAATAAAGTTTATGAAATTTTGAATTCCACACAACATAATGCTAGGAGATCAACTATGTTTTGTTAGTGGTCATTAATAGAGTTAGTGAGAAATTATAGGGTAAATAAGGGCGTCTGATGCACTTATTGGTGGACATAAGATCACAAGATATATGACCATGATTGAAAATACAAACTATAAAAGGTTACTTGGTTCATTTTATGCAAAACACACATTTTAGCAAAATATTTCTAGAGAGTTTGAGTGCTGGTTCTTGAAGAATTCAAAGGAGAAATTGAAGATCTCAAACCTTTCATAGATTATTAAAGCCTAGGTACGTGTTAGCCGTTTCTTATCCATATAGTTTCATGAATTTTGGGCACAAAACATATGGTTTTCGACACGTGATAGGTCATTATTTATGCATATATATATATATATATATATATATATATATATTTATGTATTTTTATTGTTGAATCCCCGAAATATAAGCTTAATTATCTTTATTTATTATTTTCAAAGTTATTGGAGTGTGTGGTTGAATTCAGAGCGAAAAATCACGTAAAGTCGAGTGTTCATATACTCGGATCCATTCAACATCGAAAGCCGTGTTAGTGCGTATCTCGAGGCAAATTTGGTGAGCCCACACGTGTTATGGTATTTGATGACAATAAGTGGAGCATGATGGCGTTGATGCAATGAGGCATGATTTGGTTTGATTTGCATGATATATAGGAATATATAAATATCAATCGATATATATATATATATATAGAAAGAGACGAATTAGTGGGAGACATGCATATAAAGCAAACAAAGAGTACGTCCACACAATTTCTCTTCTTTCCAGCTGATGTTAGATCCATCTCGAGAAGCGCACCAGCACGTTCTCCCACTAATTCGCCGATCCTTGAGCGATCTTTGCCTCTACCAGCTTGCGCCATGTGTCACGTACTCACCAGCCACCACGTTCACAACAACCTCCTCCTCCAATCATTGCTCACCACGTCACCTGATAAGTTAGTATTTTTATATATTTAATAGTCTATTTTAGTATATTTAATTATTAAAAGTATTTAAAATATATATTTAATTATATTTTTCGGTCATTTTTAGGTGAAACGGAGTGCGCGGTTGAATTCGTGGCGAAAAAATACTCAAAATGGAGTATTTACTTGCAGTGATCGGATGCCAGACAGTTTGCCTCGAAATACGCGTTGCGCGGTGGTTCGAATAGCGGACAGGACGTTCCAGCCAATCAAAGCAAGCCACGTCATACAACGCCTTATTTCTCCACGTTTCAGGTTCCATCGATCGGCCTCGAGATGCGAGACAGCACAAACTCCCAGAGTTTCGTCGTATTCGCGTGAACTCTTCTTCCGCGGTTCTTCATCCACGTGGCACGCACCCATTAGCCAACCGCGTCAATGCATGGCTCCAATCACACTGCGCCACGTGGAGATGAGCCAGCACACACAAAATAGAAAGTGCGGATTTTCGGCGAATTATGTGGTGCCAAATCAGCGGCGGTGACAGAGGCGGTCCAATCCAGTGGTGACACGTCAGCAAAACGCAGAAATTCAGCGAATCACGCTGTGACACATGGCAGAGTCCAAATTTTGATCTAAAAACAACCCTACGATGCTCCTCGACGCACGAGTCACATCCAAAACCCTAAAATCAGTAATGAGTACAATTTGGACTATTTCTATATATTAGGAACCTATGTATTAAGAGGGAATGAAATTAATTAGTATTTTTTAGAGATTAATTATTAGTTTTTAGTATAGATTTTTGAAGATGATGTCCGGGTAATCAATTTCTTGCCTAAGTCGAAGGGGAAGCAAGTCGGAATTATAGATTCAAAGCATATTATGTGAGATCTTTTTATTTTATTAATTAATTAATTTAATTTCTCCTATTTCATTGTTGTTGATTTTAATGATTATGATTTAGATCTATGGTATTTATGTGGCCAGTGCATGCTTTTAGGTTGACAATCTATTGTTATTTGGAATATTAGTATCCGTGTAATTGTGCTTTTAGACTAATAAAGTAACAAACATTCACCCGTTTGCCGTAAGACCCTTTCGGTGTTTGAATGTACAACAATTGAATCTAGGTTAAATCGGTAGCGGTTGTGACCCAGTTATTTAGGATTAGTGTTCCCATAGATCTATATTACTGCGGTTAGTGTGTTAAACCTGATTGGCGGATGTCTAGGGTTATACATTAATTAGGGAAGTAGTTAGTGGCGGACGTCCTGACTATCAAGATTAGGGGAACTAGGAATTTCTGGCGGTTGTCGATTTTCTATAGCTAATCTAGGAGAATTTAAATTAATAACTTTTTGGGAAAGATTGAAGACCATAATTGCTATTGAATCTTGATTCTGATTTGTGGAACTGGAGATTTGGGTG
This sequence comes from Stephania yunnanensis, assembly GCA_039657365.1. Taxonomy (NCBI): domain Eukaryota; kingdom Viridiplantae; phylum Streptophyta; class Magnoliopsida; order Ranunculales; family Menispermaceae; genus Stephania; species Stephania yunnanensis. Next base: position 30,464,955 of record CM077582.1, on the reverse strand, counting down.
AACTTTTCATTATTGATATTAATTTGTGTGAACTTTTAGTTATTGCTTGTTTAATTAATTATTTTCTTGATTTTCTTGAAAACCCCATATTTAGTTAACTTAGAGTAAACTCAAGTCCTGCGGATTCGACCCCGTATTTACCACTACTACACCCTTGTGGTTGGTAACTCGATTACGGGTTATATTTGGAACGCACGACACGCGTCATCACCGCTGCCAATTTGCTCAACAAATCATTTTGTGACACGTGGCAGAGACTGGAAACAAACTCTAACAACCATTTGATCGTCCTCGATGAACGTGTCACAAACAAATTCGAAAATAGGCATTGGACACCCAATTTTGCCAGTTTTAAGGAGGGGTTTTTGTCAGGGGATCGAAAGAAAAACATTGTTTTTATAGTTTTCTTCTTGGCGGCTCGGCTGGAGGACGGCCATTCTCTTCTCAACCTCGCGGGGGAATTTTCTCTTTTCTTTTCTTGTGTGTTCTTATTTCATGGAGGGCTAAGTTTATAGCCTAGGGAAGATTGCGAGGGATGTTCGACTGTGCATATTAATGGATTTGTGCGATTTTTTACTTTGATTTCAATATTTTCATTAATATTTTATTTTTTCGGTATTGTTTCAATAATCGAGGTTAAATTCATGTTTAAATCTTGATTTACTTGCCAGTGTGTCGTAAGCATCCGTACTTGTGCAATAAGACCACACTAGTGGCAATTGACCTTACTAATTGATTAGTCTCTTTTGGGACTGGTTGAATACCTTAGAAATCTAGGCTAAATCAAACACACGAGTGATTCGGTTGTCTATGTGTAGTGCCTTCACGAAACCTATTGTGGTCATCGTGTTAAACCCAATATGCTCGAGTATAGGGTTATACGTTTGACTAGAGAAATAGTCAACGTCGTACCTTGGCTATCGAGATTAGGAAGTGCGAGGAACCGAGTACGTTACCGGTTCTATAGCTGCACTAAGATATTTTGATTTGCATATTTTACATAAATCGACGACCAAATCCAATTTTTTCTCGAACTGAACTTGTATGTCTTGACCTAGGTATTTTTATTGATTGTTTTCAAATTATTTTCATTGTTTTTTTTTATTTATTTTAAACATTTGTTAATTTATTCATTCTCTAAAACCCTCGATTTCTCTTTTCGTTATTTTTGACCTTAGAAAGATTACCAATCCCTGTGGGATCGACCATTTGCCACTATTCTACAAAATAGTTGGTTTAGGTATTTAAAGAAAAACATATGGTTTTCGAGACGTGTTGAGCATATACAATGATTTTCTCCTACATTCTTATTATATATAGTAGTAGTAAGTGGGATTGTCTCCACATGGATTTTGCAAACTTCCTAATAAAAAGGGGTTTTTCAAGGGTTTTTATTAATTTACTTTAATTTAATCAATTTGATTAAAATAAGAATTAAAATTATATAATCAAACTACATCAATTGATTAAACTAATTAAACTAACAAAATTCAAATTCACTAATACTAAATACTCTAAATTCAATTTACTCTATCTCTTGAATGCATATGGAATTGATATAACGTGGTGAATTGGTACCTCGAATTGGAGGACCGTAGGCCTCTGTTGACCTCCCTCCGTTATGGTTTTGTAGAGTCTTTGGCTTAGACTTGTGAAACTCCAGGTTTTCTGATTTGTAGTGTTGGGGAAAGGATAAGCTAAGTTGGGGCAATAGGTGCTCGGATTTGTGAACCTCGTGCTATGTAACTCGCAGTATTGGGGGAAGGATAAGCTAAGGCCTATTGCCTAAATAGGATAATAGGTGATTTAGACTTGTGAACCTCATGTTGTCTAAACTATAACATTTAGAGGAAGGATAAGCTAATACCTACTGCCTCGCCACTCCTCTTAACTCTAGGGAATTCTCTATCATCATTTATCTTTGTTTAAAATATAAAGTAATGCATTGATGTTTCCTTTATCTTGCTTTATTATTATGCTTGTTTAAGCATTTCTTTAATGCCTAAATAAATGATAATGGATATCATGACCTGAAATATGGAAATCTAGTTTTGAATATAGTAGGTATTACTTGGATGATTGATGGTAGAGAAGGCTTCTACTTTACTGATCTCATTGAAATATTGCTCACCCTACTATTACCCCTCGGTACCTCAACTACTGCTCTTAACATAAAAAAAAGAGAAGGTCGTAGCTTTGGAGATCTCTTTCATCTGCATTGGTTTGAGTACTACTTATTTATTTGGTATTGAGATGTTTACGTAATAAAGGCGGGGTTTCATATGGGTTGGTATTTAACCCACAGAACTTGTTCAGTTTATGTGTTAAGTTATTAGTAAGACTTCTACTATTAATTCCCTAATTGTTAGATTTTAAAAGGCTTTTATTTCCAAGCCTTTTAGCCTTAGTTGTCATTTGTAGAATGTCTTGGTTTGTTTTCTACAGGTTAAGGCTTACTGATCATTGCTCGACTTGTTAGGTCATCTTGAGGGGTTTAACAATAGTTTAGCCTGAGTAGTCCAGGCCCATCGAGGTTTGGGTCATCTCGAAAATGAAAACCATTAATCTGATTATCATAGTTGAAACCATACCTTGATCAATAGTTCCCTATTTGTGTTGATCGATCTTCAAGATGTCCAAATGAGTGCCCTCTATTAGAAATCCATACACGAACGGTGACCGCAATTTGGAGTGCAACCTCTAGAAGATCTTGAAAACAATTTTCTCCTCTCCCGTAAGTCCAGAAAACTCAAATAAAACCAAAAACAAATATCAAAATCGGTTTTAAGATTTCAGCCATTTTTGTACGTATATCATGCTTGCACTTTACTATTTATAAAAAACTATTGCATTTATAGTTTCAAGTGAATGTCATATATGCACCTATTTAAATAAGCAATAATATAACAAACAATAAGGACTTTTTTAACGAATTTTACGCCATAAAATTTACCAATTTGGACAATATAAAATCATGCAAAGTCATTCTTTATGTGTGACCCAATCGTACAACCTAATCAATAGTGTATATGGCATCCTTTTGTTACACAATATCCTTTGATCAAACATAAAACACAAAAAAATCATCCTTAATGTTCAATCGTACTAGTCGCAATCTCAAGGTAGATTGAAAACATCCAAGTGACATTGATCATATCAATTCACTAAGACTTGGCCACTTATCAAAAAGAACTTCCTAGTCACCTTAAGTATGCACACTTAAGTAAAAGTGAAACCCTTCTAGTAATAATCTCAAATAAGTTGTCCAAACTTGAAGAATGACCAATCTGTATCCTTAAGCAACACAGAGAAGCTATGGGATGGACACTAACTGACATTAAGGGATTAAGTCCATCTACATGCATGCACATAGTTCACATGGAAAAGGACATAAAACCCTCGACGCAAGTGCAAAGGTGATTGAATTAGCATATGATAGATGCAGGCATGAAGGAAATACTTAAGTTTATTGATGCAAGAATAATATACCCCTTCTCTGATAGTAAATGGGTTAGCTCATTTCAAGTTGTGCATAAGAAAACTAGAGTAATTGTAGTAACCAACACCAAGGATAGTTAATACCCGTTCATGTCCAAAACTTATGACGACTATACATTGACTATAGGAGATTTAATTCAGCCACCAAGAAATATCATTTCCTCTTGTCGTTCATTGAGCATCTGGCTAAAAAATCACATTACTACTTTTTTGATGGATATTCTCGATTCCTTTAAATTTCCATTACACCAAGAGATTAAGAGAAAACTAATTTCACATGTCCTTTTACAACATTTGTTTACATGCACATGCCATTTTGGCTTTGTAATGCACCAACATCTTTCCAACGTTGCGTGGTAAGCATATTCTATGATTTCAATGAGAATTTCATTAAACTTTTTATGGATGATTTTACCATTTATGAAGATTTATTTGATGATTGTCTCGACAATTAACCATAGTGTTGTCTCATTGTATCGGAAGGAATCTCATTCTCAACTACGAGAAATCTCATTTTATAGTAAATTAAGGAATCATTTTAGGACACATCGTCTTATCCTTAGGTCTAGAAGCTGATTCGGCTAAAGTATATATCATTTATACTTTACCTTACCCAACCCAGTATGAGGGAAGTTTAAGCCTTTATGAGTCATGTAGGCTTTTATATGTGATTTATCAAGGATTTCTCAAAAATCGCTCAACCAATGTGTCGATTACTTTCAAAAGACGATTCATTTGTTTTTGACGACATGCGTAAAATAGCTTTTAATGCCTTGAAAACTGCACTCACCCATTATCCAAGCATAAGCATATGGTTGGTGGCTCCTTTTTGAAATCATGTGTAACGCAAAATGTTATACAGTAGGAGTTATTTTAGGATAAAAAGTAGGGCAAGAGCCCCATGTCATTTACTATTTGTCTAGAACATTGGACACCGCTCTAATAAATTATACCACTACTGAAAAAGAACTTTTAGCGTTAGTATTTGCTCTTGAAAAGGTTATGCCTTATCTCTTGGGCATGAAAGTCATTGTGCACTCAGATAATGTAGTTGTGAGGTCCCTTAATGCAAAGAAAATAGTCCAAACCCAAACTTATAAGATGGATACTTCTAGTTCAAAAGTTTGATCTTATAATCAAGGGCAAAAAAGGTGCCCAAAATTTAGTAGTTGAACATCTAAGTCGTCTTGAAAATGGCGAACCACCAACTACACTGCTTAGCGAGTTTCCTAATGAACACATCTATATAGTAGTATCCGAAATTCCAGGAAATGCTGACCTTGTAAACTACTTGGTTGCTAAGAAACTACACATGATTTTACACGTGCACAAAAAACTTAGTATATGATTCAAAGCACTACTAGTGGGATGATCCTTACTTGTGAAACTTTTGTATCGATCGAATAGTTCTTAGGTGTGTTCTTCAAAAGGAAACACATTATATTTCAAGAAAAGTGATGAAGTCCAAGAATTAGCTTGCAAATTCTTGATAGGATAATGAATCTTGATAGGATAATGATGAAGTCCAAGAATTAGTTGCAAATTCTTGAAAAAATAGGAAAAGATATGACTCGCAGCGATCCGGGGTATGGGTTTATTGGAAACGACGTGGAGATCACAACACACAGCTTTGCTGTGACTACGACGTTTTTCGGCCAAATTCCATCGTTTCGCCCTCCGAAACGGCAATTTTGCTATTTTAGGAAACTTTTGTTTCGCTTATAACTTTCATTAGGAATTTCCGTTTTTATTGCCGTTTGCGGCGTTTGTTTCTATTTTTCGTCTAGTTTTCGTTTAGGGCTTTTTAGACTTTTTACTATTTTTGGCAATTTTAGGGTTTCGCTATTTAAGCGATCTATTTGGTGTAATTCGAGTTTTTGATTGAAATAAAAGAAATTTTGAACTTTGGCTTAAGTTCTGACCTAGATCGAGTTGTTCGTGGATTCGTTCAACTGATTTAGAAGATCTCCGCTGCGTAAGTTGGTATCGAGCCTCGTTTCAGCCGTGATTGGAGAAATCATGCCGCCAAGAGGAACCAAAGCAACGTATCGAGGAGGTGTATGACCGTGACAATCGAATCGACAAATTGGCCAATTGATTGACCAACGCATGGACGCGGTGGTAGAACAATTAACTGCCAGAATCGATCAGTTGTTAGGTCGGAATATGGATCGTATCCGTAACCATCGGGGAATCTGTTGGTGATGAACCAGAAAGAGATTCTTCTACCGAAGGGGAGGATGAGTATGTCGAGGCACCGAGGAGGCGCTACAGCCGCGTGCGATTGAAGATGATCGCAGCGCGTAGGAGTCTGGGTTGAAGACGGATGTCCCGTAATTCCATGGCACTCTTCAACCGAAGAATTCTTAGACTGGCCGGCGCATTGAAGAAGTCCTAGAATTCAAAGGTGTGCCCGAAGACAAACGTGTGCAATCGGTTGCGACCGATTTCGCAACAGGGCCATGGCTTGGTGGCAACAATGAAGTTGATGCGGAATAGGAATGGAAAGCGAAGATCATCTCGTGGGAGAAGATGAAAAAGCACTTACGGCCGAGTTCTTGCCTTACAATTTCCAACGCCTTATGTATCGAGGTTGCGTAATCCGAGACAAGGGGCAAAGTCGTAGATGATTACACCACCGAGTTTTATCGCTTAGTCGCTAGAAACGAATCGCAGAAACTAACGATCAATTAGTGGCGCGATATATTGGTGGACCGAGGGTGCAGATCCAAGATGTCGTCAACATGTTTGATCCGCTTCCTTATTCGCAGCGCACCACGAGCATTGTTGGTGGAGAAACAACAATGCGTTTCGGGCGTGAGTAATGCTTCCAAGAATGTTAGTGTTGGGACACCAATACTGGAGGTAATATCGTCGCAATTAACCCCGCTAGTCGCACAAACAGACCTAGCACTAGTGGGATTAAATGCTTCGGTTGTGGCGCGTGGTTGGTCACAGGAAGTCGAATGTAAAGGGAAGAAGACTCTTTTTATTGAGAACGAAGAGGAAGACGAAGGGGAAGAGGCCAACATCATCGCAGAACCAACGTTTGATACTTCGACAACACGAAGAGGAGGTCGTGGATCGGAGATGTGGGTATCTGCCTTAGTTGTAAGGCGTTTGTATGACCCTAGAGTCGTCGCCGATGATGAGTGGTCGCGGAATAACATCTTTCACCCAAGTGTACCATCTTAGGCAAGGTGTGCAGTGTTCATGATTGATGCAGCGCATGCGAGAATATCGTCTCATTGAAGCGGTTCGAAGTTGGGCCTCGCAATCGAACAACACCCCAGCCCTACAAGCTAGCTTGGTCAAGAAGGGTGGTGAGGTGAAGGTGTCGAAGTCGCGCCTTGGTGACTTTTTCTATTGGTGCTAACTACAAGGATTCGGGCCTGGTGTGATGTTGTGGCTATGGATGCTTGCCACTTGTTATCGGGACGTCCTGGCGCTTGATAGGGGAGTTGTGCATGATGGCAAAACCAATAAGTACACCCTTATGTTCAAGGGAGTGAAGATCGTGCTAGTACCCGCCAAGGATCCGGAGAAAGTCAAGCCTACTAAAGAATCTAGCAGCTTGTTGTCTTTGGCAAGATTTGAAGATGCATTACAGGATTCTGAGGTAGTTTACATCTTGATGGGAAAGGAGGTAGATAGAGATGTTGATGTTCCTGAAGCTGCAAATCCTATTGTGAAGGAGTTTTGTGATGTTTTCCCTGATGAGATGCCAGAAGGACTACCACCATTGCTTGATATTCAACATCAGATTGACCTTGAACCCGATGCGTCACTACATAATAGACCATACTACCGAATGAGTCTCAGTGAGCATGAGGAGTTGCGCAGATAGGTTGAAGACAAGTACAAACAATATGCAGATCGGAAGAAGCGTCACTTGGAGTTTGAAGTGGGTGACTTTGTGTGGGCAGTTCTCACTAAAGACCGGTTCTCTGTGGGTGATTACAACAAATTGTCAGTTCGGAAGATTGGTCCTGTGAAGGTTCTTGAGAAAATTAATCCTAATGCTTACAGATTGAAGTTGCCAAGTCACATTCGCACGGCGATGTATTTAATGTCAAACATCTTGTTCCCTATTATGAGGATACGTATGGCGATGACAATTCGAGGGCGAATTCTGTCCACCCTGGGGAGAATGATGAAGTCCAAGAATTAGCTTGCAAATTCTTGATAGGATAATGAATCTTGATAGGATAATGATGAAGTCCAAGAATTAGTTGCAAATTCTTGAAAAAATAGGAAAAGATATGACTCGCAGCGATCCGGGGTATGGGTTTATTGGAAACGACGTGGAGATCACAACTCACAGCTTTGCTGTGACTACGACGTTTTTTCGGCCAAATTCCATCGTTTCGCCCTCCGAAACGGCAATTTTGCTATTTTAGGAAACTTTTGTTTCGCTTATAACTTTCATTAGGAATTTCCGTTTTTATTGCCGTTTGCGGCGTTTGTTTCTATTTTTCATCTAGTTTTCAGTTTAGGGCTTTTTAGACTTTTTACTATTTTTGGCAATTTTAGGGTTTCGCTATTTAAGCGATCTATTTGGTGTAATTCGGAGTTTTTGATTGAAATAAAAGAAATTTTGAACTTTGGCTTAAGTTCTGACCTAGATCGAGTTGTTCGTGGATTCGTTCAAGTCCGAGTTTGAAGATCTGCATATTAGTAGAACTTCAACAATTCTGTAAAAGAAAACATTGATTTGGAGCCCTTGGACCAGCAAGCTAATCCTACAATGGAGCCCAGTGGATCTCCTTATACCCAGAAAACAAAAGGGAAGGCCAAATAAGAATGGAGGTCGAAGCAGCAAGTGGCATAAGCAACTCCATAACCATCACCACCAGTAGCTGTGATTAAGGCAAGGGAACCGAAAAAGCCCTTACTATAGAAGGTTGCGATGATGATGCCTAAAAATGAAGGAGGCCCATGGGCAGTTGAAATTCCAATCAAGATAGGAGATGTGGTGTATAGGAAAACATTGATTAATTCTAGATCACAAATCAACATAATGCCACTGTCATTTCTCCAACTGGCCAAACTAAAGCTAACCAACACAAAGGTAGTTGACATCATAATAGGAAACAGTGGCAAGACATTTGCATTGGAGAAAATACACCATGTTCATGTCCTAGTTGGCCGATTTGCTTATTTTATATATTTCTACATCCTTGCCAACACAAGGATAAATAATCCACCATTGGAATTATGAAGAACCTTAATAAACCTTAATGAACACAACAAAGCTCTAATTGATGTGTCGAATATGGTAATCATGTTGAGGTGCCATAAAGATATGATGTTAATGAAAGATCTAGAAGAAATAGTACTACCAGAGGAGTATGACCTCATGACTACACCTTTGATTCCCTATTTGGACAACTTGAGGTTTCCAAAGCAGGAGATTATGGAGGACGATATTCTACCAAGTATGAATTAGCAAATTTAATGACGTTGGGCCATCGACGTTAAACACCGGCGCTCCTGAGAGGTAGCCCAGTTTATTTTCATGCATTTCATTTTAAATTCCCTTAAACTATTTATAAAATTGAATAAATTATTGCTATAATTGAAAGCGGTTGTTTTGAGTTGTAATGAGTTTCCGGTTCACTTCCATTTGCCAGGTGAGTTTTCATAAGAACGGTAGATCTTGATGTCAAAAGGCACTGGTACAGGTCAAGTTTGGTGGAGAATTGTAGGACATCTCATTGAAAGATCGGAAAAGCACATATTCTGTTAGAGAATATTGTTTTTAATTTTTATCACCTCTATCCATTCTTAATGTTTGTTGAAATGCATGCTTTACATTTCATAATTGAATCATATTTATCTTTATAAATCTGAAGATTATTACAACAACAACAACGTAGCCTCAAGATCTGAAGATTATTAATTAAGGAAAATGAAGGGTTTAAATTTGGGGTGTTTGCTATGTTTTGGTGGTATATTTTAGATTGTGGAATGAATGGTGGAACATGTTAAAGATGATTCTCTTAAAATCTTTTAAAAAGTAGTTCACAGTAGGATAATAACTCGTTGATAACCCCAAGGAGACAATATACTCAGGGTGAACTGGGACTTGTTTGTTAAAGTGTTTTGCTCATAAGGAGCTTGTGATCATCGTAGAAGCCCATTAAAGGGAAGGACTTATGTCGTTACTAATAAGTATAAACTTAGTATAGGTGACTCTCAATGAAAGTTCAGGGATTCTAGAACATCTTTTAGGTTCACACGAGGCGTTAAAGTTTAATACTTTATTGATTATGGAAATGAATATGCCTTGTCAGAATTATATAACCTTAATATCCTTCATAAACTTCCTACACATTATGCCACTAGTCACAGTTGTTGAGCCTAAATGAATATGTTTCCTTGATACCCAAATGAAACCTACAACCCTTAGCCTATATCGTCCCTTTACTATGAAATCCCTTATTTCAACAAACATGTATTAGGAGTTAAATAAGAGAAAAGTGGGTCTTATATTATGACAAGTTTTGTGGATTAAGACTTGGATCGATGAAAAAAGTTAATTGCTAGGACAATGTTATTTTTCTTTGATGAATGCCTAGTGTATGTATTATATGGTATTTTATCAAGAAGTCGGGGTGTGTTGAGGTTTATCCTCGTATTGTCATAATCGGGGTTGTAAGTGTGTATTCGAAGGGCACAAGTGAAATAAAAAATATTGGTTGGCCAAAAACTAGTAAATGAAGTGTTGTATTATGTAAAGATTTTACCTCGATTTATGCGCAAGTTAGGTTTGGCGGTTGTTGAGGTTGAGATTGGGTCAAATTTGGTGCAAGTTTGGCTAGTATGACAATAGAAATGGTCCAGAAGATTTTAGTATGTCGTGGACAAAGTTAATATTTTTGCGTGTGACCAAAACCAATATTATGGACGTCTAATGGAGTTAGATTGTTTTGTTGAAAGTTTGGCCCAATTTGGTAAAGAAAGGATCCAAAATGGGCATCGGAGGTCAAAATATGTCAAAATATGAATTTTTAAGAATTAACAAATAAAAATAAATTAAGTTGCTTTCAAGTAGGATAGGGTTTATATATAAATATAAAAAACAAAAAAAATCAATCAAACGAAAGTCTCATTTCGTTCAACAAAGAACAAATTGATATTTCATTCATAACCATCTTGAAGGGGTTATTCGCTCACGAATTTGTACTGTGGACGTTCATTTTCGTATGGTTTCTCTTCGCAAAATAGTAGAGCATCACTAGAGGATCAGTTTGAGCTAAGTTTTTGTAGGGAAACAAGGTATTCGACTCATAATTTGGTAAATTCTCAATTCAGGGTATTTTCCACTATTAAATTTGAATTCTCACAAATTTTCAATTTTCTTTCACAGGTTTTGATAGAAATTGATAAGAATTGTTGTGAATTGATGTTTTGGGTTGATTTGCACCAATTTGGGATAAATTTCACTAACGTGGATTATGGTTTCAATGAATCGAGTTGATGTAATTCAATTGAGAAGTGTTTTTGAATATGTATTTATAGTTCAAATTGATTTACATTAGAATTCTAGACAAATTGAATTGTTGTTCTTTGGCCAAATTGACACCACAGGCTATGGAAATTTTTTAAACATGGTATGGAGTGATTTTCTAGTATTTGTTGTCAAGTTTTGATAATTATAATTACGAAAATATTGATTTGGAGAATTTATGTTAGTTAAGAATTAATAAAGCTTGCCTAATCAACATATTTTATTGGAAAATTCATAACTTCTCCATTTGTGATCCAATTTAAGTGTTTTTGAGTCTATTGAAAGCATGAAGTGAGCTCAACAAGTTCCTTTTTAGTTAGTATGAAAAATATTGAGATTTTCAAGGTTAAAAAGTTACCCCAAGTTAGCTAGTTGAAAGTTAGTTGAAGTTGTTATAAATAATTATTTTAGGAAAAAGTTATCGAACTTAATTTGGCCGTTGTTTTGTAGGGTTTCCTTATTTAATCTCATTTGAAGCTTAGCCCCTTCTATAATTAGGTATGTAAGGAAGCTATTGGAGCACGTTTCAAGGTCATTTGGTGCTCCGAACGCCCCAAAAATTAAGCTCAAAATTTATTGGTTAGACTAAATTACATTTTGCATTTTTAATTGGTCATACATTCATGTCATCGTAATGACTTACTATACCCTTATCCGTGGGTGGGACTCACAGTGAAGTGCCTTATACAGGAAAATTCTTGAGGAACTAAACCTCTCTTTGTAGGTGCGACTCACGATGAGGCGTCTTGTACAAGGAAGTGCCTAAGGGAGTATAGTTGATTCAGGGAGCATGCATAGAACTGATTTTACTGTTCTATGTTCAGTTTTGGAACGACCAACCTAATTGTGAACTTCAAACATAAACGAAGGGATTCAAGTAGCTAAATCTATTTGTCGATCATTTGGAAAAGCAATTACATGTCTCCATATATTCATACCGACATTTGCAAAAGTACAGGCCAATGTAGAAATTTACTTGTCTGAATTCCTCGAGTTGTTTTTGATGATTTTGAATATACGGTATAGAAAAAAGAGAAGAAATAGCATAAACATTAATTGGTGATTTTCTTAGACTTTATTTTTCTTATCGTATATTATTTTTGTTAATTATTGTATTTATGGGACTTAAGGAAAATATTAAATGGTAATATAGTAGAGAAATTGCTACGAAATGTTTGTGAGACTGTAAGAAAGACGGTTTATGGTTCACTCTGATATAAATACAGATTATAGAGCTGATATTAGTGTAAATGAGTTTTAAGGTTGAAAATTCTGGACTTGATGCAAACTTGATCTTTTTATTTATTTAGATATGAAATTGTGAATTACAGGAAGATGTGATTCCTTCTAGGCTTTCTTCCCAAGATGTTGTTTAGTAGGTTTTAGGTTTTTCGATAGTCCATATTATAGAGGTAACTCTGTCGAGATTTATGTAGAATTTTAAAACTTAAGTAAATTATAAACTTGGTCTTGATTGAGTTAATAGAAGATATGTTGAGTGATTTACTTAATTAAATGATGAGAGACCTAATTAGAGTAATTAGGTTAAATGAAAGCTTAGTAAGACAAACTCTAACAAACTTGGTATCAGAGCATAGGTTTTACTCACTTGAGGAAAACTTTGATTGGGAACTGGAAAGTGATTGAGCGTGATTCGTTGCGAAGCAATTGCGAGTTTTGGATACATTGTTAGTATGATATGTTTACTATGTATTTATTTATTATTACCAGATATGAAAATAGATTTATAAAATAATAACTGGGCATGAATGGTAAGTTAAATAAACTTATGAAGACTAAAATTTATAACGAAGTATTGTAAATAATTCAATGCAAATATAACTAAGGATTGTTATTAGTTATAAAACCAATGAGTAATTGGTTGAGAAAGAAGTCTACATGATTCAGGAACGTAAGTACTAAATACAGAATTCTTCGAAATTGACAGTATCGAACTATTATAATTGTGAAACGCTCAAGAAAATATCAAAACGATCTTATATTAAGTCGTAAACGATTGAAAACCATTTGGTAAACTTAAAATAAAATTGAGGTTCTTAGGAAGCAGAAGATACAAATATCTTTGACACAAGAAATAGGTTAGTACTGGTTGAACTAGTAATTTAGAAAGACCTATTCTACAAAATGTTGGTTTAATTCATAACTAATTCGAGTTGCTTCCTAAATAGGCTAAATGAGAAGTAAGAAATAAACATGTGGTTCCGGAAATAAAAATGGATTAGACAAATTGAGTTTTGATTGGAAAATCACAATGGGATTGTGATAGGATTAGTTAAGTTGTCTAAGTCTTTTTCTATGAAATATGATACTTTGAAGTAAGATATTATCTCCTTTTCAAATCAAAACACTAAGTTAAATAGGAATAGAACCATGGTTTAAAGCTATCAAATGACATCTAAGAAGAAGTATTGAACGTTTTTTTATTGTTTATTACTCAAGTTGCTTAATCTTAAGCGACGTTGAGTATTGTGGTTCTATGAATTAAACAAGGTGTTGATAAGAATGAATGGGAATAATTAAGTTATGATTTATCTTTATTGAAATTGTGTTAGGTGTTATTCAGATACAAGATATATCGATGAAACCTCTAACTTTAAAAATAAAGGCATGGTGATATGATTAACATATTAGAAGTCAAAATATTGGGGAAATAGAATGATAATAGCTAGGATTGGCTATTAAATAAACATATAAATATTTGTGTTGTAAAATCCCGAGTATCCACTAGTCAATTCTAACCAAACTAAAATCATGATGCCTACTACTACACCTTAAAATATAACAAATGAAGAGATAAGTGTACTAATTGAGTAATACTAAGTGATTTGTATAGGATTTCAGTATGAACTTATATATAGTGAGAACATCCATGAACATGACTTAAAGGGTTGAAATAGTATTCTTTAGGAGGTTGATCGGCTATTAAGTTGGTAAAGAATTTGGAAATTCTAATTCTTCTATTTCATCAAATGAACAGTAATGTAAAAGTGAAATCATCAATAAATTGATGAATGGTAACCTAAATTAGTTATCTTATATAGTCTCTTAAGAGTATCAAAATTCTTTTGAGAAAAAGAAACTTTAGAAAATCCGAGACTAGTGGAAAATCTAAAGCATTAACAAGTAGTAAAACTGTTTGAGTTGCAAATTTCTTCGTTTTGAACAAAAATTAGCTAACAAAGACTTCAACTTATCGAAAGATTATAAGAATGCGTATCATCCTTAGCTATATTTTCAAAAAGAAAAGAGATATAAATCTCCCTTCTAAGTCAAGATAAAGAAGTTGTAACTAGTATAACTGTTGATTAAAGTTGTGATAGATCGATAGAGGGAATAAGAGTGATATAAATGTAAGAATAGCTAAGATTTTCAAATGAAAATGAGTATACACAGTATCATAACCACGATTCATTCACAACATAGAAGATCAGTGTGACATCCACCCAGCTTTGGATAATCGAATGAATTGGAGAGGTTCGGTATAAATGAGTCAATAATGATTCGTTAAAGTCAATTAGAACCTTAAGTATAGATAAATCAATAGTTAAGAAATTCTCACATAAGTACGGTAATGGAGAATTTTGGTTAACGTGTCCTTATAGGACTTAAGATGTCAAACTATAAGTTTAATGGAATTTAATATATCTTCTCAAGGATTTTACTAGGAGTCAAGCTCTAAAAGTTGAAAGTCTTTAACCAAAGAAGTATACAATTAATTCCAGTGAATACGTTGTACATTGGTTCAAATGTAGTGCTACACAACGTGATTAGTCAATGGTGAAATTTTGAAGCACTATACTCTTTTAAAGTGGGAGTTGATGTAAAATGTATGTATGGACTGTGAAAATACAAATGAAAATGAGAAGAGGCACATTACTTACGACTTAGCTAATCATTATTGTTTCTTTTTATTTAAAATAATAGAGTACAATGTGTTTGGCTTAATATATTTGAAGATTGAATATTTTCCATTGTAATTTTGAAAAAAAGTCAAAAATATGTATTGAGTAGTGGTGAAATGAGATAGCATATTTATATCTTGTATGTGATACAAGTTAAGATTTATACTATAAGACTATAATTATGAAATATGTCGATATCTATATTTAGAAGCACATATCTACTCAAGTAAAGGAAATTAACTGCCTCTATTCAGATGTAGAAAAAGTCTAGTGAACAGTAGTGATTGAGATGATATGAGGTCTTAGTAATTGGAGGAATGTGATGTGATTAGGTTTGTGAGGCAGAAATGTGGAAATCATAGTAGTTAAGATGGCAATCTAAAAAAGATTAGTAGTTAAATGAAAGAAACGCGGTTCTTTGTAAACTCAAGAATAGGGAACGATATGAAAAGGTTAAAAAACTCATTAATTTTCTAACTAGTGAAATGAAAAGTTAAGTGAATTGATTGACGAGTCAAAAATTTGGTAATTGATTTCTAATCCATGACCTAAATGATATTGAGAGTAAACATTTAGAAAATAAATGAGAGTTGCATGATGTGTCAGGTTTCATTTTTTGATCGAATTGAAAATTAAGATCTCTTGCCATGGGATGACAGATGTAATTCGAGATCTATAAACATGGAATGACTTATATAATTTCAAGTTTAATTGAGAAACGTTGGAATGGTGATAGATCAAAAGATGAATAAACATTGGGTTACCTCAACTAGGATTTTCCCACCTAGACTCCTCTAGGATTTTACCCACCTAGCCGCAACTAGGATTTTTTCCCACCTAGACTCCACTAGGATTTTTCTCACCTAGCCGCAACTAGGATTTTCCCTTTCGACTTAGATCCCACTAAGTCTTACAATCTTTCAATTACAACAATTTTGCTGGAAAACAGAGATACACTTTACAACAAAAGTGGTATCAAATTCAAACACAAGCAAGCCACCTAGAGCCTAACTCTTATGCATGCAAGTGTGAGTATAAATGGAATATGAAAATATATATCATCGATGTTATAGCAAATTCAGATTTGAAATTGTTTCAAAAACTTAATGTATTTGTATGAAACCAATTTCAAGTTTAAGAACAAAAGTTTAGCAAGAATCAAGTTTAAGTGCAACACTTTTGTTCAAATCAATCTCAGAGTTTGATGATATAAATTTTAAGTATAAAAACTCAGAGAATATGTTCAAACACACATACAGAATGATTTTCAAATCAAATACTCAAAATATGAAGATTAAGCACAAATAAGATTTGTAGATCTAGAAATTTCTTACAAACAGAAGAATGACAGAAGAGATCAGCTCTGGAGTGATTATTGAACTCCTTTTGGAAGCCTCAAAGGTGCTGGATATGTGAGCTAAAGAACAAACCACTAAGATCTCCTTTGTTTCTTCACAAAAATCGATTTCTACCTTGTAGATCTATTGATTTTGAGTGTGTTTGCTCTTCTTGATTAAAACCAAGTTTGAGGTGGTTTTATAGTGGTAGGAATTCCAATATAGCCGTTTATGACCGTTCTAGGAATCCAGAAAATCGAAAATTCAAATTTCAAGCTTGATTTCCAAAAGTCGAAATTGCGGGTGAGTGCAATTAGCGCGCTAATACTTTGGGTTAGCGCGCTAACACTTCTCTTAGCGCTAACGACAGTATTAGCGCGCTAACGACAGGAACTTCAGAATATGTAATTTGTTCCTTTGTGTTAGCAACCCTTAAACTTGTCCGGGACCTAACCAACCCTTATATAACATGTTATTCATGTTTAATATGATTCATTAAGCTTACTTGGGTGGTCCGGATAGTTTTACAAACCCTAAAACGGAAATTCAAAGTTTCACAACTTATTAGGGGCTTTCCTGCAACTTTTCAGTTTTACATTTCAAAAACAAGTTTTTCTTTTTCAAAAACATTTATAATGATCTTCTAATATGTAAATGACCATTCACACATGATTTCACATTGTTTAACTTCATTTACCTATTTAGGTGTTTAAAATCCACTTTTAAACTTTGAAATGATTTCGAAAACTTGATGTATGCATGAACTAATGCATTTGGCTTGTGTGAAAGAATTTGTATACCTTACATTGATATTACAAATTACGGCTTGAACTTTTCTTCTTCATTTCTTCATTTGTGCCGAGTCTTGAACTTGTATTTCTTGAATGCTCTTGAAGTGTTGTATTGCATCACTTATTCCGACAATTTCTTCATATTTCTTGAATACATTTTCACCTTGTTTGTTTGTCTCCATATTCCCTGATGTGTTGTATTGCATCCTTTAACACAAACTGAAATACTTGATTAGTACATATTCACTTTGTTTGTTTCCATCAAAATCTCGGTAGGAATGTGAATGACTAACCACTTAGTCCAACAATCTCCCCCTTTTGATGATAACAAACAATGTGAACTTTAAAGGTGTGAAAACACAATCTAAATGTATATCACATTCAACACATCAATCTTTTCAAGTTTAACCACATTTAACTTCAAATATGCAAGTTCAAAACCAACAACCGTTTCAAATGTACCAAGATAAAAACCTTTCAAGTTCAACACCATATTTTTCAAACTTCAAACCTTTCAAGTTCACCACATTTTTCCCCCTTTTGATATTATCAAAAAGCGGGGTCAAGCATCCACAATTTTTCTCCCTTTCATGTATACCAAAAAAAAAAACCAACAACTTTTTCAAGTATACCAATATATGCGAGTTAAAATTATTAACTTGATACCATTACAAAAATCAATAATATTAACTTATCAACTTGATACCGGTAAAAATGAGAATTATGAACCCGATACCAATATATACCAATGAAAATAACACCCTTTCATATCGTCCTTTCAAAAATTATAACAATAGCAAAGATATCACAATATCTCCCTTTCAAGTTCTACCTTTTCTCCCCGTTTGATATTATTAAGACAATGGGGTCAAGTATCTGCAAAGATAGACACGATTCAAACAATACGAGAGAAATAAACTCTCCCCCTCACTTTATGCTTATCAATAAGCAATATACCAAGATAAAAGCATTCTCCCCCTTACTTTAGCAATAAATTTCTCCCCCTTACTTTATGCATATCAATAAATAACACGGTATACCATGATAAAAACATTCTCTCCCTCACTTTATGCAAATTAATAAAGAACATACGGAAGCGATACACATGCATAGACTAGAAAACATAGTGAAGCACAAAATAGCCATAAAGAAAACTCAGAGATACGCAAAAAATCATGATATAAATAGCAAAAGTAATGAGATTGCATAATTGTGGCTTAACATGAGTTTGACCAATTAGAACACCTAAGACTAACATATTAGAGCCTAATGCTTATCTAGGTGTATCTAAACGCTTCTTCTAGACGATGGTGGTGGATAGTCAGAACTAGAAGCGTTGTCATCTCGCACCTTTGGCCGGCGGAAGCCTTTGGCTCTCAATGCGTCGAAGTCTATCACCATGATTCCGTAGAGTTGTTTCAACGGCATTGAATGATTGAGTCATATACTCTTGCAAGTTTCTCGGTGAAAGCGCAGACACATACGCCAATGAAGGTGACATGTTAGGAGGAGGTGTTAAGCCGCTAAATGTAGAAGGAGGCGGTGCGGATTCCTCGTGTCGTTGCTCGGAACCGTAGAATCTTGAGCTCTTCCATGATCACCATCATCATCATTGTGACTTGTCGCTCCTCATCATCACCTGGTCATCATCGCCAAGGTGATAGCTATACTCCAAATAATCGGCGCATCAAAAGGATAGTCCGTAGAGATAGGAGACTCATAACCGCCGTGATGCCGATTATTAGGAATGGCATCATCCCTAGTCCACCGCTTCCTCTCACGAATATATCGATATTTCATGGCTTTCAAGGTAGCCATGTCAATGGAATCGAATACACTAAGAGGACGACCGCCTAACGCAAGATCTACTTGGGCGGACTCCAAGTAGGATGTAATAAGATGGGCGTAAGGAAGGTGACGACCGTGCGCCGCATGTGCTAGTCATATATCCGATGAGAATGTGAGGAAGGCCGAGGGGTAGCATGAGGAATAAATGACCGAGTATGAACATGTCAAGTAGAGTGACATAGTTCTTGCTACCTCCTCTTGGAAGAATAACCTTATGAAGTACCTTATGAAGGAGGTGAGGTACTAACTTAAAATCTCCAGTATCCGTGATACCGGTCGGATAGACAGTTAAGTTACTTTTGGACCGTAGAAAGGAATTAAGAACTTCTAAACGGTCAAATGGCCAACTCAAGAATTTGCACACAACCGTGGTCGATGGGGGTGCAATGGGAGGTGAAGCCGTTGAGCGAGATTTTCAGTGTAATCTCGATGTCTCGGCTACCAATGATGAACAGAGTATAAATTGATTTGAGGTTTCAAGGTTTGAATAGAAGACTCTAACTAGAGGAGAGTTGTAGTTAGACCTATACGTACAAAAAGTAGTCCACCCCGCCGCATCAAGAATTTCCCGAATTGGGAGATGAGCCTTATCAAAGAAGGCGACATCGACAACGGCGGGTCGAATGATTTTGGCGTCCGTTAGCCGTGGAGCCACTGATTCTAGTACGGATGAGGACTCATGGACGGCTTTTGTACGACCCTCTCGTAGTGGGGCATTAGCCGAAGGTGAGACAATGTGAGTAGATTCGGATTCATCACTAGATGAGGAGGAATGAACAATCCGTCGGCTAGAAGGACGTCGTGAGGACGTTGCTTGGGTAGGTCGAGATGGATTGGGAGCGGTAGGTGCACCCGATCGAGAAGAAGGGCGGTTTGAGGGGCGACGTGATGACATATTCAAAACGAAAATGGAAGGAATCAACAAAGATTAGGGAAGATTTGTACCTTGGAAGAGTGGAGATCACTGTGGAGAGTACACGGAGAGTAGATTTGGCAAGAGGAGACGAGATACTTGTGTTTGAGGTGAGTGTGTTATGAAAAATTTAGATTATAAAACCCTGGCCGATCAACATTAGCGCGCTAATAAGGCTTGTTAGTGCGCTAATTCCTCTCTGGAATTTTTCGGTCGCAGGGCTATTAGCGCGCTAATTTGCGCTATTAGCGCGCTAATTCCTCTCTGGAATTTTTGACACAAAAATTTTGAACTTTTGTAATTTAGCTCCGATCTTTCTCAAACTTCATGGACACTTCATTAACATCATATAAAAAGGTTTGGAATATTTAGAACATATGTAGAAGGTCCAATTTTCGAGACATGCCTAACTCACGCCGAATTTTAAAAACTTGTTTTCTAGGCAAAGGCTTAGTGAGTATATCGGCTAGTTGATCCTATATGGGCATATGAATAAGTTTTAACATTTCCCCTTTTTGGATGTGATCACACAAAGAATGGTGTCTAATCTATTTTGCCACAATCATGCATCACAATTACTTTATGCATTCAAACATGAAACATTTTGCATATTTATCTCATCAACGTTAATGGCATAAACATTTTTATCTATATATGCGAATGAACAAGATTTCATGCTTTTCATTTCTAACCATGTATTCCGATGATTCTATCATAACAAGATATGCAAATTAAGTTTCAAACCATCAACAAGATAAATATTAGAAATAGAAAATAAATTGTTACACAGCGATTCAGAGACCAATAACTCTTCCTTTGTGGTTGTCTCCAACTATAACCTTTTCACCATCATGCAAGCTTTAGTTTAATAACTTGATGTGCATCTTCGGTCATGTGACTTGAGCACCCATTTGTCCAAGTACCATGGGGTGCTTTTCCTCGCAACCTATACTATGGGAAACACACTAGATTTTGGTACCCAAACACCTTTGGGTCCGAGAGTGTTAGTGTCATAAACATTTTTAGCTACCCATGCTAGTTTA
The DNA here is from genome assembly GCA_039657365.1 of Stephania yunnanensis. Classification (NCBI taxonomy): domain Eukaryota; kingdom Viridiplantae; phylum Streptophyta; class Magnoliopsida; order Ranunculales; family Menispermaceae; genus Stephania; species Stephania yunnanensis. The sequence goes on along the minus strand of CM077582.1, from coordinate 30,444,089 downwards.
CCCATTTTTACCTTTTGTAATGCACATTTGTTGATCATGTGAGTCTTGTTGCATTTATAGCATCTACGATCATCATTTAGTAATTTCTTGTAACTTAACAAGTTTGTCTCGTAACCTATGCCTCTTTTGTTAAGTGCACGTCTTTGTGCTCCTAACATCATGTCAAACATTTGTTTACCATTTGTAAACTTATGCTTGTGCTAGTCAAGTCCTCTACTTCCTTGACTAAAGCATCTCTTTCTTTTATGACTTCATTTAAGTCATTTTGGAGATCATCGATAAACTCATTTTGTGACTCTAATTCACTAATTGCAATGGTCAAACTCTTTTTAAGTTGTTTAGTGTTTTTGACCTCCTTTTTCAATTCTTTTCTAAGCTCATCAATATTTGGAAAATCATTAACATTATCAAAATTGAAAGCATTAGGGTTTACCTCGCCTTGTCTTTGTGAGACAAAATATTGCTTTCTCACTTTCTCGATTGAGTCCGAACTTGATGATGATGAGTCATCCCAAGTTGCTTTGAAGCTCTTCTTTCCTTTGTCAAATACCTTCTTGGTTTTGCACTCCGTCTTGACATGACCCGGTTTTGCCGCAACCGTAGCATATTATTTCGTTTCCTTCCTTGCTTCCATTTCGCAGCCTTCTTTTGTACTTATCTCGTTTGTACACGGCCTTATTCAGCTTTCTTGAGATCATAGCTACTTCCTTTTCAAGATCATTTTCATCACATGATTCTTCATTGATGACTTCAACCGATGCACTAGAGCTGTTTGCCTTCAACGCGATTTCTTTTCTTGAACTTTTAGCACCTCCATTTAGTGCTTCCAATCTTGCTCGATCTTTTAGTTCAAATTCATGAACTCGTTAGCTCTCCGCATAATGCATCGAAAGTATAATCTCCAAGATTTTGAGCTGATTGGATAGCGTATTTCTTGGCATCCCATTCCTTAGGCAAGCCTCTAAGGAATTTATATCTGAAGTTTCTTGATCATAATTCTTGCCTAGATTCTTGATCTCATTTAGTAGCTTTGTGAATCTAGTGATGGTTTGTAGCTATGTCTTCATCAGCCCCAACTCGGAAAGTTTCATAATGTTCCTCAAGTATTCTCAACTTGGTCTTCTTTACTTGCATGGTACCTTCATAATGTACCTCAAGCTTTTCCCATACTTCCCTTGCCGTTTGACACGCACTTACTCTGTTAAATTCGTTTTCACTAAGTGCACAGAATAAGTGATTCATAGCTTGATCATTAGAAAGCTCAAGCTTTATCTCCTCCGTGGTGTATTCTTTCAATGGCTTACCCGGTGGAGTGTAACCATTTTCAATTACATCCCATAAAAATCTATTTTGTGCTCTAATATAAAATTTCATTCTTACTTTCCAATGAGCATAATTGGTTCCATCAAAATATGGAGGCCTAACCAGAAGAATTACCTTCCGAAGGCGAAATTTGGATCTAAAGTTTGCATCCTTGCACAAAAACACTCAAAGATACGTTAGTAACACTTTGAGCAATAACCCGCTCTGATACCAATTGAAGGTCACCCAAGAGGGGGGGTGAATTGGGTTACCGAGTAGTTTTTGCCCTTTTAAAAGCTTTGTGCGCAATTTACAATTATGATATATATATATAAGCTATGCAAGTAAAAGAAATGCTGGAAATATAAAGTGACACAAGATTTATAGTGGTTCGATCCAACGATCTACATCCACTACCTAACCTCCTCAGTTAGGATTTCAACCCACTTATATTACCAATAAGTGTTACAACCTAAGCATCACCTAGGATTTTCCCACCTAGCCGCAACTAGGATTTTTCCCACCTAGCCGCAACTAGGATTTTTCCCACCTAGCCTCAACTAGGATTTTTCCCACCTAGCCGCAACTAGGATTTTTCCCACCTAGACTCAACTAGGATTTTTCCCACCTAGCCGCAACTAGGACTTTTCCCACCTAGACTCAACTAGGATTTTTCCCACCTAGCCGCAACTAGGATTTTTCCCACCTAGACTCCTCTAGGATTTTCCTCACCTAGCCTCAACTAGGATTTTTCCCACCTAGCCTCAACTAGGATTTTCCCACCTAGACTCCTCTAGGATTTTACCCACCTAGCCGCAACTAGGATTTTTTCCCACCTAGACTCCACTAGGATTTTTCTCACCTAGCCGCAACTAGGATTTTCCCTTTCGACTTAGATCCCACTAAGTCTTACAATCTTTCAATTACAACAATTTTGCTGGAAAAACAGAGATACACTTTACAACAAAAGTGGTATCAAATTCAAACACAAGCAAGTCACCTAGAGCCTAACTCTTATGCATGCAAGTGTGAGTATAAATGGAATATGAAAATATATATCACTGATGTTATAGCAAATTCCAGATTTGAAATTGTTTCAAAAACTTAATGTATTTGTATGAAACCAATTTCAAGTTTAAGAACAAAAGTTTAGCAAGAATCAAGTTTAAGTGCAACACTTTTGTTCAAATCAATCTCAGAGTTTGATGATATAAATTTTAAGTATAAAAACTCAGAATATGTTCAAACACACATACCAGAATGATTTTCAAATCAAATACTCAAAATATGAAGATTAAGCACAAATAAGATTTGTAGATCTAGAAATTTCTTACAAACAGAAGAATGACAGAAGAGATCAGCTCTGGAGTGATTATTGAACTCCTTTTGGAAGCCTCAAAGGTGCTGGATATGTGAGCTAAAGAACATCCACTAAGATCTCCTTTGTTTCTTCACAAAAATCTGATTTCTACCTTGTAGATCTATTGATTTTGAGTGTGTTTGCTCTTCTTGATTAAAACCAAGTTTGAGGTGGTTTTATAGTGGTAGGAATTCCAATATAGCCGTTTATGACCGTTCTAGGAATCCAGAAAATCGAAAATTCAAATTTCAAGCTTGATTTCCAAAAGTCAGAAATTGCAGGCAGAGTGCAATTAGCGCGCTAATACTTTGGGTTAGCGCGCTAACACTTCTCTTAGCGCGCTAACGACAAGATATAGCGCGCTAACGACAGAACCGAGAATATGTAATTTGTTCCTTTGTGTTAGCAACCCTTAAACTTGTCAGGACCTAACCAACCCTTATATAACATGTTATTCATGTTTAATATGATTCATTAAGCTTACTTGGGTGGTCAGGATAGTTTTACAAACCCCGAAACGGAAATTCAAAGTTTCACAACTTATTAGGGGCTTTCTGCAACTTTTCAGTTTTACATTTCAAAAACAAGTTTTTCTTTTTCAAAAACATTTATAATGATCTTCTAATATGTAAATGACCATTCACACATGATTTCACATTGTTTAACTTCATTTAAAAGACTATACTTTAGTATCTAATGTTATTAATAAAGAGATGATTAGTGATGAGAAAAAAACATGGATTTGTGTATAAGAGTTTGGTGGATAGGGACTGAATTATCAATGGTTTGTGAAATAATTATTCAAATAAGAATGAGTAGTATTTTATAAGAGACAAAATAGGCTAGATCTTGCTCAGTACTGATTCTTCAATGGGATTTAAGTTGTGAAATGAGAAATGAAGCAAGGTTTGATAGATGTTCCATAGGTTGAATGCAGGATTCATCATAAATTCCAAAAACCAAGAATGGTCGGCAAATTGTTACAAGTTTTTTACTAGATTAAGGAATAAGATATCAAAAATCAAATTTCAAAGGATCTCTACTCGTAAAAGGTTATTACATGTTTATATAAATAAGAATATTAGTTTTTACATATCAGTTTTCCTAGTAAGAATTATTTTCTTAAAAGTTTTGAACCAGGAAATCCTTCCTTTAATCAAGTCTCGATGACATAATTTAAATTAGTTGAGAAGATTGTGAAATCATTGATGTGAATAATCTTGTATTATGAGTTAATAATAAGATAAGTGGATCTTAATTACAACAAGTGTTGTGGATTTAAACTTGGATCAGTGAAAAAGGAAAATAACTAGGACAATTAATTTTTTATTGGTGAATGCCTAGTGTGTGAATTATATGGTATTTCGTTGCAAAGTCGGAATGTGTTGTGGTTTATTCTCAATTTGTGATAATCAGGGTTGTAAGTATGTCTGAAGGGCAAAAGTGAAATAAAAATTATTTTTTGCTTAAAAACTAGTAAATGAAGTGTAGTATTATGTAATGGTTTTGCCTCAACTTGCGTGCAAATCAATATTTGTGGTAATGAAAAAAAGAACGAAGTTGGTGCAAGATCTTGCCTTGAGTTGCGTGTTGATTGGTGGTGGATGAGGTTGAGATTGGGTCCAAATTGGTGCAAGTTTGGCTATGTATGACAACATAATTGGTCTGAAAGATTTTAGTATGTTATAGACAAAGTTAATATTTTAGGATTTTGGTGTGACCAAAACTAGTGTTATGGATGTTTTATGGAGTCGGACTATATTGTCTAAAGTTTAAGTCGATTCGGTAAAATACAGAATCCCAAACGAGCACTGGATGTCAAAATATGTCAAAATAAGGATATTTAGAAATTAATAAATAAAAATAAATTAACCTGCTGACAAGCAGCAGAGGCTTTATATATAAATATAAAAAAAATCAATCAAATGAAAGTTTCATTTTGTTCAATAGATAATGAAATGAAGTTTCGTTCTTAACCCTCTCAAAATGGTCATCCGCTCGTAGATCTCCATAAGACCAATTTCTCGTGTAGTTTCTCTTTGCAAAATAGTAGATCAATGTGAGAAGGTATGTTTGAGCTAATTTTTTGTGGTGCAAATAGAATTTTCATCTCGAGATTCGGTAAATTATCAATTTAGGGAATATTCCATAACTCAATTTCAATTCTCGTAATTTTTCAATGTCTTTCACACGATTTTGGTGGAAATTGGTAGGAATTGTTATGAATTGATGTTTAAGGTTGATTTGCACCAATTTGAGAGAATTTTCACTGACATGGATTAGGTTTTCAATGAATCAAGTTGATGTGATTCAGTTTAGAAGTGTATTTAAACAAGTATTTTTAGTGATACTTGATTTACATTGAAATTCTTGACGAATTTGATTATTGGTTTATAGACAATTTGACTCAATGGGGCGTGAAAATATTTTGAATGTGGTATTGAGCGATTTTCTTATGTTTGGTGTTGAGTTTTGACGATATAATTGAGAAAATACTAATTTGGAGAAGTTTTGTTAGTTAAAAATTAATAAAGTTTGCCTAATCAACATGCTATATTGGAAAATCCATAACTTCTCCACTTATGATCCGATTTGAGTGTTCTTAGAGTTTATAGAAAGTATGAAATGAACTAAACAAGTTCCTTTCCGATCAATATGAAAAATATTAAGGTTTTCAAGGTGAAAAAATTCTCATAAGTTAGCTAGTTGAAAGCTAGTTGAAGTTGTAATAAATAACTATTTTTAGAAATAGTTATCGAGCATAATTTGGCCAAGTTTTTGGGGTGTCATTATTTGATTCAACTTGAAGCTTGACCCTTATTATAATTGGGTATGTAGGGAAGCTATTAGAGCCAATTTCAAGGTGATCTGGTACTTTTAGAACCCCGAAGTTCCAGCTTAAATTTTGTTGGTTGTAAGTAAGTCCTACGGTGACTTTTACTATGAAAGTTTTATCTTTAAACTTGAATTTATGATTTAGTCGGCATGGCATTTCGCATTTTTGATTGGTCATGCATTCATGTCATAAAAATAACTTATTAAACCTTTATACGTGGGTGGGACTCATGGTGAGGCGCCTTATACAATGAAATCCCTGAGGAACTAAACCTTTATTCATAGTTGAGACTCACGACAAGGTGTTTAGCATCGAGAGTACCTGAGGGAGTAGAGTTGATTATGGGAGCATGCATTGAACTCTTTTTACTGTTCTAGCATAACTTTTCGAGGGACCAACCTAATTGTGAACTTCGAACTGAAATGAAGTGATTCACGTTGCCAAATATATTTTTTGATCTTTGGAAATGCAATTACTTGTCTCCATTTATTCAAACTAACATTTATAAGAGTACAAATTAATGTAGGAATTTATTTGCCTTACATCTTTGAGTTGTTTTTGATGATGTCTGGTATACGGTATAGAAGAAAGAGAAGAACATGCATAAAAATCAAATGGTGATTCTCTTTGAATTTGTTTTTCGTATTGTATACTATTTTTGTTAAGTATTGTGTTTATGGAACTTGGGAATAACAATAGGCCATAATATGGTAGAGAAACTATTATGAAAAGTTTATGAGACAGTTAGAGAGCATTCTAAGATAATTTATGGTTCATTTTGATGTAAATATGGGTTATAGAGTTGATATTAGTGTAAATGTGTTTTAAGTTTAATTGAGAATTTTGGACTTAATGCAAATTTGGTCTTTTCATTCAATTTGATATTATATTGTGAACTGCAAGAAGATGTGAGTCCTTTTTGGCTTTCTTCCCAAGGTGTTGTTTATCAAGTTTTGGATTTTTCGATTGTCCATATTATAGGTGTAACTCTGCTGAGATTTATGTAGAATTTGGATACTTATTTAAGTTATAAACTTAATCTTGATTGAGTTAATAGAAGATATTTCGAGGTATTTACTTAATTAAAATATTAGAGACTTAATTAGAGTAATTAGGTTAAGTTAGGGTTTCGCAATTTGAGCCCTGACATTTACCTAGCTGGAAAAACATACTTAGACTTGGAATCTTAAAAAAATAGAACAAGAAAAGAAAATGGAAAATGAAGAAATATATACACTTGAAATAAGGGCAAATATTCATGACGCGTATTAAATTTATTCATGAAGGAATGCAATGTTCTTCCAAAAAGAGAAATGGCAGCTGGATGTTTGGAAAAAGGTGAGGAAGGCAGTGTCGAGAAAAGAAAAATGAGAATTTGTGTTGTAATCCTACTTCCTTGTTCTTTAACATATTTGATTGTCTAAGTCATAGTTTTTCCAATGCTTTGAAATCCTTTATATCACTTTCTTTGTAGCCACACTCATGACCTTATTGCAACCTATTAAAGTCTTAAAACTCTCGATCCTTTAAGTTTGATGAAAGTAGAGAGTGGACTAAAATTAATGCATATGGAATCCCTCAGGAGTTGATGATTTAAACTCAAAATTCTTTATGGATCCAAATCTCTTTGTAAACTCTCTTTAACGGTTAAGGTTGGGATCTCGGGCTTGCGGGTGGGTTATGAAAGTGAGATCTTGTTAAGGGTGGTTGAAAGGCTAAGCACTCAAGTTCTTGATAAAACTTTAGGTTAAGTTATAATTGGTGTTAACTAAAACAGGACGATGCTACTTGTTAAATCTTCAGAGAATCATTTATGTATCGCATGTGTTTGAATTATCTTATACCTCGCAACTCCAAACGAGTAAATGTCTAAGTTTACGGGGTATTTGATAAGTCTGTAAAAGTGTTCCAATTGAGTATATATTTGATTTGTTTAGGGTGTCATTAGCCCCTTGTTCGTGGTGTTTATCCTTTGTTTTTTGCATTAATAAGCCTTGAGAAAGCAAATTGAAGCAAATGAGGAAAAATATCCAAAAACCAGTGAACCAAACCTAAAAGAAGGCTTAATGATTCCAGTGTCAGACCCTACCTAATTAGGGCATCTGGCTGGCCTAGATTACCTTAATCTCATGATAATCTAGTCACCCTTAATATCGCCATCAATAAGCAAACAATATCAAGGTCTCGTAATCATCAAATATAAGCTTTATTAACCTAATAGAATCCTAAAAATTAACTGAAACCTCAAAGTCTTAGATATATTAAATTATCCTCAAAAGTCGCTAAAATATTTTCTGCAGCACTTCTTTTGTTTCTAAGCCCACACCAAAAAATTAAACCTTTAAAAATCTTCAACAAAACATGCTCAGCTTGGTGGAAAAGCCAAATGACTCACGATATACCCGATAACAATATATATTGCATCAAAAGAATATATTTATTCATTCTAACCTAATTTAGGATATTTAAATCCTTAAATCAACATTACCTTAGCCACACAATTATCTAAATCTGTCTCACAACTGATATAACCATTCCAACGGAGATCTTAACCACCCACAAACCCAAAAACCCATTTATACAATATATTATATAGAAAAAATAGATAAATAAAGAGAATGAACTGAGCAAGTCACAGAAAATCTAACAACTTTCCATTTTCTTCGTTGCAGCTCGAACATGTCATCACCTAATTACAAAAATTTGATAATGTCAGATAAGAAAATCTCACTATCCAATACACCTGTAATACTCAAATGCATTGTATTCTAAGAACTTAAACAAACAATAATATCGCAAGGAAACACAAATATACAAATATTCAATCCATCATGTTTCTGCTAATAGACCAAAATCAAATGGCATCTTCCAAAAATGGTGGGTAAACATTAATAAAGATTCATGAGTTTGGGAGAAAGTCCCTCGGGAAGCCACGCCCTCGACTCTCTATGGAGTATAATCCTGGCCAACATCACAAATCCTCCTAAAATCTCCTTTGTGTCATTAATGATCTGTGACTCTAGCAGTAGAGCACAACAGTGTTCACCGTACCACACATTTAGCCAATGAACACAATGGGACCCTCAAGAGCATCCTTCCTCTTCTGTCCGTGAATGCATGATCAATAAATATGCAGTGATAAATTAGTGCATGCAATTATATTCAAAAAATACTCATACAATGCAAAAGTTATCATGGGATTTATTTACTAATAGACAACTTTGAGCTTAATTTTTGGGCTTTCCGAAACGTCAAATCACTTTCAAAGTGGCTATAATATCTTCATTACTTACCTAATTATATTCGAGGTCAAGATTCAAATGAAACCAAATGATTAAACCCCACAAAAAATGGCTAAATCATCCTCGATAATTATTTCCAAAAATAATTATTTATAACTTACATAAGACAAGCTTTCAACTAGGTAACTTGGGGCAACTTTTTAACCTTGAAAACCTAAATATTTGCCATGATAACAGAAAATGGAACATGTGGAGCTCTCTTCATAAGTTCCATAGACTATAAGAACACTTAAATCTGATTACAAATGGAGAAATTATGAATTTTCTAAAATGGCCTATTGATAAGGCGAGCTTTTTTTTATTTTGAACTAATGAACCTCTCCAAATTAATGCTTTTAATATTAAATCCTTAAAACTTGACACCAATCACCAAGAAATCACATGAAATTGAATTAAAAATATTTTCGCGACGCATCGAGTCAATTTGGAAAAAAAAAACTAGTTATCCAATTCATTTAGAAACCAATGTTAATCTTTTTTATTTATAAAGCATCTTCAAAAATAGTTATCAATAGAATTGCATCAATTTAATTGACTAAAACCCTAACCCACATTAGTGGGATTTATTCCAAGTTTATGCAAATCAATCAAATATACCAATTAACAACAATCCCTACCAATTTCTATTAAAACCCTACGAAAGAAATCAAAAATTCGTAAGCATTCAAATTGAATTGAGGAAAATGCACTGAATTAAGAATTTACCAAATTATAGGACAAATACCTTGTTTCCACTGCAAAAAAAACTCGCTCAAACCGAGCGTTTCGCGACGCTCTACAATTTCACAAAGAGAAAATGGATGAAAATAAGACGTAGGGAGATTCGGGTGCGAAAGTGTCCGCGACAAAGTTTAGGAAACTGAAATAGAATTGTTCTCTATTCAACGATTGATTTTTTTTTTTTCTTTTCTTTTTATATATTTATATAGAAATACTCAACTGCTTCTTAGTAGCTTAATTTTGTTTTATTTATTATTTCCTAAAATCCCTAATTTGACATGCTTTGACTTTTGTGCTCGTTTTCGATTCATTTTCACCAAATCAAGTCAACTTCTCAACAAAATAGTCTAATTCCATTAAACTTCCATAACACTAATTTTGGTCAGACCAAAACCTTAAAGTTCTTAAGTTTATGACATACTAAAATCTTTTGGACTAATCCTCTTGCCATACTTAAACAAACTTGCACTAATTTACACCCAATCTCAACCTCGACCACCGTCAACTAATGCAAAACTCGAAATATGGTCTTGCACCAACTTCGTTCTCATTTCACACTACCTCCGATCTCGAATTTCACGCAAACTAAAGGAAAAATCCCCACATTGGTTCATTAGGTCCATTTAAACTCACTTTTCCACATTTAAACTTAATCACATTTAATTTCTCACAAAATTTGAAACTAAAGTTCGAGTTAGGATTTTAATTATCTTGGAACTCATTTCGACATGTATCTCGAGATAAAACCCCATGAATTTTGAATTTACCAAATTAAACTTGAATTTTATAAAATAACATAATTTATACTACACAACACTATGCACACATAGCCTAATAATAAAAATACCTATAAATTTCAATTTCATCGATTGTTAGCTCCCGACTCGCGGCCTAAACCATACTTAGGCTATTTTGATCCCTGATTAGCCCTAATTACCGATTTAAAAACTTTAGGATTTGACAATCCTCCTAACTAATAAAACTTTCGTCTTTGAAATTAGAACTGAAACCAAATTTACCTAGACTAAATGAGATCCGAAAAATGCTCTATGATATATGCCTTTCATATCCATGCTAACTTGAATCACCATGAAATTCCTACTTAACCATGATAAATGGAATTTTTTTATTTCAAAGCTTTTGGACATTCATATCCACAATAAATGTAGGTCGCTTTTCAGAGGAAACATCGCCTTGTAAATCAAGCTGATTCCATTCTATTATATGATGTGAATCAAGTTCATTCTTCTTGAGCCTATAGACATGAAATACGTCAAAAACTTATACTGATGGAGGCAGTAATAAATTATTCTATAAGGAACCTTCCCAATCTGTTTGATGATCTCAAAATGTCATATATATATATATATATCTGAGAGAGATCTTTAATTTCAGTCTAAATCTATTATGACCTTTGCGAGGGGAGACTTTCAAATAAAACCATTCTTTTTCATTATGTACAATGACCCGATAATAGAGATCATGATAAATTTATGCCTTTCCTGAGCCCTTTTTATTCTTAAACGAATCTACTCAACAACTACAATGTAATCTCATACTATCTGTAGCCTAAACTCTATTAAATCCTCCAGTTCACCTTGATACTCAATCGATAAGGGTTATTGTAAGAGAACTCACACAACGAAATGTATTCTTCCCATGAACCTCCAAATTCCAGTACATAAGCCTTGCACTTTTCTTCCTAAACCTGGATCAATCTTTTTGTCTGACCGTCCGCTTGTGGATGAAATGCAATACCCAAATGTAACTGAGTGTCTAACTGTTCCTGTATGGTTTGCTATAACCCCAATGTGTACCAATCATCTCAATTAGGAACTACCGTCAATAGCATTTCGTGCAAGAGAACAAACTCCAACTCACATGACAAGCTCGACTGTGTACAGGTATATGAAAGTTACATAGGAAGAGAATAAGCAAACTTCTTCAGTCTATCAACAATAACATATAAAATAATGTTTCTTTCGTGAAGTAGATAGGTGAGAAACAAAATCCATCACAATAGTTTGTATTAGTGTGGTGGGTTTATGTCTGGCGATTTAAGGTTTTATTTTAAAAACTCTAAATTGTGCCCTACAATTTGGGTTTACGATAAATCGTTGTAATCGCTACTCAAATCAGTAGGGATGAGGCTTGGTTCCTTACTGATCTAGCTAGCAATTTATGTTATAATGCTGACTTATCACTAATTTCTCAAACTCAAATTTCACTTAAATTTTAGGTTAGTGTCACTAATTTTTTTTTTTTTTTTGCGATTCATAGTGTAATTTCAAATTGCTTGGTAATCACTGTGCTTAATTGACTATTTTTTCAAATTGTTTTACAATAAACATATGTATCATTCATAAAAACTAATATAAGGTACAATTGATTGGAAATGTAAAAGTTTGATTACGATATGTAACTAGCTAAGTTTTTTATTTATTAATCGAATAAATAAATAAACAAGTAAATAATGTAAAATTTAATAAAATCCATGGAAACAAAAACAACTCGATCATCCCCTCTTATTCAAGCTACTCTGCAGCTTGAGTTCCAAAAATAATTCCATAAGAGAGCCAAAAGGAGAGAATAAAAGAAAACTATATTAATGCTAGAATTCCTATGAAAATTAAATCATAAATAAACACAGAATACGATCTTCCTCCCATAGAGTGCGGTTGTTTATTGTCTTTGGCTGACTTATAGGGGAGTCCATCTTCGTGGTGTTTAAGTGAATCAATCTTAACTTCAAGTGATTCATTTTGACAACCCCAATTCCCACAACAAGGGACGCCCACCCTATACCATCACTAAACCCCTCGAGATGACCCAACAGGGTCGCCCACCCTAAACCATCACTAAACTCCTCGAGATGACCCAGCAAGTCTGGCCATGATCTAGTAAGCCTTAACCTAAGGAAAAACATCAAGAAGATCAAAAAATAGACTACTAAGACATATAATAGGTGCGAGATAAAAGTCCACTAAGTCTATTAGGTGTAGAAATAAATAGAATGTGTTACAAAACATAAACAACTAGGCTATAAGTTTCACAAAGTCTACCCATGATAAATCTCCTATTTATTACATAATTGTCTCAAATCCGAATAAATATAAATAACAACCTTGCAAACGAGAAAAGAGCTTCTACGCTATGATTTTGCTCTTTCCTCTGTCCTAAGCAGCAGTTGAGATACCTGGAGAGGAGAAAAGTAGTGGCTTAAGCAATATTTCAACTAGCTCTGTAAATCAGAAGCCTGTTTCACCGTCGATCATCCAAGAAATGCCTAATGCAAAATAACTAGCATGAACAAAGTTATTGACCAATCCTACTATCATTTCGGGCATAAAAGGATAATATAACAAGCATAATATAAAATGTAGGATTCGACAAAACAAAGCTTGAACAAGATTGTTAACAACATAACAATGATAACATGAATCCTATTGGGTCAATGAAGTGGAAACCAAATATAAAGTGTGTAACTTGACAACCAACTAGCTTCGAGGTATCAAATGTGATCATGCCTCACAAAATGGTATCTAAGCATCATTATGATCATGCCTAACATAGATCGTCCATCAAAGGAATCATTTAATAGCGGAAGGAGATCACCAATGGCCACCGGGTCTCCGGTCTGAGGTACCATTAAAAATTATTTAATCCAAGTATATCAGTTCCACATGCATTCATAAATAAAGAGTTCAAAAGGGCATGATAAAGCCAAACGACAAGATATATTTAATTTGATTTTTGGCAAGATATCAACCATTCACTACCGTGAATCTTAGCATAACTAATAGCATGACATGATTGAAGATAAAGCAAACTCCACCTACTCGAAGCACTGTTATCCTTATCCTATCCAAAGGCTTTTGAGGCAAGTTACCACTACCAGATCATTATCCCGGTGATATATCTCGATAAGACTGGGTAATTTTAGGAAAACAGAACATCGCTTAAATTCTTGAAAATGTCCAACGCCCTCCCAGTGCCATGGACTTATCCACAAGGCTGTATGGAAAAATTACTGGCTTCGATTAAAAAAAAACCCCAAATTGATTCCAACAATTTGCCAATGTCATACGTTACATGCCACAGTGCTGGGAAATCGCTGGATCGACTACTCCGAATGCCTGGGTAGAGCTGAGGCCAATGTCATTCCGTTTGTGCACGAGGCCCTAAGCACGATTTCAAAAATACAATTACTAAATTTCCCAACAACTCATGCCGAACCTCAAGGGTCCAAGTCCGATCAAAACAACATTAAACCACAAGATCGTCCTCATACCATCAAAGAATGCATCTAAACCACAAATTCATCATTAAAACATAGATTTTGCAATAACTTTTGAATAACCTAAAAAATATGATATAGAGATTACCCAAATAACAAATCATAGCGTAAGGGTTCATCTTACATTTTAAAACTCCAAGAAAAACTATGATTTCATTCTAAAATCGAATATGCGAATCAAATTGAGAAATTAGAAAAGATGAGACAAGTTAATTTACCTTGCTTTGTAAGAACTTGATGTAAGTTCCCTTTCTTCCACCAAATCTAGCAAGCACGTGTTCTTAGGTTCTCTCCTCAATTTCTTTACATAGTTATTTCAACAAAAAGTGGCTCGACGCCTTAATTGTGGTTTAACTACTTAGTTAATGAGATTAAGGTTTGGTTGACCGAATCGAAACCCACATCTCAACTTGATGCATTTAAGTACTAGGATGATGCCAGAGTCCACATTAAGTCCATGCTTTCTTCTATTTTACATAAATACCCTTATGTGTATTTATTTACCAAAATTGCTCTTTTTCTTTGTTTAATTTATTTTACAAGTCCTTTAGGCCTTTTCATATTTATTTAGGCTTATATTCCCACCAAAGTCAACTAAATAGTACATAGTACACATATTATTCACACTATTACATGCATAACACGTATATCTACCAAATTATCCTTGATAAAGGGACAACTTATCCTAATCGACATGTGGGGCACTACGTTCTGTCAGGACCCGTCTCACTAAGCCCTAACTTATCCCTAATCCCCCTGATTAGGCACCTAATCCATTTAATTAACTATGTCCTCAACTTAGTTTTCATTTCCATCCTTAAAGTGCTCCAAAACTAAATTCATATCCTCATTCAAACTCAATTCATGGTTTGTTTTATTGGAGCAAATATTCATATTTTGTAAAAAAATTGGCAACACCTCCACTAAAAGTGGCATGCCAAAAAATTCATCTAATAGACAACATAATGGGGAGAAGCCTAAAAAGACTCACAACTCCCCGCAATTCATAATATATATTAATTTAAAACATTTAAACCAATGTAAGATCTCCAATACATTATTTACAGCATGACAATAAAAAAAATAAATCAAAACCTCTCAATTTGCTTCCAACTAATTTATGAGACTTTTATAACTTATTTGAGAGTATTTCAAGACCTACGCTCGCCTCGAAACCCAAAACAATATATATATATATATATATATAATGATTACAACAAGAAAATTAACAATTGAAAACATTCACCAAAGTCTTCGAGTCTCGTTCATTCTGATATGTTATCACAAAAAACTTGACATCGTAAAAAACAACTCAAAGATGTCAGAAAAGTAAACTCCTACACTGCTCTGTACTCCTGCAAATGTAAGTCTGAATACATGGAGACATGTAATTGCATTTCCAAAATAACAAGAAATTTATATAACAACGTGAAACCCTTTCATTACTATTTAAGGTTCACAAACAGGTTGGTCAACCTAAGAATGAACCTAAAACAGTAATGAAAGTACAATGCATGCTACCCTAGAGTCGACATTACCCACCTTAGATGCATGCAGTACGTCTAGTTTGGAGGGGAGCACCTCAAACTCTTACGACCCATAGCATGGGCAACTGTATCCGGATGTCATGTATGCATGACCAATAATGATGCAAAATGCAATGCAGACTAATCACAAATGCAGGTACAAAGATAATTCCATAAATAATAAAGACCAGTGTAGAGTTTACTTACAATCCAACCAACTCAAAGTTGGTTTTGAAGCCTCACACAATATTTTCTCGGCTTTCACGTATTTCAACAAGTCCTATTAAGTCATAAATTCATATTTTAAGAGTTATTACGGAGTTAAAATCACTTTTCAATTCACAATAGAGTTCAAACTATTTTAACAACTCTAAATAGGTTTTAATCCACTTATTGGACTCCAAAATAAATAGCAACTTATTTACTTACTCCAATTAGGGTCTTAATCACCTATTTAGTTTTCCAATAATCTACAACTCGCCCAAGCATTCCAAATCTGGGTTTTATAGCTTAATTATCAAATCATAAGCTTTGCTTATTCCGAACTTGATTAAAAACCTCAACAAATCTGCATTTGCGAGTGTAAGTATTCCTTGTTTTCAAACCTTTCACTTATCTCTAAAGTTGCTACGTTGTAACAATTCCATTTGGAAAGTTTTGAACCATACTATCATGCCATGTTATACCTTGTTTTTCATTGATCAAACAAACTCCAATGGCCACAATCTTTGTTGATCATCAAAGTAGGTTATACTAAGATTCAAATGAACCTATTCACAAGTCAATCAATCCACCAATATGCCTACTCAAAACAGTAAAATTAACAGTGCAGTCCTAACTTTTTGGCCTCCTTTTCGGCCTTCAAAACGCTACTAAAAATCTCGATCAAAAACCTTGAATTAATTGCCCAAATCATTAATCAAACATCGCATAAAAACAAGACTGCATAATTTCAAACATATGAACTGGCTTTTCTAAACCTTCCCAAATCCCTTAAAAACTTTTCCAAAGTTCCAAATAGCAATGAACATATTAAAATTGATATACAAACATTGATTTCCCCATATTAGTTCACAAACTATGACAATAATAAAACTGCAAAAATCCAAACTTAATTTTAAAACATGCTTCATACCAAAATTGATCAAAAATGGTTCTAAAGCACCGCAACTCGATTCAAATCATCAATAAACCTCGATGAAACTTCATGGAATCCTAAAACAGTAAAAATAGGACCTATGAACATCAAAATCTATCTAAGACCTAGTAATTTCCACAATTTATAGCCATCCAATCATCAATTCAACAATAACCACTTAAGAATAGTGCCTCCGTTCTTCTTTCCCAAACTGAATCTCAGGTAATAAATAACAAAACACAACCACACAATGTCATCTACTTCCCAACCGATACGACAACTTACTCAACATTTCTCAAATCAACAAAACTAATTGAAAAATCAACAATTAGCTGAACAAGTGTAAATTTCTCACAATAACAACAACATCCTCTTCGTTTCCATCAATTCTCAACCCAAGCAGCAGCAACAACAACAACAACAACAACAACGATACCAACAACCAAGCATACAACAACACTAAGAAACTCGAAACAAATTCGATAATTAGAAATTCCTACCTCCCTCACTAATTTGGTTATCCGACCCTCATCCACCGAATCTACCGAACTCGACATCGAGAGGGGAAGAAAGAGGAGGCGTGACTGTGAGAGGGAGAACGAGCAGAGAAGTCGAGAGGGAGGAAGAGCAAACTCTAGAAAATAAAGAGAAGAAGAGAGGGACACGGGCTGCGAGTTGAGAGTGATCGTTAAGAGTGTGAGGCAGAGAGTGAGTTGCGTCAAGGAAGAAGAAAGAACGAAGGGAGGGTTTTGATTGAAATCCATTTTCGATTTTCACTGATTCATTCATTTATTTTTGTCGAATGACCAAAATACCCCTCATTATCATATTCTAAATAAGGCAACTGCCCGGGGGTTTTCCAAAACTAGGCTATATTTACAATTTAATTCACAAAATAGGGAATTTTTTTTTTTATTACGGGAGTAGGCAATAACGGGTGTAGGGTGATTTGGTTGGATGTGACGTGGCGTCCACGTGGCTTGGGTTTGTACAGATAGCGCCTTTTGAAAAGGCGCTATCTGTACATGTGGCAGACACGTGGACGACGCGTCACCTCCAACTCACATTTAACTGATAACGCCTTTTGAAAAGGCGTTATCAGTTAAATGTGTATTTGAGGAGGCGTTGACGTGGCGTCCGCGTGGCATACCAACTAGACTTAATTAAACTGGGCTTAACAAACTGTCCGCAACCGCCATGTCAATGCCACGTCACCGCCCCGTCACTGCCACGTCACCAAATGGACTTAATAAATTGTCCGCCACCGCCGCTTGCCGTCACCGCGAGCTGCTGGACCGCGTCGTCCTCGGCCGCTCCGTCCGTCGCCACTACCCGTCGTCGTCGTAGTCGAGCGATATCGACAATTACAAACAAATTTGAATATGCATATGATGAGTTTATATTTGTATAAAAATGAAACCAATTATGAATAGGCATATATATGCATTGGTTTCAACCTTCAACTCTCTTTTCTAAACTAACTAACATTAACTAACCTAACCAATGAACCTAATAAGTAATTAACTAACTAACTAACTAAACTAAACTAAACTAAACTAGCAAACCTTAACTAATCAAACCAAACTGAACTAAACTAAATAACTAACTAACTCGAACTAACTAAATAACTAATTAACTAACTTAACTTAACTAACTAACTAACTAACTAACTAACCAAAGTAAACTAAGCTAACCAATATTAACTAACCTAACCAAACTAAACTTATTAACAAACTAAACTAACTAACCTTAACTAACTAACCTTAACTAAGCAAACTAAACTAATCTAACTAACCTTAACTAACCGAACCAAACTAAACTAACTAACTAACTAACTAACTAACTAACTAACTAACTAACTAACTAACTAACTAACTAACTAACTAACTAACTAACTAACTAACTAACTAAACTAAACTAAACTAAGTAACCTTAAGTAATCTAACCTAACCAAACTAAACTAAGTAAATAACTAAACTAAACTAAACTAACTAACCTAACTAAAGTAACCAAACCAAACTAAAATAAATAACTAACCTTAACCAAAGTAAACTAAGTAACCTTAACTAACATAACCAAACTAAAGTAACTAACAAACTAAAGTAAGTAACCTTAACTAACTAAACTAACTAACTAACAAAGTAAGTAACTAACTAACTAACTAAAATAAACTAAACTAAGTGACCAAAACTAATCTAACAAAACCAAACTAAACTAAGTAACTAACTAACCTCAACTAAACTAACTAACTAACTAACCAACATAACGAAACTAAACAAACTAACAAACTAAACTAACTTACCTTAACTAACCAAACCACCTAACAACACAAACTAAGTAAACTAAAATAACTAACTTAACTAGCTTAATTGCAAACTAAACATACTAACTAAATGGAACTAACCAAACTAAACTAACTAACATGAACTAACCTAACTAACCTTAACTAACCTTAACTAACATAACCACCTAAACAATACATACTTAGTAAAGTAAAATAACTAACTTAACTAACTAAACAAACAACCAAAAAATGATCCACGTTAACCACCAAACGAAACTAAACAAACATAACCTCAACACCTAAACTAAACTACATTAAGTAACTAACCTAATTAATCTAACCAAACTAAACTAATATAACCTAACCACCGACACCTAACTAACTAAGCTAACCACTTAAGTTAAATTATACATATAACCTAAACTAACTTAACAAACTAAACTAACTATTGAACAGTAATCAAATCTACGACATTGTAATAATATGGAAAACATGAGAAACAAGATTATTCAATGAGAAGGTTGAATACACGTACTTCAGGAACCCAAAATATAAGTTATTTACATATCACCATGACATCAAGTAAACTAATCATGCAGGTCTATTTCGGCGGTTCCGTTGACGTTGTTCCTCGGTGAAGCAAACCGACGTACTCTTTGTCTAGTTGGACGATGCGTTTGTACATCCGGTTGAGGTTGTTGAGGTAGCTGGTCTCGCGATGAATCAAGTCGAGTAGATTGATGCGTTTCCTCTGGTTCTTGACTCGACTCACCTCTGCTACTGATGCTACCAAAAATAGGAGGTGGAACCATCCCGAAATACCGACTTCCTGCATGGGGTTGGGGGAATGGAAGATGAGGCTGCGGCATGGTCAACAAGTTCATGAATGAAGGGTCTCCACTATACGCCATATTGTAATTATACGGAGTAGGAGTATATGGACTAGGCATGTATGGAGGCAGTGATGGATACGTTTGATGATGAGGCATTCCATGGTCCACATATGAAGACGAAGCCCAGGTGCGTAAGGATCAAAATGGTAAGGAGGAAGATTCACGCTCGGCGGCCTGGGTACAAACATTTGAGGTTCTGGTTGGGGTTTGGAAGATACAGGAATGTACCCATGAGAAGAATGACTACTCTCGCCAACATTCTCTCTTCTACTCACTCTCGAACGAGATGAACGTGCTGGAGGAGAAGCTCTACTACTCTCTGCAGCAATCTCAATCTGAGTAGATGGACGTGGCGGACGAGGACGTCTGGTGCGTTCCCGCACAGTCTCTGGTCGTGTTCGTCTTCTTCTCGCCTCTATGTTTGGTTCGCCCTGATCGTCTTCTTCATCTTCTTGTTCATTATCCTCATCTATGTCTTGTTGGACGTCAATTCCGTCATGCGAAAGATTAGACCTTTGTCTTTCATCTTCGTCCAAAATTTTAATCCCTTCATCAAGGGCAGCAAGACCTCGCTCGTACCCATCCTCAATAAACACACGCCTAAGTCGATGCACCAAGTTACGCTGATATACAAAAAATAAGAGCTCAAATCACTCAATATAAAAATATTAACTGTTCGAGGAAAAGTAAGAGTTAGAAGATTACCGAGTAGTCACGTAACGCCCCGTAGTGTCCTATGAATCTCCTAGTGACCGATCGATACCACGTCATGTAGTCTTGATGGTCATGCCCTTCATTCAGTGACGCCGTCGCAATGGTGTCCCCACGATTTTCCCACATGTTTATGTAGCTTACGTGAAAAGTAACCCAATTTTCATGATGATGTCCACGCAATTCGACACGGTGCAGTTGGGCGTCGTAAGCACAGTTAGGTGGCACTACTTGTACCATGCCGAATTGTCTCATGACCCTTTCTGGTCGATGCCACTCCACAATGTGGAAACAAATAAGGGGACACGTCGAGAGCAAACTGCCTTGACCATTTGTAAAGTACTCGGGAAGAGACCCCATGAGTTCATTATATGGTTGCCACACCACATCATCCTCATGCCTCTGAGAGTCGAGTGCATCACGGTATGCCGATACGACGTGTGTCGCATTTTGTGAAACCGAAAATGCATCGAGCCATCTGTGTAGGAAACAATAAGTTGTGATAAATGAACATGGACAAGAATTATTTGCAAAGTAATGAAAAATCGACTTTAATACCTATGTCCGAGTGGAACGTCCATAAGCATATTTTGGCCATCCACCGTTCGCTGTTGAGCTCTAGATACACGCAGACGCTGCGGTGCTATGAATGGAAATTTGTCCCATGCCCACAGTTGTACAAGAATGGAGGCGCCAGCAACCTCATGTGCCCCTGCGCGAGATCCGCGACACAACTCCTTGTACAAATAAGCCAAACATGCACTCCCCCAACTATATTGGCCTGCTACTCGGAAATCCTCCAGCAAAGGTAGGAACATCAAATGTACGAATCGATTGGACTTGTCGGCGAAAAGACAACCACCGATGAGTTGCAGTATGTACGATCGAACGTAACGTTGGACCGACTCCTCATCGCTTTCATCATCTATTGCTAGAACGTTACGCTCAAGCTAATCGACCTTAAGTTTACAACCTACGATGTCATCTCCACCAGGAGTTCGTCCAAGTAGCCTCTCGCAGACATCAGCATAGTCTACGTCTGTCGTTCCCGTCACAGGCATACCTTCAATAGGTAATCCAATCTGCACCTGCACGTCATGGAGTGTAATTGTGCACTCCCCACAATGCATGTGAAATGTATGCGTCTTAGGGCGCCATCTCTCTACAAACCCAGTAATCAAAGCCCAATCAAGGCTGAAAAATGCAACCAGGGATATCCCATAGAATCCACTGGAACGAAGATATGGGATCATCCTAGAATGATACTACATCGTTCGATCGACGACCCCACGTCTTCGACGTACGCGCATTGTTTCGTAAACCTTGGAATTGATAATGTATTAATGTATGTTTTTGATACAATATTGCTGTAAATATGACGCATTCATGTAAATTGGCCTTACCTCGCCCCTCCAGGTTCGCGTCGATCTGTGAGTAGATTGGAGTTGCAATAGTGATGGATCTGAAGGACCTGGATCCATTGCAGTACAACTATATAGTAGGTTAGAAAAAGAAAATGAGTATTGTACGAAACCTAACGATAAGTATTTACTAAGTTTTCACACAAAAACACACGACGAAAATTTTCAAACTCAACATCTGTACGACCCCAAGTTGTTTCACACATTATACAAAATCGACTAGAGGTTCTCATTTGATGGTTGAGGTCTCCTTGGATAATTTTTTTTGTTGTGTCCCTCTAAACGACAAATGCCACACCGGTTCTTCCTGGTAGGGACTCATTCACGGTCTCTATTTGGACATGTTCTTCTTCTATGTCCTTCTTGATGACATATCCCACATCGCAAAGGTCTTTGGACATTAGGCAGATCCATCTCGGTAGGTCTTCGCGATCTCTTAGGTCTCCCTCGGCCACGTCTGCATCTTGGGTCGGGTATGATCTTCGTCCCAAAAGTCGGCCAATACTTCTCATCTGGGATGGCCTTGAAAGCATACGAGTAGCATTGTGCGTACACATCCATCCTGTAGAATGGCTCGATGAACTGCGCGTAGCTCACTCGAACTAACGCACATGCTGCTAACATGTGTGAGCAGGGGAAACCAAACGACTGCCATTTATTACAAGTGCAGACTCGGTCCTTCAAGATGACGACTTGTGTGTTGTTGCCCTTATGCATGCGGTCTCCGTGTCTTCCCGTCAGGACTTCGAACTCACCAATATCTCGATTGATCAACGTGACGTGATGCCTCCTTGCGGCTTTCTCATATTTCGTCAATGCCTTCATTAAATATTCCGTGTACGGTAGTCCCCTTGAGATTGCCTCATTGATTTCCTGGTTGTGTTGATCGCGGTACGCCACCAATCCGTAGTATATCATCTGAGTTAACGCCGTAATTGGCAAGAATCGAGCTCCCTTCAAGACACTGTTAAAACACTCTGCAATTGTCGATGACACTTTAATAAGTAATAGTGGTTCGACGAATATTTATTGTATTTTAGTGTGAAAAATAAATTGTACTTTGTACTTACCAACACCATTAGAATTCATCCATCCGTACCGCATGCCTCTGTCGTGCGCTCGCGTCCAAAGTTCTTTAGGGATGGCATTGATATATTGCAGGCATTGAGGCGTTCGTGAAGATAACTATGTGAAACACTCCATGCACGCAATAAATTTTCGGTCTTGATATTGAACAGCTGCTCGACCAAGCAGTACTTTCAAGGGTTCATTTTTGAAGTGTGTACCGAAATTACTAAGCAAGTGTCGCAAGCAATAACGGTGGTACCCTTGAGGGGGACAAAATCCGTTGATTGGGGTGTTGACCGCCTCCGAAATGCCAGGGTGACGATCAGATATAACGCAAATCCCTTCTCTATCTGTCACGTGTTTGCGCAACATCCGCAAAAACCACCCCCACGAATCAGTTGATTCGGTTTCTGCCACGACAATTGCAACTGGTAATATGTGTCCATTTGTATCAACGGATATCGCAATCATGAGCTTCCCACTATATTTGCCATATAGGAATGTCGCGTCAATCTGAAGCAGAGGCCTGCAAAACTTGAAAGCATTTATTGAAGCTTCAAATGCAAAAAACACACGACGAAATTAAGGAGACGCGGTTCTAATTTCATCAGGATGCCATTGTTTGTGTGACCACTCGATTCTTGTCCCCGGACTCTTACTCCTCACAGCCGCCAACCATCTTGGTAATTAAGCGTACGACTCATCCCAATCTCCAAACGCCCATGCAATTGCTTTCCTCTTGGCATCCCAAATTCGCTTGTAGCTGACATCGTGACCGTATTTATTCTTAATTATATCTAATAATGCTTTGATCGTAATACCGTGATAGGCCTTAACGACGTTTTGGATCTCTCGCGCAATCATGTTGGCGTCAAGTTGGGCATGACCGCGTTGTATGTTGGGATTAATACACGTGTGCGGTACGTCTAACTGTGTTATCTCCCATAATTGTGTTTTCTTTCGGAAACATGCACGAAGACGCCACATGCACCCGTGTTGTGGAAACTTGCACTTAATCGCCCACGTAGTTGTAGACGATTCCATCACATGGTATTGACAATGTTTATCAACATGCCACACTTTAACCGCATGTTGTAAGTCATTTTTATTGTCAAAAACTCAGACCTATCTCCAAATCGAAGTTAGACGTGCCCCCCCAAGTTTGTTTACGGGAATGTTGGGTCGCAGTTGAATTAGCCACCTCCCAATCGATTTCGTTATATCCTGGTATTGGTTGGTGAAGTTCATCGTCACTAGCTTCCTCCAACAAAATCTCTTGATCGATAGCAAATTGCTCATCATCATCGACATTGTCCGCACCCGGAGGATCATATCTTGGATCATACGTGCAAACGTTAACGTTATCCCAAACGACAACTGATGGAGCTTCTTCGACGTTTTGCGTTTCCTCAGTAGTGTCGATATTTTCGTCGTCGTTATCGTCATCGTCATCGTCAGTATATGCATTATTCTCTTCATGTAATGGATCTACGAACCCCTGTTGCACGACCTCAGCCTGTGGGGATTGCATACGCAGCCTTTCCATCATTAAGGCTGCGTCTGGCGTGCTGCTACGTTCGTCCAGAACTAGCGAATGAATTGTGCGATTTTGAATTGAGTCGACTGACTCAAATGTTAAATATATATCAACCGTTGCAGTTTTTGGTAAAGTGTCCACCGTCTCCCACATCAAGTCAAAGTGTGTCGCATCATTCAACAAGACAGGAACGAAATAATGTGAGCCTCCGGGGATGACTATCATGTGGCGATACGTCATATGAACTATATTATCCGTTGATGAGATACGGAACGCGTTACAAATGTCATGAATCATTTCACGCCCACTCGACCCAAACTTAACCCACAACACTACTGATGGCGATGAGTTGTACGCGATGCCATTGACCCCATTAACAATGGAGCCGTGCGCATAGAATAGAAAAGGGATGTTTCTTTGTGACACGACCTACAGAGGTTTGGAAACTTGGATGTAAAAATGTTACAGACAAATGCACAAATTTCGTTAGGGAAATCTTTGACAATCATGTGGTTATATAGCGCAATTGAACTTTCTGATGTAGAAGATCGCAATAATAGCGCAACTACAGAGCATACTCATTCTTTCGCACTAACATTTTTCGTGTAATAACGTTCAATAAATAAACATATGAACCGTTGTTCATAAACAATATATGAATGTCCCTATATATGATGCAAACCAAAACCTAACCCAAATAAATTTATATGAAAATACTAAATTAATGAACTTACTTGTTTCCTCTGGTTTTCCGCCGCAACGTAATATTCCTGCAATAACCTTGTATTTTCATTATTTTAGAACACAAAAATTGTAATAACGTAATATTCTGATTTGTGAATTACTAAACTATAACTACATAATGCTAACAAACATAAAAAGCGAAAGTGGAAACTGGTATGCGAAACTGGTTTATTGCTAAGCTCAACTGAAATGCTTAACTAAGAAAATTATAAAACTATTAATTACATAGCTAAGCAAATTAAATAACCTAACCTAAACAAAACAAAACAAAGCAAAACAAAACTAACGTAGTAAACTAAACATACTAACTAAACAAAGCAATCTTAAATAACTAATCAAACTAAACAAAACAATCCTAAATAACTAAACAAACTACCTAAACAAACTTACATAACTAAACAACCTACCTAAACAAACTTAACCATCTTAATAAACTAAACAAATTACTTTAACTAAATTAACTAACCCAAATACCAAATATAAACTAACTTTCTCAGCAAATGATATTCTGATTTGTGAATTAATGAACTATAACTCCAATAATGCTAACAAACATAAAAAGTGAAAGTGGAAACTGGTACGCTGGCGGTTTATTGCTAAGCTCAACCGAAATGCTTAACTAAGAAAATTATAAAACTATTAATTACATAGCTAAGAAAATTAAATAACCTAACCTAAACAAAACAAAACAAAGCAAAACAAAACTAACGTAGTAAACTAAACATACTAACTAAACAAAACAATCTTAAATAACTAAACAAACTAAACAAAACAATCCTAAATAACTAAACAAACTACCTAAACAAACTTACATAACTAAACAACCTACCTAAACAAACTTAACCGTCTTAATAAACTAAACAAATTACTTTAACTAAATTAACTAACCTAAATACCAAATATAAACTAACTTTCTCAAAAATGATATTCTGATTTGTAAATTAATGAACTATAACTCCAATAATGCTAACAAACATAAAAAGTGAAAGTGGAAATGGGTACGTGAAACTGGTATATTGTTAAGTTCAACTGAAATGCTTAACTAAGAAAATTATAAAACTATTAATTACATAACTAAGCAAATTAAATAACCTAACTTAAACAAACCTAAACAAAACAAAACTAACGTAGTAAACTAAACAAACTAACTAAACAAAACAATCTTAAATAACTAAACAAACTAAACAAAAAAATCCTAAATAACTAAACAAACTACCTCAAAACAAACTTACATAACTAAACAAACTTAACCGTCTTAATAAACTAAACAAATTACTTTAACTAAATTAACTAACCTAAATACCAAATATAAACTAAGTTGATTGACTTAACTCACTCAACACACTAACTAAACTAAACTAACCAAACTAAATTATCGAACCTTAACTAAGCTAAATACCTAAACTAAACATCTAACATAAACTAACTAACCAACCTTAAACAAACGTAATTAACTAAACATACCTCCTCCTTCGGTAAATTAACTAAAATACCTAACTAAAAAACTTAATTAACTAAACTTAATTCACTAAACTTAACTAACTAAATGTAATTAACTGTACCAACTTAACTAAACTTAATTAAGTACACTAAGTTAAACAAACATAATTACGTAAACAACCATGTACCCACTCCACAATGAAAACTAACTTAATCAAACTTAATTAACTAACAAACGTCAACTAACTTAAACAAACTTATTAAACAAACTAAACTAACATAAACATACTTAATTAACTAAACTCACTTAAACAAACTAAAATACTAACTTAATAAAACGAACTTAATCAAACTAATCAGTAACAAAACTTATTAAACAAACTAAACTAACGTAAACATAGTGTAATTAACTAAACTCACTTAAACAAACTAAAATTAACTTAATCAAACTAACTTAAACAATCTTATTTAACTAACTAAACTAACTTAACTATATACACAAACCTCCTCCTTCTCCTACCTCCACTTCGCTGCTACGCTGGCCTTCCTCCTCCGCCGCCGCTTCTCCTTCCTCCCCCGCCGCCGCCGTAGATCCCTCCTCCTCCTCCGCTGGCCGTCACCTCCGCTCTGCCTCACCACTGGACCGCCACAAAACACCACGTTCCACGTACCACCACGTAGCCCCGCCAAGCTCGACAAACGTCCGCCGCGCGCACACACTCGCCCACTCTCTCCCGTTCAAACAGTTTGTCCGCCCCTCCTCTGTCGTCTCTGCTGGTTCGCTCCACCTCCCTTCCTTAAGTACCCGATCCACCCCACTCTCCACAAGTAAACCGTGTGACCGACCCCGTGACCTACACCGCCCCCTACCCCCCCCCCTACCCCCTACCCCCGCCCCTATACAGTAAGGACGAAACCGACGCAGAGAATATATTCTCTGCGTCGGTTTCGGGAGGATGATTGTGGGGTGCAGATAGCGCCTTTTGAGAAGGCGCTATCCGCGCCTCAAAGTCACGGGTTTCCCGGTCCACGTGGAGCCACGTGGACCGGGAAACCTCTTTTCTTTTCCCACGTGGCATATGATAAGAAGCGCTATTTGCCACGGGTTTTTTTCCCACGTGGATCCACGTGGACCGAAAAAACCCTAACGTTCCACGTGGACACTGATAGCGCCTTCGTAGAAGGCGCTATCAGTGTAATGTGTCCACGTCAGTCCACGTCGACATGTCGACGTGGACACTTACACTGATAGCGCCTTCTCCGAAGGCGCTATCGTGTTTCCACGTGGATAACGCCTTTTGAGAAGGCGCTATCCACGTGGCAAAATCAGAACAAAAATTTTGCCACGTAGATGACGCCTTCCCAATAGGCGTTATTGCCTACTCCCCGGAAATAAAAAAATTTCACCCCTATTTCCCTCATTAAATAGTATAACATGTGTACTTTAGGAAAAAAATCCAACTGCCCCTATTGGGGTTTTTCCAAAACAAGGGTATGTTTACAATTTAATTCACAAAATAGGGAGGTTTTTTTTTTATTACGGGAGTGGGCAATAACGCCCGGAAGGCGTTATTGGGTGTAGGTGATTTGGTTGGACGTGACGTGGCGTCCATGTGGATTCGATTTGTACAGATAGCACCTTTTGAAAAGGCGCTATCTGTACATGTGGCAGCCACGTGGACGACGCGTTACCTCCAACTCACATTTAACTGATAACGCCTTTTGAAAAGGCGTTATCAGTTAAATGTCTAGTTGAGGTGGCGTTGACGTGGCGTCCATGTGGCAGACCAACTGGACTTAATTAAACTGGGCTTAACAAACTGTCCGCCACAGCCATGTCAATGCTACGTCACCACCCCGTCACTGCCACGTCGCCAACTGGACTTAATAAACTGTCCGCCACCGCCGCTGGCCGTCACTGCTGAAATAGCTTGGACCGCGTCGTCCTAAGCCGCTCTGTCGATCGCTAGCTAGCAAATCGTCGTCGTAGTCGAGCGATATCGACAATTACAACCAAATTTGAATATGCATATGAGGAGTTTATATTTGTATAAAAATGAAACCAATTATGAATAGGCATATATATACATTGGTTTCAACCTTCAACTCTCTTTTCTAAACTAACTAACATTAAGTAACCTAACCAATTAACCTAATAAGTAACTAACTAACTAACTAACTAACTAACTAACTAACTAACTAACTAACCAACTTACTAACTAACTAAACTAAACTAAACTAACAAACCTTAACTAATCAAACCAAACTAAAATAAACTAAATAACTAACTAACTTTGAACTAGCTAAATAACTAAGTAACTAACTTAACTTAACTAACTAACTAACTAACTAACTAAATAACTAACTAACTAACTAACTAACTAACCAAAGTAAACTAAACTAACTAATATTAACTAACCTAACCAAACTAAACTTATTAACAAACTAAACTAACTAACCTTAACTAACTAACCTTAACTAAGCAAACTAAACTAATCTAACTAACCTTAACTAACCTAACCAAACTAAACTAACTAACTAAGTAACTAACTAACTAACTAACTAACTAACTAACTAACTAACCAACGTAAACTAAACTAACTAATATTAACTAACCTAACCAAACTAAACTTATTAATAAACTAAACTAACTAACCTTAACTAACTAACCTTAACTAACTAACCTTAACTAACTAACCTTAACTAAGCGCACTAAACTAATCTAACTAACCTTAACTAACCTAACCAAACTAAACTAACTAACTAACTAACTAACTAACTAACCTAAATTAAACTAAGTAACCTTAAGTAACCTAACCAAACCAAACTAAACTAAGGGTGTGTTTGATAGCAAAGAAAATGAAAACAATCGTGGAAATTTGTTTTGTTTTTTCGTATAACCGTTTTTTTTTGTGTTTGAGACACTTGTAACCGCATAGAGAAAAAAAATCTACCCTCCTAATTTTCCTCATTTATTTTCTCTTATTTTGGGATGGAAATTCGAGATTTTTGGTATCTAACTAATCTATTTTTGACGACTCCTTCTTCTACAAGAACTCTTCCACTAATATACTCCTCTCCAGCAATGCTCATGAGATCATCAACAGTGAGCTCTTCATCTCCATCGCCAAGTTCGCAGCTTTTCGACTTCTTTCCCTTCTTTCGCCGCACAGGTTTCTCACTCTCACTCTCAATCTCATCATCAACTCCATTTCTCTTCTTCTTCTTCTTCTTCTTCTCTGCGTCTCCTCCGTTTTTGGGTTTCCTTTTTCGGCCCCATTTTGGAGGGCTCGTCTCCAATCGATCATTGTCGAGATTCTCACAAACTGAAACAATTTTGGGCGAATTTGACTCAGACTTGCTTGATCGATCGCAAGCATTCATGCCTGACATCCATGATGGCAATCGCCGTTTTGATCCCTCGTTAGCATCATCATCCACCATGATTTTTATCTCATATTCCAAAGATGTGATCTTTTTTGAAAGATTTTTTAGGGTTACTTCTAAACAAAATGACTCCGCTCTCTGATTATCTTCTAAACCGCATAGTTGTTGCCGATTCAATTTCGGTGCGTAATTTGATTAATTGTCCACTTGATTTAATTTTAGTATGAATTCGTGATACTGTAAAAAAAAATAAAAAAAATTACATTAGTTATCAAACAACAGAAAATTGAAAAAAAAAATTCTCACGTGCAATCAAACAGCAATGAGAAAATTCTTTTAAAAAAATTTTCTACAGAAAATTTGCCTAAGTAAATACTTTTTTCTCATTGGAAATTCTCTTTGCTAATAAACACACCTTAAGTAAATAACTAAACTAAACTAAACTAACTAACCTAACTAAAGTAACCAAACCAAACTAAACTAAATAACTAACCTTAACCAAAGTAAACTAACTAACCTTAACTAACATAACCAAACTAAAGTAACTAACAAACTAAAGTAAGTAACCTTAACTAACTAAACTAACTAACTAACAAAATAACTAACTAACTAACTAACTAAAATAAACTAAACTAAGTAACCAAAACTAACCTAACAAAACCAAAACTAACCTCAACTAAACTAACTAACTAACTAACCAACATAACGAAACTAAACTAACTAACTAACTAAACTAACTAACTAAACTAACTAACCTGAACTAACCAACCACCTAACAATACAAACTAAGTAAACTAAAACAACTAACTTAACTAGCTTAATTGCAAACTAAACATACTAACTAAATGGAACTAACCAAACTAAACTAACTAACATGAACTAACCTAACTAACCTTAACTAGCCTTAGCTAACATAACCACCTAAACAATACATACTTAGTAAAGTAAAATAACTAACTTAACTAACTAAACAAACAACCAAAAAATGATCCACGTTAACCACCAAACGAAACTAAACAAACATAACCTCAACACCTAAACTAAACTACATTAAGTAACTAACCTAATTAACCTAACCAAACTAAACTAATATAACATAACCACCGACACCTAACTAACTAAGCTAACCACTTAAGTTAAATTATACATATAACCTAAACTAACTTAACAAACTAAACTAACTATTGAAGAGTAATCAAATCTACGACATTATAATAATATGGAAAACATGAGAAATAAGATTATTCAATGAGAAGGTTGAATACACGTACTTTGTGAACCCAAAATATAAGTTATTTACAAATCACCATGACATCAAGTAAACTCATCATGCAGGTCTATTTCGGCGGTTCCGTTGACGTTGTTCCTCGGTGAAGCAAACCAGACGTACTTTTTGTCTAGTTGGACGATGTGTTTGTACATCCGATTGAGGTTGTTGAGGTAGCTGGTCTTGCGATGAATCAAGTCGAGTAGATTGATGTGTTTCCTCTGGTTCTTGACTCGACTCACCTCTGCTACTGATGCTACCAAAAATAGGAGGTGGAACCATCCCGAAATACTGGCTTCCTGCATGGGTTTGGGGGAATGGAACATGAGGCTGCGGCATGGTCAACAAGTTCATGAATGAAGGCTCTCCACTATACGCCATATTGTAATTAAACAGAGTAGGAGTATATGGACTAGGCATGTATGGAGGCGGTGATGGATACATTTGATGATGAGGCATTCCATGGTCCACATATGAAGACGAAGGCCCAGGTGCGTAAGGATCAAAATGGTAAGGAGGAAGATTCACGCTCGGCGGCCTGGGTACAAATATTTGAGGTTCTGGTTGGGGTGTGGAAGATGCAGGAATGTACCCATGAGAAGAATGACTACTCTCACCAACATACTCTCTTCTACTCACTCTCGAACGAGATGAACGTGCTGGAGGAGAAGGTCTACTACTCTCTACAGCAATCTCAGTCTGAGTAGATGGACGTGACGGACGAGGACGTCTGGTGCGTTCCCGCACAGTCTCTGGTCGTGTTCGTCTTCTTCTCACCTCTATGTTTGGTTCGCCCTGATCGTCTTCTTCATCTTCTTGTTCATTATCCTCATCTATGTCTTGTTGGACGTCAATTCCGTCATGCGAAAGATTAGACCTTTGTCTTTCATCTTCGTCCAAAATTTTAATCCCTTCATCAAGGGCAGCAAGACCTTGCTCGTACCCATCCTCAATAAACACACGCCTAAGTCGATGCACCAAGTTACGCTGATATACAAAAAATAAGAGCTCAAATCACGCAACATAAAATATTAAATGTTCGAGGAAAAGTAAGAGTTAGAAGATTACCGAGTAGTCACGTAACGCCCCGTCGTGTCCTATGAATCTCCTAGTGACCGATTGATACCACGTCTTGTA
Source organism: Stephania yunnanensis (assembly GCA_039657365.1). Lineage (NCBI taxonomy): Eukaryota > Viridiplantae > Streptophyta > Magnoliopsida > Ranunculales > Menispermaceae > Stephania > Stephania yunnanensis. The sequence goes on along the minus strand of CM077582.1, from coordinate 30,411,719 downwards.
GTCTTGATGGTCATACCCTTCATTCAGTGCCGCTGTCGCAATGGTGTCCCCACGATTTTCCCATATGTTTATGTAGCTTGCGTGAAAAGTCACCCAATTTTCATGATGACGTTCACGCAATTCGATGCGGTGCAGTTGGGCGTCGTAAGCACAATTAGGTGGCACTACTTGTACCATGCCGAATTGTCTCATGACCCTTTCTGGTCGATGCCACTCCACAATGTGGAAACAAATAAGGGGACACGTCGAGAGCCAACTGCCGTGACCATTTGTACAGTTGAGTTCATTATATGGTTGCCACACCACATCATCCTCATGCCTTTGAGAGTCGAGTGCATCACGGTATGCCGATACGACGTGCGTCGCATTTTGTGAAACCGAAAATGCATCAAGCCATCTGTGTAGGAAACAATAAGTTATGATAAATGAACATGGACAAGAACCATTTGCTAAGTAATGAAAAATCGACTTTGATACCTGTGTCCGAGTGGAACGTCCATAAGCATATTTTGGCCATCCACCGTTCACTGTTGAGCTCTAGATACACGCAGACGCCGCGGTGCTACGAATGGAAATCTGTCTCATGCCCACAGTTGTACAAGAATAGAGGCGCCAGCAACCTCATGTGCCCCTGCGCGAGTTCCGCGACACAACTCCCTGTACAAATAAGCCAAACATGCACTCCCCTACTATATTGGCCTGCTACTTGGAAATTCTCCAGCAAAGGTAGGAACATCAAATGTACGAATCGATTGGACTTGTCGGCGAAAAGACAACCACCGATGAGTTGTAGTATGTACGATCGAACGTAACGTTGGACCGACTCCTCATCGCTTTCATCATCTATTGCTGGAACGTTCGCTCGAGCCAATCGACCTTAAGTTTACAACCAACGATGTCATCTCCACCAGGAGTTCGTCCAAGTAGCCTCTCGCAGATATCAGTATAGTCTGCGTCTGTCATTCCCGTCACAGGCATACCTTCAATAGGTAATCCAAGCTGCGCCTGCACGTTTTGGAGTGTAATTGTGCACTCCCCACAATGCATGTGAAATGTATGCGTCTCAGGGCGCCATCTCTCTACAAACGCAGTAATCAAAGCCCAATCAAGGCTGAAAAATGCTACCCGGGATATCCCAAAGAACCCACTAGAACGAAGATATGGGATCATCCTAGAATGATACTGCATCGTTCGATCAACGACCCCACGTCTTCGACGTACGCGCATTGTTTCGTAAACCTTGGAATTGATAATGTATTAATGTATGTTTTTGATACAATATTGCTGTAAATATGACGCATTCATGTAAATTGGCCTTACCTCACCCCTCTAGGTTCGCATCGATCTGTGAGTAGATTGGAGTTGCAAGAGTGATGGATCTGAAGGTCCTGGATCCATTGCAGTACAACTACAAATGAATGTTAGAAAAAGAAAATGAGTGTTGCGCGAAACGAAACGAAACAATAAGCATGTAATAAATGTGGAAACCACAAAAACATGATCAATGCTCAAAAGCAACATATGTACGAACTTTCTGATGTAGAAGATCGCAATAATAGCGCAACTACAGAGCATACTCATTCTTTCGCACTTACATTCTCTGTGTAATAACGTTCAATTAATAAACATATCAACCATTCTTCATAAACACAATAGCTATGTCCTTATACATCATGCAAATCATAACCTAACCTAAATAAATAATAATGAAACTACTAAATGAATGAACTTACTTGTTTCCTCCGTTTTTCCTCTTGAACGTAATATTCCTGCAATAACCTTGTATTCTCGTTATTTTAGAACACAAAAGAGTGTAATAATGGCCTATAAGAAAAATAAACTAAGCAAATAAAAGTAAACATTTACCCAAATAATGAGTCATAACCAAACGTAACCTAAAATAACCTAATAAAACGTAAACGTAACCTAAACAAATTTTTTTTGCCAAATATTTGTAGATGTCTTCATGAAACTTACGTGGATCGGAACAAACTTAAAGTCTAAATGAGCTTAGTCTACCTCATGCATGGTTTCATAAATTTTGGGGCTTTCCTTCACATAAAATAGAACATATATGGTTGGTCGTGGTAAAACTGGCGTCTCTCGATTACTTTCAGATCAAATGGTCATTCTATTTTCTTATTAGCACGCATGCAGCTATGTGTAATTGCGATTCAATATTGATCTGCGAATTAACAACACCTATGTCACCATATATTAACAACCTAAACAACCTAAACTATACTAACCTAAACAAATTTGGCAAACATATCTTGCAACATTGTCATAACTAAACAAACTACACTAACTAAACTAACTTACGTAAACTAACATAAATACCTCATCTACCTAAAATAAACAACCCAAACTAATACATAAACTTAACCTAACTTAAACAAACTAACTAAACTAACTTATACAAACTTAAACAAACTTAATTACCTAAACAAACTACCTTAAGTCAACTAACCAACCTAAAGACCAAAAATAACGTAACGTAATTAACTAACTTAGAGAACTAAAATTTTTTGGTCAATCTTTTGGAACTAACAAACACAGCATTTAACCAGAAATTGAAAGTTAAATCTACTTTGAGAAGTGGTTCAACTAACTTTCTCACCAAATGGATTTTCTGATAGAATTACTGAACTATAACTACAACAATGCTAACAAACAAAACAAGTGAAAGTAGAAACTAGGCCGCGAAACTGTTCCTTTAGTGTTTTCAACTAAAACGTCGTGTCCTAAGAAAATTTAAAAACTATTAAGTAAACATACTAACTAAACTAAACTAACTAACTAAACCAAAAATAACCAAACTAAACTAAGTACCCTTAACTAACTGAAATACATTTACTAAACAAAACTATACTAAACTAACTTAAATAACTAAACGAACTACCTAAAAATGGTGAAGTAAATTAGTAAACGAACCTAAACAAACTTACCCGTCTTAATAAACTAAACAAACTACTCTAACTAAAATAACTAATCTAAAGACCAAATTAAACTAACTTAATTGACTTCACTCACTAAACAAACTAACTAAATTAAACTAACCAAACTTAGTTAACGAACCTTAACTAAGCTAAATACCTAACCTAAACAAACTAACCCGTACTAAACTAACTAAACAAACTTAAACCAAATTACACATACCTAAACTAAACAAACTAACACATACTTTAACCTCACAAAATTAATTTTTCCTCCCGTACAGACCTCCTCCTCCTTCACTGGACCTTCTCCTTCTCCTCCGCTGAGACGACTGGTGCCCCGCCGCCGCTGCTCCACGCTCCCCTGCCGCAACTCCGCTCCTCCGCGGATCAGCTGCCACTTCTTCTCGCCTTACCTCTGCCTCGGACCTCCCTACTCCCCTGCTTCGTGTTCGCTCTCCTCCCTGCTCAGCGCAGCAAGACCTTCCTCCGCCGCTTCTACCTCCTCTGTTGTGTCCCTCTGATCAACGTGACTTGGCTGCCCTCCTTCACGCTCCTCCGTTCGTGCTCTCTCTCCACCGAGCTCCCAGTCCCCTCCTTATATAGGCGGGGCTCCAATTATCATGCACGGTCACGGGATTACTATCTCGTGACCCCTACGTCCCCTACCTCTGCATCCCTACCGAAACCGACGCAGAGATTCTCTGCGTCGATTTTGGGAAGACGATAACGTGGCGCTGATAGCGCCTTCTAAGAAGGCGCTATCAGCGCACGTGGATACTTTCATCTCAATAGCGCCTTCTCCGAAGGCGCTATTGGTTGTTGCAGTCCACGTGGACGTGGACAGACCAATACCCAATAGTGCCTTCGGAGAAGGCGCTATCGCTTTGTAGACCGCCATGTGGATCCACGTGGCGGTCCGAATCACGTGGACACCGATAGCGCCTTCTCCAAAGGCGCTATCTGTGTCCACGTGGCACTATTCCGAAAAAAAAAAAATTTCCACATCAGCAATAACGCCTCTTGAATAGGCGTTATTGCTTAGTGTGGGGAAAAAAAAGAAGAAAACCCCCTACTTACCTCTTTTAAAGTACAAAGTATTGTACTTTGGTAAATTTTTCGCCCCTATTAGTAGTTTGCCATTTTTCTTTTAATTTTCATGTTTATCTAATTAATTTTAAGCCCAAATTAAACCCTGAAGAATACCCCAATTTCGCCAAAAATTGAAAAAAATCCCAATGCGCTCCGATACTGGCGAACACTATGCCTACACCTCAACTTAATTATATTTCGCATCGAATAGTGTATAATAAGTCCACTAGGCACACAACAAAAAAATAATATTTTAAAACTTATGATTTTCGATCCGTAAAGCTTGGGTCCCACCTCGAATACTTTAATTCCAATAAAAACCTGCAATCACTTAATTAGTCACATAACCAAGTTTATGAAATTTTGAGATTTCACAATCCTACCTAACTAATTAAAAATTTCGTCCTCGAAATTGAAACGTATAGGTTATTTGAACCAAAAGAGAGATATAAGAAATGCATCTATCATACGACTCTTTTAATCCAAACCTGTAAAAAAAAATATTTCCAAGGCGAAACCGTTAAGTGGATCCAATCACTTTCGTCGTATTCAACAACTCATTAGTAGAGATCATAACATTTCCACTTTTCATTTCCAAATCATTGGTTTAATGAAAATTCATAACAACTTCTCTACCAATCTTGGTAGATTACAAGTTAAATGATCAACTTTGTGGAATATCCAATAACTTTGCTTTTCTTCAATGCTCATTTCATGCCTTGAATCTCATTCAAGCATCAATACACAACAAGATCTAGCCTATCTTGCTTTTCATAAAATAATTTTCATTCTTTAACTGATAACAATTTCACAAACTGTTGATAATTTTTTCCCTATCTACCAAACTCTGGTACACTTACCAATTTACTTTCTAATGACAAGTCAATTCTTAGACTATCATCAGTCTAAACATTTATAAAAAGATGCAAAAAATAATTGAGCACGACATTAGATGTTAAGTAGAGTCACGTGTCTATCTGATCCATTACCATTTTAGCGTTTCTAACATCTCTTTGCTTCAACGTATTTAGGATGTCTCTAGGCTTGACATTCCCCTTTGTCATTTGCACCACAACATCCTGCTCCCCCTTATCTAATCTTCTGGCAAATGAATGGTCGTCCAAGTTTTTTGAGGGGTCGTGATTGTGCCTCCCACATATGACAGTGACACAAGGAGTCCGCATTTTCCTTTACGTTGATAAGGAAGGGGCATCCACATTTCTTCGTACCAGTTTGAGTCCTCGCCTTTTCCTCTTCTTCATTATTTCTTGCTTTCAAATAAATTTTGGCCACTTTCCCCTTCCCTACTCTCTAAGACATTCCCCTATATTTTCCAGACCTCTCACGCGCAAGTCTCACCCTCCCCCTGCGCTTAATGCCCCTGGCATCGCAGTGCTTTGTCACTAGCACAAACATGTTCTCACGGCCTATCATTTGAAGCCATGAAATAGCCGCTTCTCTAGAGGGGAATGGCCTACAAGGTGTAAACGTGTCCTTGTAGTCTGGATATAGGGTAGAAACCGGCATTACCTGCAATACAAATAGTGTAACATTATAATCAACCAAAATGTACAGCACAATCACCAAAAAAACCCCAAAAAATAGGTTCTCGATTGTACAGGTCCGATACTTTATTCAGAGTCTCGCTCACGTACGACCGAGAGTTACTCAGTACTCTCGGTCGTCCCATACCGTGTACTACGTACACATCTCGATCCTCTATGACCGAGACATTGCGATACATCTCGGTCCTGCGAGGCCGAATCAATCGCGCACATCGACAGAAACTTCGGATAACCGCATAAAAAACACAATAAATTTGAAAAATTACCTCAAGTTCAACCTCCTCTTGCACCGTAGCAGTACAATCCTCCATTATATAGTGCAAACAAGTTCGGATTTGTCGAAATTACCCAACCCTACATTGACAAACAAATCATCATTTTCACAGTTTTACTCAAATTAACAGTTCCAACAAAGCATCATATGGTTGTCAAACATTGTTACCTCGCTGTCGGATGATGTCAAGCCGCATGAATCGATAAACGCTCGCCAAACGCAATGTCGCTTTATGGTTCAATCTTGGTGGTGGGGTGCCCCTTTTTCTTTGTCAAAATGGTTTGTGGGGTTTGAGTCAATATATATACAGGGGCAAAATGGTCTTTTCCATTTTCACTAGAAATTTTTACATATAAGTTGGGTGCCTTCATGAAACGGTGGGGTGCCCTTAGCGGACCTAAAAAATTTTGAGGACCGCTAAGGGCACCCCACCATTTCATGAAGGCACCCTGTTGTTGAGGGCACTGAGCGTTTTACCAAGGGCACCCAAAAATTAGGCCCGAAATTCCCAAAACACCCCTTGTTCAAAATAGAGGCACCCCACCACCCCCACCACCAAACTTTTGAGCAGCCACGAAATCGTTGATACCCGGCCATTGCGAGGAATCCCGAAAATTGTTTTCGTTCGTTCGTCTCCATGTTTCGCAGCCGTTGTAGGAGGTTTTCCAGTTTGAAGGCTCGGGGTGTTGGGCGGATTTCGTCTCCAAATTAGAGCTCGGTTGAAGTTCGTCATACACACACTCAAGGCGCGAAATCGATCGTTTGAAGGTACATTGATAATCTAATTAAGTTACATTTTGTATAATAGTTGTAATGTTTGTGTGGCGGTGTATTGAATGGTTCCATTATTGGAAGTTCGTGGTTCTCGGCCACACACGCCAGATAGTGTTTTTACTATCTCGGCCAAGCATGACAGAGACAGATGGTAAATATTTGGGAACTCGTCGTTCTCGGCCAGGCAGGCCGGAAGAGTTCATATAGTCTCGGTTATGAATGGTCGAGCTTAATTGTGTTATCTCGGTCGAGACATGATGAGAGTAACATTTAGTGTTAGTTAATGTTGTGTCGGTAGTGTACAACCGAGAATGTACTTTATCTCTCAGTTGTACATTGCCGAGATGGTTAGAGTCGACGCGGTCTGCACATCACGAGAGTAAGGGGAATTGAATAGGTTATGCCATGTCAGGGGTGTACAACCGAGAACGTTGCATTTCTCTCGATTGTACGTTGTCGAGACTGTACTTCCACTTTCGGTAAGGAGTGAACGAAATTATATCGTATGTCTCGAACCTGCTTGACCGAGACAACAGAAATGGATTATTTTGAACTTTTTTTTAGAGTTGTACTTTTGGTTCTGTTCCGGGCGCTTAAATGTTGTAGTGTTTTCAGGTATGGCTCGTTCGAAAACACCGGTGCCAAGGGAGGAGGTTGGTGTTGAGGTGTCGAGGGCTAACCTGGGGCGAGGAAGCCGGAGACCCCCGACGACATCTTATCGGAAAGAGAAAGAGCAAGAGAATGTGGATTTGAAGGGGAAAGGGTAAGATTGGCGGAGGACGTGCGAAGAAATTAGAATTGCATGATGAGGGGTCCAACATCGACGCGCAGCGACACTCGGATCTTGTCGTTGCCCGAGGCGAAGAAGAGGCGCATGCCTCTGAGTCATTTGATTCTAGCAGTAGTGACTCATCAGCATCGGCGGACACCCATAGTAGTGATCATAATGTAGGTGGAAGTACTAGTCGTGGAGACGCCCAGAATGAGGGACAGTCACATGGGCAGGGGGAAATGTGTGCTCCTTTCCCCGGTGGTCGCAAAGATGGATCATTATTGAAGAGCTTTAAAGATCATGTCGCCTTAGCGATATGGAGCAATGAGGTACATGCATTTCTTCGTTTATGGTCATTGGTGTAGTTTAAAATTTGGGGTGTTTAATTAGTTGACGGACTATTTTTTGTCGTTGCAGGATCGGCCGACACTCAAGTGTATCAATCACGGTGCTCAGTTCCAAGAATAGGACTTACAGTCCTACCACCCTGACACCGCGGGCCTTCAGAGGATTATTCAGCGGTCAGGGTTGAATACGCTGATAGACTGCTCATACCGCTAGGCCAACAAAGAGGTTATATATGCCTTTGTGGAGTGGTGGCAGCCGGAGACGAACACATTTCACTTACCATTCGATGAAATGTCGATCTCCTTGGAGGATGTGAGCATGCTGTTGAAGATTCCTGTCACGGGCAAGGTGGTGGCAGTTGAGAACTTTGCGAGGTACACCGAGGAATCTCGCTCGGATGCAATTAAGCTGGTGTCGAAGCTACTTAGTGTTGGCATTGAAGATGCTGAGGAGGAAGTGAACATCAGCAAAGGGGCTCACCATCCGAAAATGTTGGTTGAAGAGTCAATGGTGCCCCAAAGTAGGTGCAAGGAACACCACTTACCCTCCTGTAGAGTGCACAGCCCGAGCTTACTTTTTGTACCTACTATCTTGCACCCTATTTGCGGATAAAAGTGGATCTCGGGTGTCTATTACGTCGTTAAAGCTCTTCGAAGATTTGGACAACGTGGGAAAGTATGCATGGGGCGCAGTTGCATTAGCATACTTATACCGACACTTGGGCTCGCCCACCAGAGTACAAGTTTCTCAAATTGTCGGATACCTCACATTACTTGAGGTTTTATACTAAATCGATCTGAATTATTGCCTTTGTGATTACTATTCAGTTCCTCTCTAACTAGCGTTGTATCTATTAGCATGGATGGGTGTACGAGCATTTCGAGCTTGGGCTCGCCACACCAAATGCAAAATACATGGACTACATGCAACCCTGTGTCTGCAGATGGGTTCAAAGGCACGAAACCGTGATAAGTCAAAACAAGGTTGGGTCCATTAGGCGAACATTGGATGGGTTGCGCCCAAATGAGGTGAGACTCTACTCCATTGTTGAAACTGAATCTGGTTACGTTAAGGGTTTTTAATTATGTTTGTATACGTTTCATTAGGTTATTTGGGACCCATATGTTAATCACCGGGAGAATTGCGTTGTGCACGCGATGGTCTTCTACAGTGGCATACCGAAGTACATGGATGTGGTGGAACCTACCACCCGGAGAGGATTCTGAGGCAGTTTGGGCATGTGGAATCTATACCAGATTCTCCGTACCGGCCATTGGAAGGACATAGAGGGCCTTCAGCACTAAAATACTCGGTGAAGTATGGTTTCCAAGCAGACAATTGGGAACGTTGGCGCAACCAATTGTCGGCCCCCGAAGTGCGCGGTGAGAAGGTAGAGTTCGAGTTTCTTGCTACACCGGACTATCTACCTTGGTTCCTGAAAGTCTCTTACCCATTTCTCACCAACCCGAGGTACTTCGATGATGACGCGGTTGCGACAACTATCGCGGACAATGAGATACTTAAGGTATTGACTGTGGTATAAGTAGTAGGTAGAAGTGTTAGCAAAACCTTCATTTCAATTGTCGATATGTGTTCTATTAATGGATTTACATTTATTTTGATCAACGTAATAGTAGGGCGTTAGACGCGGCGTTAAGGTGGAAATTATTGCTGCCGGAGTTGTGTACGTTGGAGTCTGCAAGGAAAATGGCGAGTGACGTCGTCAATTTCCTTTCGGGGAGGAGTTTCGGTCCCATGACCTCCACTACGACACCCACCACCGCTACTGGCGCCACCGACACATCAATTCCTACCGAAGCAGGCCGTAGACAGTCCCAGCATGATAGCACTTCTACATACTCCACCCCAGCTAATGTACCGCCCGGGTCGGTCGCTGCTCGTCCCCCAATGAGGTTGCATTAACCAACAAAGGAATGTCAAGAAACCAAAGGAATGAAGCTACATGGACATCGACATTGCAATTGTTGGATCAATTTTCCTTCTATTGATGAACAATTAATTCATTGTTTTGTTGAATGGTTCTTGAACCGTTGCTATATGTGGTATGAAACTTGAGAGAATGATGGAATATTTGGCACTGTTTCATTATTTTCTTTGGTGTTGTAAAACTGTAATTGTTATGTTTGGCAGTTTCACTGTTTAGGCTGGAATATTTGGCAGTTTCAATGTTTTCACTGGAATATTTGGCAGTTTCAATGTTTTCATCATGTAGCATGTGCATTATCAGTTGTGGAAAATGTGCCAGAAGCGAATCGTCCGGAATCGAAGTGTTGAGTTACTATACTATGTTTGTAATGTTTGTGCATGTGAAATGTGGAAAATTGTGCCATAAAATTGGTCTCGGTCGTTCAGGACCGAAACCAAGATACTGGTCCCGGAATGTTGGGGTCGAGATATCTTCAAACGTCTCGGTCATGTCCCTCCGATACCTTAAGTTTAATAATGTTGTCCCCGAAACTGAGACTTATTTCGGCTTGTACTAAAGAGGAGTTTTCATGGTTTTCGGTATGAGAACACCAAGATTTGTCATTTTATTTCGGTTGGGACATGCCGAGAGTGCTGTCGACCCAAACATAGAGTACTTTCGGCTTTGTCACACCGCTATGTTTATATGATTCTCGGTATACAGTACCAAGAATGGTAGTTTTATTTCGGTTGATGTCAGCCGAGAGTTATGCTTAGCTGACGGACGGGCATGGTCGAGATCAATAACCGAGCAAAATGCAGTGGCAACATCAGTTTACAAATGAAAACACCGTAACAACATCACCACCGACTACCATAACATTGTACACACCTCACTCTATAAACCATAACATAGTACCAACATCATTTTAGACATCATAAGATATTAACAACAAAGAGTGCATATCAACTCACTTTATATTATATACAACACCACTTTACATCACTTTTCATTGTCAGAATTAATAATATTTACAAAAAATGCGGTGGTTCGGCAAACATGAATGTCAAACTATGGAGAATCTAAATCTACCACGGATAGAGCTCCTTCTTCAGTAGGTACGACCGCCACGATTTCACGAATGTCAATTCCATCACGTCATCCTTTAGCGCACTCCTCAACATAGTGTTCCCACGCGGGATATAAGGATGGCAGCTGTGCATTAACGGTCAACTTCACCTGTCAAAGTTAGAATTACAAAAGATCACAGTTTGTCACATACATCCGACGATAAGGATGAGAAAAAACCAATTCAAAAAAAATCTACACACTTATAAGGATGGCAATGATAAGTCTGCTTTGTATCGACGCCGGTGGAGCACTACGTAGAGGAAGAAACGTCGAGGCACTGCCATGCGTGAGGTTGACTAGAATGACATTAAAGGCCGTTGATATTAGCAATCCTATGTCTGGAAGTGTCAACCATTCTTCGAAGAAGGCACTAACATGATTATCTGGACAATGCACGGCAGTCTTGACATTTTCGAAACTCGTTCCATGCGGTTCACGCCAAAGGCTTTCGTACCCGATTAACTTATCAAACATTCTTGTACGAACTTTCCTCCAACCGTCTACATCGAAAAGACCTAGCCCGGAGGCAACACACCGTTATCCATAATTTTCGTCGCCTATCACATCGATAGTGCTGTCAACAAATGGCAACCAAGATGGTTCTATGCAATGAGAGTAAGGCACTTTAGATGCACTTTGGGTGCGTCGACTTGTACGACGCATTTTAGGACCAAATTTAATTTTTTTCTTCCTCGACCTAGAAGCCTTTCCTGCTAATAGAACCTACGCGAATTCGCTAAGCAATCTTGTCGTCGAAAATTTGGCTTCATCGTGTTTTCTCTTTGCAGACCCCGGTGTCCTTCCCTTTGTCTTTATCTCCGTAGGTGGCACCACTCCCGGTGTGGATGAAGGTCGACTGATCTCCTTGAGTTGCTGAATAATCCTGATGTGATCGTCCTCTTCAGTGCAAGCATGGAACTTTTGCATGACTCTTTCAATCTCATCGTGCACATTGTACCCAGACGGATCCACTGGATTCTCATGTATCATACTCAACTTTTTTCAGTACACATGAATGTCGTCGAGAGGGATGGGCGTCCCAGCAAGTTTATGGAAATTTAGCTCGTGGGCACAAGGAAGGTCGTGTGTGGTACGTATCTCGCAACCATAACGAGTTGAGTCATGTCCAACGTCCTCCCCACGTTCCATTTCTTCTCGAATTAACTTAAGCCCCCGTTGAGAGACATAACCACACAATTGGCGATATAACTCATCAATACATTCATGTTGGACCACATTCAAATTGAGCTCAAATGAAGCTTTGATGTTGTAGTGTTGAATCCTAAGGATGCCATCAACCACATTCCACAAAGTCTCAAAGTTTGTCAGACTGTTGCCAAGATGTAGCTTCAGAGTGGAATGCGCAGACTCCACCCTCTGTGTTGTTGTTTCCCCAAAATACATGATTCGATTTGTCCAAGCCGGTACGAATTTCTCCTTGTATGTCTTTACCCATGTATTCTCCAAGTAATCAAGAAGACCCTTCACATTCCCGAACTCAGAACGGAAGTCATTCATCCTAACTTCAAATAAGACCTCGAACTTAACATACATGACACTCGTCCACCTATCCATGAAACGAGCAAAGCCTTCGTTTTCTCCAAACATCTTCTTAGTGTTGGCCAATACTACTTTGTTGATGTGCCAAGAGCAAAGAATGTGAGACGATGATGGGAAGACTACATTGATGGCACTAATAAGGCCTAAGTCCCGATCCGTCACAAACACGTCAGGTTTAGGCCACCCATCCAGTATGGATCTCAAGTTCTCAAGCGCCCAAACAAAATTTGCATGACTCTCTGATGATATGAAAGCAAACCCAATGGAGAACGTCAAATGCGTAGAAGTGATGCTAACAATCTCCAATAATGGCATTCGATACCTATTTGTTTTGTACGTGCAATCCATCAAAATTAACGAAGGAAAACACCTTAGCAACTTGATTGAATCAGGATGTGCCCAAAACAAATCAGTGACGACATTTGTATCGGGATGCTTCCTGTGACACGACATCCACTTATTCTTCTCCAATATATGCAATAGTTGTTGCATTTGAGTCTTCCCACCATCATCCTCAATTCGGACTTTCTGTCTTGCATTATATATTGTTCGCATTGTCGATACGTTTGTAACATCTCTTTGCTTCAACGTATTGAGGATGTCTCTTGGCTTCACATTACCCTTTGTCATCTTCATAACAATCACATGCTTCCCCTTATTCAATCTTCTAGCATATGAGTGGCCGTCCAAGTTTTTCGCGGACTCGTGATTGTGCCTCCCACATATGACAGTAACATACCACAAAGAGTCTTCATTTTCTTTGATGTTAATAAGGAAAGGGCATCCACATTTCTTCGTACCAGTTTGAGTCCTCCCCTTTTCCTCTTCTTCTTCATTTCTTGGTTTCAAGGAAATTTTGGCCGCTTTCCCCTTCCCAACTCTTTGAGACATTCCCCTATAAGTTCCAGACCTCTCGCACACAAGTTTCACCCTTCCTCTGCGCTTAATGCCCCCGGCATCAGAGTGCTTCGTCACTAAAACAAACATGTTCTCCCAGCCTATCATTTGAAGCCATGAAATTGCCGCTTCTTTAGAGGGGAATGGCCTACAAGGTGTAAACGTATCCTTGTAGTCTTGAAATAAAGTAGAGACCGACATTACCTGCAATACAAACATTGTAACATTATGATCAACCGAAATGCACAGTTAATTCACCAAACAAACCCCCAAAAAGACGTTTTTGATTGTACAGATCTGCGAATATATGCATAGTGTCAGTTATGTCCAACCGAGACCTACAGCATTGTCTCGGTTAATCCATCCCACGATTATGCCTTCGTTAGGTTCACAGCATGACGTGAACTACGACGAAGTCTCGGTTGATGTGGACCAAGACGTTTCTACAACTCTTGGTCCTGCGAGGCCGCGACATTTGCGCCCGTGCAAAAATCGACTGAAAATTTGAGAAACCGCATATATAACACATTAAATTTCAAAAATGAACTCTTGTTATGCCTCCTCTTGCACCAATGCAGTACAATCTTCCATTTTATAGTGCAAACAAACTCGGATTGCTCCAATTTACCAAGCCCTACGTTGACAAACCAAACCATCATTTTCTTAGTTTTTGACCGACATTACAGTTCCTACAAAGCATCATTAGGTTGGCAAACACTGTTACCTCGCTGTCGGATGATGTCAAGTCGCAACAATCGATACGCTCGACAAACGCAATGTGGCTTTAGGTTTCACTTGTGAAGAAAATAGTGGTGGTGGGGTGCCCCAGTTTCATTTTCAAAATGGTTTGTGGGGTTTGAGTCACTATATATTAAGGGGAAAAATGGTCATTTCCATTTTAGCTGGGAGAATTACAAAATACTTGGGTGCCTTCATGAAATGGTGGGGTGCCCTTAGCGGCCCTCAAAATTTTTCAAGAGATTATTTTTAAGATTATGGGCAATCGCGCAAAAAATTGACACGTGTCTAGCGTGCACAATAAATTTTTGTATTTTACTATTACCTTATAGTAGGGCTAAATGAGATATCGTCTCCACAGAGATTTTTCAAATCTCTTTAGAATTTAAGCTACCCTAAAGTTTTATCATATTTAACTCATTTTAATTTAATTACTATAGTTAAACTGGAAAATAAACACTAAACAATATGCAAAATAAACTAAACAATTAATTTAAAAAACTAAACTTTAAACAACTTAAATTAAATAAACTAACTTAATATACTCAAACTAATAATTCAAATAATTGATAAATCAACATAAATAAGGTAATGAAAAATCATCATAATATGCTAAGATTGTCTTCATACTCTAAAACATAACATCGCTTCATAATAAAGCTATAATTATTTTACATGGAATCCTGAAATCATTAAATCCTAATTCATAATAGGTTGATAGCCTTTAGCCAGCCACCGATTTTTCTACATTCAATGAAAATGTCATATTCTTATAATTGTAAGTCCACCCATTAGATAAAATGCAACACCATAAAAATATGATAGCATTAAGTTCAATAAGAATCATGCCTAATCTAATCTAATATTACCAAAACCACATAATAAACAACTTAGAACACGATCACCTAAGAAATCCACTCTAAAAATGCCCATAGCTTAATTCTAGTTACTACTTCTACAATCGCTGTCAATAACTATAAACATAGAATTGAACACTCTGTATTAAGGAATGCATTGGTCACTATGCACAAAACATAGAGAATTACTAGTTGTGATACACAAAAACAACATGTTTTATCCGTGATTGACGTGTATGAATCGATTTAAACCATTAAGTACGCGATTCCATAATTATAACTACATAACAATCTAAAGTATATTACATGCTTAGGTTTTGTTTAGATTGATAGAGTACTCAAACATGCTAGAAATAAAAAATGCTAATATGTAATCAAAAGATATAATTAAGTAAAAAATACCTTTAAATCAATGCTCCAATGTTGCTTCACATATAGAACCACATAAAAGAGAAAAGAAAAAGTAAAGACTAGTTAAAAAGTAATTGGAGAAAGTTGTTTTGAAGATCTCTAGTCCTTATATAGTTCCTTTATGCTTATGTATCCTAGAAAAACACAAATTTCTTATATCAATCTAAAAAACGGTCACCGACCTCAGTGATTTGTCATCGATTCTTCACTTATACACAAATTGGTGAGTAAATTACTGAGTTTAGCTCTCAGTGCTCCACTGATTCAACTTGTGATTTAAAGTTCATTCTCCAATTTGTTGTGGATTTGTTGGCTTTTTTCTGCTGCCGATTTATATGGCGATTGCGAGTGTTATTTCAAATTACTAGCTATTCGCTGGTGTAGTTTTCTAGTTGACTATTTTCCTTTTCTTTCTGTTTTCTTCCATTTCTTCATTTTTCCTGTTTGAAACCTAAAATCACAAAAGTGAGAGAATAGTTACTGTAATATCATTTATGTCAAAAAATAACCTAAATTACACTATAAAATGTGTTTAATTATTGAGTTGTCAAATACCCCCAAACTCAACACTTGGCCTTCCCGAACAAAGGAATATTATCAATCATATTCTCTTTTCATTCTTATATATTCAATTTCAAATTAATTCATCTTAACTCAAATACTAGAACTTTTAAAATAAAAGTTATTTTCAAAAGGGAATATATTACCCATAAGTAAATGAAAGTTATGATAGAATAAAATGATTTAGTCAAATAAAAACATCCCTTGATGATAATTCAACCACATAATGTAACACTTTTAAGAACTTAAAGTTCATTACCAAGGACTGTACGTAACATAGGTTTTGTCGATCTCCACTGACAAGCATCAAGCTTATGATAACTAGTTTACACTACGAGGAAAATGAAATTTAGAAACGGAATTAGAAACGGAATTAAGTTCCGTTTCTAAATAAAAAGTTAGCGACGGAATTGAGACGGAAACATTCAGAGACGGAATTGAGACGGATCAGAGACGAAATTAAATTTCGTCTCTAAAAAATGGCACCAACATTCCCACCAAAACTTTATTTTGTTATACCCGTTCATCAAATCTCGAGATTTGTGCAACAAATCTCGAGATTTCCCCTTTACCCCCTCCAACACCCCTCCTCGTCCTCCCCACCACCGAAAGCCCTAACTCCCACCGCGAGAAAACCTCGTCTTTGTCGTCTCTCCTCTATACTCTCGTCTCTCCTCTAGACTCTGGTCTCTCCGTCTCTCCGGTCACCGACCCCCAAATCTCCAACCCCCAACAAATCTCTCGTCTCTGTTCCATTGCTCTCAACTCTCTCTCTGGTCTCTCCGTCCCTTGCTCAACCAGTTATAGTGGTGTCTCTCTCTGGTCTCTCCGTCTCTCTCCAGTCACCGCCCCCCAAATCCCCAACCCCTAACAAGTCGTCCTCGCACTCCATTGCTCCCTGGTAGCGCTGCCCTGCTCTGGTCGTAGCGCCAGTCTTGCACATTTTCAGTCCGCGCCTCTGCTCCTCTCGGCTCTCACATCGTGCTCTCATTCGTCCCCTCTTCGACTCTCTCGCTCTCTCATTGTGCTCTCATTCGGTCTGCATGCTCTCGTGTTGTGTTTCATTTGTGAGTTCTCCCTCTTTCCTCTCCAAACATTGTTTTTGGTTAATTGGCAGTGACATGTTTTGTTTGCTTTTACAATGATCTGTGATTTTTACTCGGGCGTGAGAATTTATTGTTTCATGTATTTAGTTGTTTTTTTGCAAGTTTATTATACACAAGTTGTTTTGGTGAGTAACAATTCGATTGCAATGTTGGCAAATATTTGGATGAATCTTCACGACGACATGTATTTGTAACATCAACTATGTAATTACTTGTTTTCTATAAGTTACTCGTTCCACTTTGTGTACTCTTCTATTTACCTTGTCCACTAAGTGTAGCTTGTAATCTTTGTTCAAAGTACATATGATCATCATGATCAAGGGCATATAAATGGAGTTCATTCTCTTGTACGCAATATAAAAATTCTTGAAATACAATCTCTACATTATCTCTAACTCTCTTCTCTTTTGTTTCCCTTCTCTACTTGCTCTTCTAATTGTTAGTTTAATTAAGCCTTCCATGCTTAAGTCTTTAGCAAGGCCAACTTTAGCTTATACATGTTATCAGCACAAATTTGCTATTGCACAAAAGAGATCTTGAAGTTCAAGAAAGCTTGTTAAAGAGACAAAGCTAGAAATGTATAATTTAAATAAATTTGATTTGGTTGTAACTCTTTACATCTTTGTATTAATTTAAACTTGATTTAAATTTATGAGGTTTACCTATATAATAAAAAAAGGGAAAAAGGAAGAAAGGGAACTGTCCTTGCAAGCCTCTCACTATGTTTCTCTATGGGTGTCCGTTCTTTTGTGTTTCTTGGTCAATAGTTTTGTAATACATGGGTGGCTCATTATATTGATTATATGTTTTTTAATATCATGTTAGCATTTATTTGTTGATATTGCTCCTACGTTTCGTTATTAAATATTATACGGATTATTTGACAGTTAGGTGAATCGAACTTATTGAGCAAGTTGAAGTGTTGACCCTGTGACAAGTGATAACCCAAACCCATATGAAGACCCCTGTTTATTACATAAAAACTAAATAGATAAATAGTATTAAAACCTACGCATGGAATAAAGATCTCTTATGTTATAACCATTTATTTATTTTTTTTTAGATCAACAACTGAGGTACTTAAGAAGTAGTCATTGTAAAGAAGTTAATCACTTAAGTATTTTCACTTGAGGAAATAAGTCTTAGAAAAAAAACTTTGATCTTAGATATCTCTAAAACAAGTCAAAATAATGCGGCAAACAAAGTAAGTGAGGTTTGAACTATTATCAATCCTCCCATGCTAGTTTATATGCTTCGATTCATTTTAGTAGTGATTGAAGTTTAATTTGGGATCCATTAAGGTAGTTCTTCACTAAGATTTTTTTTAGCAGTTCCCTTTTAAACTCCTTATCGTTTAAATGCACGTGGAACTGATATAACGTTGGATAATTTCAATTAGTACCTTGTAAAGTAGGGCCAATGGCCACCAAAATGTCTTCCTTGCTATTTTATGATATCTTGATATGTATAACTATTCAGATATCATAAGTGATATCTTGATGTCTTTGTTATATGTTCGGTGTCTCTCTCGATGTGTTATGTAGGTGTTCAACTAACATTTATAAAAAGAACAAGTTTCCACTTCCTTTCAGTCTAATGAAATCACGAATTTTCGTTCAGTATTTTTGTTCAAATTTATCGTGTTAGGCATTGTTGTTTTTTTTCTTGCTATTTTATTATGTTTGGTTATGCTATTCTGAAATGCCAAAAAAATGATAATAGGTTCGATGATCTGAAATATGAAAATCTAATTCTGAATATACTAGGTATTACTTGGATGATTGATGGTAATTTGGACTAGTGTTTTACTTAGACATTGACATTTGTGCTCACCACACTTCTCTTTCCAAGTACCTTAGCTATCGTGATAGGATTGCGAAAGGGAAGGCGTAGAAAACTAATAGGGCCTTCTCATTTGCGTATGAAAATGGTTGTAATTTTATTATGTATTTTCTTATTTAAACATTTATGACACAAGGATTAACTCGGGTAACTAATTGAAATGAAATAAGACTTAGAATTAAATATTAGACAAAAAATATTTATGTGGATAAATACACCTTATTGCATTTGGATATACCATGCATAAGTCGTAGAAGAACTTTTGCAGGTATTTTGGGACTTATTTGATAGCTCGAACTACAAATGAAACTCTATCGAAATTTCGTTAGAACTGTAAAGTTTGAATATTTGAAATAACTAAGTTGACTTAATGGGCCTTCAACTAGTTCCACGGAAAAGTTTAATTGGCGTAGAAAATAGTTAGGCAATGTCTATAAATTATTCCAAAGTTTGAGGCTTATAATTGGCGTAGAAAATAGTTAGGCAATGTCTACATCCGACAATACCAGGTTTGTAATTTCCGTATTTGCTAGAAATATTTCTTTGGCATGCATGGGTGTGTTCATATCTGTAATATATATATATATATATATATATATATATATATATATTTTAAGATGAAATATTCTTACTCATGAGAAGATTAGTAGCTGCCATGCATGGGTGTTCCATGAACATACATATGCTTGCATGATTTTGCTGCCTTTCAGATATATTCCCACTAGCAAGTGAGCCTTCCCCTGATGGTTTGATGTGTTCTGCTATTCAGGCTCACAAGCACACCTCTCAATAATTCAGTTTGCCATTAGTAGATTCATCGCCAATAGTTCGAGATGTTGCGTATGTATAAATGCGGTATTCAGATCACATGCATGTCCTTGTCCATCTACTTTTACTAGTATAAAAAAACTTCAAATGTTCCCCACATAAAGCAAATCATGAGCAGCAGAGGTTCTGGCCATTGCGTGCATGTTATTCGATAAACAGTCGAAAGAATTATTGGGAGTACTAAAGTTCATGGCTCTTTACTTTGCATTATTTGTTAGTCTTATGTTCTTTTGCATTTATGGGTTTTAGGAGATTGGGGAAGGTTTCCAGTTTCTGGACAGTTAGTCCCCTGTACTTCAAGAATATATTTTTTTGCAAATAAATTTACCAGTGAGAAGTGGTCACAGTTTTCAGTCTCTATGTTCTGCCAGTAACACTCGAAAGGTTGAATGAGCATGTTCATTGGACCTTGATCCATCACTGTAAGTCCCCTGTACTTCTTTAGACTAAGTTTTCTCTAAAGTAGTCAGTGTATTTAACTTTTTTTTTCAGTGTATTAACTTTTTACAAAACATCTCTATTACAAGCCCAATCAAAAAGATAAAATGTAGTTATTATGCATTTTTTATTTAATTATTCATGCATGAGGTGAAGCGATACATCAGTTTATTGGTGAGGATTTCGTGATTTTTTCTGTTGGTTCTGTTGGTTTGGATGAAGTTCCTTACCGATTATATTTGTACCCTACCCTCTTTCTCTGTTCTCTTATATATATCTCCGAAGCTCTGATAAGTGATCATGTCTTGTTGGATGCAAATTATGAATGTTAAGCGAGCGTATAATATATATGTAGCTTGTTTAGAAGATTCATTTGCCAATGTCTGTTTGAAGCTCATTATTCATTTTTCTTCAATGCTGAGCAATCTTCTTACATAAATGTTTCACGATATATGGTTATTGCTAATCCTATCATTTGAATGTTTTATTGTGGAGATGAGGCCCAATAATTAGTAGTAATGATCTAGGATAATGTGTTCTTTTTGGCTAATGAAATACAACAAATTTGGAAAATTGAAGATATATTGATGTCAAATAAATAAACTAGAGTCAAGCTTAGTTGAAGAATACATTGATGTTAAATTAGACAATCTAAAGTGTAGTTGAAAACTCAATTGTATGCTAGGATATATACTTCATCAATCAGATTGAATTTTAAGTTGCTTTGAAACCGGAATATGTATCATTCCACGATTTTTTCTCAAAATCTGATTTTACATAAGCACATTGATTCAAAAGTGTAAGCACATTGATTTTTTGTTGAATCTGCCTTGTGTCTGTACATTTGCAGTTTCTTACTCAAGAATTATTGAAGCTAATTACTTGGAATTTAGTCATTTCTTTCTGTGTTCTTAAGTCAATCTGTTTATACTGCAGTGGGATTGCAAAAGATTTTGTCATTGCTTTAGTCGGAGGATCTTTGAAGTCGAATTGATGCAAGTAAAAGTAGTAGCAAATCTAGCTGCTTGAAGGTAGGTAATTTGCATATTTAATTGGATGTCTTTTTGCTTTTTTTTTATTCTTGGACATCCCACTTGCATTCGGTGCTATAAGATTGTATGTATATATCTTAGGCTTGACTATTCTGGTGTTTGTGTGTTTGTTCGATTCCATGTATGTTGAACATAAGAATTTCACTATGCTTGTCCATTAACTGTCAACTTGGACAACACCAAAAACTCAAAAAAAAGGGCTTAGTCTCAAATCATTTGTTATTGGCTACCTCAGAATCGAAGTTTCCATTAAGCTTGATCGAATGTCAATTGGTAGTTATGTGTCTGCATTTAATATGTGCTTGATTAATGCTGACAAGTAATATATATTTCTATTAAAATTGTGGTAACTTTCAATATGTGTTTTTTTCATGATTTAGCTTATTATTTCACGTGCAGAAGCAAAGCAGGAGAAAATTGTAGAAGCCGGTGGTTTTACATCATTGCTCATGCCGCTTCGGGGCTCAGAAGATGAGATGATACGAAGAGTAGCAGTTGGTGCTATTGCCAACCTTGCAATGAATGGTAAGTATTTTTGATTCGATTAAATTTAATTTCATTTTGACTTGAGTTGTTGTGTAGTAAATATGCATTATAATGACCGATTTATCTGAACTCAAAAATGTATCGCCATGTCCACCTCTTTAAAGATATGAATATCGTTCCTTCCATTATTCCATGCCATGATTTTTTTTTTAATTTCAGAAAGCAACCAGGAGCTTATAATGGGTGAAGGAGGCATCGGTTTGTTGTCAATGACAGCTGCGGATGCTGAAGATCCACAAACACTTCGAATGGTCGCTGGGGCAATTGCAAATCTATGCGGAAATGGTAAGTTCAAATCTTGTTCGAGATGAAGTTCTTCAATTCTTTTTTTTTTTTTTTTCAATTTTGTTTCCTAATTCTTTTGTACCCATGTCTTTTTTACCTGTCATTTTTTCAACTATTGCCTGCTGGTTGTTTGCAATGGAAGAAACTGATTTTTTTTCGTTCCATGATGACTTAAAAGTGTGTTCGCATAATGATACTTATTCTCAGAAAGATAGAGTTCATACGTGCATACCGGATTTTTATTTGTTAGGTTCTTGGCTTCTTGCATTACACTTTTTTGCCAAATTTGTATCCATTATTTTCACTTGTGATTAAATCTTATATGATGGGCAAATTGATAACGAGCCCTTGTGAATTGTGACATGGTGTCTCGCGATGAAGTCTAATTGTTCGGGAGTGAAGCTAGACTATAACTTTGCTATCTCCTTTATAACTAGTATTGTTATGTTCGTATTTCTAGCTTCTCGTTAGGTAGATGAGGCTTAATGTTTTATTTTATAAAGTTTTTGCTACTTTCAAGCTTGCGCATCTCGTCGCAATTTGTATTTTTGTAAATGAAGAAACAATTAATTAGAAGAATTGAAGAAACTAAGCTTTTCAGTTTCCCATGTACAAAATAGGGGTTAGTTTTGGTTGGCTTGTTTTCCTTTCTTTTGTGTTGGCTAGGCTGATAGAGATTACACGATGCAATCGAGTAAACCATCCTTGAGGTTGCATAGTTGAGAACAAAACTACACATTGACCAAAATTGGCACATTTATCTATAGAAAATGACAAATGAGGGGGATTGATAAACCAAGATGTCCAAAAAGGTTTTGAGAAGTTGTTATGTTCATGCAAGTTACCTCTTCGATGTAGATTCTGTAGTTATTTCTCTTTTTTAATTCAAAAATAGACAATATGGGGTTTAGATATTGCTCATGCATGTTAATTCATGGTGAGCTATAGTTGCACAGGATGATTAGTAGTAGTCGAAGATGTTGACTAGGATGGAGATCATATGCTTTAGGAAAGAAAAGCATTTTCAGGGGTGCGATGTAGAATGTTAATATAAATGCAACGGATATTTGAAAAGAAAGACTTTGACAGATGATAGTTCCTCATCTATCACACTTGAAGTTGAAATTTGTATGTGATGTTATCGGGACTGAAAGAAGACTAAAAATTTGAGGTAGGCTCGTCCATATTTCGACATCGGACGATTGGAACCCCATATACTTTCCAGCCTCTCCCCTTCTTTTCCTATATATTTTTACTTTCTTGAAAGCTCTTGATGTTGTGTGGTGTATTGCTTTTACCAGACGTTGGAGCGGATCTTTCTGGGCGCTATTTAGCTCTCTATTTGGTTCGGGATCGCTCTCGGAAGGAACCCTGTGAATATGCATTATCACTTGTTGTTGTCCTCAGATGGAGAATCAGAAGTGCTTCAAAGCTGCGTTATAGTTATTATATGGAGTCCTTATTGCTCTTCTTATTCTGACCAGTCATGTTGGAGTTTTGGTGATTGGAGCTGTTGAACATTAGATGGATTTTGTTATTGGTTATTAAGCTTAATTCTTTTAGTGCATATTTATAGGATTGTAAGTTTTTTTTTGTGGTTGTTGAACAATAGGATTGGTGGTTTTTTTGAATACTTAGAAATTTGGAGTTTTTGTAATACAAGACAATTTTCCGTGGATATATAAATCTTTTTCAAATTTTGATTTTTACATTTTTTTTTTCTCTTTTGAATATTTGTTGATATATATCGTCGATGTATGAATGTCAAAGTTGTTGGAGGTGGTGCAGGCGATGGAGTAGGTCCTATGGTTGTAATTTCAAGTTATAGGTTGGAGAACCAATTGGATTATGTTTATGTTTGAAAATTAAACGAAAATGAAAATTAGAGACGGATTAGCAACGGAATTCAAACATTCCGTTGCTATTCCGTCTCTAATTTTCCAGGAATATATACATGAATCACAAACGGAATCGGAAATGGAAATAAGAATTTCGTCTCTAATTCCGTTGCTAATCAGAAACGGAATCAGAGACGGAATCAGAAACGGAATTATCCGTCTCTGATTCCGTTTCTGATTAGTAACGGAATCAGAGACGGACATTTACATTCCGTCTCTGATTCCGTTTGTGATTCCGTTTCTGATTAGCAAATGAATCAGAGACGGACTTCATAAATTTATTATTTCCGTCTCTGATTCCGTTTCTGATTAGCAACGGAATCAGAGACGAAATGCAATTACAAATGTACCATTTCGAAAAAATTCCATTTATGTTCCGTCTTTGTTCCGTTTCTAATTTCCGTCTCTAAATCCGTCTCTAATCAGAAACAAAATTTTTCCGTCTCTAATCCGTTTCTAATCAGAAATGGAATCAATTTTCCATTTCTGATCGAATCAGCGACGACGTTTTCAGAGACGGAATTGATTCCGTCTCTGTTTCGTTTCTGATTGCAATTAGAGACGGAATTTTCGCAAATCAGAGACGGAAATTTTCGTTTCTGATTTGTTATTTTTTTGTAGTGTTAGAATCTCAAAAGACAAAAACCACTAGATTAATTTCAATTTTAAAAAATATTTTATAATAGTACCACAATGAAAATTAATAGGAATTTTTTAAGATACTTATGAATATTTCATTTTAAAAGATGTTAGATTAAAAAGTTCTTCATTCTACTCCAGTTTCAAGTACTTGAGTTGAATCATTTCTTTTGAAGAGTTTAAGAACGTTCATTTTTTCATCTCTCATCAAATTTTTTTTACTCCATTCTAATTGTTTCTTTTTAACATATTTCTTTTACAGTTGCTTTTGAGTCCCTACTCCATTTCCTTCGGATATTCTCACATGTTTCCCACTATAGATTTCTTACTCCATTTCCTTTGGAATCTATAGGACTCTCTATATATTTTATTTTTATAAACTCATGTTAACATTTCTCACTTTCCACTAAAATTGAAGAATGTATTCTTTCTAACTTATAAAAATTCATCAATTTTTAATATATTTCTTCTTTCTATTGTGGCATAATAACTTTTTTGTTAATATATATTATAAAAATAATCATCCAATAGTTTTTGTGTTAAAAGATTCTTAGAAATCTATCTTGTTCATCTTACACAATTTATCTAATTTTCTACCCATTATCTTGACTAACATAAGGCATTCAATTTAGTGTTATGTACTTTTCTTCTACCTTTCTTTTTTCATTGCCATCAATATCATACTTCACCTAAAATACCTCTAAACTCATTCTAAACCTTGCCCTCAAGGTTTAAATTTAAGTTGGGTTTTCAACGTAACAAACAAACCAAGTGAAGCATAAACGATTTGATATGTATAATTAAAATATAAATAAATATGCAAATATAGAAGTCAACAATTTCAAATGAATGGAATGCAGAAAGGAACATAAACTTTCATTAACAAAAACTTCACCAAGAGTAATACATTGTATTTTCAGTCTTTTAATGCATTCAAGAGAAAATGATCATACACTGCGATGTCTAGAAATGAGTTCATTATCAGCTTCTTGATCTTCAACCATATCTACAAAATGTTGAGAAACATAGCTATCATCTGGGTTGTAAGCCCTAGTTTAAAATTGCAATTGTAGAGGTGGGATGTCAATGGTCCTTCTCGAATCCTACAAATGAATATCATGTCTTCTCGACATAGAATGGTAGCACTGTAGAGTCTTGTCTTTGTCGCTATCATTTCGTCACCGTAATGAATCTTCGTCTAGCTACACATTAATGAAGAAAATATAGTTCAAGAAAATCCTCTTCTACTAGGTTGTGATGAAGATAGTGTCGAACTCATAGGAATATTCGCTATGTTTACTCCAACCATTAAACTTGTCACTTTATACGTGTCTTCTCTTTTTTCCTTCTATTTTTAGTAGTGTTTCGCTTCCACGCTTCCGATACATTTATTGCATTGAATGAATCCTGTTCAATCTTCGAGTCATTATGTCCTACAACCTTCTTCATTTGTTGTACTCCCTCATCATTTATGGTCCTTTCAAGTAATAAATGAAATTCAATATTGAAACTTACTCCAACTTTCCTATATGATTCAGTAATAAAAATAAGGAATGGTAATCTTTCATTGTTAGTAATCTGCATAGCAAACTTCATAGAATAATGTATAATTGTTCCAAAATCAATATAACCTTTTTAAACACTATATGTTACAATAAAACAGCTTTGAAGTTCTTCACTTCGAAGTGTTTCTTAATTGGGTAAAAACACGCTTTTATAATATAACTCTAACTCTTCATAATCTTCCTAAAGTAGGTGGTTTTAATAAATTTCATGTCACCTTCACTATCAAACGAAAATCCCCTCCTTAGATGAATTTTAATGCATCTTGGATTATTTGAAAAGGGTAGGATTCCTTATCTTCATACTTGACATTCGAGTAATCCTCCTTTGTTCTATATTAATTTTGTAGAACACAAAAAAATCTATTCAACCTCACAAGTGAAATATTGAATTTCTTCCCTTTAATGGCAACTTTGTCCCATTCCAGTCTAACATTACCATTAGCATAAAATTTTCGTAAACTTCTTGAATATCCATTTTCTCCTATTCCCTTATAGTCTCGCAAAAGTCGATCTTATCCCTTATTTTTAATAATGCTCACAATTATATCCTCATTCTTGCTCACACTTTGAATATTGAACCCCCTATCAGGAATGATGACTCTCTTTTATCATTATAATACCTCATTTAAGCTCTAGGTCATACAAATAAAGATGGGTCATAAGGCACCTAGTAACTAGGGTCTGGATTTTCAAAATATTCCTCCTCATCGGACGATAATGGAGATTGCTCTATAAGTTTAGCCTTCTAAGGTTTAGCTTCTCTAATGATAATCCCAATAGGTATTATATTCTTTAAGTAATCTGCATATTTCTTCTTTTATTTGGGCCGCACTACACACTTTCCTTTATCTTTTTGACTACCTCTATCTTTTCCTTTTCTTCTACCTCATCTCGCCAAAGGATAATTTAGCTAAGATGGAATAGTTAAAGTGAACTTCAGTCGTTGAAATTTCATAATAAAAAGGTAAAGAAAACGGTTTATGTAAAGGTTTTAGTGTAAACTTCAAAAGAGTTGAAAGTGATTCGTATAAAATATTTGTATCGACACGGCCCTTTTATAAGTATGTATATATAGGAAAAATTTGTAAAAACCCCAAACTTATTTGAAATCCCATATTAGAATTGAAAAGGTGCATAAAAACCATTTCCAAAAATATTTTGTAATAAAAATTAAAAAAATTACATAAGTTTGAAATTTTATTTAAAATCGATTTTTTTCTAAGGTATCGAAATAAAAAAGGTTGCAAAGTATTGATTCATCACATTATTGAGAGGGAATATCTAGAGTAAAATGATCTACTAGCTCCTCTAGTTCCCCTATCCACTCTCCAATCTCAAAGAAAACACTCACCAAGCCCTAAGTTAGGTGTATGAACTTGGATTCTAAATTTATAGGTTTAAAGTGCTCTTAATCAAGGTGACTCTCGTGTCATTATACACCGTAGTGAAGAGTCAGAGACCCAAACTTGAGGAGATTTTGGTTATGTGTAAGTTTTTGGACGTGTTTGTTAAAGACTTACCTGGTTTACCACCATCATTCAGTCGGTACTGGGCACTAGAATTATATCTATACCCCCATACTGCATGGCTCCGAGAGAGTCGGAGGAGTTAAGGAGCTAGTTGCAGGATTTAGGACATAAGGGATTCATCACACTTTTTATGTCACCATAGGGAGCACCAGTCCTGTTTGTGAAGAAGAAGGATGATACTTTGAGATTGTGTATCGATTATAGACAATTGAAAAGGGTTACAGCCAGAAATGAGTATCCCTTACTATGGATTGATTACTCATTTGATTAGTTAAGAGGAGCATAATATTTCTCCAAAATAGACCTACGATCAGGGTATTATCAGCTTAGGATCAGGGATGAGGATAGGTCCAAGATGACATTTTGTACGAGATATAGACACTATTAGTTTACAATCATGTTGTTTGGTTTGACTAACGCTCTTGCCATGTTTATGGATTTGACGCATCGAGTGATGAGAGCGTTTCATGATAGTTTTTATCGATGATATATTTATATATTTATACATTCAATGACTGGAGAGGATCACAAGCAGCACTTCATAGAGACGTTACAGACCTTGAGGGAGCATCGACACTACACCAACTTTAGTATGTGTGAGTTTTGGCAGTTATAAGTCAAGTTTTTAGGACATGTTAGAGTATTAAGCATTATCGTAGACCCAACTAAGATTCAGGCTATTATGGATTAGCTTGTATCAATGTCGGTTATGGATATCATGAGTTTTCAGGGATTAGCAGGATATTACTGTAGGTTTGTAAAGGATTTCTTGAAGATTATTTCGCCGATGACTAGATTGGTTCCGAAAGACGTTAAGTTTGATTGGTCTGAGGAATGCGAGGAGGCATTTGCTCAGCTAAAGAAATTGTTGACTACCGCACCAGTACTAATATTGCTAGAGGTTAGATAGGGGTTCCTAGTATATACAGATGCTTCTCATACAAGTCTAGATTATGTGTTGATGTAGGATAAGGGCACGATGGCTTATGCATCAAGACAGCTGAAGTTACATTAGAGAAAATTATCGCACTTATGATTTGGAGTTGGCAATGGTAGTTTTTGCTCTGAAGATATGGAGACATCATCTGTATGGAGAGAGGTTCACACTCTTTACCGATCATAAGAGTTTGAAATACCTTTTCATACGGAAAGTCCTAAACATAAGACAGTGCGGATGGTTAAAGTTTCTAAGGGACAATGACTTTTCTCCGGAGTATCACCTAAGAAAAGCTAATGCGGTTGCTGATGCACTGAGTTTGATACTGACTGGTGATGCCAAGGTTGTTAGATGCCATATGATGCATGAGTATTGATTACTCGAGGCAACGGCGATGATGACTCAGTCGGATATTCCTATAGACACTCGAATGATAAATCGTGCACAGATGAGGCTTCAGAAAGTGTCTACGTAAAGAGCGTTAGAGGGTCAAAAAGTTGACATTTTATACCTGAGATTTAATAAGTTAGTCTAGAGTATTAATTGTATTGATTAGACTGAGACGCCGGATCAGTGTTTGATATTTAGAGGCAGATTGTGGATACTAGCAGTAGTAGAGCTAAGAGATGAGATTCTTCAAGATTCACACCATTCCTAGTTTACTGTTCTTCAAGGTAGGACCAAGATTTACTATGACATGAAGAGACATATTTGGTGGCCTGGGATGAAAGTGGACATATCGGAGTTTATGAAGAACTATCCGAGCTGCCAGGGGGTGAAGGTAATGCATCATAATCCTAGAGGATTATTACAACAACTTCCTATTCCACGATGGAAATGCGAAGATATAGCCATGGGTTTTGTTAGAGGACTGCTGAGAACTGCCCATCGACAAGATTTTATTTAGGTAACCGTGGATAGACGGAAAAATATGCCCATTTCATACCAGTTGCAGCTCATTACATATTTTGCCAACTAAGTAT
Source organism: Stephania yunnanensis (assembly GCA_039657365.1). Classification (NCBI taxonomy): domain Eukaryota; kingdom Viridiplantae; phylum Streptophyta; class Magnoliopsida; order Ranunculales; family Menispermaceae; genus Stephania; species Stephania yunnanensis. Next base: position 30,382,228 of record CM077582.1, on the reverse strand, counting down.
ATTATTTGAGAGGGAGATTATTTGGTTGTATGTGGTACCATTGACAATTAGGTCAGATAGAGATGCTATGTATACATATCTAGGATATGTCGAAGTATGCAGGAGCAGTATGGTATGCGGCTATAGTTTAGCATAGCCTTTCATCCTCAGACTAATGGACAGATTGAGATGTTGATTTAGAGTTTCGAGGATATGCTTAAGGCTTATGTACTTAAGTTTGTTGGATCATGGAATGAATACCTACCATTGTATGAGTTTGCATACAATAATAGTTATCAGGCTAGCATTAAGATGGCATCATTTGAGGCTTTATATGGTAGACCGTGTCGCTCACCATCTCGTTGGGCTGAGCCATAGGACCAGGACATTATAGGGCCTGAAATTGTTGTTGATCACACAAAGAAGGTATGACAAATTTGCTAGATGCTTAAATAAGCCCGGGAGAGGAAAAAGAAGTATGCAGACACATATCGCAGCGATCTTGCGTATGACGAGGTTAGTGTATCTATAGGTTTTTCCTCATAACCTTCACAAATTTGGTTTGAGAGGCAAGTTAGCGTCAATATTCATCGAGCCTTTCAAGGTCAAGAAATTAGTCGGAAAGGTTACTTATGAGCTAGATTTACATCCACAGATGTCGGGGATTCATCTAGTGTTTCATATTTATATGCTTCGACTAGCCAAGTCGAAAGTAAACGAGAGACCGACAGTGAATTTGAGTCAGATTGACTTGAGTAAAGATATATCATATGAGGATCAACTATTACAGATTCTAGATCGTAGGATATAATAGTTTAGAGGTAAGTCTATTTCGAATGTGTTAGTCAAGTGGTAGTTCCATGGAGACTTGCAACTTACTTGGGAACAGGAAGACTATATGCGCGATATGTTGTCGTACCTCTTCAAGTTAAGTATAACTTTAGGTTAAGCTTAATTTTGATGAAGAAATTTTTATTAGTTGGGAAGAATTTTCATAGCTAAATCTCTAATTTGACTTTATTCTTTTAATCACGATCAAATGACCCATGACGTGGAACCCGCTTCGATATACGTATCGCGACTGAGGTTAGATGGCCAAGTTAAATGTTATATTTGTAATGATGAATGCTTAGTGTATTGTATATGTGTAGACTACTAAGTTATTCCTACTTGTGAATAAGTGTCGAGACATGTATGGGAATATGCCTCGAGTTGCGTGCTGACGTGGGACTGAGGTAGAAGATAATCTGGTAAGTTGGTTTAAGCTTTATATTGCTTTTATAAGTGATATAAGTGGGGCTATGGTTGATTAAGTATCAAATACACTTTAAGTTAGTAAGTTAAAACAAAAGCTACTTGATATTTCTCGAGACACGTATTGACCCATCTCAACACTAATTGAGTTATTTATTGGTGTCATTTAGCATGAATTAATGGGATATGTGTGAATAAGTGTACCATTAGATAGGTATCGAGATAAATGTACACATTAGGATTGATGGCTATCAATCAACCATATCCAATTCATGAATATAAAGCTTTTAGTCAAGCCGAGAAGCTCGACTTATTCATTTCATTTGCTTAAGAGAGAAGCAAAGTTGATGGAGAAGGAGAGTCACTGGTGAAAAATTAGATCAACAAAAACTTTATGATTTAGTAAAGGAGAAATCAAGTATAGCTAGTTTTCATCAAGTTAGGTTACTCCTCTACACCATAGAGTTGGCTTATTCTAATAAATTCTTGAATTTGACGTTGTGAGTTGTTGTTTTATGTTATGGTTGATGTCATGGAAGGCTAGTGGTGTATACGGAGGTTCCTTAAGTATTAACATGGCTTATGTGTAGAGAAAACTCGGAATTCTGATTGTAGAATTATGGGTTTTGTTGCACATAGCGTCTTAGGTGAATCAGCTAGCGGGCTAACTTAGATTATCGCACTAGGTCAGAATTGGTAGCGCACTAATGGGTCATTAGCATGATAACCCCAATCATTAGCACGTAAGGTCTATGACAACATAAAAACTGCAATTTTCAAAAATTCCCTAAACACTATAAAAGGGGTCTAATACTATAAGTAATGGTATAAACACACTCAAAATATAATATTATATCAGGAACCGAGGGAAGTATTACAAGGATTAAAGTACGTGTTTTGAGGTGTCGAGAAGCCGAAGTAGCATAGGAAATTGCATGGATTGTAAGTAAACTACTTGAGATATTTCTTTTCATTTCATTCATATTCATATGTTCATTTATCATCATTTGGACTAAATTGCTTTTGTACAAATACGCCTTGACTTGTTGTTCTTTCTCATTACATGAGGTTGCTTTCATGTTATAGTTTGTTGATAAATTTATTTCATTTACTCCGATTAATATGCTATGACATTATTGATTTTTAATACATATGGTCACTGAAATAACATGCTATTAGGAAGGTATTACTTAGTGTTGTGAATCATATTCTTTGTGCATTAGTATGCAATTCTTTTGTTGGATTCCAATACCGTGTTATTCTTTGAATATGAAAGTAGTTCTTTTATATATGTCCAATTTACGTTAGAAATTCAGCGACCATACGGCGATCACTAGACTATCCAGGGTGATTGGGATTTCTCCACTATACAGGAAATGAGTCCCAGGTTATTGGCAAGCATAACTTGAGCAACTCATGGGGTATGGGACCAGGGGTTGTTAGCAAGTTTATATTGCAAGTGATTGGCACCAGCGAAAGGTTATAAAGGCAAGAGAACTGCTCAGACCTTCACTTTGATGTAGAGCTCAGCTCTATCTTCATATAGTGGAAAGGATGATGTGATGAATACCACGGCCGACCGACCATAGATCATTACTACTTAGCCATGTGTCAGTTTCATATTGTTTAGCCGAAGTATCTCTTTGTATGTTCTTTTTACAGCATAGTTGCTATTATCATGCTTATAGATACGTATTGCATAATTGGGAATGTGAACAAATGTCTCTCAATATTACTTTTTACTTTCATGTACTCACCATCTAATTTGTGACGATGGATGCAGATCTATCGAGTAGCAGACCAGGCAAAGAGAAGATCGGCGACTACCTCTGAGCCATTGGAGCACTGCTACACCCGATTTTGTAGGTTTGATTTTTGATTTACTAATTTAATATCTATACGATATACTTTTGGGGTTGTATAGTATGGTTTGAGTGAGTAGTACCTTGACCAGACTCATGATATTATATATCGTCGTTTCATCATATATATATATATATATATATATATGCATGTGATTTTTTTCCTTGGTATTTTTTCCATAATTATTAGGCCTCATGTTTTAAGCTTCCGTTAATTTGTTAAGACTTTCGCTGAATAAACTTTTAAGTAAACAAAATTTGAATTAACTTTGATTTATGAATTAACATCAGATAAGTATAGGTTTATATTCATAATAAATAAATAAATAAATAATAAGTAGGTAAATGGTTTAGGATAGGCTGACTAGTCCCTTGTTAGATCTGATATTGTAAGATTAGGGCTTAATAACGGGATTAGGCCGAGCAGTTCCCTAATTTGAGAAGGGGTCGTCACACATCTCCATTAGGTTGACTCCACCTTTCTCCCTTACAGAAGACATTGCATCCCCACGTAAAACTTTAGTCTCCACCCGAGCCTTTTCACTCTCATTAGCATGTGTTACTCATCACTTTTTGGGGTTAGGGTTATTCTTCTTTAGCTACTTTTGATAAGACGAAATCATACGTTTCCATTTGGGCTGCAGAGCCTCAGTGTGGGACCTTGCGGTTTTGGCATCCATAGACCTAATTCGATGCTGTGATGGATGGTTTCGCGCATACATTTATTGTTTCGCCATGTATTGTCCCACAACGGAAAAGTCATGAAAACGGTTTCACACATCTTAACAAGACATGGAAATTCCTAAATGTTAGTTGCACAAAGTAGAGCACAATTGGTAGGGTATTGATGGAAAGGGACCGATAGGTCTGAATTGGTAGCGGTTTTCATTTACTAATACCTTTGAAAGCATGACAGTTAAGTTTGGCTGCTAACATTTCAAACCTAATGGTTATATGTCTCCGAGACCCTTTGCAAGGTCTCAGTTCGGTGTGGCCATTGGTTTCGAGACCCCAATTGAAAATCAAGCAAACCTAAAACTGTATTCCCAGCAACTAAATGACACGAAACACTGCAAAACACTCTAAAACTCTTCAAGAATAGAACCCATAAATTTTTTAGGCAAAATACTTACCTAAAACAGCGAGACAAGACGAAGAGTTAGCTGGAGTTCCATCACTTCCTCGGCTATCATCGATCACTGCTCTATCAAGTTTCCACCTAGTCAAACGCTCCAACAACACTGGAGAACCATATTGAGGGTTCGGAATAACGAATGTATAATGTTTGTAACGACTTTGGTAATCGGGCACGTGTATTTCGAAAGTGAGTAGGAGATGTGGTAACTTTTCTTGAGGGTGAGGGTAGTTTTGAAACAATCTACAAAAAAATGGGGTAAACGCAGTAAGAAAAATTCAAAAATGGGGTACATCCCAGTAATAGGGTACAAGAAGCAATGTTTAGTTACTTAATTTGGTTTGTTTAATTTCTTGTTAATTTAATTAGTTTAAAAAATCTCTTAATTTAAGAACCAATTTATTTTGCTAAACCGGCCTAAATTTACAAAATTCTTGTGATCGATGGACAAGAAGGCAACCTCTAGTCACTAATTACTATACTTGCTTCCGCGAGTTACCTGCTCCATAAGTGCCTTATGGTGTTTGTAGGTGTTAAATGTGAATTGATCTACTATGGACCTACGATGGTAAGTGTCACGGGCTCGTTAAGTGATGGGTTTACCCAAAGGAAGATTTTTCTCACCTAACCCAACCCGTGGAGCCTAAGCAGCACTTTAGTTCAGCACACCAACGAAAACGTGATTGAATAGCAATAATGAGACAAAGGAGTTTTATTTCTTAGTTTAATGAAATTACAACTCTAGTATCTAATACATCTCATGCCTCTCATGCATGAACTCGTGCCTCTCACAAGCTTATATGCTTTGGCTTTATAACAAAATAACCAAGTTAGTTACATAACTGTCGAGGACACATGTCCTATGTATATTACTCGAGACTAAGTAAACCACCACACCTATGTAGTGCTCAAAACAGCCACCTAACTACTTCCTTCCTTTGTTGCCACCTGGTTCCATAAGCGACTTGACCCCCTGGTCAATAGGCACATGCTCATAGTTCTTGGAAGTTGTTGGGACGTGCCTTGGTCATGCATGAGCAATGACCAAGGTAGTTACATAACCGCCAGTAACTGCACTTGACTTGATCCGTCCAAGCGTATAGTTCACCTTGCTCAAGGGACAGGGTCTGATTGGTGGTGCCTAGCTGTGCGCTTAGGCACTCCGGGTGCTAGCCGGAGCGCGGTCCGTCCGATTCCCACCGGCTCGGGGTGGTCGGTTTCATGGTTCGTCCATGGGTATTGCCTTGGCATGGTTGCCCAAGGCATGTTCGAGGGTCTTCCTTGCTTCCTTGCCCATGCCACCCTTAAGAGAGTCACCCCTCCTTATAGTAGATGTTAAGTCTTTTCCCCAACTCTTATAGGGAACATCCAAAAATGAGACTAAGCGTACTTTGACTTGGTCAATGCCCAAGTCAAGATTTTTCAACCAAGGTATGTCTTGCTCATGCCAAGGCGCTGCCTTGCTCGTGCCAAAGAAATCTGCTAAGGCCTCATGCTCGTGCCAAAGGAATCTGCCAAGGCGCGGCCTTGCTCGTGCAAAGGCCCGTGCCAAACCTGCCAAGGCGCGGCTTTGCTCATGCCAAGGCCCTTGCCAAGGCGCCACTGTGCTCCCGCCAAGAAACGTGCCAAAGGAACCTACTAAGGCGCGACCTTGCTCATGCCAAATGAACCTGCCAAGGCGCAGCCTTGCTCGTTCCAAGGCCCGTGCCAAGGCGTCACTGTGCTCCCGCTAAAGAATGTGCCAAGGAATGTGCCAACACCCGACCGTGCTCATGCCAAGGTCCGTGCCAATGCGCCACTGTGTTCCCCACCTAGGTGTGGTGCCTAGGCGCGCGCCAAGGCGCAACCTTGTCCATGCCCATATACGTTGTGTCATCCATGCCACATACGATTTACCCATGTGCATGCGCGAGCATCTGCACATTATACCGCGAACTATCTGTGGTGCACCAGCCAACAACTAACTCCCATGAAACCTTCCGAGTCTACCAAAACCTAGATATTGTTAGGTTTTCCCGTAGCATAACCAGCTTACTCGGTCACATTATTGAGGGGCTGACAACCATCCCCCCGCCGAAATGTTCGATGCCCTCATCGAACACCCCAACTCTGCTTGTCCACCAGACTACTGCCTACCAAAGCAACATTTCTCCATCTGATCTCGTACTTGTAGTGCCACCAGCCTTGGTATACTGCCTTTGCCCCTGGCTCTCATTGTTGGAACAAAGCACGATTCATTTCATCCATGATCAGCAAGCCATAAAGTGATGGAATCACAGCGACTTTCCCAACCATCAAGAAATCATTTCCAGCAATGATCTCAAAATCATCCAACGGAGCAGCAATCAAATTTACCTTGCCCTCCCAAGTGTCAATTCGAATGCCCAAGTCTAAGGCTATGCCCATAGCCTTCTTTGGTTTAGAATCGACCGCCTTCACCATGCTCGCACTATCGACAAGCTTCAAACTAAGCCTCCGAGCTAGGTTATCTGCAACAAACGAATGTGTGGATCCCGAGTCAATCAGTAATTTCACCGTTTGGTTACTGATTTGAGCCTCTATGAACATCAGCTCCACCGATCCCACGGTCTTTTGCACATGCACCGTGTTAAGTAATTGGAATGGATTCATCCGTACTTCTGGTTCATCTGCAACAATCGCATTCAACTTCTATTTCTTTGGGTAATCACTTGCCCGGTGAGGACCGTCACATATGAAACAGCCCTTTTTCGACATCGATGCTTTGGCACTAGCATCAAATTTTGAAAAAGGCTCCTCCTCTTTCCTGGGTCCACCAGCGCGATCCTTTTCCTCCTACTTCTTTTCTTTTGATTCAAAAGAAGCACCGCTAGTCTTATAATCTACAAGACTATCAATCACCCCAATTACACTCGACAAGTCTTTCACGCCTTGCCTTCGCAGCTCTGACTGCGCACATCCTTGCAATCCTATAATGAAATTGAGCAACGTGTCTTCAGCGTACATATTTTTAATGTCAAACGGTAAGGAAGATAATTCTTTCACATATTCTCTAACTGTCCCTTTCTGCTTCATTTGGTGCAAGGCCTCCCACGCTTGCCATGCCGCATTTGTGGGTAGGAATCGATCCTTCAATTCCCATTTCAACACCTCTCACTCCACAATCCTTAGTCGACTAGTAGCTGCATCATTATCAACTCTGGTTCGCCACCAAAGTTTCGCATCACCTTCCAAATACATGGAAGTCGAAGATGACCTTTTGGTCTTCTTCCGTCTAGACAATAGCAAAGTACTACTCCATGCCCCAAAGGAAGTTTTCAAGCTCTTTCGCGCTCCGCTGGCCTGGAAATTTCTTTGGCTCCGGCACCTTAGGTCTCACTTTCGCCGCACTAGAGACCTCCGAGGTTCCTCTCACGACTTTCTTGAGCAAACTCACCTCTACAACCATCTTCTCACTTGTCTCAATGGTAAGTCCACCCATTGTGCGAACATCAGCAACCAACTCTTCGAATCTGGATTCCATATGGATATCAAAGCTTCTTTTGACTCTGTCCTAGCCACCAAGGAAACCACCTCCAGCCATTCAATGCGATGCGTCGTCATTGAAGACTCCGTTGCCTCTACTGGAACACCCATCGTTTCCATCATGTGCTCTAAGTGAGCTACCCTCTCACTTAGATCACTTGCTGCTCGGGTCGCCATTATCTCCGAAACGAGGCTTTGATACCAGTTGTCATGGGGCCGTTAAGTGAGGGGTTTGCCCAAAGGAAAGTTTTTCTCATTTAACCCAACCCGTGGTGCCTAAGGACCGCCTTAGTTCAGCACACCAACGAAAATGTAATTGAACAGAAACAATGGCATAAAGGAAGTTTATTACTTAGTTCAATGAGATTACAACTTTAGTATCTCATACATCTCATACCTCTCGTGCATGAACTCATGCCTCTCACAAGCTTACATGTCTTGGCTTTATAGCAAAACAACCAAGTTAGTTACATAACTGCCGAGGACACATGTCTTATGTACATTACTCGAGACTAAGTAAACCACCACACCCGTGTAGTGCTCAAAACAACCACCTAACTGCTTCCATCCTTTGCTGCCACCTGGTTCCATAACCGTTTTGACCCCCTGGTCAATAAGCACATGCTCATAGTGCTTGGAAGTTGCTGGGACGTGCCTTAGTCATGCCATGAGCCATGACCAAGGCAGTTACATAACCGCCTGTAACTGCACTTGACTTGGTCCATCCAAGCCTATAGTTCGCCTTGCTCAAAGGACAAGTTCTGATTGGTGGTGCCTAGTTGCGCGCCTAGACACCCTAGGTGCTAGCCGGAGCTCGGTCAGTTCGAGTCCCACCAGCTCGAGTGGTGGGCACCATAGTCCGTTCGTGGGTCTTACCTTGGCATGGTTGCCCAAGACATGCTCGAGGGTCTTCCTTGCTTCCTTGCCCATGCCACCCCTATGAGAGTCACCCCTCCTTATAGTAGATGTTAAGTCGTTTCCCCAACTCTAATATGGAACATTTAAAAATGAGTCCAAACATACTTTGACTTGGTCAACGCCCAAGTCAAGATTTGTCAACCCTTACCAAGGTATGCCTTGCTTGTGCCAAGGCGCGGCCTGGTTCCTGCCGAAGGAATCTGCCAAGGCACGGCCCTGCTCGTGCTTTGCTCTTGCCAAAGGAATCTGCCAAGGCGCGGCCTTGCTCGTTCCAAGGCCCGTGCCAAAGCGCCACTGTGCTCCCGCCAAGGAACGTGCCAAAGGAACCTACCAAAGCGCGACCCTGCTCGTGCCAAAGCGCCACTGTGCTCCCGCTAAGGAACGTGCCAAAGGAACATGCCGTGGCTCGACCTTGCTCATGCCAAAGGAACCTGCCAAGGCGCGGCCTTGCTCGTGCCAAAGCCCGTGCCAAGGCGCCACTGTGCTCCCACGAAGGAACGTGTCAAGGAATGTGCCAAGGCCCAATCGTGCTCGTGCCAAGGCGCCATTGTGCTCCCCGCCTAGGCGTCGTACCTAGGCGCGCACTTAGGCGTGACCTTGTCCACGCCCATACAAGCTGCCTCATCCATGCCACATACGATTTACCTATGCGCATACGCGAGCCTCCGCATGCTATACTGCGAACCATCCGTGGTGCACCAATCGGCAACTAACTCCCATGAAACCTTTTGAGTCCACCAAACCCGAATATTGTTAAGTTTTCCCGCTACCCAACAAGCTTACTCGAGTCACATTATCGAGGGGCTAACAGTAAGCTTACATTACAAGCGGGTTTGACACTTATGTTATCCTTGTTTTGTTCATAATATAGATGTGAGTTGGTGTGCCTCTGCTTTCTCATTTCATTCTTCACTTTTCCTTGCTTCCGATCAGGAAATTCAGATTTTTTCAGTAACAGAAATGCTCCCATAGAAGAGAAACTCCTAATACTCTAAAATCAATCCATGGATTTCCTCGAATTGGAGGCGATCGAAGGCCTTCGGTGGTCTTGGAATTCATTGCCAGCTTCGAAATCTGAAGCATCATCTCTAGTAATCCCTATCAGCATCATGTGCACTCCATTGATGCAATTCAACGACCTTCCTCTCCTAAACTACGACCCATTGATCTGCAATCGCTGCGGCGCCGTCTTGAACCCATACTCTCGCGTTGATTATCAATCGAGTCTCTGGATTTGCCCATTTTGCTATCGAAAGAATCACTTCCCAAAAACCTACGCTGGAATCGGTGAGAACCATCTCCCGGCCGAGCTTTTCCCTACTTACAGCACTGTTGAGTACCAACAAGGGCGTAAAACCCAGAACCCTAGCTCTTCGGGTCTCGATTCGCGAGGGGGCGGATTTGGGTTTGTGTTTGTTGTGGATACTTGTTGTGAGGAGGAGGAGCTTAGGTCGCTTAAGAATGAGTTGTTGCTTGTACTTGCACAGTTGCCAGAGAATGCCCTTGTTGGGTTGGTCACGTTTGATTCAATGGTCTTTCTTCATGAAATTGGGTTTTCGGAGTGCTCAAGAATTGTCTTGTTTCACGGTGAACGGGAGCTTTCATCTGATCAGGTAACTCTTATTGGGTTTATGTTTGATTGTGGTTGCCATGGTTTTGATAGTTATGCTTCTTTATTTAAATTTGTTTAGCAATGTATTCCTTAATCGTCTTATTTGTTGCACTGAATCAAAAGATGGATCATTTTTGTTTGTTTGAGAGAGAACCTATTTCTGCCCACCCTCACTTCGATTCAACTAAATTCTTGGAAGTTAGTCGGATGTCGGAATCCCATAACTTGGAAGAAACCGAAAGGATATAATGTAGGTACCACGATTGAACCCACCGCAACCTCTGCCTCAGTTAGATTTATGATCACACTGCCACTTTATCAGAACCCTTAAAGGAAAAGATGGAACATTTTGGTTAAGAAAGGAGGACCAACGGAAAAATGAGAGTATCCTTTTAAATAGTGTTAAATGTGGTGGTTTAGTTTACTAATTGTACAGGAAGTTTGAGAGTATTTCTACTATTAGGTTTTATTCGTTCCTTGAGAATATTACTGCTGAAAACTTGGATGTTTTCTTCCTGGCAGCAGCTTTAATCGATAACAGGGAAAAATGAGAATTTTCAGAATTCAGATAGAGCAATTATCAAGAATGAGTTATTTGTTCATTTAAGTATGCAGCATAAATTGCAACCTATAGTATAAACATACATAGAAGTTGATATCAGTCAAAGAATGGATACTGGCCTATCTCCAAAATGAGAAAAAGGAGATAAATATCATCCTCAGCAGCTAAACTAAAACGTTGGAAATGTAATAATGCTAGAAACAAAACTAACCAATCATCATCAGCATTGACAGAATGAAGGAAATACACCCGCTGGTTTGTCCTGCATTAACAAGTTTTTTTGCGGATGTGCAATGACTTGACTAGCTACTTTTCACTCTGAAACTCCTTGGGTGTACTTGGAATTAATGCATTAATCCTTGTTGCGAAGTCTTAATTTGCTGTTCTCTGTTAATGGCCAATATAAACAGCTCCATCAGCGGTAGAATGTTGTTGTTATATTTTCATTCAGGGTGAAGAAACAGGGAAGTTGAGGTAAGGAAACCCCTCTGCACATTGAGTTGCGCCTCTTGTTATTTAATGTAATTAACCGTTTGTTTAACCCTCCAACAGCTGATAGCCTGCACCCTGTGTACACTTTCAGATTCAGAAGTTCTTGGGCGTCTCCCAGCCTATGATTGAACAGTCTGCAAAGACATCAGTTATCCAAAAGCATGGTTTTTTAGTTCCAATATCTGAGTGTGACTTCAGCATCACTGCTGAGATTGAAGATATTCGTTCTACAAGGAGGACTATAGCAGGCCATCGTCCTCAAAGATGTACTGGTGTGGCTATATCAACATCAATTGGACTACTTGAAGCTTGCTTGCCAAAGGGAGGCAGCCGAATCATGGTTTTTACATCTGGACCAGCAACGATGGGCCCTGGGATAGTTGTTGAGTCTGATCTTGGTATGGCCATCCGCACCCACCAAGATCTTATCAATGGTCAGGCTCCATATTTTAACAAGTCTTGTAACTTCTACAAGAAGTTGGCACAAAGGCTGTCTGATGCATCTATCATTCTTGACTTGTTTGCTTGTTCTTTGGATCAAGTTGGTGCTGCGGAGCTAAAACTTCCAGTCGAAAACTCAGGTGGCTTCCTAATGCTGGGGGAGTCTTTCGAGTCTGATCAGTTTAGAAAATGTTTGAGGCACATTTTCAGACATGATGAGAATGGGCACCTGCAAATGTGCTTCGATGCGACAATTGAAGTAGTAACAACCAATGATGTGAAAATATGTGGGGCTCTTGGTCCCTGCGTCTCCCTTGGAAGAAAAAACAGTTTGGTGAGTGACAGTGAGATTGGACGAGGTGGTACGTGTTTGTGGAAGCTCGGTACACTCACAAACAAGACATGCATTGCATTTTTCTTTCAATTGGGTGACGAGAAGAAAATTCAACTGGGTTCTGCATTTTTCATTCAGTTCAAAACACGATATCGACATGGAAATGGGAGTATCCGACAAAGAGTGACAACTGTGGCAAGAAGATGGGTTGGGGCACACTCACCAGAAATTGCTGCCGGATTTGACCAAGAAGCTGCTGCTTCCGTCGTGGCCAGACTCGCCATACATCGAGCAGAAACATGCTATGCTCGAGATGTCATCAGATGGCTGGATGACACGCTGATTCAATTTGCGTCTAAATTTGGTGATTATGTGGAGGAAGATTCGTCATCATTCCAGTTATCATCCAACTTTTCATTGTATCCGCAGTTCATGTACCATTTGAGGAGGTCACAGTTCATTACTGTCTTCAACTGCAGTCCTGATGAGACTGCATTTTTTTCGCTGATGCTCAACAGAGAAGGTGTAGTGGGTTCCTTGATAATGATCCAGCCAACCCTTTTCCAGTATTCCTTTGAAGGGCCTCCGGTTCCGGTTCTCCTTGATATTAGCTCAATTTCACCGGATGTTATTTTGCTTTTTGATTCATACTTTTATGTGGTAATCCATTATGGGTCTAAGATTGTACAGTGGAAAAAACTCGGGTTCGACAAGGATCCGAACCATGAGAGTCTTAGGAAGCTGTTGGAAGCACCAGAGATTGATGCTGAGCAACTGGTTGCTGATCGGATTCCAGTCCCTAAGCTAATAAAGTGTGATCAACATAGTAGCCAGGCAAGGTTTCTTCTTGCTAAGTTAAACCCTTCCATCACTCAAAATTCTGTGTTCACAGAAGGCTCTGATGTTCTTTTTACAGACGATGTGAGCTTACAAGTTTTTATAGAACATTTGCAGGTCTTAGCAGTACAGGGTTGAGAAAGGTTTCATATGCAGAGGATTGTGTTTCTTTGTAATTTTCATGTTTTCAAAATTAGTGTACAATACTGATTTGAAGATATCGAAAAGCTTCGTTTTTTCTTAGCTCCAAAGCAGCGGTCCTTTTTAAAAAAAAAAAAAAAAAAAAAAAAAAAAAAAAAAAAAAAAAAAAAAAATTGTTCCAAAAGAGTGGTCCTTGTTATGAGAACGCTGGGTGCATTAAGAGGCTTCAAACCACTCCAATATTCATGTGCTGTAATGCGATTATGCGAGTTACATTGTGTGGGGTTTGGTTTGACATGGCATACTACTATCTCCAACTAATCAAATCCAGATGCTTTCGCTAGTTTGCTTAACGTTATTGATTTAAGTAATACAAATTATCTTTTATTGGGATTTAAGATACATTAATGAAAGACTAGGCAATGGTTCTCCCTCGTGATCTTGACGGAATGCGAATTGCGAATTATCCGGACTCCAAGTCTAATCAACACAAAACGAAAAAGAAAACAAGAAAAAGGATAAATTGGAGCGCCATGAATAAGGATGCTCGATAAGCTCGTTGAAAAATCGCCACAAGCAAGAACTGCTTGATGAGATTATGAACGTCACTGTTCAAGTGTCGTTCGTGTCAAATATAACCCGTACTCGAGTTACCAATTCTACGAGAGTGTAGTAGTGGTTGGTAAATACGAGATCGAATCCACATGACTTAGGTTTTATTCTGAGTTAACGAAAATGGAAAATTTTCGAGGTTTTTATAGATTTTTAAGAAAACAATTAATTAACTAATTAAAACTACTTTGAAATTAAAGTTTGCAAAAATTAATTCAATATGGGAAAATACCTAGGTCTACGGTTCCACAAATCCAATTCAAAATTCAATAGCGTATCATGATCCTCAATCTTTCCAAAAGATTATTAATTCAATTTCTCCTAGATTAGTTGTAGGAAATCGATATCCGCCAGAAATTCTTAATTCCCCTAGTCTCGATAGCAAAGATGTCTGCCACTAACTACTTCTCAAATTAACACAACCCCAGACATCTGTCAATCAGGTTTAATGCATTAACCGCGTAAAGTACCGTGGGAATACTAATCCTAAATAACTGGATCGTGTTCGCTTCCGATTTAACTTAGATTTATCTGTCGCACACTCAAAAACCGAAAGGTTTTTTATGGCAAACGGGTGAGTGATAGTCACTTGTGTCAGTCCAATTGTACAATTACGGATATGAAAGTCCTGACTAACTAAAGTATTCCACCTAAAACCATGCATTAGCCAAATAAAAACCTAAGTTTAAACCATAATCATGAAATCAACAATAAAGAAAATAAAAGGAATTAAAATAATTGAAATTATAAATAAATAGATCCCACATGACATTTATATAAAATCGTGAATCTAGTCTTGTTTCGCCTCCGACCCGAGCCATGATTGCTTAGCGGACATCGTCTTGCTAAACTCTATTAAAATGTCCGCTAAACTCTATTAAAATAAATAAAAGAAATAAGATTGATTGGTCGAGAGAGGAGAAGATACTGAACTAAACCCTAAATTTTATATAAATAAAATCTTTAATTTTAGTATCTGGAAGAGAGAGAAATTGTATTTCGTGGGTTGGAGAGTGTATCGTCCACCTAGGACAATCAAATGGCTGTGGTGTTTGCTTGGGTCTTGAATGCATGGGCTTTTTGCTTGATTAGTACATATGGGGAAAGTTTTTATCAACCCAACACACCAACAAATTTTTTTACCAAACTAACACATTTTCTGCCACGTCACCGCCACATCACCCGGAGTGTTGGTGTGGTGGTAACGTGGTCACGTTTTACATACAATGCAAATCGTGACCCAATGTCTTCTTTATACACCCAACGACGCCGCACAGCCCCCTTATTCCCTCCTCGAAACCCCCGCCAAGGATGATAAGCGGAGGGGATCCAAGCCCAAGTCGCAGTCCTAGATCGAGTCGTCTTCCTTGTACATCGACTGCGATTGGGTCGCCGAGCACGCTCGCCATGTCACTGTTCGATTCATGCCCCTAATTGCATAATTTCATTCACATTCACAAATTGACTCCCAATTCGATCTTCAATTCCGCAATTCTCAACTTTGATTTGTTAAAGATTGGATTTTGTTGGTCTTCGCTTCAAAATTTTTAACTATATTTGTGGAAATTGGATTTTTGTTGATCTTGAATTGAAGCCCTAATTGCCCAATTCGGTATTCAATTTCGCGATGTAGAAGTTCGATTTGTTTAAGATTGCATTTTGTTGGTCTTCGCTTTGAGATTTTCAATTTTGTTTGATATCATTCGTAATGGCGAATTGAATCCCAATTCGCTGTTCAACTTCGCAATTTTGAGCTTTGATTTGTTAAATATTGGATTTTGTTGGTCTTGGCTACGGGAGGCGCGCAGCGGCGGCAGGATGCGCGCAGCGGCAGCGGTAGTCGGGCAGCGGCGACGGCAGTGCTATCAACCACAACGGAGAGGCGTCCTCGCTTCAAACTTCCAACGACCGGCAGGCTACGGATCACGGGGGACGACGGACGACCAAGCTTCCTTGCGCCGGACGGGAAGATGGATCGCAAGTGAGAGAAAATGACAGGGGAAGTGAAGGAGGATTGGAAATGGATTTTCGGGTTTTGGGTGTAGGAAGAAGGCTTGGGTCAAGGTCACGATTTGCATATAATGCGAATCGTGACCACGTCACCACCACACCAATACTCCGGGTGATGTGGCGGTGATGTGGCCGAAAATGTGTTAGTTTGATAAAAAAAATTGTTGGTGTGTTGGGTTGATAAAAAATTTCCCCATGTGTACTAATCAAGCAAAAAGTCCTTGAATGCATAGCAATGTCGTATTGGTTGGTTTGCTAGAGTCTGCTAACGTGACATCTTCTGATTGGTTAAGAGATAATGTGTAGATCTGGCTGGCAAATAGGAGCTTGACACGTGATGTATGCGGATGGGGCAAAGGCAGACCAATGATTCGTGCGTAGAAGTGGGAGACAGTGCTATTGTGTATCCCAAGGCAAATCAATAGCAGATGTGTTGAGGAGAAATTGCTCAAGAATCGTCGAGTTTTAGGGAGTCTGCACTGCTACGAATCTCGAGGACGATCAAAAGCTTTGGGTGTTGAGGAGAACTCGCATGGATACTCGGCGAAGACATGGGAGTGTGTGCAATCTACACCTGGAGGAAGATTGGAACCATTGCTCATTTGTTACGATCCCGTGCGTGAATCTCATGGTGTATCCAATGACTGTTGGAGCGATGTGATAATAGCGTCTCCTAGCTTCGTCACTCGGTTGCTCCTCATTGCTTCATTAACTGTGCAGTAGTGTCTCGAGGCATATCTTATGGTAATTGTTCACACAGTAGAAATGACTTATAACTTGTCATATTGTAGGCTTTTCTCAATTAATACACCACCAAACTTCTTACAAACCATCATAGCATCAACACGGACCGATGCGGTCCCATCGAACTATCTGGAAGTGCATGCAAGCTTGCTTTTCAATGCCAAACACCAATAGCACTTCAAAAGAACTCAAATTACCTCTATTTCACCAAAGAGCCGCCAAAAAGTTGAAAATATAAACAAAAGAGAATTAATTAATTATATGAAGCATTGATATCTAAAAACATATAAAATAAATACTTAAATATATTAATATTACCAACTTTTCACACAATCCAGCATAAGGATTCATAAGTTGTCATACCTACTTGTGTAAAGTTCTCACACAAAGAAAAACTTCAATAAATCAAATATCAACTCTTTTTTTTTCCATAGTAAAAGTGCCTTTATATAGGCTTACATAAAGACTGGAAAATAGAAACCAGATAAAAAAAAAAAAAAAGTAAAGTATAAACTTCCTTATTTCTAATGACTTTCTAATTTCTAAAATAGAAGCAAATAACTTGAAGAAACTTCAAATTATGTAGAGATATTATAAAATAGAAATAAAAACACTTAAAAAAGTTCTTAATTTCAGCCTTGAATATTTTTAGAAAAAAACTTAAATTCAAAACCTACTAAATATCAAACTTCATAGAAAATAGGAATATTTCCTTCATGACTTTATACCATATCATGTCACTCCCCCTTCTTTATGATGATTTGTCCTGGAATCATAGCCACTATTCTTTAAGAAGACGAGAACTCAGATCTTAAAGCTTCGAGAATTTTCAATAGATGCACTAATTACTTGAATACACCAAAACAAATGAGAAGTATGAAAGATTTTTTACTAGATTGGAAAAACGCTTGATTATTCACTAATACCCTTTTGATTCGGGGCTTTGAATACCCTTTTTTCTCTGGTATAACAGACTCAATGTGTTCAACCATGATCTTGTCACAAGTGTTGTTGTTATTCATGACACTTCAACATCATCACTCTTGACCAATTCAACATCATGTTTCAAAAATTTAGTTTTCAATTTTCTTAAGCGGAGTAAACTAGGAAATCATGCCTTTATATTTTTCATATTCTAAAAAAAAGAATTCAAAAGAGTTTCCCTGTAATATGGACTACCAAAAATTCAAAACCAGATAGACAATAACTTTGGGAAAAATCCCTAGAAGAACTCACATCTTCTCGCAATTCATAATAATATCAAAATTTAAATTCTAATGATCAATTCCTCAAGTTCCATATTTCGTAACCTAACAAAAACTCTAATTACTCCACAATACATATTTACATTCAAAATAATTCATAAAAAACTCAAACTCCCTTTGGCCATCTCATAATGGTCTCATATTCATTTAAAGCCAAACCACGACTTACTCTCAACATATGAACCCAAAAACATGTTATACAAATGTTATACGGTAAAAAATTAAACTCTTAACAAAATATTACCAAAATTCTTCAATTCTTGTTCATCCTATCAAATATCTATAAATATCTTGACATCACCAAAAACAACTTGAAAATGCCAAGCAAGTAAAATCCTACATTGATCTGTACTCGTGCAAATGTTAGTCCATATACATGGAGACATGCAATTGCGTTTCCCAATAATCAACAATTTATAGAACAAAGTGAAACCCTTTTATTTTTGTTCAAGGTTTACAAAATGGTTGGACGAACCTAAAACAGTAATAAACACCCAATGCATGCTCCCAGAGTTGACATTGCCCACTTTAGAAGCCTGCATATACGTCTAGTTTGGAGTGGATCCCATCTAACTCATTAACTGAAGCAAGGGCAACTCTATCTGTATGACATGTATGCATGACTAACGAAAGTGTGAAATGCAGTGCAACATAAAAAAAACCACAAATGAAGGTACAAAGATAAAAATATTTGTAGTAAAGACCAGCATAAGGTTTACTTACTACAGTTTAACAAACTAAAAGTTGGTTACAAAACCTTACACTTGAATCCCCAAGTTTCACGCCCTTTCGTATAACCTACAAATCAACTCAAACCAACTTAAGATTGGTTGAATGATTACTTTATCTTTTCAAGTTTTGCTTTCATATTTTAATCTCCAATAATGGATTAACATCACTAATTACTCTAAAATCCAAGTTGTAAAACTCTTATAAACCCCAACAACGTCATTTTAAGTCCCGAAAGTTATTTTAAGACTCCAGATTATAACTTAACCTCTAAATTTAGTTTAAGATATTTGATTTACTTTATAAACTCATTTGGGAACTTTTTACGGACCCAATTGGAGATTTAAGCCATGTTGGCTAATTTCACGTTTTACAAGTTAAATTTCGAGTTAATAGCTGCAAAAATTCTAACAAACTCTTATAAGTCTGACACGTGTTGAACATGTACAATGAATTTTTCGTATATCCTAATTATTTATAGAAAATAAGTGGGATCGTCTCCACAGGGATTTAACAAACTTCTTTAGGAAAAAAGTTTTTAGATATTTTTATTATTTTTCATTTTAATTCAATTAATTTAATTAAAACTGGAATTAAAAATCACTAATTTAAACTATAGTACTATGATAATTAAGTAAACTAATTAAACTAACCTAATCAACACAATTCAAACTCACTTATACTCAAATCAAATCAATTCAATAATAAACAAATATCTAAATAAACAACCAGAACAATGAAACAATAATCCATTTTGCATCCAAACATATTACTTAAATCATAGACAAAAACATACTTTACACTCTTATTAAAGTATTCATGATCATTAAACTCTAATCATAAGTAAGTAGGCAACCTTTATTAAGCCATCAGTTCTACTTATACCAGTAGAAAAGCCACGTTCTAATTTTATTGAATTAACCCTTTTAATACTAAAAGAAATTAACTTTACGTAATAAAACCGTGTTACACTTTATGAAAACCTTAAACTACTAAATCAAATACCTTCGAAAAATCACTTCAATATTAAACTTAGATCTCAATCCACCTAGGACATCTAAATGGTAATAGATCTTTTAAAAACTCCTAGTTACTACTTCAAACTAGATATTGAATCCAAATACCATAATTCATATTCTAAAATATGCATGCAATACAAAGTTTCATTATTATAATCTGCAAATAATAATCTATTAAATCATTGAATTAAAGAATATGTTTGTTTTAAAGAATTAAGCATAAAATTATCTCATCAAGACTACATCACAAACGAATCAAGTTTATGTTCAGACTTTATTTAGATTAATGAATTATTCACTCATCATCATAATAACCATTGTAATAAAGTAAACAGAAGACATAGATAAATACCCTCTGAATAAATACTTTGAATTTTAAAATCATCTTCAAATGCAATGAACAATAAATATAAAAACTAAAACAATAAACTATGAAAGTAAAAGTAATGAAATATTGATTTTAGTATTCAATGACAATTGATTTCGTAGCCCTAGGGCCATATTGATAAGTGATTAATTAGACTAATACATAGGACTAGTTTAGATGTATAATTAGTCACATATCCTAGAATGAGCTCTAATTGATGATATTTATATATTTTCAGGCCTTCAAGGCATAAAAGAGACAAATGAGTGATTTCATGATGAAATGGGGAAAAAAAGCACGACGACACACTTGACGCCATGGAGAAGACAAGTGATGTCGTGGGAAGTATACACAAGGTGTTGAGAAGGCACGGAGATCGAAAGAACAGATGTAGAAGAAGTGATGGAGTGGCAGTGATGTAGTTTAGCAAACACGACGCCAGACAGTTACACAGGGGGCGTCGAGTCTACAGAGAGGTTGACAATGTGGCGGCACTGTGACTTTACACAAGGAAAGTGGATCACCTAAAGATAACACCGAGAAAGAAAAATAGAAATTTTTGGAGTTCTAGTTCGTTTGAAATTGTTAATTAGGGTTTCTAATTGTATTCTTAGGAGTCTTAGGAATATAAATAGGTGTTAAAACGTGGTAAACTCAAAGTCTATGATAATTTGTGAGATATTGGCCATTACAATAGACCAAGGAAGATACATTAAAGAGTTTTATATTAGTTTTGAGTATTGAGAAGAGTTTTAAAGGAGACACATTGAAGACTTCAATTATTGTGATTCTGTATTTTTTTATTTAATTAAAGTTATTTGATTTAATCTGTGATTGCAATGAATAACATGAATTGTGTGTTTTTTATGATAATGAGTGAGTAATCTTTTTATCTTAGGGATGAATGAATCCTATGGTATGAATGCTATGCAAAAAGGAAGTATGAATTGATTATAAGGTTTAGATGTGCAATGGTTAGAATTTGTGTTGATTCTATGCATACTGCAATGAACATCTTGATCACATGTTTGTTGATTAGAGGTTTTAAAAGTTACCATGACCATAAGAGCTTTTAAGCTGCATATGAACAATATAACCGTAAAATATATTACTTCAATATATAGTTGTTGATTAGGGAGACATAGATAGTAAACTTAAGCGTTTATGAGTCTAAAGATTTTGAATTTAATGATACATGATACTTACATTATTTACACCGATAAGTTGAGTTCTAGTTTGCACATTAGGATCTTTTTCACCATGACAGTGGGTTGAAATGAATATTAAGGAAATCAGTCTAATATAATTATACATTGCTCACACATAAGAAATATGAAAAAATATGAGATGGAAATCATAGTAATTCATTACCTAGGTGAAGTTGTGAACTAAAAGTTTTCTCAATATAAAGAATACACGTTAATTTACATTGTTTTTATAAAACTTAGTAGTTTAAATCAAAATAATTTTTTTTTTAACAATTTAGTGAAAATAACTAAGTGTGTGCTTCCATATAAACCATTCCTAAAGGAACAATATTCGTAATCAACCTTTATTGATCACATTATTACTAGAATTGAACCGTTATACCTGTGGTTACGATCAAGTTTTTGGCTCTGTTGGATAAGTAGTAACAATTAGTTTAGCTTACTAAGTTGTTAAGAGTTTTTACTTTTCTGTAATTTTTAATTTTAGTTTTAAGTTGATTGACCCTGCTGCACTTGATCTACTTTTTTTGTCTTTGGTGTTTCAGGGATGTAAAGAATGTATAGTTATCATGTTAAGGAGTCAAATAGTGAAATCCTTCAAAAATTCTCTAGGTTGGTTTATCAAAGTGAAGCAGTTCGAGACAATTGTACATAGCAAGCACAACCAATGGCGAGTGGTTTGGCATGGACGAGATATAAACAACCATATTATAACCCGTATAGATTTACAAGATTTGTTGGAAGTCAAAAGCATTATTGTAATGGCCTAGAATTTACTAATAGTAAATTAGTCCCGAATTAGGGTTACTAATTTGAGACGCGACCCAATAGCAGGTTCACGATCCGAATACTTAGTGCGACGATTAAGTAGTATGGTTTTTTCGAGAGATAGAAGCCTATTGTGATGTATTTATATAGAATTATTAAGTCACTCCTACTTGTATATAGTTGTCGAGACGATAGCACGGATGCGCCTCAAGATGCTAGCTGGCATGTAACTAAGGTAGAGTAATGTGGTAGATATTAATTTAAGTTAGTGTAACTTAAATAATTACATCAACATGGCTATTGTTTGATTTACATTAATGAAGCCTAAACTTAGAAAATAAAACAATAGCCATTTGATGCTCCTTGAGATACGTGTGGACACATCACAAAACCAATTGAGTATAATATGATCTTATTAAGCATGAGTTAGTGGAGAGTTCTTGGATGTAAATTATGATATGAGGCATTAGATTATTCACAAGATACGCGTATTCTTCAAGATCAATTGCTAGGAATCAACCTTATCTATATATCAGGATTGAAATGGTTATCTCATGCAAATCATTTACAACTATTAACTTAGGAAAGGAAAGCTGGAGAAAAGAAAAACCAGAGATGCGATCAGTGAATTGAAGGAAAGTTGTTGAATTAAAAGAAGTTGGAAGAACATCAATTTGGTAAGTTAGTTTTCATCAGTAGTTTTGATAAAATTAGAGGTGTTAAATCAGTTCTGGTTTTTCTAGGATTTTAGAAACTGAATAAGACCATTTTCAAAATTGTTTTACATATTTGAATTCCTTGCAAAAAAATATTAAATTTGCTATAAATAAGTTTGAAACTCGGAGTTAAATTGGCTAAGTTATGATCAATCAAACTGTTAGGCGTATTTTTTAGCTTTACAAAAAATGCAAGCATTAATTGATGGTTTGATGAATGTATATGATGTGTATATTATTGTTGTTGCTATGGAGGATGTATTGGGTCTCTGGTGGAAGGTGACAAAGATCTAAAGCTTTGTGGATGACCATTTGAAGGAGGAAAAGTCAAAAATTCAAAGTGTAGAATTTTTGGGATTTCTTGCATTTAATGTGTTACTTGAGTTTAGCGCGCTACTGAGTATGGGTAGCGCGCTAAAGGGGTCTCTAGCATGCTAGATAAATACCCAGCATACTAGGTGCTTTTGACAGCACATTAACTGCAATTTCATAACTTAAAACTCTAAGACCTTAAACAAGCTTAACACCCTAAGTTATGGTATATAAACATTCTAAAACATATCAATGATATTAGGAGCATAGGGAAGAGTCATGAAAGCTCGGGTACGAGTTTTTAAAGGGTCAAGAGATCAGATTACCATAAGATCTTAGCTGGTTTATAAGTAAACTTATTGAGATATTTATTTCCATTTGTTTTCCGTTATGCTTCTTGTTTATAGTCATTTGGACTCATGAGGTTATTTTACTCTTGATGCCATGACTTTGTTGTTTCATCTCATTTCATGAGTTTGTTATCGTGGCATTAGTTTATGTTTAAGTGGTATTCATTGACTCTTACTCATGTGTATTCTAGGTTGTTAAGAATGTAAATCAAGTAGAATAGCATGCTATTAGGTTGGAGATCTATGGTATTGCGAATCCATTTACTGTGTAGAATAGCTATGCAATCACATTGTTGGATTCATAAATTGTCGTTTCTTCAAATTTGAAAGTAGTTGTTGTATCTAGGACCATTTTATGATAGAGATGAGAGGCTCATGGGGTCACCTGAGATTGGTGCCAAGCAACAGGTGGCTGATCGGATTCCAATCACAAAGCTAATAAAGTGTGATCAACATAGTAGTCAGGCAACGTTTCTTCTTGCTAAGTTAAACCCTCCATCAATCAAAATTTAGTGTACACTGAAGACTCTAATGTTATTTTACAGACGATGTGAACTTACTAGTTTTCATAAAACATTAGCAGGCCTTAGCAGTATAGGGTTGAGAAAGGTTTTATGTACAGAGGATTGTGTTTCTTCGTAATTTTCATGTTTTCAAAATGAGTGTACAATATTGATTTGAAGATATCAAAAAGCTTCGTTTTTTCTTAGCTCCAAAGCAGCGGTCTTTTTGTTTTTGTTTTTTGTTTTAATTTATTACCAAAAAAGTGGTATTTGTAATGAGAAGGCTGGGTGCATTAAGAGACTTCTGTTAGTTTCTGAATGGAATAAGTTTATTGTGTATTTCTTGTATACATAGTACCCTATTTATATAGGCAAGTTTAGAATACAAGAAAGGAAAGTAATCACAAAAGGAACCTACGAGATATCGGGGGATACTAGTTTTCTTAACAGCTGAATACAATATTCAGTTTCCTTAACACCCTCCCTCAAACTCAAATCTAAGGTTCAACTTGAGGTTGTCGATCGAATCGGTAAACCTGACAAATCTAAGGTTCGTTGCGGAGCAGATCAACGACCACCTAAGATAACAATCTGAGGTTCGTTGCGGAGCAGATCAACGACCACCAAAGATGACAATCCAAGGTTCGCTGCGGAACGGAGCAACGACTACCGAAGACGACAATCTAAGGTTCGTTGCGAAACAGATCAACGACCACCGAAGACGGCAAGCTAAGGTTCATTGCGGAATGGATCAACGACTACGAAGAGGCCAATCTAAGATTCGTTGCGGAACGGATCAACGACCATCGAAGACGACAGGAAACAAATTCTATGGGAGAGTCAGAACAACGGAACTGTAGAACAGCTGATATCAGAGACGACGGAGTGGACGACGGACAGATAGCAGATAGATAGCAGAGTCGACATAGTCGACGACAGGCAAACGACAAATTCACAACTTGCTCTCTCTTGAACTTGAAAAGGAACAGTGTAGCATAAATCAAACACGTCACTCGAGGCGAAGCAGACGGCGCAGATATTTCGTGGCAGAGTCATCGACGACTCTCGCGTCGTCTCTCTTGGTGGAGAACCTTGGCAGAGGCAGAGCTCTCGGCGAGGGAGAGAGCGAGAACGCAGATCCGGCGTAAACGTCAACAGATCCAACAGATCCGGCAGATCCAGAAGTGGCGCCACTGGTAGGCGACGCGATCAAGGTCTTGAGATCCTTGATCCGGATCTGCTTCGGCACCATCTCCGGATCCGGCCCCAGCCGCGGTACGTGGATTTATTAGTAGTGGTGGCGGGTCTGGTTGCAGCGGCGGGGCGTGGGCAGTCGACGGCGGGCGGCGGATCTGGCGGAGGGGGCTGGCGTCTGCGGCGAGCGTCTGCGGAGAGGGGAGGGCGGAATGCAGGCGGCGGCGGGCGGGCGTTCCGGATCGGGACTAGATCTGGACGGTCGCCGGATGGCGTGAGCAGGTGGCGGCGCGAGTTTGCGCGGGCAGACGCGGACAGAATCTGGTTGCAGCGGGAGGCAGATCTGGGGACGGGCGGCGAGAGTGCGCAGTGGCGGGAGCCGGGAGTGCTTGTGACGGGCAGTGTGATCTAGTGCCGGGCGGCGGGAAAGCTCGACGGAGATCGGAATCCGTGCGGCAGAGACAGTCGCGAAGAGCAGGGATGGCGGAGGTCGTCTTCTTCGTGCAGCGGTGAAACAGGGCGAGGTTCGGTGAGAGCGCGGTGACCGGCGACGGCAGTGGCGGCGGCGGAAGCAGACAGTGGTGTGTGGGGAGTGCTTGGCGGTGAGCAAAGACAGCCAGCGGCTGCAGGCGATACAGAAAAATACCATGAAGTGGTGGTCGACTCGAAAGTCGACCGAGCTAAAACTAGAAACCAAACTCCGATATCATGTTAATTTCTGAATGGAATAAGCTTATTGTGTATTTTTTGTATACATAGTACCCTATTTATATAGGCAAGTTTAGAATACAAGAAAAAAATAATCACAAAAAAACCTACGAGATATCGGAGGATACTAATTTTTTTAACAACTGAATACAATATTCAGTTTCCTTAACAACTTCAAACCACTCCAATATTCATGTGCTGTAATGCGATTATGCGAGTTACGTTCTGTGGGGTTTGGTTTGACATGGCATATGACTATCTCCAACTAATCAAATCCAGATGCTTTGGCTAGTTAGGCTAACGTTATTGACTTAAATAATACTCATTATCTTTTATTGGGATTTAAGATCAATTAATGAAAGACTAGGCAATGGTTCTCCCTTGTGATCTGGTCATGCGAAACAGAATATGGACCAAAATACGAATTGCGAATTATCCGGACTTCAAGTTTAATCAACACAAAACGAAAAAAAGAAAAAGAAAAAGGATAAATTGGAGCGCCATGAACAAGGATGCTTGATAAGCTCGTTGAAAAATTGCCACAAGCAAGAATTGCTTGATAAGATCATGAACGCCACTGTTCGTGTGTCGTTCGTTCGTGCCAAATAGAACCCGTACTCGAGTTATCAATCCCACAAGAGTGTAGTAGTGGTAAATACGGAGTCGAATCCACATGACTTAGGTTTTACATTAAGATAACTAAAATGGAAATGTTTTGGGGTTTTTATAGATTTTTAAGAAAAAAAATAATTAACTAATTAAAACTACTTAGAAATTAAAGTTTACAAAAATTAATTGAATATGAGAAAATATCTAGGTCTACGGTTCGTAATTCCAATTCAAAGTTCAATAACATATTATGGTCCTTAATCTTTCCAAAAAATTATTAATTCAATTTCTCATTGATTAGCTATACGAAATTGATATCTGCCAAAAATTCATAATTCCCCTAGTCTCGATAGCTAAAATGTCTGCCACTAACTACTTCTCTAATTAACACTCAACCCTAGACATTTCTTAATCGGTTTAATGCTTTAATCGCATAAAGTACCGTAGGAATACTAATCCTGAATAACTAGATTGCTTCTGCTTCCGATTTAACTTATATTTATCCGTCGCACACTCAAGAACAGAAAGATTTTGATGACAAATAGGTGAGTGATCGTCACTTGTATCAGTCCAATTGTACAATTAAGGATATGAAAGTCCTGGCTAACTATAAGCCTTCCACCAAAAAGCATGCCCCGGCTAAATGAAAACCCTAAGTTTGCACCATAATCATGAAATCAACAACAAATAAAATAGAAGAAATTAAAATAATTTAAATTCTAAATAAATAGATCTCACACGACACTTCTATAAAACCTTGAATTTGGACTTGCTTCGTCTCCGACCTTAGCCGGGATTGATTGGCTGGACATCATCTTGCTAAACTCTATTAAAATAAATAAAAGAAATGAGATTGATTGGTCGAGAGAGGAGAAGTTATTAAACTAAACCTTAAAGTTTATGTAAATAAAATCTTTAATTTTGGTCTTTGAAAGATAGAGAAATTGTATTTCGTTGGTTGGAGAGTGTATCATCTGCCTAGAAACATCTGATGGCTGTGGTGAGTTGTTTGTTTAGGTCTTGGAAACGTGGCAACGTCTGATTGGTTGGTTTGCTGGTGTCTGCTAATGTGCCATCTTCTGATTTGTTAAGAGGTAATTTGTAGGTTTGGCTGGCTAATAGTAGCTTGACACACGGCACGTGCGCATGGGGCAAAGGTAGGCCAAGGCTCGTGTGTAGAAGTGGGAGACACTCCAAATACGTATCCCTAGGTGTGTCCACAACAGGTGTTGAGGAGAAACCGCACAAGAATCGTTGATTTTTTGGGAGTCTGCACTGCCACGCATCTGGAGGACGATCAAAAGCTCTGTGTGTTGAGGATAACTAGCATGGATACTCAGTGAAGATGTGGGAATGTGTGCAATCCACATCTCAAGTAAGATTGTAACCTTTGCTCATCTGTTATGATCTTGTATGCGAATCGTGAGGACTGAGGAGTATCCAATGACTGCTGGAGCTATGTGATTATAATGTATCTCCTGACTTCGTCACTCGATTGCTTTTCATTTCTTTATCAACAGAGCAGTGCGTGTCTCGAAGCATATCTTATGGTAATTGTTCACACTGTAGAGATGACTTATAACTTATTCATATTGTAGGCTTTTCTCAATTAATGCACCACCAAACTTCTCATAAACAATCATAACATCAACACGGACCAGTGTGGTCCTACCAAACTATCTCGAAGTGCATGAAAGCTCTTTTTCAATGCCAAACATCAAGAGTACTTCAAAAGATCTTGAATTACTTCTATTTCACCAAAATGCAACCGAAAAACTAAAAATATAAACAAAAAATATTAGTTAATTATACAAAGCATTGAGATTTGAAAACATATAAAACCAATACTTAAATATATTAATATTACCAACTTATCACACAATCCAATACAAGGATTCATAAGTTGTCATACATACTAGTGTAAAGTTCTCACACAGCGAAAAACCTCAATAAATCAAATATCAACTCTTTTTTCCATATTAAAAGTGCCTTTATATAGGCTTACATAAAGACTTGAAAATAGAAACAAAATAAAAAAAAGCAGTAAAGTACAAACTTGCTTATTTCTAATGACTTTCTAATTTCTAAAATAGAAGCAAATAACTTGTAGAAATTTCAAATTACCTAGAGACATTATAAAATAGAAATAAATGCAATTAAGAAAGTTTTTATTTTCATCCTAGACATTTTTTAGAATCAAACTAAAACTGAAAACCTACTAAATATCAAACTGCATAAAAAATAAGAATTTCCTTCATGACTTCATGCTATATCACATCAATCCCCTTCCTTGTGATGATTTGTCCTTGAATGATCGCGACTATTCTTTAAGAAGACGCGACATCAAATCTTAAAGCTTCAAGAGTTTTGAATAGATCCACCAATTACTTGAATACACCAAAACATATGAGAAGTATGAAAGATTTTTTACTAGATTGGAAAGACGTTTGATTATTCACTAATACCCTTTTTACTCGAACCTTTTGAATACCCTTTCTTTTCAGGTATAAGGGACTCAATGTGTTCAACCCCATGATCATAGCACAAGAGTTGTTATTCATGATGCCATCTTGTTTAGTTGGTGACGCTTCAACATCTTAATTCTTGACCAATTCAACTTCATGTTTGAAAAACTTAATTTTCAATTTTCTTAAGCGCAGTAAACTAGGAAATCACGCCCTTAGATTATTCATATTCTAAAAAAAAACTTCAAGAGAGTTTCTCTATAATATGGATTTCCAAAAATTCAAAACCTGATAGACAATAGCTTTGAGGAAAAAGCCCTAGAAGAACTCACATCTTCCTGCAATTCATAATAATATGAAAAAGAAAATTTTAATGATCAATTCCTCAAGTTTCATAGTTTGTGACCTAAGACAAACTCTAATTACTCCATAATACATATATACATTCAAAATAATTCATAAACTAGCTCAAACTCTTTTTGGCCATCTCATAATGGCCTCATATTCATTTAAAGCCAAACCACGACTTACTCTTAACCTATGAGCTCAAAAACATGTTATACGAATGTTATACAGTAAGAAAATAAACTTCTAACAAAATATCACCAAAATTCTTCAATTCTTGTTCGTCCTATCTAATATTTACAAAGATCTTGACATCATAAAAAATAACTTGAAAATGTCAAGCAAGTAAAATCCTACATTGATCTGTACTCATGCAAATGTTTGTCCATATACATGCAATTGCATTTTCAAATAATCAACAATTTATATAACAATGTCCCCTTTTATTTTTATTCAAGATTCATAAACATGTTGGCCAAACTTAAAATAATGATAAACACCCAATGCATGCTCCCTGAAATTGACATCGCCCACCTTAGACGCCTGCATATACGCCTAGTCTGAAGTGGATCCCATCCAACTCATTAACCAAAGCAAGACAACTCTATCTATATGACATATATGCATGACCAACAACAATGCGAAATGCAATGCAAACCAAAAACCACAAATGCAGATACAAAGATAAAATATTTGTATTAAAGACCAACATAAGGTTTACTTATATTTCATCTAACTTAAAGTTAGTTATGAAGCCTTACACTTGAATCCCTAAGTTTCATGCATTTTCGTATAACTAAAAATCAATTCAAACCAACTTAAGATTGGTTAAATGATTCCTTTATCTCGGAAGATCCTTTAAAAACCAAAAACTCTTTTCAAGTTTTGTTTTCGTATTTTAATATCCAATAATGGATTAACATCACTAATTACTCTAAAATCCAAGTTGTAAAACTCTTAAAAAACCCCTAACAACCTCATTTGAAGTCCCTAAACTTATTTTAAGACTTTAGATTACAACTGAACCTCTAATTTTAGTTTAAGATATTTGATTTACCTTAAAACTCATTTAGGGACTTTTTAGGGACCTAATTGGACATTTAAGCCATGTTGTCTAATTTCACATTTAACAAGTAAAATTTCAAGTTATCCCAACAAACTCTTATAAGTTCGACAAGTGTCGAGCATGTACAATGAGTTTCCCGTATATCCTAATTATTTGTAGTAGATATGTGGGATCTTCTCCATAGGGATTTAACAAACTTCTTTAGGAAAAAAGTCTTTCAATATTTTTATTATTTTTTACTTTAATTTTATTAACTTAATTAAAACCGGAATTAAAAATCACTAATTTAAACTACAATACTATGATAATTAACTAAACTAATTAAAGTAACCTAATTAACACAATTCAAATTCACTAATACTTAAATCAATTCAATTCAATAATATACAAATATCTTAATAAATAACCAAGACAATGAAACAATAATACATTTTTCATCCAAACATATTACTTAAATCATAGACCTGAACATACTTTAATTTCTTAATAAAGTTTTCTAGATAATTAAACTCAAATCATAAGTAAGTATACAACCTTTATCAAACCATTAGTTCTCTTTATACCGATAGAAAAGCCGCGTTCTAATTTTATTGAATTAACCCTTTACATACTCAAAGAAATTAACTTTACGTAATAAAACTGTATTACACTTTATGAAAACCTTAAACTACTAAATCAAATACCTTCGGAAAGCCACTTCAATATTAAACTTAGATCTCAATCCACCTAGGACAACTAAATGGTAAGACCTTTTAAACAATCCTAGTTACTACTTTAAACTAGATATTGAATCCAAATACCACCATTCACATTCTAGAATTTGCATGCAATGCAAAGTATCATGATTATAATATGCAAATAATAATCAATTAAATCTTTGAATTATAAAATACGATTGGTTTAAAGTATCAAGCACAAAGTTATATCATCACGACTACATCACTAATGGATCAAGTTTATGTTCGGACTTTGTTTAGATTAATGAACTATTCACTCATCATTATAATATCCATTGTAATAAAGTAAATAGAAGACGTAGATAAATACCCTTTGATTAAGTACTTTGAATTTTAAAATCATCACCAATAGCAATGAACAATAAAAATAAAAACTATAACAACAAACTATGAAAGTAAAAACAATGAAATATTGATTTAAGTACTTAATGACAATTGATTTTGTAGCCCTGGGATCATATTGATAAGTGCTTAATTAGACTTATATATAAGACTAGTTTAGATGTATAATTAGTTTACATATCTCGGAATGAGCTCTAATTGATGTTATTTATGTGTTTTCAGGCCTACAAGGCATAAAATGTTAGGTTTTGGGGTTCATGCGCAGTGGATATTACAAAACAATTTTGACAAAAACCCCAACAGGATCCGAATCTAATTCCATTAAAAACGTTTAAACCATGAAAAACTTAATCATACCTTAATCGCAATATACCTTTCTGAAGGTTGATCGATCTTCAGGGCGCTGCCAACGATGAACGCCCTCTACCAGTAGTCCACACATGAACGGCGTCTGAGATTCGAAGTGCTAGCTTCGAGAGAATACCAAACCTTTTGTTTCTCTCCAAAACGATCCAGAGCATACCAAAAAACTCTAAGTCGTTTCTAAAACGAAAATAGAGTTTCAGCCTTTTAATCTTTCGTACGTGTATTTTAACTTAAAGCGTCTATTTATACAACCATTGTATATAGATGGTTAAGTAAATTACACATATACCCTTACTTAAAGAAGTATAAGTGTAATACACCACAAGGACGTTTCTGTCATGAATTTTATCATATAAAATTCATTTTTCTGAACCATCTTAAAATCTTGCAAAACCATTCTTAGTGTGCGACCCAATAGGCTCATACAATGTTGGCAGTGTACCAAAACATATTTTGGTATACAAGTCATAAGCGACCTCTAGCAAGACATTATGACTACCCAAGTTGTACGAATATCAAATCGATACAACCTAATCAATAGTGTATATAACATCCTTTTGTAACACGATATCCTTTTGATTAAACATAAGGCATGAAATTGTCATCCAACATGTTCAATCGTACTAGTCTCGATCTCTAGGTAGACTGAAAACATCCAAGTGACATTGATCAATATCAATTCACTTAGACTAGGCCTTTTAACAGTCTAACACATCGAGGGATCCACTAGATACCTCTCTTTATATGAGAGGGACAAATTATATCTCGATTACACAACTTCATCACATTGCTCACACAGTAACCAATCACAACCTTTATAATCGTCCGGTTAAAGACAACGTTTGATAGTGTCAAATCACTATGTTCTTAATGTTGAAGTCTCTGGTAATCTCAAGTCAGAGGACTGAAAAATATACCTATCATGAGAAACGACTATGACTTAATCCATGTGATGTTCTCATAGCGGGTCGGTCCAGTACTTTGTTCCCTAACAAGTACTCGTGATCTTGATTCGTATCCCTATACGTATAATCATCATATGATCATCAATCAAGACTCACACTAGTCTTAATTCATTATAGTTCCTAGTATAATGATCGACTAGGGACATTTAAGATATTTTTGTAAATACCCATGGATCTTATTATAATGTAAACATGCAAATTAATTATAATAAACAGCAAATGAAATCCTCTATTTTATTAACTAAAAGTATTCATAAAGACAGTTAATGGATTGACCTAGGGCACATGCCCCAACATAAAAGAGACAGATGAGTGATTTCCTGATGAAATGAGGAGAAAAAACACAACGAAATACTTAATGTCATGACAAATACACTTGACACAATGGAGAAGACAAGTGATGCTGTGGGAAGTGAACGCAAGGTGTTGAGAAGGCGTGGAAATCAAAAGAATAAATGTAGAAGAGGTGACGCAGTGGTAGTGCTGTGAGCTAACACACACGACGTCGGCCTATCACATAAAGGGTGCCAAGTCTACTGAGAAGAGAAAATACACATACAAGGTTGACGCTATGGTTGCACTGTGACTTTACACAAGGAGCGTGGATCACTTACATATAGCGCTGGGAAAGAAAAATAATTAAGGTTTCTAATTATATTCTTAGGACTCTTAAGAGTAGAAATAGGTATTAAAATGTAGTAAACTCAAATTCTATGATAGATTGTGAAATATTGGCCACTACAATGGACCAAGGAAGACACATAAAAAAGTTTTATATTAGATTTGAGTATTGAAAAGAATTTTGAAGGAGACAAATTGAAGACTCCAATTGTTGTGATTTGGTATTTTTTTTAATTCAAGTTATTTGATTTAATTTTTGATTGCAATGAATAACAAGAATTGTGTGTTTTTAATGATAATGAGTGAGTAATTTATATATATATCTTAAGGATCAATGGATCCTATGGTTTTAAAAAGGAAGCATGAATTAATTATAATGTTTAGAAGTGAAATGGTTAGAATTTTGTTGATTCTACGAATAATGCTACAAAAATCTTGATCAATGTTTGTTGATTAGAGGTTTTAAGAGTTACCATGGCGATAGGAGCTTTTAAGCCAGATATGAATAACACAACCATAAAATATATAACTTCGATATATAGTTGTTGATTAGGGAGAGGTAGATAGTAAACTTAAGTGTTTATAAGTCTAAAGATTTGGAACTTAATGATATGTGAGACTTACATTATTTACAACGATAAGTGGATTTCTAGTTTGCACATTAGGATCTTTTCCACCAAGATAGTTGATTGAAGTGAATATTAAGGAAATCTGTCTATTATAATTATG
Source organism: Stephania yunnanensis (assembly GCA_039657365.1). NCBI lineage: Eukaryota > Viridiplantae > Streptophyta > Magnoliopsida > Ranunculales > Menispermaceae > Stephania > Stephania yunnanensis. Next base: position 30,348,407 of record CM077582.1, on the reverse strand, counting down.
CATTGCACATACATAAGAAAGATGAAGAAATATAAGATGGAAACCATAGTAATTCATTACCTATGTGAAGTTTTGAACTTAAAGCTTTCTCAATATAAGAATACACATTAGTTTACGTTATTTTATAAAATAGAGTAGTTTAGATTAAGTCAAAACAAGAGAGATTTGTAACAATTTAGAGAACATAACTAAGCGCATATCCGTGTAAACCTTTCCTAAAGTAACGATATTCAGAATCAACCTTTATTGATCACATTATTACTATAATTGAACCGTTATACCTGTGGTTACGGTCAAGTTTTTGGCACTGTTGAATAAGTAGTAACAATTAATTTAGCTTAATAAGTTGTTAAGAATGTTTACTTTACAGTAGTTTTTAATTTTAGTTTTAAGTTGATTGACCCTGCTGCACTTGATCTACTTTTTTTTGTTTTTGGTGTTTCAGGGATCTAAAGAGTGTATAACTATCATATTAAGGAGCCAAATAGTGAAATCCTTCATAAAGTCTCTAGGTTGGTTTATCAAAGTGAAGCTCTTCGAGAAAATACCACATAACAAGCATAACCAATTGCAAGTGGTTTGACATGGACGAGATACAAACAACTATATTATAACCTGTATTGATTTACAAGATTTATGGGAAGTCACGAGCATTGCTGTAATGGCCTAGAATTTACTAATAATAAATTAGTCCCTAATAAGGGTTACTGATCTGATACATGGCCCAAGAGTGGGTATAAGATCCGAATACTCAATGTGAGGATTAATTAGTATAATATTTTTGAGGGATGGAAGCTTATTGTGATGTATTCGTATAGAATTATTAAGTCACTTCTACTTGTATATAGTTGTCGAGATGATGGCACGCATGTGCCTCGAGATGCTTATTGGTATGTGACCGAGGTAGAGTGATGTGGTAGATATTAATTTAAGTTAGTGTGACTTACATAATTAGATCAATGTGGCTATTGTTTGATTTACATTAATGAAGCCAAAAGTTAGAAAAATAAAATAATAGCCAATTAATGCTCATCGAGATACGTATGGACACATCACAAAACCAATTGAGTAAAATATGGTGTTATTAAGGATGAGTTAGTGGAGAGTTCTTGGACATAAATCATGATATGAGGCGTTAGATTATTCTCCAGATATGCATACACATCAAGATCAATAGCTACGAATCAAACTTATCTATATATACATATAAGGATTGAAATGGTTATCTCATGCAAATAATTTACAATTATTAACATAGGATGGAAAGAATGCTGGAGAGAAGAAAAATAAGAGAGACGATCAGTGAATTGAAGGAATGTTGGTGAATTTAAGGAAGTTGGAAGATCATCAATTTGGTAAGTTAGTTTTCCTTAGTAGTTTTGATAAAATTAGAGGAGTTAAGTCATATCTGGTTTTTGAGGGATTTTAGGGGATAAATAAGAGCATTTTCCAAATCGATTTACATACTTGGATTCCTTGAAAATGTCCAATAAATTTCTATAAGTTTGAAATTCGGATTTAAATTGGCTAAGTTAGGATCAATCAAAGTGTTAGCCGTATTTTTGAGCTTTACAAAAAATGCAAGCATAAATTGATGGTTTGATGAATATATATGAAGTGTATGTTCTTGCTATTGCTATGGAGGATGTATTAGGTCTCTAGTAGAGGGTGACAGAGATCCAAGGATTTGTAAATGGGTGTTGAAAGGATGAAAATCCAAAAACCCAAAATGTACAATTTATGGGATTTCCTACGTTTAGCACGTTACCTAAGTGTAGTGTGCTAATAAGTATGGGTAGTGCACCAAGGGATCACTAACACACTAGATAAACTACCTAGCGTACTAGGTGATTTTGACAACATACCGACTATAATTTACTAATTTAACTCTAAGACCTTAAACAAGCTTAACACCCTAACTGAGGGTCTATAAACATTCGAAAACATATCAAATGATACCAGGAGTATAGGGAAGAGTCTCGAAGGTTCGAGTACGAGTTTTTAAGGGGTTAAGAGATTGAATTGCCATAGGATCTTGGCTGGTTTGCGATTAAAGTGAGTGAGATATTTATTTCCATTTGATTTCCATTATGCTTCATATTTACAATCATTTGGATTAATGAGGTTATTTTACTTTTGATGCCATTAATTTGTTGTTTGATCTCATTTCATGAGTTTGTTATCATGACATTGGTTTATGTTTAAGTGGTATTCATTGACTCTTACTCACATGCTTTGTAATTCTTGGTTGTTACGTGTGTAAATTTAGTAGAATAGCATGCTATTAGGTAAGAGATCTATGGTATTGCGAATCCATTTCATTTTTGGATTAGTTATGCACTCACATTGTTTGATTCCTAAATTGTATCATTTCTTCAAATTTTAAAGTAGTTCTTATATCTAGGAATAGTTTGTAATAGAGATGAGCAGCTCATGGGGTCACCAGATTTCGGGGTAGTTGGCATCTTACCACTAGTTTATGTGACACATAGGGTATAGGACCCGAGATTGTTAAGAAGTAATTCTATATATATAAAATGAGCATTATGAGTATATCTACACCTTAAATAGTGGAACAGAGCTGATGTGATTTAATTTTACGGTCAACCGATCCTAGATCATTACTGTTTAGCCGTGTCAGCTACATGATGTTTAACTGAAGCATCTTAAAACATGATTCTTGTTCTGCTTTCTTAGCTATTCTTATGCATTTCGATACTTATTGTATATTTGAAAATGTGGATAAATATCTATCGGTGTTACTTTCTACATTATTGTACTCTCTGTCTTTTTTATGATGGTGGGTGCAGATACTTCGAGTAGAAGACTAGGGAAAGAGAAGATCGATGATTAGTTTTAAGCCTTTGGTGTGTAGTTTCTGCTACTTTTGTAGGTGATTATTTTGTGTATCTATTAATTATGTCTTTTTGTATAACTTTTGGTTGTATATTGGGTTGAGAGACTAGACTTTCTTCTATTTCATGTATTACTTTGTTTGGTTTATGTTATCATTTGTTTACTTGGTTTCCACAATATGTGTTTTATAAAAATACTTTTGCTAATTTTTTTACGTTTTCCGCTGAGAATTAAGGTAACGATAATAATCTATTAAGCAACCCTAATAATATTGAATTGAATAGTAACTAAGTTGATCGTATGTAATGAGATTAATGAGGTGAAAAGCCTAACTAGTATGTTGTTAAGTCCTACGTGGCATGGGTTAGGGCTTCTTGACAGGATTAGGCTAGGCGGTACCCGATTTAGGGAGCCAGGCCGTCACAGTTCGTATCAGAGCCATAATTTGTAAAACTTTAGGGGTAAACTATAAAGTTGTCTAAAATTGTGAAACCAATATCTTAGTTATAGTTGGTATCTGAGACAACTTTAAAAATAATCAACTTATTAATTTTCATAAAACATAAATCTTAGATATGGAAACCATACAGTCCTTTCCTAGAAACTATTAGTTGGGAAGTGAGAGAATGTGAGTTAAGGATTGCTATGTGTATATGTTATATTTTGTATGTATATATACATAATATTTACGTAGTGACTGATATTGTGATCACTATCAACATGCAGATGACTATGGCAGATCAACGTGATGGTGGAGTTGTTAGTGCTAATAGTAGTCATTATACGGTATCGGTTGAGGATTTTCAGAGGCTATCAAATAGAGTTGTGGGAAAAGGTCAACAGAAGGCTGATTTCTCGTAAGATATGATAGGCCGTACGTTTGCACTTACACAACACATCACCATCTGCTACTATTTTGATTGCAATACTTCAGGCACTTGAGGCACACGTTGTTACGATTAGTGACATGCAACGTTGGACTGACATAGTCACGACACATGGACAGTAGTTGATCTAGCTCCTTAGGATAATACGAGCAAATTTGGTTTCACTAGTCATTTTCGCTGAACCTAATACGATAGTGCTTTCAGCACTTGAGATTTCGATTGTATTCGCGACTACATCCATAGTACTATGAGCACCCAAGTTACCCATAACACCGATAATTCCTATTCCACCATAGATGTTTTCTATGGTAGAACCAATAGAGATCCCAGTTGGTGCTGCACTCGCATAGACCAATAAGAAGTGGAAGAGAGGTAAAGGATTTCAAAAAATTCATGAAGGACCTAGTTCATCTGGATTAGAGATACTAGTACCAATGGCAGTTCACTGCTGATATATTTCTCCACTGGCACCTACGATGGCGAGTAGATTTCCATTTATATCTTTAGCTGCTATGGTTCCACCTACCTTTGTTCCTTACTTTGCCGGCCGACCACCTCCGATAGTGCAACCAGTACAAGAGTTTTATCAATCTTAGGGCAATAGAGACTAATATGCATTAGGGTAGAAGCAAAGTCTCACTCCGAGATTGACTAAGTTGATAGAGAAGATAAGACATATGATGTGTTGTAGATGTGGTCAGGAGGAACATATCATGAGTTGCAGTTTACAGTCTGTGAGTAGGATTTCTATGCCACCTCAGGCAAGACTAGTGCTATAACCCTTACAGATTTAGTAGACACTGGGTGACTGAGGTCATAATGCGCTGAGATAGGGGCAATTATAGATAGCTTGTGTAGAGCAAATAAGACCATCGACGTGTTATAGATGTCATCAGGTTAGACACATAGCTCGTCAGTGTCTATGACCTACGGATTTTCTATAGTCGGAGATAGATAGTAGGGTTAGAGATAGTGGCATTAATCCACAAAGATATGGATCCATGCATAGTCAAGTAGCCATGACATGAATGAAAAGACAGGTAGCATGTTACAAATATGGACAGATCGGACACATGATTAGATGATGTCTGCAGCCTCATGACTATTAGCAGCCTGCCATGCACACGCATGCCGAACATGGAATTCACGTGTAGATAGTGACGAACCTAGAGATGGCACTCAACCTTAGTTAGGATATGCAATTATTATTGTGTTATTCATACACTATTCGATTTAGATATAATAATAGTTGCACTAGTGATTTAGGAGTTAAAATTGATCACTAGACTGACAAGAATGACTCGAACAAGTCCATATCACTTGAGTTAATGAGATAATGAAAGTAGTGATGCCTAATAAGCACACTTATAAACTTTTGTAAGGAAAGTTATGCCTAGTGAGATCTTTTTTGATTAATATGACTAGAGTGTCGTATATTATGATAGTGTGCATATGGTAACCAAACATAGACTCACCCATCGTAATATTAGAACTCAGAGTAAGCAGTCAGTGGAACTACCAGCGGTAACTGCTAAACATGGACATTGGGGCTAGTATCATTTGGAATTTTGGCTAGGGTAACTACATGAGAATGAAGTGGAAATAAATTCTTCCATTTGCTTGAAATAAAGAAGAATCTTGAGTCGACTAGTGAGTAACTCCATCATTTTAGAAATGAGATTGAGTTGTGAGATTAAGTTTGGGATTAAGTTTAATTTCGATGATGAAATTTCTATTAGTTGTGATTGCTGTAATGACCTAGAATTTATTAATAGTAAATTAGTCCGTAATCAGGGTTGTTGAGCTTAGACATGGCTCGAGAGGACATACATAGGCTAAATACTCAGTGTGAGGATTGAGTAGTATAATATTTTCGAATGATGGATGCCTAGTCTAAAGTATTCATGTAAACTTATTAAGTCACTTCTACTTATATCAAGTTATCAAGACGTTAGAAATAATTCACCTCGAGATGCATGTCAGTGTGGGACCAGAATGGAGAGTGATGTGGTAGATATTAATTTAAGTTAGTGTAACTTAAATTATTAGATAAATGTGATTATAGTTTGATTTACATCAATGAAGCCTAAAGTTAGAAAAATAAAACAATAGTCATCTAATGCTCATCAAGATACGTGTAGACACATCACAAGGCTAATTGAGTAAAATATGGTGTTACTAAGGATGAGTTAATGGATGTGAATTATGATACAAGGCATTAAATTAGTCTCGAAATACACATACACATAAAGATCAATGGCTAATCAACTGTATATATATAAGGATTGCAATGGTTATCTTAGGCAAATCATTTACAATTAGTAAAATAGGAAGGAAGGAAAGATGGAGAGAAGAAAAACCTGAGAGAAGATTAGTGAATTGAAGGAATGTTGGTGAATTAAAGGAGGTTGGAAGATCATCAATTGGGTAAGTTAGTTTTCATTAGTATTTTTGATAAAACAAGACTTATTAAATAAATTTTGATTTTTATGGGATTTCAGTGGTTAAATGAGATCATTTTTAAAATTGTTTTACATATTTGGATTCCTTGCGAAAAACTATTAAAATTTCCATAAAGAAGATTGGAATTCGATGATAAATAGGATAAGTTATGATCTATAAAAATGTTAGGTGTATTTTTTGAGTCTTACAAAAAATGCAAGCATAAATTGATGGTTTGATGAATATATATGAAGTGTATCTTGATATTGTTGCTAAAGAGGATGTATTGGGTCTCTGATGGAGGGTGACAGAGATCCAAGGCTTTGGAGATGACCATTTGAAGGAGGAAAACCCAGATATTCGAAATGCAAGATTTTTAGGATTTCCTGCATTTAGCGCATTAGGCGTGCTTGCTAGCGTGCGAAGGAGGTCACTAGCATGCTAGATAAACTATCCAGCGCTTTGTGCTTTTGACATCACACTGACTGCAATTTCCTAACTTAAACTCTAACATCTTAATCATGCTTAACAGTCTAAACACATTCTAAAATGCATCAAATGATACCTGGAGCCTAAGGAAGAGTCATGGAGATTCAGATACGAGTCTTAAACGGGTCGAGAGATTGCATTAGCATAGGAGCATGGCATTGTTTGTAAGTAAACTGATTGAGATATTTATTTCTATTTCTTTTCCATTGTGCTTCTTGTTTATAGTCGTTTGGATTGATGAGCTTATTGTACTCTTAATGCCATTACTTTTTTTGTTTCATCTCGTTTCATAAGTTTTTTTTTATATCATGGCATATGTTTATATTTGAGTGGTATTCATTGAAATCTATTCACGTGGTATGTCATTCTTGGTTGTTAAGTGTTTAAATCAAGTAAAATAACACGCCATGAGGTACGAGATCTATGGTATTGTTAAGCCATTACCTTTGTGCATTAGTTATGCAATTACATTGCTGGATTCCTAAATTGTGTCATTTCTTGAAATATGAAAGTAGTTCTTGTATCTAGGACCATTATATGATAGAGGTGGGTAGCACACGGGGCACTAGATTTTGGGGTTGTCGGCACACGGGGTATGAGACCTGGGGTTGTCGGCATGTAATTAAATATCTATGTGAAATTGGCATTATGAGTATATCTACGCCCTATATAGTTGAACAGAGTTGATGTGATTTAATTTCATAGTTAACCAACCCTAGGTCATTACTCCTTATCCGAGTGTCAGTTACTTGATGTTTAGCTGAAATATCTTATAGCAATATTCTTGTTCAACTTTCTTTGCTATTGTTAAGCTTTTATATACTTGTTGTATATTTGAAAATGTGGATAAATGTCTCTCAGTAGTACTTTCTAAATTACTTTACTTACCATCCCTTTTAAGACGGTAGGTGTAGATACTTAGAGTAGCAGACATCTCAAATCCCTAAATTTTAAATCTATAATTATGGCTAATTTGGGTTTAACATAGCCTAATTACGGTCTTAGTCACGAGTTGGGAGTTAAAGGCCGGTTAAATTGAGATTTTTAATTAATATTATTTTTGTGTGATGTGTGTCTAGTGTTGTGTATTATATATATTATTTTGTTTTGCAAAATTCAAGTTAATCAAGTAAATTCGATATTTAAAGGGTTTTATCTCGAGATACATGTTGAAATAGGTGTTGATAATTAAATTGTTGATGTAAACATTCGTTTTGAATTTGCAAAAAATAATTGTATTTAGGTTTAAAATTTGAAAGTTTGAGTTTAATTGGACTTAACGAGTCGAAGTGGGTCCCACACCTCGATTTGCATGCAAGACAAGTTTTTTGAGAGTTTTGGAGCACTTTGGTAAATTATCCAATTTTCGATTGAATTAGGGTATTTTTCTGGGCTTAATTTGGAATCAAAATTGAAGAGAAAAATATATAATAAATAAAAGACAAATTACCATAAAGGGCATTAGTAATATATGGAAATAGATAGAAACTGAAGGGTAGTATGGTCATTTCACTAACCCTTTTTATTATAATCGAAATTAAAACAATGGGGGGTGTTCTTCATCACCGTCCCAACTGTTAATCATCTCTCCCTTTTCATCGCCTACATCTTCCCTCTAGGCCTCTTTACTGATTCTCCTTTTCTCTCTCTCTCTCTCTCTCTCTCTCTCTCTCTCTATCCCTTCTCCCTGTCTCTCACTTTCTCTTCTCTCTGTCTTCAGAATCTCGAATCGATTTGAATAGGGAAGCCTTTATTGTTGATGACTGTGGTGTGTGCGATGGTTTGAGGTACGCTTTAATGGAAATTCAGATTTTGACTTTTGGGGGACTGTTAATCAAGTGATGGATTGGTTTTGGTGTTTTCGAATTAGGAAAGAACTTGGTTATGTTGTTGTGTTGTTGTGGTTGGTTTTGAGAGGGAGAGAGGAGTAAAGGATCGAAAGAAAGGAGAAGAAAAAATAAACAAAGAATCGTGAGGGAGGGAGAGGAACTATTTTTTTTTTTTTTGGGGGGGGGGGGGGGGGAAGAGGAAGAAGACGACTCGAAAGGGAAGGGGGATCGTAAATTCCATTCCCAAACCCCACTATTGAACAAAAAAAAATTTAATGGAGGAATGAAACAGAGAAGAAAACCGCTATGTTTCATTCCAACAAGAGAAACGGGGATGACCCTAAACCGGACCAAACCGGATTTGACTTAGTTGAATATAACTGGGCTGGTTCAAGGATCAAACCCTTTCCCTATTATAATCTTTTTTAAAAGAAATTGGAAAAAATTAAATAATAATTCTTGGAAATTAGAGAAAATAAGAAAAAAAAGGGAAATTTGACCAATTTAATAGAAATTAAGGATTTTCTATAGGATTTTTGCTGGATATTTTTCTCGTAATACACGTTATGACACATAAAATGTCAAAAATTGTGAAAATCATTTTAAAGCCTAGTCTAAGTTAATTTTATTTTTTATTCTAAACCATAATTCGGAGCCCAAATTGAGATCCGGACATCTGATGATAAGATTTTGACTGATTTTGATGTTTTCTGGTCGAGGCAGGACCAATAAATATATAATAAGTTAAAAAAATCATATTTAAGCTTAATCAACATAATCTTCAATGTGAAACACAAATTCTGAGTCAAAAATGAAATTCAGGCATCGAAGATTTTGGACGTATTTTAGGGGTTTTAAAATGTGATTGGGTCAATTAGGCTGCAACTAATTGGGAAAAAATTATGGAGCAAATATGGAAACTTACCAAAGTTACAAATCAACTATAGGACCATAATTGGGATCCCGTGTGGAGTAGCTTACTGACCTGGAGTGCAAGAAGTGATGATATTGTGTTTGTAAGGTTAAGTAAATCCCATGGTAATTTTTATATTGTATGACTATTTCTGAAATATGATTGCATGCAAAATTTATCGCTACATATTTATTGATCATGCATTCATGAACACACGAGGAAGGAGGCCTATTGGGGTCCCACTATGTTCATCAGCTATATGTGTGGTAGGATGAATACTATGATACTCTGTGACCGTAGTGACCAATAAGTGTAGACATTTGTTTAGGATAGGTTGTGATGCTAGCCATGATCATACTCCATAAAATGTTCAGATCGTGGCTTTTTGAGGGACTTACTCTCAAACTCATGAATCATTATTATTGTTTTACCCACCACTTTTGGAAGACATCATCCGATTATGGTCGGTCAACAGAAACATGATGGATTGCATATTTATATATTTATTAATCCTCGCGATATTATTGTTCATTTAATCTGTTGGAATACAATGTATTTGATTATTACAGGTGTACTAGATAGTGTGAGATTTACTTATCTAATATTATTGAATTTTTATAATTGGGTAATGACAAGTGCGAGTGATGACGAAGGAAAGGGAAAACCATTGGATTCTTTGTAATTTGATTAGTTCCTTTCTTTCTATGTATGTATTATTTTTGAATATGATGTATTATATAAATGAGTTCTTGGGTTCGTGTGTTGTTAGGATCTCATTTGGAATGGATGTCGCAGTTTTGAGACGGATTAGGAAAAAAGTGAAGCTAAAGTAATTTTTGTTTTAGGATTTGATCATTTAAATCAGGTTAGAATGAATTTATAATTTTGTTAATGCAAAATGTATTGTTATAGGCGGATTGTTAATCCATAAGTATTTCTACCATGCTAAGCAGGTTTTGCTGAAGAATTTTGAAGGCCGCACCTTTCGGTGTAGGCTTAGAAATAGAGGAGGTGCTATCGAAATTTTTTGATGATTTTAGAGATTATTTAATTAAAGAATATTATAGAACTTTGGAGTTTAAGATTTACTTTAAAAATTTTTGTGGTTGAAAAAGTATTAAATTTGATTATCATGAACTATTCTTATTGTTTATTTATTGATGATGAGATTAAGACTGCTATTTTATTAGGGGATCAAGGTAATATAGGCATGTCAGATGCACTAATTAAGCGGGTCTAACAATGTTGGTATTAGAGCCTAGGATTTTAAAGGAATCTTGTTGATTGAGTTTTAATAAGTGATTAGTTGGGAAGTAATGCAATAGAATGGGGTTAAAAAACTTATAAAATTTTATGATTTTTGTTATGTGTGTTTTATATTATCAAGATATCAATGTATATAGTTATGCTGTTCGGTCATAGTACAATAAGACCTGGGTCCGAGATCTGGGAAGGGCAATAGGGATCCGTAACTTGTTAACTCAAATGTAATCCAACACTTGGCGGGGCAAATGTTAGAGGAGGTGAATATCTTACAAGCACAAGTTGCAGCCTAAACACCTATAGTTCGTGTTTCTCATGAAGTGCCTATTGTAACCCTAACTGTTCAGGAATAGTAGGCTTCCTTTGTTGTTCGTATCGAAAAGGAACCAATTTTAGCAGTTCCAGCTTAAGTTGATACAACTGTTGCTAGTAGAATGTTTCGGGAGGAAATGCAAAGAAGAGAGTTTAGAAAGTACGATCCTATGTACTTCTATGGTGAATTGGACTTGAGGACTGTTGACTTGGGTTCTCAATCAAGAGAAGGTTCATAAAATGTTGAATACTGATGAACATTTGAGATGATCGATACCTTCAAATTATCTACAGGCCGATGCTGAGATTTAGTGTTGATATATGCATGATGGACATTATGTATCCGAGACTTGGGCTGATGTTCTTGATGAGTTCACTGAGCAGTATTTTAATGAGTGTTTGATTCTATAAAAGAAACTCGAGTTTGATCATCTAGTTAAGGGATATATGATAATGTCTTAGTATGGTGGCCAGTTTAATTAGTTTTCGAGGTTTGCTGGGGATTCAAAAATGGCAAAGAAGGAGAAGATGTGCGAGTACATGTATGGGATGCAGGAAGAGCTTAGTACCACTATATCAACGACTAAGCCAAACACTCTGGGAGAGGTTCGATATAGGGCCAGAGCTTATTTGACTGCATAAGTTTTTTAGCACGAGTCACAATGATATCACTATGTTGTGGAGTCAGGACAAGGCTTGGTTTTAAGGTTAAGAAAAGATTTCCAGTAAGGTTTGACTCGAGTTTCTAAAAGAAAGGGAAAAGTGGAGAACCAACATTTACACCGATGACACTTGTTGTTCCATCATATGTACATTGTAATCTTCTTTCGAGCACAGGTAGTAGACCCTTAGAGTTGACACAGACAGGGCCGAGTACAAACACGATCACATTCCATTCAACCTGTGGCTCGAAGTGGTACATTTAAGTAACGGAGGAGTGAAGGTAAGGGTTGAGGATCTTAGGGACATGCCACAACTTAGAGAGCAGCAACTAGCCAAAAACCTTATATATGTAGTAAACTTATAGTAACATGTCATGGGTGTGGGAAGTAGGGTCACATTATCCAAAATTGTCCTCGAAATTTGAGTGCAGGTACATGTTATAGATGTGGAAATAAAAGAAATTACAGTAGTACGTGTCCAAAACTTTTGGGAGCATCCTCCATTGTGTCAGAACCTCGACAATAGATTAAAGAACGTGTTGAGGTGTTAACTAAACCAGATTCGAAGGCAAATAAAAATCCTATTGAAAGTACAATTTTAGTTTGTGGTTAACCTATGCATGCTTTAATTAATTCTAGATCAAAAGTTTAATTTATATATACATGTACAATAATTGAGTTAACTTCGTCGCGAGTCCCTATTAATATTTTCTCCAACATAGTAATTGGGGATAAGTTGGGTCCTTACTTTTGTATGTGATAAATGCATTGTTGAGATCTTTGACATGAAATGACTACTAGTATACGCGTGTTCTTGCTTATAAAGATTGATATGTTATTAAAAATGAATTGGCTTACACCTTATCAAGCATGTTTTAATTATATCCATAAGTCATTATTTATTTATATTCCGGGTTGTACATTGTTTACTTGCACTAGAACATCATCTGAGTTACCTCTGATTAGGGCTAGGATAGCCACTGATCAAGAAATGAAAACTCTTGCCGAAACCATTAGTATTGAAGTTATACTCTAGATTAAACTAGAGGAAACTTTAGTTTTTTGTAAGTTTTGATTTTCTAAGATGAAATCTCTAGGTTTGGCTAGCTATTATTATAAATTTGAGAAAGATTTTTCTAAAATAGTCGTGTTAATCACAAAATTAACTAAAAAAAAAATCTTGAATACATATGATCAAATGGATGTGATAATGCAATTTGGAAATGTAATGTATGATTTGTTGGACTAAGTGGTTAGTCATTCACATTCCGACCGAGATTTTGATGGAAACAAACAAGGTGAAAATGTACTAATCAAGTATTTCGGTTTGTGTTAAAGGATGCAATGCAACACATCAGAGTACTCAAGAAATATGGAGAGATTGTTGGAATAAGTGATGCAATACAACACCTCAAAGGGTACTCAAGAAGTACAAGTTCAAGACTCGGCATAAATGAAGAAATGAAGAAGAAAGTTCAAGCCGCAATTTGTAATATCGGTGTAAGGTATACAAATTCTTTCACGCAAGCCAAATGCATTAGTTCATGCATACATCAAGTTTTCGAAATCATTTCTCAAAGTTATAAGTTTACTTCAAAGTTTCAAAGTGGAATTTAAACACATAACTAGGTCTATGAGTTTAAACAATGTGAAAACTTTGTGTGAATGGTCATTTGCATATTAGAGTTCATTATAAATGTTTTCGAAAAAGAAAAACTCGTTTTTCAAAGGTATTCAAAAAGCGCAAATTTGCGAGAAAAGCCCCTAATACATTATGAAATCATGAATTTCCGTTTTCGGGATTTGTAAAAATATCCAGGACCACCCAAATAGGCTTAATGAGTCATAATAAACATGTATAACATGTTATATAAGGGTTAGTTAGGTCCCGGGACAAGTTTAAGGGTCGCTAACACAAAGGGACAGAATAATTATTCGAAGTCCCATGATTAGCGCGCAATAATGTCATTAGCGCGCTAAGACAGTTGTTAGCGCGCTAACTCACAGTATTAGCGCGCTAATTGCACTCTGCCTGCAATTTTTGACTTTTGGAAATCAAGCTTTGAATTTGAATTTTTGATTTCCTGGATTCCTAGAACGGCTATAAACGGTCATATTGGAATTCCTACCACTATAAAACCACCACAAACTTGGTTTTAAAACAAGAAGAAGATCTACACTCAAAAACCAAAGATCTACATAGAAGAAATCTGATTTTGTGTAGAAGCAAAAGAGAGATCTTTGAGGCTGTTCTTTAGCTCACAAATCCAGCACATTTGAGGCTTTCAAAAGGAGTTCAAGAATCACTCCAGAGCTGATCTCTCTTGTCATTCTTTTGGTTGTAAGAAATTTCTAGATCTACAATCTTACTTGTGCTTAATCTACATATTTTGTGTATTTGATTTGAAGATCATTTTGTTGTGTGTTTAAACACCTTCTTCTCTGGTTTTGCACTTAAATTTACATTATCAAACTTTGAGATTGATTTGAACAAAAGTGTTGCACTTAAACTTGATTCTTGCTAAACTTTTGTTCTTAGACTCGAAATCGGTTTCACACAAATATATTAAGTTTTTGAAACGATTTCAGATTTGGAATTTGTAACAACATCTTCTCTGGGTTTTTGTACTTAAATTTATATTATCAAACTCTGAGATTGATTTGAACAAAAGTGTTGTACTTAAACTTGATTCTTGCTAAACTTTTGTTCTTAGACTTGAAATCGGTTTCACACAAATATATTAAGTTTTTGAAACGATTTCATATTTGGAATTTGCAACAACATCAGTGACATATTTGCATATTCCATTTATACTCACACTTGCATGCATAAGAGTTAGGCTCTAGGTGGCTTGCTTGTGTTTGAATTTGATACCACTTTGTATTGTAAAGTGTATCTCTGTATTTCCAGCAAAATTGTTGTATTTGAATGATTGTAAGACTTAGTGGAATCTAAGTCGAAAGGGAAAATCCTAGTTGCGGCTAGGTGGGAAAAATCCTAGTTGAGGCTAGGTGGGGAAAATCCTAGTTGAGGCTAGGTGGGAAAATCCTAGTTGCGGCTAGGTGGGAAAAATCCTAGTTGAGGCTAGGTGGGAAAAATCCTAGTTGCGGCTAGGTGGGAAAATCCTAGGTGAGGCTTAGGTTGTAACACTTATTGGTAATATAAGTGGGGTTGAAATCCTAACCTAGGGAGGTTAGGTAGTGGATGTAGATCGTTGGATCGAACCACTATAAATCGTGTGTCATTTTATATTTCCTGCATTTCTTTTACTTGCATAGCTTATATATACATCATAGTTGTAAATTGCGCATAAAGTTTTTAAAAGGGCAATAACTACTCGGTAACCCAATTCACCCCCCCTCTTGGGTGACCTTCAATTGGTATCAGAGCGGGTTATTGCTCAAAGTATTACTAACGTATCTTTGAGTGTTTTTGTGCAAGGATGCAAACTTTAGATCCAGCTCGCCTTCGGGAAGGCACCACTTCGAGTAGGCCTCCATATTTTGATGGAACCAATTATGCTCATTGGAAAGTAAGAATGAAATTTTACATTCGAGCACAAAATAGATTTTTATGGGACGCAATTGAAAATGGCTACACTCCACCAGATAAGCCATTGAAAGAGTACACCACGGAGGAGATAAAGCTTGAGCTTTCAAATGATCAAGCCGTAAATCACTTATTTTGTGCACTTAGTGAAAATGAATTCAACAGAGTAAGTGCTTGTCAAACGGCAAAGGAAGTATGGGAGAAGCTTGAGGTACATTATGAAGGTACCACGCAAGTAAAGAAGACAAAGTTGAGAATTCTTGAGGAACATTATGAAACTTTCCGAGTTGGGGCTGATGAAGACATAGCCACCGCTATCACTAGATTCACAAAGCTATTAAATGAGATCAAGAATCTAGGAAAGAATTATGATCAAGAAACTTCAGTATATAAATTCCTTAGAGGCTTGCCTAAGGAATGGGATGCCAAGAAATACGCTATACAATCAGCACAAAATCTTGGAGATTATACATTCGATGCATTATGCGGAGAGCTAACAGTTCATGAATTTGAACTTAAAGACCGAGCAAGATTGGAAGCACTAAATGGAGGTGCTAAAAGTTCAAGAAAAGATATCGCATTGAAGGCAAATAGCTCCCCAAGTGCATCGGTAGAGGTCATCGAAAATGAGGAATCATATGATGAAAATGATCTTGAGAAAGAAGTAGCTATGATCTCAAGAAAGCTCAATAAGGCCGTGTACAAACGAGACAAATACAAGAAGAAGCTTCGAAGTGGAAGCAAGGAAGGAAAATCAAACGAAATAATATGCTACGGTTGCGGCAAACCGGGTCACGTCAAGATGGATTGTAAAATCAAGAAGGTGTTTGACAAAGGAAAGAAGAGTTTCAAAGCAACTTGGGATGACTCATCATCATCAAGTTCTGAATCCGAATCAGAAAGTGAGAAGGCAATATTTTGTCTCACGGCACAAGGCGAGGTAAACTCTAATGTTTTCAATTTTGATAATGTTAATGATTTGAATGATGTTCCAAATATTGATGAGCTTAGAAAAGAGTTGAAAAAGGAGGTCAAAAACACCAAACAACTCAAAAAGAGTTTGACCATTGCAATTAGTGAAATAGAGTCACAAAATGAGATTATTGATGATCTCCAAAATGACTTAAATGAAGTCATAGAGGAAAGAGATGCTTTAGTCAAGGAAGTAGAGGACTTGACTAGCACAGTGCATAAGTTTACAAATGGTAAACAAATGTTTGACATGATGTTAGGAGCACAACGACGTGCACTTAACAAAAGAGGCATAGGTTACGGAGCAAACTTGTTAAGCTACAAGAAATTACTAAATGATGATCGTAGATGCTCTAAATGCAACAAGACTCACATGG
Organism: Stephania yunnanensis; assembly: GCA_039657365.1. Classification (NCBI taxonomy): domain Eukaryota; kingdom Viridiplantae; phylum Streptophyta; class Magnoliopsida; order Ranunculales; family Menispermaceae; genus Stephania; species Stephania yunnanensis. Next base: position 30,331,855 of record CM077582.1, on the reverse strand, counting down.
TTGGGAAATGTTCATTACAAAAGGTAAAAATGGGTAAACTAGCATGGGTAGCTAAAAATGTTTATGACACTAACACTCTTGGACCCAAAGGTGTTTGGGTACCAAAATCTAGTGTGTTTCCCATAGTATAGGATGCGAGGAAAAGCACCCCATGGTACTTGGACAGTGGGTGCTCAAGACACATGACCGAAGATGCACATCAAGTTATTGAACTAAAGCGGCATGATGGTGGAAAAATTACAGTTGGAGACAACAACAAAGGAAGAGTTATTGGTCTCAGAACTGTCGGTAACAATTTTTTTCTATTTCTAACGTTTATCTTGTTGATGGTTTGAAACTTAATTTGCTAAGTGTTAGTCAATTGTGTGACAAAGGATTTCATGTTATGTTTGAATCATCAGAATGCATTGTTAGAAATGAGAAGTATGAAACCTTGGTTATTTGCATATAGAGATAAAAACGTTTATGCCATTAACTTTGATGAGATAAATATGCAAAATGGTTCATGTTTGAATGCACAAAGCGAATGTGATGCATGATTGTGGCACCGTAGATTAGACACCCATTCTCGTGTGATCACATCCAAAAGGGAAATGTTAAAACTCATCCATGTGCCCATATAGGATCAACTAGCCGATATACCCACTAAGCCTTTGCCTAGAAAACAAGTTTTTAAAATTCGGCGTGAGTTAGGCATGTCTCGAAAATTGGACCTTCTATATATGTTCTAGTCATTCCAAACCTTTTTATATGGTGTTAGTGAAGTGTCCATGAAGTTTGAGAAGAATCGGAGCTAAATTGCAAAAGTTCAAGATTTTGTCAAAAAAATTCCAGAGAGGAATTAGCGCGCTAATAACGCAAATTAGCGCGCTAACAGCCCTGTGACCGAAAAATTCCAGAGAAGAATTAGCGCGCTAACAAACCTTATTAGCGCGCTAATGTCGATCGGCCAGGGTTTTATAACCTAATTTTTGTTCAAAAACTTACCTCACACACACAAGTCTCTCTTCTCCTCTTCCAAATCCACTCTACGTGTCCACCGCGATCTCCACTCTTATAAGGTACAAATCCTCTCCATTCTTTGTTGATTCCTTCCATTTTCTTTTCAACATGTCAACTCGTCGCACTTCCACTCGTCCTTCTTCACGTTCCGTCGCACCCACCACATCCCGACCAACTGCCGCCACCACTTCCCGACAAACCGCTCCCACCACATCACGTCCTACCCAAGCCACGTCCTCACGACGTCCCTCTAGCCGACGTGTTGTTCAATCCTCCTCATCTAGTGATGAATCCGAATCCACACACCCTGTCCCACCTCCGGCTAATGCCCCACTACGAGAGGGTCGTGCAAAAGCCGTCCATGAGTCCTCATCCGTACTAGAATTAGTGGCTCCACGGCTAACGGACGCCAAAATCATTCGACCCGCCGTTGTCGATGTCGCCTTCTTTGATAAGGCTCATCTCCCAATTCGGGAAATTCTTGATGCGGCGGGGTGGACTACTTTTTGCACATTTAGGGCTAACTACAACCCTCCTCTAGTTAGAGTTTTCTATTCCAACCTTGAAACCTCAAATCAATTTATACTCCGTTCATCCGTTGGTAGCCGAGCCATCGAGATTACACCTGAAAATCTCGCTCAACGGCTTCACCTTCCATTTGCACCCTCCTTCGACCACGGTTGTGTGCAAATTTTTGAGTTGGCCTTTTGACCGTTTAGAAGTTCTTAATTCCTTTCTTCGGTCCAAACAAAACTTAACTGTTTATCCGACTGGTATCACGGATACCGATTTTAAACTAGTACCTCACCTTCTTCATAAGGTACTTCATAAAGTCGTTCTTCCACGAGGTGGTAGCAAGAACTATGTCACTCTTCTTGACATGTTCATTCTTGGCCATCTATTTCTTATGCTACCCCTCAGTCTTCCCCATATTCTCATTGGCTATATGACTAGCACATGTAGCGCAGGTCGTCATCTTCCATATGCTCATGTTATCACATCCTACTTGGAGTCTGCCCAAGTAGATCTCGCGTTAGGCGGTCGTCCTCTCAGTATATTTGATTCCATTGACATGGCCACGTTGAAAGCCATGAAATATCGATATATTCGTGATAGGAAGCAGTGGACTAGGGATGATGCTATTCCATTTAGTCAGCATCACGGCGGTTACGAGTCTCCTCTCCCTACGGACTCTCCTTTTGATGCGCCAGATTATTTGGAGTACAGCTATCACCTTGGGGATGATGACCAGGCTAATGAAGAGGGAACTGCAAGCCACAATGATGATGATGGTGATAATGAAGGAGCTCAAGACTTTCCAGCTCCGGAGCAGCAGCAGGATGCAACAGCACAGCCTCCGCATCCTTCTACATTCGGCGGCTTAACACCTCCACCTAATATGTCACCTTCACTGGCATATGTATCGGCACAGCTGGGATATTTGCATGATTATATGACTCAATCCTTCAATCTTTGTCGAGACGACTCTTCGGAATCACGGTGATCGGCTTCGTCGTATTGAGAGTCAACGGCTTCCATTTCGGCCCGCGCGCGAGATGATCACGCTTCTAGTTCTGACCATCCACCACCATCTTCTAGAAGAAGCGTCTAGATACACCTAGATGAGCATTAGGCTCCCATATGTTAGTCTTAGGTGTTCTGATTTGTCAAACTCATGTTAAGCCACAATTATGCTATCTCATTACTTTTTGCTATTCATATCATGATTGTTTTGCGTATCTCTGAGTTTTCTTTATGGCTATTTTGTGCTACACTATGTTTTCTAGTCTATGCATGTGTATCGCTTCCGTATGTTATTTATTGATATGCATAAAGTGAGGGGGAGAATGCTTTTATCTTGGTTTATTGATATGCATAAAGTAAGGGGGAGAAAAGGTTGAACTTGAAAGGGTGATATTGTGATATTTTTGATGATATTGTGATATTTTTGATATAGGGTGATATTGTGATATCTTTGATATTGTGATATTTTTTGAAAGGATGATATGAAAGGGTGATATTTTCATTGGTATATATTGGTATCGGGTTAATAATTCTCATTTTACTTGGTATCGAGGTTGATACGTTAATATTATTGATTTTTGTAAGCGATATCAAGTTGATAATTTTAACTCGCATATATTGGTATACTTGAAAAAGTTGTTGGTTTTTTATTGGTATACTGTTTAAATTGTAGATGCTTGACCCCGCTTTTTGATAATATCAAAAGGGGGAGAAAAATGTGGTGTTGAACTTGAAAGGTTTGGTTGTTGGTTTTGAACTTGCATATTTGAAGCTAAATGTTGTTAAACTTGAAAAGATTGATGTGTTGAATGTGATATACATTTAGATTGTGTCTTTACACCTTTAAAGTTCACATTGTTTGTTATCATCAAAAAGGGGAGATTGTTGGACTAAGTGGTTAGTCATTCACATTAAACCGAGATTTTGATGGAAACAAACAAGGTGAAAATGTACTAATCAAGTATTTCAGTTTGTGTTAAAGGATGCAATGCAACACATCAGGAGTACTCAAGAAATATGGAGAGATTGTTGGAATAAGTGATGCAATACAACACCTCAGGGTACTCAAGAAGTACAAGTTCAAGACTCGGCATAAATGAAGAAATGAAGAAGAAAGTTCAAGCCGCAATTTGTAATATCAGTGTAAGGTATACAAATTCTTTCACGCAAGCCAAATGCATTAGTTCATGCATACATCAAGTTTTCGAAATCATTTCTCAAAGTTATAAGTTTACTTCAAAGTTTCAAAGTGGAATTTAAACACATAACTAGGTCTATGAGTTTAAACAATGTGAAAACTTTGTGTGAATGGTCATTTGCATATTAGAGTTCATTATAAATGTTTTCGAAAAAGAAAAACTCGTTTTTCAAAGGTATTCAAAAAGAAAACTGCAAATTTGCAGAAAAGCCCCTAATACATTATGAAATCATGAATTTCCGTTTTCGGGATTTGTAAAAATATCCGGACCACCCAAATAGGCTTAATGAGTCATAATAAACATGTATAACATGTTATATAAGGGTTGGTTAGGTCCTAGGACAAGTTTAAGGGTCGCTAACACAAAGGGACAAAATAATTATTCTCGAAGTCCCTGCATTAGCGCGCTAATAATGTCATTAGCGCGCTAAGACAGTGTTAGCGCGCTAACTCACAAGATATTAGCGCGCTAATTGCACTCGCTCGCAATTTTTGACTTTTGGAAATCAAGCTTTGAATTTGAATTTTTGATTTCTGGATTCCTAGAACGGCTATAAACGGTCATATTGGAATTCCTACCACTATAAAACCACCACAAACTTGGTTTTAAAACAAGAAGAAGATCTACACTCAAAAACCAAAGATCTACATAGAAGAAATCGATTTTGTGTAGAAGCAAAAGAGAGATCTTTGAGGTGTTCTTTAGCTCACAAATCCAAGCACATTTGAGGCTTTCAAAAGGAGTTCAAGAATCACTCCGAGCTGATCTCTCTTGTCATTCTTTTGGTTGTAAGAAATTTCTAGATCTACAATCTTACTTGTGCTTAATCTACATATTTTGTGTATTTGATTTGAAGATCATTTTGTTGTGTGTTTAAACACCTTCTTCTCTGGTTTTGCACTTAAATTTACATTATCAAACTTTGAGATTGATTTGAACAAAAGTGTTGCACTTAAACTTGATTCTTGCTAAACTTTTGTTCTTAGACTCGAAATCGGTTTCACACAAATATATTAAGTTTTTGAAACGATTTCAGATTTGGAATTTGTAACAACATCTTCTCTGGGTTTTTGTACTTAAATTTATATTATCAAACTCTGAGATTGATTTGAACAAAAGTGTTGTACTTAAACTTGATTCTTGCTAAACTTTTGTTCTTAGACTTGAAATCGGTTTCACACAAATATATTAAGTTTTTGAAACGATTTCATATTTGGAATTTGCAACAACATCAGTGACATATTTGCATATTCCATTTATACTCACACTTGCATGCATAAGAGTTAGGCTCTAGGTGGCTTGCTTGTGTTTGAATTTGATACCACTTTGTATTGTAAAGTGTATCTCTGTATTTCCAGCAAAATTGTTGTATTTGAATGATTGTAAGACTTAGTGGAATCTAAGTCGAAAGGGAAAATCCTAGTTGCGGCTAGGTGGGAAAAATCCTAGTTGAGGCTAGGTGGGGAAAATCCTAGTTGAGGCTAGGTGGGAAAATCCTAGTTGCGGCTAGGTGGGAAAAATCCTAGTTGAGGCTAGGTGGGAAAAATCCTAGTTGCGGCTAGGTGGAAAAATCCTAGGTGAGGCTTAGGTTGTAACACTTATTGGTAATATAAGTGGGGTTGAAATCCTAACCGGGGAGGTTAGGTAGTGGATGTAGATCGTTGGATCGAACCACTATAAATCGTGTGTCATTTTATATTTCCTGCATTTCTTTTACTTGCATAGCTTATATATACATCATAGTTGTAAATTGCGCATAAAGTTTTTAAAAGGGCAATAACTACTCGGTAACCCAATTCACCCCCCCTCTTGGGTGACCTTCAATTGGTATCAGAGCGGGTTATTGCTCAAAGTATTACTAACGTATCTTTGAGTGTTTTTGTGCAAGGATGCAAACTTTAGATCCAGCTCGCCTTCGGGAAGGCACCACTTCGAGTAGGCCTCCATATTTTGATGGAACCAATTATGCTCATTGGAAAGTAAGAATGAAATTTTACATTCGAGCACAAAATAGATTTTTATGGGACGCAATTGAAAATGGCTACACTCCACCAGATAAGCCATTGAAAGAGTACACCACGGAGGAGATAAAGCTTGAGCTTTCAAATGATCAAGCCGTAAATCACTTATTTTGTGCACTTAGTGAAAATGAATTCAACAGAGTAAGTGCTTGTCAAACGGCAAAGGAAGTATGGGAGAAGCTTGAGGTACATTATGAAGGTACCACGCAAGTAAAGAAGACAAAGTTGAGAATTCTTGAGGAACATTATGAAACTTTCCGAGTTGGGGTGATGAAGACATAGCCACCGCTATCACTAGATTCACAAAGCTATTAAATGAGATCAAGAATCTAGGAAAGAATTATGATCAAGAAACTTCAAGTATATAAATTCCTTAGAGGCTTGCCTAAGGAATGGGATGCCAAGAAATACGCTATACAATCAGCACAAAATCTTGGAGATTATACATTCGATGCATTATGCGGAGAGCTAACGAGTTCATGAATTTGAACTTAAAGACCGAGCAAGATTGGAAGCACTAAATGGAGGTGCTAAAAGTTCAAGAAAAGATATCGCATTGAAGGCAAATAGCTCCCCAAGTGCATCGGTAGAGGTCATCGAAAATGAGGAATCATATGATGAAAATGATCTTGAGAAAGAAGTAGCTATGATCTCAAGAAAGCTCAATAAGGCCGTGTACAAATGAGACAAATACAAGAAGAAGCTTCGAAGTGGAAGCAAGGAAGGAAAATCAAACGAAATAATATGCTACGGTTGCGGCAAACCGGGTCACGTCAAGATGGATTGTAAAATCAAGAAGGTGTTTGACAAAGGAAAGAAGAGTTTCAAAGCAACTTGGGATGACTCATCATCATCAAGTTCTGAATCCGAATCAGAAAGTGAGAAGGCAATATTTTGTCTCACGGCACAAGGCGAGGTAAACTCTAATGTTTTCAATTTTGATAATGTTAATGATTTGAATGATGTTCCAAATATTGATGAGCTTAGAAAAGAGTTGAAAAAGGAGGTCAAAAACACCAAACAACTCAAAAAGAGTTTGACCATTGCAATTAGTGAAATAGAGTCACAAAATGAGATTATTTATGATCTCCAAAATGACTTAAATGAAGTCATAGAGGAAAGAGATGCTTTAGTCAAGGAAGTAGAGGACTTGACTAGCACAGTGCATAAGTTTACAAATGGTAAACAAATGTTTGACATGATGTTAGGAGCACAACGACGTGCACTTAACAAAAGAGGCATAGGTTACGGAGCAAACTTGTTAAGCTACAAGAAATTACTAAATGATGATCGTAGATGCTCTAAATGCAACAAGACTCACATGGTTGGGAAATGTTCATTACAAAAGGTAAAAATGGGTAAACTAGCATGGGTAGCTAAAAATGTTTATGACACTAACACTCTCGGACCCAAAGGTGTTTGGGTACCAAAATCTAGTGTGTTTCCCATAGTATAGGATGCGAGGAAAAGCACCCCATGGTACTTGGACAGTGGGTGCTCAAGACACATGACCGAAGATGCACATCAAGTTATTGAACTAAAGCGGCATGATGGTGGAAAAATTACAGTTGGAGACAACAACAAAGGAAGAGTTATTGGTCTCAGAACTGTCGGTAACAATTTTTTTCTATTTCTAACGTTTATCTTGTTGATGGTTTGAAACTTAATTTGCTAAGTGTTAGTCAATTGTGTGACAAAGGATTTCATGTTATGTTTGAATCATCAGAATGCATTGTTAGAAATGAGAAGTATGAAACCTTGGTTATTTGCATATAGAGATAAAAACGTTTATGCCATTAACTTTGATGAGATAAATATGCAAAATGGTTCATGTTTGAATGCACAAAGCGAATGTGATGCATGATTGTGGCACCGTAGATTAGACACCATTCTCTGTGTGATCACATCCAAAAGGGAAATGTTAAAACTCATCCATGTGCCCATATAGGATCAACTAGCCGATATACCCACTAAGCCTTTGCCTAGAAAACAAGTTTTTAAAATTCGGCGTGAGTTAGGCATGTCTCGAAAATTGGACCTTCTATATATGTTCTAGTCATTCCAAACCTTTTTATATGGTGTTAGTGAAGTGTCCATGAAGTTTGAGAAGAATCGGAGCTAAATTGCAAAAGTTCAAGATTTTGTCAAAAAAATTCCAGAGAGGAATTAGCGCGCTAATAACGCAAATTAGCGCGCTAACAGCCCTGTGACCGAAAAATTCCAGAGAAGAATTAGCGCGCTAACAAACCTTATTAGCGCGCTAATGTCGATCGGCCAGGGTTTTATAACCTAATTTTTGTTCAAAAACTTACCTCTCACACACAAGTCTCTCTTCTCCTCTTCCAAATCCACTCTACGTGTCCACCGCGATCTCCACTCTTATAAGGTACAAATCCTCTCCATTTTTTGTTGATTCCTTCCATTTTCTTTTCAACATGTCAACTCGTCGCACTTCCACTCGTCCTTCTTCACGTTCCGTCGCACCCACCACATCCCGACCAACTGCCGCCACCACTTCCCGACAAACCGCTCCCACCACATCACGTCCTACCCAAGCCACGTCCTCACGACGTCCCTCTAGCCGACGTGTTGTTCAATCCTCCTCATCTAGTGATGAATCCGAATCCACACACCCTGTCCCACCTCCGGCTAATGCCCCACTACGAGAGGGTCGTGCAAAAGCCGTCCATGAGTCCTCATCCGTACTAGAATTAGTGGCTCCACGGCTAACGGACGCCAAAATCATTCGACCCGCCGTTGTCGATGTCGCCTTCTTTGATAAGGCTCATCTCCCAATTCGGGAAATTCTTGATGCGGCGGGGTGGACTACTTTTTGCACATTTAGGGCTAACTACAACCCTCCTCTAGTTAGAGTTTTCTATTCCAACCTTGAAACCTCAAATCAATTTATACTCCGTTCATCTGTTGGTAGCCGAGCCATCGAGATTACACCTGAAAATCTCGCTCAACGGCTTCACCTTCCATTTGCACCCTCCTTCGACCACGGTTGTGTGCAAATTTTTGAGTTGGCCTTTTGACCGTTTAGAAGTTCTTAATTCCTTTCTTCGGTCTAAACAAAACTTAACTATTTATCCGTCTGGTATCACGGATACCGATTTTAAACTAGTACCTCACCTTCTTCATAAGGTACTTCATAAAGTCGTTCTTCCACGAGGTGGTAGCAAGAACTATGTCACTCTTCTTGACATGTTCATTCTTGGCCATCTATTTCTTATGCTACCCCTCAGTCTTCCCCATATTCTCATTGGCTATATGACTAGCACATGTAGCGCAGGTCGTCATCTTCCATATGCTCATGTACAAACACAGACAGGGCCGATGACACTTGTTGTTCCATCATATGTACATTGTAATCTTCTTTCGAGCACAGGTAGTAGACCCTTAGAGTTGACACAGACAGGGCCAGTACAAACACGATCACATTCCATTCAACCTGTGGCTCGAAGTGGTACATTTAAGTAACGGAGGAGTGAAGGTAAGGGTTGAGGATCTTAGGGACATGCCACAACTTAGAGAGCAGCAACTAGCCAAAAACCTTATATATGTAGTAAACTTATAGTAACATGTCATGGGTGTGGGAAGTAGGGTCACATTATCCAAAATTGTCCTCGAAATTTGAGTGCAGGTACATGTTATAGATGTGGAAATAAAAGAAATTACAGTAGTACGTGTCCAAAACTTTTGGGAGCATCCTCCATTGTGTCAGAACCTCGACAATAGATTAAAGAACGTGTTGAGGTGTTAACTAAACCAGATTCGAAGGCAAATAAAAATCCTATTGAAAGTACAATTTTAGTTTGTGGTTAACCTATGCATGCTTTAATTAATTCTAGATCAAAAGTTTAATTTATATATACATGTACAATAATTGAGTTAACTTCGTCGCGAGTCCCTATTAATATTTTCTCCAACATAGTAATTGGGGATAAGTTGGGTCCTTACTTTTGTATGTGATAAATGCATTGTTGAGATCTTTGACATGAAATGACTACTAGTATACGCGTGTTCTTGCTTATAAAGATTGATATGTTATTAAAAATGAATTGGCTTACACCTTATCAAGCATGTTTTAATTATATCCATAAGTCATTATTTATTTATATTCGGGTTGTACATTGTTTACTTGCACTAGAACATCATCTCGAGTTACCTCGATTAGGGCTAGGATAGCCACCGATCAAGAAATGAAAACTCTTGCCGAAACTATTAGTATTGAAGTTATACTCTAGATTAAACTAGAGGAAACTTTAGTTTTTTGTAAGTTTTGATTTTCTAAGATGAAATCTCTAGGTTTGGCTAGCTATTATTATAAATTTGAGAAAGATTTTTCTAAAATAGTCGTGTTAATCACAAAATTAACTAAAAAAAAAATCTTGAATACATATGATCAAATGGATGTGATAATGCAATTTGGAAATGTAATGTATGATTTGTTGGACTAAGTGGTTAGTCATTCACATTCCGACCGAGATTTTGATGGAAACAAACAAGGTGAAAATGTACTAATCAAGTATTTCAGTTTGTGTTAAAGGATGCAATGCAACACATCAGGAGTACTCAAGAAATATGGAGAGATTGTTGGAATAAGTGATGCAATACAACACCTCAGGGTACTCAAGAAGTACAAGTTCAAGACTCGGCATAAATGAAGAAATGAAGAAGAAAGTTCAAGCCGCAATTTGTAATATCAGTGTAAGGTATACAAATTCTTTCACGCAAGCCAAATGCATTAGTTCATGCATACATCAAGTTTTCGAAATCATTTCTCAAAGTTATAAGTTTACTTCAAAGTTTCAAAGTGGAATTTAAACACATAACTAGGTCTATGAGTTTAAACAATGTGAAAACTTTGTGTGAATGGTCATTTGCATATTAGAGTTCATTATAAATGTTTTCGAAAAAGAAAAACTCGTTTTTCAAAGGTATTCAAAAAGAAAACTGCAAATTTGCAGAAAAGCCCCTAATACATTATGAAATCATGAATTTCCGTTTTCGGGATTTGTAAAAATATCCGGACCACCCAAATAGGCTTAATGAGTCATAATAAACATGTATAACATGTTATATAAGGGTTGGTTAGGTCCCGGACAAGTTTAAGGGTCGCTAACACAAAGGGACAAAATAATTATTCTGAAGTCCCTGCGATTAGCGCGCTAATAATGTCATTAGCGCGCTAAGACAGTGTTAGCGCTCTAACTCACGAGATTAGCGCGCTAATTGCACTCACTGCAATTTTTGACTTTTGGAAATCAAGCTTTGAATTTGAATTTTTGATTTCTGGATTCCTAGAACGGCTATAAACGGTCATATTGGAATTCCTACCACTATAAAACCACCACAAACTTGGTTTTAAAACAAGAAGAAGATCTACACTCAAAAACCAAAGATCTACATAGAAGAAATCTGATTTTGTGTAGAAGCAAAAGAGAGATCTTTGAGGTCGTTCTTTAGCTCACAAATCCAAGCACATTTGAGGCTTTCAAAAGGAGTTCAAGAATCACTCCAGAGCTGATCTCTCTTGTCATTCTTTTGGTTGTAAGAAATTTCTAGATCTACAATCTTACTTGTGCTTAATCTACATATTTTGTGTATTTGATTTGAAGATCATTTTGTTGTGTGTTTAAACACCTTCTTCTCTCGGTTTTGCACTTAAATTTACATTATCAAACTTTGAGATTGATTTGAACAAAAGTGTTGCACTTAAACTTGATTCTTGCTAAACTTTTGTTCTTAGACTCGAAATCGGTTTCACACAAATATATTAAGTTTTTGAAACGATTTCAGATTTGGAATTTGTAACAACATCTTCTCTCGGGTTTTTGTACTTAAATTTATATTATCAAACTCGAGATTGATTTGAACAAAAGTGTTGTACTTAAACTTGATTCTTGCTAAACTTTTGTTCTTAGACTTGAAATCGGTTTCACACAAATATATTAAGTTTTTGAAACGATTTCATATTTGGAATTTGCAACAACATCAGTGACATATTTGCATATTCCATTTATACTCACACTTGCATGCATAAGAGTTAGGCTCTAGGTGGCTTGCTTGTGTTTGAATTTGATACCACTTTGTATTGTAAAGTGTATCTCTGTATTTCAAACAAAATTGTTGTATTTGAATGATTGTAAGACTTAGTGGAATCTAAGTCGAAAGGGAAAATCCTAGTTGCGGCTAGGTGGGAAAAATCCTAGTTGAGGCTAGGTGGGGAAAATCCTAGTTGAGGCTAGGTGGGAAAATCCTAGTTGCGGCTAGGTGGGAAAAATCCTAGTTGAGGCTAGGTGGGAAAAATCCTAGTTGCGGCTAGGTGAAAAAATCCTAGGTGAGGCTTAGGTTGTAACACTTATTGGTAATATAAGTGGGGTTGAAATCCTAACCGGGGAGGTTAGGTAGTGGATGTAGATCGTTGGATCGAACCACTATAAATCGTGTGTCATTTTATATTTCCTGCATTTCTTTTACTTGCATAGCTTATATATACATCATAGTTGTAAATTGCGCATAAAGTTTTTAAAAGGGCAATAACTACTCGGTAACCCAATTCACCCCCCCTCTTGGGTGACCTTCATGATTGAGTTTCGAGTACAGTCTGTTTGAAAAGGTCATCGCGATGACTTTATCAAAAGTCTCAGCAAGTTGATAAGAAGTATAAGAAATACAAGGAGTCTGCTCTTAATAGCAATAATCTAGATTGAGTTGAGTCTATATATTAAAGAGTTTGAAGTTCGGAGGCAGACTTTGGACTCCATCTATATCTCAGGTTCGGGATGAGATATTAAGAGAATCTCATCGATTTAGATATAACATTCATCCTAGTAGAACCAAAATGTATCATGATATGAAACAATTGTATTGATGGCCAGAGATGAAAGCTGATATGCGTGACTCCGTGAGGAGATGTGAGATATGCTAATAAGGTAAAACAAATCGGTGGAAACCTAGATGTCTATTGCAATGGATTTTACTACCCATTTGCCTACTTCATGGAGAAAATTTTTTGCAGTCTGGATTATTGTCAATGGACTGATGAAGTCTGCTCAATTTATTCCTATGTCACTTTTCGATACCTTTACACAGTTGTGCTTGATGTGTGAGCGAAAGGTGGTTCGCTCATTTGGAGTGCCATTGACAATAGTTTCTTATCTTAATGCGCAATACATATTAGGGTTGTGGCAGGGCATACAAGAATTTTTCGGCACACAGTTTTATTTCAATACTGCATTTCATCTAAGGGTGGATGGTCAAGATGAAAGGTTTAATCCAGGTGTTAGAGGACATGCTCAGTGCTTGTGTAGTGGGATGTGGAGGTTCATTGGAAGAAAACATACTTCTGTGTGAGTTCTCTTATAATAACAATTGAAAATCAAATTTTAAGGTGGCTCCAGTTGAGGTTTTTTATGGAATATATTGTTGTTCCATTGCCAGTGGGGCTGAATCGGAGGATTTGGTTGAGTTAGGGGCCATTGATGGTTCGAGATCACACCAAGGTTGTTTAGCAGATTCATCTAAAATTGAAAATGATTAGAAAAGGAAAAAAAGTCATTATGAGCTCTATAATTGGGTCGTGGAATATAGCAAAAAATATTGAGTTTATTTGAAAGTCTCCCTCGCAAGGGCCATTATAGATTTAGAATGAAAAGAAAGTTCTCTTTTTGATTCATAGGACCTTTTGAGATTGCGAAATGGATTAAGAAGGTTGTGTATGGACTTGTAGTACCACTTCAGTTAGCTGAAGTTCATAATGTATTTCACGTGTCTATACTCAAGTATAAGGAACCTGATTCGTATCACTTAAATGAATAGAATCAGTTTGATTTGCAGAGTGATGTTTCATATAAAGAGAAACCTATATTTATTATAGATAGAAAGGTCCAAAAGCTTCAAAATAAAGAAATTCCGCTTATTTGGTTAAGTTGAAATTTCACGATGATTCGCAGTTGACACGGGAATGAAAGGTGTATATGAGAAAGTATTTTTTCGAATCTCTTTTAGTCCAGGTAAATTTGGTTTCAATTTTAATTTCAAGGACAAAATTCTTATTAGTTGGGAAGATTGTCAAATCATAAAATTTTTAAATCAATAATTATGGCTAATTTGGGATTAATGGAGCCTAATTATGGTATTGGTAACGAGCTGGGAGTCAAAGACCAGTCAAATTGAGATTTTTAATTAATTTTATTTTTGTGGGATGTGTGCCTAATGTTGTGTATTATATATTATTTTATTTTGTGAAATTATAGTTAATCGAGTAAATTTAATATTATGGGGTTTTTTCTGGAGATACGTGTCGAGATGGGTTCCGAGATAATTAAAATGTTAACCTAAACTTTTGTTTTGAAATTCACGAAAAATAATTTTATTAAGGTTTGAAATTAAAAGTTTTGAGTTTAATTGGACTTAACTAGTCGATGTGGGTCCCAGACCTCAATTTGCATGCTAGAAAAGTTTTTCGAGAGTTTTGAAGGATTTGGTAAATTATTTAATTTTTCATCGAATCAGGGTATTTTTCGGGGTTTAATTTAGAGTCCAAACTGAAGAGATAAATAGGAAATAAATAAAAAGGCAAATTACAGTAAGGGGCATTGGTAATACGTGGAAATGGATAGAAATCGAAGGGCAGTCTGGTCATTTGACATGCCTTTTTCTCAAAATCAAAATCAAAATAGTGGGGGGTGTTCTTCATCATTGTCCCAACTGTTAATTATCTCTTCCTATTCATCGCCTACATATTACCTCTAGGCCTCTTCACCAATTTCAGTCTCTCTCTCTCTCTCTCTCTCTCTCTCTCTCGTTTATCTATTTCTATCTCTTCTCTATGTCTCTAACTTTCTCTTCTATCTTTCTTCACAATCTCAAATCAGACTGAATAGAGAAGCCGTGAGTGTTGGTGACTGTGGTGTGTGCGTTGGTTTGCGGTAAGCTTTAATAGAAACTTGGATTTTGCATTTTGAAGGATTGTTGATCAAGTGAGGGATTGGGTTTAGTGTTTTCGAATTGGGAAAGAACTTGGTTTTGTTATTGAGTTGTTGTTATTAGTTGTTAGAGGGGGAGAGGAGGAGAGTGTCGGAAGAAAATAAAAGAAAAAATAAAGAATTGTGAGGGATGGAGAGGAACTGTGAGAGGGGGAAGAGGAAAAAGATAACTCGAAAGGGAAGGGGGAGCGTGAATTCCTATTCCAAACCCCAATATTGAATACAAATTAAAAAATTTGATAGAGGAATGAAACAGAGAAGAAAACTTATATGTTTCATTCCAACGAGAGGAAATGGATAACCATGACCTGGGTTGAACTGGGTTTGGCTCGGTTGAGCCGAACCAAGCCCGGTTCAGGGATCAAACCCTTCCTCTTTATAAAAATGGTTTTAAAAAATAGATAAAAAATAGATAAAAATTCTTAGAAATTAAGGAAATTCAAAAAAAAGTAGGAGATTTGACCAAATAAATGGAAATTGATGATTTTTATGAAAAATAAGGATTTTAAAATGTTTTCGAGGATTTATACTAGGTACTTTTCCTTAAAATGAGTGTCACAACACAAAAATTATCGAAAATTATTTTAAAGCCTAGGCTAAGTTAAAAATGAAACCCGCACAACTGATAAGATTTATACTAAGTATTTTTTGATTATAAACCAGAATTTGCGGTTGAAATCGGGATCCGTACAATGATAAGATTTAGAGTGATTTTGGAGTTTTCAGGTTGAGGCAAGACCAATAAATATATAATAAATTGGAAAACTGTATTTAACCCTATAAAACATAATCATCAACGCCAAACAATAATATTGAGCCAAAAAATGAAATTCGGGATTGAAGAATTGATTTTGGAAGTATTTTATGGGTTTTGAAATACGATTGGGTCAATGAAACTACAACTAATTGGAAAACAATTATGGAACTGTTATGGAAAATTACAAGAATTACGAATCAAATGTTGGATTGCAATTGGGATCCCGTGTGGAGTAGCTTACTAACATGGAGCATGAGAAGTGAAGATATTGTGTTTGTAGGTTAAGTAAATCCCATGGTAACCTTTACATTGTATGAGTATTTCTCGAATATAATTGCATGCACGGTTTATCGCAGAATATTTATTGATCACGCATTCATGGACACGCGAGTAAGAAGGCCTTTGGAGGTCCCATTGTGTTCATTTGCTTTATGTGTGGTGGGATAAACACCGTGGTGCTCTACGATTGGAGTCGTTGATCGTTTTAGACACTTGTTTAAGATGGGTTACGAAGCTAGCTAGGATCATAGTCAATGGAGAGTCGAGGGCGTGGCTTTTTGAGGGACTTCCTCTCAAACTCGTAAATGCTTATTACTTTTTACCCACTACTTTTGGGAGACATCATCTGATTGTGTTTAGTCAACAGAAACGAGATGGATTGCATATTTGTATATTTACGATTCCTTGTGATATTATTGTTCTTTTAATTTTTTGAAATATGATGAACTTGATTATTACAAGTGTATTGGATAGTGTGGGACTTATTTATCTTACATGATCAAATTTTTATAATTGGGTAATGATAAGTGCGAGTGAAAACAAAGGAAAGGGAATGAATCCATATTCTCTATGATTTTATTAGTTCATTTTTCTTTATGTATGTATTATTTTTAAATATATAATATATTATATAAATGGGTTCTTTGGTTTGTATTTGTTTAGGATCTCATTTGGAATAGATGTCATAGTCTTAGGATGGATTAGGAAAATGGTGAAGCTCAGATAATGTTGGTTTAAGGATTTTGACGATTTAAATTAGGTTAGAATAAATATATAATTTTGTTAATGCAATATGCATTTTTATGGGTTGATTGTTAATCCTTCAACATTTTCACCAAACTTAGCAAGTTTGTTAAAGAGTTTTGAAGGCTGAACTTTTCGGTGTAGGCTTAGAAATAGAGGAAGTGCTGTCAAAACTTTTTTACGGAATTTGGAAATTATTTAGTCAATCAATTTTATTGAACTTTAAGGTTTAAGATTTACTTTAGAATCCTTAGTGGTTGAAAAACTTTTATATTTGATTATCATGAGCTACTTATATTGTTTCTTTATTGACGATGAGATTAAGGGTGCTAGATTATCGTGGGAGTAAGGTAATCTAGGTCAGTCAGATGCCCTAACTAAGAGGGGTCTGACAAGACCAGGGAAAGTGAAGATCGATGATTAGTTTTGAGCTGTCGGTGGATAGTTTTGACTACTTTTGTAGGTGATCATTTTGTGTATGTATTAGATATCTTTTTGTATAACTTTGGATTGTATATTAGGGTGAGAGACTAGAATTCCCTACTATTTCATGTATTACTTTGGTTGGTTCATGTGATTGTATGTTTACTTGGTTTCCACTGTAAGTTTTTTATATAAATGCTTTCGCTAATTTTATTAAGTCTTTCGTTGAAAATTTAGGTAATGATAACAATCGCTTAATTAACTCTAATAATATTAAATTGAATAGTAACTAAGTTGATCGTGTGTAACAAGGTGAATGATATGAAAAGGTTAACTACTATATTGTTAAGTCCTACGTGGCGTGGGTTATGGCTTAATGACGAGATTAGGTCGGATGGTACTCAATTTGAGGAGTCTAGCCATCATAATTATGACTACATACAAGGAAAAGAGTCACGACATAGTTATCAAAGGTTTTACATCCCTCGCATTCAAAACGTCTACTAACCATCACGAAGTCTCAGGACAACTCGCAATTATGGTAAGATTAAGAGATTGATGAACAATTGTCTCTTACATCTTTAGAGCAAATAGTAAAAAATGGTTGAACAGAGAAAACATGATCTCAAGATATATGAAGAAAGATTAGATATTTCTGCGCAATCATTTAATATAAAAAAATTGCAAAAATGATTAATTCAAGACAAGAGGTTGTGGTTAATTCTAATGATAACCAAGTTGAGGAGATGCTATTACGCAAAGAAATATGTCTTGAAGCATATGAAGAAGTAGAGAAACCAAAACAAGTGGATTGCAACATTATTGATACTTCTGAGCAATATGATTCATTTGACCATGTTAGAAAGGAGATTGATATCGAGGATATTATGCAACATGATAGTAGTGTTGATCTAGGGAAGTTTGAATCAATAATGAAAGATGAAAGCAGTGAACACTTAAGACACACAGTACAAATTTTGTGCAAAGGACTACCAATTTTGTTGTATTAATGAAACCATTTCAATAATAATTGCAAGATCAATAGAATAGTAAAAAAAATGGGATCTTTGCGGAGATGTATTTGAAGATCAGAAAGAAGATCCCTTTTGAAAAGACATGGCAAGCTCTGCCAAATTATATAAAGGTTATGAAGGATATGGTAGCATACAAGAAAAGGATATGAGGATATGAGGAAATTTGTAAGGACACATCATTGAAGTAACCTTCGTGCATCACGGTGATCATTTGAGAGTCGCGGTGTACGAGTTAGGCTAAGACATTAAACGAAGCACTATAGAGGGCAGCCTAGAGGTGTTTAATTATAATTTTTCAATTTCAGTTATTTACTTATTTTAGATAGAACAATCAAAATGTTTTAGTAAGTATTTTTCAAATTTTGACAAGTTTTATGCTAAATGTATAGGAAAAGACATTTATCGGGTGAATTTTCATCGAAATGGAGAAATCTTGACATACCCTGCGAAAAGCGTAAACGAGCAAATGAGTCATAGTGGTAAATGTTAGGTAAATCAACAAATGAAGGGTAAGTTTTTATGAAATTTTTATATATACAGTATTTCACGTTGTTATGATGCTTTGTGTAATAATAACAGAGCCGTGAAAGTGCTAAGAAGTTAAATGAAAAAGTGAAACATTATGGAGAAGGACCAGTTGACACTGTCGGTTCAAACACAAGGCGCCATGAACTAATATAGGTAACGCCAGGACAACACCAACTTGTGAGCATAAATGCTTACTGTGAACTTGATGCCATGCCCACGCTGTGGTAGCGCTATGCTCTATAAGGGACGACATTGTCGTCGTGGAAAGGGTTTGAAAACCTTTTCAACCTAAAATTTACACGATTTAACCTATTCTACACTAACAAACATACATCCCTCTAAAACATCAGTTTGAGCAATTCTAAGTAAGAAAAGAGTCTTCTTAGTGATCAAGAGTGAAAAGATAAGTCACGTTACAGATTTGCATGAAAAAGGAGAGCTAGGGCATTGATTTTTAAAAGTGAGTAAATAGAGCAATAGGGTAGGAATTTGTAAGAAAAGAGAAGGTTTTGATTGATAGAGGCTTGGAAAAGTATACTACAAAGAAAAGTAGTCCGGCGTTAAGGTAAACTTTCAATTTTATTAGTTATGATTTAAGTTTTTGATTTATAAATGAAATTGAATGAATTGTGAAAATTAGATTTTTGGATAGGAATTTGAAGTTGTATGGATTTAAAGCATCAATATGGCTTATTATGGATTGTAGTATGCCCTTTTGAATTATTTAGCATGTAAGTGACTCGTGTGAATGAAAATTTTGATTATAGGTAATTTGAATACTCGTTGTTGAATTGTTGTGGTTGTGTGAGTTTTTGAGATCATGGCAAGAATAAGGAGGCAAACGAGTCAAGTTAAGGAAGTTAGGGTCAATGATAATGAGGCATCAACCTTGAAAGCTTAAAATGAAGATGGCCCGAGGCCTTTCAAATCGAAGTTATACGTTTGTAAGGAGGCCAAGAAAATGTATGAGGCCAAGAAAAGGTATGAGGCCATAACAAAATAAAAAATCTATTTATGAAAGACGAATAAACCTCCAGGCCAAGTATGATAAGAGAGTCAACAACTCCATTAGGCAATGGAGTTGGGACCAATTTAAGAAGACTATTGGAAGAACAAGGTTTATGGAGTGCATGAAATTGTTTACAAGTTCTATGCTAATGCTAAGTTCATAAAGAAAGGAGATCTAGTTAAGGTGAGAGGAGTAATGGTTCCATTTAATGAGCACTGCATAAACGGTTTCTACAGGTTAGAATACTTGAGCTTGAAGGGATATCCACAAACTGTCTCTGATAATTTAAATGAGAGATCTTATAACCTATATCCTTTTAGAATTATAGAGAGAGCATTAGTTGTTCCAAGATAACAAGATAGGATAATGAGAGCTGAGAATGTGCCTCAGCATATGAAGAAGGGGAGTGTAAGGAAAGTGTATAAAATGTGGCAACATTTTATGGATGCTTTATTATACCTAACTACTCAGCAGGGTGAGATAAAGAAACCTAAGGCAGCTTGTTTATATGAGATTATAAAGAACGAGAGGATTAATGTAGTGGAAATAATTAATAAGAACTTGAGGGAGTCAATCATGACCAAGAGAGATGACAAGTTGTTCTTTCCAATCATCATAACCCACATGTACAGGAAAGCAAAAGTGAGATTGATCCAAGATGAGGAATGTGATATAGAAGCCTAAACAATAATAGATAAGGAGTTTATGCTGAATTTGAAATCACCTTCTAGAAATAAAGACTATGAATGTGAGAGAGATCACAGAGAAATATATACTTGATGCTGATTTTTTAGTAAAAGAAGTCGATGATCAAGCAACAACAATAACAGCAGTAGCGAAGTTGGCCCCACAGTTGAGGAATGAAGGATATGGCCAGGTGGAGGATAACTAGCAAGGGTTTGCTAAGGGCTAAGAGTTTGTAGACCAATTGAAAGGAGAGAATGACTTCGATGGTCCTGAAAATTTTCCATTACCTCCACCACCATAGGCACTGGTACCACCAGTTGAGGATATGACTCCACGATAGCAGAGGCTGTGGACTATTGAAATGCGAAGGCCGCGCAAAGAGGATATAGCTCAATATCATGAAGTTATGTTGAGACATGAGCAAGACAATCATAGAATGATTCAAGACAAACTGAATGGATAGCTGAATTTCATGCTATTTGTAGATTATCAGAGAGACATAGCTAGATATGGGAGGAGCAGAAGGTAGAGACTTATCGATAGGTCTATCGAATTCCCATTGGAACCAAACTACATGTTTGACCTCGACTTGGTGCAGAACAAAAGAGATGAACGTCCTTTGACACCATCTTTTGCTAGAGCTTATAATGATGCACAATCCTAGAGTCTGAGTCTTAGGATTTCTTTAGATTTTGTGGAGATGAGTGATACTTAAATACTAATCATTTTAAATTTGGGATATTTTGACATTTTTGTAGTTATTTAAGTTTTACTTTTATTCATTTTTCCTTTTAGTATTATGTAGTTATCAAATTATATAATATATATTTATGTGTTTATTGTTTTAATGTTTTAGGCTTATTTTTAAATCTTGAAGACAGTTTTTTTAAGATTGAGCACTATGAATTTAATATAAACACTGCAGGTATGATCATAAAATTATGAAGCAGTTAAAAAGAAAATAATGGTAGTGTATTTTGTTCTATTTCATTTTCTTATTATTTAAATGTATATAGGTAGTATAGATTAGGTTATCTATAGAGTACATTAATAAATGAGTAATTCATCTGCCAAGTTCATGTCTTTAATTGAGGATGAGTAAGAATACAAGTATCAATTGATATGAAACTAAAAGTGATGTTATCATTTTTGAAGAAAATAAGAAGAGTAGTAAACCATAGTATGACTTCATGATTAGAAATTTAGATTTAGCAAAGACCAAGAACTTGAAGCCAAAGCAAGAAGAATACCGTAACACTTTTTGCGGAATAAGTTAGATCTCTCTAAGGAATTCTATAATAAGTATGAATCTTACTTAAGTATAAAGTAAATAAAAATAAAATATATTTACCAAAGTTCAATCAATTATGATAGAATAGAAAGATTTATTGAACAATCCCTTATTTGACAACTCAACCTCTAGTTATGCAATACACATCAGAATTCAAAGTTAAAAAAATTACCGAAGTCAAACCACTGTATAGGTTTTCTCAATCTCCACTAACAAGCATCCAGCTTACGATAACTAATATAGAATCTCAAGATACAAAAAAAAAAACTAAATTAATCTCATTTTTAAACAATATTTAAAATGCCACCACAATCAAAGTCGATAGAAATTTTTAATCACAAATAATTATTATTTCATGTCCATTTGAAGTTTGCAATAAAAAGAAATATCTAACTTAACTTAGCCATAAGCACTCGAGCTAAATCTTTTATTTGAAGAGTTTTTCGTAAACATCCTTCCATTTTTTCTATAACACTTTTTTTTTTTTTTTTTCTATAATTATATATCTTTTTTCTTTATATTCTTGTGGTTCCCTGCTCCATTTCCTTTAGAATCCGTTATTTTTTTGTTAATAGAAATTCTTCATCTCATTTTTCTCACCACTAGACTCATTGCTCTATTTCCCTTGGAATATGAGAGTCTCCCTATTTTTTCTTATTTGAAAACTCTTATTAGTTGTTCTTACTTTCACTATATTCAATGTAACACTTTTTCCAACTATGTAAAATTTATTGGCTAATTTCCTATTTTTCTCTTCAATTGTGACATAAGTTCTCTTCGTTATATCTATAAATAAAATACTTTATCAAAAATATTGTATAACAAGATTCTTAGAAATC
The DNA here is from genome assembly GCA_039657365.1 of Stephania yunnanensis. NCBI lineage: Eukaryota > Viridiplantae > Streptophyta > Magnoliopsida > Ranunculales > Menispermaceae > Stephania > Stephania yunnanensis. Next base: position 30,309,522 of record CM077582.1, on the reverse strand, counting down.
TATCTTGTTTATTTTGTACTTTTTTTTCGATCTTCTACCCATTAAAATATTTAACACAAAGCAATAAATCCCCTTTAAACTCCTCAAGTGTATACACAATATAGGTTAAGTCAAATAAGGTATAACCATTGTTTTCTATCATAAACTTTCTATTTTCATGTGTAATAAAAATATATCACTTCTATTTAAATCCAAATTAAATCCCATTCATATTCGTAACTAAATAAGTAAAATCGAAGAAATATTACCTATAGTTTAAAAAACTCGAAAATTTTCATTCAACTTTAAACATTCAATAAATAGATTCTAAATTTCGAATCTTCCATAATTCACTTATTGAATAAATAGATTCTACCTCTCACATCTACAATACTTCGGTTCTTCATAGTTCACTTCATCTAAGTACCCCTAAACTTATTCCAAACGTTGCCCTCGAGGTTTAAAATTTAAGTTGGGTTTCCAACAAAATTAAAAATAACTCGTGAAGCATAAACAGATTAAATAAATAAATAATAAGATAAAGAATTAATCACAAGAATGAATATCATAATTAAGGAAAACATTATAAATGAAAATTCTCCAAGCATCATAATAATATGGTTTAACACATCAAACCAATGCATAATATAAACCACATGTCACATCAATAGTAGCATAATACCACACTACATCATACAAATCATCGTATCACATTTGAAATTAAGATCTCGAACATAATCACTTAAACATAGACTAAACAAAGAAGAAAGTAGATCATAACTGTCGTCCAGAAGTCACATCATCACTACCATCCCCTTATTCATGCTGTTGAGACTGGAAGCTCGTTTCAGGATCGTAGAGTCTATAGTCCACTCCTGCCACTATAGTACTTTCTGAAAAGTCTTTCGCATTAGGCATTCTTATTTATGTAAATGGTATGAGAATTTCATCTCCCCTACCTTGTGTTCTCCTAGCCATACTTCTCTCAAGCCCATGTATAGTCCTTGCAATTTCACGCTGGTTCTAAAATATGAACATTTGCTTTCTCAAAGTTTGTATTTTGTTCTGCAAGATTGACTCCATCATGGCCGTCTCCCTTTATTCAGTGTACATATTAGTAAAATCCTTTACATGTTCCTTTGAGCTATTGTTCATTATCTCATCATTCGTGTAAGATTGCATCTCATGTAAAACTCTTCTATTCTATGCCCATATTCTTCTTCTCTTTGTGGTCTCTCTTCTAAGTATTTCATTTCTCTCACACTCTTCTTCTGAATCCACATATCCCGACACCTGTTTAGTGCTTTCTATGATTTTATCGGTGATGGTCTTATCAGGGTAAACATCCCCAGACCTATCATTTGAACTTGGTCTTATTTGCAAAATTCGATGATTATCAAGGGAAAAGGTAATCTCTTTTTTTATTTGTGTTTACGACATTCCTTATTGAACCATAGAAGATCTTGCCAACATTAATATAAGCTATCCTTTGAATGATGTGGTACAATACACCGCCTTATAGTTCACAACCTCGTAAAACTACAAACTCTACTATAGGATTGCATTAACGAAATAATTCCATGCTTTAGTGTTTTTCCTTAAATCTTTATTTGGAATGTGTTTTGGATACCCATATTAAAAAAATGAATCTATCCATTGGTATTGCTTTTAATCCGTTTCAAATGGTTTCAAGGGGAAATCCATGCTTGAATCGATATTTAGGTTTTGATTATTTGTTATTTTCTCTTTTATGGAATTTTGGTAAGTCATAGCACATGTCTATTCTCTCGAGTGAATGGTCTACTGGTATTCCGCAAACTATGGCTACCGTCTTATTATCACGTCCTTGCCATTTGTATAAAGTCCTCGGACTAATATCTGACAACCCATCTCTACAGAGGATCTCGTGTCATTGTCGACATTGTAATAACCTAGTCAATAATTCTCAATTCCTTTTCCTTATTATACTTAAAACTCTAGCCCTATACTTTATCTCGTTCTTTACATTAAAACCCCTCTCTAGAATAATTTTCCTATTCTTGCTAATATCGCTCTTCATCCTAACGAGAGCTTTGATATTTATTAAATTATGAGTTGAAAAAAAAATTCTTGGTGTCACCTCAATTTCTTCCACTCTATCTGATTCATCACTAAAATTTAGAGGCAGAGAAGGTTCTCTTGGTGTTCTAACTATAGGGTTATTTATTGAAATCCCAGTTAGCCTAATAGGTGTGGGTGGAACTTTGAATTTTATTTTGAGTCTTTCCATTAAAGCTCCCTTTCCTTTCTCCTCTCGTGAACTTCTACCTATAACACTTCCAACCATTTTCTAAATCAAAAGGCCACAAGTCCGGATAATAATTGAAACAAGTGGACCATAATAATAATGTTTATCAGAAATAACTTGGTATAATTAAAACTTTATATAAGAGGAGAAATTCATTTTGATAGCTAGCTTAAAATTCAACGGAAACTTAAAATAAGATTGACATCGATGTTTTTGATTGAAGTATAGACTTAAAATCGATTTTCTAAATAATATAAAATAATTGTGTGATAAATTCTAGTTTTTTTGAAAACAAAACAAAACAAAACAAGACCATACCCCCAAACTCATTTTATGTTCAATTTTCAAACCAATTGCAAATATTTATAAATATAACAAAATCTAAAAAATATTGAATTTGTAAACCAATGATCATCATAATCGTAATACCTAATCTATTGGAATAAATGAAATCATTTGTTCATTGTGATAGAATGAATTCCAATAAAATAATTTTTAGCAATCGAAAAATTTGCAAAAATCCTTCAAACCAAAAATTTATTGAAGTAAAGAGCTAAGACTATCCCAATTATCTTCTCGATAGTGAATCTCTTAAGATATAAGGTCTTGAACTCCTCTTAATTGATTTTCTAAGCTCTAAGGCGAAATCACTAAAATCGTATTTTAGCTCAACACTCCCGAATTCTAAAAATTTTGGGTTGAATGAAACTAGGTTGAGGAGTGAATCACATATATACTATAAGATTCAGCTTACGAGGGTGGAATCTAGGCAAGAAATTGCTTGTTTTGGGTGAAGGGGTGCAACGATTTTTGTATTGGAGGTGAGTGTGTTTGTGGCAATTTGGGGTTTTGTTTTAGAAACTAAGAATCGTGCCCAATGATGCACGATTTGCATGTTAAGTGAAATCATTGGAAAATCGCTATACAAATAAGTGGAAATGAAGTGCTATGACTCGCAGATCTGACAACCGATTTTTGTTGAAAAAACAAATTGCTGGGGATTTGCCAAACTCAAGTTTTCACTTAATTTTTTAATTTTAGTCACCGATTTTGCAAACAACTCCCAGTGTTATTTCAAATCACTGGATAATTGTTAGACAAATTTTACCATTTTTTCTATTTATTTCATAATTGACATATATATCATTCATAAAAGCTTATATAAAGGTAGAATTGACTAAAACTCAAAAGTTTGATTAGGATATTTAACTAACATATAATTTTATAAAGTAAATAAATAAATAAACAAGCAACAAAATAATGCAAACATGCATAAAGGCCATATAAAAAAAAATAACTCGATCACTCCCCCTTATTTGAAATTATCTCAGAGTTTAAATTTCAAAAATATTTTCAATAAGAGAGTCAAAAATTGAGAGAGTAAAAATGTACTATACTAATGCTAAACTAAATTCCTAAACTCGAACCAACATAAAATATCGAGCTAGCTCCCATAGAGCATTTTTGTTTACTAGTTGTTGGCTCGACTGAACCCTTCAAGAATTAGGCTAGATCTCTAAACTTGAATTTAGGATTATCTACTCTAGTGCCATTCAAGAAAGTGATTGCTCGACCACTAATATTCATAAAGATTGCTTTGTTTAGAATATCTATAAGAGCTTGAGTAGTGGCTAAAAATGCCATCTTCAAATTAAAGGAGGATGTTCATTAATGAAGTATGGCATGACAAAAAAGTATGTGGGTACGATGTATTTGTCCACTTGAACTAGTACATTTGTGAATACTACTATTAGTTGAATTGAAGTACCATCTGGTAAAGAAACTCATTCAGAAGCAAGTGCATCCAACGATAATTGAGTGTGTAAAAAGAAATGTATGGACATGAGATTTGCATTAGAACTCACATCCCACTGAGATTTGAAGTTCTAAGTCCATTTGATTTGAAATCGGGCTTTTTATTTTTCTTATTCTTATTGGATTTAAAATCACCCAGCTTGTTAATACACGTCCATTCTTGGGCTGCATAACTATCAGTTCTTGAAATACTTTCTTTTCTTTTGAAATATCTTTAACTTGCTCTTTCTTTGGAATCTCTTTATCGGTTTCTATTGTTACTGCATTAATTGCATAAATTTCAGCATTGAAATTATCATAATAGTTTAATTCTAGAAAATCTTTATCATCAATTTCATTATCTAATAATTCATCATATTTATCATAGTTATGCTCGTTATAAAATTTTGAATTTAACAATTTTGTCTTCAAATTCTATAGACATTGTTCCCAAAAAATATCTAAATTGGTTTTAACTATTTTAAAAAAAGGTCTACCTAATAATATAGGTTAAGGATTATATGATATTGAATTTCTAATTCCCTTAACATTAAATCGACTAGAAATACTAAGTCGTGTACTTGTAATAAAACATCTTCTAATAATACATACAATTTACTAATTATATTTCTCGTTAAAGTAAGATTAACAAGTGTATTAGTTAACAATCCTATTTTCATTGATTCATATTGTTTAAGTGACATCACATTAATTAATGACAAGTCAATAATTGGACACATTTTATAGTTTAATTTTACTTGATTTTATATATATGATGATATTACATTAGGTATTCTCTTATTTTTGTGATTTCATAATTTAAATAGGAAAATGAAGAAATGGAAGAAAAGAGAAGGAGGAGCAAAATAGTCATCTAGAAAACAAGTCCAACGATTATCCCGCAATTTGAAACTACACTAAGAATCGTCACTTAAATCGACAGCGGGAAGGTGTCAATGAATCCACAACAAATTGAAGAATGAATTAGAAATCACCAACTGAATCGTTGGAGCACTAAGAGATATTTCTAGTGATTTACTTAGCCATTTATGAAAAACTTAGGAATCATTGACAAGTCGCCAAGGTCTATTACTAGTTGTTTAGATTAATATGAAGAACTTGAGTTTATCTAGGATATCTATGTGTAAGGAGACTACAAAAAAGACTAGAGCATCAAAATAACTCCTTTTTTTTGCTTTACATTATTTCTATTGTCTATTCTATATTTCTAGTTTATGTTTGAAGATCTATTGGAGCTTTGATGTATATTGAGTTATTTATTTATTCATTATGTCTTTAATTTATATGTATGCATTATTTTTTCAGTATGAGGGAATAGTCTATCAATCTAGATAAACCTTAGACATGTATATACTTTGGATTGCTAGCTAGTTATAATTAAAGAATCATGAACTTAATGCCTTAAATCTATTCATACACGTTAATCATAGATTAAACAAGTTGTTTTGCATATTACAATGAATAAAGATTAATATTACATTCATAGTTGCAAATGTGTTGTGTGGTATTTTGATTTTGATTTTATCTAAAGTTACTAACAATAATTACAGAAGTAGTAACTGGAATTAATCTATAGGTCTTATCTCGAGTGGATGTTTTAGGTGATTGTGTTCTAAGTTGTTAATTATGTGGCTTCAATTAATATTGACTTACATTAGGCATGATTCTCATTGAGTGTAATACTATCGTATGTCTTTGTTGTTGCATTTTATCCAATAATATTTATTATTTAAATTCTTGTTTAATTTGATTAACTAAGTTAATAAAACAAGAAAAAAACACTTTCCTTTGTCATTTAAAAAATCCTTTTGGAGACGATATCCCATTTACCAATACTACAAATAATAAGAAAATACAGGAAATTATTGTGCACGCTTGACACGTTATAATTTTTGGCGGCATTGCACGATTCTTAAATAATTTCGAAGGTTTTTAGAAGTCTTATGGTCTACAAACTTCGTCATGTTAATTCAATAAGATCTTTACATCTGTTTTATCATTAAATAGATATAACTCTTAATCAGAGTTTAAGACAACAACTTAGGAATAATTTTGCCAATAGGATGGAAGACAACAATAATGATATAAATGACAATATCATTAATAATAATATTAATAATAATAACAACAATAATAGAGAACTCATTTTTAGACAATGAAATCAAAATTTTAAAGCTTATGAGCCTATGTGCATATTATACCTCGATTTATTTTCTAAATTTGAACTTTGATTTGGATTTATTAGTTCCTTACCTAACTTCTATGGTCAAGAAAATGAAGACCCATAGAAGTTCATAAGGGAGTATAGACATAAAGTTAATGGGATGAAACTGAAAAAATGCACTCTAGAACATGTCAAACTCAAGGCTTTCCCTTTTGCTGTGACAGATCAAACACAAGTTTTGTTGTTCTATCTCCCACAAGACTCAACAACTATGTAGACTTAGATTTTAGAAGCTTTCGTAGATGAATATATGCCTACTAGACACATTAGCTCCTATAGAAAACAAATCATAGTTGCAAAAATAAAAGACAATGAAAACTTCAGTGAGTTTAAGGATAGATTCTAAAGACTAATTCCTTTTTGTCTATAAAATGGATATACCTAAAGAACTTTATTAGACTATTTTTATGAATGACTCAATCAGTTTGAAAAATGGTTATTAGACAAAGTATTTGGTGGATCTTTATTTGAGACAACACCTATTTTAGTGAAAGAAACAATTAATAAAATCACAAAACAATTAATGCAAATTGGTGAAAAGGCTGAATCCTCAAGAAAGAAACTTTATGAAGTGGATAGTAAAAGAAATAATGCATCGGATGATAAAATTGATGAATTATCTAAGATGGTTAATCTGTTAGGTAATGATAGATCTAATCAAGTAAAAGCTTGTGGGTTCTGTAACGAGGACACACATCCTACGAATGTGTGTCCTCTTTACATGAAGAAATTATTAAAAAGGTTAATGCAATGATGAATTAATTTTTTGGTCTTCTAAGAAATCAATATAATAATAATACTTATAATTATAGAAGACCAAATTTAAATCTTAGTTATGTTCCTCAAAATCATAATTATAATACTTATGGACCAAGTGATCAGATACTACCTACACTTAATAAGTAGCCTAAAAAAGATACCTAACCTACGAATCCAAATTTAGAGCAAATTTGCATAACTTGATGAGTCAAAGTCATAAAAACATTACATACATTTCTCAAGATCAGATTAAGACAAACACTACTATTAATGAACTGAAAAATCAGTTAAGTTAAATGAATTTACAAATAAATAGGTTAAGTACTCGACAAAGTAGTCAAGCGAAAGAACCTAATCCAAACAAATGTTGCTCCTACTAATCAAGCACAAGTAAATGCTTTATTCATTGATAAGAAATACACATATAACTAGGAAGACACTTAAATTGAGTAATAAAAGAATGTTCATAAGATTATTGAAGAAGAAGAAGAAATGATGGCTAATGTCATTCCTACTAGAGAACGGATGGCTGAACAATTGAAATATACACTTTTTCCTGGAAGGCTATACCCATGTTATTTAGCTAGAGTTAAAGGATATGAAAAATCTTTACAAAATTTTGAATTAATTAATAAGATTTCTTATAATTCAAATGCAGATATGTGTTCATAATTTACTGTTCCACAATAATTAGCTGATGCTAGGGCCGAAGAAAACAATGAAGAAATTCTTGAAATATTTTAAAAAATGAAAATCAATAAACCATTGATGGAATAAATTATGCAATTTTATAATTATAATGAAATTTTGAAAGAATTATCTGAATCAAAGGATAAATTTTTAAAAGAATCTAAAGAAAACTTAAGACAAAAAATGTCCGCTTTAATTAAAAAAAAAATACCTAAGAAATGTTCTGATCTAGGAATATTCGAAATTCCTATCATAACTGGGACTTCTTTTATAGATTTTTCTATGCATGATCTTAGAGCATCAATAAACGTTATGTCACTTATAATATATGAATCATTGAAAATAGGTTCATTGACTAATACACCTATTATTCTTAACTTAGTTGACAACATTGTTAGTAAACCTTATAGTATACTAGAAGATGTCTTAGTCAAAGTAAATGAATTAGTATTTCTAGCTGACTTCTATGTCATAGAAATGGGAGATGAAATATCATCTAAGTCACCACCTATACTTTTAGCAAGGCCATTTATTAAAACAACTTAAAAAAGTGAGACATCTTTGAAGAAACAATATTTGTGGAACTTGAAAATAACATTGTTACTTTCTGTTTCAATGATGGAGATATATGTATAAATTCTAATGTATTTGATAATAAACAAACTAATGATAATGAATATTTAGAATTAAATCATCATGAAACTGAAGTATATGCTATTAATGTAGTAACAATGGAAGATGAAAATGCTATGACCACGAATAAGAAAGTTGCAGATAGTTCAAATTAAAAGACAATAACTCAAAAATGGAGGCTAAGCAACTGAATAATATTGAGAATAATAATATGAAGTAATTTAAACCTAAGAAGAATAAGATGAAGAAAAAGTAGAATCCAGTAACTGTCATGGTCGATGATCCTAGATATATATATATATATATATATATATATAAAGGCTAAATAGGCTTGATGCTTTAAAGCTGATACGTGTTCTAGAGCAAACTACATGCAAATTCATTTTTTTCTTCACACTCAATTGGAATTGGATGTACGTGCTTTCGAAAAATTACTTTACCAAATGGTTATTCACTAAAAATAATAGGTGTGTTTACTAATATATAAGTTCAAATCGAAAAGTACATAATTCCAGTAAACTTTTTGGTTATGCTACACTTCATCAATGAAGATCCTCAATTAGTTTTAGGATGACCTTTCTTAGCCACTTCACAATCTTACATGGATACTCTGAATAAGGAAATCACTTTTCGAGTGTATGGCGGAGCAATCACTTTTTGGAATGGCACAAGAGTGGAGAATTCTAAACTTAAATGTTTAGAATCAGCTTAGAATTGCGTGGTTCAGTTGAGACAACGATAGTAAACAAAGACGCTTTATGGGAGGTAGCTCATATTTTATCTTTATTTCCAATTTTAGTATTAGAATTAGTAAGTTGTTTTTATATTCTCTCCACTTTTGACTCTCATTGTAACGACCTGTTACTTTAAGCTGGTGATTAGTACTAATCTAAATCCTAATTAACCAGAGTTAGGCTCGTGGTTAAGTTTGGCGTACCTCGATTAGCGTATGCGTGCATTTCGCATGATGTATGGTGTTTGTTTGAAGTATTAAATCAATTTATATGTAGGTTGTCATATAATAAGGAAATTATACACAAGCCTATAAAACAAAAAATACACAGTAAACAATGGTTTACTGAGACACCAAGTGTGATGAACGGGTTGTGGCATGAATGTGCATGCTCGATGACACTTTTATGTACGTCTAGTGAGGTTATTGGTGAATAATACACGAGATATATATTTAGATGTTTTTAGATATATAAATATATATTGGAAGATTAAAGAATAATGGAATTATATGGATTATGATCATCTCGAACGGAGCGTAAGTGCTTGATGAGTCAAAATTGGTTTCACTTTAAGGAGTTTCACTTTAACACATCAACTACATGATCAGCCCTGAGATAGTGCGACACGTATCTCAAGAGAGATCCATTTATGAAAACAAAAACTCATCCTTATCAATACATTCGAACGATCGAGAATTCGAGAGAGGAGGTTCGAGTTAGATTTTGATATGAAGGGGATGATGAGGGGAGTTGAATTAACATGAATTGAGGAGCTTAATCGAATCAATAACACAAGGTCAACATTTTGGTATGATCTTTCTTGTGTTTTTTATGTTCAATTCGACAGGGATGCTAGAATTTTAGTTAATCATGTTGTTTGTTGATTAATTATGCTTTGTAACCTCATTAGAGGTCATCCCAGATGTTTTAGGAGTAGATTTATGGCTGTTGGGACGTTGTTTGTGGATTTTAGATTGAAACTGTAGTTGTTGCCCTATTTTATGTCGAGACAGCATAGGGTAGAGTGTGCTCCACCTCACAAAGGTGCGTACTCCCTTCATCGATGAAGAAGAACCAAGCTGTTGGAGCACACTCCACAAAATCAAAAAACACGTTTCACCCTTGGAGCAACAATAATGCTGTACTTTTATGAAAGATTTTGGGAGGAATTAGGGACTGGTCAAATGGTTCTAAATAGAGTATATTGGATCTAAATTAAGTACAAATGATTGGTGATAATTTGTGGAACACCCATAAGGTATGTGATGACCATAAAGTTAAGAGTTTGTGTAACGAAGACTTAAACCCGAGGTAAGTATGGATTCACTTAGTTATCAGTATTGACTGGCTATTTAATGTATATAGCTCATGCAGTTGTTAGAATGGAATGGGGGATTATGTACACTTTGATGGTTTTCATTAAACAGAAAATGGTGTGTAATGTGACCATGCTATAACTCCTGGTTTTGAGAATAGGTTTATAGAAGATTGGTTCCCTTCCTAGCCTATATATCACTCCTACTCAATTAGATAGGTTATGTGGGTAATTTACCATGGTTTTTATAAATAAAATAGGGATCACGGTGTAGTAGTCCAAGGAATTTTCTTTGCATTTGTTATCTATTGATTTATAAGATTTCCATATTCATTGGTGCATTTTTTATTGCATGATATTCTTGATAACTCTATGGAATGTTGATGATTATTTGAATCCCTACTTACTCAGCGAGTAGGAGTGCTCACCCCAATTAACATTACAAGGCAACGAGCACTATGAATGCTGGATGGGGAAGATATGGAGTCTTGATATTCTCTTCAGTGTGATGACTCTCTTTTCTTATATATCTATATTGAATTATAGTTTTATAATATCACAAGGGATGGGTGATTTGTAGAAGCGAGATTTATTTAGGTTTTTGTTTCAATTTTGTATATCGTGTTTTGAATTATTGAAAAAGGTTTTATATTTCAACTGAATTTATTAATTGTTTTATATTGATAATCGATATACAGTAGAGTTTATCAGGTAATGGTGGTAAGGCTGCTAGCTCTTATTAATTCAGGTGATGGTGATATGGGCTTAATTAGGGTTTCAAGCCAGGTATTGCCCTAATCATGTTAAGGGATGCTACAACTTAGTATCAAAGCCCAGGTAAGGCCAGGTTAGAGCCTACTTCAGAGCCTAAGGTTATTAGCTCTTGTACAGCTTGGTATCAAAGCACAGGCTCAAGGGTAAAAGCTAAGGTTAAATCACTAGGCTTTAAAGCCAAGTTCAAAGAATGGTTTACAGCTTTGATGTTAGAGACAATGTTTAAAGAGCTTTGTTACATTGGATAACTTTGATATAGTTTGGTGTCAGAGTCTAAGGTTTATCACTTTCGAGTTAAGTGGTAATGGTGATACAGTTTGGTAACATGGACAAGGCTCTGACCCTAAATTCACTTTTGAATGGTGTTTGAAGTGAATGTTAGTCTACTTTAAAGTTTAAGATGTATCAGAATAATTAATAACATAACATAAGTTTATAGACTTTGAGAGTTATCTCGAGTCATGAATAAGCTTAGGGTTCGATAAACGGTTTTTATCGTGATTATGGGGGGTAACCAAAAGATAAAAGACCGAGATATGATATTTGTTGTGTATACTATATCTACATGGTAGATATGAGAGTATGTTCTTCCCAAATGATAATAAGATGATTGAAGTCAGTCTATTTCTCATGATATGAGAATATGTTGGAGGTAAGAGCCCAGGAGAGTCTTATCCTCAGTGAGACAAAAAGGAAAAACATAAGAAAACTTACAGTGATGAAATAAAAACTCTTCTTCAAGTAGCATCTTCAATGGTTTTTGTTCTTACTGATATTATTAGATAAATAATAGTCAATGAAGAAGTATCTATTTGATCATTACCTTGAAATGTGCATCAGGATAATGGAAATGTTGAAACAATAGAATATTGAATGACTTTTGGTGAAAACTCAAAGGTGGTAGACCACTTTGAGAAAAAAGATTTAATGCTAGTATTGAGACTAATTGAGTAAATAATGGAAGTTATTCAGTAAATAAATTTATGGTTAATGATAAAAGCCTAATGGAGGTTAGGAAACTACTAATGCAGTTATACATCATAAGTTGTTATGAAGTAAAGAAATTCTAGTTATGGTATGAATCTATATTGGAATAACAAGTGGTTTGTTAGATAATAAAAGGCAATTTAATCAAGAATCTATCAGTGGTTTGGTAAGATATCCTAGTTTGATATGTGAGATTGGTATATTCTAAATTAGGGAGAATGAATGGTTAAGGAATCTGAGGATTCGAGGAATCCAAAGAATAACATAATAGCAAAAATGAGTATTTATTACATAGGATTGATAACTTATTCTGAAAATAAGTGAAATCAGTGGTTCTCACGAGTTAATTGAGAACTTATTGTCATAGTGGAATGATCAGAGCTAAGAAAATATATTTATAAAAATGATGATTTCTGCCAGTTGTTGGATCATTAAAAGTGGATAGTAGAAACCACTAAAACTTATTACAACTCAAGCTCTCACAAATTAAGGGTGTAAGTATGCAAAACTCTATTTTGTTGAAGTTGTATTGTGTTATCAATAATAACATGGAATTTTTGAATTCTTAGATAATGCACGAGCAATTACCATAAAAAGTTTTCAATTAGTAACGATAAATTGTTTCGGACCAAATTTTGCAAGTGACAATGCTAAGTTTCAATGGTCAATTAATAGTATGAGTGTTGAATATTAGCAGTAAATCATAGGGATTTAACTATGATTGAGACAATATGAGGTTGTCCTATATTCAACACGCAGGTAAAAAAGGAAAGTAAGCTTGAAATAATTGAATATTACAAACGATTAATCCAGAGATCTGTAATGTTTTTGTGTAATTTATTCATTTGACTCAAGTAAGATTTTTATAAGTTGAAAGCAAATGCATGGATGCCTTGGAGGAAAGTGGAAGTATAGTTTGACTACAATGTTTGCTTCATGATACTTAAATTGTGAAAGAAGTTAGAGGTACATCCTAAAACTTTTAATTTAGGTAGGAACGTGTGATGACACAATAGAGTAAAGTTGTACCTCATACTTTTAGATATATTTATAGTTCTAGAATAGTGAGAAGAACTATTAGAAATTTATACTCTAGAGCTAGCTTATTTTGGTAGTTGTACCAAATACATAAAGACATCACTTGTAAATAAAACCAGGAAGGTTATTTAGGGTATTTTAATCATTCTTTGAGATTATGAAAGTCTTAAAAGAATCATTAAAAGATAACCAAAAAATATAACATCAATGGATTAGTGTAAGGTCTAAGAAATGAATTTCAAACTGTGGAAGTTTGAAGAATGGAAATGTTAATAGAAATGAAATGTAAGATAGATACCTTGAAAGTTCCTAAATGTTAGGAATTCACTCTGAAACATCACCTATTAAGGTGATTATGTTGATAATGACTTAAATCGAAAATGAAAAAGGCTATAATTATGATAAAAGCTGCTCCAGAATATCTCATAAATGAGATGTTTACAGGTGACCAATAGAAGTTTATGTAGGCACATCATCAGTTGAGTTGGCTAAATTGATAACTACAAGTCTGTTCTTTGGAGCTCAGATTGGAGCTGAGCTAATAATGATCAATTAAATGATGAATTATGAGAGAAATTGATTAATATTATCAAGTAGGTCAAGGTTGATTACAAGTTATTACCATTGGAAGGGATGATCTCAGATCAAAACACTGAGCATGTAAAGAAAGTTCTTAGAGCTTGAAAAAAAAGTGAGGCAGAAGGATGCTAAATAATATTAACCTGGAAGGTTATATTATTCTTGCTTTATATGAATAACAAATAATGCTCATAAATTCATGATAGATTAACCTAAGTTGTGATGACTACTGAAGGTTATTGATGTTATAAATCTAAAACTAACAGTGTTCAAAAATTTCATGCTAGTAATATGGTTTGAAATTCTCATGGAAAAGTAAGTGAGATATATATGTGTGGAAGAATTGAGAGTTATGGAGAACATGGATTGTTATTTTAGTAAGGAATCAGAAGTTTGCTTCTCAGGGGGGAAGAGACGTATAATAGCTGGGAGAGACTTTCTCAATCTTAACACAATATTTCTTCGGGGGATATTAATTTCCAGAGAATGTAAAATTTCGAACTAGTGACTTGGAAGATATTAGTTACTGGAATAAATATTTACTATGTAATTTCTCTAGTGTTGATTTTAGCAGGCTATATATGATGTTGAGGTATTTACCTTAAAACTTTGTATGCTTTACTTCATCTTTAATTGGTAGGACGAGAAGTAATAATGCAAATTATTTTAAGCCCGTGTAATTTAGAACTACATATAAAAGTATTATCAGACTGTTAGTATACAATTGCAACTCAGGTATATGGAGAAAATGTGGCTATTGCTAGAGCTTCTTAGTTTAGACTTTATAAGGAAGTAACAGTGATGATGATTTATGTAAGTTTAGCTGACATGTCATCAACTGAAAGAGCTAATTTTAGAGCTACTAATTTGATCTTTTGAGTTTAGATTCAAACTAAATTAGGAATAATTCAGTGATGATTGGTTGTTAGAAAGCTAATCAGGATTATATACAGCGTTAGAGGTTAACAACTAGTGTAGATTATCTAATTGGTATGGTTCTTATAATGGTGCATTAGGGTTCAGGGATAGAATATGAATTCAAGTTCAGGATTAGGAAGGCAGAAAGTGCTACAGAAATCTCATTGATCTATTTATGATATTTATCCAAATAATAATAAAAAAATGAAAATATCATGAAATGAGTCACCTTTATTTATTGTTGCCTGGGATGAAGACAGATGTTGTTAATTTTGTACAGAGATATAAGATATTAGCAAGTTAGGGCTGAGCACAGGAAACCTGAAAGGTTATTGCATTCGCC
Source organism: Stephania yunnanensis (assembly GCA_039657365.1). NCBI lineage: Eukaryota > Viridiplantae > Streptophyta > Magnoliopsida > Ranunculales > Menispermaceae > Stephania > Stephania yunnanensis. Next base: position 30,294,447 of record CM077582.1, on the reverse strand, counting down.
GCCCATTCCTGAATAGAAATAGGAACAAAGATCGATGGATTTTGTTTCCAATCTACTTCTGCGTTAGTGTAAGCACAATATAATATGGATTGTACTTAACAGTTTGACGGATTCTAAACAATTCTTTCCAGTTTCAATGTGAAATCCTCTTGACAGATTATATAATAATAATACGTACATGAGGTGATAGATTTTAGGGTGCTCCAATGTCGACTACTACTGATAAAGATCTGATATTCATATCTAAGCGATGGAGTGAATTACTGGGACAACAGAGAACTAGTTTTAACTTCAGTATGGTATACTATTGTCAGACAGATGGGTAGCCAGAGTAATTGAGTTTTCGTACTAGAGGATATATTTCGAGCTTGTGTCTTGAAGTTTGGTGGTAAGTTGAAAGACGCGTTTCTTTGTGTGAGTTCTTTTATAATAACATCATTCAAGTTAGCATGGAAATGCTCCTTTGAAGTTTTATATGGTCAACCATATCATTCACCGGAGTGTTTGAAGAGGGTTTGAGATGCATGTTTGTTGGAGCCGAAATTGATTCAGAACAACATAAAGGGAATGTAGTAGATTTGCCAGTGTTTGACTAAACACAGCTAAGACAAAAGAGATATGCCAATAAATATCATAGGTTATTGGAGTTATCAAAGGAAAAATAAGTTCAGTTGAATGTCTCACCTATTAAATGAGTTGTATAGGTTTAGATTGTAAGGTAAGCTAGCTTCAAGGTGTATTGAGTCGTTAAAAAATACAAGAAATAATTGATCTTGGTACTTACAAGTTAAAGTTGCCTTATGATCTAGTCAAACTTTATAATGTCGTGCACAGGGTTATGTTTCGCAACACGGAGACTCCATTAATGGAGCTTCATTCACTCTAAGGATCGGTTGGAATGAATTCGATCTTCGGGAAGACTTATCTTATGATGACTATTCAAGTGGGTTAAATGATCGTAAGATTTAAAAGGTGAGAACCAAATAGATTCCTTTGGTTAAAGTGAAATAGTGATTTGACAAAAATGAGGAACTAACCTTAGAGTAGAAATCTTATTGGAAGAAAATAGTTTCCATTAATCTTTGAAACTATAAGTAATTTTATTTTTATTTTAATTTCAATGGCGAAATCGCTTTAAATTGGGGAGACTGTAACGACCTGTTAGCTTAAACTAGTCATTAGTATTAATCTAAATCCTAATTAACTTGAGTTAAGCTCGTACCTCGATTAGCGTATGCATGCGTTTTTATGATTTATAGTGTTTGTTTGAATTGTTAAATCAATTTATATATAGTTTGTCATAAAATAAGGAAATTATACACAAGCCTATAAAACAAAAAATGCAGAATAAACAACGACTTACTGCGACACCAAGTGTGATGAGGGGCTCGTGGCATGAATATGCATGCTCAAGGACACGTGTAGGCACATCAGGTGAGTTTATTTGTGACTAACACACGATATATATATATATATATATATTTATATTTTTTAGATATATAAATATACATTTATATATTCGAAAATAAAAGAATAATGGAATTATATGGATTTTTTTAATCGTCTCGAACGGAGGGTAAGTGCTTGACAAGTCAAAATTGGTCACTTTAAGGAGTGTCACTTTAACGCATCAATCAAATGATCGATATCGAGATAGCTTGAAACATATCTCGAGAAAAATCCTTATATAAAAATAAAAACTCCTCTTTATCGATTCATTCGAACAATTGATAATTCGAGACAGGAGGTTTAGGGTTGATTTTGATCGAAGGGGGTGATTCAGGGAGCCGAATTAACGTGAATTGAGGAGCTTAATCGAATCAACAATACGAGATCAATATTTTGGTATGATTTTTTCTTATGTATGTTAACATTCAATTCGATAGGGATGCTATAATCTTAGTTAATCTTGTTGTTTGTTGATTAATTCGACTTTTGTTACCTCATTAGAGGTCATCTTGGATGTTTTTTGAGTAGATTTGAGGCTGTTTAGATGTTGCTTGAGGATTTTAGAGTGAAATAGTGGTTGTTGCACTTTGTTTCGTTGAGAAAGCACAGGGTGGAGTGGACTCCACCTCATAGAGGAGCACGCTCCCTTCATCGATGAGGATAAACCCAGCTGTTGGAGCGTGCTCCACTAAATGAAAAAGCGCGCTCCTACCCCTAAAACAACAATAATGGTGTAATTTTATGAAAGATTTCTAGGGTAATTAGGGACTTGTTTAGGGGTTCTAAATAGAGTATATTCAACCTAAATTGAGTACAAATGATTGGTGATAGGCTGTGGAACATCGAGAAAGTATTCGATGACCGAAAAGTTAGAAGTTATGGTAACAAGACTTAAACCCGAGGTAAGTATAGATTCGCTTATTTATCAATATTGTCTGGCTTTTTAGTTTATATAGCTCATGAGGTTGCTAGAATGGAATGGGGGATTATGTACACTATGATGGTTTTCGTTAAACGAAAAATAGCGTGTAATGATACCATGCTATAACTCTTGGTTTTGAGAATATGTTTATAACAGATAGGTTCCCTTCCTAAGCTATATAGAACTCTTACTGAATTGGATAGGTTTTGTGGATTACATACATAATAGGGGTTTGGGATAGAATCATTAAGCATTAATGATGGGTTAGAGAGCACATGTGCATATTGTGTTGGTCTAGCAATCGTATTAGTTGCGCCAGTGGATAATCGGCCCTAGTTTTTATAAATAAAATGGGGATTAAAGTATAATAATCTAAGACATTTGCTTTGCATCTGTTATCTATTAATTTATATGATTTCCATATTGTTGTTAGATATCATTAGTGCATGTTGTTATAGCATGATATTCTTGATTATAGAATGTTGATGGTTATGTGAATCCCTACTTACTGAGCAAGTTGGAGCACTCACCCAAATTAATATTATGGGACTACATCGAGGAGCACTATGACTACTAGATGGAGAAGATATAGGATTCTTCATCTTCTCTTTGATGTGATGACTGTCTTTAGTCTTATATATCCGTATTGAATTACAGTTTTATAATATCGAAAGGGATAGGTGATTTGTATAACCGAGGTTTATTCTAGTTTTGTTATAAGATTGCGTATCTTATTTTGAATTATCTAAAAGGTTTTAAATTTCCATTGCATTTATTAATTGTTTTATATCTATAATCGATATAGAGTAATGTTTATCAGGTGAATGTGGTAAGGCTGCTGGCTCTAATTAAATCTGGTGAGGGTAATCTAGGCTTAATTAGGGTTTCAAGACAGGTATTAGCCTAATTAGGTTAGGGGATGCTACACTTATAATAGGGATATTTTAGGAATTTCATTTTGAAATAGGTTCAAGTGAGGGGGTTCATCGAGCCAATTTATTTCCAAATTATAGGATGCATTACTTTTATGTTAATTGGCTATTTATACTAATGAAATTATGATTTGATACATATTATAGTTAAATTCTAAAATTTTTGAATAATGTTACCCTTATTGAATATATATGTGATAATTAAATGGAAAAATCAATTTAATTGGTAAAAATAGAAAAAAGATAGGATGGCGATTTCTCAGCGATTCCAATTTGCACTTGAAATTGCTAAGAAAATCGGTAGAAGTATGTAAAGGTTTCGGTATAAGTTTTGCATTAGTGATTTATCACCGATTCAAGCATATAACTAAGATTTGTTGGACAATTTGCTGAGCCATTAAGGCTCATTTTCAGTAATTATGTCAGGGATTCCTCAATGTATCAACTTAAATCCTGATTCTCTGAGAATAAATTCTAGTTTTTAAAAGTAGAAACCCCAAATTGGTACATTGAAAACCTTCACACTCACAAACTATTGCAACCTATTAATCGAGAGACCAAAACTTGACTAAATTCGACTTTCCAAAGCTTACTTTTAGACTAATTAAGTGATTCCCACCTTAATGCTCTCACATTCAACTAAAAATTTGGTGAGTTTTGAGAATGTAGAGCCACATAGGGCTTGAGTAAGGGAGTTTGAATTGGAGCTTCGAGGAATGTTCCAGATAAGGGTTTTGAGTTCCATACTTGAAAGAATCTCTTTCAAAAAGGTAATCAATGAAAAACCCTGAGCTCTTATGGATTAGAATTTTGGTATTTTTTTGATTTTGAATTTTTATTAGGTTAGAAGCTAAATTTCGAGATTTCTACTCGAAAATGATTTTGATATCGAATGATTTCTATTATAATAATAGTATAGGAGTGATGTGATGATTCGTTTATTACTATCGAATTTTTGAATACGTATTTGTATATGGCGAGAGGATTGAATTTTATGCGCAAGCTAATTTACGACCAAGATTAAAACGATTTTTGTGGTTTTTGTGAATATTTATCAATTAATTTGATTACGCGCAAAGTTCATTTTCCCCAATGATGTTTTATCAATAACTTTAATATAAGTTTCAAACGCTCAATTTCAAAATGACTTTCTGATGAATTTTTCCTTCTCGATAGATAAGTTGATTTTTATCGAACTCTTTTCTGACGAATTCGGTTTTAAATGGTTTTATAGGCTCATTGTTTTACTTATACTTATCGAAATGGCCGGAGGTGGAATGGTTAGAGGATCAAGAGAGGAGAAATGGAAAGGAAAGTTAGTAGAAAAGACGAAAATGAAATCAAAAGTTTCTAAAAGCCAACCCACATCAATCTCTTTCAACACAACTAGAGTTAGGCTACATAGATAACCTATTCCACCCTTTTCATTTAGTTTCAATACTAAGGATGATTATGGGGAAGAGTATGAAGATATAGAGGAAGTTGAACAAGAGATATTAATGGGGATAGAAATTTTGTTCTCAAGAAGGAGAACTTGGTAAATGATATGGCTTATGAAATATGTAGGAATGATATAGTAAAGGGTAGGAAGTTGATCTCGGAGAGGGCATCTAATGTGAAAAAAGAATTGAAGTATAAGCCTAGGATCCTAGCTATCATTGAGGCCATCAACTGATGATTATTGACTAGGGACTATAACCACCCAGAAAAAAAGGATGTTTCAAGTGAGAGGGGTTGTGATATTTTGGTGAGAGAGTTTTACTCTCATGCTTATGGAAGTGAGAGTAAGACTGAGTCTTAAGTTTGAGGGATGACAATGGATTATTCTATTGTAAGAATAAATCAATATTTTGGTTTACCGAATTTTCTAAAAAATAAAATGATGAGTACCCTAAACCCTAATATGACATTAAGTACCATTACCACACCGAGATAATTAGGGGAGGTTTAGAAGCAATCCATGGAGATGGATTTGTTTTTTATATTGGGGGTACCCTAAGAACATAACCAATAAATGTTTTTAGGTACAACACTAAAGCCTAGTGTTATTTCATCAACGCCAGCTTACAGCCGAACCTATAGTATTTACGAGATAATGAACTACGTGACCGCCCTACTTTACCACATCTTTATGGGATTAGGATACTTATATGTTGGCAAGATAATTTCTGAATCAATTAGGAGTGCCATCACCACTAAGAAGAACAATGGACTACTTTTCCCTTTGATGATTATGACATTTTGTAAGGAGGATCAGGTGAACATGACAGGACTTTACATTAATGTTTTACCAGAGAAGACTATCACTATTGAAGTTATAGAGAGATATGGAAGAGTGAATGATTATAAAGACATAGAGGATGAGAGAAAAATGGCTGACAAAGCCAAAAGAGAAACTGAGCAGAGAAGGAAAACCAAAGATGACATGAGGAGAATCTTGAAGGAGGTGTCGTAAGATAAAAATGATCCGAATGCGGAGCCTGCTACAAATTATGATGGACTATATATGGAATAATTGGAGTTTCCATTTGTCAATCCTAGAAACGTTAAACCGATAATTACACCTAATTAGGGATTAACATATCTTAATTGTGGTTTAGGCTATGAGTCAGGAACTAAGGACTAGTGAATTATGATTTATAGGTAGTTTTATTACTTTTGTGATATGTGCCTAGTGTTGTATACTATTATATATTTTAATTTTATGAAATTCAAGTTGATTGGGAAAACTTGATATTTCATGTGGTTTTATCTCGAAATACGTGTCAAAATGAGTCGCGAAAGAGTTAAAATATTGAATTGAACCAATGTTCAGAATACCGCAAAAAATAATTGTATTTAAGTTTGAGAATTTGGGTTTTGTACATTTATTGGATTTAATAAGTCGACTTGGGTCCCATGCCTAAGTTTGCATGCAAGTCGGAAGCAGGCGTAGTGTGAAATGAGAGAAAGTTTGTGTGAGATCTTGTTTCGAGTTTCATGTCAATTAACGACGATCGTGGTTCAGAATTGGTTAAGTATGGCAAAGGATTGGCCTGAAAGACATTGGTGTGTAATAGACAAAGTTAAGATATGTGAGGTTTTTGTGTAACTAAAACCAGTGTTTTGGATGTTTTATGAAGATGGACTATTTTTTCAGAAGTTGACTCGATTTGGAAAAATATCGAATAGGAAACGAGCACTAGAAGTCAAAACACATTAAAATAGGGATTTTGGGAATTAATAAATAAAAGATTAAGCTGCTGACAAGCAGTTGAGGGTTTATATATAAATATATGTAACAAAAATAAAAATCAAATAAATTTTATTTTATTTCAATAGAATGTTCGAACATTTGTTCCCCAAACCCTTTTTGCGCACAAGTTTGCTCGCGAAGCTCCGTATGTCCAATTTTTGCTCGATTTCTTTCTTCAACACTATAAAGCACCGCGAGATGATCAGTTCGAGCCAAGTTCTCATGGTGGAAATGAAGTGTTTGGCATTCAATTTTGTAAATTCTCAATGCACAAAATTTAATTTGAATTATCACGATTTTTTGATTTCTTTCATAGGGTTTCGATAAAAATTTTAGGAATTGTTGTTAACTGGTATATTAGGTTGTTTATAATCTATTTTGAATAAATCTCACTAATGTAGGTTAGGGTTTAAATGAATTGAACTAATGTGATTCAGTTAATAACTGTTTTGGAGCTAATTTTATAGTTGATATTGATTTATATTGGGTTTCTTGATGAATTGATTATTGATTTAATCTAATTTGACTTTACGGGTTGTGGAGATATTTCAGTGTTGGTATCAAATGGTTTTGTGGTGTTTTTTGTCGAGTTTTGAGAACTTAATTGAGAAAACATTGAATTGGAGAAGTTTTTTTAGTTCAAAATAAATAAAGTTTGCGTAGTTCACAGGCTATATGGGAAAATTCATAATTTCTCCATCGGTGATCTAATTTGGGTGTTCTAGAGTCTATGGAAAGTAAGCATGAGTACTTTAAGTTCCTTTTAGGTCATCATGACAAATATTGAGATTTTCAAGATTAAAAAGTTACCCCAAGTTGGCTGGTTGAAAGCTAGTTGAAATAGTTATATTAATTAATATTTTTGAAAACTATTCTCAAGCGTACTTTGACCACAATTTTCATTGGGTTTTGTGATATGGTTTCACTTAAAGCTTGACCCATAATATAATTAGTTATGCAGGGAAGCTATTGTAGCATTTTCAAGGTGATCCAATGCTCCAGGTACCTCAAATATTAAACTCGAAGTTGGATGTTTGAAAGGTTAAGTAAATCCCATAGTAACCATTACATTATATGATTATAATTTCATATAAATTTTATTGATCCATGATATTACATTTTTGTTGTACATGTATAAACGAGTAGCGAGGATAAGGTAGATTCAAGTGTCCTTATAGTGTTTACCTAACTGTATATATGGTAGAACTATATAGTGTCTACCTATTTGTGTGTATAAGGTATATTAAGCTACATGACCGTGTATTCAAGGTTGAACTATATAGTGTCTACCTGACTGTGTGTACATGGCAGAACTATATTATGATTGAGGGGCTAGAGCCACTGATACTTTGCATCGCGTGTTTATCATGAGATCATGTTGAACTAGATCATACTTTGATAGACTCGAGGAACGTGACTTTTTTTGTTATCTTCTCTGGGCATGAGTCCTTATTACTGTTAACCACTTTTAAAGGACATCATCTGATTGTGGTCAGATAATTGAAACATGATGGATTCACAATTGTATCTAAATTCTTTCGATAATATTGTTTTTTTAATCATTTGGATTATTATGCATTTGATTATTATAGGTATACTGGATAGTATGGAATTTACTTATCCGACATTATAGAATTTTATAATTGGATCATGATTGGTTTTAGCAACGAGAAGGGAAAGGGAAAGCTTTTCCACTATTTGTGACTTGCTTAATTCTTTTCTCTATGTATGCATTATTTTTTAATATAAAATAATGTATAAATGGGTTTTTGGGTTGGTGTTCGATTAGGACCACTTTTGGAATTGTTATAATAGGCTTATGACGAATTGGAATGTTGCAGAGCTAAGGAAAAGATAGTTTAAGGATTTTGAGAATTTGAGATAGGTTAGAATGAATAAATAATTTGCATGAATACAACATATATTGTTATGGTGTGGATTGTGAGTCCTTTGGCCTTTCCACCAACTTGAGTAGGTCTAGAAATAGTAAAGGTGTTGTCAAAATATTGTTATGGAATTTTAATGATAATGTAATCAAATCCAACTGAGTTTTTAAGTTTGGGATTTACTTTAGAATCCTTTTATGGTTGATAAAGAATTATATTTATTGTTTAAAATGATAAGTTTTTAATTATTTAGTGATGGTGAGATTAACGCTGCTAGATTATCAAGGATTAAGGTGATCTAGGCTGGTTGGATGCTCTAATTAGGTGGGGTCTTACAATATTTGTATAAGAGCTTAGGATTATAAAAGAAACTTGTTGATTGAGGTTAAGTGAGTGACTAGTTAGGAAGTAATGCGATGGAATGAATTTAAATGGTTTTAAAAACTTTATAACTATGTTATGTTTGTTTTATATTATCGAGACATCAATGGATAAGGGTGCTAAACCATTTTTCCTACAATTTTTGTTGCAAAAAATTATAAATGGACAGAAGAGTTGTGTTAGAGATTTTGTGAGGGCCACTACGATCCACAATATGTGGATTCAAATAGATATTTAAACCTAGCTAGGTAGATGACTGAGTTGTTGAATATTTCATGAGTATAGGTGGCAGCTTAGGAACATGTGGTTCATGTTGCTCAAGAAGTTCCTACTGTCACTGTAACCACTCAGGAAGTACAGGATACCTCTGCAGCTTAGACTCATCAAGTCGGGGTTAGTGGAATGTCAAGGGAGGAAAGGTAAGAAGTGTTTGGTACCAGTATATTGACGGCTAAAGAGAATACTCTGCATGAGGTTCAAGGTAGGGCCAAGACTTATGTAACTAAACAAGATTCTTAGCGCGAATCAAAATGAATTCAGGGCATCATGGAGCAATACATGACTCATGTTCTAAAGGTAGGAAAAGGTTTACATCTAGGTTGACCTAAAGTCCCAAAAGAAAAGGGAAGAATGGAGGCAAGGGTCGAGGATCTTAGGGAGATGCCTTGTGTCAGTGATTGATAATTAGAGAAACATCTTTAATAGGTAGTAAATCTTTAGTTACATGTTTTTGGTGTGAGAAGTAGGGTAACATTATCCAAGATTGTCCTTAAAATTCGAGTGCAGTTACATGTTTATGGAATGAAAGAACAATACAAGATTATGCATCCATGACTCTTAGAAGTGTATTCTTATGTATCACAACCTCAACAACATATCAAACAATGCGTTGAGGTGGTGACTGAATGAGTTTCAGATGTAAATCATAATCTTAACGAAGTTATGATTTTTTTTGGTGGTTGTGTAGTGATTGAGTTAGAGTTTACTCCGGTGCGAGTCCCTATTCATCTTGTACTTAACACAATAATTGAGGATAAGATGTATCCACACTTTATTAGTGAGAAGTGTGCTATTCAGATCTCTGGACACGAAAGTACCATTGATCTCCATGTTGGAGTTATTAGAGTTTGATGTGTTGTTGAGAATGGATTGACTAGCGGCTTATCATGCACAATGGATTGATTCCATAAGATAGTGTTCTTTTATACACCTAGTTGTATAGTATTTATGTACATAAGAACATCATCTAAGTTGCCTTTAACCAGAGGTAAGCTGGCCATTAGAAATGAAATGGAAACTCTTGCCAGAACAAATAGTACAAAGGTAAGACCTAGAATTAAACTAGATAAGATTCATATGGTTTATGAATTCTCAAAGTGTCTCCTAAGGATTTACCTTGAGTTTCACATTCAAGAGAGATTGATTTTGTTATTGATTTGGTTCCTAAAACTAAATAAATATATAATTTTCCCGATAGAATGGTTTTGAAGAAGTTGTAGGAGTTGCAGAAATAGTTAGAGGAATTGCTCTATAAAGGGTTTATTCACCGTATTATATCGTTGTAGGTTGCACTGGTCCTTTTTACGAAAAAGAAGGACAGTAATTTGAGGCTCAACATTGATTATCGAAAGTTGAACATGATTATTGTTCTGAATAAATATCCATTGCCTCGAGTTGATAATTTGTCTGATCAACTGAACAGTGCCAAATTCTTTTCTATGATTGACTTTCATTATGGTTACCTTCAGTTAAGAGTTCAGGAAGATGATGTTCAAAAGACCGCATTTAGTACTAGATATGGTCATTATGAGTTTGTTGTTATGGCATTTGGGTTGACTAATGCTCCGATGATGTTTATAAATTTGATGTAGAAAGTATTAAGGCCATATCGAGATCACTTTTTCTAGTTTTTACTTATGATATCATGATATACTCTGATTTATGGGGATAATGCACAATATCTCAGAGTTATTCTCCAAACTTTGAGAAATTATAGAATGTACGTTAAGTTTAGCAAATGCGAGTTTTAATTTTCTGAGTTGAAGTTTTTGGGTCATGTGGTTAGTATGGAATGAATTTCAGTGCATCCGGCTAAGATTAAGGCTATCATTAGTTGGCTAGAACCACCTACGATGATGGAGATACAAAGATTTTTGGGTTTAGCTAGCTAGTATCGTAAATTTGTGAAAGATTTTTTTAAGATATTTGTGAAAATCACTAAATTAACACGGAGAAATATTATATTTCTTTGGTCAAAGGAATGCGGTATTGCATTTTGGGAATTGAAGAAGCAATTGACTTCGGCACCAGTTCTTGTATTGTCTGAACTAGGAAAAGAGCTTATACGTTATATTAATGCATAAAAACTTTGTTTGGATTGTGTGTTAATGAAGAATGGTAGGGTGATTACTTATGCTTCTAACCAATTAAAGACTCACAATTAGAAGTATCCTATTCATGATTTAGAATTAACGACGATCACGTTTGATTTAAAGTTGTGGATATACTATTTGTATAGGGAAAGCTTCACACTATTTTTAGATCATAAAAGTCCAAAGTCTTTGTTCTCTCCGAAAAAGTTGAATATGAGACGACGAAGATGGTTTAAGCCCTTGAAAGACTTTAATTCTAATCTTGAATACCATTTGGGTAAAGCAAATGTTCTTGCTGATGCATAGAGTAGGAGGAGTGTTGAAACATTGTGGGTAGCTACTCGATTGAATTATGAAATGATTTGATTGAAAAATTAATCGCTATGAATTTATCGAAGATTCTTGGTGGTGATGAAACAATTTGTGCTTCATTTAGAGTACAAACCATTTTTATTTAAAAAGTGATAGATTGAAAAACAAAATGATGTGGATTATGGGAAGATAAAAGGGATTGCTGATGACAACAATAATCCAGATTGGGTCGAGTTGTAGATTAGAGTTTGAGGCTCAAAGATAGACTTTGAATTCCATCGGTGGCTAAGATTTGGGATAAGATATTGATAGAATCTCATTGTTCGAGATATAGCATTCATCCTGGCAAAAAAAATGTGTCATGATATGAAGTGATTGTATTGGTGGCCAGGGATGAAAATGGATTTGGGTGATTACGTGTAGAGATATGAAATTTCTCAATAGGTTTAAGCTGAACTACAAAAACCCAAAGGTACGTTACAACCACTTCCCATTCCTTACTGGAAATGGGAACATACTATGATGGATTTTGTTGCTTATCAGGCTATTAAATAGAGAAAACATGATGTGATCTGGATTATTGTTCATGGACTGATGAAGTCTGCTCGTTTTCTTTCGATGTCCATTTCTGATACCTTTATACAGCTGAGCTTTTTCATGTGAGCGAGAGGTGGTTTGCTTATTTAAAGTGTCGTTGATAATAGTTTATGATCAAGATGCTCGATAAACACTAAGGTTATAGTAGAGCATAGAGGAACAGCTCGACACTTAGTGTCATTTGAATATTACATTTCATCCATGGTGGATGGTCAGATTGATATGTTGATCTATGTGTTGGAGAACATGCTCAGTACTTCTATATTGCGATTTGGAGGTTCACGAGAAGAATGCATACCTTTATGTGTCTGCTTTTATAATAACAGTTGTTAATCAAGTGCCAAGGTGGCTCTGGTTGAGGTTTTGTGATAAGTCGGTATTTATATGTATTTATTAGTTCATTTTAATGTATTTAATATAAGTCTCTAAAATATATATTTAGTTTTACTTATTGATTATTTTCAGTTAAACTTGAGTACGCGGTTGAATCCGAGCCAAAAAAATACTTAAAATAGAGTATTTATATGCTGTGATAAGATGCCTGAAGATTTTCTTTGAGTTACGTGATGCGCAGAGGATAGAATAGGAGATAGTTAGGACATGGAAACTTCACAACACTCAAACACGTCACACACAGCTGTTCTTCCTATCAGATCACACTATGTGGCGGGCATTCATTGCACCAGCACGTTATAGTTATTCTTCCCCTCCTATCAGAACGTGCCACGTCCCGCCACTCTCCAGCACAACCAACAATTCACAACTTATCTAAGCTACTTTGGATGCTTCTCGATGTGCTACCACATTTGCCCAGACTTTTGCTTACAAACCGTGTGAAGTCTCAAGCAACCAGACATGTGACACGTGGTGCGTTCTTACCAATCAAGCACGTCACAAGCAACTTTACTAACCAATCCGTGAGATCCATGTCAGTGCCTTAAGGAAAAATGCACCAATTAGCGTGCGACACATGTCGTGATTCCAAATTTTAAGCCCAAAACAGCCATAGATTTGCCTCGGTGCACGTGTTATGAGATCAACCCCCAAAATTAGTTTCTTTCACCTCCTGGGACCAAATTTTAGAAGTTTTATATATTATGAACTTAAGTATTATTAGGAGAAGGATTTTTATATTTTGGTATGCCAGAGGCTCTCGACATCATGTCTTGCTAATTAAATCCTTGCCTTGGTTGGAAAGGAAACAAGTCGAGATTCTTGATTCATGGCATAACTTATTAGATCTATGTTATTTTGCACCACTATTTTTCTTGTTGCTTGGATTCCTTGACTTTTTTTGAACCTTAAGGATAAGGTTTGGAATAAGTTTTGAGGTACTTTAGGATTTGTGGATTGAGTTGGATGGATTCTCTTGCAAAAGACAACAGGTGAGATCATTTAATTTTTTTATGTGGTAATAGCGGTGTTATATATCATTTCTTCCATTTCTTGTTCCTTAATATTTTTTTCTCGTTTTATTAGTAGTTGATACACTTTCATGCATGTGTTTATTATAGCTTTTTATTTATTTATTGTTTAGAGTCACCCAAACTTTGTTTCATGCATTTGGCTGTGGATGAGTACATTACAGTTACCTTTTTTACTTGAAGCTTAGGGAAAACTAGGAGAAACACTCAATAATGTCGTAGCTCATCATTTTTACGATTTCATGATTAGGAACTTAGTTGATAATTAAGCTTTATGCTAGATAACGAAAATGAGCAAATGGTTAAGATTGTGCAAGTGATATTATTTTAACCCACATAGGGGGTTTCCTTGATCATAGTGGAAGTGAGAAAGGCTAACGAGAGTTTTCTTAATATAGAGAGTCGCACACGTTTCCATAGCAAATGGAGCATTGAAATTTGTGGTGGGAAAAAAATGAGAAAAGCAGTCAATAGGAAATGGAGCAGGGATCGTATTTGATGAAAAAGAAACAAGAAAAAATGTGAAAAAATAAAAAATAAAAAAAATAAAGGCAGAAGTTGAAAAAACTCCTCAAATAAAAAATTTAGCTTGAGTGCTTTTACTAGATGAAGTGAGATTTTAAACTTGCGTGTTTGAATGTATAGACCAAGAAAACTCGTGAGTAGTTGATAACCCTTATTTTGACCTAGTCTATGTCTTTAAAGTGTGATCTTAATTGCCTTTGGGTTGCGAGTGTTGACATATAATAACTCAGAAGTTTCTTAAGTGGCTTGTTAACTTGGCGACTATGTAAATTAAGGGAACTCCATGAATTTCGAGTTTGGTGTAGGATTAGTTGAGTCAGTGCATATTTATATCAGGAGTCTAGTTTAGTTTGTGTTGTGATTAACACCTTTGCTCGGGATGTGCAAAGTCTTAAGTTTTGGGTTATTTGATAAGTCAATATTTTTAGGTAATTATTAGTTTTATTTAATGTATTTAAAATAGTAAGTCTCTAAAATATATATTTAATTATATTTATTGGTCGTTTTCAGATGAAATGGAGTGTGGGGTTGAATTCGAAGCAAAAAATACTCAAAATGGAGTATTTACTCGCGGTGATCAGATACCGAAAGATTTGCCTCCAGTTACGTTCTGCATATAGGGTAGAATAGGTGGCAGCAGACCAAATAACGCAAGGGAGTGACACAGTTAAGTCACTTGAAACCAGCTGCTGTTGGATTGAGCTATGCAGGCTCGCATATATTCACAACAAAGCTGTGCGAGTTTCTTTCTCTCCTCTACCTAGCCAAATGTCACTCTGCTATTTGCTAATAATCCAAGCAATTGCGACAAGTTAATTTACTTAAGGATTTGTGGATTGAGCTGGATCGATTCTTTTGCGAAAGACCGCAGGTGAGATCGTTTAATTTTTTTATGCGGTTATATGCAGTTGTTGGATTGTAATGGTGGTATTTTATATCATTTCTTGTCCCTTCATATTTCTTTCTCATTTCATTAGCAGTTGATACACTTTCATGCATGTAGGTAATATAGCTTTTTATTTATTTTTTATTGTTTTGAGTCACCCGAAACTTTGTTTCATGCGTTCGGTTGTGGATGAGTACATTACGGTTACCTTTTTGACTTGAAACTTAGGAAAAAATAGGAGAAAAACTCAATCAGGCTGTAGCTAAGCATTTTTATGATTTCATAATTAGGGACTTAGTTGATGTTTAAGCTTCGTGCTAGATAACAAAAATGAGCAGATAGTTAAAATTGTGCAAGTGTTATTGTTTTAACCCACATTGGGCATTTACTTGATAATAGTGGAAATGAAAAGGTTAACATGAGTTTTCTTACTATCTAGAGTCCCACGGGTTTCCATAAGAAATGGAGCAGAAAGATTTTTTGTGGGAAAAAGTGAGAAATGGGGTCCATAGAAAATGGAGTAGGGATCGTATTTGTTGAAAAACAAAAAGAAGAAAAAAATGTGAAAAAATAGAGATTAAAAAATTAAAAATAAAGGCGAAAGTTGTGAAAACTCCTTTAATAAAAGATTTATCTCGAGTACTTTCACTAAAATAACTGAGATTTTAAACTTGCATGCCGAATGTATACACCAAGAAAACTCGTGAGTACTTGATGGCCTTTGTTTTGACCGAGTCTACATGCGGGCATTCACTGCACCAGAACGTCACAGTTGCTCTTCCCCTAACCTTACTTTCAAGCACAACAACCAATTCACATCTCGTCTTAGTTGCTTTCGATGCTTCTCGAGATCTGTGCTAGAACATTTGCCAAGATTTTCTTTCACAAACTGTGTGAATTCTTAAGCAACCAGACACTTGACATGCGGCTCGTTCTCACCAATTAAGCACGTCACAAGCAGTTTTACCAACCAATTTGTGAGCGCCACGTCAGCGCCTTAAGCAAAACTGCACCAATTAGCATGTGACACGGGTCTTAACTTCAAATTTCAAGCCTAAAACAACCTTAGATGTGCCTCGGAGCATGTGTTACGAGACCGACCCCAAAAATCAGTTTCTCTCACCTCCATGGGAAATTTTTTAGTAGTTTTATATATTTGTAACTTAGGTGTTATTAGGAGATGGATTTTTATATTTTGGGATGCCAAAGGCTCTCGACATCATGCTCGGCTAATTAAATCCTTGCCTAGGTTAAAGGGGAAACAAGTCGGGATACTTGATTAACGACATAACTTGTGAGATCTATGATTTTTGTTATTTGATTTAATTTAATCTCTCCTATTTCATTATTGTTGATTTTAATGAATACGAATTAGATCTAGGTTATATATATTGCTAGTGCATGCTTTTAGGTGGACAATTTAGTTACTTGGACCAATTGTATCCGTAATTGTACTCTTAGACCAATAAAGTAACAAACACTTACCTGTTTATAGTAAAAACCTTTTGGTTATTGAGTGAACAATAATTGAATCTAGGTTAAACTAGAAGCGAACGCGATTCGATTATTCAGGATTAATATTCTCGCAAATCCTTATTATTGCGGTTAGTGTGTTAAACCTGATTGGTGGATGTCTAGGGTTATACATTTATTAAGGAAGTAGTTAGTGGCAGACATCCTGGCTATCGAGATTAAGGGAATTAGGAATTTCTAGCAGATGTCAATTTTCTATAGCTAATCTGGAGAACTTGAATTAATATCTTTTTGGGAAAGTTTGAAGACCATGATATGCAACATAATCTTGATTCTAGCTTGTAGAATTGCAGATCTAGGTGTTAGCTAGGTGCCCCTTAATTGTTTTCAAAATTATTTTTATAAATTTATAAATTTATTTTATTTAGTTTAACAAATTAATTAGTTAGGTAGCGCACTAATGAATCTAGATCATAGATCAAATTATGAAAATCCCTCAGGATAAACAATACACATTGGTTCATAAGCAATGATATTTTGATTGGCTAGCCTAAAAGTAGGATCTATATTATTATTGGTATTATTAATATTATCATGGTTGTTATTAGCTTCTTTTGTGGTAGCTTAGTGTTCCCTACATTGTTATTATTAATATTATCATGGATATTATTATCTTAATTTTAGATCAAACATATGTAAAGATCCAGTTGAATTAGAATGACGAAGTGGTTAGTGATAAGTGGGATTGTTTCGATAGGGATTTTGCAAACTTCTTGAGGAAAAAGTCCTTTAATAGTCTTTATTATTTTCTCACTTTAATTTAATTAAAGCGAGAATTAAAAGCCGCTAATTCAAACTATAATACTATATTAATAAACAAAATTCAAATTCACTAATATTCAAATCAAATCAATTTAATAGTCAACAAATATCTTGAAAAATGAAACGATAGTTTGTTTTATATCCAAACATATTATTTAAATAATAGTCATGAACATACTTTAATTTATTAAAAAGTATTATGGATCATTAAACTGTAATCATAAGTAGACAACCCTTACCAAGCATCAGCTCTCTTTACACTGGTGGAAAAATCACATTCTAATATTATTGAATTAACCCTTCGAATACTCAAAGAGATTAACTTCAAGCAATAAAACTACATTACACTTTGTGAAAACTTCGAACTAATAAATCTAACACCTTCGGAAAGGCACTTCATTAATAAACTTATATCTCAATCCACTTAGGACATCTAAACGGTAATAGATCTTTTAAACAATCCTAGTTAATACTTTAAACTAGATATTAAATAAAAAATATCACAATTCACATTTTAGACTATGCATGCAATACAATGTTTTATGATTATAATATGCAAATAATAATATATATAATTAGTGAATTGAAGAATACGATTGGTTTAAAGCATTAAGAACACAATAATGTCATCACGACTACATCACAAAATGAATCAAGTTCATGTTCGAACTTTGTTTAGATTAATAAACTACTCACTCATCATCAAAATAAATATTGAAATAAAGTAAATAAAAGAAATAAATAAATACCTTTAACTAAATACTTTGAATCTTCAAATTGTCTCTAAAAGCAGTGAAAAATAAAAATAAAAACTAAAACAATAAACTATGAAAGTAAACTATGACACCAAAAGCAATTAAATATTGATCTAAGTGCTCAAAGGCAAATGATTTTGTAGCCCAACGTTATATATATAGTATTATAGGTAGTACATATCCAAGCTAACTCAAACGTTTCGTGGTTACCTAAAATTCTTAAAACCAAACCCCAACAATTTCTTATCGATTCCAATTATTACTCGAACCGCTGGTTAAATCCTTTGTAAAATGCCTTTCTGCTCCATCGATTTGTCTGGCAATTCCTAACGTAAATCCTTAATCCTTAGTAGGCCTATGCCATGGTAAGGACCTTAGACGTTGTATTGATTCTTTAGCAGTAAATTCCAAATGATCAATTTTCCCTTGCCTCACTGATCCATTCACTAATTAATCTACTGCCCTTTTTACTCATTTCACGTTTTTACCTTTCATTTTCATTGTTTTCACTCAATTTAACCCCACATTAAATCGAGATAAATACCTCAATTTCACAAAAAAATTAGAGAAAATACGACTCTCTCTAAAAAACTCAAAAACTGCAATTAAACTTTAATTTGAACCTATTTCGGGGCCAATGGAATATAATACATAAACTAGGCACACGACAAACAAAAATTAAATAATAACTTATGATCTCCAGTTCATAACTCGTAGGTCCCCCATTGGATAACTATTCTAAAAAATTCTAAAATACGTAATTAGTCACCTAATTAAGTATTAGGTTTTTGAGTTCAAAATGGGGCGAAAATTTTAAATCTTTATTTTAAAAACCCATTAGGAACTAATTTGAATTCCATTGAACTTATTAACAAAAGTAAAGAGTACCTCAATCACTAGTGTGCTTCTCTATATTGATTTATGTTTAAGATGTTGTTAGAGACGAACATTTTCTATCAAAAAATTGACACATGAATGGTGGCCGAGATTCTGAGTGCCAACTTGAGATAGAATGCAAAAATAATTTTTTGCACTCCCTGAAAACTCAAGAACTGCTGAGAAACCCAACTCGTTTTCCAAAATAAAAAATCGAATTCCAACCCTAATTTCTCCCATAATGTGAATTCACATAACAAGCCTATTGATACAATCCATTTATAAATCTAGGTAAGTGAATTACCATTATACTCCTACTCAAACTAGTATTAATATGAAACCTCATAAGGAATTTTATGTTACAATACTTTTCATATAATATTCATTGTTCCGAGTCATTTAAAATTTTGCAAAATCATTATTTGTGGGCGACCCAATAGTTTTATGGAAGACTAGCAATGAACCAAAACCATTTTGGTATATGAGCTATATACAGTGTCCAATAAGGCATTATATGTAGCATCCCTTATCTAGTTTAGGGCCATAACTAACCTGAAACCTTATTAAGCCTCAATTCCTTAGTCAAACTTTACTAGAGCCAACAGCCTCTCCTTCCATACCTGATAAACTTAACCTGTATATCAATATCGAAATATAAACCAAAGAAGTATAAGCAACAAAAAATTAAATGTTTTTATGATAATATAAATGATGTACGAAAATCCCAACTTTATAAAAGCTAAAACTCATTTACAAAACCTCACAACCATGTTATATTAAAACAACGTAACTCGAACACTATACATATACAAGGAAGGCCCATTACATCGCATAGAAGATGATGAAACTCCTAAGCCTTCAATTTTCCATTGGATGAAACGCTAACTTGCAAAAGTGAAATGTTGAGGGTTGCGAGTATCCCAACTTGCTTAATAACTATTGCTCGTAAACATATTAATCATCAACTAATATTAATGAATTAATGAATAGAAATATGAATCCAAAACATATCTATTCAAGCATTGAAACTAATATAAACAATAATTAATTGCATGCAAATCAAATTAGTAACATGCAATCATGCTCATGATTTGTAATTTTGAGTTTAATTACATAGTTATACTCTCACGTTACTCGAGAATACTGACACATGTCAAGCTTGTACAACACATTTCCCATTTTTATTATACTATTAAATTTTATAGTAGTGATAAGTTGGATAGTCTCCAAATTCCTTAAGAAGATGGGTTTTATTATTTTTAGTTTTTAATTTAATTCAAATAAACAAGAATTAATTTTAATAATTCTTAAATAATCAATTAAACTAACTATATTTAAATTACAAAAATAAAAGTCTTTAAACTCAAAGCAATTCAATTCAATGGAAATCAATATAAAATAAACATCTAAACAAACCTAAAAAACAATGAAACATTAACCCGTTTTGCATCCAAACACATTACTTCAATCATATATTTATGAACATACTTTATAAAGTATCATATATCATTAAATGCTAATAGTAAGTAAGCAAACAACATTTAGCTAGCCATTTGTTCTTCTTATACCAGTGGAAAAGTCACGTTTTAATTTTATTGAGCTAACCCCTTTGAATACATAAAGACATTAACTTCACGCAATAAAAAAAACAATACATTTTTTGAAAACTTCAAACTACTAAATCTAACACATTCAGAAAGTCACTTCAACATTAGATTTAGATCTCAAATTTACCTAGAACATCTAAACGATCATACCATTCAAACAATCCTAGTTACTACCTTAAATTAGATGATGACTCAAAACATCACAATACACATTAGCCACTGTGAACATAACACTCAGATTCATGGTTGCAAAATGTAAATAACAACCTTTAAAATTTGTGAATTAAACAATATAATCGGTTTAAAGCATTATGCCCAAAACTCTCTCATCATGACTACATTGCAAAATGGATCTAAATCACGTTTAGAGTTTTGATTAAACTAACAAACTACCCAGTCATAATAATAAATAACACTATAACATAATAATTGAAAGATATAATTAAAAATACCTTATTAAAAACTTGAATCTTCCAACCTTCTCTAAGAGCAAAAAAATAATAATGAATGACCTCCAACCTAAACGAAAAATACAAAACTATCAAAAGTCTCTTAATTTTGTAGTTTCGGGTTTGTATTTGTAATATATAAGGTAATACTTATCCGAAGCTGAATCAATATCCATGTTGTAATATAAAATCTTTAAAATCTTTACCAGCGATTCCTTAATAATTCAGGTTTAAGTAGAATCATTGGGGAAATCCTTTAAATTGTAGTCTCTATATCCACCGATTTGAGTGGCAATACTAAGTGTATATGAATCATAAGAGAATCACTGGTTATAAAATTCAATATTTCCTTGATTCCTTGCTGAATCATCATGCATTCTTTTCACTCTGTGAAATCATTAATTTCTTTCCCTTTTCATTCGTTTCTTCAAATATCCCAATTATCACCTGAAATATTAAAAATGAGAGAAAACCTTATGTAATATAGTCGTTTACATCCAAAATCATCCAAAGTTTTTTTATTAAATATGTGTAATTATTGACGTGCCATATATCCCTAAACTCAACACTTTGATTTCCCGAGCAAAGGAATACTTTTAATATTCTTCTCATTTCTTCCTTAATATTTATTTTATAGTTATTTACTCTTATTTTTAAACTCTAATGATCTTTAAGTAAATACATATTACCTACATAAAAATAAAAATCTTGACATAATAGAAATATTTGAAGAATAACCCCTTTTGACAACTCAACCTCTAATTATGCTATACACCAAAATTTCAAAGTTAAATAAACTACCAAGGCCAAACTATGATGTAGATTATTAACATCTCCGCTAACAAACATCTATCTTATGATGACTAATATATAATCTCAAGATGCAAACATTGCTAAATCAATCTCATTTTCAAATAATATTTCAAATATCACCACAATTAAAGTTGATAAGAGTTTTTAATCACCACCAATAATTATCATTAGTACTTTTTCTTTTCCATTTATTTGAATGCTGGAACAAGAGATACTTCACTTGAATTAACTATAAGCATACGAACTAAATCTTTTATTTAGAAAGTTTTTCATAAATATCCTTCCGTTTTTCTATATCTCTATTTTCTTTCTTTTCCTTTCTTTTATATATATATATATATATATATATATATATATATATATATATATATATATATATATATATATATATTCTTTTTCTTTATATTGTATACCCGCAATTCCTCTTCCATTTCCTTTCAAATCCGTTTTTCTTTTAATAAGAATTCTACTCGTTTTTTCCACCACTAGATTCTCTGCTCTATTTTCTTTGGAATAAGTGGGTCTCTCTAATTTTTTTATTTAAAACTCTTGTTAGCTCATCTCAATTTCACTATAGTCAAGAAAGTATTCTTTCCAACTAATTGATGTTTATTGGCTGTTATCCTATTTTTCTCTTCAATTGTGGCTTAAGATTTCCAATATATATAAATATATATGTATAAATTAAAAAAATACTTGATTAATGTATTTTGTATAAGAAGATTCTTAATATTCTGTCGTGTTTATCTTTCGCCACTATTTCAATCTTTTACCCATTATAATGTCTAACACAAAGCAATTAATCCCCTATAAACTCCTCTAGTGTATACACAATCTAGATTGAGTCAAATAGGGTATAACAATTTATTTTCATCATAAACTTTCTATTTTCATGGGTAATAAAAATATCACTTCTATTTAAATTTAGTAAAATGAAGAAATACTACCTGATTTGTGGAAAATTTTGAAAAATTTACAGTCAACTTTTAAATTCTACTTGTCCAGTATTGCATATTTCATTTCATTATACTCCACTTCACCTAATACCGCTAAACTCAATCCAAACCTTGTCCTCAAGGTTTGAAAATTAAGTCAGATTTTTCAACTAATCAAATATACTTCACGAAGCATAAAAGAACTTAATAAGAAACATAAACTACTTTTCAAAATCACACAAATAAATGTCACATAAAAAGATATACAATGGAGTAAAACATTCATTTCTCATTAAGGTTTCGAACAGAGTTCACAATCCACACATATAAGCAAATACTGAGAAAATATTACATGTATTTAGTGCAGAAATAAATTCATCGTCAGCTTCTTCAGCTCCATCATCATTCCTTGATGTAGTAGGTTGTGAAATGTAGCTATCAGCGGGGTTATAAATTCTTGATGGAAATCTCAACTGCATTAAAGGAATGTCGATGCTCCTCCAAGGATATAATAAATGTTCCATCTTCATCATTTCTGACATGGAATGGTGGCGCACTAGAGTTTTCTCATTCTCATCAAGCATCTTGTAATTCCTCAAGATTTTTCTCATTATATCGAAAAGCTAAAAATAAGGATTTGCAAAATCCTTTCATTTTAGCTTTTGCTTTAGATGTAGAACTACTATTTGCCATTATAACATGTACTTGAGCCATTAGACTTAATGCTCGCCATGCTTCCTCTTTGGTGCTTTTATGAATTTTATGCCGAATAGTTCGATCTTCGATTTTGGATCTCCTTATCTTATTGATTCCCTCTCTTATTCCTGATCATTATATCCATTGACTACCCTCTTCCTCTTAACCGTAGAGTCTGTAATGGTCCTCTGAGGTAGCACATCGAATTTCATCCTATGGAAATCAACCTTAGCTTTCACATATAGATGGGTAATCAAGACTAGGAATGGTGGGTTGCTATCCTTCATAAATGTCATTTCCTGTCTCATTTCGTCTTCAATTGCATATCTACTATCAATATACATAGTTTTCGCAACGACGTGATAAATAGAGCGGCTCTATGGGGTTTTACCTCAAAGTGTTACATAGTAGGGTATAGGCATGCATCTATGATGTAGCTATTAATTTTGGTGATTTTCCAAGAATTAGTGGTTTTGATGAACTTGGGATGAACATACGAATCGAGAGCAAAATCCACATATGGGAATTACCTCTAATGCTTCCTGAATTCTTATTGATGGGTAAGTCTCCTTATGGATGTAGATGATGTTGGGGTAGTCAAAATCCTTTCTGATTCCTATATCTGGATGTCCATAATGTCTATTAAGGGTTTTGGGTGATATATTGATTTTCTTCCCATGAACTATTACTTTGTTAGGATTTTCACTCACATATCCGTTGGCATAAAATTGAAGGATTGATTTTGAGAATCCTATATAATGCTCATGATTTTGTCTTTATATTTATGCACATCGTGGATTTGGAATCCTCTCTCAAGTATGGTAACTCGTTTACCTTCTCAAATGTATCTTTTTCGTTCTTTAGGATTAACAAATCTTAGGGGTGTTGGGTTTTGGGGTTCATACGCAGCGGAGATTACAAAACAATTTTGACAAAAACCCTAACAGGATCCGAATCTAATTCCATTAAAAACGTTTAAACCATGAAAAACTTAATCATACCTCAGTCGCAATATACCTTTCTAAAGGTTGATCGATCTCTAAGGCGCTGCCAACGATGAACGCCCTCTATCAGCAGTCCACACACGAACGGCGGCCGAGATTTGAAGTGCTAGCTTCGAGAGAATACCAAATCCTTTTGTTTCTCTCCAAAATGATCCAGAGCATACCAAAAACCCTAAGTCGTTTCTAAAACGAAAATAGAGTTTCGGCCTATTAATCTTTCGTCCGTGTATTCTAACTTAAAGCGTCTATTTATACAACCCTTGTATATAGACGGTTAAGTAAATTACACATATACCCCTACTTAAAGAAGTATAAGTGTAATACACCACAAGGACGTTTCCGTCATAAATTTTATCATATAAAATTCATTTTTCTGAACCATCTTAAAATCTCGCAAAATCATTCTTAGTGTGCGACCCAATAGGCTCATACAACGTTGGCAGTGTACCAAAATACATTTTGGTATACAAGTCATAAGCGGCCTCTAGCAAGACATTATGACTACCCAAGTTGTACGAATATCAAATCGATACAACCTAATTAATAGTGTATATAACATCCTTTTGTCACACGATATCCTTTTGATCAAACATAAGGCATGGAATTGTCATCCTACATGTTCAATCGTACAAGTCTCGATCTCTAGGTAGACTGAAAACATCCAAGTGACATTGATCAATATCAATTCACTTAGACTAGGCCTTTTAACAGTCTAACACATCTAGGGATCCACTAGATATATCTCTTTATTTGAGAGGGACAAATTTTATCTCGATTACACAACTTCATCACATTGCTCACACAATAACCAATCACAACCTTTATAATCGTCCGGTTAAAGACAACGTTTGATTGTGTCAAATTATTGTGTTCCTAATGTTGAAGTCTCTGGCAATCTCAAGTCAGAGGAGTGAAAAATATACCTATCATGAGAAACAACTACGACGTAATCCATGTGATGTTCTCATAGCGGGTCGGTCCGGTACTTTGTTTGCTAACAAGTACTCGTGATCTTGATTCGTATCCCTATACGTATAATCATCATATGATCATCAATCTAGACTCACACTAGTCTTAATTCATTATAATTCCCAGTATAATGATCGACTAGGTACATTTAGGATATTTATGTAAATACCCATGGATCTTAATATAATGTAAACATGCAAATCAATTATAATAAACAACAAAAGAAATCCTCTATTTTATTAACTAAAAGTATTCTTAAAGACAGTTAATAGATTGACCTAGGGCACATGCCTCAACATCTCCCACTTGCACTAGGGCCAATCATACATGCATCTAATGCCCAATGATCTAACATGACTATCATGTTTTGCTTGTGGAAGAGCTTTTGTCAATGGATCCGCAACGTTGTCCTCAGTAGGTACTCTGTAAATCTTTACGTCTCCCCTCTGAATAATTTCTCTGATGAGATGAAAACGCTCGAGTATATGTTTGGATCGTGGTGTGATCTAGGTTCCTTGGCCCGTGCTATTGCCCCGTTATTGTCACAATACAAACAAACAGGGTTAGCAATACTTGGAACCACACCTAGTTCATAAATGAACTTTTTGATCCAAAGCGCCTCCTTTCTTTTGCATCGGACGCCGCAATATACTCGGCTTCTATTGTAGAATCTGCCTACGTCTCTTACTTTGAACTTTTCCAGCTTACTACACCCCCATTCAAAGTAAACACATATCCAGACTGCGATCTAAAATCATCTATATCAGTTTAAAAACTTGCATCTGTGTAACCATTTACAATTAGATCATTTTCAAAATCTTCATAGACTAAGAACACTTCCTTAGTCCTTCTTAAGTACTTAAGGATGTTCTTTACTGCTATCCAGTGACTCTCACCTGGATCTGACCGATATCTGCCTGTAGTGCTCTATGCATATGATACATCGGGTCAAGTGCATAACATGGCATACATGATAGATCCAATAGCCGATGTATATGGAATCTTACTCATACGGTCTCGCTCATCATTTGTCCAAGACATTGATTCTTGCTGAGACTTATGCCATGAGACATTGGCAACAATCCTCTTTTAGAGTCTTGTAAACTGAACCTATTCAGCACCTTGTCTTTGTAAGCACTCTGACTTAGACCGATTAGCCTCTTAAATATATCCCTATAGATCCTTATCCCTAGGATATAAGCTGCATCTCCTAAGTCTTTCATTGAGAAACACTTCTCTAACCAAGTCTTGACATTCTGCAATGTTGGGATGTCATTTCCAATGAGTAATATATCATCAACATACAGTACCAAAAAAATAACTACACTCCCACTGACCTTCTTGTATACACAAGGCTCATCTTCGTTCTTAATAAAACCAAAATCCTTGATCGCTTCATCAAAATGAAGATTCCAACTCCGAGAAGCTTGCTTTAATCCATAAATGGATCTTTGAGGCTTGCATACCTTCCTAGAATTCTCAGGATGTACAAAACCTTCAGGTTGTGTCATATACACGTCCTCAAGCAACTTTCCATTAAGAAATGCTATTTTTACGTCCATTTGCCATATTTCATAGTCATAATATGCAGCAATGGCAATTAAAATTCTTATGGATTTAAGCATGGCTACTAGCGAAAAAGTTTCATCATAATCAACACCTTGAGTCTGCCTGAAACCTTTTGCTACAAGTCTTGCTTTAAAAGTATGCACTTTGCCATCCATGTCAGTTTTCTTCTTGAAAACCCATTTACATCCAATGGTCTTACCGCCTTCAGGTAAATCAACCAAGTTCCAAACTTGGTTATCATACATGGATTGCATCTCAGAGTTCGTTGCACTTAGCCATTTATCTGAGTCTGGTCCAGACATAGCCTCCTGATAAGTGGTGGGCTCATTTTGGTCTATAAGCAACACATCACGACTATCAGTAATGAGAAATTCGAATCTCTATGGCTCATGTCTTACCCTACCAGATTTACGTGGGCCTTGTGTCACTTGCGGAGGTTCAACTGGTTCAGAACGTTGTTGAACTTCCAGTAGCGGTTCAGGGTTTATCTGTGATTCTCGAACTTCTTCAAGATTTATTTCTCTCCCACTAGTGTCTTTTGAAATAAACTATTTTTCTATAAAGGCACCATACCGAGCAATAAACACTTTGTTCTCAGGGGATTATAAAAGTAATATCCTTTCTTTAGGATACCCCACAAATAAACACTTGTCAGATTTAGGTGCTAGTTTTTCTGAGACTTGTCGTTTTATGTAAGCCTCATAACCCCCAATCTTAAAGAAAGACAAACTAGGTCTCTTCCCGTACCATATTTCATATTGTGTTTTATCAACCGCTTTAGAAGGAACTCGATTTAGAGTTAAAGCTGCAGTTTGTAATGCATAACCCCAAAAGGATAATGGAAGATCTGCATGACTCATCATAGATCGAACCATATCTAATAAGGTTCGATTTCTCCTTTCAGAAATTCCATTCCACTGTGGAGTTGCTGGTGGAGTCAATTGGGAGTCAATCCCACAATTTCTAAGATGATCATCAAATCCTTGGCTCAAATATTCACCACCTCGATCTGACCGAAGTGTTTTGATAGTTTTACCAAGTTGATTCTGCACTTCATTTTGAAACGTTCGAAACATCTCAAATGATTCAACTTTATGTTTCATTAGATATACATAACCATATCTGCTGAAATCATCAGTAAATGTAATGAAGTACTGATAACCTCCTCTAGCCATTGTGTTTATAGGACCGCATACATCAATATGTATTAGACCCAATAATCACTTGCCCTTTCACGGTGTCCAGTAAAGGGACTTTTAGTCATCTTGCCTAGTAAACAAGATACGCATGTTTCATATGTTTCTAAATCAAATAAATCTAGAAGCCCATCTTTATGGAGCTTCGTTATGCGTTTCTCGTTTACGTGTCCGAGACGACAATGCTAAAGATAGGTTTGATTACAGAAATGACAATTTTCTTCCTTTTCTTTTGGGTGTTTTGAAGCAGGAACCGACCAGGTTTTGAATTATTTCATAGGCTTTGCGACAGGTGCAGCAACAACCTTGGCAACTCTAGCCTCGCCTTTGCCTCTTCTTCATTCCCTTTCCCTTTTAGACCATCAACATGTTACTAAAGGGTTTCTTGATATTTTGTTCAGCAGTTTTGAGCATCAAATGCAACTCCGAAATTGATTTCTCCATATTATTCATATTGTAGTTCATCACAAATTGTGAGTAACTTTCTGGTAATGAATTCAGGATCAAATCCGTAGCCAACTCTTGGCTTATGGGAAATTCGAGTCTATCAAGCTGGTCAACATAGCCGTTCATCTTAAGAACATGAGGACTAACTGACGCACCCTCAGTCATCTTGGAAGAATGTAGGTTATTGACTGTCTCGAACCTTTATTGCCTAGCTTGCTGTTTGAACATTTCCTTCAGCGTTACGGCCATGTCGTAGGCTTCCATTAGTTCCATGTCCTTCTGAAGTTCAGGAACCATGGTTGATAGCATAATACATGCAACATTAGTAGAATCGTTGACATGTTTATTATGCGCATCCTTCACAGCTTTCGTACCATTAGCTGGTGGGTCCTCAGGGATTGAAGCATCCAGGACATACAACTTGCGTTCATGCTTAAGAACAATTCTCAAGTTTTTTTGAACCAGTCAAGAAAGTTAGTCCCAGATAGCTTATCCTTCTCAAGGATGGATCGCAGTGACAGGGGATTATTGTTACTTGAAGAGGCCATTGATCTACAATTAAGATTATGCAAAGTTTATTTTAGTATAGAGGAATAGACTCCCACTAAATTAACAACCCTCCTAAAACGTACTGTTCATTTAGGGGACTAAAATCCATATTTCACCTAATTCTATGACAACTATGGCATGAAACACAGAACTAGATTATTTAGGTAGGTAACAGTTACCAATTACATCTTATGTAATTTTTAGATCCTTTTATGAGATACGGGACATCTTATGTCTTAGCATGTTTTTATCTCATCATTTGCCTAAAGCTCAAAACTATTTTGATGGCTTTATTAAGTCGGACCATTTTAAACATTAAGGTAACTCTTACCCAACTTGTCTCACCAAGATAACACAATACACCCAACTATGGCTGAAACTATATTAGTGTGATCGAGGCCTTGACAAGTGTTTAAAATGGATGGCACGAGACTTAAAATTTAATAGAAGGATTTTATTCAGTTTTAGCGATTTTATGTAAATAATGAAATATCGTATATTTTATTGATTTGTTCAATCACTAAACAATTTGGAAATTTTTTTTTTTTAGAAGACGAATCTCAATTTCGAAAATTAAAATTCGCTATAGAAAATCATAATTTTTGCTGATTTTATTATCATAAATTAACCCCTTAATTTATCCAAAATTAAGTCAATTAAAACATTTTAATTAACCCTGGCCCACATCTAACTAATCATCTTATCCTAATCCAATTAGGATTTAAGATATTTGAATCCTAGTATATCACCAATAACAAGATTCTTGATATTTATCTCCTATTCTAATTTGTTATCTATCTTTATCTAATAGAAACTTCATAACAAAATAGATATAACAAGATAAATAATTAATTTCGAAAATTAATTATTTATTTTGGATTTAAGATGTTTGAATCCAAGTATATCACAAATAATAAGATTCTTGATATTTATCTCTTATTCAAATTTGTTATCTATCTTTATCAAATAGAAACTTCATAACAAAATAGATATAACAAGATAAATAATTAATTTCGAAAATTATTTATTTATTTTGGATTTAAGATATTTGAATCCTAGTATATCACCAATAACAAGATTCTTGATATTTATCTCATATTCTAATTTGTTATCTATCTTTATCAAATAGAAACTTCATAACAAAATAGATATAACAAGATAAATAATTAATTTCAAAAATTATTTATTTATTTTGGATTTAAGATATTTGAATCCAAGTATATCACCAATAACAAGATTCTTGATATTTATCTCATATTCTAATTTGTTATCTATCTTTATCAAATAGAAACTTCATAACAAAATAGATATAACAAGATAAATAAATAATTTCGAAAATTAATTATTTATAAATAAATAATTTCGAAAATTAATTATTTGCAATTTCGATCTTCTTCCAAATAATCGCAAACATGTAATTGAATCATGAACTACTATCCCAATCGAAACTAATGGTGTCATGGATCACATAACACGAAATTCAATTCATTAAAATTATTTGAATTAACCTAACATGGTTCCTAGCATGTACGAAACTGATTTTAATTAAATCACAAATATGTGTATCATATACACAAAACATGATAATAAATCTCAAAGACAACTTATGTATATCACATATACATCAACCATTAACATGCTTTCAATCATATATCATGTATATATCGGAAGAAAACATGCAATGAATTTAATGGAATCGAACTCGATGGCTCTGATACCACTGTTGGGTTTTGGGGTTCATACGCGGCGGAGATTACAAAACAATTTTGACGAAAACCTCTACAGGATCCGAATCTAATTCCATTAAAAACGTTTAAACCATGAAAAACTTAATCATACCTCAGTCGCAATATACCTTTCTGAAGGTCGATCGATCTCTAAGGCGCTGCCAACGACGAACGCCTCTATCGTGATCCACACGAACGAGAACGGGCCGAGATTTGAAGTGCTAGCTTCGAGAGAATACCAAATCCTTTTGTTTCTCTCCAAAATGATCCAGAGCATACCAAAAACCCTAAGTCATTTCTAAAACGAAAATAGAGTTTCGGCCTATTAATCTTTCGTCCGTGTATTCTAACTTAAAACGTCTATTTATACAACCCTTGTATATAGACGGTTAAGTAAATTACACATATACCCCTACTTAAAGAAGTATAAGTGTAATACACCACAAGGACGTTTCCGTCATGTTTTATCATATAAAATTCATTTTTCTGAACCATCTTAAAATCTCGCAAAACCATTCTTAGCGTGCGACCCAATAGGCTCATACAACGTTGGCAGTGTACCAAAACACATTTTGGCATACAAGTCATAAGCGGCCTCTAGCAAGACATTATGACTACCCAAGTTATACGAATATCAAATCGATACAACCTAATTAATAGTGTATATAACATCCTTTTGTCACACGATATCCTTTTGATCAAACATAAGGCATGGAATTGTCATCCAACATGTTCAATCGTACTAGTCTCGATCTCTAGGTAGAGTGAAAACATCCAAGTGACATTGATCAATATCAGTTCACTTAGACTAGGCCTTTTAACAGTCTAACACATCGAGGGATCCATTAGATATCTCTCTTTATATGAGAGGGACAAATTCTATCTCGATTATACAACTTCATCACATTGCTCACACAGTAACCAATCACAACCTTTATAATCGTCCGGTTAAAGACAACGTTTGATTGTGTCAAATTATTGTGTTCCTAATGTTGAAGTCTCTGGCAATCTCAAGTCAAAGGACTGAAAAATATACCTATCATGAGAAACAACTATGACTTAATCCATGTGATGTTCTCATAGCGGGTCGGCCCAGTACTTTGTTCCCTAACAAGTACTCGTGATCTTGATTCGTATCCCTATACGTATAATCATCATATGATCATCAATCAAGACTTACACTAGTCTTAATTCATTATAGTTCCCAGTATAATGATCGAGTAGGGACATTTAAGATATTTATGTAAATACCCATGGATCTTATTATAATGTAAACATGCAAATTAATTATAATAAACAGCAAATGAAATCCTCTATTTTATTAACTAAAAGTATTCATAAAGACAGTTAATGGATTGACCTAGGGCACATGCCCCAACAAGGGGGTCATAGGGGGCTTGTGTATTTGTCTAGGTAGTCAGAGTCCTTATTAGAGCTAAGTGGCATATGTGTCTTCAACTCAGCCTTCTGGTTCTTGATTCCTAAATACTAATCCTCATAAGTTGAATGAGTATTTCTTGGCTCGAGTAGTTCTTGTTGAGTTTTTATTCTATAACTTTTCCTTTCTTTTGTGTACTACTCTAACCTCTTCCTCTACCTTTTCCCATCATAATGACCAAATAAATACTATGAACTGGTAAAGCAAAATCCTGGGTTTGATAAAAAAAATGGATTTAAGGTGGATAGTTTATTGAAAATCAATTTGCTATCGGGAAATTTGAGAAGATTATGCACCAAAATAAGAATTCTACAAAACTTATTTGAAAACTACGGGATTAAATAATATGAGATCAAATCTATCAAATGTTTTTTCAAAAACTCCAGAATTAAATCCCAATTAGTATGGAAAAATAAATTTCAAATATTTTTTGAATTCTCTTCCAAAATCTCTATAGTTTTGAAAAATATGCGATTTGTAAACAAAAAATTATTACTATTCTAATACCCAATCTAAAATAACTCATTCAATTTATCGAAATGGAGTTCGAAATTTTTTTTTGAAATCAATTAAAGAATTTTGAAAAATTGAACAATAAGAAATATTTTATCAATATAAATGGCTAGTGTTGTCGTGATTACCTTCTTGAGAGTGACTCTCTGAAGATATGTGCTCTTGAACCCCGATAACCTTGTCTTCCAAGCTCCAAGTTGGAATTCTTTAAACTTTAACTTAGCTCTACTCTCTCGAATTCAATGATTCTATTGTTGAATGAAGCTTGCTAGAGGTAGGAATAACTTAAATACACTAAGATTGAGCTTAGTTGTGTTGAATCTAGGCAAGAACCCCAT
This sequence comes from Stephania yunnanensis, assembly GCA_039657365.1. Taxonomy (NCBI): domain Eukaryota; kingdom Viridiplantae; phylum Streptophyta; class Magnoliopsida; order Ranunculales; family Menispermaceae; genus Stephania; species Stephania yunnanensis. Next base: position 30,261,350 of record CM077582.1, on the reverse strand, counting down.
TTTGAGAAGAAAAGGTGTGATGGTTTGGGTGTGGGAATGGTTTTGTAAGGTTGGCAATTTAAGTTATGTTTTTAAAAACCATAAATTGTGCCCAGTGACTCTTGGATAAGTTGAATTGTTGGGAAATTTTTGGATGAATCAATGGATTGTAAGATGCTGAGAACCACATAGATCAGGGCAGTGATTCCAGTGATTCCTGTACTTAGAATCACTAAGAAATTGCTGGACCCATGTTTTGCCTTAATGCGTTGGTCTCTACAATAAATTGTACTAATGATTTCTAGTGTTCTTTGGAATCACTTGGGAATCGCTAGTCTTAATGTATTATTTTTCAATTTTATTTCATATTTAACTAGTATACTTTTCATAAAAATGAATATAAATGTAAAATTGACAGAAAGACAAAAAATTTGATTGGGATATGTACCTTACTAATACTTTATTAATAAAGAAAATAAATAAACGAATAAGCAAGTGTATTATGCAAACTTGCATAAAGGCCATAAAAATAAAAATACAACTCGATTGGTCCCTTTCTATTTGAAGCTACTCCGGAGCATCAGTCCCATAAAATAATTCCAAAAGAGAGTAAAAAGGAGACATAATAAAATCAAACTATTCTAACACTAGATTTCTTGCTAAAACTAAAATAACTAAAATAAATAAATAATATGGGTTGCCTCCCATAAAGCGTTGTTGTTTATTGTCATTTGCTTGACTGATTGAGGAATCAATCTTCACTTCAAGTGTTTCCTCCTTGAGAATATCTTCATTAGGCTTTGAAAAACATACGTCGTCACTGTTCTCATCACCGTTACTAAATTTTCCTTCTTCCATATCATCACAAAGTTCTGTCCTATTTTGGAATGATATTAGTTTATTACCTGTCCTTAGTGTAACTAAGTGCTCACATACATCGATGATAGCTCTGACAGTCGATAAGAATGGTCTACCCAATATTATATGATCTTGTGGAAGTAGTTGTTGGCATGACTAGGAAGTTTGCAGTGTTGATGAGCCTACCCACTCATACGTGTACTTTCTTTGATACCCTTAATGGGACTGCAAAAGCTCCATTTGCCTTGTACACAGTAAGAGGAGGTTTGCAATAAATCCTCAAGTTTGTTAGAATAAATCAATGTTCATGCATAAGATTCATATCGACACCCATATCAATTGAACTCTATAAAAAGACATCTAATTGATTTCTATCTAGTGGTAGGTGTGTCCTAGATCCACTGCTAAGAATTTGGGAGGATCTCAATCTTCACCAAATTCTTTGTAATCTGAGTCATCCTCATCGCACTTGTATGGGGGGCTGGCTGCTTGCGTCCCCTTTTGTAATTTCTTATTCTTCTTTTCTTCTTGGTGTTCTAACAACCCATAGCTTTAATGTTTTATTGGAATTAATGGTTAAAATATTCTCCTCCATAGTGTTATATTTATCTAATGATTTTCCAACTGGTTCAAAGTTAATGATATCCATATCCTATCAGACAAAATTCTCATGACAAGATTTTAGTCTATGACCATTAACTTTAAAGATTATTTATGTTTCTCTACTTTCTATCCATACACCATCACGACAAAATACATGCGTAGTTACAAAAGATCCCGTCTATAGTGAGCAAAGTTTTCCAAGAAGTAATTCTAGACGTGAACAAAAGAGTAGAACTTCTTGTCCTAATCAAAATTATAAATGTTCAATATATTGATATGAAGTTCTATAGTTTTATTTTTATAAATATAAGGACTTTTATAAACGTCATTTCTCAATTCTTCTAACTCTTTGATACTATGTGTACATTGTTTTCCTGCATTATCGTCATTCAAGACAAAATATAAGCACTATGTTTACATGTCTTTATTGCCCAATATGCCCTATGCACTAATTCAACTGGTAAACGACGCGCTTTACCAAAAACTAGTCTATAAGGTGGCACACATATGGGTGTCTTAAATGCAGTTCTTTATTTCAAGAGTGCATCTTCTAAATGAAGGCTTTGTCTTTATGTGTTTGACATACTGTCTCTTTTAAAATTGATTTACTTTCTCTATTTGAGGTTTCGGCTTGTCCACTAGTTTGCGGGTGATATGTTTTAGACTTTCCATACGTAACCTTATATTTGTGAAGTAAATTAGCGACAATTCTATTACAAAAGTACAAACCTCTATCGCTAAACAATGTTCTAGGTGCACCAAATATAGAAAAGATCCTAGATTTTAGGATATTAACTACTATTTAAGAATAATTTTATTTCATGGCTATAGCTTTTACCAACTTAGACACATAGTATATAGCTGATAAAAAGTTAATATTTCCATTAGATGGTGGAAGAGGTCCTCTAAAGTCTATTCCCCAAACATCAAATACTTTGCGAAAAAAAGAATAGGACAGTAGGGCATTTGATTCCTACGTCTTAAGTTTTCGATTCTTTGAGAATTTGGACAAGTTTTCGTGTAAACATAACCATCGTGGAATAAAGTAGGCATTTGAATCCTGAGTCTAATATCTTATGATCTGAATGATGTAGACCAAAATGTCCTCCGCAAGCTTAAGTATGACAATGAGCCATGACAAATTGTATTTTCATTTATGGAATACATCTACGAAAGGTTTGATTGAAACATAATTTTCATAATTAAGGATCATCCAATTAAGTTTAAAATCAAGTTTTATCTTTATCTTTTGAGCTTTTGTTAAATGAGGTGATAGCCTATTGGCTGTGAGGTAATTGACAATATTGACAAACCATGGACTAGATATAGTTGACTTATTTAAATGTTCATATGGAAATTCATATTTTAATGGTATTGGGGGTTTTCCATTTTCTAATCTACTTTGATGGGCATGCTACTAAGTTTTCGGCATCATTCTTGTCTTTTATAGTAAGATTGAATTCTTGTAATAATAAGATCCATTTTATTAATCTTAGTCTAGAATCTTTCTTTGTCATCAAGTATCTTAGTGCATCATGAACTAAGTAAAATATTACTTTCGTTCCCAATAAATATTGTCAAAACCTTTCTAATGCAAAATAACTGCTAGGAGTTCTTTTACTGTGGTGGTATAGTTTAGTTGGGCGAGATCCATAGTTCTTGATGCGTAATATATGACATGAGAATCCCTTACTAACTTTTGACTTAAAAAATCTCCTAATATATAGTTGATTGCATTGCACATTATTTCAAAAGGTTGTGACCAATTAGGTGACTTTATCACAAGTGTGGTGATCAAGGCATCTTTTAACTTATTAAAAGCTATCTTGCATTCATGTGTGAACTCAAAGGTGACATTTTCTTGCAATAGTTTGTATAAGGGGTATGTTATTTTGGGAAATCTTACACAAAACATCTATAGAAACCTGCATGCCTAAGGAAAGATCTTACCTCCCTCACAGTAGTTGGTTAAGGTAGTGTCTTTATAACTTTGATTTCATTAGGTCTACTAATATTTCTTTTGCTGATACTATGTATCCTAGTATAAGTCCCTGACTTACTATAAAATAACATTTTTCATATTTCAATACTAGATTATTTTTCTATAATATTTTAAGTATTTTGGTTAAATAGAGCAGGCATTCATTGAAATAATTATCGTATACGGTAAAATTATCAATGAAAACTTCAACAAAATGCTACGTGTAGTCTGAGAAAATACTAATCATACACCTTTGGAATGTATCGGGAGCGTTACATAGGCCAAAAGGCATACGCATGTAAGCAAATTTGCCAAACAAAACTTGTTTTTTCTTGATTTTCTTAAATCCTAAGTATCCACCTAAGCAACAGTAGCAAGTTCTTACAGCTAGTCTTTTCAACATTTGATTTATAAACAAAAATGGATTATGATCTTTTCTAGTTGCAGCTTTTAGTTTTCTATAATCTTGCAACTTTCCAACTGTTTTGGATTCTAGTAGGTACTAATTCTCCTTGTTCAATTGTTATAACTGTGATCCCTGTCATTTTTTGGACTACTTATTACTATTTACTATTAAGAATATCTTTCATGCATCTAGTAATTTTAATATTTCTTTCTTTACCACTTCCATCATTGGTGTATTTAATCTATGTTGAGCTTGTCTAGATGGTTTTATATCTATTTCGAGATTAACTTTATGCAAGCATGTAGCTTTACTTATTCCTTTAATATCAGCTATTGTTTATCATATTGCTTTCTTGAATTCTTTAACAACATTTATTAGTTTTTCCTCCTCTAGGTTTGATAATTTATTATATATTATAACTGATCATGTGTTGTTAATTTTTAAATATGCGTATTATAAAATATTTGGTAGAACTTTTGAGTCTATGTCCATTCAATATTAAATACAAAAACATAAGGGTAAAAGTTTTGAATGGTTTATTAGTAGATTCATATAGTAAGAGAGTTCAGGGAGTGCATTATAAGATTCTAAGGCATTAGTTACCTCCCTCTCTCTTCGTATATATCATTATCGTCATTTAAATCCTCTACAACTTTTTCAAGTTTTTAAGACTTATTGTTTGTAAAACTTTCGTCTGTTATAGGATCTAGCATATCTATAGGGCATACTGATGAAACATGTCAAGGATATTTCATAGTGTCATGAATGTTAAATTTTACCATTTCATTATCTACTTCCATTGTTAGAGTTCCATTAGAAACATCTATTTTGGCTTTTGTTGTTTTTTAGAATGGGCATCCTAGTTTAAGAGAGGTTTTACTAGAGATATGATTTTCTTTCATTTCAATGGCATAAAAGTCAACTCGAAAAACTAAATCATTAATCCTGAACCAGTACATCCTCTAATACTCCTACAAGTTGAACAATAGATCTATCTACTAAATTTATTACTACCCTAGTCTTTTCGAAGGGTACGTTTGTTATTTGCAAATATATTGACAAAGACGTAATGTTGATTGATGCGTCTAGATTACATAATGCTTTAGATGTCCCTATATTTTCAATTATGTATGGAATAACAAACATTCCAGGGTCAGAACATGTAAGGGGTAATTTCTTTTGGATTATTGCTGACAAATGTTCTACTAAGCCTACTCTTTCATTAGGATTGATTTTATTAGTGCATAAGACTTTTATAAATTTTCGATATTTATGTATGTTTTGCATGACTTCTAATAAAGGTATGTTTACTACCACCTTCCTTTAAGAGTGAGATTTCTTTCTCTTCTTGTAATGTCTTGACGTTCTATTTCTTTTTTTAATTCTTTTCTAGGTACTAGTTGTTCTGGCATCTTTGGTTCTTCCATTTTTTCACGACTTCTCAAGGTTATCACATTTGTATATGAACTAGGGTAAGGTTGAGAATGTAATTTTCCTTGGTTAACCCATGGATTCATTCGCATTGCCATTTGACTTAATGGATTTTTTATTTCGACTATATAATTTAGTAAGGCTTGAATTTGTTTATCTTTTGCTTTACTTAAATTTTCAAATGCTATTGTTTTATTGGTTGATGAGGGTTATCTATAACTTTGACGATTTCGATTGTCTACACGGTTACCTATGTTTGGTCTTAGGTAATTTGCATTGTTGCTAGAAATGTAAGTGGTTTGATTAGGATTATTGTAATGATCCATCATAGTGTTAACCTCTTTAATTTGATTTTATTGCACCAGCGGACATTCAACATATAGATGATTAGCCTCATTGGAAAAATCACAAATTCTACTTTGAATCAACCTATTTTTTAATAATAATTCAACCGTACTTTTTAGTTCATCAAATTTATCATCTGATTTCTTGAATATATTTCTATTTACTTCACAAGAATGGTTTTTCGTAAATTTGTTTTTCTCACAATACTATTATGATTGTTTTCCCATTTTATTAATAGTGTCTCTTGCTAAGGTTGAGGTTTTATTGAATAAAGATCCTCTAGATACTTTGTCTAGAAATCTTTGTTCTAAGTTGTTTCGTCCTTCACAAAAGTATTATAATACACTTTTTTCTATAAATCCATGTTGTGAATATAATTATATCAATCTTTGGTATCTATCTCAAAACTCACAAAAACTCTCTTCGGTTTCCATCCTACCATTACTAATTTGTTTTCTATCCGAACTAGTTTTACATGCTAGAACGTATTAATCTAAGAATGTTCTAACATTTTGGACAATGCGGTTATAGAATTTTGAGGGAGATAGAATAACCAATCTTGAGCTTGAACTTTAAAAGAAGTAGGGAAAGCCTTTAGCTTGATATATTCTAACTCAATGTTTTTAGGTATAATCATACTATATGCGTGTATTGCCTAATAAATTGTATCATCTTCACCTTGAAATTGAGGTAAAGAATTGATGAATCCCAATTAGTAGTGATAAGTGGGATTATCTCCACAGAGATTTTGCAAATTACTTAAGAAGAAGAGTTTTATTATTTTTATATTAATTTAATTTTTGTAAGACCTCAATTTTAATTTTATAATTTCTAACTATAAAAATCAACTAAACTAACTATACTTAAATAATACAATAAAAAATCTCACTAAATTCAAAGGTATTTAATTTAATGAAAATCGATATAAAATAGACGTATAAACAAACCTTCTAAACAATGAAACATCAACTCGTTTTGCAGCCAAACATAATAATTCAAGCATGTAGTCATGAAAATGCTTTATAAACTATCCTAGATCGTTAAACTCTAATAATAATTAAGTAAATAGCCTTTAGCATGCCAATTGTTCTCCTTATATTTGTGAAAAAGCCATGTTCTAATTTTTTTAAGCTAACCCCTTTGAATACATAAAGACATTAGCTTCGTGCAATAAAACATCATTACGTTTTATGAAAACTTTGACTACTAAATCTAACACCCTTAAAAAACCACTTCAACATTAGATTTAGATCTCAAATTCTCTTAGGACATCTAAAAGGTCATACCTTTCAAACAATCATAGTTACTACTTTCAATTAGATAATGAATCAAAACATCACCATACACATTAACCACTATGTAGATACCACTCAGATTCATGATTGTAATTTGTAAATAACAACCTATAAAATCGGTAAATTAAAGAATACGATAGATTCAAAGCATTAAGCCCAAAATCTTCTCATCATGATTATATTGCAATTAGATGTAGTTCATTTTTGGAGTTTTTTTTTAGACTAACAAGCTACATAAGCATAATCATAAACATAAGATAATAATTGAAAGACATAATTAGAGATACCTTATTGAAAACTTGAATCTTCCAACCTTATCCAAATGCAATAAAAACAATAATGAATGGCCTCCAAACAAAAGCAATAAGTGTAAAAAATATCAAAAGCCTCTTAATTTCGTAGTGTAGGGTTTATATTTATAGTATATTAGCTAATACATATCCTAGAACGTCTCAAAATCTTCTTTTTAATCAGAAATCCTTGAAATCTTCACTAGCGATTACTCAGCAATTTCGATTTATGTGGAATCGCCAGGGAAATTCTGGGAATTGTTGTCTTTGTTTCGACCGATCTAAGTGGCGATTTTAGGTGTATAAGAATCATTGGAGAATTATTAGATATAAAATTTAATTTTTCCTTGATTCTTTGTTGAATCATTATGCAATATTTTCACTCAGTCAAATCCTTCATTTCCATTATTTTTTCTTTCATTTCGTCAAATATAGCAATTATAACTTGAAATATAAAAAAAACAAAAGAAACCCCGTGTAATATAGTCTTATACATCCAAAATCATCCTAAAATGTTCTATAAAACATGTCTAATTATTGATTGATCGAATATAACAACAAAATCCAAATGTTGGCCGATAAAGGGATTTTACTAGTTTATATAGGCTAGACTAAGCTACCAACTCCAACTAGACAATGATGACTAAGGTAAAACTCAGGCTAACCGTAACATCTCCTATCTCGATTATGGCGATAGCTAGTCTAATACCCTAATTAAGCCCTGATACACCAGCCAGACTTAACTAGAGCTAGTAGTCTCTCCTCTTGTGCCTAATAAACTCAACCTGTATATCGATATCAAAATATAAATCAAAGTATATGTAGCAAAACATTAAAACTTATTCGATAATAATGACAATATACATAAATTTGGAGTTTATTAAAACAAATCATGTTTATACACTTCCCAACACTATTATATTACAATATTGTAATTTATATAATGTATATATGTATACAGGGAAGGTTAATTATATCATAGAGCTTATAGTAAAACTCTTAAATTTTCTCCTTACTTTGAACTGAAGTGCCAACTTGTGAACGTGAAATGTTAAGGTGAGAGAGCGTTCCAACTTGCTTAGTAAGGGACGCTTGTAAACACATCAATTATCAACTAATATTAATATGTCAATGTGTAGAAATATGAATCCTTATCATATCTATTTAGGGATTGGAATTGACATAATTAATATATAACTGGATGTAATTCCAATGAGTAAGATGCAACCATACTCGTGATTGATAATTTGAATTAATTACGTAATCATACTCTCTTGTTACTCGAGAATACAACCACAAAATCCAAATGTTGGTAGACAAGGGATTTTATAGGTCTATTCCAGCTTGTATGAGCTATCAACTCCAATTGGGCATTGACGACTAATATAAAACTTCAACTAATTGAGGATAAAAGCACGAAACCTATTTCTAAGTAAAACTTTCCATTCATTCGGCAAAGGGCATAATTAATTTCCCAACAAACTTTTAAATCCTTAGTCTCGGCTTGCCTTATCAACCATTTTTGGGATTCTTCAAGTATAAAATAGTTAGATCACAGTATGTTGACCCAATCCCAGTCCATAATGCAATATAAACTATATATACTAATTTATGAAGCAAAATTGATAAGATTATGAGACCTACTTACCTCGATTAGGTTTCGTTTCAATTTTTTAACTTTTCGAGTCTCTCAAATTTCTCAAAGTTTGAGAATCTATCATAAACCTCTTAAAGTGAATTTAGGTCCAATACCATATATTTGAAATCCTTAAACCAACCTTCATACCCTCTATATCGTTAAGTAAAACTAGGCATTGTTGTTATTTTTTTAGGTGAGAGCGCGCTCCGCCAATAGTGCTCCTGACATTTTATAAAGGGAGCATGCTTTTTTCCTACACAGAGCATGCATGACCTTTCACTGTCTCGATAGTGAAAAGGGAAACCGCCCTTGTTCAATCATTAAATCCAAAGAATAACGTCAAAACACTTTTCACAACATCAGGGAGGGCCTATAGTGAGGTCTTAATCCATTTCCGATCAATAACAAAAACAATTCGTATAGAAATCATCATCAAATCATGAAAACCAAATTTAAACTCACCCACAGTGATGATGATTGATTTACAGTGGTTTGGTCCCTTTTATTCATTTTGTGATCCTCTCTTGATCTCTTTCCTTACAATCAAAACCCTTAGCTACTCACACCTCTCTTATTCGATTAATTGAACAATGTTAAGTACGAACAATTTGATTTATATATATGGATCTTCCTCAAGATATACATCGCACTATCACGAGGCTGATCGAGTAGCATTTTTTTAAAGTGACATAGCCAAAACTGGCAAACATCTTAACTAAATCTCCTATGACGCACATCTCGAGACAATATAACGATCTATATAAAAAAAATCAAACCTATCGCAATAATTATGTATATGTATCAATTATATATAAATATATATATCTTGCGTAATCTATCACCAATAAATTCACCTTACACGCCTATGAGTATTCTCTAGTCCGCACATTCATTTCCTAACCCCTCGTCACATTTAGTGTATCGACAATCTATTAATTAATTATTTATCTTCCAAAAATAAGCTTGTATAAATATTTCCCTATTATATTACAAACAATAATTTATTTAAACATTTTGTATATAAACCAACCATCACACAAACCCACGCACACACTAATCGAGGTAGACTAAACTTAAAATTGAGCCTAACTAGATTTATTTAGGATTTAGGTTAACATTAATCACCACCTTAAGGTAATGGGTCATTAAATCTCCTTAATTAGAGAGAATTTTGTCCTCGAAATTAAAGTAAATATAAAATTACCTTTAGTTTCAAAGATAAAAGGTAACAACTTATTCATATAAGATTCCCGCTCCTAGGTTAGCTCATCATTTCTGTGAAATTCTCATTTCACTTTAACCAAAGAAATCTCTTTAGTTCTCAGCCTCTATATATTATGATTATGAACCTGAAATTGCTACTCATTATAAGATAAGTCTTCTCGAAGATCAAATTCATTCTAATCAATCCTTAGAGTGAACAGAGTCTCTGTTTTGCAGAACATAGACACGTGGAAGATATTTTGAACTCCAACTAACTGAAGAGGTAACACTTACAGAAAAGCAAAGGGACAAACTGACTCTTTCAATTTGAGTGACTTAATATAGCTAGGAGCTAGCTTACCCCGTAATCCAAACCTATAAAGCCCTTTTATAGGTGAGACTTTCAACAAAACATAATCATTCTTTGAAAACTCTAAAAACCTATAATGTTTATCAGTGTATCTCTTCAATCTTAGCTATGCCATAGTCAAATGTTGGCAAATCTGCTTAATTCTCTCTGCATAGTCTTGAGTCAACTTCGGCCCCAATAAAACTGTATCTCCAACCTTTGCCCGACATGCAGGTGAACAACAACGTCGACCATACAGATCCTCAAAAGGAGCCATTCTAATGCTAGCTTGATAGCTACAATTATAAGAGAACTCGCACAGAGGAATGTATTTCTCTCATTTACAATAAGACTCCATGACACAAGCTCGAAGCATATCCTCTAACACAAGCTCTCTATAATTCATCCTACACCCTAGACATGAATCTCACATCTCTACTCAAAGAAATCAATATTGGAACTCTATGAACAACACCTCATGTACGTATATCTCACGTAATGTGGTAAGAGGATGTCGCAAGGAAATAGGCATGAAATGTGTAGACTTTGTCAACCTATCAACTGCAACCCAAACTGCATCGCACTTATTGATCGTGAAACCACAAGTAAAATGACTCGATTGTAGTAAAAATATGATCAACTAAAGTTAATTTCGGATATTGTCATCAGAGAAAGGTTTAGATGGACATTGTTTACTTAGTTAAGTTCACTATAATGCTAAGAATAGCTCTTTTACTTGGTTTTAACTAAACCACTCTATTTGATAAAACAATGTAAAATAACTTTTACTCTTACATTAAGAAAACTCATAGTTCACGACTTCACTTATGTAATGAATTTATATTCTTTCATATCTTACATTCTTTTTCTTCATTATGTATGTGCAATGTTCAATTAGAATAATTAGAATTCCTTAAGATTCGCTTTAACCAACTATCATGGTGAAAAAGATCATAATGTGAAAACTAGAACTCCACCTCAGTGTGAATAACTTAAGTCCCACATAGCATTAAGTTCCAAATATTTAGATTCATAACCATTTAAGTTTACTATCAGTGCCTCCCTAATCAATACCTATCTATCGATGTTATATATTTCGTGGTTGTATTGTCCATATCCGACTTAAATGCCGTAATAGCCATGGTAACTCCTATAACCTTAAATCAACAAACACATGGTAAAGATGTTCATAGCATTACTTAGAGAATCAATAAAAATTATAACCATTGCACTTTTTAACTTATAATTCATTCATACATCTTTAAGCATAACATTCATACCATAGGATCAGTTGATCCCTAAGACAAACAAACAACTCACTCATCATTAAAATAAACATACACATCAAGGTATTCATTGAAATCAAAGATTAAAGCAAACAACTTTAATTAAATCAAAGAAACAATACTGAATAACCACAAGGGGAGTCTTCAATGTATTTTCCTCTAAAATTATTCATAATACTCAAGAACAATGCAAGCTACGTAATTATATGATACTTTGCTGCGGTAGCTCATAAAATTTTGTAATGTATGATAATTGGTGATATTGTATGGTTGTGGGTGTGTTTACCAAGTTCTAATACTTATTTATACCCTTAAAACTCCTTAGAATATAATTAGAAACGTTAATTAACAATTCCAACCGAACTAGAATTTTAAACTTTCCATTTTTTATGTCTCGACGATGTCAATAAGTGACCCACGCCGTATGTGTAAAGCCACGGTGCCGCTACAGCTTATAACTTTTTTGGGTATTTCTCCATTCAGTAAGCTCAATGCCCTTGTGTATTGTCCCGGCGTTGTGTGTACAACCCCACTGCACACCGCTACTACATCAACCATCCTACACCTCTTTTTTGGTCTCTGCTCCTTTTCCACGCCTTACCCACTCTTTCCACGTTGTCAAGCCTCCAGGCTACGATGTCAAGTTTGTATTTGAGCTTTTTTTCCTCATTTCATCATGAAATCACTCCTTTGTCTCCTTTGTATCTTGTATACATGAAAATACATAAGTAAAATAATATAGAGCTGAATCTAAGATATTTCTACTAAATATACTAATACACTAACCTAAATATAAGTCAAATTAAACACTTATCAAATACCCCTAAACTTAAAATTTTACATGTCTCGAGTGAAAATATATTCTACAAAGTACTCATACTACTACTACCACTTGTAATACCTCATTCAATTTACATATTTCATGGAGTAACCTTTAATTGAAATAAGTTCAAGTTAATAATCCACTCAAGAGTTTTTCTATGCAAAAACTAATATTTTCAAAAACATGTAGCTTTGACAACACATATAATTTACTTTTGAAACTCAAAAGTAGTTCACAACTAAAACCATCGCTCCTAATAAGTTTATTTCACATAAACACTCAAGTAGCAAGTGTCAAATCTCATGATTTCTCATTAAGCTCAAGAATTCATCAATAAGCATAGATCATACTAGCTTTGTAGAGTTTAGTACTTCAAGAGTCCACCGGACTTAGCATAGTTGGAAAGAAAACTTATCTTAACTAAGTTACTTGTACTCTAATTATATCTTTTCATTTGAAGAGTTTTAGTATACTTCCACCTTTCTTTATATATATATATCTTTTCTTTTCTGATCATAATTCGTAGTTGTATGGTCCCTACTCATTTTCCTATGGATTTCATTTTTTCTCACTTTTTCCAATTATTAAGTTTAATGTTCCTTTTCATGTAGAACTTGTTGGACAATTTAATGTATTTAAAACTCATGTTAACAGTTCTCACTTTCATTTTATCAAAAAAGTATTAACTTCAACTTTTCATTTGACAGCATGCTTATCTTTTTTTTTTCACTAAGTCTTTATTTACTTTGTACTCAGTTATGATTCATACTTATTATAGATTCCTTAGAGATTTATCTTTATCCACAAGAAGTGTCCTACTATTCTTCTTGTTTTTGTTTCAAGTTTATGGTCTTCCCTAATTCTAGTTTCTAATAATAAAATTATATCGTTGTATGCTACATTTCTTATTTTCTTCAAAAATTTAGTAACACTATCTCGAGATTCATATCAACAAAATACTTATGTTCTTAATCATCCTCAATTAAAGGCATAAACATTGCAAATTAATTATTTATTCATTACATATTACTATATACAATCTAATTTATACTACCTATACACATTGAAATAATAAGTAAATGAAAAAAGATACACTACAGTTCTTTCCTTTTTTACTTCTTCAAAAATAAAATATTATGATCATAGCTACAATGTTTATCCCTATTTATTCATTTCTTACCACTTCCAACAGTGTTGATGCCTCCAAACTTAAATAGAACCTTGTCCTTAAGGTTTAAAATAAGCCTGAATCAGAAAAACAGTGAACACACAAACATAATATTAATAATAACAAAACATAAAAATGCATAAACATAAAAATTAAACAACTACTAAAGTGACAGAATATCCCAACTGGAAATATAATCAGTATAAATGTATATCACATTTCCCCAAGGTCTGGAGAAATCTTAAGACTCATACACTAGGACTATGCGTCATCATCAGCATCATCATCAACATTAGCTTCAATATACAATGGTGTCAAAGGACGCTCCACCTTTCTACTCTACACCATCTCAAGATCAAACGTGTAGTTCGGTGCTTCTTGAAAGCTAATAGACCTAATAGTGGGTCTCAACCCTATACTCCTCTCATATCTGGTTATGTCCCTCTGATGATCCGCAAATAACATGTAGCTTCGATATACATTCAGTAGGACTTGAATCCCTCTCTACTTGTCTTGATCATATCACAACAAGGCTTCCTGATACTGAGTTTTATCCTCTTTATACCATCTTTTCATCTCAACTATCCACAACCTCTTCTATCGTGGAGTCAAGTCCTCGAGTTGTGGTATAGGTGGTTATGGTACTGGAAAACATTTAGGACCATCCAAGTCTTGATCTCCTATTAGTGGGTCGACAAACTTACAACCATTAGCAACTCCCTGCTGGTAATCCTTATCCTCTACTTATCTTTCATTCTGCAGCTTTTGGGCCAACTCCGCTCCTGCTGCTACTATTACTTAATCCTCTTGTTCCTTAGCTAACAATTTGGCATCAAGTATGTCACTCTCCGTTCTCTCTCTCTCTCATCCTCGAAGTCTAGGTATCTAGTCAGTGATTTTAAAGTGTGCATAAACTCCTCGTCTATTGTTGGTTGAGCTTCTATATCAAATTCCTCATCTCGAGTCAATCGCATTTCAGCCTTCAAGCACATTTGGGTTATTAAAATTGGAAACAATAGCTTCTTGTCTTTCTCAGTCATGATTGACTCCCTTAATCCCTTTTAAATGATCTCCTCAATATTGATCCTTCCATTCTTTATAATCTCATATAAACTAGCCACCTTGGGCTTGTCGATCTCGCCCTATTGATTTGTCGGGTATAACCAAGCAACTACAAAGTGTTGCCACATTCGGTAAACTCTCTCCGCACTCCTCTTCTTAATGTGTTTCGATACATTCTAAGCTCCCATTACCAATCCTTGTTGTCCTTGGACAGCTAAAGCTCTTTCCAAAGCTCTAAAAATATATAGGATAGAAGGTCCCTCATACGAATCATCCAGGAAGGTCTGTGGTTCTCCCTTTCTACTCAAATATTCTAACCTGTAAATGTCGTTTATCGAAAGCTCATTAAAGGGGACCATTACCCCTCTCACCTTAACTAGGTCACCTTTCTTATTGAATTTGGCATTGGCATAGAACTCGTAGACAATTTCACGCACTCCATAAACCTTGTTCTCCCTATAATCTTGTATAAATGTTCCCAACCCCATTAGATGATGAAGTTATCAACTTTCTTATCATACTTAGCCGACAGGTCTATTCCTCTTTTGCAAATGAATTCCTTATTCTCAATGGCTTTATACCTCACCTTGGCCTCTCTACTAATGTAGAACTTAGACATAAAAGGACTAAAGGACTATATGATGCACATGTTTCCACACCTCATTGAGTCTGGCATTAATCCTAACCTAAATCATAATTTTAAGGATGAAACTTGCATTAGTTAGTAAGATTTGTCACGGCAAAAAATTCTAATCTTGTTTACTATCTATAATTAGGAGTACTGGCCCGTGATTTAGGATTCAAAATGTAATACGTGCACTGACGGAGGTGAAATGGCTAAGGTATATGTTAGATTTGTTATGGTGTATGCCTAGTGTATTATATATGTGTAGACACTAAGTCACTCCTACTTGTGTATAAGTGTTGAGACATGAATGAGGATACACCTCGAGATGTGTGCTATGTGACCTAGGTAGAGAGTGATGTGGTAAGTTTGTTTAAGCTTAGTGTAGCTTAAATAGTAGAATTAATGTGGCTATAGTTGATTTTATATTAAATGTAACCTAAGTTGCCAAGATAAAACAATAGCCATTTGATGATTCTTGAGATAAATGTTGGCACATCAAGAGACCAATTGAGTTAGATATTGGTGTTAGTTGAAAGAAGTTAATGGAAAATGCGTCAAAGTTAAAGCGGTTAGATTTTTTTGGGATACGTGTGTACATAAAGATCAATGACTATCAATCAATCTTATCTAAATATATAAGATAGGATTGATCAACACATGCAAACCAAACCATTTCGTTTTCAAACATTATAAGCTAAGAAAACTTGCTGGAGAAGTGGATCATCAACAAGAATTGTGAGGAAGATTTAGTGATTTGGATGTGTTGATCAAGCTAGGTGTGGTGCATCAATTGGGTAATTTACATACATTAACAACTTAAATTAATTTGATAAATTTATGATAAAATTGATGTATGGCTGTTGTGAATGGTTTTGGTAGTTGTTTTGGAACTTTGGTAAGTGTAATAAGGATCCTAAGGTGTTGAGTTTGATCTATGTGAAGAGAGAACTCATAGTCCTAAGTGCGAAATTCTGAGTCTTCCTATACATAGCGCACTAGATGTGCTTGCAAGCGCGCTAACTTTGTGTAGTGCACTGGTAAGAATAGGTAGTGCCCTAATCAAGTCACCCAACACTTTAGGTACTAAGACAGGCTAAAAATCTAAACTTTCTAACTTAATCTCAAACACTATAAACAAGAACAATATCCTAACTAAAGGTCTAAACATAATAGAAAATATATTAAATGATATCTAGAACCTAGGGAAGAGTCTCGATGGTTTGGTCATGAGATTTGGAGTGTCGAGAGGCCGGTAAATCTAAGGCTTTACATTACTTGATATGAGTATACCTGTTGATTATTTATTTGCATTTCATATCCACTTTATGCTTGTTTTTTGTAGTCTATATTGACTATGTCTAGTATTATAATATCATATCATGAACTTATTTTTTACTCCTCATTTGTTGTACTTGATTTTTATGATATTATTATGAATTGAATTATTTTAAATCCATATAAGTGCTTTACGTCATTTATTTTTGTTTCAAAGTGAATATTGTGTAAATAACATGCTATTAGGAAATGTTAGTTTATGAATGACTTTATGGACTAGTACTTTTATGAATTGTGCTTTCTAGCATAGCCTAGTCTTGGAATCCTTAACGAGTCAATTTCTTGGAATTATAAAATAGTTATAAAATCTAGAGTACATTGCAGTACGTTTGAGTCGATCTGGACACGAGGTTAATGTCCTTGGAGATGTTGGCACTCGCCACTATGATGCGACCAACAGGATTAGAGTCCCTACGGTTGTCGATTCACTAAGGTTAGAGTCCCTGGTGACAATGTGTTTAAAGTCCCTATTGATATTCCACGTCCATTATTGACCTTGAAGGACTCAATGATGCATGTCACGGCCGACCAAGTTTAGATCATAACTATATAGCCTTGTGTCGATTTTACTTACTTAACTATAATATTTTTTAGCATATTTCTTGTAGTAGTCTTTGTTTATTTAACTTGTGCTTTTATATACCACTTAATTTTTTTGAAATGTGAATGAATATGTGAACGAGAATTACTGTTACTTTTTGTACACATCGTCTTTTTATGACAATGGGTGCAGAGTCATTGACAAGCAGGCTCGACAAGGAGAAGATTGATGACTATCTCTGAGCCAGCAGCATGCTTCTACATCGACATTTTATAGGTTTTCATATTTTATGTGTTATACAGTTATGTCTCTAATACATTTTAGGGTTATATATTTGGTCAAGCGTTTAGTTCCCCGACTTATGATGACCATCATACTGTTTATATTCGCCACTTTATTATATATATGCATGTGATAGTTGTTTCCTAGTCTCCATACTAAAGATTTAATATATTGCTTTCGCATAATCTTTTAAGACTTCCCCTAAAAGTATTTAATTACTTTTAAATCTAATAATAAGTAGACATATGTATTACTTATTTGCATCTTATGATTAATCATAAAGAATAATTAGATTATCATGATAGGGATAAAATAGTCCTTTCAATAAATATAGTGATGAGTAAAAAGTAGTTAGCGTAAGGGACAAAATAGTCATTTAAGTAAAAGGTTAAAAATAAAAAAATACCAGGGGTAACAAGGAAATTATTATAAAGTAAATAAACTATTAAATTAAAATTGTGAAAGATAAGTCGGTCTTGTCATCAAGTAAAGAGTAAGAAGCTTCTATAAATTCTATTTTTACATAATGATTGACAATGGCATTTAACATCTTTAGCAAAAAATTAAAATTTTTCTTTATCTTTATCTCCACATTATGATTGACAATGACATTTCAACTTAATCTTTAATCAATTAATAAGAAGTTTTGTTTATCTTTATCTTAAACATTATGATCGACAACGACTTTGTCTTAATCAAGGCATTATGTTTTGTGATCATGACTTATCATTATGAATTTTACTTTATTAAGCTTCCCCCCTTTATAAATAGAAATGAGAATGCAATTCATTCTCACATTTTGTTTTAGTTTCTATCTATCTTCATTTATGCGTTCTCTTAGACAAACTTTAAGAAAATTGTGGTCACCCTAATAGTAATGGTGATTCTTGTTGAGGTAATCCTTTTTGTTATGCATTATTAATTTGATGCATGTGCTTTTGCAACTTTGCATCTTTATTACTATTATTAATGCTAATTACTTTAATATGTTTATCCTCTTATGTGATTCTAGTCGACAGACATTTTGAAGTTCACCTTTATAGCATTATTGGTCTACCAAATTTCGTCATGTTCGGACGAGCACCATTGATATTGCTATTTTACCTTGGTGTGGTTTGAGTCGACGCACAAGACTCCTTGAGTCCACCAGTGTAGTTTATGCTTTGGGCATATTGAGGTCCGCCCTCAGGCGTGGTTTAATTTGATGCTTTTGTGATGTTTTATTATATGTGTTGTATTAATAGTGTGTAATTTGAGTTTTACTGGATGACTAGATCATTAAATTAACAATTTCAGGTATTAAGCTAAAGAAGTTCAATCATGGGACGTGATATTTGAAAAAGAAATTTTTACATAGTAAAAATGTATTATTTTAATCATATATCTAATAAAATAGGTATTTCGTTGTCAAACAACTAATAGTTTTCTTTCTATGAGTTATACTCGATTTCGTGGCGCTTGTAGGCCGTCTATCTCAAAATCAGGTGTGCGTAACGGTATCAGAGGCAAGTATAACTTTAGGAAATCATCATTTGTTTGGTAACAAAATTAAGGAAAATAATTGTGGGATTCAAGTAGAATTAAGAAATTAATATAGTCATACTAATAATAAGAGAATTTGAAGAAAACAATAGTGCACTAAAAAATAGCCTATAACGGTTTAGAAACTTTGTTAGATGGTATAAATTGTAAAACAAAAGAATAAGATTGGTTTCAATACACAAAAATAAATTAGTAAATTAGATATGCAAAGACAAGTTGGTCTTGTCATCGAGCAAAAATTAAGAAGCTTCTATAAATTTTATCTTTACATTATGATTGACAATGACACTTCAAATTAATCTTTAAGTGAGAATAAAGGTTTCAAAGAAGTTTCATTCATTTTTAGGTTAAATATTATGATAAACAACAAACTTGTCTTTATCAAGTCATTATGACTTGTCATTATAACGTTTTTTTCATTAAGTGGCTCTTCCTCTATATAAAGAAATGAGAATGTGATTCATTCTCATATTTGTTTTGAGTTTCTATTTTCTCCATTTATGAGTTCTCATGGAGAAACTTTAAGAAAAATGTCATATCGTAGAGATAGTGATTCTCATTTAGGTAATCCTCTTTATTATGCATTATTAATTTAATGCATGTGCCTTTGCGTCTTCACATCTTTATTACTATTATTATACTAATTACTTGGACATATGTTTATCCACATGCATGGTTCTTGTAGAAAAACATTTTGAAGTCCACTAGTGTAGTATTATTGGTCTACCAATATGGTCAAGTGTTGACTAGCACCATTGATATTGCTATTTGACCATGGTATGGTTTGAGTCGACGTTCACGGCTTCCTGAGTCCACCGATATGGTTTATGCTTAGGGCATATCGAAGTCCTCTTTCGGGTGTGGTTTACTTTGATACTTTTGTGATTTTTTGTTATATGTGCTACTTTAATAGTGTGAATTTAAGTGTTACTAGTCGGTTGGCTCATTAAATTAACAATTTCACATATTTAGCTAAATAGGTTTAATCATGGGCACGAGAGAGTCGAAAAGAGAAGTTTATACGCAGTAAAAATGTATTATTTTTATCGTGTATCAAATAAAATAGATATTTTTTTGTCAAACAACTAATGTTTTTCCTATCTATGAGTTATATTCGATTCTATAGTGCTTGTGGGCTGTCCATTTCAAAATTGTGTATGTCTATCTCGAAATTGGGTGTGACTGAATGCGTCAATGTATGTTCGATGGGAAAGTATGACCACAACCCGACTCTATGTTGATCACTATCCGGGAGTTTTTATGCGGTACGCCATATTATAGACTACACGTAAGCCTTGTCTCCACGAGTCCATGATTCCAATAGTGGGTTAACGTGATGCTCACCTCCATCACAGAGTTCCTTTCATACAAGGCAATTCATCAAGATTATAACTCCCAACTAACAGAATTCCTCATTGACCTTGAAATGGGGGCGAGGAGTACATCGCCACCGCAGTCTTCTTGGTCCTATATCCTCGTGCCAGAGTTTGGCACACGTATGCCACACTCACGTCCAACATTTATTCATTATCTCCCGCGACTTATTTTTATTTGAATTCTTGTTGAATACTAGCTGAACTTTTTTAGGATTTACTTAATGAAACTTATCTCTTTTGTGGCAAAATTTAGATCCTTTGACGAGCAGGGGAAGGCTGTGCTTGGAGGGTTTATCAGATTTTGGAAAGCCCATCCAGGCACCTATTATAGGTGTTTATATTAATTCACTACTTTCTTTTTTGGTTTTATTAGGAGACTGTTGTGCTAGATACATGTACTTTTTCTTGTCATTGATATACATGGTATCCTTTTGCTGGGTTTTCTACTACTTAGGGTTTTATATCTATTCAAAATACTCAAATATAATTTATTGCCTATTTTGTAAGACTTTAGGACTTATTCTATAATCATCAAAAAACACCATTATGACTTGATAAAGGACTAAGTCAGCTAAAAACTGCCTAATCGGTCTAACTAGGCATAACTTTACATAAATGCAAGAATAATTTGGTAAGTGAGGGAAATTTGAAAAGGTTAAGGATATGTTGTATTTCGTCATAAACATGCATGCAGGTGCGTTGCATGACCTGGTCAAACGATGTGGTGGTGCTTAATTTTTCTTGGATTTTAGGGCTCTCATATACCTCCAAACTCAAGAATTTGCACGTCTCAAGCAAAGAAATATAAGACACGCATACTAATGCAATCTATACTGCTAATAAAGCAACGCTAAGAACTCACACTACATACAAAAATAAAATATCAAATATGCTATCTTTAATTCAAGTTAATTGATTCTAAACCCGATCAAGACAAGTAAGTGGCTTCATTCAATATTTTTGTTAGACTATAGTTTATTGTGTTTGGGTTGATCTATCCTTGTTGGCATTATATTGTCAAAATAGAAGTTAAGTTAGTAATGTAAATACTGCAACAAAGATGAAACCCGGACTCAGCAAGATGTCTAAGTGTAGATACAACTCAAAGAGAGATTACAATGTAAATTCCAGTGAAGATTGCGGTATCAAAGTCAAAATAAAAAATGAAGACATAACTAAAGTCAAAGTAGGAATTGAATATGAGTTTGATAATGCAACAAAGCAACAGTAAATATTAGTCACAACAGTAAAGAAAATCGATACTGCAAGGAGAGAACTTTGAGATGTATTACTGCTACAAATCTGAAAGAAATAAGCATAAAAGACTGAACAACTTTATGGAAACAACGAGTCAAGATTCTCGAAGGAATTGAAGACTTAGTTGTTGAACGTTGGATGTTTCCAACATTAGTTGCAACTAGAGACCTAGGTGGTTTTCCAAGTTGTATTTTATATATGACTGAATTCCTAGATAGAGTAGATAAACTAAGTGAATAAATACTAAAGGTCACCATTGTTTTGATAATCATTGATTACTTGAGTTTTGTGATTGAGTGATCATTAAAGTGGCTCAATTTATTTAATTAATTAGGCTAAACCTACTAAAAGGAAAACAGTCAAGTCATAATGCAATATCAATTCTTTTTAATATTGATAAGTGCTTATTAGCTCATCACTAATTCGTTAATCTCCTTTGTTCCTATGGTTTCCAAAACTTTAACAGCGGTATGCGAGCTTCATCGATTCATTGTTTTTACAAACATAGAAGATTGAGATTCTAAAGAGCTTTATTGCCATGGGATCGATTGATGAATTGTTACAACAATGAACTAGTGAAGGAAGTAATGGTAGATCAATAACTCGACCACCATTGCTGGAAGGAACTAACTATGACTATTGGAAGGTTCATATGGTTCATTTTGTCTATGCCATCGAAGAAATTGTAGGATAGTTGATAGAGAGAGATCACACTACTCTAACTCAACCAAATACGGATGGTAAAGTTGTTCCAAAACCTGCATATCTTTAGATAGAAACTAGGAATAAAAATAGTAGGTTGCCAATTACAAGGAAAATCAATTATATTTTTAGTCTGTTCATGCTTTGCGCTTTACACTAATTACTAATTGCACTACTGCTAAGCAAGCATGAGATGTTCTTATGATAATTTTTGATGGTACAAATTCTATCAAAATTCCCAAGTTATAACAATTACGTTCTATGCTCGATCATCTTTAGATGAAAGAGGATGAAGATATTGCCTCTTTTAAGGGTCGTTTACGTAACATTGCTAATCAAACTCTTCAACTTCGAGAAACGTTTACTAATAAGTAGTTAGTACGACCCGCTTTTCATGCTTTTCCTTCATAATTTGATTGAAAGATTACCGTATTCGAATACTATCGTGATATTACTAAGATGTCTCTTGATGAATTAATGGGTTCACTACAAACATATGAGATTAATATGTTTAAAAAGCCTAGTTCTACTAAGAATGCTTATAGTGTTTAGACTATTGTTTCTAATGATTATATGGGCGATGATTTCGCTATAATGGAAAAAAAGTTCTTAAAATTTCTTAAAAACTATTAGAGAAATTTTATTGGAACTAATTATAAGAAGGGTAGTGATATCAATTGGACTTCTACTGATGATAAGAAGATAGATGCTAAGAATAAACTCAAGAGTATAGAGTGTCAAGAATGTGGAGGAGTTGGACATATTTAGATTGAATGTCTTACATATAAAAACAAGAAATCCTTGAATGCTTCTTGGAGTTATGATGATTCAGTGGACAATGGTGAAAAGTCTAATGATTCTACTACAACACTCACTGCTAAATTGATAAAGTCTAATATCATTGATACTTCTTCATATGCTATTAGTGTTTCTGAACTTAATTTCATAGTATCTGACCTTGAAAAGAGTAAGGAGAAGTTCAAGGATGTTTATGCTGCTATTAATGTTGAGGATTCTGCAAAGGATGTTCAGGCTTCTTATGATCTATTTTTCTTTGAATAGACATCACTTTATAATCAGATTTTTAACTTGGAGATGAGATTATTCTCTGTTAAACTGAATTATAAGACTTTTGACAGAGAACGCATAACTTGTAGTGCATTATTTAAAGAGCGTGAGACAAAAATTTATAGATTGAAGAAGGCTCTTTCTGATTCAAAGGTTGTTACTGCAAAGTTACATTCTAGTTCTTATAAATTAAATAAAATGACGTAAATTGGATAACCATTGCAAGTCAAGCATAGTCTTGGTTATAATGAAGGATCTATCAATGATTATACCATTCTTGAAGGTACTTTGATCAATAAGTGCCAATCAAATAAGACTCAAGTTAATACAACAAAGGCAAAGAAAATTATGCCACTAAAGGTTGTTGCAAGCACAAAGAAAAGGGTGATTGCTATTGCTGACAACACACCTCTTCCTACATGTCATTATTATGGGATTATTGGTCGTATTCGACCAGGATGCTATTGGATGTTTAAAGATCTTTGTAGAATTGAGAAGAAGAAAACATTTGAGAAGGTTCGAACAGTTAAATCTCATAAGGCCATGATAGCACATTAGCAACTCTCAAATACTACATTTGAGTTGTGTTATTAAAATAACACTTGTGCCATACATATGTGTAGTAATGAAAGCTTTCTTAAAAATTATGAGTCTTTAAAGGAAAGTTTTATTATATTTAGTGACGAAAAAAAGGCAAAGTCATTTGTAAAGGAACTCTTAATGTTGTGGGACTACTGAATCTCAAAGTAGTTCTACGTGTTGATGAGTTGAAATCTAACTTGATTAGTATAAGTCATCTATGAGACCAACAAATGTTTATTAACTTCACTAAAATCATTGTCAGATAATCCATGAAGAAATACAATGTATCATGTATTGGATTCGGACATCAGAAAACTGCTATATACTGCTTCAATATTATATATCTCCTTATAAGCCGCAAGTTATGTGCAATTATGTTTCTCTAACTAATACAGAACTTTGGCACAAAAAGTTTGGTCATCTAAATTTCAAGTAGCTTCAGAAATTGCTCTATCATGATGTTGTTAGAGGTATTCCTAAACTATCTTGATTTTATTTATGAGCCTTGTCAAATAAGTAAACATTGTTCAATTTCATATGCCGCCATCAATGACACGATATGCCGCCATCAATGACACTTTAGGACAAAATGTGCATTAGAATAATTGCATATGGATTTATTTGCTCCAATGCAAGTTGAAAGTGTTAGGAGAAATAAGTATGTTTTTATCATTGCTGATGACTACTCCATATTTGCTTGGGTTTGTTTACATCATATTAAAATAGAAACATTTGATGAGTTTAAGAAGTTAACTATTCAACTTCTAAATGAGAAAAGTGACTAGGATGTATCCATTGATCGAGTTCATAGTGATCATGGAAGAAAGTTTAAAAATTGGTAATTTGCTGAATTTTATGCTAAATTTTAGATTACGCATGAATCTGCTGCTTTTAATACACCACAACAGAATGGTTTTGTTGAAAGGAAAAATTGTACAATTCTAGAGATGACAAGGGTCATGCTAAATGAGAAATATCTGCTTATGAATCCTTAGGGGGAAGTAGTAAATATTGTTACCTATATTATCAAAAGAATTTATTTTAGGTTATTGACTACAAAAATCTCGTATGAGATTTGGAAATGCAAAAAATCATATATTAAACATCTTCATGTTTTTGACAATACCTGCTTCGTAATGAATAATAGAGATCACTTGGAAAATCTTGATTCCAAAAGTGATGTTGAATATTCTCAAATTAGTAAAACTTGTAGAGTCTACAAAAAGAGAACTATAGTAGTGATGGAACCTATTAAGTTTATGGTTGTTGATTATGAAAGAACATAGCAATTGTCATTTCAAAAGGATGATGATGACGAACTACCAACACTAATTAGCTTGGCACCTATTACTCAGCCTACTGGTAAACCATCTGATTTAGATATCACTACTCTATTGATGATGTAGATGATAATGATGATGATCCAAAATCACTTACTATTATAGAACTTGGTTCCACATCTGCTGCTCTACAATCAAGGATGCTGAACCATCATCCAACTAAGCAAATTATCGGCTCAGTAATGATCCAATGCAAACTAGATATATTCCTCCAATTGATTACATGAATATGGTTTGTTTTGCATGTTTTCCATCTCAGATTAAGCCTAAAAATTTCAAGAAGGCTTCAACGGTTGAATATTGGGTGAATGCTATGCAAAAGGAACTCAATGAGTTTGTTAGACATGATGAATATGATCTTGTTCCACGACCTACTAATATTAATGTCATTGGTACTAAGTGAATATTCCGAAACACAATGAATGAGAATGGTGCTATTGTTCATGACGAAGCCACATTAGTTGTGTAAGGATATACACATGTTGAAGTTATTGATTTTGATGAGACATTGCTCTAGTTGCAATATTGGAATCTATTCATCTATTGCTAGCCATTGCTTATAACAAAGGTTTCAAGTTACAACAAATGGATGTTAAAAGTGCTATCTTAAATGGGTATTTGCAAGAAGTTTGTATTGCACAACCTAAAGGATTTGAGGTACATGATAAACCTAAGGATGTTTATCATCTAAAAAAAGCACTTTATGGACTGAAGCAAACACCAAAGGCTTGGTATGAATGATTTACTACCTATTTGCTACAGATTGGCTACGATAGAGGGTCTAGTAATAAGACTTTATTTCTTAAAAAATAGATTAAATAGTTTGTGGTTGTGCAAATCTATGTCTATGATATTGTATTCGGGGCTACTTCTGCGAAGCTAGCTTTAGAGTTTGTTGACATAATGAAGAAAGAATTTGAGATATGCTTGGTTGGAGATCTTACATATTTTTTAGTTCTACAGATTATACAGTCTTAACATTATATACTCATATCTCAAAATATATATTCTAAATCTTTTGTTAAGCATTTCAAATTGGACACTACAAAGTCTACTTGAACACCGATGAGCTTCAGTGAGAAGATTCATAAGGATGACAAAGGTGTTGACGTCAATCCTACATTATATAGAGGCATGATTGTTAGTTTATTGTATCTTACTCCACGAAGACCAAATATTGCTTTAAGTGTGGGAGTTTGTGCTCGCTATCAGGCATTTCCAATAGAGTCTTATCTGGTTGCTTTAACTAGGTTTCTACGCTATATGCATGAAATAACTAACATTGTTATGTTATTTAGTGGAGGACCCAGTGTCATAATTGAGTATAGTGATATTGATTGGGCTGGAAATATAGATGATAAAAAGTACTATAAGTGGATGTTATTACACGTGTTCTAATCTTATTTCTAGGAATAGCAAGAATAAGAAATGCATTTCTCTATCTACTATTGAACTTGAATATATTGATGGTGGTAGTTGTTGCACACAGCTAATACGGATGCAACAAATGCTAAACAACTATAATATTATTTTATCTCAGTTAACAATTTATTGTGATAATAAAAATGCCATTGATATTTTGAAAAATCCAGTTCAACACTCTAAGAAAAAAGCATATTGATATTTGTCATCATTACATCTTAGATCTAGTGAAAAAAAGATTAATTCGTATTCAGCATGTTCATACTAAAAGGTAGCTAGCTAATATTTTTACAAAGGCTCTTTACTTACAGACGTTTGAGATTTCGCTCCATGAGATTGGCATGTGCTCTCACTAGCAAGGGTTCTTATTGCAAGCTGACAATTATCTACTTTCACGAATATATCATTTTGAATTGACATTACGTTGTGAGCTACGTTCATGTTTGGCCATGAAACTGTTACTTGGAATTACCTGCAACACGTGTCGCTTTTATTAAGTCGAGTTTAAAAAACTAGCTATTATCAAATGGTCGAGGGGGAGTAAATTTTGTGCCATTAGACATAAAGAATTAATTTTTGGGGATTTAAGGGGAATTTCTATAATGAATTAGGTTAATCTTTGTTGATTTTCAGATAATAACTTATTTTCACAAATTTTTCTTCCCGATTCAAGGTCCTCTCTCTCACTGTGACCTTCTTTCATTCTCTTCCATTTTCTCATCTCTCTTACTTCAAGTTATTGCGAGAATGGTTCAACATTCTTCTTCAACTTCGCTTGGAGACTTTTCTACAACTGTTGATCTTTCAAAAATCGAGATAAAAGGGCGTTTACTATCATGCTCTTACAATTAAAGCCTATATCAATATGGCAATTAATCTTATAATTGTTGGAGAGAGTATACGGATGAAATAAGGAGCTATCCAACAACGACAATCAATTGAGTATATTGGTTCTTCCAAGAGAGTTAGAACCACCAGGGGCAAAAAAAAGGTTGGTGAAGATGAAAGGGTTTCCTCTAACTCCTTAGAGAGTATTCTCGATGAAACTGAGGCCATCATCAAGGCCTCTAACAGAACAAAGATCATCTTAAACTCTCAGTACTTTGCTATGCCAGTTCCCTTTGCTTTTGGTCACTTAAGATAATTGGAGCGTGTTGAGAAATTTAAAGAAACTATTAAAAGGAAGTATTAGTTTGATCACTCGGTCAATGTGTCGCATTTTCATGAAACTAGACTTGAGAGATTTCTGGTTCAGAATTGCATCTATAGGTTGGTGATTCATGAAGGCTTCTTCTATGACTCCATTGATAAGTAATTCTACATAAATCTTCCTAAAAATTTGGAGATGCTTCTGTGGATAAGTCATTTTTTCGTGGTTTCTATATTCCATTCAGTCCTATTTCCATAAATTGTATGTTGGGACTTTCTAGATTGGAGACAACTATTGAAAAGTTACGTTTGACGCTCAATCTTGACGATGCTACCTCTTTGTTGACTGAAGGGGTTCTTACTAAGTGGCTCTCTTACAATGCTTTTGGGCTTCTTGTAATTAGAATAGCATGCTAGGCCTACATGCTATGGAAGGTTTTGACTACTAATGTGATGGCTACTTCTATTAAACACATGTGTTGTAGGAGTTACTGCTATATGCTTTTACTTTAAGGAAGAAGTTCAACATTGGGAAGGAGATCTATGACTTCCTTGTACCTTTGCGGAAGAAATATAATAGGCTCAATCTATCGTGATTCTTAACTTCTCTATTTAGAAGATACTCAGTCATTGTGCAGATTAATGACAAGCTAGAAAAGGTGGTGAAGCAAGTTAGAATGAATCACCAAATAAATTCTAACAACGTGATTGTTGATCTTGATGCCTCGTGCCTACAGAAAAGTTGTTAATTATATTTGTTTCAAGATCTCAATTTGCTGTTATTACAGTTGCCTCAACTTTTTCTCTTGTCGTTGCTACTATTGATGTTCAGCTCATGTTCCTACCCCTGCTATAAAGTCACTATGAAAGTCTAGATGGATTATGAAATAAAAGATTGCTTAGGGTCTCAATCTAAGAAATACACTGATCCTGAGGAAACCAGTTCTATTCACATGCAATTTTCAGATGAGGAAATTGTAAAAGGGGAAGTTTTTCTCCTTACTACGCAAGATAGACTGGACTGCCATTTGCTTCAACATAAGGTGCGAGTTAATCTGCTCTATTTCCTGATTACAAAGAGGAAGTTAACTCCATTGTTGAGTTTCCACCTTTCTTTATTTTTATATATCTATTTTATTTTCTCTTTATATATATTTTTTAGGTCGTACGATCCCTACTCCTTTCCTTTGGATTCTCTTTTTCTTACTTTTGCCACCATCAAATTATATGCTCCTTTTCCTATAGAACTTATTAGACGTTCTATTTTTTATTTAAAATTATTTTTAGCACTTCTCACTTTCACTTTTATTAAGCAAGCTTTAATTCAAACTTTCCATTTAACACCATGCCTTTCTCCTCCCCCTTTAGTACTAAGTCTTTATTTATGTTATACTTATGTAAGATTCACACTTATTATAGAATTCCTTACAGATCAAACTTTTTCCATAAAAGTGTTTTGGTATTCTTCCTGCTTTGGTTTCAATCATGGTTTTCCCCAACTCCATGTTTCTAATCATGAAATTATACAGTTGTTTGCTACAACTCTTTTTTTCTACAAAACATATAACATTCTCTTGAGTTTAATATCAACTAGATACTTTTATTCTTACTCATCCTCAATTAGAGGCATGAACTTTGCAAATGAATTACTTTATTCATTACTATAATACTATATATAACCTAATCTATACTACTTATACATATTTAAATAATAAGTAAATGAAATAAAATTAAAAAAATTACACTACCATTCTTTCCCCATTAACTGCTTCAAAAATAAAATTTGTACAATCACACCTACAGTGTTTATCCTTAATTCATCATTTATTACCATTTTCCATAGTGTTAATGCCCCTAAACTTAAATAAGACTTTTTCCTCAAGGTTTAAAAATAAGCTTGAAACATAAAAATGCTAAACACACAAATATATGTATTATAACTTGATAATTGCATAAATATAAACATAATAGTGCATAAAATGAAAGTTTTAAAAATTACTAAAATGTCAAAATATTCCAGATTAAAAAGAATCATTACTTAATGTATCACTCATCGCCACTAGATTTAGAGAAATCCTAAGACTTAAAATCTAGGACTGGCCATCATCATCAACATCATCGTCATTAGCTCTAATACAAGATGTTTTCAAAGGACGTTCTACCCTTTTGTTTTGTACCATTTCATGATCAAACATGCAGCTTGGTAGTACTGGAAATCTGAAAGACCCATCAGTAGGTCTTAACCTTTTGCTTCTCTTATATCTAGCTATGTCTCTATGATGATTTGCAAATATCATGAAATTACTTGTCAAACAAGTTTGTCCTGAGTCATTCTCTTCGATTCTTGCTTACATCTCAACAAGCTTTCATGATATTGAGCCTTATCCTCTTTATAATGTCTCCCCATCTTATCAATCCATAGTCTTTGTTGTTGTAAGGTTAAATCCTTATGCGGTGGTACTGGTGATAGTGGCAAAAAATGTTTAGGACCATTCAAATCTTGCTCTCCTATCAAATGGTCTACAAACTCATAGCCCTCATCAAAACCTTTCTAGTTATCTTCCTCTTCTCCATATCCTTCATTCCTCATATGTTAGGCAAACTCCCCTCTTGCTACTTTTGTTGCTACTTGATCTTCAACTTCCTTGGCTAACACCTCGGCATTAAGTGTGTCCCTCTTGGCTATCTCTCTAATCCTCGGAGTCCTTGCATCTAGTGGGTGATTTCAAAGTCAACACAAACTCCTCATCAATTATTGCTTAGGCTTTTATATCAAATTTCTCTTATTGTATTAGTCTCACTCCAGCCTTCAAGACATATGGGTTATGAGGATTGGAAATAACAACCTATCTCTTTTAGTCATGATTGACTCCTTCATATTCTTGTAAATAATTTTTCCAACATCGATCCTCCCATTCTTTGTAATATCATATAAACAAGCCGCCTTAGGTTTATTTATCTCACCCTGCTAAGTCGTAAGGTATAATGAGGCAATCATAAAATGTTGCCATATTCTATATATTTTCCTTACACTCCCCTTCTTCATGTGTTTTGGAACATTTTAAGTTCCCATTATCCATCCCTGTTGTCTTAGAACAACTAATGCTCTCTCTATGGTTCTAAAAGGAAATAGGCTATATAGTCTATCATATAAGTCAACTGGTAAGGTCCATGGGTCTCCATTCTTTCTCAAGTACTCTAACCCATACATTGTTTAAGTAATGCCAATTGAATGGGACCATTAATCCTCTCAACTTTATTTGATCTCCTATCTTTGTGAACTTAGCATTGGCATAGAATTTGCAAACAATCTCAAGCACTCCATAAACCTTATTCTTCCTATAGTCTTGCGTGAATTGCTCCTAACCCCATTGTCTAATGAAGTTATTGACTCTCTTATCATAATTGGCTTGGAGGTTGATGATAAGTCAGTAATTAAACATGTTTTATAGTCTAATTTGGGTTGATTTTAGATATAAATGATGATATTACACTAGGTATTCTTTTATTTTTGTAATTTCAGGATTTAATTAAGAAAAAAGATGAAATAGAAGAAAAAGAGGAAGAAAAGCAAAATAATCAAATGGAGAAAAGGTCCAACAATTTCTTAGTGATATGAGAATACACAAGAATCACTAGCAAAATAAGCAACAGAGAAAAACCAGCGATTTCCCAGTGAATTGGGATTTACAAAGGAATCGGTGGAGCGCAAAGAGATATTTTCAATGATTAACTCAATGATTTGTGAATAAAATATGATTCCCTGAAAATTCGTTGAGGTTGGTGACAAATTTGTTTGGGTAAGAAAGGGAAATTTATTTTATTTATAATTTGTAAACTTAAGAATACTATATGATGATTTGATTATGACTATGCTTTAATGAAAATGTCTAGATATGACAATTTACATATCATTGTCGAAGATGTATTGTTTAGATATTTAATTCATATTGATTTATTGATTGTTTGTTTAAAATCCATTAGATTTGTTTCTTGAATTTAAATTGCTTATATTTTAATTATTTTAATTAGTTAATTTTTTTATTTTTAGATTAATAGTGTTTAAATCCCATTTTAATTAGAATAATTAAATTAAAGTAAATTGAATACAATAAAATTGTAGGGTAGCCTTAGTTCGGAAGTGATTTGCAAAATCTCTGTGAAGATGATATCTCATTTACCACTACTACAAATAATAAAAAAATACAAAAAATTATTGTGCTTGCTCGACACATGTCAGTTGATTCCTTTTTCACAAATAAGCTCCTTATCTTTTATGGCCTCACACCTCTCCTCGGCCTCCTTACTAACATAGAACTTTGACTTGAAAGGCCTTGGGGCATCCTCATTTTGAGCTCCTGAGGTAGATGTCTCATTATCATTAGCCCTAATTTTAATAACTTGAGTTTTTTTGCCTCCTTGTTATTGCCATTATCTAAGAAGCTCACAAGAACTACCACAAAATCAATAATATGCCTTCAAATCACCTATAATAAACATTTTCATTCACAAGGGTCATTCATATGCTAAATAAGTCAAAAGGACATATACTAATCTATAGTAAGCCGCTTGAAGCTCTAAATCAACACAACTTCAAATTCCTATCAAACAACCTAATTTCCACAAGTCATTCAATTTCATCTATAAATCTAACTTTTCGTAGTATAACCAAAGAAATTGAAAATTTATCTCAATGCCAAACTACTTTTCGGTGTCTCCAGGCCTTTGTCAATCAAAGCCCTCTCACTATGCTCACTAATTCATACCATTTTGCTCCTTGACTCACTTCTGAAAATTGATGCCCTAACTTTCCTCTTTTGTGCAAATCCATAATGTCGCTTCTTTTTTCACTATTGATCACTAGGAACCAGTTTTGCTCACTTAAAATTACTCAAAATAAAGTTCTTAAGGGATCTATGCTTGGTTGGTGGTGTTTGGAATAGGTTAATAGTGTGTAAGTTGACAAGTGATTATTTAGACATATCAATAGGGTTAGTTTAGTAGTATATTTTATATAAATATCCAAAAATGAGCTCTATTTTCTAGTACATAAGACACAAAGGAAGGAAATAAGTGAATTGGATAAGAAACAAAGCTAAAAAATACCAAAGTAGGTTTGGCGTGTGGCTAAGCAGTGTTGGCATTGTGGGAGTTATAGGCACATTATGGGAGAATAATTCACAGCGTAGGAGAGTAAGGTAAGGAAGAAAAATTAGTCAGGACACATGACATAGTGGCGACGTCATTAAGGTCAAAAGATGACCGTGGGGACCGATAGGACAACTCTAGGACCAATGAATGGGAAATCGACACACAAAGTATATAATTGTCAATTAAGTAGAAAATAGATAGGAGACACACACCACCACCGAGACATAAGTGACAACTTCGAGAAAAGTAGAAAATAAAAAGCAAGGTTCTATTTCGGGTGAAATTGTCAATTAAGTTTTCTAATAATTCTCGAACGTGTTTAAGGAGTATAAATAGATAGGAGAACATGTTAAACTCACAAATTACTATAAATTAGCAATAGTTTAGCATAGGTTTACTTTATTGTTAAGTATTAAGAAGATTTTTGGATAGAATACATTAAAGACTCACTTGTGGTCATTCATGTATTGTTTTTATTGATTTAATATAAAGTTATTTCATTTATCTTTGATTTCAATGAACACCACTATGAATGTTGTGCTATAAACGTGAGTAGGTCAGAAAGATAAAAAGTGCAATGGTTAGAATTTGTATTGATTTTAAGCGTAATTCTATGAACATCTTGATTGTATGTTTATTGATGTTAGGTTTTAGAAGTTATCATGGCCATCGAAGCTTTTAAGCCAAACATAGAAGGTGCAATCGTAAAATATTCAACATCGAGCAATAGTTATTTATTAGGGAGGCACATGAGAGTAAACTTAATTTGTTTTGAATCTAAATATTTGGAACATTAAATCAACACCGATTGGTGGATTTCTCGTTTGCACATTAGAATTTTTTTTATCATGATAGTTGGTTAAAGTGGATCTGAAGGAAATTTGTCTATTCTAATTGGGCATTGCAGATATATAATAAATATGATAAAATGAGTTGAAAGGCTTAGTATTTCATTATCTAGGTGAAGTTGTGAACTATGATAGTTTTAATATAAGGTTAAAGTAAATTGAATTTTTTTGTTATTATAGAATAGTTTAATTATGAAAACAAGTTAAAAAGGATTTTCTTAGTAATAGAGTAAATTTTAGCTAGGTAGGTATTGAGTGCACACACATTTCCCTGAGAATGATATACGTAATAAACTAAAGTTGGTCACACTATTCCTACAATCAAACCATTATCCTTGCGGCCACGCATCAAATTTTTGGCGTTGTTACCGAGGATGCGTAGCCACTTAGACTTAATTAGTCAGTTTAAAAAGTTGCTACTTTTATTTTGAGTACTTTACTTTCAAGTCAATAGAAACAAGAAATCAATAAAAGGATTAATTTTCATTTTTGACTTTCTGTACTTATTCTTTTGTGTTTTCTTTTCTAGGTTAACTAATGCATGCATACCAAAGAAGAGAAGGAATAAGTGCCTTACGACCCTGAAATTAACTGAAGCAACAAACGAAAGAGAAAGAAAGGAATCAAGATGGCTGAGGATTAAGCAAGAAACCAATAGGGCTGAGGGAATAACCAACCCGAAGTTTAAGAGATGTAATTGTGACTATTTCAAGCCTGAAGTTTAAGAGACTTATAGCAGAGTGATAAGGCTTCCAGCTAACACCACCGAGTTCGAACTGAGACCATCTCAACTCAACATTGTGCAAAATAGCTTCTTCAACAAGCTAGCCAATGAAAACCCAGTTGCACATATAAATTATTTCTTGGAGAAGTACGACATTGTGCACATTATTGGAGTTACAAAAGAGGAGATCAGGATGCGACTTTTCCATTCTCATTTGGTGGAAAAGCCAAATCTCGATTCCAAGGACTGGATGCAGGAAGTATGAGTTCATAGGATAAAATTAATTAAAGATTTCTAGATAAGTTCTTTCCCCAAATGAAGGTCAGTGCTGGAAACTAGAAATCGATCAATTCAAGTAGGAAGATGCCGACTCTCTTGGCAAGACTTGGGAAAGATTCAAGGAGATGCTTAGAAGATGTACATGACATGGATACATAAAATGGGCATAACTCTTCATTTTCTACTATTGGATGAACCACAACACGAGAAGACTAGTTGATGCCACAACAGGTGGTTATTACTAACCAATGATGAGGTTTGAGCATTGGATCTCTAAGATCTTATGTCTCAACACTTTATAGCTGGTACTCATTCCACAATAAGGAAACAAGCGGGCATATATGAGATTGATTCACAAGCTGCGATTACGGCACAACTATTAAACCTGAGCTATTAAATGGGGGATCTTTAAATGGGATGAGAAAGTCCACAAGGGCATGCGATACAACTGTTAGGGCATGTGCCCTAGGTTAATCCATTAACTTTCTTTATGAATACTTTTAGTTAATAAAATAGAGGATTTCATTTGCTATTTATTATAATTAATTTGCGTGTTTACATTATAATAAAATCCATGGGTATTTACAGAAATATCCTAAACGTCCTTTGTCAATCATTATATTGGGAACTACAATGAATTAAGACTAGTGCGAGTCTTAATTGATGATAATATGATGATTATACGTATAGGGATAGGAATCAAGATCATGAGTACTTGTTAGGGAATGAAGTACTGGATCGACCCGCTATGAGAACATCACTTGGATTAAGTCATAGTTGTTTCTCATGATAGGTATATTTCTCAATCCTCTGACTTAAGATTACCAGAGACTTCAACATTAGGAACACAATGATTTGACACAATCAAACGTTGTCTTTAACTAGATGATTATAAAGGTTGTGATTGGTTACTATGTGAGCAATGCGATGAAGTTGTGTAATCGAGATAGAACTTATCCCTCTCATATAAAGAGAAATATCCAGTGGATCCCTCGATGTGTTAGACTGTTAAAAGGCCTAGTCTAAGTGAATTGATATTGATCAATGTCACTTGGATGTTTTCAGTCTACCAAGAGGTCAAGACTAGTACGATTGAACATGTTGGATGACAATTCCATGCCTTATGTTTGATCAAAAGGATATCGTGTGACAAAATGATATTATATACACTATTGATTAGGTTGTATCGATTCGATATTCGTACAACTTGAGTAGTCATAATGTCTTGCTAGAGGCCGCTTTTGACTTGTATACCAAATTGTGTTTTGGTATACTGTATGAGCCTATTGGGTCGCACACTAAGAATGGTTTTGTGAGATTTTAAGATAGTTCAGAAAAACAAATTTTATATGATAAAATTCATGTAGACATGTCCTTGTAGTGTATTACACATATACTTCTTTAAGTAGGGGAATATGTGTGATTTACTTAATCGTCTATATATAAGGGTTTTATAAATAGACTCTTTAAGTTAGAACACACGCAAGAAAGATTAAGGGTCGAAACTCTATTTTTGTTTCATAAACGAATTAGGGTTTTCTGGTACGCTTTGGATTATTTTGGAGAGAAACAAAAAGGTTTGGTATTCTCTCAAAACTAGCACTTCAAATCTCGACCTCCGTTCATGTGTGGACTGCTGGTAGAGGGCGTTTGTTGTTGGCAGCACCTTAAAGATCGTTCAACCTTCAGAAATGTATATTGCAATCGAGGTATGATTAAGTTTTCATGGTTTAAATGTTTTTAATGGAATTAGATTCGGATCCTATCGGGGTTTTTGTCAAAAATTGTTTTGTAATTTCCGCTGCATATGAACCCAAAACTCAATAACAACAACAACCCCTTAATCACCAATCCATGGTTGTAAACAAAATGGATGACATTAATGAATAGAATATGAAGACGTAAACTTCATGAACTACCAAGCCCATGGAAATCGTGATAATGCAATGAAATTACCTCCATGCTTCGATCTACAAGTCTAATGAGGAAATATAGGTCAGTGAAGAAATGACTTCACTGAAGTCAAATGAAAAACTCTTGCACGCCATGGATATAAGAAATAGGGAACACCATAAAAAACACGAGAAAGAGATGGAAGGAGAGAATGAAGCTATGAAGAGAATCAATGATGAGAGGCCATAATCCATAATTAACCTTGAGAGACAAATTGATCAATTAGCCATTGCCTTAGATTCAAGGAAAGAAAAACAATTTTTGTGTAACATTTTCACCAATCCCAAAGAGAATGTTAGTGTTATTCACATGATGAGCACTACAGTAATAAATAATCCAAGAAAAGAGAAATTAATGTATGATCTAGAAAAGGTCAGTGCAATGAGAGTCTAGAAGCCAGAGAAAATAAAAAAATAGATAAGGTAAAGGTTCAAAAAGATGCACCATTGTTCGCATACTATGATAATTATTTAGCATGCAGAGTGTTTCCTCTTGATTTAACAAATGCAGCAAGAAAGAAATTCCTTAGTGATGTAAAGTTGTACTTTAGGGACGAGCCGTATTTATTCAAAAGATGCAATGATGGGCCAATTTGACGATGTGTAGCACATGAGGGATTTGCAAGCATTATGAAAGGATTTCATTCATTACCGTACTAGGGGACACATTGGAGCATAAAGGATGACATCAAAAGTGTTACAATGCGGATTCTATTAGCCAAATCTATTTAAGGATTCATATATTTATGTGAAAACTTGCAATGAATGCTAGAGAACATGAAATATTTCTAGAAGGCAGGAGTTTCCACAAACAAATTTTCAAAAGACTGAGCTCTTTAATATATGGAGAATAGATTTCATATGAGCATTCCCTACTTTAAATAAGAAACACTATATACTATTAGTAGTCGATTATGTCTCCAAATGGGTGGAAGCCGTGGCAACCACAACTAATGATGCAAAAGTGGTCACTGAATTAATAAAGAAAAATATCTTCTGCTTGTTTAGAACCCTTCGAGTATAAGTCAGTGTCGAGGGATCGCATTTTTGTAACAGAGCCTTTACACGTTCCTAACTAAATATTAGGTTAGGCATAAGACTTCACTTGCCTATCATCCTCAAATAAATGGATAAGCTAAAGTAAGCAACAAAGAAATAAAATAGATCTTGGAAAAAGCTATAAATACTAATAGTAAAGATTGGGCATTCCATTTACAAGAAGCATTGTGGGCATACAGGATATTCAACACACCAATTGGCATGTCTCCTTATCGGTTGGTCTATGAAAAAGCATGTCACTTCCCAGTAGAGTTAGAGCACAAAGCATACTGGGCAATTAAAATGCTCAACATGGATATTTAAGCTATAACAAAAACAAATAACTTCAACCAATGGAACTGGATGAGTGTAGACTGGACGTATATAAAAATTCCAAGTATACATATAGAAATCATGGCAATGGCAAGACAAAAGGATTGAATATAAATCCTTTAAGCAAAGATAGCTAGTTCTATTATTCAACTCAAGGCTGAAATTGTTTATGGCTAAGTTAAGATCACAATGCTCACTACCATTCAAGGTTGTTGTGACTAGGCCTTATGGAGTGGTAGAGTTAATAACTAAAAGCAGTAAGATGTTTAAAGTAAATGCCTAAAGGGTTAAGTTGTTTTACATAATAGAAGTAAGAAAAGATGAATACGAAGGGTTTAGGTGACAAAGAATCAATTCCTTAACTAATAACAAGAAGGGGAAGAAATAATGGAGAGCTAAGCAAAAAGGTGAAGGACCTTCTGAAAAGGCACTGAAAAGAAATAACATCAAGGTAGTTATAAGGAAGCAAGAGCCAAAGTTTAAGTTCATATCTAGACTTCAACAAATCAAAAGGAGAGATCGTACAGATATATGCATACCAATAAGCATTGATTGGCACCGATTTTGAAATGTCTTATGTAACATGGGAGCCTTAGTTAATGTCATGCAAATAATTGACATGTTGCACGTTGATTTGAAAATCAATTGTCCTGATAAGTCTAATTTGCAAGTGGTTGATGGAAAATTGATACCAACATTAAGAAGAGTCTTGAATATGCATGTGAAAGTGGGAAGATTCACGTTTATCATAGGTTTTGAGGTTATGGATTACAATATGGATGATGACGTGTCTATGATACTTAGGAGGCCATTCTTAAACATTGCCGATGTAGAGTTGTACACACAATGAGTATTAATGAAGACAATGATGCAGACAAGGTAGTATTTGTTGATAGGGGAAGAAGTACATCAAAATGAGAACGATATTATTATTGGGTTTTGGGCCTTATACGCAGCGAAAAATTCAAAACAATTTTTTAAATACCCTAATAGGATGAAAAATAGGTTCCATTAAACTAGATCTAAAATGTAAACCATACCATAATTCAAGTTTTTCTTTCGTGACAGTTCGATCTCTAAGATGCTCAAGCGCGCGTCCCCTATTGGAAATCCACGCATGTATGGTGACTACAATTTCGAGTGCGAGCTCTAAGAGAGATTGAAAACAACTTTCTTTATCTCATAAAATTCTGAGGACTCAGAATTTGCGAAAATGAAAACCTTACCTTCATTTTAAGGTTTCACTCTTTATTTATAGGTGTAAATAAACCCATACTTAAAATCATACTCGTAACACAACTATTATATTTAGGAAATTTAAGAAAATTACATATATGCCCCTATTAATAAGTTATCATATAACAAATCGTAAGGGCTTTTATGTCATGAATTTTATCATATAAAATTAATTACTCTAGACCAATTGAAATTGTGAAAAGCTATATTGTGCGACCCAATAGGTTCATACGACGTTAGCAATGAACCAAAACAATTTTGGTAAACAAGTCATAAGTGGTCTTTAGCAAGGCATTATGACTACCCAAGTAGCATGAATATCAAAATTGTTACAACCTAATGAATAACATATATCATATCTTTTTGTCGTGTGATATCCTTTGACTAAGCATAAGACATAGAAAGTCACCCTTAATGTTCAATTGTACTAGTCTTAATCTATAGGTAAATGGAAAACATCTAAGTGACATTAATCATATCAATTCACATGGACTTATCCATTATCAGTCTATCATATCGAGGGATTTATTAATATCTCTCTCTATACGAGAGTGAAAAAGTTTATCTTAATTACATATCTTCATATATTATTTACGTGGTAACCAATCTCAATCTTTATAATGGACCAATTAAAGACAATGTTTGATTGTGCAAAATTTCCATTCTGCTAATATTAAAGTATATGGTAATCTCAAGTTAAATGACTAAATGATATATCTATCATGAGTAACACCAATGACTTAATCTATGTAGTGTTCTCATAGTGGTTCAGTCATGTACCTTGTTCCCTAACAAGTACTCATGATTTCATATTCGTATCCCTATGCATGATCATCACATGACCATCAATCAAGATTCACACCAGTCTTAATTCCTTATAATTTGCATTATATTGATCGACTAGGGACATTTATGATATTTCAACAAATACCCATTGAACTTATTATTAGGTAAACATGCAATAATAAAATAGCAAATGAAAACCTCAATTTTATTAATTAAAATTATAAGATAAACAATGTTTGTAGACTGACCTAGGGCATATGCCCCTACTTCTCCTACTTACACTAAGGCCAATCATTTATGTATTTAATACCTAATGACCTAACCAGACCATCATGTTTCAGTTGTAGAAAAGCTTTTTTGAAAGGATTTGCAACATTATTTTCTATGGGAGCTTTGCAAATCTTAACGTCTCCCCTCTCAATGATTTCTAGATTGAGTTGAAAACATCTAAGTATATGTTTAGATTGATGGTGTGATCTTGGTCCCTTGGCCTATGCTATTACCCTGTTGTTGTCACAATACAAGCAAATGAGGTTTGCTATACTGGGAACCACACTAAGTTCAGAGATGAACCTTTTGATCCAAATTTCCTCCTTAGCTGCATTAGACACTGCAATATACTCAGCTTCTATTATAGAATCTGCCACAATTTCTTTCTTCATACTTTTCCACCTCAATATGCCACCATTCAAAGTAAACACATACCCAGACTGCGATTTGAAATCATTTATATTAGTTAGAAAATTTGCATTTGTGTAACCATTTACAAAAAGCTCGTCTTCCAAACTTCCATAGACCAAGAACATTTCTTTAGTCTTTCTTGAGTACTTAAGAATATTCTTTACTGCTATCTAGTGACTCTCACCGGGATCAGACTAATTTTTTCTTGTTACACTTAAAGCATATGCTAAATCAGGTCAGGTGCATAACATGGCATACATGATAAATTCAATAGTTGATGCATATGGAATCATATTCATGCACTCTCGCTCATCATTAGGTTTTTGATATTTAGTCTTGCTGAAACTTATACCATGAGATACTAGCAACGACCCTCTTTTAAAGTCTCGCATACTAAATTTATTCGGTACCTTATCTTTTTAAGCACTCTGATTTTGACCGATCAACCTTTCAGTTCTATCCCTATAGATTTTAATCCCAAGGATGTAAGCTGCATCTACTAAGTCCTTCATTCAGAAAAAATTCTTTAACCAAGACTTGACACTCTATAAAGTCGAGATGTAATTTTCAATGAGTAATATATCATCAACATATAGTACCTAAAAAATAACATCTCTCCATTGACCTTCTTGTATACACAAGGCTTATCTTCCTTTTTAATGAAACCAAATTCCTTAATTGCTTCATTTAAAAGAAGATTCCAACTCCGAGAAGCTTCCTTTAATCCATAACTGGATCTTTGAAGCTTGCACACCATTTTAGAATTTTTAGGAAAAGTAAACCCTTCAAGTTGTGTCATATACACATCCTTAAGTAACTTTCTATTTAAAAAATCCATTTTGACATCGATTTACGATATCTCATCAGTGGTTATTGCAACTAGAATTCTAATGGATTAATCGTGGTTACAGGAGAAAATTTCTCATCTTAATTAAAACCTTTAGTCTGTCTGAAACCTTTTGCTACTAGCTGCGCTTTATAAGTACGCACATTTCCATCCATGTCAGTTTTCTTTTTGAAAACCCATTTACATCCAATGGTCTTACCACCTTCAGGTAAATCAACCAGGTTCCAAATGGTTATCATACGTAGATTGCATATCATAATTCAAGGCATGAAGCCATTTATCTATCTCAAGGCTAAACACAGCCTTCATATAAGTAGTAGATTCATTTTGATCCATAAGCAATACCTCACTACTATTATCTATAAGAAATCCAAATCTCACAAGTTGATGTATTACCTTATCAAACCTACGCGGGCCTTGTGATACCTAGGAAGGTTCAACTAGTTTAAGACTTTTTTAATCACCCACTAGCAGTTGACTGTTTGTTTAAGGTTCTTGAACTTCTTTAAGACTTACTTTATTCCCATTATTGTCATTTAAAATAAACTATTTTTCTATAAAGACACTATTCCGAACAATAAACACTTTATTCTAGGTGGTATTACAAAAGTAGTATCATCTACTTTCTTTAGGATAACTAACAAATACACACTTGGTAGATTTAGTTGATAATTTTTTTGAGATTTGTTATCATATGAAAAGCTTATAGCCTTAAATCTTAAGGAAATACAAACTTGGTCTTTCCCAAAACCATATTTGATGTGGTGTTTTATCAACCACTTTAGAAGGAACACGATTCAATGTAAACGCAATAGTTTCTAAGGCATAATCCTAAAAGAAAATAGGAAGATCTGCATGACTCATTATAGATTGAATCATATCTAATAAAGTTCAATTTTGCTTCCAAAAACACCATTCCATTGTGGAGTTGTTGGGGGAGTTAACTGTGAGACAATCCATCAGTTTTTAAGATGATCATCAAACTATTAGCTCAAATATTCACTAACTCGAATAGATTGAAGTGCTTTAATAGTTTTACCAAGTCAATTTTGCACTTCATTATGAAATGTTTGAGATTTCTTAAAAGATTCACTTTTACGTTTCATGAGATACACATAACCATATCTATTGAAATCATCAATTAATGTAATGAAGTATTGATAACCACCTCTAGCCATTCTATTTATAGGATCACATACATCAATGTGTATCAGATCCAATAAATCACTTGCCCTTTCACTGTGTCCAATAAAGGGACCCATTGTCATCTTGCCTAGTAAAAAAGATACATATGTTTCGTATGATTCAAAATCAAGTGAATATAAAAGTTCATCTTTATGGAGTTTAGAAATTTCTTATATATGTGGCCAAGATGATAATGCAAAAGGTAGGTTTGACACAAATCAGTTAACTTGAATCTCTTTGTATTACATTAAGAATAAGAGTATCTGTGGACTTTTTCATGTTTAAAATGTGAAGACCATTACACAAATCAGCATTCGCATCGAAAATGACTTTATGTGAAAAGAATCGTATATTATTTGTAATAATGAAATTAAAAAATCTACATCCGAACATAAAACTAAAATGATGTTTCCGCTCAAAACTGTGACATAATAATAATTATTTAAAACCAAAACAGTCGATTAGGAAAATTAACTCATAGCATCTTACAGCCAATGCATCAACCTTTACTCAATTTCCAACTCATTGGTTGATTTCTCATTTCTTTTGCTTTCTACTTTTGGTGAGACCCTGCCCATTAATAAAAATGTGAGATCCGCATCCGCTATCCTACACTCAGGAATTACTAATATAAAGTTAACTTCAATAACACAAATACCTGAAGCAGTAGTTGCACTACTCTTCTTTTTGTTTAGATCGTCAAGCTAAAGTTTGCCATTTTAGAACTAATGCTCAGGTGCATTGTAGAAATGAAAATTTCCATCCTATTGGTTTTCTTTTAGGGGCTATGAAGTGGAAGCAACATGAGGCTTCACTTGTTTCATAAATTTGCGACCGTTATAATAGCCTTGGCAACTTTAGCCTTACCTTTACCCTTTTTCTTCAAAGCCTTTCCTTTC
Organism: Stephania yunnanensis; assembly: GCA_039657365.1. NCBI lineage: Eukaryota > Viridiplantae > Streptophyta > Magnoliopsida > Ranunculales > Menispermaceae > Stephania > Stephania yunnanensis. Next base: position 30,217,449 of record CM077582.1, on the reverse strand, counting down.
TGAACTATCTACACATTAACAATTGGTTTCTTAATATTCTGCTCAATAGTTTTAAGATTCAAATGCAACTCTGAGATAGGCCTCTCCCTATTATTCATGTTAAATTTCATCATAATTTGTGAATAACTATCAGACAATAAATTCAAGATCAAATCCGTAGCCAACCTTTGGCTTATGGGAAATCCAACTCTATCAAGATGGTAAATATAGGCCTTTATTTTTAGAAAATTAGGACTAATGGACACACCTTCAGCCATTTCGAATAAATGAAGGTTCTTGATTGTCTCAAACCTATCATGCCTAGCTTGTTGTTGGAACATTTCCTTCAGCATCATGGCCATATTGTAAGCTTCCATGTGTTTCATGTCCTTTTGATGTTTAGGAACTATGGTTATCAACATAATACATGCAACATTAGTTAGTTTTTTGACATGCTTAGTATGTGCGTCCTTCGCGACTCTTAAAGCATTTCCTGGTGGTTCCTCAGGAATAGAATTATCAAAGATATACAACTTACATTTATGCTTAAGAACAATTCTTAAGTTTCTGTACTAGTCAATAAAGTTCGTCTTGGATAACTTATCCTTTTCAATGATGGATCGTAGTGAAAAAGGGATTAGTGTGGTTTGAAGAGTCCTTAGCTATACAACAGAGATTATGCAAATTTTCATTTTAGTATAGAGGAATAGTCTCCCGCTAAATTAATAACCCTCCTTAAAAATGCTATGTTAATTTAATGGACTAAATTCCATGTTTCACCTAATTCCAAGACATTCAAGGCATGCCACTTTGAATTAGGTTATTTAGGTATGTACCAATTACGAATTACATCATATACAACTTTTAGTTATTTTTATGATACTACGACATCTTACGTCTTAGCATATTTTATCTCATCTAGTACCTAAATGCCAAAATCGTTTTGATAGCTTTATCAAGTCTAACTATTTCAAATAATAGAGTAACCGTTACTCAACTTGCTTCACAAAGATAACAAAATACACTATGCAGAGGCAGACCTATATTGATGTGATCGAAGCCTTAACAAATGTTTGATAATAGATGGCACTTGACTTAAAATTTGGAAATTGATTTTTATTTTTTTTGTGATCATAATTAAAGCAAGATAAATATCATATATTACAATGCATGAAAAATCGCTAAACAAGTTAGTAAATTTTAATAATTTTGACAATTATAAGAATTTCCTTACGTTCTGAACAATTAACACTGGTCTGCGAGTGGTGGTTCCGATGACCGGTCAATAGATGGGGGTACAGGGAGCAGCGCTCCTTTTTTTCTAGACAACGAATTTCAATTTCGAAAATTAAAAATAACCAAAATTTTTTCAATATTTTAGTCAATCGAATTAACCAAAATCACCCTTTATTTTTATTTTGAAAATAGTAATTAAAATGTTTTTAATTAACTCGAGCCCACCTTTAACTTAATATCTTATCGTAATCCAATTAAAATTTAAGATACTTTGAATCCTTATCCAATTAGAATTTTTTATATATATTATCTATCTTATAGGATTTATAATTTTTATCTGATTACAACTTTATCTCTTATCTAATAGGAATACACTAAGGACAACCACAATGAGATATATGATCAAATCAATTTCGAAATATTAATCATGCATTCAACACCAGAATCATATTAAATTAATCATATTAAATTAATCATATTAACCTAATCATGATTTCTATCATGGAGATAAACATAATTATTGAACAAAAAATGAAATATGTATTCAACCCTAGAATCACATTAATCTAAACATGACTTCTACCATGAACAAAAAAAACTGACATTGTTCAATATTAAAAACATATGTTAATCGAAATGTTCAAAACATGGATATTATTGTTGAACCAAATCATGCGTATGTATCAAATATATGAATTAACAACATGCTTTAAAACTAATTTCTTATAACAATTATCACAGAACATATATATACATCATACATATACATAAATCAAGATCATTTTTCACACATATATCATATATTCATCAGAGAAACCATGTAAATGTTGAATAGAACTGAGCCTCTGGCTCTGATAGCACTGTTGGGTTTTTATGCTTTATACACAATAGAAAATTTAAAACGATTTTTGAAAAACCCTAACAGGATCAAAAATATGTTCCAATAAGCTAGATGTAAAAAAACCCATACCTTAATCTGAGTTTTTCTTTTGTAATTGTTCGATCTCCAAGAAGTTCAAGCACGCGTCCTTTATTGAGAATCCACAAATGATTTTTAAATAAGCCCTCACTTAAAATACTGTTCATAATACAACTATTCTATTGTATTTAGGAAGTTTAAGCAAATCACACTTATGTCCTTATTAATAAGTTATCACTAAACAAATTGTATGAGCTTTTATGTCATGAATTTTATCATATAAAATCTGTTACTCTAGAAAAATAAAAATTGTGCAAAGCCATTCTTTGTGTGCGACCCAATAAGTTCATGCGACATTGGCAATGAACCAAAACAATTTTGGTACGCAAGTCATAAGCGGTCTCCACTAAGGCACTATGACTACCCAAATAGCATGAATATCAAAATCAATACAACCTTATAAATAACATATATCATATCCTTTGATAAACATAAGGCATTGAAAGTCACCCAAATGTTCAATCGTACTAGTCTCGATTATTAGGTAAACTGAAAACATCCAAGTGACATTGATCATATCAATTCACATGGACTTGGCCATTACTTGTCTATCATTTAGAGGGATTCAATGATATCTCTCTCTATACGAGAGTGAAAAATTCTATCTTAATTACACACCTTCACATACCGATCACATGGTAATCAATCACAATCTTTATAATCATCCGGTTAAAGAAAACGTTTGATTAAGTCAAATTACCGTGCTCGTAATATTGAAGTCTAAGGTAATATCGAGCTGAAGGACTAAATGACATACCTATCATAAGTAACACGTATAGCTTAATCCATGTGGTTTTCTCATAGCGAGTTGGTCCAGTACCTTGTTCCCTAATAGGTACTCATGATCTCAATTCATATCCCTATACGCATGATCATCAAATGACCATAACTCAAGATTCACACTTAGTTTTAATTCATTATAGTTCCCAGTATAATGATTGACTAAGGACATTTATGATATTTCAACAAATGCCCATGGATCTTACTATAAGGTAAACGTGCAATCATTTACAATAAAACAACAAATGAAAACCTTAATTTTGTTAATCAAAATTATAAGATAAACAATGTTTGTAGATTGACTTAGAGTACATGCCCTAATAATTATTATCTTCGATCTATAATTGGAGTATCTTGATTTAAACTCAAACTAAATGAGCAAAAAAGCGTCCAAGTAATGACATTAATTAAACGTTACTAGGAGGAAACCTAAGGGTTAAATAGTAAGTTTTTCAATTTCAGTTAGTTAGTTAGTTATTTAGTTATTTAGATTAGTCAAGGAAAATTCACATGTAATGGTTTTATGACTTCTCAATTTTTGTTAAATGTCTAGGAGAAGTCGTAACACATATGAAAGATTCATAAAGTATCAATGAGTTATTGGGATACCATTATTATTATTATGCTTGTGTTTCGATGCTTTCATGTTTCAGGCTTATTTTTATACCTTGAGGAAATGGCTCGGTTTAACTTTTGGGGCATCAATACAAAACTATGGGAAGCGGTAAAAAAAGATGAAATAAATATAGAAGTAGCAGGTATGATCGTTTAAGTTTTATTTTTGAAGTAGTTATAGAGGGAAACATAGTAATGTATTCTATTTAATTTACTTATTATTTGAATATGTTTAGGTAATAAAGATTATATTGTACATAGTAATATGTAATAAATAAGTAATTTATTTGCATGTTCATGCCTTCAATTGAGGATGAGTAAAATACAAGTGTCATATTGATATAAACTCAAAATAGTGTTTTTAAATTTTTGAAGAAAATATGAAATGTAGCAATAATGGTACGATTTCATGATTAGAAACTTAGAGTTAAGGAAGACTATGAACTTGAAACAGAAGCAAGGAGATTACAAGAACACATCTTGTGAAAAAGTTAGATCTTTAAGGAATTCAATAGCAAGTGTGAATCTTACATGAATACAAAAATCAAATAAAGACATAGTGGAAAAAGGGGAAGAAATATGAAATTTTATTGAAAACGTTTGAGTTAACTTGCTTAATAAAGTGAAAGCGAGAAGTGCTAACAAGAGTTTTAAAGATAAAAAATATAAAGTCCTACAAGTTCTACAGGAAATGGAGCAGAGAACTTAATGGTTGAAAAAATAGAGGATAAACAAAATCTATACGAAAAGGAGCAAGGACCATAAAATAAAAAATATAAGGAGAAAGGAGAAAAGAAAAGATAGATAAAAATAAAGAAAAGAAGGGGAACGTCAAAATAAAACTCTTCAAATAAAAGATTTAACTCGAGTGCTTGTAGTTTGATTAAGTTAAGTTTTCTATTTAACTATAAGTCCTATAGACTCTTAAAGTGTTAAAGTCTACCAAAGTTTGTTTGATCTATGCTTATTTGTGAATTCCCGAGCTTAATGCAAAATCTTAGATTGTGTACTTGCTACTTGAGTGTCGAGATGAGATAAATTTTTTAGTAGTGATGGTTTTGATTTGGATCCACTTTGGTGGTTCGAAAATGAGTTATAAGTGTTGCTAAAGCTGTCTCTTAAAATTGTAAGTTTTTGAGAAGAAAAAAGTTTTGAGTGGATTATTAACTTGAAACTTATTTGAATTAAAGGATACTCCATAAATGATATAAAATGAATGAAAAATAAAGTAATAGGAGTAGTTACGAGACTTAGTAAAATAGACTTTTGCTCGGCATGTGCAAAATCTTAAGTTTGGAGGTATTTTATAAGCGATTATTTACACTTGTATATAGGATTAGTTTAGTAGTAAATTTAGTATAAATATCTCGAAATGGGCTCTCATTGATAGTGCTTATGTATTTTCATGTACATACGCATTAAGAATGGAAAAAAGTGAATTTGAGAAGAAACGGAGCTAAAACAGACCAAAGTAGGTTTAGCGCCATGGCTAAATAGTGTTTGCGTTGTGGGAGACATATGTATAGTGTGGGAGAAGATTGCACGATATGGCAGAGCAAGGCAAGGAAGAAAATTGGTATGGATGCACGGCGCAGTGGTGTTGTTGTGGAGGTCAAAGGGCAGCGCCTGAGAAAGAAAGGACAACATGAGGACCATTGAATGGGAAATTGGCACACAAAGTGACTAATACACTAGCGGCACCGTGGGATTGTCCACACAGTGTTGGGACTTAAGTGACAGTACCGAGAAGAGCAGAAAATAGGAGGCAGATATATTTTCGGTGAAATTGTCAAGTAGGGTTTCTAATTGTTGTAAAACATTTTTATGGAGTATAAATAGATATGAGAACTTGTTAAACTCATAAATTACCATAGATTCGCCACAATTAGCAATAGTTTAGCATATTTTCTCTTTATTCTTGATTATTAATAAGATTTGTGGACAAAAGACAGATGATTCACGTATGGTGATTTGGGGTATCATTTTTATTGATTTAATTATTTCATTATATCACTGATTTCAATGAATACCACTATGCATATGTTTGTTTCAGTGAAGTGTGTGTAGTTCATTAATTTTAGGGATCAATGGATCCTATGGTATGCATGCTAGGCTACAAACATGAGTAGATTAGAAAGATAAAAAATGTAATGGTTAGAATTTGTATGGATTTTGAGCGTAATGCTATGAACATCTTGTTTATGTGTTTGTTGATATTAGTTTTTAGAAGTTATTTCAGCCATTAAAGCTTTTAAGTTGGATATGGCGGGTACAACAATAAATATTCGACATCGAGCAATAATTGTTGATTAAGGAGGCACAGATAGTAAACTTAATTAGTAATGAATCTAATGAATTGAAACATTAAAGCAATGTGGAGCTTCATTATTCACACTAACAGGTGGAGTTATAGTTTGAACATTAGAATTTTTTTAGTCATGACAATGGGTTAAAGTGGATTTGAAGGAAATCCATCTATTCTAATTAGACATTGCACTCACACATAATAAAGATGATAAAGTTAGTTAAAAAACATAGTATTTCATTACCTTGGTGAAATTGTGAACTAAGATAGTTTTGATTTAAAGTTAAATTAAATTATAATGATTTGTTAGTATATAATAGGTTAGGTATAAAAACAATTTAAAAAATATTTCCTAAGCAATAGAGTAATATTAGCTAAGTATATATTGAGTGCATACACCTTTCCTTCATGATAATATCTGTAATCAACATAAGTTGGTCACACCGTTACTACATTCAAGCCATTATACTTGCGTCCATGCATTATAGGTTTCATTTAGAAGGGATACCAAAGCTCCTCATTGATGTCAACACCGTCCCTTATAGGGCACCATGGCACTAAAGCTTGGGCACTACACGAGTCTCCTATGAACATAAAATGATCGCTGAACGATGTCGTCATAACACTACTTGTATTGGCTCATCGTGATGTATGTGTTTAAACACAAAGTCAACTAGTCTTTATCCATAAGTTTTCTATTTTTTATTTAACTCCTTTTTGCATTATCCCAACTCTGTGTATTACTACAAAAGGTGTCGAAACAGCGTGAAATATCCTGTATACATAGAAATTTCATAAAATCTTACTCGAGATTTGTCAATTTACCTGACCTATACCAGTCTAACTTTTTTGCTCGTTTACACTTTTTGCTGAGTATGTTGAAATTTCTTTATTCCGATGAAAATTCACCTAACAAATGATATTTTCTTACACATTTAGCACAAAACTTGTAAAATATTAGAAAAACACTTACTAAAATGTTTGGAGTTTTCTATCTAAAAATTAATAAGTGAAATTTAGAACCTGAAATAAAAAACCCCTAGGCTGCCACCCTGTAGCATTTCGTTTAACGTCATTAGGCCGACGCCTTTTTGATTGTTTAGTCGAAATCTAAATCGAGATGCTCCAATTATAGATTGGAGATAATGATATCTCTCCTATTTGTATGTACTTCTTGAGATTTAACAAAGACAATCTTCTCGTTATCTTCATCCTTATTGATACTCATTGTGATCATTTTCTTCTTCGTATGTAAAATTACATAGGCAGCGTTCAAGAATGGCCACCCAAGTAACATAGACACATAATCATCTATATCATGATCCATAATCTCAAATTCAGTGATAAATGTGAATCTACCCGCTTTCTCATGCATATTCAAGACTATCTCTATCGTTGGTACTAAGTTACCAACAAATACTTGCAAAATGTGTTGTATGGGGACAATTAATCTTCAAATCTAAGTGTAACATGCCTTTTATAGGCATTACATTGACTAAAGCTCTCGTATCACACAACATCTTTTTAAATTTTTGCCCGTCATTGCTTGATTTTATGCATATATCTCCAAGATCTCTCCTCTTGATTGGTTGAAGTCTCGGAGTGAACTTGACTTTTTCTTTCGGCTTCTTTGACATAACCTTGATGTTATTTCCTTTTCGTGCTTCTTCAAAATGTCCTTCGACTTGTTGCTTAAATCTCCATTGTTTTTTTTTTCCCTTCTTATTATATTTCAAAGTATATGTCCTTTATTGCTTGCACCCTTTAAGTGCATCACGTCTCACTTTCGTTCCTTAAAGTAACTTAACTCTCTAAACATTTACTTTAAATTTCTTACCACTACCATTCATTGACTTTAGCACTCGATAAGGCCAAATAGAAACAACCTTCAATGGTTCTGACCATCGTGATCATAAGTTTCTTGGAAACAATTTTGTCTTGAATTATATCACAAAACTAGTTGTCCTTGTTCAAAAGATCAGTATTTAATCATTTCGTCATGCAATTGCCTTGACTTCTCTTTGTATAGCTTGACATTTTCGTAAGCACCCAATCCAAACTCATCCACCTCCATCATATGAAGTAATCTAGCTTTTGTTGTAGCTTGAAAGTTCATGTTGTGCTTTTTTATAGCAAATATGCTTTATGGTCTAACTATCCTGGTAAGGGACATGCTTTTCCATACTCTAACCAATACGGAGAAGTGTCAATTGGTGTTTTGAATACTGTTCTATATGCCACAATATTTCTTCACGATGAAATGCCCAATCTTCTCTTGGTATAAATTGTTTTTTCTAAGATCTACTTTAGTTCTTTGTTGCTTACTTCAGCTTCCCATTTGTTTGAGGATGGTATGCAAGTGAGGTTTTATGCTTGACCCCATATTCCTTAAGCAATGTGTCCAATGCTTTGTTATAGAAATGTCACTATTAATGCTCTAGGTGTTTAAAAGTGGCAAAAAATATTTTTTATTATGAATTCTATGACTACGTTTGCATCATTGGTTGCAGTTGTTATTGCTTCCACCTAGTTGGAGTCACTGCTGACAATATATATTGTTTCCCATTTGACGTAGGAAATGGTCCATGAAATCTATTCCTCGTACGTTGAATAGCTCAACTTCTTGAAAAGTGATTTGAGGAAAGTCTTGTCTTTTAGAGATATTTCATTTTCTTTGGCATTCATTACAAGTTTTCACAAATATTTGAGTCCTTAAATAGATTTGGTCAATAGAATCCACATTTTAACACTTTTGCTACCATTCTTTGGTTTCTAAAATGTCCTCCATATGGTGATGAATGACATCCATTTAAAATGCCTGCAAATTCCTCCTCTGCTACACATCGTTGAATTAACTCATCATTACATCTCTTCAATAGGTATGGTTCATCCCAAAAATATGAATTCACATCACTCAAAATTTTTGTTCTTGCAGCATTTGTTTAATCTAGAAGAAATACACCACACGCCAAATAATTGATATAGTCTGCGAAACATGGTGAATCATTTTGAACCTCTACCTTTACACTTTTCTAGTTTCTCTATCTTCTTTGCTACCATCGTATTCACATTTTCTGGCTTGTTCATCAATCGCTATTGCATTGGGTCATTAGTTGCCATAATGCTCATCATGTGAATGACGCTATTATTCTATTTGGAATTTATGATTGTGTTACTTGAAAATTGTCCTTAGTTCCTCAAACTTAAAGTAATCGCTAGCCGACTAATTTGTCTCTCCAACTTCTTTATCTTTTGGGATCTTTTATTATCCATTTTCCAAAGATTTGCTTTACATTCTTCATCTCTTTCTCATTCCTCTCATCACACTCTCTATTATTGATGTCAATGGCTTGCAGGAATTTCTCACTTGACCTCAATGAAGTCATTTCTTCACTTTGACCTAGCTTCCCTTGTTGGAATTGTTGATCAAAACTTAGAGGTGGCTTCGTTGCATTATCAAGATTTCCTTATGAAAAGTTCAGGTTGTTGTATTCTTGATAATATATATGCGGAGCCATACCTCTCTACCTGATGTTATTTCCATAATTCTAATTATTCATGAAGTTGACATCTTCAAACTCCACCTATTGTTGCATATTCAATGGATTAACCACCATTGCTAGGTGATTAAAATGTTGTTGAATTGCTTGCACCTGTGGTCTTGATTGTCCCATTTGTAGCTTCGCAATCTGACTATTCAAGTTAGATAATTGTACCATGATTGCTACATGTGAATCATTCTAAAAAACTCATGCTGGCTTCCTTACTATGGAACTAGTTCCTATAATAGAATTTTGGGACATAAAATCTAGAAAATCTATCTCCCCATTTTCATTCTTGGTTAATAGAGAACCACATGCTACATCATCTACGAATGTTCTTGTACTGTGATTTATTCCATAGTAAAATATTTGCAATGGTGCCCACTTCATATATCCATGTCCAAAACATCTTCTCAACATTTCTTTAAATCATTCCTAAGCCTCATCAAGACACTCGATACCATCATACTTGAATTGGTTGATCTCCAATTTCCTTTCCTTAACTTCCACTAGTGGAAAAAAATTGTCTACGAATCTCTCATTAATATTCGCCTATGAAGTCATGCTTCTTGCATTCAGTCCTCGAAACTAAGATTTGTCTTTTCCACCAATAAGAATGGGAAAAGTATCACCCTAATAAATTTTTTTATAATTTTAGTAATGTGAACAATGTTACACTTCCCCAAAAAGTTCTCGACATGAGCATATTGATCCTCACTAGATGACTGACTAAATAGGCTTTTCTACATCACGTTGATGAGAGATAGTCTCGACTCAAATTTAATGGTGTTGACTGGAAGTATCATAACTCCATTATATGTCTCTTGCACTTTTGATTTGAAGTAATTTCAAAGACATCTTTATCCTCTTAATCTATCTTGAACTACCAGAACACCTTTGGGTCGATTGTTCCCTTGGCCCTTATTTTGGTTTCAGTTTCCAGTTGATCACCCACCATCTTGGTTCCTTTATTATTTCCTTGTTGGTTCAGTAAATTTCCAGATCATATGCCACTAAGTCTTTATCACCTTTACTGCGCATGCACTACTATTCCTTGAGAAAGAAAACACAAATAGATCAAGTGTAGATTATCAAAGTATAAACTTGATAAGTCGTCATTTGTGCAATATTTTAAGTTGATTTTACAATTAATTTCATTATTAAATCATTATTTTTCTATTTTGAGATTAAAAATAGAATTTTGTACAAAAGAAGAAATTTCCACTTAAATTAAGCCAAAAAGTTGAAAATGGGCGTAGCACCTTGGTAGAGATGTTAGTATAAAGCTAAATCACTAAGGAATCACTAGACCAAACGTGGCTGGATTAAAGGAAGCTCACTCTAAATACAATAGGAAAAGCATTGTAAACACATAAAAAAACACATATCTGAAATCGAACACAAACGCCTTCCTTGCGACTTGGGTACGCATATGGGGCGCTGGCACATTATTGGGCTCGATTTACGACAAAACTAGATAGAAACAGAGCGACGTAGCAATGTTGTAGAGATTTCCAACTATTTAGTATTTGTTCATCCGACTCTGGGAAGATCCGAGTATTGTTGATTTTAATTTAGTTATTTCTAAAAGTCCAACTAGCCACCTAATATAATCCCCTTATCGAACGATGGTAGGATCAATGGCGATAGTTTCCAACCATGATTGCCATGCACGTGCACTTGCACAACAAAAAAGAAGTAAGTTAAAGTTTAAAATTGAAAATAAAAACCTCGAAATAGAAATGCTAATAACAATACAAAAATCGGTAACAAACAAGTTAAAAATCAAAGCATATAAACCTCACAAATCTATGAATCCCTATAACTCAAATACCTTGGCCTAGATGGTGGAACTTAACCACTAATAATTCTAAATAAAAATAAGAAATTTATTAAATATATAAAATTTACTAAGAGTGTCCGCATAAAACTTTAAAAGAAAAACCTAAAACCAAAACTTCCTCTCTGGAACTCTATGGAATTATAAATCTAGAACTCTTGGTCTTTGTATGTGTACCTCTGTCTTATTTATTCTGAGGTCTCATGCATATAGTAAGAGTAGGATATAACCATATCTAAACCGATGGCAACCGATATATCCCCATATATTTAGGATATGAGATGGGTAGCAGTTTCTTATAATCTCCACTAATGACAGGTTGACAATACGATGCTAGTTACCACTCATGATAGGTGTTCTTATATAGAGCTAATAATGCGAGTTTGTTAAAACCCTACGAGATATCGTGTGGATTTGCAAATCTAGTTAGTATGTGATTGTTTCGCATGTTCCCTCCGCTGACATGAGGAGAATGAAATGATTAAAGACGCTATAAGCGTATCTATGAGAATTAGTAATAGGACAAACATTTGACAAATCGACAATCAAATCAGTTCACTAGAATGTCATATCCTGCTTTGGTCTAAAGTTTTTATTTATTGATATCAGTTTTAAGTGTTTAATTTGTATGCATTTCATTTACTAGTTTACTTTTATTTTCAAAACCCCCTCTTCTCTAAACCTAAAAAGATCACCCCAATCCCTTGGGATCGACCTTGTACTTGCCTCACCACAAATCAAATGTACTCAGTGAAAAATTAGATTAATTTTTTGTGTTGAACGACGCAACATCAAATTTTGGCATTGTTGTCAGGGATTCGTGCTAATGGTTTTCTTTTAGGCTTTTTGTTTTTGTTATATAGCTGTAGTTTTTAGACATTAAGTTTTCACATATTCATTAGTTCCTTACAATCTAAAGATTGATCAGACTTACCAGATAAGAAACATGACTAAGTGAAAGAGATGACAAGTAAGGGTGACTATGGAGGACAATGTGATACATCAAAATCCTCCAGTTGTGTAGGCTATTGGGCAGAACAACAAGCAAAATGTAGAGCAAGATTCGAGACATGTAAGAGAGCTCACTTTAAGAGAAGTGAGCCAACACTAAGGAGGCTCGTTACTACTATGAATTAAGTATCTAGCTGCTATTTGTCAGTTCAAGCTGAAATCAGGGTAGTAGGCATGAAGCCTGCTACGATTGATGTTGATCTAGTAAGATTGAAGGTATTTCCTTTTTGTCTCAAAGACACTACACAATACTGGTTATTCAACTTACCAGCTAATTCAATTAGAAATTGGAATGATCTACATCGGAAGTTCTTGGATGACTATGTGCCAGAAAGGTGAATAACTCAACTCAATAGGGAGATATACCGCATTATTATGAAAGATATTGAGTCATTTTCATAGTACTAAGAAAGATTCACAAGATTGTTTAGTGCATGTCCTCAGTATGGTATCAATGAGAAATCTTTGATGGAAAGCTTCTATAAAGGGCTCACCTACAATGGGAAGAGGCTTTTAGATACATTATGCAATGATGGTCTATCTAATATAATACTCACTTTGGCTAGGGGATACGTGGAAATTATAGCCAACCAAGCTAACAAGTATGGAATGACTAGTGAGAGATGAGGAGCTATGACATCTTTAGGGCATAGTAGGCTTAAGGATGAGTTGTTAGAACTTAAGTCTATCGTTAAACAGATGATGGTAGAGAAGGGTGAAGTGAAAGCTTGTGGGATTCGCTTCGAGCCAATTCACTTTATAGAAGATTATCCTTACCTCCATAATGATACTATAGAGATGAAGGCAACATGTGAAATTTGGGGAACATCAACAAGGCAATTTGGGTAGCAAAGTAACTTATATGGGGGAGGCACAAAAAATCTAAAGTCAACTACGCTGCTAGGAATCAGAACTACTAAAACATTGTGCTTAGAGGACAACCATTGCCGATCGCACCATAAAACGAACCACCTCACCAATAAGGACTCACCCTGAAGGGGATGACGAAGTAGTTAATCCTATTACAATAGCAGTACGAGGGTAGGATTGACGCTTCAATCAAAGAGTTGCAGGGTAGGTTATCTAACATGTTAGCTCTGATTGGCCAAGCGAGTAACCAAGAGAATTTGTTGTCTCAACCAATCTTGAATCCTAACGCGCATGTGAATGTTATTTCACATGTCAATACGTCATCTTATATAAAGGAAGCTGAGAGAAGTATTAAGCAATGAGAATGGATCAATACCATTTAGCATATGGTTTTATTTCCTCATAGATTGTATCCAGAGAGGTATACCTTATCAACGATCTACTCGAGGAACATGTGGTAGCCAAGACATAATTAAAGGAAAGGAAAGAAATATAGCTAGAACTAGAAGAATCTAGCGAACAATTTATCATCGCATGACTTTTTTAAATGGAAAAGGAGAGTATCTTAGTAGGTAACATAGACACACCACAAAAACATGGCGACCTATGTATATTTAGTATTACTTATAAAAAAGGAGGTTTGCATATAGTGAAGGTGATGTTTGACTTAGGTACATCTATTAAAATCATGTCATCATCCATTTTTTATCTATGCATGAACACGTTTTGAGGCATTTTGATATAACCACCCTTTTAATGGACGAAACTTCAATCCGACCAATAGGTATATTGGAAGATGCGACTATTCGTGTCAAAAACCTTCCTACAGATTTCCATGTCATCGACAAGAAAAACATTTTACTTTCCTCACTTACTTTAGCTGTTTTAGGAATGCCTTTAATGAAAGCGGCCAAAGCTAAAATTGATGCATTTAGTGGTAGTATTTCACTTGAGCATGATGATAGGGTAGTTCATTTTGATGTTCCAAACTATTTGGACTTAACCATAAATGTTTCAATGAAAAAAGAGATTTTATCCCCTATTGAAGATGATTTACAGGATAACATGGAATCTTTCATAGTTCATTTGAAGAAAAAAGGTGAAAGAGAGCAGGAGAAGAAGAGAAAGAGGCAGGAAAAGAGGGACAGAGTAATTGAATGTTGGGTGTTAACATAGAATTACCAACCTAAGGAGATCTACAACACGTGTTAGAAATCAAAACAACCATCATTCATTCATATCTCATGTATTATTGAAGAAGCAGGCTTGATGGTGCACTCAAAAATCATAGACACACAAGCATTTGACAACATCATTTCCACGATACTCCTGTAGACAGTTGAGTTGGAAATCACTTAGGGCATACTAGACAAGGTTATATTTTTAGCAAATGTTACACCCACCAAGATCTATAGAGTTGCAAGAAAGGTGCTATTGAGACTTAGAGACCTTGAGTTTTGAGTAGACTTCTTTGTTATAGATGAAGGACTTTGTGAGATCAACACCGTGTTGCAAGGGATTTCATTCCTTTACATAGCTAAAGCCAACATTGATGTCTACAACGAGAATGCCATATTGGGAATTGGAGAAAAAAAGTTGCTTTATAGCAATGGTAGGTTGTTCATGAAAGAGGAGCAAGGAATCATCAAGCGTCCTAAGGTGTCTACATCGCCAACCAAGGAAAAGAAGCCACCTCTTGATTTGATTGACTCGGGCTCCAACTAGTCCAAGAATGTGGTACCATTAGGCCATCGATGTTAAACACCGGTGCTTCATGGAAAGCAGCCCAGATTTGGTTATTTGAACCTAGTTTAGTTACTTTGAATAAGAATAAACTCTAGATTTTAATAAGTTAATTTGGGTTACTTGATTAGAAGAATTAAAGTTTATTTTGATTTGAGTAAGATGCGTGTATCTAATACCTATAAATTTTGCATAGTCCGGTTGATTGTTTAAAGATTTTTATAATATTTTGAGCATACAGAAGTCGAACAAATTTTGACGAAGTAATTCAGGGTAGGTACATTTTAATTTGATGTATCATTTGCATACATATAGAGATGCACACACTATAATTCTTCTGGGATTTAATTTATTTGTATAGACCACTGATCTGATAGAGCCATGAAGGTTATACATAAATTGTTGTGGTGTCCCTGGAGAATATCCCAAATTTGATTTATTCGATCTTTACAACCTATGATTTTAGTGTGAACATAAATCATTGGCAAGGCGCTACGAATTATTTTGGGACGAAATTGAAATCACTAGTGATTTGCCAGCGCCGTCATGTTGGAACATACGACACTGCATTTGAAATCCTATTTTTAAAAAAGGAGAGAACCCCATTGTCATCTTCTTCACTTAAACCCTTGAGACCAACCTTTGAAAACCCACTTCTCACTACTAAAACCATCGATTTCAAGCCCAAATCTCACTCATTTTCAACTCTCCATCGAGTAAAGATCATTTTGAGCCACAAAACTGCAAGTTTGGTGAGCACCGCGATGAAGCTGCGAGCTAGAACTTTTACTTCTCGACCTCATAAGTTGTTTACTAAGCCGAGATAGCTACTATGAGCTCTTGGGTGCTCATTCCTAAGTAGTTAATGCTTCGATTACACTTGAATTTCTCAATTTCTTGTCGGGTGTTCTTCAATCAATTTGCGCAAAAATGTGTGTTTTAAGAGTTAAATTAACCCCTAATACCATAGGGCTTTTGTTTTTGAGGTGATTTGGAGTTATTTGGTTGCACTAATTCTGATTTTTGATTGATTTTGTAAATTTCAATTTTCTTGAAGGAATGCCTATGTTTTTTTTTTAAAAAAAATTGGATTTCATATCCAATTTTTTATTTTGATTATTTTAATGTCTTTGAATCAATCAATAACACATGGAATACTTTTAGGGGGAAAACGGGGATGTTTAACTAATATAGAATTTCATAAGTTTTGTTTTCTTGAAAATTCATTGACACCGTCGATAGTTTGGGTTCATTCAATCTCGGGGTTTTTTATATTGCATGACATTGCATTGATGAATTGATTGGAATGATAGTTGCACTATTTCTATTTTTTTGAACTTTTGAGTGATTTCGAGACTTCGAAAATTTTTTTTTTACCTAAATTTCTTCAAATTTTACGCACCTTGGATATTGAATGCCTGAAGACATTTTGTGCAAACGTTTGCATTTTGAACACCATGTTCATTGGTTTGCCGAGTGTCGTGGACAAATTTGCTCACAATTTCATGATTGGGATTTTTGCAGCGTTGTTTGTTTATCGTGTTGTTTATTTTCTTTGCTATAGAGAGAGAGAGGGCTGTAGTGGATCTATGGGAACTAGGACAAGTAAAGGTAGTCGATTACCACCTCTTATATATAGAGCCCATCCACTTAGAGCTCCCCATCCTTTTGATCAGTTTAGGTTTGCGAGCAAGATAGCTGCAAAGAGGTACGAGAGCGACCTCAACATTAAGAATTAGAAAACCCAAGCTGAAAGGGGATTTGGGATAGCAACATGAAACATGAAAGGAGAGTTACATACATTATTAAAGAGGGCTTATCAGTTCTTTTTACTTGGGATTACTAGGCATTGATAAAACAGCCCCATGACCTTGACTTGAAACTTGGACGTGAGGAGTTATTTCATGAGTTCTACATGAACAAACACGTTGACCATCGTAGCTTGAGTGGTTGAGTCCATGGAATCCAGGTTATATATAGTGCCTAGACCATTCATGCCTATTACGGCTTACCTACTTTTAGGATTTGGGGGACTTTTGATATCCTTCACCTACGCTATACCAATGATCCTTACTGCCCTTTTGTGGATGTTAAGGCATTTCTCATGTGTTTTCCATACCATTAATGGAGTTACATCACTTATTCTAGCAGCCTAAACAATTAGTTAAGGCCTAATTTGAGAAAGCTCTTAAGGCATTGTCATATTTGGTTGATGCATCTCTCTACCCTACAATACAGCATGGTGACGTGACACGACCCCAATGTCCGAAGCTTTGCAATATATGGGCACGAGTTGGTCACATCGATGTGGAGAGATTCATGTTTGAGTTTAACAATGAGAGAATAAGATGAAGAAGAGCGAGAGCTTTGTATTTCATTTACTCATCACTGACCTATGTCGACGAGCAAGAGTTCCTCTCGAAGGTCTCCAGTTTGACATCCTCCCCAACCGACCATATATGATGAAGATATCTTTGGATATGATAGCCTAGAGGATATGGACATTGAGGATTAGCTGGATCGAGCACGAGAGAGAAAGAGAAATAGAGAGAGAGCATTAACACGACTACAATAGCAGCAGTAGTAGGAGACCCAGGTTAGCAGAGCCGCAGGGAGGAGGAGAGAAACACGAGCCCCAGCGGTGGGAATTTCCTTATCTGCACCACCACCAAAAGGAGGAGTATCGGGACATACGTCCCAAGTGGATATCACTTTACCTAACTAGAGAGAGATCAACCGGTCATTATATCATGGTCACATGTGGCATCGATATATGCACGATCCTCCTTTGCAGCCAACTCGACCGACAACGCATAGTTCATTCATTATCATGCTGGACTACCAGATTTATCGTGCACATGAAGAGTATGAAGCACCTTTACCCTTCCATTCTTCAAAAAGTATGCAGACACCCTTCTAGACCTCACATCGTAGTGCGGTATAATAGGACAACTCTAACAAATATAAGAGTTGAGTTTTTGTCTTTGGATAGAGCGAAACTGATAAACTTTATATTTTTTTTAATATATTCTGAAGCTACAATATGATGATGTTGTATTTTATATTATCACCACACAACACATTATTTGCATGCATTTTTAGCTTATTCATGTACTTTTAAAATCCATTCCATTATCTTCCATCATTCGATTTCACGTCTTTTGGAATGTGTATTGGTAACCTAAATTTCTTAAACCTTGAGGACAAGGTTCGGGATAAGTATGCGGGTATGTGGTTATGTGGTTTGATGGAATGCATGGATGAATCGCAAGGATTTTCTCTAAATTTTGGCTATTTTCATAATATTGTTTCAAAATTTTTAGTTAATTACAAGTAATACGATTTCGTTTATTTCATGGATTGATGGATTGTAGGTTGAATACATTTCCATAGCTTGTGAATTCTTTCTTATTTTTTTCCATTTGTTTAAGGCCTAAATCATTGCTCAGTTCAAGTTTAGAATAATGGTGGACAATTTTTGGATTCATATGTGGAATGATGTTGCCAATGATGGAGAAGACCTTTAGTAGAGCATCAGTGAAACATAATGTTCTTATGATTAGTCTGTTGACTAAGTCTATACCAACGAGTGCTAGTGTGCAGTCAAGGGTTTATGCTAGATATGAAAGCGGGTGTAGAAGGTCACATTAGGACAAGAGTCACTTAATCTCTAAGATTCCAAAATAGGTTTGTGTAAATTTAAAACTAAGTATAACTTTGAGATTATTTTTAGGGGAAGACATAGGCATTGTTTGATTAGCCCTTAGCCTTAGTCCGCTTATAATTTATTCCTAGTTAGCCTAGTCGAGCCAACCCAATATGCTTTCTTCATCACTTATCATGAAACCCATAACCCAAAGCATTGTAATCCTTTTTCCTTAATTGGAGGGCTAACTCAAACTTAACTAATATGAGAACTACTAACGAGAGTTTTTAAATAAAAGAAGTTATTCGATATGTTCTATAGGAAAAGTATCAGGGAATCTAATGGTAGAAAAATTGAGAAAAAGCAAAATCCTCTATAAATGGAGTAGGGACCGCACTATAAAATATATATGGAGAAAAAAATAAAGAATATATATAAATGAAATGAATAAAGGCAGAAGTCGATACATACTCCTAAAATGAAAAAAAATTAGCTCGAGTGCTTATAGCCAAGATAATTAAGTCTTTCCAATGCTTTGAACCCTTTAATATCCATTTCCTTCTTACCACAGCCTGGCCTAGCCATAATAACCCTAAAGAAAGTCCTATTGACCCTAAATGATATTTTAAATGTGTCAATGGTTTAGTTGCATAAGTTTCCATTTGTAAAATCTTGCTTCTCAATTCCCTATTTAGAGATTGTTCGTTTTCGACTTGTTAAAAGTTCTAATGTAACTCATTACTAATAGACGGCTACTATTGGCGAAGCCTAGTATTTGGCGGAGTATTCCTAGGAAAGTGGCCAAAATATCTCAATTCAAATTAACCAGCTTGCTTGAGTGTTCTTGTTTCCATTCGGCAATTTTTACGCTAAATTGGAAGAAACCCTCAATGTTAGATTTGGGCATTAAAAAAGCTAAAATGTGTGTTGTGTATGAGAATTGATTATTTTATGCTCCGTTCCTCAGGACGAGGAGCCCTCTAAGTGCGAGGATATTTAGTACATCATCATTCGTGCTATATTTCAGGGTGACTTTACAACTGATTTCATTACTTTTATCATCATTTATACATTTAAATCATTATTTTTCATTTTCAAGTAGAAAATTGGCTTTATACAAAAAAAAGTGATTTCCACTTCAATTCAGTCAAGAAGCATAAAATGGGCTTAGTGCCTTCATAGAGATGTCAGCAGCATAAAGCTAAATCGTTAAGTAATCGCTAGACCAAACATAACTAGACTTAAGGAATCTTATTGGAAATATTGCAAGAAAAGCCTCATGATGACGTAGGAAAAAGATGAAGATTATATCTCGAGGAAAACCACAGCACCTTCACAACGATTTACGTATGTACATATATGGCACTCGCACATTGCAAGGCTCTATTTGCGACAAAATTGGACATAAATAGAGCACAACGAAGTCATAGATATTTCCCAGCTATTTAGTAGTTTGTACATACAATGTTGGAATTGTTGGTTTTAATTCAATTGTTTCTCAAAGAACTCGATTTAGATATAGTTCTATCATACTAATACTACACATATGAGATCTTTGAACGAAAAAGACACACACACACAAACCAAAAGTTCAAGATTTAGTATTTCATAGAGTTCCAGAAAAGAAGTTTAGGTTATAGGTTTTTCTTTTGAAGTTTTTTGCGGAGAGACTTTGTAACTTTTACATATTTCTTAAATTTTAGATTTGTAATTACAATTATGAGTGGCTAAGTTCCACTATCTAGGCCAAGGTATTTGAGTTCTATGGATTCATAGACTTGTGTGATGTTTATGTGCTTCATTTCTTAACTTGTTTGCTACCAATTTTTGTATTCTTATTTGCATTATTATTTCAAGGTTTTTTATTATAGTTTCAAACATTAAATTACTTCCTTTTTACTGTAGAAATTGCACTTAAATGGCAATTATGGTCAGAAACTATCGCCAATGACCCTTTCGTTGCTTGGTAAGGGTAATTACATTAGGTGGCGAGTAGGGCCTTGTCTATTGGCAAGTGGTGTGTCCCTGTGTCTTTAGTATATGATATAGGTAGTCATGTATTGTAATCTCCACTCATGATAGGTGGAAAATACAATGCTTGTTACCATTCATGATAGTTGTTCTCAAATGGCACAATGCAACTAGGTTGTTGAAAGCCTACAACATATCCCGTGGCTTTGCATATCTAGTTAGTATGTGGTTGCATCCCATATTCCCTCCACTAACATGAGGAGAATGAGGTGATAAAAGTCACTATAAGCCTATCTACGAGAATCAATAATAAAAACATTTTATAAACCGACAATCGAATTAGTTTGCTAAAATGTTAAATCCTGCCTTTTTCATTTGTATGCATTTTATTTACTAGTTTACTTATGTTTTCAAGATGCCTCATTTTCCCTAAAACTAAAAAGATCACCTCAATCCCTATGGGATCGACTTCGTACTTGCATCACTATAAATCAATTGTAGTCATTGAAAAATGAGACTATTTTTGGTGCTGAATGACACGACATTAAAACTAAAAATCTTTTTTCTCTTTTTAAAAACTTGTAAATTGCTGAAAATAAGATTTTTAACAATTTCAATAAACTAAATTAAGTGTGCGACCTATCCCAGATAATGGTGCTAAAAACTTATTTTCAAACCACAAGTATAATGGTTCAATTGTTGTAATAATGTGATCAACAAAATTTGATTACGGATATCATTCCTCTTAGAAAGGTTCATATGGACACATACACACACGGAGTTAGGTTCACTATATTGTTAAGAAGATGTATGTTGTTCTATTTTAAGCTAAACTACTATGTTCTATAAATTCAATGTAAATTAACGTGTATTCTTATATTGAGAGAACTCTTAGTTCATAACTTCACTTGGGTAATGAAATATTGTGCTTCCAATATCGTATTTTCTTCATCTTTCTTAAGTATGTTCAATGCATAATTAGAATAGGCCAATTTCTTTAATATTCACTTCAACCCACTATCGTGGTGAAAAATATCTTAATGTCAAACTAGAACTCCACCTATCGATAGGAATAACGTAATTCTCACATAGCATTAAGTGCCAAATCTTTAGAGTCATAAATACTTAAGTGGACTATCCAGGTCTCCCTAATCAACAACTATCCATAGATGTTATATATTTTATGGTTGTGTTCTTCATATTCCGTTTAAAAGCACCAATGGCCATGGTAACTCCTTAAACTCATAATCAACAAATATTTGATCAAGATGTTCATTGCATTATGCATAGAATCAAAAACAAATTCTAGCCATTGAACTTCTAAACAATAAAATCAATTCATTCTTCCATTTGCATAGTATTCACAACATAGGAACCATTGTTCCTTTAAATAAATAGACTACTCACTCATCATCATCAAAAACACACAATTCATGGTATTCATTGCAATTAAAGATTAAATCAAAAAAATTTAATCAAATCAAAAAACAATACCGAATCATCACAATTGGAGGCTTTGATGTATCTCCTTCAAAAATCTTCTCAATACTCAAATCTCAAGTTAAAATATGCTAATATCTATTAATATATCAAAATCTATGGTGGTTCCTTATATTCTATGAGTTTATCACACTCTAATACCTATTTATGCTCCTAAGACTCCTCATAATAAAATTACGAACCTTAATTAACAATTTTAGATGAACTAGAACTCCAAAACTTTCTATTTTTATGTCTTAATGATATATGTAAGTGATCTACACTCCCTGTATAGAGTGACAGCATTGTTATAACGTCAATCATGTATGTGTATTTTCTCATCTCAATAGACTCGACGCCCTCTGTACAATTGCCAGATGCCTTATGCGTAAATCCACAGTGGCCCCACAACGTCAACTCTATTGCATCCCCTTTTTTGATTTCGCGCCTTTTCCACATCTTATGGAAACTTCCTACGATGCTACTTGTGTCCTCTACGATGTCAATTACCATTTTGTGCTTTTACTCATGATTTTATCATGAAGTCACTACTTTATCTCTTTTATGCCTTGTAAACCTGAAAACTCATAAATATTATCAATTGGAGCTCATTCCTGGACATTTAAACCAATTATACAACTAAACTAGTCCTATATATAAGTCAAATTAAGTACTTATCAACAAATCATGTGGTGTAACATTTCATTCAAACCAACATATGACCTATTCACTAATATCAGTTGTATGTTACTTTGTTTTAAAATTTTCAACATTTGGAGTTTGACTCCTCATAAGATCCTTGCGAAGAAAAGTTAAGTTCCATCAAACTTATTGTTTGATATCCTAAGTCTTATTGGGACTTATTAACCTGACATTTTCATTTTCCAAACTTATTTGAGCACTTATTAACTATTTATTTGCCTATATTGAAGCTTCCAATTGACCTTAATGAAACTTCAAATACTAATTCAGAACTTATTAACTATTTATTTGCCTATATTGAAGTTCTTATATAGAACTTAACTAATTCATTCAATTATTCAAAGACTAATGTTGCAATTCACTAGTCTTCTATGCTTTTAATGAATTGTGATTATGATATAGAGTCTATTTGATTTCATTTTTGTTAATCTTAGCTACTTTCACATTTATCACGTTCTTTTTTCCTTTATAGACTTATCCCGACTTTGCTCAACATTTAAGTCACTTACAGCTCTCTAATCTTGACTTAGGAAGGAAATTTATATCTCTATTCTTTTTGAAAATAGTTATGGATGATGTGCCTTTTTATGAACATTAGTCAGTTGAATTTTTCCTCGGCTATTCTTTATTCAAAATATAGAAATTTTGTGAATTAAATAGTTCCAGTGTTTTCTATTTCCTTCAATTATTTCCATTAGTCTTAGATGTCCCGATTATTCATTTTGCATAAGACAAAATTTGTTACTTTTCAAAAGACTATGTATATAACTGAGTATCTTAATGATCATCAATTCACATTTTAAGAAATTCACCCATCCATAGTTGTTTAACTAAAGAGATAGAAGTATTTGAATTTCTAGGACCTCAATTGACTAACTGATATTCAATCGATATGTCTATTTTTTCATTTATCATATTATAGGTTATAGTGATAGGCATCATAACTTAAATTTGTTTGAATTGACTATTAGGTATTGTGAATTCCAAAACACAACTACTTGTGTTTTATTTAATAGCTAATCCTAACAATTATCATATCTTTTTCTCCAATCTCCACTTCGAACACGTTGATTTGATCACTACACTTTCAATTTTTAAGTTAGAAGTTTTTATTGATATTTTTTTCATAACAATACCTGATCTTATGCTAACGAGATTACTTTTAACTCATGTATTTCCATTCATTTCATCATTTTCTTATTCGACTCATAGAACCACTATACTCAACGTCGGTTATTTAAGTTGCTTGAGAAATAAACAATTTAGTTTTTTTTTTCAATACTCCTTTTGGAAGTCATTTGATTGTTTTAAACTATGGTTGTATTCCACTTTTCACTTTGTGTTTTGTTTTAGAAAATAGATAATACTTTGCTTCAAAGTATTTTACTTTGGTTGAAAGCGAGTAAGACGGTTTGACTGATCCAATCATAATCTTGTTGTAATTTTAAAGTCAAATTGAGTTTTCCTAATCGATTTCTATTTTTGAAGAAGCGTATCTCTTTTTTCATCATTAAGACTATTTTCAGAAGTAACATACAATTACTTATGAATCCAACCAATCATAAAACAGGTCTCCTCGAGTTGCTAGTGCAATCGGTATTAACCTCATGCTAAAACAAAAGATATCCATATCTTATGCTTCCCAAAAGTCTCAATCTCATTTTATGTTTTCCAAGTGATTCCTAATTGGTTAAGACTTAATTTAAATATGTTATGACATTTACTAAGCATTTCACAATCATAATAGTTCGATACTTTTATTTTTTAAAGAAAACCATGTTCAGTTCTTGCTTTCCTTAATCATTTAGACTTCTTGCTCAACCAATTATATATTGGTTTCGTAATTGACATTTTTCCTTAGTTATATCGATATCGAGCTGCTTATAATAACTTCATGAATTTAGACTTCCCGAGTCTATTTCACTTCAATCACACTTAGTTTTATTTCATAAATATATTCTCTTTTTTTATTATCTACTCCTAATTTTACTCGTCGTTTAATATGAGTTAAGTATGAAACAAATAAGGAGAATAAACTTTCTATCGCATATCTAGCGATAATACGTACATACAACACAAGCATAACACAATAATTCATATATCCCAACTCACGGTCACTTCCCAACCAGTTATACTCACTCTCTCGTTAGTCTCAATCCAAAATGTATCCTCAATTGAGCCAAAACTAGGCCATGATACGAACTTTGTTAGCCCCCTCATCATTAAGACGACATACTGACTAAGATAACCTTAATATTTTGATAATATAGACAGCCTAATCTATTCTTTTAACTTTGATCTCCAAATAATTTTTATTTCAATCCCTTAACAAGGCCCCAAAACTAATTTTATATCCTTAATGGAAGTTAATTCATGATTTGTTTAATTGGAGAAAATTAGGAAATCATACAGATCATTCTCTGTATTTTGTAAAAATTTCAACAACACCTCCCTAAAAGTGGCCCACCGAAAGAATATTCACCTAATAGACAGCAGAATTGGAAAGAAGCTTAAAGGACTCACAACTCTTTACAGTTCACAATATATATCAAGTTCAAATTAAAAAACTAACTTAAAGTCTCTAATACTTTAGTTTGCAATTTTACAATCCAAAATAAAACAAAACTAGAATATAAACATTGTAACTTACTGTAAACTTATTTGAAGAATTTCATACTCTCACCTAAACCAAAAAAATATTGATTATATACATAAAACCAAGTCACACACATAGAAATTAAGATTTAAAAAGAGTTTGAAAAAGTGTTCAATCTTGTAATTTCCCTTATTAGTGCAAGATGAACATGTCACCATTACAGCAAATAATGATGTCAGATAAGTAAACTTTACACTATCTAACACATTAGGTAATGGCAACAAAATAATACGGAATAATCGTTAAGTAAAGAAATTGAATAAATAAATATACAACTGTGCAATCCGCTCCTTTTCTATTTCAAAACTATAATCAGAAGTCGACTTCCAATAACAGTATGAACACAATATTAAGAGCTTGGGAAATGCAAAAATAACTTATCGGCAATTGACTCTAAAACTAGTCTTATTAGCTGATGTTTGATGTTGGATTATAATCCAAATTTCAGGAAAACTGGATTCTGAAATAAGCTTATCTCCCTCTTACGTACGTGCATGACAAATAATGATTGTAATTCATGAAAATAGATAAACTAAATCAATTTGAAAGTCACTGTATAGTTTACTTACAACCAACCAACTTTGAGCTAAATTTTTGGGGTTCTTGAAACGTCGAATCACCTTGAAACGGAATCCAATAGCTTCCCTACATATTCAATTATAATAGGGGTCAATCGTTAAGTGAAACCAAATAATGAAACCCTATGAAAACAATGGCAAAAGTATGTTCATTAACTATTTCCAAAATAGTTATTTATTACAATTAAAATAGCTTTCAACAAGCAAACTTGGGGTAACTTTTTAACCTCGAAACTAACACTATTTCTCATATCACCCAAAAAGGACTTTTGAGAACTCCATTTTTACTTTCCAAAGACTCCAAGAACACATAAATCAAATCATAAATGGAGAAGTTATGAATTTTACAATGCAGCCTGTTGATTAGGTAAACTTTAGTCATTTTGAACTGATAAAACTTCTCCATATCAATATTTTCGCAATTAAATCCTTAAAACTCATTGCCAAAAAATAGGAAATCGCTTAATACTATATTCATAATATTTCCATAGCCCGTATAGTCAATTTGGACAAAAACCAACAATCCAATTTGTCAAGAATCTAAATGTAAATCAATTTTCACTATACAAACAACTTTAAAATAGTTATAAATTGAGTTGCATCAATACACTTAACCAAAACTCTAACTTAAATCAATGAGATTTATTCCAAATGGACATAAATAAACCTAATTCATCAATTCTCAATAGTCTATACCAATTCCTATCGAAACCCCACGAAAAAAAATAAAAAAACCACAAGAACTCAAATAGAATTGATGAAAAATGCCCTGAATTAAGAATTTACCAAATTTCGAGTAGAATTCCTCGTCTCTATGATGGAAAAATATTTTGAACAAACAGTCATGAAATGTTCCACTCTTTCGTTGAAAGAAACTAGGTGGAAATCACACTTCGAGAGATCACGAAACGAAAGACCGAGTTGAGAGGGTTAGGTAACGAAACAGTAAATTCGGTTTTCTTAGAACTAGTAAAATATTCGTTTTATTTTCATGTTTCTTTAGTTTATATGTAAACCTTTAGCTGCTTGTCAGCTCGTTAATTTATTTTTATTTATTAATTCTCGAACTCTATATTTTGACTTGTTTTGGCTTTTGATGCTCGTTTCGGATTTGATTTATAACCAAATTGAACCAACATCTTGACAAGCAGTCAACCTCCATAAACATTCGTACACTGGTTTTGGTCACACAAAAACCCCAAAAATCTTAACTTAGTCCATGATATACCAAAGTCTTCTAGACAAGCTCTATAGCCATAGTTAGCCATACTGGTACCAATTTGGACTCTTTCTCAACCTCAACAACCGCCAACTGATATGAAACTCAAGGCAAGGACTTGCGGCAACTTCCTTCTTATTTTACAATACCATCGATCCCAACTTGTATGTAAATCAAGGGAAAGTCCCCACCTGATAATCAACACTTGATTTATGAGTTTTCAAGCAACAAATAATTTTATTTTCACTCATGCCTCTCAATGACGTACATACAACCTCGATTATAAAAAAAAAACAAATTGAGGATACACCTTAACTTATAGACTTCGCGATGAAATACTATATATGACATCCCGTAGGCATGGAACAAGCAAAAATTATATTTAAACTTACAATCTTTGGTCTGTAATGCATGGTTCCCACCAAAAATACTAAAATTATAAATAAAATCCTAATTTACTTAATTAGTCTCCAAATTAAGTTTATGAAATTCTTGAATTTCTTAGTTAAGGCATACAAGATAAGAAATTTCCTTGCCTTGGCACAATGCAACATGACAATGGCTGAATATGGTTCTAATTTCAATGAGCATGTTAAGTTTGCATACCAGTATTTTTCATTAGACACGATTCGTAGGAGGTGATTTATCAATAGGTTAAGGAGAGATATACGCACTTTAGTAGCAGCATCGAGGTCGGAGAGATATCAGCAGGCCTACCATCTGGTACTCAACTGTGACTTACTACATCATGATGATGATATGTAACTTCCAGGTAGGTCTGATCGATAGAGTCATGGAAAGCACAGTTTTAAGGGTAGTTAGAAAAGGCATGGAGGAAACTTTTAGAAGTTTTGATTTAGTAGATCATTGCGTAACAATGCACCCTTTGGTGTAGCCTAAGGACCACACACTCTGAGGGGGAATACCATACATTCACATGTCCATGCACCCTTAGTTACTCAATATGTCGCGTTCAGGCCACCACGTCCACCGTAATAGTCACGATAGATTAGGGGTAAGGGTAGAGGGCCAGCAGCACCGAGACCAACTGCAGCAATGAGTGTAATACGACCACCACTTATTTATTTGAAGCCATATGTGATATGTTATTGATGCGAGACTCCATGTCACATTTAGAGCAAATATCCTAACCTATCACAGTCTGAGGCGAGTGTAACTCAAATTGCTCGAAGTAGAGTCCATGCCATAGCTAAGCATGACCATGAGGCTACGTGCTAAATGATCGCAAGTATGATTTCCATTAATGATCAAGATAGGCACACTTCACGTAATTCTTGTTCTAATTTTATGTTTTTGTTGAAGACCATGGTTCATGCTTTGGGGTTGACACCGGTTATAACACACACTTAATTGATTTTAAGCATAGTATTTAGTGAATGGATTTATCAGAATATGATATGTGAGGGGTGCACAATTAAAATTGGGGATCAAATGATGTCGTTTGATATACGGATCATAGAGTGTGTAGAGTATTATGCATTGTTAGGTATGGACTAGCTAGCGACATATCATGCCAAGATAGATTGTTTCCTTAAGACCATGATCTTCCAATTCTAAGCAATCCATCATTTTTGAGTTTAGAGGCTGTACATTGGCTATACTCGTCATTGAGTTGCGACATTAGCTGAAATAGATTGCGTTACCATTTTGGCTTCTATGAGAGAAGAAAGACAAAAAGTTCTATTCGAGAAGATTCTTGTGGTTAGGGATATTTCAAATGTTTTCCATATGGTCTTCCAGAACTCCATCCCATTAGGAAATCATCTTCATGATTTACATTATTCCCAATATGAGACCAGTATCTAAGTCACCTTATTGTATGGTGGCTATAAAGTTGATGGAGTTGAATATGCAATTAAAGGGATTGACTCAAAAGGGTTTTAATACTTTGAGTGTATCACCGTGCAAAGCACTATTGTTTTTTGTGGAGAAGAATGATGATAGTTTAAGTATGTGCATTAACTACGATTGGTTTAATAAGGTGAATATTTTGAACAAGTATCTACTTCTTACGATCGATGATTTACTTAAACAATTGAAGGGAGCAAAGTTCTTTTCCAAGATATATTTGAGGTTAGGGTATCACCAATTTCATATACGAGAGGATGACATCTTGAGAAATGGTTTAAGCACCCATTATGAACATTTAGAGTTCATAGTGATGTCATTTAGGCTTACTAATGCACCAAAAAAATACATGAACTTGATGCACTGAGTCTTTAAGCCATTCTTTGACCAGTTCGTGATTATGTTCATCGAAGAAACCATGATAAACTTTAAGACTGAGTCAGACCGCAAAAAAGCACATCAGAAATTGTTGCAGACTTTAAGGGTACACAGGCTTTTATGTTTAGTTGTGTAAATGCAAGTTTTGGATTTCAAAAATAAAACTCTAATGT
The DNA here is from genome assembly GCA_039657365.1 of Stephania yunnanensis. NCBI lineage: Eukaryota > Viridiplantae > Streptophyta > Magnoliopsida > Ranunculales > Menispermaceae > Stephania > Stephania yunnanensis. The sequence goes on along the minus strand of CM077582.1, from coordinate 30,187,878 downwards.
CATGTTGTGAATGCGGAGGGAATATCAGTGAAATTATAGGAAGATGAAAGTGATTTTTAAGTTGACACAACCCACTAATACTTATGAGATACAAAGCTTTCTAAGATTAGCATGCTATTATCAGCGGTTCATGCTGAGCTTATTGTCAATCGCTTCACCACTCGCCAACTTGACAAGAAAGACATTGATTATTTATGGGGTGATCCATGTGAGAAGGCCTTTCAGTTGTTGAGGAAATGTCTAACTACCGCTCCTGTCTTCATCATACCAAAGGCCAACAAAGAGTTGTCAATGTATACCGACACTTTGGGGACTATTTTTGGAGGAGTATTTATGCATGAAAAGAAAACGATCACTTTTGCATCCATATAATTAAAAGTATATGAGAAAAATTATATAGTACAAAACTTAGAGTTGGCAGCACTAGTGTTTTGCATTGAAGTTTTGGAGGCACTAATTGTATGGGGAAATTTCACTGTCTACTCGGATCACAAAATTTTGAAGTACCTATTCACTTAGAGTGAGTTTACCTTGCAATAGAGGAGATGGTTAGAGCTTTGAAGGACAATGATTTCATGCTTGAGTACCACCCGATGAAGGCTAACGTAGTGGTAGATGCTTTGAGTTATGTGGGAGTAGAGAAGAGTAAAAGGGCATAATGAATGTTCAGAGGGTAACTACGATGGCTCTTTGGTTAGCTAGATGTCTTAGAGGATCAAGCACTTGTTCAGAAAAAGCAGAGCCAATGGCCATATTTAGAGTGGTTGAATATGAGAAAGCCGATTCAAATTATGTTAAGTACAAATTACTTGCGTATAGTAGTGACAACATGGATTGGAGACTTTCGGCTGATGTAGCATTGAGATTCCGAGATAGATTGTGGATACCATTGCATAGAACGTTAAAAGATGCTCTACTTCAAGTGGTGCATGGATCATAGTTCTTTATTTATCTTTGGTAACAAGATATATCAAGACACGTGAAGGATGTATTTGTGGTTGGGGATGAAAGTGGACATCGCTACTTACATTTAGAACTTCGAGATTTTTAAAGAAAAGAAAGTGGACTAATAAAAGTTGGGAGGATTGTTGCAACCAATACCTATTCCGTAGTGGATGTGGTGGCACATAGGTTTTTTGTTTCATTTTGGGGCTACTAACGACTCTTAAAAGGCATGATGCAGTTTAGGTAATTATGGATTTTAGACTAAGTTAGCATACTTTGTCCCTATTTCCACGAAGTATTTAACATACAAGTTAGGAGGCATATATGTAGAGGAAATAGTGAGATTACATTCAGTCCTGGTGTCTATTGTATCGAATCGCGGTCCAATATTCACTTCTCAGTTTTGGAATAGGGTTAAGTGCAACGATCCATCACCTTAAGCTGATGATTAGTGCTAATAGGAAACTAATTAATCTGAGTTAGGCTCGTGGTTAAGACTTGTGTATGTCAATTAGCTTGTGCATGAGTTTGTGTGATAATTGGTGTTTGTATGAAATGTTTAACAAAATCTATTGGTAATTGGATTAGTAGAAATTAGTACAACCTATATTTAATACAATGAAACCAATCGTAAATTAAAAGACATTCGATAAGCCTCAAGATACGACGGATGTCTCAAATTGTGTCGCATTAGCACTGTCTCAATTTAACCCCAACATAATTGGATTTTCTTTGAAATATAAGACTGAGATGATGATGATGAGATGCAAAGCAGGAAGTGGTAAGGATGAGGGTTTACTTAATTCTTAAGTTAAGTTAATGAGGACTAAAATCAGTCCTCATAGTATTTCTCTCTTTACTCCTATGATCCTCACCATCATCACCTTCATCTTGACACCAAAACTACCATTGTTGTCAACCATATTAAGGTGACCACCATTGTCGTTATTAAGTTTGTTCACTCCCTTACTTTCTCTACTGATTTTTATGGGGTAAGGTTGTTTTGGTTTATGGGCTAATGGAGGTGCAAACAATGGTTAGAGGTGATGAGGGACGTATAGAGGTTCACTAAAACTTTTGTATAATGGTGGTTCTATGGTGGTTAGGTGGTGTTTGTGGCAAGGGATGTTATTGAGATTAGGTGATGTTGTCGTTATAGTTGATGAGTCTGATGATGTTTTTAGATGTTGTTGGTGAGACCCATGTGTAGAATTCTAGGTGAGTTTTGGACGTGTTTGGAGGTGTCTAAGAGGTTTGAGAGGTCATTAGGGTTGCTGGGGAAGAATTCAATGTCTATTGGAGAAAACAGCAAACGGCGTCAAGGGCATGAAACCCACAGTGCCACCCATGACATGGAATGCAATTTTGGCAACAATGTCATGCCATGAAGGGCGCCATGTTTTCTACCCATGGCATGACCCACGGTGTGGTTCATGGCATTAAAAACTGAAATTATGACACCTAAAGTTTCAGTTATCAGATTTGAACAAAATTTGGACATAAGTTCTAGGATACTAGGACAATTTTGACATCAACATGATCCAAATAAACTTACATTGTTAAAAACTTAATTGGGAATTCCCTAGGATAAACGATCGGTGTAATGAGACTAGAATATCCAAATCGAGGTGAGTACGAATTTGCTTATTTATTAATATTGCTAAGTTATGTAGTCTATGGAGTTCATATAGTTTATGGCTTTGAATTGGGGGCTATGTACACTATGATTAGGTTTAATAAAAATGAAAATAGTGTATGATGTGATTGGCGAAAGTTAAACTTGGAGTTAAGAATAAGTTGTATAAGATATGAGTTTATTTCTAATCCTATATGCTAAATCCTACTCAGCTTAGAAGAATGAGTGGGTTATACATTCACTAGAGGGTATGGGATAAAACCATTGAATATTAATGGATTATCTAAATGGTGTATCAGCCAATGTGTTAGTCTAGCAAATGCATTAATGTTATCGGTAGTTAATTGACCTAAGTTTTATAAATGAAATGGAAATCAGAGTGTAATAGCCTTTGATTGTATGACTTGCATCTATATGCTTTCCATGAAACTATTAGTTATGTTTGGTTCATATTGTTACTGCATATCTCTCTTGATTATTATATGAAATGTTGATAGTATGAGAGTACTTACTTAGCAAGTTGGAGAGCTCACCATAAATTAACATTTAAGGTTCTTCGCCCAAAACTTCACCTAAAGGGAAAGAGAAGGCCTAGGAGTTTTTTTCTCTTCTCTAGGATATAAGGACTCCCTTTGTATCTATATATACTGTTTTAATAACTTTGTAATCTTGTTTTGGTTTTGATAAACTCAGATTTTAATTATATCATTTATATCATGAAAAAGTTTTTAATTTTCCACTTGGTACATATTATGATTCAAATATGACTTCCATAGTTTCTTCCTTCCTAGCATTAGCTAATCGTTGTAAAACTGTAGAATTAGAATGCATATCTTCATTTGATTCATAAATATCATTATTTAATTTCTCTTGGTTAACAAATTCATAATTTTGTAATGATTTTCATAGCTTCAATTCTGGTTAAATACTATGAGTATAACGTTTTACGAAAACACTTGTATTTCAATTGTTCGGCCATCAATTCCCTAGTGGGAATGATATTTACAACTATCTCTTGTTCTTCTTGTTCTATTGTCTTATGTACTTTTATTTCCTTTTTATCTTTTTTGTGTCTTTTCTTGTGTACGTATTTTTTTTTTCATTTTTGCAAAATAAAGCGTTAACTTCTGCTTGATTAATAGTGCTTGTAGTTTGAGTAGATACTTTAACATGATTACTTAACTCGTTAATTTGTACATTCTTTCGACTTAATTGCTTTTCCAACTCTTTAATAGATGTATTAGTTTTAATTTGGTTTTGATAAATTCTTGTGAAATTTGATGACTTTGGGTCATAAAATTATGTAATATTTTTAAAAACTTTAGTTGCATTGGTTAAGTAATTTGTTGAGGTTGTTGAATTGTCGTAGATTATATTTGTGCTCTTAGTCTATAAGTGGTATAATTTTGATTTTATGGACCATAGCTAATATTCGAATTAGGTTTTTCAGTGTAATAATTGTTGTAATTATATTGATTTCTAGGAAGGCTAAAATATTTGTTCATAACCATATTGACTTCTTCAGTATTATCTTATTCTAAAGTAGGCCACTTATCCGTGGGATGTGTAACTACATAACATAGGTTTTCTCGATCTCTACCGACAAGCATCAAGCTTATAATAACTAGTGTAGAGTCTTAAAACACAAAAACCACTAGATTAATTTCAATTTTAGAAAATACTTTATAATAGTACCATAATCAAAATCAATATGAATTTTGCCAAGATACCAATGAATATGTCATTTTAAAACATGTTAGATTAAGAAATTCTTCATTCTACTCTAGTTTTAAGGACTCGAGTTAAATCTTTTCTTTTGAAGAGTTTAAGAACATCCATCTTTTTCCTTTCTCATCAATTTTTCTTACTCCATTCTAATTGCTTATTTTTGCATATTTCTTTTACTTTTGCTTTTGAATCCCTGCCCCAATTCCGTTAGACAATCTCACCTTTTTTACCATTTATATTCCTTGCTCTATTTCCTTTGGAATCTATCGGACTCTCTATATATTTTATTTTTATGAATTCTTATAAACACTTCTCACAATCAACTAAAATTAAAAAAGGTATTCTTTTCAAACTGATAGAAATTCATCGATTTCTAACCCATTTCTTCTTTCAATTGCTAATAACTTTCTTATATATATTATAAATATAATAAACTAATATTTTTTGTATTATAAGATTTTTAGAAATCTATCTTGTTCATTTTGCGCTATTCTTTCGATTTTATACCTATTATCATGACTAACACAAGACATTCAATTTAGTGTTCACATCAAGTAGCAAAGTTAATCGAAAAAGGATATAAAAATTAATTTCTTATATCATAAAATCCACTTAGGCAGTAAAATATCACTTCAATTCAAGATCTATCATATATTCACTTTCATTCTTTTCCTAACTAAAATTAAAGAAAAATGAAATTCATACATGATTTCGAATAAGTTCGAAAAATTTTCATCAACTTACTTGAATATAGGATTAATAGTTGTTCTTAACTTTTCTTCTACCTTTCTTTCCTTTCATTTCCATCGATTTCATATTTCACCTAAAATTCCTCTAAATGGATTCTAAACCTTGTCCTTAAAGTTTTAAAATTAAGTTGCATTTTCAACATAACAAACATACCACGTGAAGCATAAACGATTTGATGGGTCTAATTAAAATGTAAATAAATATGCAAATATAGAAATCGATAGTTTCAAATGAATGGAATGTAGAAGGGAACATAAACATTCATTAACAAAAACTTCACCAAGAGTAATACATTGTTTTTTTAGTCTTTCAATGAATTCAAAAGAAAAATATTACATATGGTGATGTCCAAAAGTGAGTCCATTATCAGCTTCATCATCTTAAACCATATCTACAGAAGGTCGAGAAACATATCTATTAGTTGGGTTGTAAGTCTTGGTTAGAAATTGAAACTGTAGAGATGGGATGTAAATGCTCCTTCTTGAATCCTGGAAATGATAATCAAGTCTTCTCTTAGATATAGAATGGTTACGTTGTAGAGTCCTCTCCTTTGTCGATATCATTTATTCATTGCGATGAATCTTTATCTGGCTACACAATATAGTTGGAAGAAATCCTCTTCTACTTGGCTTTGATAAACATGTTGCTAAAATCGTAAGAATATTCGGCATGTTTACTCCTACAATTAAACTTGTTGTTCATTATGTGTCTTCTCTTGTCCTCCTTCTATTTTCAGTAGTGCTTTGCTTCCTTAATTCCCTTAAATTTATTGCATTAAATGATTCACGTTATCCTCCAAGTCATTGTATCCTACTACCCTCTTCATTCATTATACTCTTGCATCATTTATGGTCCTATTGAGCAATATATCAAATCTGATATCGAAAGCTACCCCAACTTTCCTACGAGATTTAGTGATAAAAATTGAGAATGGTAATCCTTCATTTTTCATAGTATGCATAGTAGACTTTATAGAATCATGTACAATTTTCTTAGTATCAATATCACCCTTTTTCAATACTTTATAGTACAATATAGTAGCTCTGTGGTTTTTCACTTCAAAGTGTTACTTAGTTAGGTAAAAACATGCGTCTGTTATATAACTTCGTATCTTCGTAATCTTCCTAAAATAGGAGGTTCAATAAATTTTGAGTGGTCTTCACTATCAAGGGGAAATCCCCTCTTTAGAGGTATCTCTAATGCATCATGGATCATTTGAAAAGTAGGACTCCTTATCTTCATACTTGACATTAGTGTAATCCTCCTCTGTTATATGTCTTTTTATGGAAGATCGAAAAATCTATTCAACCTAGGTGGTGAAATATTGACTTTTTTCCCTTTAACAAATTTTTTTTTCGTTTCTCTACTAACATGTTCATTAGCGTAAAATTGTCATATAATTTCTTAACATCTCCTTTCTCTTTTCCCGTATAGTTTCGCAAAAGTCGATCTCATCCCCTATCTCTAATGATTCTATCCTCATACTTGCTCACATTTTGAATGTTGAGCCTTTTCTTAAGAATGATGACTCTCTTTGTATCATTGTAATACTTTATGTGAGCTCTTGGACTTATAAATAAAAAGGTTCATAAGTAATCAAGTGACTTGGATCTGGGTTCTCAAAATTTCTTCGTCATTAGAGAACAATAGAGATTGCTCTATAAGTTTAGCCCTCCTAGGTCTAGGTTTTTTAATGCTAATCCCGGTAGGTATTATATTCTTTAGTTTACCCATATACTTCTGTGTTTGTTAATGTTGCACTACATATGTTCCTTTATCTTCTTTACTACCTCTACCTTTTCCAATACTTCATCCCACCATAAGGTAATTCAACTATAATGAAATAGGTAAAGTGAAATTCAATCGTTTAAAATCCATAATAACAAGGTAAGGAAAATAATTTCATAGCATCCCCTTTCTTATCTTCCTATATAGTTTTGCAAAAGTTAATCTCTTCCCATATCTTTGATGATACTCACAATTCTATATTTATACTTATAATTTCAATGTTAAGCCCTCTCTCGAAAATGATGACTCTCTTTTTATCATTAAAATACCTCATCTGAACTCTTAGTCTTATAAATAAAGAAGGATCACAAGGCACCAAGTGACTAAGGTTTGGGTTCTCAAAGTATTTTTCCTTATTAAACGAAAATGGAGATTGCTCACTAAGTTTAGCCTTCCTAAGTCTAGTTTCTCTACTACTAATCTCTATAGGTTGTATTTGTTTGGTGGCCCGCATACTTCTTTTTTAGTTTGGGTTGCACTACTCATTTTCTTTTATCTTATTTACTACCTCTACCTCGTCCCGCCATAGGATAGTTAAGCTATGATGAAATAGGTAAAGTGAAATTCAATTGTTGACATTTCATAATAACAAGTTAAAGAAAACAATTTATTTAAAGGTTTTAGTGTAAAATTAAAAAGAGTTGAAAGTGATTCGTATTAAATATTTGTATCTACACGTCTATTTTATAAGTATGTATATATTTGAAAAATTCATAGAAACCCCTAAACTCATTTGAAAACCCATATTTGAATTGAAAAGGTGCATAATTATCCATTTCCAAAAATATTGTGTAACAAAAACAAAAAAATACATAAGTCTGAAATTTTATAGAAAATTGTTTTTTGGTCAAGGTATCGAAATGAAAAGGATTGTAGAGTATCGATTCATTGCCTTCTTAAGATTGAATCTCTAAAGTAAAATGCTCTACTAGCTCATCTAGTTTGGCTCTCCGCTCTCCAATTTCAAGCAAAACACTCACCAAGCTCTAGGTTAGGTGTATGATCTTGGATTCTAAATTTATAAGATGAAAGTGCCTTTAATCAAGGTGGGATGCACTTAGGAGGCTTTAATTCAAGCTTTGAAGGGTTGAATCGAGGCAAAAATCTATATATTAAATGAATAGGTGCAAGGGTTTTAGATGTGAATGGGTTTATTATAGGTGATTTAGGGTTTTATTTTTAAAAACACAAATTTTTGCTTAGCGAATTAGAGTTTAAGTGAAATCGCTAACAAACAGCCAGTGAAGTTGGTGAAAATTGTTCTCAGTGGTTTAGTGATTAGTTCAACGAATTTTAGTAAAAAACCAAAATAGCAAACAAATTAGCGAGTCTATTTTCACAAAAAAATCTACAAACTACTGGTGATTTACCCAGCAATTCTCAGTTTTAATTGGCGTGTTGGCAAATCACTGAGTCATTTACTGTTGTTTTTTCAATATATTCTATATTTGATTAATTATCATACATAGCAATCATAGTTAAAGTAGAATGATATGTATTCAATAATAGGTATTGTAATAATGAATATGGAATTTTATTTAGGGAATAATATACTAAAAAATGCTTTATTAGGTAAAATAGTTAAAAACAAATAAGATTCATGTGAAAAATAAATATACTAAATATCCAAATTCTTTAAAATGGAAAGACATTGGCTCGATCAAACCCCCTTACGTGAAATTTTTCATAATAGTAAACCTATAATACTTTTATTATAAGAATCAAAAGTTGAGAGAATAGAAAAACAACTAACTAATCCTACTATTAAAGCTGAAAATAAAGATAAAGTATAGGAGCCTCCCATAGAACACTTTTTTTTTATATTCATTGGTCAAGTTAGTAAATAAGATCACTCATCGTTTAGTTTGAGCAAGTCATACTGACCATCAGTTAATTCTTCGTCATGCAAGACAGCTTCTGGTTCCTTATCAATCTCAACATCTACATAACGTCCTTTCAAGTATTCATTAGGATTGGAATTCTCTCCTTCATAATCATCATCATATTTTTCTTCATTGACGTAATCGTGCATCTCATAACCATTCTGAAGATACATGTAATTGTTTCCCATCGTAAGTGTGACTGTACATTGTTCAACATTGAGAATAGCTCCAGCTATCTTTAGAAAATACGTCCATCAATATCACATCATTTTTCTCAATATGTGGTACTACCAAGAAGTTAGTGAGGTACTTGAATTGTCATACTTGTACTGGCACATTCATTGACATTCCTATTAGAAAGATCTTATCACCATTTGTTTTGTGGACAATGAAAAGTGGTATAAAATCAATAATCAACTTGGCTTATCTGAACAATTGTTTCTGTAAGATATTCATATCAGCTCCTTTGTCAGGTAAAATGCTAAGGAAGTTGACTTCATTGATCATTACGTAGAGGAATAGTTTCCCTGGCTCATATTTGTAAATTTTGAACATATGTGTCAAATCTTGAAGCCTTAACCGCTCATCATTGGATTCTTTTTCTGCTGGTTGCTTCTCTTTTTATTGGTGCAATTCAGATTGTATGCCTTTATATTGTTGCTTTTTTATTTCTTCTTCTTACTGTGCGGTTTCTTATACATCCATAATGTAATAGTTTCCTTATTAACGGTTTCACTCATTTAGATTTACACATTAGACTCCATTTCATTTCTTTGTGGGCTTTTTAGGTCAGTCTCGAGGTTGACGATTTCCATACCCTATTCAACAAAATCTTCATAATAAGGTTTTAACCCATGACCATTTACTTTAAATATTTGTCCTGTTACTAAGCTTTCTATTTTTACTACACCATGAAGTAGTAAATTAAGACTAACATAATGTCCTGTCCATTTTAACCAGAGTTTTCTAGGAACTAATTTATTTCTTGAACAAAAAAGTAGAACTTTAGCTCCTACTTGAAGATTTTTTGTAATTAATTTTTTATCATGAAATGCTTAAATTTTATCTTTATAAATTGGTGCATTTTCATATGCGTTATTCCTAATTTTTTCTAGTACATGAAGACTCGACTTATGTTGGCTTCCCGCTTCATTATAATTGATGTTGGATGTTCTCATTCCCCGATAGGCTTTATGTCTTAGTTTGAATGGTAATTGACATATTTTCCCAAATACTAACCTATAAGGTGTCATGCCTATAGGTTTCATGAATTATGTTCTATATGCCCATATGCATTTTCTAATCTAAAACTCTAATCGTTACGTGTTGGACTAAATGTTTTTATAGTATTAACTTAATTTGTCTATTTGACATTTCGGCTTGTTTGCTAGTTTGTGGGTGATATGTAGTAGATATCCCATGTGTGACGTTCTACTTAGCAAGTGGGTCAGCAACTAATAGATTACAAAAATCTGAACCTCTATCACTTAAAGTGCTCTAGGTTCACCAAAACCCATAAAACATTTTAAGCTAAGGAAGTCAATCACTATTTTTGAATCATTAGTCCTAGTAGTTTTTCCTTCTACCCATTTAGACACATAATCTATAGGAAGTAAGATATAAATATAGCCATTAAATAGTGGAAAAGGTCCCATGAAATATATTCCCTATACATCAAACACTTCACAGAATAGGATAGGGGCTAAAGGCATTTGATTTCAACATTCGAGGTTTCCAGATTGTTGGCAATTTGGAAAAGATTTTATTTAAAGAAAACAATCGTAGAATAAATGGGCTAAAAGAATTTGGAATCCAAAGTTTCAGGGGCAGTTCTACGTGGGCCAAAATGTCTTCCACATGCATAAGTATGACAATGAGATATAATTGATTATACTTCTGAATGTTGTTTGAATCTCCTAATTATTTGGTCAGTGCAAAACTTCCATAAGTAGGGTTTATTTCATAAATATTGTTTAGAATCCTTTTTAAGTTTATTCTTCTAGGCTCTCATTAATTAAGGTGATAACATATTGGTAGTTGTATAATTAAATATATCGGTATAATAAGGGCCTTAAGTATGTATATAGTATAAATATTCATTTGGAAATTCATCCCTTAGTGGTATGGGTGGTTTTCCATTCTTTAACCTACTTAAGTGGTCTGCTACTAGATTTTTGGCTCATTTCTTATCTTTTATAGTAACATCACATTCTTATAGGAGTAGTAACCATTTAATTAGTCTTGGTTTGCATCTTATTTTTTCATTAAATATCATAAAGCTGCATGATCTGAGTAAACATTACCTTTGTTCCTAATAGATATGGTCTAAATTTTTCTAAAGAAAACTTTACCGCTAGGAGTTATTTTTTATTATCGGTGTAATTTTGTTGGGATGTATCTAGTGTCCTGGATGCATAATATTTAACGTGTGATTCTTCCCCTACTTTTTTACCTAAAATAGGTCTGATTGCTTAATTACTGGATCAACATAATTTCAAATGGCAACGACCAATCATGTGAATTAATCACAAGCGTAGTTGTTAATGAGTTTTTTAATTTATCAAATGCTATCTTGCACTGATTAATAAATTCTAAAGGAATGTCCTTTTGCAAGAGTTTTCATAATGGTTGTGTAATTTTTGAAAAATCTGTTAGAAATCTTCTATAGAGTCCTACATGTCCATGAAATGAACGTATCTCTGTTACCGTGGTGGGGTAAGGTAACATTTTGATTAGTTGGGTTTTTGTAGGGTCTACTTCTATTCCTTAATTTGACACTATATGTACTAATATTAACCATTGGTCTACCATGAAATGACATTTTTCATAGTTTAGTACAAAATTCTTTTATATGCATCTTTTAAGTACTTTAGTTAAATTAACTAAACATTCATCAAAAGAATCACGATAAATGGTGAAATCATCCATGAAAACTTTAGTGAAATTCTCTGCATAATTAGAGAAAATACTAACCATTCATTTTTAAAACATTACAGGAGCATTACTAAACCAAAAGGCAAACATTTCTAACAAAATGCCTCGAAGGGGCAAGTAAAAGTAGTTGTTTTCCTAATCTTCTATGGCTACAGGTATTTGGTGAAATCCTGAATAACCATTTAGGCAATAGTAATAGGATTTTCCTACTAATCTTTCAAATATATGGTCAACAAACGGAAGTGGATAGTGGTCTTTTATAGTGGAGGCATTTAGCTTTTTATAATCTATCCATACTTTCAACCGTTTTGGAATCTATTGGACTAATTTTCCTTATTCATTTATTATCACCGTAATTCTCATCTTTTTAGGGACAACTTAGACAGGGCTTACCTGATTGTTATATGCTATTAGAAATATCATTCCTACATCTAATAGTTTTAATATATTAATTTTTACTATGTCCATTTTGGGGGGTCTAGTCTATGTTGATGCTGCTTAGAAGCCTTGGTATCGGTTTCTAGATTTATCCCATGCATGCATGTAGTTAGAAATTTTCCTTTGATATTTGCTATGGTCCATTCTATTACTCCTTTAAATTCTTTTAATACATTTATTAAATTATTTTCTTCTGGATTAGTTAATTTGTTAGAAATTATTATTGGCAATTTATCATAGTCCCCTAAATAAACATATTTCAAATGGTCTTGTAAGGTTTATAGATCTAATTCAGGGGCTTTAACTATAGAAGGTAAGAGTTTTGAATGAGAACTAGATAAGTCTAGGTAATAAGTAAGTTCTAGTATTTCATTATATTATTCTAAAATACTTATTATCTCTTTGGCTTCCTCATCGCTATCCTCATCTTATTCTAAATCTTTGATTTCCAGCTCTAATTTATGTATTTTTTCTTTTCTTAAGGATTTTTCTATTAATGGATCTATCATATCCAATATACATATGGAAGAAACATCCATTAGTTATTTCATTGCATCGTATATATTGAAATTTACAACGTCATTATCTATTTGCATTATTAATGTTCCATTTAAAACATTGATCTTTGCTTCTGCTGCTTTCAAAAATGTTCTTCCTAAGATTAGAGAATTCATATTAGAGAAGTTATCTTCTTTCATTTCTAAGACATAAAAATTTGTTGGGAAGATTAAATCATTAAATTAGAGTAGTACATTTTCGAGTAACCCTACTTGTTTAATAGTAGATCTATCAGCTACTTATATTACGATACCAATTTCTTCTAATTGTACATCTGTCATTTATAAAATGATGGATAAAGGCAAAACATTTATGAAGGCCCCTAGATCAAACAATGCTTTAGAAATTATTATGTTCTTAATAGTACATAGAATGAAAAAAATTCCGGGATCATAACATTTAGGAGGTATTCTTTTGGATTAATATTGATACGTGTTATCTTATACTCACCTTTTTTTTAGCCTTAATTATATTAATGCATAAGTCTTTTATAAATTTTTGATACTTAGGTACATTTTGAATAACTTCAAACAAGGGTATATTAATTAGTAATTTCTTTAATGCATCAGATATTAGTTTTTCTCCCTATAGTTTCTCAACATTTTCGTTATCTTCCAAATAGTAAGGGAATGGTGGTTCTATATTAACAGGTTTATGTTCATTAGGTTTATTACTCTTTTCTTTAAGAGTTTTGTTAATTGTTACTTCAATTTATTTTTCTAGGACTGCTTCTATTTCATTACTAAGAACTAATTGGTCTGACATTTTAGGTCCATCCATCTGCTTACCACTTCTTAATGTTATAGCTAGTGCTTTTTCATATACGGTAGGATAAGGTTGAGATGGTAATTCCCCTTTGATTTACAAATTCACTCATCTATGTTGCCATTTGACTTAATTGGTTTTTAACTTCAGTCATATAATTTTGCAATATTCGAATTATTTGATATTGTTCTCTTTCTGAATTATTTGATGTTTTATACCTTTCGCAACCCTGTTTGTTGATATGCTTACCTATGTTCTATCGTAGGTAATTTGCATAGCTATTAAAATTATAATTAGGATCAACAAACCCATCATACTGCTTTGTTATAGCAGTAGCTTCCTCTATTTTGATTTGTTGTTTCAAAAGATATCCATCATTAGAATGACTTAATTCATTACAAGATTTTACCATGCTTGATCTATCTTTTAATAATAATCCAACTATGGCTTTTTACTTTTCCATCTTATCATCTGGTGTTTTATATGTCCTATTCATGTCACTTAGATTACTTTAGATGGTTTACACTTCTCACCATATTGCTTTTATTGCTTAGCAATTGTATTTTATGGTTTCTCTTGCTAAAATTGGTGTTTTATCAAGCAAAGACCCTCCACACATGCTAGCAAAGAATTTTTGCTCTAAGTGATTTAATCTTTCATAAGAATACTATATTAGAGCTTTGTCTGTAAATCTATGCATTGGACATAGTGAGATCAATCTTTTATACGTATCCCAAAATTTATCAAAAGTTTCTCCAATGTCCATTCTAGAATTATTAATTTTCTTTCTATATATACTGATTTTTCTTGGTGGGACATATTGATCAAGAAAGATTTGTAGCATCTCTAACCAGTTGGTTATGGAATCTTGAGGAAAGTAAAGTAACCAATCTTAAACTTGGCCGATCAATACGGAAGGAAAAGTTTTTAATTTAACAAAATCTATTTCTATATCTTTATGTTTTAACTCGCTTACTTTATGTACAAACTCTCTAATAAATTATTGAGCAACTTCATTATCTTTACCATAGAAACATGTTAAAGAATTTATTAGTCTGAGTTTCAATTCAAATTTGGGAAATTCTATTGTAAAAGTTATGCACGTAGGTTTATAAGCAGTGACATTCCAATCAGATTGCCAAAAAGTTTATTCTTATTCATATTCAGTCATTTTATAAGACTTTCAACAAAAAAATTTGAGGGCCGCTAAGGGCACCCCACCGTTTCATGAAGGCACCCAGTTAATGAGGGCACTAACCAATTTACCCGAGGCACCCAAAAATTGGAACCGAAATACCCAAAATACCCCTCGTTCAAAACTCTCGCACCCCACCACCACCAGCGAACTCCTTGTGGAAGAACCCATTCGTTGAGGATCGACCATTGCGAGGATTCCCGGAAATCGTGTTTTCCGTCCGTCTCCGTGTGTTTCTCCTTTGTTGTAGGAGGTTTTTTCGGTTTGTAGGCTCCGGGTGTTGGGCCATTTCGTCTCCAAATTAGGGCTCGGTTGAAGTTCGTCGAACGCACACATTTGGCGCGAAATCGATCGTTTGAAGGTACGTTTATAGTATACTTAAGTTACATTTGGTAGAGTAGTTGAAATGTGTGTGTGGCGGTGTGTTCAATGGTTCCATTATTGGAAAATCGCGGTTCTCGGCCACACAGGCCAGAGAGTGTGTTTATTGTCTCGGCCAAGCGTGGCCGAGACAGAGGGTAAATTTTGGGCAACTCGCCGTCTCCGCCAGGAAGGCCGAAAGAGTTCACAGAGTCTCGATTACGAATGGGGAAGATTACTTGTGTTATGTCGGCCGAGACATGACAAGAGGTACAATTAGTGTTAGATAATGTTGTGTCGGTGGTGTACAACCGAGAATGTACTCCTTATATCGGTTGTACAATACCGAGAGTGTTAGAGTTGCCTCGGTCGGCACTGGACGAGAGTTAGGTGAATTGAATTGGTCAAGCCATGTCGGAGGTGTATAACCGAGAACGTTCAATTGCTCTCGGTTGTACACTTCCAAGATATGTGACCCCTTTTCGGTCCGGAGTGGCCGAAAGTATGGGTTGGTTTACGAACCTGCTTGACCGAGACATCAGAAATGGATGAATTTGAACCTTTTTTTTTGTAAAGTTTTTTTGGGTTCTGTTCCATGCGCTTATATATTGTACTATTTTCAGGAATGGCTCGTTCGAAAGTGCCGGTGATTAGGGAGGAGGCTGGTGTTGAGGTGTCGAGGCCTAACCGGGGGCGAGGCTGCCGGAGACCCCCGACAGCATCTTACCGGAAAGAGAAAGAGAAGTAGAATGTAGATGTTAAGGGAAAGGCTAAGGTTGATAGAAATCGTACAAGGAATTTACAATTGCACGATGAGGGCTCCAACATCGACACGCAGCGACGAAAAGATCTTGTTGTTGCCCGAGGGGAAGAGGAGGGTCATGCATCCGAGTCTAGTAGCAGTGACTCATCAGCGGCGGCTAACACGACAGAAATTGATCGTAATGTACACGGGAGTAGTAGTGCTGGAGCTGGCCATAATGAAGGAGAGCCAGAAGTGCGTGTTGAAGTGCGTGCTCCTTTCCTCGGTGGTCCTATAGACGGGGCATTGTTGAAGAGCTTTAAGGATCATGTCGCATTAGCGATTTGGAGTAATGAGGTAATTAAAATTTCATTTAATGGAGTAATTTAAAAGTCATGGTTTTCACAAATATGACGAGATGTAATTTTTTGTTGCAGGAGCGTCACGTTCTCAAGTGTATCAATCACGGAGCTCAGATACAAGAATGGGATTTACGGTCGTGCCACCCTGACACGAAGGGACTTCAGAGGATTATTCAGCATTCCGGGTTGAATACGCTGATAGACTGTTCATACAGGAAGGCCAACAAGGAGGTTATCTCTGCATTTGTTGAGCGGTGGTAGCTAGAGACAAACACATTTCACTTACCTTTTGGTGAAATGTCAATCTCCTGAGAGGATGTGAGCTTCCTCCTGAAGATTCTTGTGACGGGCAAAGTTGTGGCAGTGGAGAACTTTGCGAGGTACACAGAGGAATCTCGCTCGGACGCTATTAAGAAGGTCTCGAACCAAAGCAATAAGCAATGAGTGTTTGAGGAACGTAGACATTTATTTTATTGTTTGGCCGAGACTACTTGAAGAATGTTTGATGAATATGTTTTATGACAGTTTTATGACAGCTTAATACGATTAAGTACATGGATGAATGGTTTATGCCCGTTTTGTAGAGTACTTGTATATTTGATGAGTGATTTATGACAGTTTGGATCATTTGATTAATGTTCGTAGTGACATTTTGCACACTGTTTTACATTACTTGTTGTTGTACATTTTTTTATAGTTGTATCTTGGTCAATTTTGGTTTAGAATACATGGTTTTTTTGAGTCGGAGGGTGTCTCGGTCATGCAGGTCCGACACTTATGTTTACTTGTCGGTACTAACTAACCGACACGAACGCTGGATTCTCGGTGTGGCCTGACCGAGAATGTCGGTAGATCCTGTATTTTCCAATGTGCCGGTCACTGATGGACGAAACCTTTTTGAGACTATCGGTGCTTCCTAACCTACATTATATCAGTGCGTTCGGCCACTGGTCGACGAGCTATCCCTGTGCATTTGTTGAACATGGCGACCAAATGCTCTCGGTGCAATGGTAACGAGATGGGTGTCAAACTCGCGATTACTAATGGCTGAGAATCCCTCAGTATGCTCGCGCGTAGGTCGACGAGAGGCTAAAATTTCGGCATTGTGTAACCGATCCGTCATGTTACTTCTCGGTGTAGTATGGCCGAGACTATACTGTCAGTCTCGGTCATTCAGGGCCGACACGACACTTTCCACCGAAACTTAGCTCATTGTAGATCCTCCGTGAAATTCAAACCAACTTTACAACAATCAAAATCCAGCAAGACAATTTGCACTGAAACATAACTCATTATATATCAATGTAACATTCAAACTCACTCTACGAGAATCAAAATGTACAACAATACAACAATTTGCACCGAAACTTAACTCATTGTATATCCATATAACATTCAAACTAACTTTCTAAATTCCAAAATGTACAACCATCAAGATTGCTAGGTACAAGTTTTACACTACGGTGTACCTAAATCTACAACGGATATGGTGCCTTCATCAACAGTTGCAAGGGGCGCGATATCTCGAAATACGAATCCATCTCCCCAATCGTTGGCGCAGGCCTCAACATACCGGTCCCACGATGGATATAAGGATGGCAATGGTGCATTCACACTCAACTTCACCTGTCCGAGTGAACAGTATAACTTTGAAGATATTGTCACAAACCTGATCAGGGGGGAACATAACAATTCAAAAAAATTCATAGAACTTACCTTAACCCAATGGATATTCCCGTCATTTATCACGGCAATGATAAGTCTGTTGTGCAACGACAACGGTGGAGCACTTTGTGGAGGTAGAAATGTCGAGGTACTCCCATGCGAGAGGTTTACAAGAATGACATTGAATGCGGTGGATACTAATAATCCCATGTCTGGAAGTGTCAACCATTATTTGAAAGATTCACCAACTTGATTATCTGGATAATGCACCGCAATCTTGACAGTCCTGTAACTCGTGCCAAGAACTTCCCGCCAAAGGTCTTCAAACCCGGTAATGTCATCATACATCCTTCTACGAACAATCCTCCAACCGTCTACATCGGCAAGTCCAAGCCCAGAGGCAACACACCGATATCCACAATTTCCATCGGCAACCACATCGATAATGCCCTCAACATGTGGCAACCAATCCGGTTCTATGCAATGACCATAAGCCATGTTAGATGCACTTTGCGTGCATCGACTGGCACGACACATTTTGGGAACAACTTTGCTTTTCTTCGGCCTCGAAGTAGAGGCCTCTTTTGTGGAAAGCACGTACTCAAATCCACTCGGCAATCTAGTCATGGAAGAATCGTCATTATCATTTTTTCTCTTCGATCCTGCATTGCCTCCGATTAAAGACCCTGGTGTCCTTCCCTTTGTCTTTATTTTCGCCGGCTGCACAACACCTGGTGTAGACAAAGGTCGACTAATCTCCCTGAGCTGCTGAATAATCTTAGTCGATCGTCCTCATCAGTGCGAGCATGAAACTTTTCCAACACCCGTTCACACTCTTCGTGCATGTTGTACCCAGACGGATCCACTGGATTCTCAGGTATAATACTCAACTTTCGCCAGTAAACATGAATGTTTTCAAGAGGGATGGGCGACCTGGCAAATATATTATGGTTTAGCTCATGTGCACAAGGAAGGCCATGTTAGTTGCACTTTGCGTGCGTCGACTGGCACGACGCATTTTAGGAACAACTTTATTTTTCTTCTGCCTAGAACTGGAGGCTTCCTGAGTCGATAGCACGTACTCAAATTCGCTCGGCAACCGTCTCGTACAAGAATCGTCACCATCGTGTTTTCTCTTCGAAGACCCCGGTGTCCTCCCTTTTGCTTAATTTTTGCCGGCGGCACAACACCCGGTGTAGACGAAAGTCGGCTAATCTCCCCGAGCTGCTGAATAATCCTGAGTCGATCGTCCTCATCAGTGCAAGCATGAAACTTTTCCAACACCCGTTGAATCTCATCGTGCACGTTGTACCCAGACGGGTCCACCGGATTCTCAGTTATCATACTCAACTTTCGCCAGTAAACATGAATGTTTTCAAGAGGGATGGGCGACCCAGCAAATATGTTATGATTTAGCTCATGTGCACAAGGAAGGCCATGTGTGGTACGTATCTCGCAACCACAACGAGTGGAGTCGTGACCAACATCATCTTTACGTGTCAATTCATCTCTAATTAGCCTAAGCGCCCGTTGAGAGACATAACCACGCAATCGTCGATATAACTCATCAATGTACTCATGTTGGACCACATTCAAACTTTGCTCAAACGATGCCTTGATATTGTTGTGTTGGATTCTAAGGAGGCCATCAACCACATTCCACAAAGTCTCGAAATCGGCCTGACTGTTGCCAAGTGTAGCTTCAGAATGGAATGCGCAGACTCCACCCTATGCGTTGTTGTTTCACTAAAGTGCATAATTCTATTTGTCCAAGCGGGGACAAATTTCTCCTTGTAGTTATTTACCCATGTGTTGTCCAAGTACTCAGGAAAACCCTTGACATTCCCAAACTCACAACGTAGGTCATTCATCCTAACTTCGAATAAGGCCTCCAAGTTGGCATACATCACGCTCGTCCACCTATCCATGAAACGCGCAAAACCATCGTTCTCCCCAAACATCTTCTTAGTCTTGGCCAATACTACTTTGTTGATGTGCCAAGAGCAAAGGAGGTGGGACGATGATGGAAAAACTTCTTCAATGGCGCTAATAAAGGTTAAGTCCCTATCGGTAACAAACACGTCAGGTTTAGGCCACCCATCCAATATGGATCTCAAGTTCTCAAGTGCCCAAACGTAATTCGCATGACTCTCTGATGATATGAATGCAAACCTAACGGAGAACGTCAAGTGCGTAGAAGTGATGCCAACAATCTCCAACATAGGCATTCGGTACCTATTTGTCTTGTACGTGCAATCCATCAAAATTACCGATGAGAAACACCTTAGCAACTTTATTGAGTCGAGATGTGACCAAAATAAATCGGTGACAACATTCGTATCGGGATGCTTCCTATGCCAGGACATCCACTTATTCTTCTCTAAGATGTGCAACATTTGTTGCATTTGAGTCCTCCCACCCGCATCCTCATTTCGAACTTATTGTCTTGCATTATATATTGTCCTCATTGTCGATACGTTTCTAACAACAACATCTACTTAACATCTACTTAACATCTCTTTTTTGGTGTGATGGACGCTTAGTGTATGATTCCTAATCTAAGGACCCTCTTATTTTTCTATTTTTGCAATTTATCTTATAATTAGTTTTTATTATTCATAATAACCAATAAAGGTAGAATTGACTAAAAATATTTAAAGGTTTAAGTGGGACATATAACTAAATAAATACTTTTATTAATTAAATAAAAGAATAAACATATAAGCAAGTAAATGATGCGACTTGCATAAAGGCTTTAAAGTAAAAACAACTCGATCACTCCCCTTAATTGAAATCACTTCGGAGTTTAAATTTCGAAAATATTTCCAATACAAGAATAAAAAAATGATAGAATAAAAACTTATTGAACTAAACTAAACTAAACTAAATTCCTATTAAAACTAAATCATCATGAAATAAATATAGAATATGAGCTACCTCCCATAGAACGCTTTTGTTTATCATTTTTGGCATGACTTAACCTTTCCAAAATTAGTTTAGATCTCTCAACTTAAATCTAGGGTTTTCCACTTTAGTGCCATTCTAGAAAATGAGTGCGCGACCATTGATTATTAAAGTAATTTTTTTGCTCATAATGTCCTAAATAGCATTAATGGCATTACCAAGAAATCCGTGGTTACGGTGTTGTTGTCCACATGAACTAGCACATCCGTGACCACTCCTATTAGTTGAATCGAAGTTCCATTTAGTAAAAAGAATTGTTTAGAAGCAAATGAATTCAATTCCAATTGAGTGTGTAGAAAGAAATGTATAGGCATAAGTTTGCATTAGAGTTCGTATCACATTGAGCTATATAGTACCAAGCCCATTTGATTTTAATGCGCAAGTGTATGTCTATAGGATCATTAATCTTTATATGACTCAAGTTTGGGTTTTTATTTTTCTGATTGTACTTGGATTTAGAAACTTCCATCTTGTTAATGACTTTTTCATTCTTCGGTTGCTTAACTCTCCATTCTTGAGTTACTTTCTTTCTTTGTAAGTGTATTCAAATTTTTCCTTTTTTGAAATCCCTTTATTAGTTTCTATTGTTACTACATTGATTGCATAAATCTCTGCATTTAAATTATCACCATAGTTTAAGTCTAAAAGTCCATTATCTGCTACAACCCAAATTTCCAATAGTGGATTAGTTAGTAATTAAGGATCATTGACCCGTAACGTGGTCCAAAAGCAGGTATACAGTTCCAATAATCAACATAAAGATTAAGTAATGTAGTATTTTTGGTGTGATGGGCGCTTAGTGTATGGTATGTGTATACACTTATTAAGTCACTTCTACTTGTATATAGACGTCGAGACTCGAGCTAAGATAAACCTCAAAATGCCTGATGACGTGGAACCAGGGTATAAAGTGATGTGGTAAGTCCTAAATTACTTAAATGAGACTAAAATTACTATTCCAATATGCCTATAGTTGAATTTATATTGATATGGCTTAAGTTAGAAAAATAAAATAATGAGTGTTGATTTGCCTCATGAAGAGTGTTATAACCATTAGTAATTAAATTAAGTTAATGTATGTATTAGCAAGGATGAGTTAGTGGGTTGTAAGAACAAGATGTGAGATGTTGGATTTGCATAAAGATGGGTAAACACGCAAGAATTAAGGGCTATAAATTAGTCTCATCACTATATAAGCTAAGTTAGTGGAAGTTGCATGCAAATCATCTAATTTCATGTCAAGAAAAAGAGTAAGGGATATGAGAAGAAGAAGAAAATGCGACTTGTCAAGGAAAGTTTGTGAAATTGGGAAGAGATTGATTAAGTTAGAGAAGCTTCACATCTAGGTTAACTAATCTACATCACCACATTGTGAAATTCAACTAAAAGTTGTAAGTTTTGGTTTAGTTTTTGTTTTTGAGCAAGTTCAGTGGGCAAATGACTTTTTTTTTCAAAATCTAATTCCATAGTTGAATTGCTTATGAAATTCCACTAATAATACTATAAAGAAGTTCTAGATTTGGATTTGTTTTCATTAAGTTATGAATTTTTGAAGTTCATGAGCTTGTAAAAATAAAACTAGAAAATTTGCATGTTGTTGTTATAAACCAACCTCTGTAATTCGGTTTTAACTTCCTTATTTTATATCGAAATAGACTCATTCTGGTGGCATTTAAAAACTAACTCAAAGGGGAACAACTTTTGTCTCTGAAAGATTTTGAAATTCAAATGTTTTATGTATAAACACCCTCTGCACCTTTGGTGATGAATTTGCAATTTCTAAGTTCACGGTTTTGCTAATGTACATCTATTTTGAGCATAAATCCCTCATTTCTTATTAGATTGAGCTTATATTTTAATTTGAAGTTCTAGGATATGTTTTTAAGTTTTAGTAAAAAAAACATGAGTTTTGAAGCTGTAGTCTATAAGAAATTAAATTTATAAAGTTGCTGGTCGGATTCCAAAACTATTTTGAGTCAATTTGGTAAAAATTCTATATTTTTTCTGATTCTTATCAAAATTGCACAATAAACACGCCTAGTTAGCGTAAGGGGACTGAGGGAACATAACCCGAGTATCGGGAGCAAGTGGGGACCTGATTCAAAAGTTTGGGTACGCGTTTAGAATGGTCGAGAGTCTGTTTAAGTAAGGAATTAGGTGAATTGTAAGCATTATGATTGACATATTTCTCTCCATTTCATTTCAATTGCTTGTTTTTATTCAGTATGTTGTGCCTTGAATTCATTGTTTATGTTAAACCTTGATTGTTGTCAAATTATAACATATGTTACATTTCTTGATTGTATTTGAGATGTACACGACACGGGGTATGGGACCAGGGATGTCGATACTCCGAATAGTTAGTGACACTAACCTACTATAGGAGGTTGGTGAAATGAACATATGTCAACCAATTAGGGTAATATCGAAGCGCTATGTGTGCTGACCTATTACATGAGGTCGATATGTCGTGTTTCAAAACCAATAAGGATTATACCAACATACACTGCTAAGTAACCTATTTCCTGAGATCTATGTGGTAAAAAGGTAATATCTAGGACAATGTGTTGGGAACCGGGCTAACTCGAATTAGTTCATTTTCAATATATGTGTCAAACTTAATTTGTTTAATTATGGTATTCTCTAGCATTTTTATATGTCGATATTTTTGTAATGAATATATAATTTTAGATGTCTTCTCGTTGTGTTTGGAAATGTAGATAAATGTCTCTTTGTGTTACTTTCTACATTACTGTACTTACCATCTATTTTGTGATGGCAGCTGCAGATCTATTAAGTAGTAGATCGAGTATGGAGAAGATCAATGACTACATTTGAGCCATATACAAGAGTAAGTGATCACTTTGTGTATTTATTATTTATGTCTCTTTGAATGGTTTCGAGTTGTATAATGGGTTACGAGATTGATTCTTGACTGATGCAAGACTTTCTTTGTTAAGTTCATGTGGTCATTTATTTACCTAGTTTCCATATTAGGTGTTTTCATAATGATTTCGCAGATTTTATTATGTTTTCTGCTGATAACGCTGAAATAATCATAATGTTAATTTTGTAACGCTTATTCTAAATACAAATAACAAGGAGAATATGACATGAAAGTTGACTAATACGTTGTTAAGTTCTACGGGGCTGAGGTTATGGATTAGTGACGGGATTAGGCTAGGCAGTGCCCTA
This sequence comes from Stephania yunnanensis, assembly GCA_039657365.1. NCBI lineage: Eukaryota > Viridiplantae > Streptophyta > Magnoliopsida > Ranunculales > Menispermaceae > Stephania > Stephania yunnanensis. The sequence continues at coordinate 30,163,970 of CM077582.1, read as the reverse complement.
GATTCGAGAAAGGGTCGTCATAGTTGGTATCAAAGCCAATGTTCTCAGTAAGCAACACATAAATTTTAATAAAAAACAAATCTTAGATATGGAAACAAAATGATCTTTGCTTAGAAACTTTTAGTTGGGAAGTGAGAGAAGGTAATTTGGGGATTGTATATGTATATGTTATGTTTTATATGTATATATATATTCGATATACACATAGAAGTTGATTCTTTATGGTGGTCGACTTGTGGAGTACGATGATAGAGCAGCCAAGGCAACAATGATGGTTGCACTAATAGTAGTCAACACTTCGTTACTATAGACATATTGGACAAGAAACAAACATAGTTATTATTCATGGTTAGCAGTTGACCGAACTCCTTACTATGGTCGAGCACACTTGACTACACCGGGTCTAACATAAATCAATATGATGAAGAAGAAAATATGAACCTATGATGGGCTAAGAGAGAAACGATGATTGGTTACTGAGATTGCTATAGATATTTAGGATAGTACGTTGAAGATGTTGTTGAGGTTGAGTCGACTTAGTTCGTTATACATGAGTTGAGATTGTTGACCTACGGGAGAGTTGATGCTTGAATAGTAGAGGATGATCCGACTTAGCTCGTAATTTACTAGTTTATAAATACGAGAAATGTTATCTAAATAAAAAACACCTAAAAAAACTCCTTATAAAGTTAAGCCTAGCAAAATTACTTTTGCAAACTATGAAAAAAGTGCCGCATACAGTGATAATATGTAGGAGTTTGCTAAGTGCGGACTTGCCTACTTAGATATGTGAACCCATATAGAAGTAATTAATGGATCCACCTGTGGTAGTTGAGAAAGGCAAGCTTTGAGGTTAGCATTTGAAATTTTGGTTAAGGTAATTATAATGAGAATGGGGAGATAATTAAAAATGAGAATTAGGAACAAGTAAATTTCAAGGAAGAAATTCCTATTAGTTAGGAAGATTGTAATGGCCAAAATCTCTACTAGTGGGTTTTTTAGTAATTAGGAGTCACCGACCTGTGATGTGGCCCAAGAGTGGGTACATAGTTCTAACTCTGCACGAATACCGAGTAATGTAATATTTTTGGTGTGATAGATGCCTAGTGTATGGTATGTGTGTAGAATTATTAAGTCACTTCTACTTGTATATAAACATCGAGACTTGAGCCGGGATGCACTTTGAAAGGCATATCAGTGTGGGACCGATGTAGATAGTGATGTGATAAGTCCTAATTTATTTAAATGATATTAAAATAACTAATCCAATGTATCTATAGTTGAATTTATAGTGATATGACGTAAGTAAGAAAAATAAAACAATGAGTGTTGTTGTATTTCAAGATGCGTGATATCTCCATCACTAAGTAAATTAAGTTAATCTATGTGTTAACAAGGATGAGTTAGCGGGTGGTAGGACATAGATGTGAGCTGTTGGATGTGCTCTTAGATTGGTAAACACACAAGAATCAAGGGCTAAAAATTAGTCTCATCACTACATAAGCTAGGCTAGTGGAAGTTGCGTGGAAATCATCTAATTTCATGTTAAGAAAAAGGGAAAGAGATATGAGGAGAAGATGCCACTTGCTGAGGAAATTTTGTGAATTTGGGAAGAGATTGATCATGTTAGAGAAATTCCACCTCTAGCTAAACTAATCTACATCACCACTTTGTGAAATTCAAACAAAAATTATAAGTTTTTCTTTAATTTCGGTTATTTAGCAATTTCAATGCGCAAATGACTTTGTTTTCAAAATATAATTCCATATTTGGACTCCTTCAAAAATTGCACTAATTATACTATAAAGAAGTTTTGGATTTGGACTTGTTTTCATTAAGTTATCAATTTTTGAAATTCATGTTGCAAACATAAAATAGGAAATTTCCAAGTTGTCGTTATGAACCAGCCTTTGTAATTTTGTCATAGATTCCTCATTTTAGAGCGAAATGAACTCATTCCAAAGGATTTTGAAAGCTAATGCAAAGGGAACAAATTTCCCTCTAAAAAATCTTGAAATTCGAATGTTTTCATGTCTGAAACCCCTCTACAACTTTGGTGATGATGTTGCAATTTCTAGGTTTATAGTTTTGCTAATGTACTTTTGTTTTGAGCATAACTTCCTCATTTCTTATTGGATTGAGCTTATATTTTAGGCCGATGGTCTAAAATAAGTCTTACAGCTTTAATAAAAAAATCATGAGTTTCGAAGCTATAATTTAGGAGAAATGTAATTTATAAAGCTGCTGGTAGGAATCTAAAACTATTTTTAGTCATTATGGTAAAACTTTCATATCTCATTCGATTCTAATCAAAATTGTACAAAACTAATGGTCATGGAATGCTAAGACAGAGGCCAACAACTTTGATCTTGGGAAGGTTTTAAGATTCGAATGTTTCAAGTCCAAAAATGTGCTGTAACATATGACCAAAATTGAAACTTTATTTGGTAATTAGGGGTTGATTTGGAAGATCAACTTAAAACTCATTCAACCAATCTGAATACACAATAAACATACCTAGTTAACTTAAAGGGACCGAGGGAATGCAGCTCGAGTACCACAAAAGTGAGTCGGGTCAGATTTAGAAGTCTGGGTATGAGTGTGGAGAAGTCAGAGCCAATTTAGCCTATGAATTACGTAAATTATAAGTAAATTGATTGTGGTATTTTTTTCAATTTTATTTCAATTATATGTTTGTAGTCAGTATGCCATGCCTTGAATTCATTATTTATATTAAACCTTAATTGTTGTCAAATTAGAACATGTATCAGGTTTTTTTATTTGATATGAGGTGAACGCGACATAGGCGGTATGGGGCGTGGAGTTGTCAGTATTCCAACTACTTTGTGACACATACCTACTATATGGGATTGAAATGAACAAATGGTTACCAATTATTGTAATACCGAAGCCCTATGTATACCAGCCTATTATATGTGGTTGATATGTCGTATTCCATAACCAAAAAGGATTGTGCCTACGTGCACTGCTAAATAAGCTATTAGCTGATATCTATATGGTGGATGTTGGATTTTGGGGTTCGTAGCAGTGAAAAATTCAAAATAGATTCTAAAAAAATCTAACAGGACTGAAAATAAGTTCCATTAAACTAGATATACAAAAAGTAAATCATACCTTAATCTATGATTTCCTTATCTGATTGTTCGATTTCCAAGACGTTCAAGTGCGTGTCCTCTATTAGAAATCCACACACGAACGGTGACCAAAATTTGGAGTGGTAGCCAAAAGAGATATTGAAAACGTTTTCTTTCTCTCTTCCTAGAGAACTTGAAATTTGCAAAAATGAAAATCCTATTTCGTTTTAGGGTTTCAACCTCTATTTATATGTGCAGATAAGCTGTTACAGCCCAAATTTCTAATGCGAGTTTAATTTCTTAATCATGACCAATGACCTGTGATGAGGGAATCGCATCAAGATATGTGTCGTGACCAAGGCAAGGTGGCCAAGGTATATGCTAGTGTCATGGCCTGTCTCACTAAGCCCTGACTCATCCCCAATCACCTTAATTAGGCACTTAATTATTTTAGTTAACTTTAACTTCAAAATAACATTAACTTAATCCTCAATAATGCTCCAAACTAAATTATATCCTCGATGAAACTCAATTCACGATTTGTTTAATTGGAGCAAATATCCATATTTTGTAAAAAATTCAGAAGCACTTCCCCTAAATGTTGCCTGCCAGAAAACTTTGACCTAATAAATCGCAGAATGATGGGAAGCCTACAAGGACTCATAACTCCCATCAATTCACAATATATATAAATTTAAAACATTTTAACTAACTTAAAGTCTTCGATACCTTACAACTTTACAAACACAAAATAAATAGAAACTTAATAAAAAAGTTCTCGACTTACTTCAAAGCTAATTTAAGAGACTCACATAACCTATTTGAAAGTATTTTACGACTTATGCTCACCCCGAAGCCAATATATATATATAAAGTGATTACAATAAGAAAACTAAACTTTTAAACTTATAACATTCACCGAAATTCTTTGAGTTTTTCACATTATGTCTTGTCTTGCCAAAGAACCTAACATCATCAAAAAAAAACTCGAAGATGTTAGGTAAATAAACTCTTACATTGCTCTATACTCATGCAAATGTTAGTCTGAATACGTGAAGACATGTAATTGCGTTTCCAAATAACAACAAATTTATATAACAACATAGATCCCTCATTTCCTATTCTAAACTTATAACAAGGTGGCCTACTCCCGATGAACCTAGAACAGTCCTATGAGTTTAATGCATGCTACCCTGGAGTAGACATTACCCACCTTAGACGCCTGTAATACGTCTATTCTGTAGTGGAATACTTCACACTCTTACGATCGAAATAGGGGCAACTCTATCCGGATGTCATGAACGCATGACTAAGAATGATGTGAAATGCAATGCAGAATAAACAAAAATGCAGGTACAAAAATAAATTCCATAAATAATAATGACCACTATAGGGTTTACTTACAACCAACCAACTTTGAGCTAAATTCTTGGGGTTCTAAGAGCATTAGATCACCTTGAAAATGGCTCCAATAGCTTCCCTACATACCCAATTCTATTATGGGTCAAGCTTCAAGTGAAACTAAATCACAAAACCCAATGAAAACTATGGCTAAAGCACGTTTGAGAACAATTTCCAAAAATATTAATTTATATAACTATTTCAACTAGCATTCAACTAGCCAACTTGGGTAACTTTTTGACCTTGAAAATATCAATATTTGTTATGATGCTTAAAATGAACTTGTATCACTTATGTCCTATTTTCTATAGACTCTAAAAACACTCATATCAGTTCACCGATAGAGAAATTATGAATTTTCTAATATGGCATGTCTATTAGGAAAACTTCATTAATTTTTGAACAAACAAAACTTCTCCAAATTGAAAACAAACATCATAAGACCACTTGATACCGACATCAAAATATTTATATAGCCTGTGGAGTTAAATTAGATCAAAACCAATAATCAATACATTCAGAATCATAAGGTAAATCAATATCAACTATAAAACATCTCCAAAATAGCTATCAACCGAATCACAGTAGTTCAATTTATCGAAACCATAACCAACGCCAATGGGATTTATTCCAAATTAATCCAAAACTCAATACATCAATTCCAAATGATTTCTACCAATTTTCATCAAAACCCCGCAAAAGAAATTGAAAAATTGTGAGAATTCAAATTTAATTGTGGAAAATGCCCCAAATTGAGAATTTACCAAATCTCGAACCGAATATCTCATCTTCGCGGTAGAAACCTAGCTCAAACTAACTGTTTCGCGAATTTTGATTAAACAAATTGGGCAAAAATCAAACGTAGGGAGATCACAGAGTGAGATACAGAGTTGAGAGGGTAAAAAATGAATCTTTTTTATTCTCTATTGAAATGAAAGTAATCGTTTCATTTGTTTTTCTTATATATATATAAACTCTCTGCTGCTTGTCAGGAGTTTAGTTTTTTTATTTATTAATTGCAGAAATCCTTATTTTGAATTATTTTGGTTTTTGGTGCTTGTTTTGGATCTAACTTTTTACCGAATTGAACCAAACTCTTGAAAAAAAAGTCCATCTTCATAAAACATTCGTATCAATGGTTTTGGTCACAATAAAAACTTAAAAATCTTTACTTTGTCGACATATACCAAAGTCTTTTGGATAAATTTTGTTGGCATACTTAGCCAAACATGCACTAATTTGGACCCGATCTCAACTTTGACCACCACCAACTAATACCAAACTCGAGGCAAAGTCTTGCACCAACTTCATTCTCATTTTACACTGTTACTAATCCTAACTTGCGTGTAAACCGTGGAAAAACCCACGCGTGATACTTAACACTTGTTTTCTAGTTTTCGAACTATTAATAACTTATATTGCACTTATGCCCTTCAAACATACACTTACAACCTCGATTATGAAAAATTGAGAATACACCTTAACGTACCCTGACTTCATGACAAAATACCATATAATACACACACCAGACATTCATTATCGAAAAAATAACATTTTACCTTATGATCTTCGGTCCATAATGCATGGGTCCCACCACAGATACCTAATCAAGTTTATCAAATTCTTGAATCTCGCGGTTAGATTTGTTGTGATGTATGCTTAGTGTATTATATATGTGTAGACTACTAAGTCACTTCTACTTATGTTTAGGTGTCGAGACATGAGTTAGGATGCACATCAAGATGTGTACTAGTGTGAGATCAGGGTTAAAAGCGATGTGCTAAGTTTCTTTAAACCTAGTGTAGCTTATATTTTAATATTAATGTTGTTAAGGTTGATTTTATATTAAATGTACCGTAAGTTAACAAATTAAAACAATAGCCATATGATGATTCTCGAGATATATATCAACACATCAAAAGACTAATAGAGTTTGATATTAGTGTTACTTAAAGAGCGTGAGTGGAGAGTTAGTGGAAAACGTAGTAAGGTTTAAGCCATTAGACTAGTCTCGAGATACACATGTACATTAGGATCAATGACTAATAATCAATCTTATATAAATATATAAGATTGGAGTGATTAACACATGCAAACAAAACCATTTCATTTCTATGACTTAGAGAAGAAGGAAACTTGCTGGAAAACTTGGAGAAGGTATAAATCAACAAGATTGAGAAAGAGAATCTGGCGTCGGAGTTGATCAAATTGTAGGTGTTCAACAACTAGGTAATTATCTTACATTAGCTAGTTAGTTTAATTGGATGAATTTGTGATAAAATTAAGGTGTAGTAAAAAGATCTCAAGGTGTTAGAGTGGCCTATGTGAGGAGAGAACTTAAAATTTTAAGTGCAGAATTTTGGGTTTTCTAGCAAATGGGGAGCTAAATGTGATTAGGTAGCATGTTAACTTTGTATAGCATGCAAGATAAACTCGGTAGCGCACTAATGAGGTCATTAGCACAATAGTAGGCTACCCAGCACACTTGGTGCTATTACAGCCCAAAAATTTGAATATCCTAAATTAAAAACAAACATTCTAAATAAGTCCAATACCCTAAGTTAAGGTCTAAACACTCTAAAAAACATGTTAAATGATATCAGGAACTTAGGGAAGAGTCTTGGGGGTTCAGATACGAGTTTTGAGGTGTCGGGAGGCCGAAATAACTAGAAAATTTGCATGGATGATAAGTAAACCGATTGAGATATTTATTTACATTTCATTCCTATTTTGTCATTCAATTCCTGTCATTTGGACTAATTTGCATATTGTAATTTACATACCATGACTTGTTTCCTCTCTCATTTCATGAATTTGCTATCATGGTATTAATTATTGATTAAGTAGTCTCATTGGCTCTAAATCATCTGCTATGTCATTTTTTATTGTTGTTATACTTAGTCGAATGAGATATCATGCTATTAGTTAGATATTTGATGGTATTATACATTTAAATTCTTTTGTGCGTTAAATATGCAATTACTTAGTTGGATTCCTAAATCGTGTCATTTCTTGGGTAATGAAGGTAGTTCTTGTATCTAAGACCATCATATGATAGAGATGGCATGGCCACGGGGGTCATTTGACTTTTGGGGTGATCGGGATCTCACCACTATCTTGCACAACATACGGGCGTATACGACCTGAGGTTATTGGAAAACACATATATCACATGTGACTCACATTTGTGAAAGATTATAGAGGTGTATAGCTCATCTTCGACCTTCAACTAAGATGTAGAGCACAACTCCATCCTTATATAGTGGAAAAGGCATTATGATAGGACTTACGGTCGACCGACCTTAGATCATTACTACTTAGCCAAGTGTCAGTTTTATATTGTTTGACCCTAGTATATTTTAGCATGATTTCGTTTCAGCATAGTTGTTACTATTATGCCTTCTGATACTTCTTGTACATTTGGAATTGTGAGAAAAAATGTCTCTAAGTGTTACTTTCTACTTTTCTGCACTTACCGTCCTTTTTATGATGGTGGGTGTAGATCCATCGAGTAGCAGAACATGCAAAGAGAATATCAGCAACTACCTCTAAGCGAGCTTAGTGTTGTAAGGCTTGATTTTGTTGGTTTTTAGTTTTGTTGTATGAATTTTATATGTTTTTCATGTACTTTTTGGGTGGTATATATTATGGGTTGAGTGATAGTACCCTGACCTGATATATGTTAATATATCTTATCATCATTTCATTATATATATGCATGTGATCTTTATTTCTTGGTTTCCATAATTCTTAGGTATCATGTTAAAAGCTTTTTCTAAATTGTTAAGACTTCCGTTGAATAATCCTTAAGTTTGTAAAATTTAATTAACTTTGATTTATTAATTAACATAAGATAAGAAAACATTTATTTGAATAATTAAACTTTACATTGAAAACTTTTGGAAAATCTGACTAATTTCTTGTTAAGCCCTACACGAGATTAGGGCTTAGTGACGAATTAGGCCAAATGGTGCTCTAATTTGAGAAGGAGTCATTACAGGTGGTATCAGAGCTAGGTTTAGAAAGCTTATGTAGTGGATTTTTGTTATTCTACAACGTGAAACAAAAGTTACTGTTAGTATTAGAGGCCAACTTTTCTTGTAAGTAACAAATAAAACTTAAACAAGTAGATAAAAACTTTAGTTATGGAAACCAGTTGATCCTTGCCTAGAAACCATTAGTTGGAAAGTGAGTGAAAGTGAGATGGGGATATCTCATTTGTACATCTTAGTTTTTATATGTATATATGTTATCTACTTAGTAGCTGATTCGTGTTCGCTATCAACTTATAGACACCGATGGTTGATTCACGCGATAGTGGGGATGTAGGTGCTAGTTGCAGCCAACCTCCTATTCCATTAGCAGATGATTTTCGGAGGTATCTAATTGAGAAGATGCTCATGGACAATAGTTAGCGAATTTCATTGCAATGATGACATTACATTTTGCTCAACCAGCACAAACACTAGCCCCTACTACAACTAATTCCACATTATCATCGACAACCAGTTCAGTTGTACAAACTATACCAATAGTGACTACACCAGCCATATAGATAGTTTATGCACCATTTTTCACACCTACATCTTCTAGCTTAATAGCAGAGGTTCAGTTGGTGAAAGATTTCATCAGACTAAAGCTAGTTTAATTTGATGGCCCGCGAGACTTTGAGAATATAAATAAGTAGATGTTGCCTCAGTATAGAGATGCAGATGTTTGATGGCATGCAATGATTGCTTTAGATGGAGACTTTTAGTCTTGGGATTGATTTAAGAAGAAGTTTTATCATCTGTACTTTCCACCTATAGTGATGAAGAGGTTGAGGAAGGAGTTCATAAATCTGAAACAAGGAGCTGATGAGTCGGTGATGAGTTATAGAGACAAATGGCTATATGAGGTAGTTTGATGGGGATCTAGTGAGAGATGATTTAGAGGATGTATATCATTTTATAGATGGATTGAGACAACATTTAGGGTTTTTTGTGGTCAGTTCATGTGTCAAGACTTTGGGGCAAGATTTATGAGCGTGCACTTTCTCACAAGACCTAATATCTAAGTAGAGTTACCGATGGGACATCTTCGGAACTAGCATTGTAAGTAGATCAAGCTGCAAATTTGGAGAGGAGGAGATAAAGGGGAAAACAACTAAGGAGATGGGAAAGAGGTTCTCAAGGATTACGCACAGTCACCTTATTTATGCCTTATGTATCATCTCCCACTCCATTACAGACTATAGTTGGTAGACCTCCCTTTCCACCACCAATTTGACCTGCATTGCCAGCTCCTACTACTTTTCCAACTCTTCTAGCACCACCAACATGACATCAACAACAACAAAGTGGTAGAGGTCGAGGTAGAGGTAGAGGTCGAGATGGTTCTGGATAGGGATAAAGACATGCATAGGCCCAGGATCAAATACAAAGTTAGCGTAGGCTGATTACTTGCTTTAGGTGTGGTAGGTTGGGCATGTAATTAGAGATTTTCCATAGCCAGTTGCCATGATTCCACCATAGAGTTAAGAGGGTGTAAAATCTCTATTTGTGGTACATAAGGACTCATTGAGGGTACAACCTCTATTTATGGTAGAGATTTATATGTTTTTGATTCAGGTTCTACAATATCTTTCATTTTTGGTCCCATCATAGGCATCTTCGGGTTGACATCGATTAAAGTTAGCATACATTTGATTTTGAGTATCGTAGCTAGGGATAAGATTTACCCTAATTGACTTGTTAAGGGATGTCCAGTAGAGATAGGCAAGGTAGAGTAACTTACAAACATTAGGGTTCTTGAGTTTTAAATTTTGACGTGTTGTTAGGGATAAATTGGCTAGCAGCGTATCACACTCATATTTATTATTTTAGTGAGGTACTGATATTTGAGATCCTAGGGCGTCTGATGTTTAGATATAGTGGTAGTACACCGAGAACCGAGGGCACTAGAGGTCGACTATCTATTAGTGGAGAGATGAAGATACATGCATCATTATACACAATAATAGAGAGTTAGAAACCTAGAATTAAGGAGATTTCGATTGTGTGTGAGTTTTTAGGCATATTCTCAGAGGACTTACCATGGATTGATGCCTTGTTTGATCAGTTGAGAGGATCATAGTTTTTCTCCAAGATAAACTTGAGATAAGGGGAATCGTCAACTTAGGATCAAGGATGAAGATAGGTTTAATACATCGTTCAGCATGAGATACGTGCACTATCAATTTATAGTCATGCTGTTTGGTTTGACTAGCGTTCCTGCCATGTTTATGGATTTGATGTATCGAGTGATGAGACTATTTCTTGACTACTTCATAATAGTTTTCATTGATGATATATTGGTATAATCAATGACTCGAGAGGATTATCAGCATCACCTTAAGGAGATGTTATAGACTTTGAGGGTGCAGAAACTTTACGTTAAGTCCAGCAAGTGTAAAATTTGGCTGTTAAATATCAAGTTTTTAGGACATCTTGGAGCAACAAGTATTGTTGTAGATCCAGCTAAGATTTAGGCTATTATGAATTGGTCGGCGACGACGTCAGTCAAAGAGATTAGGATTTTTCTGGGGTTAGCATGATATTATTGTAGATTCATGAAGGACTTCTTGATGATTGCTGCACCAATTACCAGGTTGACCCAAAAGAACGTCAGATTTGATTGATATGAGGAATGTGAGGAGGCATTTGCTCGGCAGAAGAGATTGTTAACTATCGAACTAGTGTTGATATTGCTAGAGGATGGGCAGGGATTCCTGGTATGTACAAATGCTTCTCATATGAGTCTAGGTTATGTATTGATTTAGAACAAAGGCACAATGGCTTATGCATCAAGGTAGCTGAAGATATATGAGAAGAATTATCCCACTTATGACTTAGAGTTGGCAGCAGTGGTGCTTGCTTTAAAGATATGGAGACATCGACTGTGTAGAACGAGGTTTAGACTTTACACTGATCATAAAAGTTCGAAACACCTCTTCACATGGAAATAGCTGAACATGAGACAATGCAGATGGTCCGAGTTTTTGAAGGTCTATGATTTTTCTTTAGAGATTTTCATTTGTTGTTTATTATAATTAATTTGCATGTTTACATTATAATAAGATCCATGGGTATTTAATAAAATATCCTAAATGTCCCAAGTCGATCATTATAATGGGAACTAAAATGAATTAAGACTAGTGTGAGTTTTGATTGATGATCATATGATGATTATACGTATATGGATACGAATCAAGATCAAGAGTACTTGTTAGGGAACAAAGTAATGGATCGACCCGCTATGAGAACATCACATGGATTAAGTCAAAGTTGTTTCTCATGATAGGTATATTTTTCCAGTCCTCTGACTTGAGATTACTAGAGACTTCAACATTAGGAACACAGTGATTTAACACAATCAAACATTGTCTTTAACTGGACGATTATAAAGGTTGTGATTGGTTACTATGTGAGCAATGTGATGAAGTTGTGTAATCAAGATAAAATTTGTCCCTCTCATATAAATAGAGATATCCACTGGATCCCTCAATATGTTAGACTATTAAAAGGCCTAGTCTAAGTGAATTGATATTGATCAATGTCACTTGGATGTTTTCAGTTTACCTAGAGATCGAGACTAGTACGATTGAACATGTTGGATGACAATTCCATGCCTTATGTTTGATCAAAAGGATCACTACAAAAAAACAGCAAATCGGAAACGGAATTTTCCATTTCTGATTTGCAAAAATTCCGTCTCTGATTGGAATAGAAACGGAACAGAGACGGAACGCGTTCCGTCTCTGAAAACGTCGTCGCTGATACGATCAGAAACGGAAAATGGATTTCGTTTCTGATTAGAGTAGGAATAGAGACGGAAAATATCCGTTTCTGATTAGAGACGGATTTAGAGACGGAAATTAGAAACGGAACAGAGACGGAACGAAATGGAATTTATTTCGAAATGGTACATTTGTAAGTGCATTCCGTCTCTGATTCCGTTTCTAATCAGCAACGGAATCAGAGACGGAATCAGAGACGGAATGCAAATAGTCCGTCTCTGATTCCGTCTCTAATTAGAAACGGAATCAAAGACGGATTATTCCGTTTCTGATTCCGTCTCAGATTCCGTTGCTAATTAGCGACGGAATCAGAGACGAAATTCTTATTTCCGTCTCTGATCCGTTTGTGATTGATAGAAATATTTCTGGAAAATTAGAGACGGAAGCAACGGAATATTTGAATTCCGTTGCTAATCCGTCTCTAATTTTCTGTTTTGTTTAATTATGACACAAAAACGTAATCCAATTGATTCTCCAACCTAAAAATTCAAAATACAACCCGATATGACCTACTCCATCGCCTGCAGCCCCTCCAACAACTCCTTGGGGGTGCTAACATCCCACAAAAAAGCCGAATTGCACATCCATACATCGACAATATATATCAACAAAAATTCAAAAGAGAAAGAAAAAATGTGAAACTCAAAATTAGCCAAAAAATTTATATATCCACGGAAAATTGTCATGTATTACAAAAGCTCCAAAATTTGGAAGTATACACAAAAACCACCAATCCTATCGTTCAACAACCAAAAAAAAAGAACACTCACAAAAGGTCCAAAATTTGGAAGTATACACAAAAAGGACTTCATCTAATAACTAAAACGCAGCTTTGAAGCATTTCGATTCTCCATCGAGGGCAACAACCAGGTGAGTATGCACTGAAAGAAGTAGGCAAAGGAGAGATTATTGAACTAAGGATGTACATTGGAAGCGAATGAGAAAAATGGTGGATTTGAAGAAACATAGAAATTAATAATAATCATACATGAAAAGTCACTCAGAACCTATTTTTTAATTTCTTTACGATTGAGTTTGCTTTGGTCTTTTGTCAATTATGCACATATGTAGGTAGAGAGGAGTACTAGAGCTAATAAGGAACATGAAAGAGGATAATGGTGAAGTGCAAGAATGCTAAAAGGAAAAAACTAAAAGTTCAAAGACAAACTCCCATCAATGCAACATTCACATGCATCAAATTTGATCCTAAACTCAAATTTCATCCCATCTAAAAATGTTGTGTGCTCCAAAACAAACTAGCCATGTGTTCCTACTTAAAAAAAAAAATTCCAGCTGACATTCAAGAAATGCAGTGAAGAAAAGAAATAAACCATACAATGAGGAATAAGAAAGCTTCCAAAAAAAAACATGAACATCAAGCAAATGCAGTGGACTGAAGTTTGGTGTCAATGTTGCTATTTTCCTACGCAAAGGAGATGGCGTACAATGTTTCTATAAGATGGACCTATCATGTAAGTTGAGTTGGATTATTTATCAAGCTTTGAAAGGCTTGGATTTCAACATGCATATGATAAGTAATGGTGAAGTGCAAGAATGCTAAAACGGAAAAACTAAAAGTTAAGCACAGACCTATCATGTAAGTACGATCCTAGAACTCATCCTCTCACCCCATCTAAAACTGCTGTGTGCTCCAAAGGTGACCAGCCATGTGTTCCTACTCAAAAAAAAAACAAAAAACCAGCTGGGATTCAAGAAAAGCAAGTGAAGAAAAGAAAAAATCATACAATGTTGAATAAGAAAGCTTCCAAAAAAAAACATGAACATCAAGCAAATGCAGTGGACTGAAGTTTGGTGTCAATGTTGCTATTTTCCTACGCATAGGAGATGGCGAACAATGTTTCTATAAGATGGACCTATCATGTAAGTTGAGTTGGATTATTTATCAAGCTTTGAAAGGCTTGGATTTCAACATGCATATGATAAGTAATGGTGAAGTGCAAGAATGCTAAAAGGGAAAAACTAAAAGTTAAGCACAGACCTATCATGTAAGTATGATCCTAGAACTCATCCTCTCACCCCATCTAAAACTGTTGTGTGCTCCAAAGGTGACCAACCATGTGTTCCTACTAAAAAAAAAACCTAAAACCAGCTGGGATTCAAGAAAAGCAAGTGAAGAAAAGAAAAAACCATACAATGTTGAATAAGAAAGCTTCCAAAAAAAAACATGAACATCAAGCAAATGCAGTGGACTGAAGTTTGGTGTCAATGTTGCTATTTTCCTACGCATAGGAGATGGCGAACAATGTTTCTATAAGATGGACCTATCATGTAAGTTGAGTTGGATTATTTATCAAGCTTTGAAATGCTTGCATTTCAACGTGCATATCATAATGGTGAAGTGCAAGAATGCAAAGAATTTAAAAACTGAAGGTTAAGCACAAACCTATCATGTAAGTATGATCCTAAACTCATCCTCTCATCCCTTCTTATTACCCTGCATCTCAAACAGAATTTCACGTCAGAAAAACATATGTACAAAGAAAGGAAACATAATTGCACATCATAAAAGAGAAGTGAGAGGATGAGAAGAACTATACAAAACTAACCAAAGAGGAAGAGGACTAGCACATGACTATCCCTAAGACTAGATAAAAGAAAGGCAACCACTTCATTGTAAATACTTGGTCACCCATCCTCTAAAACGTAGTGTCAATAATAGCAATGGTTAACTCATACAGTCCTCAAACATAGACCATTTCCACAATGAGCAAATCTCTCTCCTTTTTGTGTTCAAATACCATGTTATTCATCTCTTTCCAAATCAACCATATAGATCTATAACTTAAAAACAATCTACTTGTCCCAATCCATTTGGAAACATATCATTTCGCCAAATCCTCTTACATGTACACTGCTCATTATCCATGTATTTCCCTTCACCTTGCTAACCAACTTCTCTATGACAATATAGTTCACATAGCTGAAGTGAACGAGTAGATTATCATGTTTCTCTACTACTCCAGCATGTCAAAAAAAAATAATAATTAGGACTCATAGCTACTTAACTTGAAGGATTAAGAAAAAAAGTAAAAGATTGACTGGTAGGAGACACAAAAGGCAAAACTTATGCAAAGAAAGTTTACTTTTGCATGTTCTGTTTGGATTCCTCCAAGAAGAAGATCGCCTACAATCTGTTCGGCTCCCTCGGAAGCGGCTTTTGCACGATAGTACTTGACGATCGGCAATTTCCCAAATACATAAGCATAAAGGAGAACACATAAGAGCTCATACATTGCTTGAGAGTGTAAGGAACATAAGCGCATTTAAACATAATGTAAGAAAAACCAAGAATTTGTCATTGATCTAGAATGAGAAATACAACCACAAGCGAGATGGAAGCTACAAATAGAAGCGTGGAGTGAGACAATCAAAGCACAATGGATAAGTCAAGTAATATATGCAATCATTTCTTGTTACCGCATGTAATTAAAGCGCATCTAATTCAAATTCCAACCGACGCAATGAGTTAAACGAACTCCTTATGCAAGTTCAGCCTTCATTTGACATCTGTTGTCGACATGCTAATGATCAAATAACACGAACTTCGAATAATGGCATCACAAGCAAAAAAAAAAAAAAAATCAGCATCACGGTGAATCAAGTATAATGTTCCGATGCATCTAAGCGGAGAAAACACTTACAACTAGAGCGTAGTGGAGCTTATAAAGAAAAGGATAAAACCAATCGGATTTCTTCTTCTAGTATTTATCTTAGCTTCATTATATGCCAGTATTGAAAGTGTTCCAAGCGCGAAAGTCTGATACACAAGCGTTAGCACCCTTGCAGTGTGATACTTCTGCACAAGGAGACAATGAAACAGAACTTGATGATGAACACATCGAATGGACAGGTGACACTTTCAGAAAATATGACGCATTAACATTGTAACTTGCAAATGTTTAGATAAACTATATACGACCAGATCCCCAACAATCGAATAAGCACTGAAAATAATTTGGAATAACTCATCTTCCTAGTGATTTGGCTACCAACGATCGACTTGAAACTAAATACTGAAGCAATAACAATAATTTTGTAGCAGGTGAAACCTTTTGCATTTATAAAAAGCTTCCATACATAAAGGAGCTAATAACAATGACAAGTATTGTGTAACGACACTTGATTTTGGATATCATGGTTCTACCTAGAGAATTAACATATTGGCACTTGTATCGGTCTTGTGGTTAATGCTAGTGTTATTAGCCCGTCCATTTTTGTTAAACTGTGAGAATATTGCTATTTATCTTATAAACAGAATGAGAAAAAGTAGGTGCAGGGCATACCGGGAATAACGTGACGTAATAATCTTGAGATGTTAGCATACCGTTCCATGCAAAAAGACAACCATTTCCAAGAAGCCAACATAGCACCATTGCAGCATTCTTTCCCTTCAAAGATAGACTTGACTAAAAATGCAAATTGAAATAAACACAATAAGCATAAGAGTGTTTTTGGAATGAAAATATTCAGACAAAATGGGAAAAAAAAAAAATACCACCTCATGGGGCAAAGTACGATAAATATAAGCTACGCACCTCAAGCTTAACAAAATCTCCATTTTCATCAGGGCTTGACATCAATGCCTCACTTAGCTCTTGCATCAAAAAATGAAAACCCTGTTGAAGATAATTAAGAAACCTTCACCTCAGTTCTATACAAAACAAGGAAGATGACAATGTTTCCTAGAACTCAAAATCAGCAATACCTGTGAGGATGGTTATTAAAGATGCTATGTAAGCCGTGGAATCAATACCTGCCATGGAAATAGGTAAATGTTAAAACAAAATTTAATCTTCAATTGGCATTCCAGTTGCAAATCCCAATACACAGGATAAATAGATAAGGCATTCACTATGATTGAATATGAGGCCCAAATTCATAAATTCAGTATCTAAATCAGTTCTACACTTCTACTCCCTATTTACAAATACAGATTTGATCAAAACTCAAACAAAAGTAGAAAAGCCAACTTACAGATGGTTACTTCTTTTGCTCACCACTAGAGTCCCAAATGATGAGGATTCCTGGTCCTTGTGCCTCAGTTGAATTTAATTTATCACAGTAAAGAATTATTTTGTTTAGACGAAACAAAAAGTTTTCTAGGAATTGGGCTTCCATTAGATGATTGAAGGAAAGCTCACAGATTCTGCCATGGAAGCTAAATGAAAAATCTACATCAGTTGTACTCCCAAATTAGAGAAACCAATTTGATCAAAATTCAAACAAAAGTTGAAAAAAGCAACCAACAGATACCCACTTCTTTTGCTCTTGTACTACATGAAGAGACTAAACAAAATCTAATGGATGATGGATAGATTCCTCACCTCAATCACTGGTTTTACACAGAATAGATTCAAAACGAATCGCATTACCTACGATATGAAAGCAAAATCCAATAAGCTAATTATATCCAAATCCTTCACATGTTCTAACTATAATAAACTAATATGTCTAGAACAAACTAAACCACCAGCAATATCTAAATCAAGTAACTTAAAAAGTCTACACGACAAACTATTGAAAGGAAGTGATTCAGTCGCTAAAATAGAATAGCCAAGAGAAGATTCACCTCGATAAGCACCTAAGCCACTGCCGCCAAAGCCTCCATAACCCCCACCAAGCTCACTGCCTCCACTATACCCTCCGTACCCACCAAGCCTACCTCCGAGACCTGGAGTCCTATAAGGATCAAAATCACCACCACCAAAAAAAGAATGAGTTTAACATGCAAATGAAACAAATCGTCTACAACATGCTCATCGTCAAAAACAATGAACCCAAACCCTCGAGAACGGTTGGTGTTATGATCACGTATTATATGATGTTCCACCACTTTCCCGTGCTTGGAGAAGAAGTTCTTGAACTCGTCTACTAAGTTTAACATGCAAATGAAACAACCAGATTACAAGACCACACGCAGGAACCCAACATGCCATCCAAAAAATCAAATAACAAGGGTGTTTATTATACCTTCAGAGACAGTTGTAGGCACTCCACCAACAAAGATTTTCTTTGTTTTAAAATCCTTAGATTGAACAGAGCCCTTGGGAATAGTTCTTTTAATTTCCACCTATGATTATAAACATCATATAAGTTACTCTAAAGAAAGATAGGAAAAACTAAAAACCGCCTATCCGAAAACTGCAAAAAACGAAATAAGGAACTTCATCATCAGTACCCTCCACTACATCAGGCTTCAACAAACCACCATCCACCGCAGGTACATTCATTGTCCATTTATCCTCTGTATATCTTAGTTGCCTTGGACGCCGGTTCATGCATAAGTTATCAAGGATTTTATTTTTTATACATTATCCTCCCAAAATAAATTTTTTAACCTAAGTTTAAGTAAAATATACTATAAGTACAGATTGTTTGCAGAATTAATCCATGGGAGAAGAAAACATGCTGGCTGTTGTGTGCAAATCTTATGTCGTTGCAGGTTCTCTCGAGTGCTATGATGAAGAAAGTGGTAGAATCGACAGGGAGCAACATCTTCATGCCATAGCAAATGAATTTGGGAAATCGATAAAGGGTCGTTTTCCGGTCATCTGTGTTGAGAACATGTAGGCTATTCTTCTTCTAGGGACATGCGATAATAGAAGAACAAGAGCCTACATGTGCTCAACACAGATGAACGAAAAACGAGCCTTTATCGACTTCCCAAATTCATTTGCTATTGCATGAAGATGTTGCTCCCTGTCAATTCTACCACTTTCTTCATCATAGCACTCGAGATAACCTGCACCGCCATAAGACTTGCACACAACACCCAACATGTTTTCTTCTCCCATGGATTATGCAAACATTCGGTACTTATAGTATATTTTACTTAAAAACAAAAAAAAATTTGGGGGAGCAAAAGGGAAAAATATTAAAATCCACGATAAAATATGGAACATCGACCTAAAAATGCACAAAAAGAAGTGTGAATCATAAAGTAATTCGAAGAATTTCTAAAGTTTTCTACACTATAAAACGTTTAATCTAAGAATTTACACAAACAACAAGTGATGGTGTTATGTATCACCAACCTGCTCATCTCTCGAGAGCCACGCTTACGTCTCACGCCCAACATTGTCCCCTTGTTGTGGTGGATCGACCGGATCTATTTGCGGCGGCTGTTGCTGGTCATGAGGTGGCGGTGGTGGTGGTTGTTGCTGAGATAGGCCTACTTCGTCCATGTTCATCCCGAGATGCTGCTGCATGAACTCCATAACCTTTCGTAATTGCTCCGCAACGACATTGAACTCTGGCCGCGGCACCACATCCGGCGTCTCCGACGTGCTAGCACCAGGAGCTCCGTATCTCCTCTTCTTTCTCCCTACGGACCCGAGTCCGTAGACACGTCCTTTGGAAGACTCACCCGCCACATTGAGGTACACCGCCTCATCATCCACCGATTGCTTCGGTGTAGCCTGGGTCAGCTCCTGACGTCTGCTCTGGAGCCTATCCTGCATATATGCACAACAAACAAAATACATGATATGGGTTAAAGTATACTTAATAATATTTTACATATCATTTCTATACTTACATAGAACCGCTCGATCTAGTATCGATGAATGTCATCTGTCGTGATTAACGGTGTGGAGATGCAAATACAAGTCATTCACGGATGGGGGGCGTCTCGGATGAATCGCCTGCGTGCAGGACCAAGCATAGTGAACAAGTGTATAAATGTACAAAATATCCAAGATGTTACAAAAAACTTACCAATCTTTCTTGGGTAGTCACAAAAGACACGGAACCACCACCGTGCTTCGAGGGTCCAGTCCCAGGGCCTTCGACCTCAGTGTTCCTATTCTCCGTCGCTTGCCTAGACCTGGCCTGGAAGTCCTCGCTCTCCCAGTACTGCAAGTATCTCCTCCATCCCATATAAAAAATACCTACAAATTGGCGATTGCTATTGTTACCTCGCATTGAGAAAATAGTATAAATCCTAAGGCATATGGTAGTCTTGTTTACCTTCCATTGGCGCCAGTATTGGTCTTTATGATGAGGCGGTACCGACTTCCAACAATACCCTTCAGGAATCATCCATCGTTTGAAAACTTTAGTCATCCTCCGTGCACAAAAATGCGAAGGATGCAACTCCCTGTGTTTCATGAACATGCATATCACCTTAACTACTTCTTCAATATTTGACATCCATATTGAAAATGACATATAAAAGTCAAACACAAACTTACGTATCATTGGCAATCAGCGTGATAGGGATCCCCTGCACGCGAGGGGGCTCCATCCCTGTCCTCCGAGGTGGCGCGGAGGGCTGTCACCTCCAACCCCGCTCTTACGTCTTCTTGTCGGGATGCTGCCGGTGATGCTGTGGCTGGGGGTGCAGGCCTCGTGGGTAAAGGAGTCATTGATGTCGGAGAAGGTGTGGGGAAGTGTATATTAGGAATAGTCCTTGATGACGACGATGATGGTACAGACGACCCCGACGGTATGGAAGGGGAAGGTGACGCTGCGGCTGTATCGTGCTCGAGAGACCGAGAAGTCGGAATCGATAATGCAGGTATCGAACCACGACCTCGACCGCCACGACCTCTATGGACCCCTCGTGTAGCCTGACCACGAGGGCCAGTTGGTATTTCGCCGCCAAATGTCGGTGCCGCACCTATTCTGCCTGGACGATGGCCTCCTAATGGCAAACCTCGACATCCCCTATGACCACGTCCGGCCATGATACCTAACAATATTCACGAATAAAACATCGGAGAAGGAGGGCATACAAAAAGTAGAAATTCAGTCTAAATTATTGGACTTAATAACACAGGATCCATGCTAATAAAAGTAACTACATTATTGGTCGTTGACATATCATATACATACATTATTCGCTATCATCCGTTTCAAATTCACTCTCATGAGTAGAAGGTGACGATTCTTCTTCTGAATCATCTCCACTATAAACTTCTTCGCTTGGACCCGCTTCAACAATGAATCGAGTCCCAGTCGGAACATCCAGATTGTTGATATCGACGATTGCATCATCGACTACACACGTGGTGGGCATCCCATCTTGGAAAGCAATCTCTGCCGAGCCCTGGTCATTATAGTCTTTGCTAGTTTCCTCGTCAGCGAATTTTGGCTGACAGCAACAAACTGCTAGCCATTCTTGTCGATCGTTCCTCATAGAAGAGTACGAAAGGTAGTAGACTTGAGTGGCTTGCATTGCTAGTACAAATGGCTCGTAGTTGTTATATCGTCGACTTCGATGAACCTCTACCAATTGAAGTGTTGGGTGAGTCCTCACACCATGATTCGGTGTAGGGTCATACCATTCGCACTTAAACAAGACCACACGTTTGAGGCCGGTATACTCAATCTCCACAACCTCTTGCAGTACTCCATAATAGTTATGGGAAACATCAGCGTAGTTTGAACCCTTCACCAAAACACCACTGCTCTGCGTCGATCTATTAACGTCATATGTTGCGGAGTGGAACTTATACCCATTAACAAGGTAACCAGGGTAGACAGTACATGATCGACTAGGACCAACAGAAAGATCAACGAGCGTCTCGTCAACTATACAATTCCGAGCCTATTCGTCAAAATTAGAGATGCAATATAACACATTACTTATGGAAGAAACATTTGAATCTATAACGTATAAAAGTAATGACCTTACATATGTTTGAAACCAAATGGGGAAGTTGTGCTCTAGACTACTATCAACTTCCGACTCCCCCATTGCTTGAGTGATTTCATCGACGAATATCCTAGAAGAAACGAACATGTAAGTCGGTTGTCTTACTAAAATATGAACAATGAATGTACTGCATTATTGAAAGAAAGTGATGGACATACTGAACGTAAGGAGCGATCTCTGGACAATTGAGCAGTATGTACGAATGAGCGGCATTATACTCCTGCTCCGTTAAGTACCGCTCCTTCGACTTGCCCATGGGTCGACTAGGATAAGTGAAAATTGAGAAATTTCCGACGAAGTTCGGTGTGGGCCCGAGACCGCCATCGTCGTTACGTGGCACTTTGTCATGCAACGTAAAGACGTGATCTTCGAAGTAGTAAGAACAAAAGGATGTGACCTCTTCGACCAAATAAGCATTACACATGGAGCCCTCAACCTTCGCTTTGTTTCGCACATTGTTCTTCAAATGTTTAAGGTACCTATATGAATGTTATAGGAAATGTTGATATAAAACCTATTGAATGGGAAAATAATATCAAGGACTCAAGATAGTACCTCTCAAATGGATACATCCATCGAAATTGAACGGGACCGCGGATGGCCTCGTAGGCCAAGTGGATTGGTAGGTGTTCCATAGAGTCAAATATGCTTGGAGGGAAAATTTTTTCCAACTTGCAAATGATTTTTGGTATTTCGAGACTCTAAGACCTCCATATCTTGATATCGACACATTTTTCAGATTAGGGACCAGGAAAAAAGGCTTAATTCGCTAATTGCAACCCAAACCGGGTTTGGGAGAAGTTCTCTCGAATGCAATTGGTATCAACCGTTGCATGAATATATGACAATCATGGCTCTTCATGCCGAACATTCGCAGTTTTCTTTGGATCTACACATCGACCAAGATTCGATGCGTAACCATCAGGAAAACGCAACTTTTCAACCCACTCGCACAATTTTTGTCTTTTTGATGTATCAAGAGCATAGCACCCAAGGACGTAAGTATTTGTCGCCGAATCAATGTGTAGAGAAGGTCGGTGACAATATTCACGAATATCTTGCCTCGATTTTGCATTGTCCTTACTCTTGCCCGGTACACACATAATAGTGTTGAATATGTTGTCAAAAACATTTTTTTCGATGTGCATGACATCTAAGTTGTGGCGGATCAAGTTTGTCTTCCAATACGGCAAGTCCCGAATATGCTTTTCTTCCTCCATCCCGAATTCTTAGCTATCCGCCCATTCATGATTCGCTCCGATTTGTCACCTTCATCAAGCCAAACGATTCAATTTCTGCCAAAATTTCTTCACCAGACCGCAAAGCGGGCGGATCATCATTTATGACCATTTTGCCTCTAATGAAATTTTTTTTTTCTTTCCTTAATGGTGATGACTTCTCCAAGAAACGACGATGACAGTCGAACCACGATGTCTTACCACAATTTCGCAATTGAAATGCATTTGTATCCTCCATACAATATGGACAAGTGTACTTACCGTGTGTGCTCCAACCGGACAACATGCTATATGCAGGGAAATCACTAACAGTCCATAAAAGGGCAACTCGCATGAGAAAATTTGTCTTGGTGGAAACGTCGTATGTAACCACCCCATTGTTCCATAAATCTTGCAACTCTTTCACAAGCGGTGAAGGAACACGTCGATTTTCTGCTTTGGGCTGGTCGGTCCAGGAACGATAACCGTTAAGAACATAAACTCAGATTTCATGCACATCGACGGTGGAAGGTTGTAAGGAGTCAAAATCACGGGCCACGAAGAGTACGATTTCCCGGAAAGCCCAAATACTTGAAAACCATCAGTGCACAATCCTAAACGAACATTCCGAACCTCGGCGGCGAAGTCTCTATTGACGTCATTAAAATGTCTCCAAGCAATCGAATCAGAACAGTGTTGCATAACATCTTCAGGCGATGAATGATCTCCATGCCATCGCATATGTTTTGCGGTTGACTCAGACGCATACAATCGTTGCAACCGAGGGCCCAAAGGGAAGTAGTACATTCTTTCGCAAGGGCGGTTTTTTGTGTTCTGACCACGACCTCATCGATGTGCAACGTATCGTGATTTCCCACAAAATTTACATGACGTCAACTCAGAGTCCACTCCCCAATAAATCATACATTGGTCCTCACAACAATCTATTTTCTCAACAGTAGACCTAGACCTCGCATTAGTCTTTTAGTGGCATAAAAATTCTCAACCATTGAGTTGTCATTTGGCAAACAATCCTTCATGAGTTTAATGATTTCATTATACCCTCGTTCGAGATATATGATGTTCGAGACTTGATCGCAAGTAATCTTGCCATTGCGGACAACGTTGTCATGGTTTCGCAACCAGGCCACAATTGTTCCCTACTTGCATCAATCATGGCATATAGTTGGCGTGCTTGGGGGTTTGGTGATTCTTCCACGGCATTCCAATTGAAACTTGGACTGCCACGTTGTGTAGCATCTCGCGGTAAGGTGTCGGATCGTATCCTCCCACATCAGCATCATCAATATGGCTATCCATTTCGTGAAAATTTTGCGGGCCTTCATCTCCGTTCTCACCATGTTCGTACCAACTGTGATATCCCGGGACAAATCCATACCTACATATGTGGTGCTCAACCATTTCGACGTCCAGGTACGGTACAAGTCGACATTTCTTAAAATTGCACGGACATCTAATCTTCCTTTCACTTTGGTATGTAGGACAATGTTGTTTTGCAAATGATATGAATTCTTTAACCTTCGCCGTGAATTCAATTCGAACGTAACCGTTGTCGAGCCGGTTGTACATCTAGTCTCTGCTTGTAGACGACATTCCTAGTCGAACGTAACCCTTGTCGAGCCGGTTGTCTATTCAAGTAATGAAATAATAATGATTAAGATGATAAGAAATCTCACTAATTGGAGAATATTGTAAATCGGAATAGCGATCTAGACCATCTAGAAGAAATTGATAGCTAAGTGAAAGAACGAGGTTCGCGCATTAAACTCATGAATAGAGAATAAATTGACAAAGTTAGGAAGGCATTAATTTTCTAACTAGTCAGCGTTACACGATGTCTCAGGTTTCATTTATGATCGTATTGTAATGTAATGTCTCTTTTCATATGATGATAGATGTAATTTGGAGGGGTAAAGAGAAATCTCGAGATTTGTTGTAAAAAATCTCGAGATTTGATGAACGGTATAACAAAATAAAGTTTTGGCGGGAATGGTGGCCCCATTTTTCGAGAGACGGAATTTAATTCCGTCTCTAATTCCGTCTCGATCCGTCTCAAATCCGTCTCGAATATTTCCGTCTCAATTCCGTCGCTAACTTTCAAATGTAGAAACGAAAATTATTTCGTTTCTAATTCCGTTTCTGATTTAGAAACGGAACTTATTTCCGTCTCTAATTCCGTTTCTAATTTGCTGTTTTTTTGTAGTGATAAGAGGCATACAAATACCACATAGTATCAACGCGTCTACTACTTGTTCACTCATACCTCCTTAAGGTTATAGGTTTATTCCATTTTCTAGAAATTTAATGTGAAATAGAAACATTAACTAAAAGAGTAATCCTAGTGTTTCTAATCCTAACTAGTAGTAGAAATTAAGTAATTATAGGTACTATTCAATCGTAACCGACAACACCTAACTAATCAATCATCCATAGCAAGTGCATGAATATTAAATTACTAACAACTATAACATCAAACGACAAAGTAATTACCTCAGTACATGATTCTAATGTATTATAATGTTGATCATGACATGCTTTACCGATAAAATAAACATGGAATAACAACCAAATACGGAATCAATATAAATCTTGAATTGCTCAATTAAAAGGTTGAAATGAAATATTACATATTAATAAACCTAAAAATAGAACAAGCATAACCACAAAACACTATGCATGTAAGAGAAGAGCAGAACAAAAACTTCTAAACCAAACAAAAGACACAACATTAACTTAATAGATCAAGTGAAGAACACCAACTAATGCACATGAAAGCCAATCCGGGAGAAAATGTTAGCAGATACAATGTGAAGAGAATTCGGGTGTTAAAATATTTTTTTTTTGTTACCTTGACGAGCGGAGAGCGGAGCGGTAAGCACAGAGCGACCAGAGAGCAGAGAGCAATGAAAGGATGGAGATGCAAGATCGAAAATCAAAAAGAATCAGAACGATGTGCACTCATTCACTGCACAATCAACCACGTAACAAATCAAATCACTCGAGAACAGTTAAAATAAAACCTCAAAAAGTAATAACAATTAAAATAACTGAACTCTTTAAATATGTCACCTGATCAAGAGTTTGTTCCTTCACAGTTCATAGACAATAAGGTAGTACTATAACACCGCTAATTGCCAAGACGAATTTAAAGAAATAAAAAGGATTCCATGAGCAGAATAGCTAAGACCTTTCAAGAAAATAAATTTTTTTTTTATCCATTTAGTAGACTAGTATAGCTGAGCCGCTAAGAAAACCTAGTATACACAATGGTCAGCCACATTATGTTCATTTCCTATGTTTGAACATCAAGGCATATATATATATTTGCATTGCCTAGCAGAAATAGCTTCAGTTCAAGTGAAAATCTATAACATATTTCATTCATGAGCATAATATTTGCAATTCTAACAAGTATTACGACTTTAATATTTCTGGATGCAGCAGATAAGGTACGTAGGAACACCAGGACACCCCGAATATTTATTGATAGATGGAAATTTATGAAGTCGCAACGCTTAATTTAAATTGGAAAATCTTTCAAGATAAAAAGCTTCTTGCCTTCAACTCCGATCTTTACTAGAAGATCGAACTATCAAATGAACCATAGCGGAAACTTAAATAATTCTCATGTCACCCTTGGTTTTCCATAAATTTTTTAAAAAAGATAAACAAGGGGACTAGAATGCCAACCTGACAGACGCAAAAGTTGAGCGAAAACATTGTAGCAGTTCAGTACTTCCTCAAAACCGTCACAAGGTGAATGATCTCTATGAAAGATGAAGAGCTCTTGATCATGAGTGTTGGCTGCATTATAAAGAACAATCAAAAACAAAGAGATTATATCAGAATGTAGTAAGACTCCAAAACTACAAATGCAAATAGAACTGGAATCAGAGACCAGAGAGAGCGAGAGTTGAGGGCCGATGACGGAGACCGGCGCGACGAGACGGAAAGACCAGAGAGACGGCGAGACCAGAGACAGCAGAGAGACCAGGTTGCACGACCAGACGGAGAGACGGAGACAGCAGAGAGACCAGCTAGCACGACCAGACGGAGAGACGAGATGATCGAACGGGATGGACGTTTGGAGACGAGACGATCGAATGATTTTGGACGAGACGGAGAGACAGATTTAGGTATTTAGGGTTTTTTCGTGAGAATGATTTAGGGATTTCGGGTGTTTTGTTGGGAAGGGGGGGTGCGGGAAAGAGGAGGGGGTGCCATGATCCAAGCACATACAAATCTCGAGGAATGATGAACGGTCATAAGAAATGAAAAATTTGGCGGGAATGGTGGCGCCAAATTTCAGAGACGGAATTTAATTCCGTCTCTAATTCCGTCTCTGATCCGTCTCAAATCCGTCTCTGAATTTTTCCGTCTCAATTCCGTCGCTAACTTTTTAATTTAGAAACAGAATTTATTTCGTTTCTAATTCCGTTTCTGATTTAGAAACGTAACTTATTTCCGTTTCTAATTCCGTTTCTGATTTGCTGTTTTTTTGTAGTGAATATCGTGTGACAAAATGATGTTATATACACTATTGATTAGGTTGTATCGATTTGATATTCGTACAACTTGGGTAGTCAAAATGTCTTGCTAAAGGCCGCTTACAACTTGTATACCAAAATGTGTTTTGGTACACTACCAACGTTGTAAGAGTCTATTGGGTTGCACACTAAGAATGGTTTTGCCAGATTTTAAGATGGTTCAGAAAAATGAATTTTATATCATAAAATTCATGATAGAAACGTCCTTGTGGTGTATTACACTTATACTTCTTTAAGTAAGGGTATATGTGTAATTTACTTAACTGTCTATATAGAAGGGTTGTATAAAAAGACGCTTTAAGTTAGAACGCACGTACGAAAGATTAAGGGACGAAACTCTATTTTTGTTTTAGAAATGACTTAGGGTTTTTTGGTACGCTCTGGATCATTTTGGTGAGAAACAAAAAGGTTTGGTATTCTCTCGAAGCTAGCACTTCAAATCTCGATCACCGTTCGTGTGTGGACTACTAGTAAAGGGCGTTCGTCGTTGGTAGCACCTTAGTGATCGATAAATATTCAGAAAGATATATTGCGACGGAGGTATGATTAAGTTTTCATGATTAAACGTTTTTAATGGAATTAGATTCGGATCATGTTAGGGTTTTTGTCAAAATTGTTTGTGATTTTTGGGCGTATGAACCCCGAAACCCAACGGTAATATAAGAGCCTTCGAGTTTGATTCCATTAAATTCATTGAATGTTTTTTCTGATATATACATGATATATGATTGAGAGCATGTTAATAGTTGATGTATATGTGATATACAAAAGTTTTCTATGAGATTTCTTATCTTGTTTTGTGTATATGATACACATATTTGTGATTTAATTGAAATATGTTTCGTACATGCTAATAACCATGTTAGGTTAATTCAAATAATTTTAATGAATTGAATTTTGTGTTCTGTGATCCATGACACCATTAGGTATAATCTTTATTTTTCATGTATTGATGTAAGGATGAAATCTCTGTAATTCAGTATGCATATTTAGGTTACATTGATTTAAATTTCTTAAATCGTATAAGTCTGAATATTAATTCGAAACTAATATGATTAGGTTCGATTGGGATAGTAGTTCATGATTCAATTAAATGTTTTTGATTATTTGGATGAGGATCGAAATTGCAAATAATTATTTTTTGAAATTATTTATTTATCTCGTTATATCTATTTTGTTATGAAATTTCTATTTGATAAGAGATAGATAACAAATTAGATTATGAGATATTAGCAAAATCGATTTCGTTATCCCTATTGGACAAGAGATAAATATCGAAAATTTTGTTATTGGTGATATACTAGGATTCAAATATCTTAAGTCCTAATTGGATTGGGATAAGATGATTAGTTAGATGTGGGCCCGGGTTAATTAAAAATGTCTTAATTGATTTAATTTCTGATAAATTAAGGGGTAAATTTGGGATAATGAAATCAACGAAAAATGTGATTTTTTATAGCGAATTTCAATTTTCGGAATTGAAATTTGTTTCCTAAAAAAAAAAAAAAAAAAAAAAAAAACAGGGCGCTGCCCCTTGTACCCTCGTCCGCTGACCGGTCAGCGGAACCGCCGTCTAACTAATCCTAGCGCACGAAAATTCTTTTATTAGTAAACAGTATAAAAAAATTCCAAATTGTTTAGTGATTGTGCAAATCAATAAATATATGATATTTCATTGTTTACATAAAAATCACTAAAACTGAATAAAATCCCTCTATTAAATTTTAAGTCATGTGCCATCCATTTTAAACACTTGTCAAGGCCTCGATCACACTAATATAGTTTCAGCCATAGCTGGGTGTATTGTGTTATCTTGGTGAGAAAAGTTGGGTAAGAGTTACCTAAATGTTTAAAATGGTCCGACTTAATATAGCTATCAAAATAGTTTTGAGCTTTAGGCACATGATGAGATAAAAAACATGCTAAGACATAAGATGTCCCGTATCTCATTAAAGTATCTAAAATTATATAAGATGTAATTGGTAACTGTTACCTACCTAAATAATGTAGTTCTGTGTTTCATGCCATAACTGTCATAGAATTAGGTGAAATATGGATTTTAGTCCCCTAAATAAATAGTATGTTTTAGGAGGGTTGTTAATTTAGTGGGAGTCTATTCCTCTATACTAAAACAAACTTTGCAAAATATTTATTGTAGATCAATGGCCTCTTCAAGTAACAATAATCCCCTGTCACTGCGATCCATCCTTAAGAAGGATAAGCTATCTGGGACTAACTTTCTTGACTGGTTCAAAAACTTGAGAATTGTTCTTAAGCAAGAACGCAAGTTGTATGTCTTGGATGCTCCAATCCTTGAGGACCCACCAGCCAATGCTACGAAAGCTGTGAAGGATGCTCATAACAAGCATGTCAACGATTCTATTTATGTTGCATGTATTATGCTGGCAACTATGGTTCCTAAACTTCAGAAGGACATGGAACTAATGGAAGCCTACGACATGGCTATAACGCTGAAGGAAATGTTCCAACAGTAAGCTAGACAAGAAAGGTTCGAGACAGTCAAAAACCTATATTCTTGCAAGATGACTGAGGGTGCGTCACTCAGTCCTCATGTTCTGAAGATGAAGGGATATGTTGACCAGTTTGATAACCTCGAATTTCCCACAAGCCAAGAGTTGGCTACGGATTTGATCATGAATTCATTACTAGAGAGTTACTCACAATTTGTGATGAACTACGATATGAATAATATGGAGAAATCAATTTCTGAGTTGTATTTGATGCTCAAAATTGCTGAACAAAATATCAAGAAACCTTATAGTAATGTGTTGATGGTCCAAAAGGGAAAGGGAATGAAAAAGAAAGGCAAGGGCAAGGCTAAAGTTGTCAAGGCTGCTGCTGCACCTGTCACAAAGCCTATGGAACATGTCAAGACCCAGGCTGTTCCTGTTTTAAAACACCCAAAAGAAAAGGAAGGAAATTATTATTTTTGCCATGCACCTGGACATTGGTTCAGAAACTGCAAACTCTATCTGAAGATCTAAATAAGAAAAAGGGTAGTGCGACTACCACTACAAGTATTTATGTTATTGAAATTAATTTATCTACTAGTGATTCCTGGGTATTAGATACCGGAGGTGGATCTCACATTTGTATAAATGTGCCGGGACTCACCAGAAGTAGAAAGTTGAAGAAAGGAGAAGTCATCCTCCGCGTAGGGAATGGAGCAAGAGTTGTTGCCCTAGCTGTTGGATCATATGACTTAGTCTTACCTAGTAGACTTATTTTAACGTTAAATAATTGTTATTTTGTGCCTGCCTTGAGCATCAACATCATTTATGTTTCATGTTTGGATATGGATGGTTTTGATTTTATTATTGCGAATAATAGATGTTCCATTTCTCGTAAAGGCATATTTTATGCAAATGTTGATTTGTGTGATGGTCTTTATATTTTAAGCATGAAAAGGTCCACTGATACTCTAGTATTTAACATAAATACAAAGAGATTTAAGTCAAATGATTTGAATCAAACCTATCTTTGGCATTGTCGTCTTGGGCACATAAATGAGAAAAGCATAACAAAGCTCCATAAAGATGGACTTCTAGATTCATTTGATTTAGAAACATATGAAACGTGTATATCTAGTTTACGAGGAAAGATGACGAAAAGTCCCTTTACTGGACACAGTGAAAGGGCAAGTGATTTATTGGGTCTAATACATATTGATGTATGCGGTCCTATAAACACAATGGCTAGAGGAGGTTATCAGTACTTCATTACATTTACTGACGATTTCAGTAGATATGGTTATTTATATCTTATGAAAAATAAAGCTGATTCATTTGAGATGTTTCGAACGTTTCAAAATGAAGTGCATAATCAACTTGGTAAAACTATCAAAACACTTCGGTCAAATCGAGGTGGTGAATATTTGAGCCAAGAATTTGATGATCATCTTAGAAATTATGGGATTGTCTCCCAATTGACTCCACCATCAACTCTACAGTGGAATAGAGTTTCTGAAAGGAGAAATCAAACCTTATTAGATATGGTTCGATCTATGATGAGTCATGCAGATCTTCCATTATCTTTTTGGGGTTATGCATCAAAAACTACAGCTTTCACTCTAAATCGAGTTCCTTCTAAAGCGGTTAATAAAATGCCAAATGAGATATGGTACGGGAAGATACCTAGGTTATCATTCCTTAAGATTTAGGGTTGTGAGACTCACGTAAAGCGACAAGTCTCAGAAAAACTAGCACCTAAATTTGACAAGTGTTTATTTATGGGTATCCCAAGGAAACAAAAGGATATTACTTTTATAATCCCACCGAGAACAGAGTGTTTGTTGCTCGGTATGGTGCCTTTATGGAAAAATAGTTTATTTCAAAAGACACTAGTGGGAGAGAAATAAATTTTGAAGAAGTTCAAGAATCACAGACAAACACTGAACCGCTACTGGAAGTTCAACAACGTTCTGAACCAGTCGAACCTCCACAAGTGACACAAGGCCCACGCAAATCTGGTAGGGTAATACATGAGCAAGAGAGATTCGAATTTCTCATTACTGATAGTCGTGATGTTTTGCTTATGGATCAAAATGAACCCACCACTTATAAGGAGGCTATGTCTGGACAAGACTCAGATAAATGGCTAAGTGCCATGAACTCTGAGATGCAATCCATGTATGATAACCAAGTTTGGAACTTGGTTGATTTACCTGAAGGTGGTAAGACCATTGGATGTAAATGGGTTTTTAAGAAGAAAAATGACATGGATGGCAAAGTGCATACTTTTAATGCAAGACTTGTAGCAAAAGGTTTCAGGCAGACTAAGGTGTTGATTATGATGAAACTTTTTTGCCGGTAGTCATGCTTAAATCCATAAAAATCTTAATTTCCATTGCCGCATATTATGAATATAAGATATGGCAAATGGATGTAAAAAAAGCATTTCTTAGTGGAAAGCTGCTTGAGGATGTGAATATGACATAATCTGAAGGTTTTGTACATCCTGAGAATTCTAGGAAGGTATGCAAGCTTCAAAGGTCCATTTATGGATTAAAGCAAGCTTCTCGGAGTTGGAATCTTAGTTTTGATGAAGCAATCAAGGATTTTGGTTTTATTAAGAACAAAGATGAGCCTTGTGTATACAAGAAGGTCAGTGGGAGTGTAGTTGTTTTTCTGGTACTGTATGTTGATGGTATATTACTCATAGGAAATAACATCCCAATAATGCAGAATGTCAAGTCTTGGTTAGGGAAGTGTTTCTCAATGAAATACTTAGGAGATGCAGCCTATATCCTAGGGATAAGGATATATAGGGATAGATCTAAAAGGCTAATCGGTCTAAGTCAGAGTGCTTAAATAGACAAGGTGCTAAATAGGTTCAGTTTGCAAGAATCTAAAAGAGGATTGTTGCTAATGTCTCATGGCATAAGTCTCAGCAATATTTAATGTCCTAAGACAAATGATGAGCAAGACCGTATCAAAAAGATTCTATATGCATCAGCTATTGGATCTATCATGTATGCCATGCTATGCACTCGACTTGATGTATCATATGTTCTTGGTCTATGGAGGTTTTGAAAATGATCTAGTTGTAAATGGTTACACAGATGCAAGTTTTCAAACTAATATAGATGATTTTTTATCACAGTCTAGATATGTGTTTACTTTGAATGGGGGTGCAGTAAGTTGGAAAAGTTCAAAGTAAGAAACTGAGGCAGATTCTACAATAGAAGTTGAGTATATTGTAGCATCTGATGCAGCAAAGGAGGCAGTTTGGATAAAAAAGTTCATTTCTGAACTAGGTGTTGTTCCAAGTATTGCTAACCCTATTTGTTTGTATTGTAACAATAACGGGGCAATAGCACAGGCCAAGGGACCTAGATCACACCACAGATCCAAACATATACTCAGGTGTTTTCATCTCATCAGAGAAATTACTGAGAGGGGAGAAGTAAAGATTTGTAGAGTACCTACTAAAGACAACGTTACGGATCCATTTATAAAAGCCCTTCCACATGCAAAACATGATGGTCATGTTAGATCATTAGGCATTAGATGCTTGTATCATTGGCCCCAGTGCAAGTGGGAGATGTTGGGCATGTGCCCTAAGTCAATCCATTAACTGTCTTTATGAATACTTTTAGTTAATAAAATAAAGGATTTCATTTGCTGTTTATTATAATTAATTTGCATGTTTACATTATAATAAGATCCATGGGTATTTACAGAAATATCCTAAATGTCACTAGTCGATCATTATAGTGGGAACTATAATGAATTAATACTAGTGTGAGTCTTGATTGATGATCATATGATGATTATACGTATAGGGATACGAATCAAGATCACGAGAACTTGTTAGGGAATAAAGTATTGGATCGACCCGCTATGAGAACATCATATGGATTAAGTCATAGTTGTTTCTCATGAGAGGTATATTTTTTCAGTCCTCTGACTTGAGATTACCAGAGACTTCAACATTAGGAACATAGTGATTTGACAGAATCAAACATTTTCTTTAATAGGACGATTATAAAAGTTGTGATTGGTTACTATGTGAGCATTGTGATGAAGTTGTGTAATCAAGATATAATTTATCCCTCTCATATAAAGAGAGATATCCAGTGGATCCCTCGATGTGTTAGACTGTTAAAAGGCCTAGTCTAAGTGAATTCATATTGATCAATGTCACTTAGATGTTTTCGATTTACCTAGAGATCGAGACTAGTACGATTGAACGTGTTGGATGACAATTCCATGCGTTGTGTTTGATCAAAAGGATATCGTGTGACAAAAGGATGTTATATACACTATTGATTAGGTCATATCGATTTGATATTCGTACAACTTGGGTAGTCATAATGTCTTGCTAGAGGTCGCTTACGACTTGTATACCAAAATGTGTTTAGGTACACTGCCAACGTCGTATGAGCCTATTGGGTCGCACACTAAGATGGTTTGCGAGATTTTAAGATGGTTAAGAAAAATGAGTTTTATATGATAAAATTCATGACAGTAACGTGCTTGTGCTGTATTACAGTTATACATCTTTAAGTAAGGGTATATGTGTAATTTACTTAACTATTTGTATACAAGGGTTGTATAAATATACGCTTTAAGTTAGAACACACGTACGAAAGATTGAGGGCCGAAACTCTACTTTTGTTTTAGAAATGACTTAGGGTTTTCTAGTATGCTCTGGATCGTTTTGGAGAGAAATAAAAAGGTTTGGTATTCTCTCGAAGCTAGCACTTCGAATCTCGGCCACCGTCATGCGTGGACTACTTGTAGAGGGCATTCGTCGTTGGCAGCGCCTTAGATATCGATCAATCTTCAGAAAGATATATTGCGACTGAGGTATGATTAAATATTCATGATTAAACGTTTTTAATGGAATTAGATTCGGATCCTGTTGGGGTTTTTGTCAAAACCTGTTTTGTAATTTTTGCAGCGTATGAGCCCCAAAACCCAACAATCATATGACACATGAGTATGGATTACTCAAGGCAGCGGAGATGATAAGTAAGTCACATATTCCTACCGAAATTCGGGTGATGATTTACGTACAGTTAAGGCTTTTGATAGTTTCAACATAAAGAGTGCCAAAGGGCTAGAAAGCCAACATTCTATACCCGAGGCTCGGTGATTTAACCTAGATTACTTATTGACTTGACAGAAACGATGGATCAGTGTCAAAGATTCAGAGGCAGATTGTAAATACTGGTAATTGCGTAGTTGAGATATGAGATTCTTTAGGATTCATAGTATTCTCAGTTCATTGTTTATCCAGGCAAGAACAAGATATACCATGATATGAAAAGACATTTTTTGTGGCTTAGGATGAAAGTGGACATATTACAGTTCATTAGGTATTTTGGGATTTGCTAGCAGGTGAAGGATGTGCATCATAGACCTGGAAGATTATTACAGTTGTGTCCCATTCCAAGATAGAAGTGGGAAAACATAGCTATGGACTTTGTCATTGGATTGCCGAATACTGGAAGATGACACAATTCTATTTAGGCTATTGTAGATAGATTGATGAAATCCACCCATTTCTTACCACTTGTAGCCCACTACACATTTGACCAATTGAGCATATTGTTCGAGAGGGAGATTATTAGAATGCCTAGGGTACCATTGACTATTACTTTAGATAGAGATGCTTTATATATTTTCAAGATGTGGTAGAGTAAGTAGAACAATACAGTACGCGCTTACTATTCAGCACGGCCTTTATCCTTCAGACTGATGAGCATACTAAGAGGTTGATTCAGGTACTCGAGGATATGCTTAGGGCTCGTGTACTTGAGTTTGGTGGATCAAGGGAGGAGTACTTACCATTATGTAAGTTTGCATACAACAATAGTTATTAGGCTACAATTAAAATGATGCCATTTGAGTCTTTATATTGTAGACCTTGTTGCTTGTCAGAGGTCTAGGAGTTAGTGCGACCTAAAATTGTTGTTGATCACATAAAGAAGGTAAGAAAGATTTGCCAAAGTCTTAGAGGAGCCCAGGAGAGGTAGATGAAGCATGCAGACATGTATTGCAATGACTTTATGTATGCCAAGGGAGCCTTTGTGTATTTGAAGGTTTCTCATTAAAAGGGTCTTCATAAATTTAGTTTGAAATGCAAGTTAGCACCAAGATTTATCAGGCCTTTCAAAATCAGAAGACAGGTCAAGAAGGTTGTGTATGAGCTGGAGTTACCTCTACAGATATGACGCATTCATCTAGTTTTCTATATTAGTATGCTTGGACTTGCTAAGTCAAAAGCAAGCAGACGACCGATGGTTGACTTGAGTCAGATTAACCTGAGTGAGGATGAATCTTATGAGGAGAAGCCACTACAGATTCTATATCAAAAGGTATAATAGTAGAGAGGAAAGTCAATCTTTAAGGTATTAGTCAAGTGGTAGTTCCATGATGGCTTAAAACTCACTTGGCACCAGGAAAACTATATAAGGGATATGTTTTCGTATCTTTTAGCGTCAGTTAAAACTTTTAACTGACGAAATTTCTATTAGTTGGGAAAATTTTTCATGGTCTAAACTTCTAATCTAAGTTTAATTTCTTAATTAAGATTAGTGACCCGTAACAAAGAATTCGCATCAAGATACGTGTCATGACCGAGGCGAGGTGGTCAAGGTATATGTTAGGTTTGTTGTGATGTATACCTAGTGTATTAGATATGTGTAGACTACTAAGTCCTTCCTACTTGTGTTTAGGTCTTGAGATGTGAGTGAGGTCACGCTTCGAGATGCGTACCGATATGGGACCGAGGTAGAGAGTGATGTGGTAAGTTGGTTTAAACCTAGTGTAGCTTATGTAGTAATATTAATGTGGCTAAGTTTAATTTTATATTAATATACCTAAGTTATGAAATTAAAACAATAGCCATATAATGATTCTCGAGATACGTATCTACACATCAAGAGACTAATTGAGTTTGATATTAGTGTTAATTAGAGAGAGTGAGTCGAAAGTTAGTGGGAAATATGGCAAGGTGTAAGCCATTAGATTAGTCTTGAGATACGTATGTACATTAGGAACAATGGCTAATAATCAATCTTATCTAAATATATATAAGTTTGGATTGATAAACATTTGCAAACCAAACCATTTCATTTCTATGACTTAAAGAAGAAGGAAACTTGTTGGAGAACTTGGAGATGGTAGAAATCAACAAGATTGAGAAGCAGAATTTGGTGTAGGAGTAGATCAAGTTGTAGCTATTCATCAACTATGTCATTCTGTTACATTAGTTACTTAGTTTTATTAGATGAAATTATGATAAAATTAATGTATGGCTATTGTAAATGGTTTTGGTCAATATCTTAGATCTCTGGAGGTGTTCTAAAGAGATCCAAGGTATTCGAGTGGCCTTTGTTAGGAGAGAACTCAGAATTCTAAGTGCATAATTATGGGTTTTCTTGCTCATAACGCGCTAGATGTGATCTGCTAGAGTGCTAACTTCGTATAATGCGCTAGAGAAACTTGTTAGCACGCTAATGAGTTCAATAACATGCTTGGTAGGCTACCTAGCGCGCTAGGTGCAACGACAACTTAAAAACTTGAATTCCCAAATTAAAAACAAACCTTCTAAATAAGTCCAATACCCTAACTAAAGGTTTAAACACACTTAAGACCATGTTAAATGATAACAGGAACCTAGGGAAGATTCTCGGGGGTTCGGATACATGTTTTAAGGTATGGGGAGGCTATAATAATTAGGAAATGTGCGTAGATTGTAAGTAAATTGATTTCAATATTTATTTACATTTCATTCTTCTTTTATCATTCAATTTTAGTCCTTTGGACTAATTTTTATATTCTTATCTAAATACCATGACTTGTTTCGTCTCTCATTTCATTATTTTATTATCATGGTATTGATTATTGATTACATTGTATCATTGACTCTAAATCACATGCTATGCCATTTTTTATTGTTTTTATACTTATTTAAATGAAATAGCATGCTATTAGGTAGATATTTGATGGTATTGTTCATCGAAATTCCTTTATGGATTAAATATGTAATTACTTTGTTGGATTTCTAAATTGTGTCATTTATTGTGTAATGAAAGTAGTTCTTGAATCTAGGATAATGATATGATAGAGATGGTGCGGCATATGGGGGTTACTAGAATTCTAATGTGATCCGGATCTAACAACTATCTCGCGCAGAACATGAGGTATGGGACCCGTGGTTGTTGGTAAGCACATATATCATAGGTGACTAGCACTTGTGAAAGATTATAGAGGCGTAGAGCTCAGCTCTGACCTTCAACAAAGATGTAGAGCATAACACCATCCTTATATAGTGGAAAAAGGCATTGCGATAGGAATCACGGGCGACTGACCATAGATCGTTACTACTCGGCCAAATGTAAGTTTCATATATTTTAACTATAGTATCTTTTAACATGATTTCTTTTCAACATAGTTGTTATTATTATGCTTTTAGATACTTCTTGTATATTTAGAAATGTGAACAAATGTCTCTTATTATTTACCTTTTACTTTCATGTACTCACCTTCCTTTTTGTAATGGTGGGTGCGAATCCATCGAGTAACATACCAAACAAAGAGAAGATTGATGAGTATCTTAGAACCAGCAGAGTGCTGCTACGTTTGATTTTGTAGGTTCTTAGTTTTGTTGTATTAATTTTATATATCTTTCATATACTTTTAGGGTTGTCTATATTATAAGTTGAGAGATAGGACCCTGACCTGATACATGTAGATATATTTTACCGCCATTCCATTATATATATGCATGTGATTTTTATTTCTTTGTTTTCCACAATTCTTAGGTATCATGTTAAAAGCTTCCGCTAAATTGTTAAGACTTCCACTTAATTATCTTTAAGTTTGCAAAAATTTTAATTCACTATGATTTATTAATTAACATAAAAGAAGAAAACATTTATTTCAATAGTTAAATTGTAAATAGAAAAATCTTGGAAAGGCTAACTAGTTCCTTGTTAAGACCTACATGGTGAGATTATGTGTTGATGATGGATTAGTCCTGATGGGGCCCTAATTTGCTAAAGGAGTCATCATTTAAGCCCTCACTTAAAATCCTATTCATAATACAACTATTATATTTATACAGTTTAAGCAAATTACACATATGCCCCCATTAATAATTTATCATATAACAAATCATAAGGGTTTTTATGTCATGAATCTTATCATATAAAATTCATTACTTTGGACCAATTGAAATTGCGTAAAGCCATTTTTGTGTGCGACCCAATAGGTTCATGCGACGTTCGCAGTGAATTAAACCACTTTGGTACACAAGTAATAAGCGATCTCTAGCAAGACATTATGACTACCAGAGTAACACGAATATCAAAATCGATGCAAACTAATGAATAACGTATATCATATCCTTTTGTCGTACGATATCCTTTGATTAAATATAAGGCAAAGAAAGTAACCCTTAATGTCCAATCATACTAGTCTCGATCTTTAGTTAAACTGAGAAAACCTAAGTGACATTAATCATATCAATTGACCTGAACTTGGCCATTATCAATCTATCATATAGAGATCCACTGATATCTATCTCTATATATGAATGACAAATTCTATTTTGATTACACACCTTTACATATTATTTACATGGTAACCAATCACAATCCTTATAATGGTTCGGTTAGAGACAATGTTTAATTGTGTCAAATTACCATGCTCTTAATATTGAAGTTTATAGTAATCTCAAGTCGAAGAACTAAATGATATACCTATCATGAGTAACACCTATGACTTAATTCATGTGGTGTTCTCATATCGAGTCGATCCAATACCTTATTCCCTAACAAGTACTCATGATCTCGATTGGTATCTCTATACTCATTATCATCACATGAACATCAATTAAGATTCACACTAGTCTTAATTCAATATAGTTCTCAGTATAAAGACAGAATAGGGACATTTAGGATGTTTCAACAAAGACCCATAGATTTTACTATAAGGTAAACATGCAATCACTTATAATAAAATAGCAAATGAAAACCTTTATTTTATTAACTAAAATTATAAGATAAACAATGTTTATAGATTGACCTAGGGCACATTCCTCGACATCTCCCACTTCCATTAGGGTTGATTATTCGTGTATCTAGTATCTAATGACCTGACATGACTATCATGTTTCGCTTGTGGAAAAGCATTCGTTAAAGGATTTGGAACATTGTCTTCAGTAGGAACTCTTCAAATCTTCACGTCTCCACTCTCAATGATTTCTTGAATCAAATAAAAATATCTAAGTATATGTTTTGGTCGATGGTATGATTTTTGTTCCTCGGCATGTGCTATCGACCCGTTATTGTCACATTACAAGCAAATGAGGTTAGCTATACTAAAGACCACACTTGGTTTAAAGATGAGATTTTTTATCCAAACTGCCTCCTTAGCCGCATTGGACGTTGCAATATACTCAACTTCTATTGTAGAATCTGCCACAGTTTCTTGCTTCAAACTCTTCTAGATCACTATTCCTCCATTCAAAGTAAACACATATCCAGACTACCATATGAAGTCATCTATATCAGTTTGAAAACTTGCATATGTGTAACCATTTACAACAAGCTTATCTTCCAAACTATCATAAATGAAGAACAATTCTTTAGTCATCCTCAACTAATTAAAAATTCTCTTTAGTGCTCTTTTTCGACTCTCACCGGTATCAGATTGATATATGCTTGTTGCACTCAAAGCATATGATACATTAAGTAATGTGCATAACTTGGCATACATGATAGATCCAATAGTTGAGGCATATATAATCGTATTCATGCGCTCTCGCTCATCATTAGTCTTTGAACATTGAGTCTCGTCGAGACTCATACCATAAGACATTGGCAACGACCTTCCTTTAGAGTCTTCCGTACCGAACCTATTCGGTACCTTATCAATATAAGCATCTTGACTTAGATTGATCGGCTTTTAAAATCTATCCCTATAGATCTTGATCCTAAGGATGTAGATTGCATTTCCTAAATCCTTCATTGAGAAACACTTCCCGAACAAAGAATTGACACTCTACAAGGTTGGGATGTCATTTCCAATAAGTAATATATCGTCAACATAAAGTACCAGAAAAACAATCACGCTCCCATTGACCTTCTCGTATAAAAAAGGTTCATCTTCATTTTTAATGAAACTAAATTCCTTAATTGTTTCATCAAAACGAAGATCCTAACTTCAAGAAGCTTGCTTTAATCCATAAATGGATATTTGAAGCTTGTACACATTCCTAAATTATCAAGATGAATAGAGCCTCTAGGCTGTATCATATACACGTCCTTAAGTAACTTTCCATTTAGGAAAGTTGTTTTGACATCCATTTGCCATATCTCATAGTCATAATATGCGGCTATGAAAATTAGAATTTTAATGGATTTAAGCATGGCTGCAAGAGAAAAAGTCTCATCATAATCAATACCTTAAGTTTGCTAAAACCTTTTGCTACTAGCTGTGCTTTATAAGTATGCACATTGCCATCTATGTCAGTTTTTTCTTCTTAGAAACTCATTTGCATCCAATGGTTATACCACCTTTTTGGAAACCAACCAGGTTCCAAACTTGATTATTATAAATTGAATGTATCTTATGATTAAACGATTTATCTCCATCAGGGCCAGACACAGCCTCCTGATAAGTAATAGGCTCATTTTAATCCATAAGCAACACCCCACTACCATTAGTAATAAGAAACCCAAATCTCTCAGGCTGATGTTTTACCCTAAAATTACATAGGCCTTGTGATACTTAGAGAGATTCAACTAGTTCAAGAATTTGTTGATCTCCCAGTAGCGATCGAGTGTTTATTTGTGGTTCTTGAACTTCTTCAAGACATACTTCATTCTCATTGTTGTCTTTTTAAATAAAATCATTTTCTATAATGACACAATTCCAAGCAACATATACTTTCTTCTCAGTGGGATTATAAAAGCAACATCCTTTACTTTATTTAGGATAATTAATAAACACACATTTAATAGATTTGGCTGATAATTTTTTATAAGATTTGTCATCGTATGAAAACCTCACAACCCAAATCTTAAGGAAAGACAAACTTGGTCTTTTCTTAAACCACATATCATATAATGTTTTATCAACTGTTTTAGAAGAAACATGATTCGGTTTAAATGCACCAGTTTCTAAGGCATAGCTCCAAAAGCAAATAGGAAGATCAACATGACTCGTCATAGATCCAACCATATCAAATAAAATCATTTTTCTCTTCTTAGAATCACCATTCTATTGTGCGGTTGCTAAAGGAGTTAACTGTGAGACAATCCTACAGTTTTTATAATGATCATCAAACTGTTGGCACAAATATTCACTACCTCAATCCAATCGAAGTGCTTTAATAGTTTTACCAAGTTGATTTTGCACTTCATTCTGAAATGTTTGAGACATTTCAAAAGATTCACCTTTATATTTCATGAGAAACACATAACCATATTTGCTGAAATTAAAAGTGATGGTAATGAAAAATGGATAACCACATATAGCTATTGTGTTTAGAGGACTGCATTCATCAATACGTATTAGACCCAATAAATCATTTGCTTTTTCATTGTGTCTAATAAATTGACTTTTTGTCATTTTGCCTGGGAAAAATGATACACATATTTCATATGATTCAAATTCATATGAATTTAAAAATCCATCTTTATGAAGTTTAGAAATTCGTTTCTCATTTATGTGGCTAATACAATAATGTCAAAGGTAGGTTTGACACAAATCATTTGACTTGAATCTCTTTGGATTTACGTAAAGAATATGATTATTTGTGGACACTTTCATGTTTAAAATATAAAGACCATCACACAAATCAGCATTTGCATGGAAAACGTGTTTAAGAGAAATGAATAATTTATTATTCGCATTAATAAAGCTAAAACCATCCAAACCCAAATATTGAAACTGAAATGATGTTTCTGCTAAAGGCAATGATATAGTAACAATTATTTAAAACTTAAACAAGTCTACTAGGTAAAATTAACTCATAGTATCCTACAGCCAATGTAACAACTTTTGCTCCATTTCCGACTCATAGGATGACTTCTCCTTTCTTTAGCTTTCTACTTTTGGTGAGACCCTGCAAATCAATACAAATGCCAGATCCACATCCGGTACCTGATATCTAGGAATCACTAGTCGACAAGTTAACTTCAATAACATAAATACTTGAAGTAGTCGTCTCATTACTCTTATTTTTCTTTAGATCTCAAGATAAAGCATACAATTTCTGAAATAATGCCCAGATGCATGGCATAAATGATAATTTCCTTCTTTTTTATTTTCCTTCTTGGACTGTGAAGTAGAAACTCCTTTAGGCTTGGCTTGTTCTACAGGATTTAAGATATTCACAACAGCCTTGGCAACTTTAGTCTTGCCTTTGCCCTTTTTCTTAAGAGCCCCTTATTTTTAAACAATCAACACATTAGCAATGGGTTTCTAAGCATTCTACTCAATAGTTTTAAGCATCAAATACAACTCTGAGATAGACTTCTCCATTTTATTCATGTTATAGTTCATCATAAATTATGAATAACTATCAGGTAATGAGTTCATGATCAAATTCAAAGCCAACTCTTGGCTTATGGGAAATCTAAGTCTGTCAAGATGGATAATATAGCCCTTCATTTTCAGAACATGAGCACTAATTGACGCACACTCAGCCATTTTGTAAAAATGAAGGTTATTGATAGTTTCAAACATTTCTTACCTAGATTACTATTAGAACATTTCCTTCAGCATCGTATCTACGTTGTAAGCTTCCATGTGTTCCATGT
This sequence comes from Stephania yunnanensis, assembly GCA_039657365.1. Taxonomy (NCBI): domain Eukaryota; kingdom Viridiplantae; phylum Streptophyta; class Magnoliopsida; order Ranunculales; family Menispermaceae; genus Stephania; species Stephania yunnanensis. The sequence goes on along the minus strand of CM077582.1, from coordinate 30,119,891 downwards.
CCTTCTAAAGTTCGGGAACCATGGCTGCCAACATAATGCATGCAACATCAATTGAGTCATTGACATTCTTAGTATGCGCATTCTTCATGGCTCTTAAAGCATTAGCTGGTGGTTCTTCAGGAATAGGTTCACTAAGGACATACAACTTGCGTTCATGCTTGAAAAAATTTCTCAAGTTTCTGAACCAGTCAAGAAAATTTGTCCCAAACAACTTATCCTTCTCAAGGATGGATCACAGTGACAAGGAATTAGTGTGATTTGAAGAGGCCATAGATCTATAACAAAGATTATGTAAAAGTTTATTTTATTATAGAGGAATAAACTCCTACTAAATTAACAACACTCCTAAAAATGCTATGTTAATTTAAGGGAATAAAATTCATGTTTCACCTAATTCCAAGACGGCTAAGGCGTGACACTTTGAATTAGGTTATTTAGGTAGGTACCAATTACCAATTAATTCTTATGTAGTTTCTAGTTATTTTTATGAAATTATGACTTCTTATGTCTTAGCATGTTTTATCTCATCTTGTGCCTAAAGCTCAAAATCAATTTGATAGCTTTATCAAGTCTAACCATTTCAAAAAATAGAGTAACTGTTACTCAGATTGCTTTTCTAAGATAACAAAATACACTCTGCGGAGGTAGACCCATATTGATGATCGAAGCCTTCACAAGTGTTTGAGAATGGATGACACTTGACTTAAAATTCGGAAAAAATATTTTTTTTTTGTTTTAGTGATAATAAATTAAATAAGATAAATATCATATATTGCAATGCATGTTCAATCACTAAACAAGTTAGGAAATTCTACTAATATTAACTATCATACAAATTTCATTGTGATACGAATATTTATCAACAGTCCACCAGGTCGTTAGCGGGTGGTGGTTTTATTGATTAGTCAACAAACAGGGTATGTGCCCTAGGCTAATTCTGTAAATGTTGTTTAACTATTATAAGTATATGCATGTTTCATTTATAATAGTATCCATGGATAATTATTATATAATTTTAAACATCCCTAGTCAGTTATTATTGTCGGAACAATAATAAATTAATACTAGTACGAGTCTTGATTGATAGTCATGTGATGATACGGATAATGATTATGGGTATCTGTAGGGAATAGATGCTGAACTGGCCCGCTATGAGAACACTACTTGGTTAATATCAAAAGTGATTGTAATGAGAGTTATATCATTTAGTCATTTGACTTAAGATCACCAGAGACTCTAACATTAGGAGCACAATGATTTGACATAATTAAACGTCATCTTTAATTGGATGATTATAAAAGTTATGATTGGTCATTGTGTGACTAATGTGTGGATGTTGTGTGATCAAGATGAAATTTGTCCCACTCTTTTAGAGAAAGATATCTATCGTGCTCTTTGATATGTTAGCTGAAAAATGGCAATGTCTAATAAATTGATTGGATCAATATCACTTGACAATTTTAGTCTACTCAGAGATTGAGACTAGTAGATTGAACTATAAGGGCAACATTCCATGTCTTATGTTCAATCAAAAAGATATTGCGTGACAAAGTGATATGAAATACATTGTCTATTAGGTTGTATCAATTTATTAATCTTCATGCTACTTAGGTAGTCATAATGCTTTACTAGAGACTGCTTATGACTTGTATACCAAAATGGTTTTGGTTTACTGCCAACATTGTATCAACCTATTGGGTCGTACACAAAGAATGGATTTGCGTGATTTAATTTCTTTTAGGTTAATGAATTTTATTTTATAAAATTCATTTTGAAGATTCTCATTAAGTTTCCTAATTTGACTTGGATTGGAAATTCTCGTTCATTTCTAATGTGACTAGAAATTTTGTCTTTTAGTAAATCCTATTTTGAATAGGACTCTAATTAGAATTTTAGTATGACTTCAATTCTTATTTGAGTTTTAAATAAATTACAACTCTTATTGGATTAATAATTTTAGATTATCTATGACTCATTCTTTTTAGAGTTTGACTTTATCTAAGACTATTTGAAGCGTGATAAGGAGATGAAGTTCTTTTATAACTTGAGCTATTGTACTATAGATAAGTCATTGGGGTCACAGTTGTAGTAGAGATTTTTCTAGAGAGTTTTTTGTTAAAAATTTTGTCTTAGAGTTTTTGAGCTAGCACTCTAGATCGTGATCATTCGTTCGTGTCTGGATTTTTGATAGAGGATGTTTGTCTCTGGCAGCATCTTGAAGGAATCGATCAACACCAAATTAGGTAAATATGGAGTTGTTCTAGTTAAGGTATGGTTTTTCTCTATTGGTATATCAGTTTAATGGAATCAATAAGATATTGGTTCAGGGATATCGAGAATGGTTTGAAAAACATCCTCTGCGCTTGATCCCCGAAACCTAATAGAGGTATCAAAGCAAGGTTTGATTCCATTAAATTGGAATGCACGTCAAATTATGCCGTTAATCTATGTATATGCGATATGTATTGTGTTCATGATAATTGTTATCACGACGGGTTTGATTTAATTTTATATACAATATATATGTTCATGATATGATTACTTACCTTATATTAATGTATGTGGAGAAACCTCATATGATTTTATGATTGTGATTCATGAAATTACCCATAAACATTATCTTAGCCAATCAATATTGTTTGGCAATGGCAACTTACTTGTGTCGATCAAGTAAAAAAGTTCACTTAGGAACTTTTGTAGTTCACGTTGACGTGGTACACTTTGTGACTAGCGGATGAGATTTCAATTTCAAATTTGGGTGTTGGAGTTGAATGATAATTCGTAACAACATGAAGTAATGGCTGCTTTAGGACACATGGACGAGTGGTCGTCTATTTTTTTAAAAGTCGCCGATCATTAAAACGGAGCAAGTTTTGGAGTGGTTTCGCTTCACTTCAATCATTGATTAATTATTTTTGAAAATAAGCATCTAATAAAAAACAATTTACTGAAAGTATTAGTGATTTGATTATATGCCGTGCTTATCTCTAGTTAAACAAGATAAGATCGCATGTAGATTAGTTCCAATGTGTTTGAAACTCTTAACAAAAGTAAGCATGTATTTAATTTAATATGTCTCTCTTGTTCCAACTTCGACGTGCACATGTACGAATTTTTATTCTAGAAATCCTCTGTCCCACATATTTTATTGCGACTATAATTGGTGTCTCTAAAGCATGATATAAGAATGAGACTATTAATAATGTGTGCATTGCGTAAGTTAGTCACGTTTTAATTCATCTATGTAGGTGCCATGTGGTGATTTGGAGAGTTCTTGCTAAAAGCGTTTTAGCCAAGAGGACTCTCGATAGTGCGAATTATTTTTTATGCTTAGTAAGGAAACATGTTATGTTGGGGCATGTGCCCTAAGTCAATTCATTAACTGTCTTTATGAATACTTTTAGTTAATAAAATAGAGGATTTTATTTGCTATTTATTATAATTAATTTGCATGTTTACATTATAATAAGATCCATGGGTATTTACAGAAATATCCTAAATGTCCCTAGTCGATCATTATACTGGGAACTATAATGAATTAAGACTAGTGTGAATCTTGATTGATGATCATATGATGATTATACGTATAGGGATACGAATCAAGATCACGAGTACTTGTTAGGGAACAAAGTACTGGACCGACCCGCTATGAGAACATCACATGGATTAAGTCATAATTGTTTCTCATGATAGGTATATTTTCTAGTCCTCTGACTTGAGATTACCAGAGACTTCAACATTAGAAACACAGTGATTTGACACAATCAAACGTTGTCTTTAACTAGACGATTATAAAGGTTGTGATTGGTTACTGTGTGAGCAATGTGATGAAGTTATGTAATCAAGATAGAATTTGTCCCTCTCATATAAAGAGAGATATCCAGTGGATCCCTCGATGTGTTAGACTGTTAAAAGGCCTAGTCTAAGTGAATTGATATTGATCAATGTCACTAGGATGTTTTTAGTCTACCTAGAGATCGAGGCTAGTACAATTGAACATGTTGGATGACAATTCCATGCCTTATGTTTGATCAAAAGGATATCATGTGACAAAAGGATGTTATATACACTATTAATTAGGTTGTATCGATTCGATATTCGTACAACTTGGGTAGTCATAATGTCTTGCTAGAGGCTGCTTATGACTTGTATACCAAAATTTGTTTTGGTACACTGCCAACGTTGTATGAGCCTATTGGGTCGCACACTAAGAATGGTTTTGCGAGATTTTAAGATGGTTCAGAAAAAATGATTTTTATATGATAAAATTCATGACGGAAACGTCCTTGTGGTGTATTACACTTATACTTCTTTAGTTAGGGGTATATGTGTAATTTACTTAACCGTCTATATACAAGGGTTGTATAAATAGACGCTTTAAGTTAGAACACACAAACGAAAGATTAAAAGGCGGAAACTTTATTTTCGTTTAAGAAACGACTTAGGGGTTTTTGGTATGCTCTGGATCGTTTTGGAGAGAAACAAATGGTTTGGTATTCTCTTGAAGCTAGCACTTCGAATCTCGGCCGCCGTTCGTGCGTAGACTACTGGTAGAGGGCGTTCGTCATTGGCAGCGCCTTAGAGATCGATCAACCTTCAGAAAGGTATATTGCGACTGAAGTATGATTAAGTTTTTCATGGTTTAAACGTTTTTAATGGAATTAGATTCGGATCCTGTTGGGGTTTTTGTCAAAATTGTTTTGTAATTTCCGCTGCGTATGAACCCCAAAACCCAACATGGTCATCATGACAACTTCATTAGAAATTCTAATTCAATTACACCTCTTCTAAGGCCATCACACATAATTATTGATTTCGTTAATTTAATTAAAAATAGTTTTAATTAAATAGGTTTTTTATCAATATTATGAGTTGTTTCTCTCAATTGGATTGATAAAAATAAACAATAAGTATGTGATATTTAGAATTTTTATTTATTATCTTTATTCTATGTATATTGGGTATATAAGATATTCCATGATTAAGTAGATGCAAGAATTAATTATCATAAACATTAAGTAATCATAAGTCTTGATAAAAATCCATCGATAATTGTTTTAAGTTTTTGCCACCCAATTTTAAAACACTTGTCAAGGCCTCGATCACATCAATTGGGTTTGCCTTCACAGGATGTATTATGTTATTTTGGTGAGGCAAGCCTAGTAATGGTTACCTAGATATTTTAAACTGGTTTGACTTAATAAAGCTATCAAACCGATCTTGAGCTTTAGGCATAGATGAGACATAACGTGTCTTGGAATATTATGTCAAGGTCTCATAAAGAGCCTAAGAGTTGCATGTGATGCAATAGGTAAAGGTTATCTACCTAAATAACTTTATTTTGAATGTCATGCCTTAGCTATCTCAAAATTAAGTAAAATACGGATCTTAGTTCACTAATTAATACATATAAGGGTTATTGATTTAGTGGGAGTTTAATTACTCACTAATAAATAATTCTGCAGAATCCTTTAGGTGTAGATATTAGAATCCTTGTAACACTAATCCCGAGTAACTGTGATCAATCCTTGAGAAGTATAAAATATTTTCTAAGAGTGATTTCCATGTTTTGATTGGAAAATTGATAAATGTTATCAACCATAAAAAAACTAGATGTATGTCTTTGATTAATAGTTCATTTTAAACTACCATCTATTAATACAAGGATTATATGTCATGTTAGCAAATATAAAAATGAACTTGAGGAAAGATTTGGAACCGTGGAAACTAATGACATGATAGTGACACTAACTTAAATGTTCAAATAGTAAGACACACGGGAAGGGTATAAGATTACAAAATTCCTAGATTCTTGTAAAATGATTGAGAACCTATTAATATGTCTTTATGTTTGGCACGTAAAAGGACTATATTAATTATCTCAAAAGGCTTGAATCTTTATTCGCCAAAAGTTAGCAGTAGATTTGATCTATAATTCATTAAAATAGTTGTGAACTATATAATATGAATGACAAAAAGAAATTTGTTTATAGTTGAATGTGATGTTTAAAACTATAAGAAGAAATATTAAAAAAAAGCTCCTTTGACATATAGTTGATGGTTTGTAACATAAAGGAACTCAATAAAGAAAGATAAAGGGAACGTTTAAGTTACCAAAAGTGATTGCGTCAGACACAAAAACCTTAATTATGTTCTAGACTTTGCCCAGTTCTAAAGATAAGCCTTAAAAAACTGATTTAGTTATTCATAGAATGAAATTGTTCTTTTTATAATGAATTACAAATCCTATCAGAAAGACATGATTTTGAATTGTTGCAAACATTTCAAAATAAGTATTAAAAAATAACTTGGCAACCTATTAATATACTTTGATGAGATCAATGTGGATAATATTTGAGCCAAGAGTTTAAATGACCATCTTTGAAATTGTGGGATTGTCCTGCAATTAACTCCACTAGGAACGTCATTTGAGAAATGGTGTTTTAAGAGGAGAAATCAAACTGTATAGGATATAGTTTGATTTATGATATGTCACACATGCCTTCCTATGATGTCCTATTGAGGGTATACTTTAGAAAACACCGCATTTCACACTAAACCTTATTTTATATAAAGTGGTAGATAAAACTCCATATACGATATGGAATAAAAAGACTTAGTTTGTATTTTCTTGAGATTTGAGGCGGCGAGACTTGTGTAAGATGCTAAGTCATATAAAGATTATTACATAAGTCATTTGTGTCTAATTGTGGTTGAACATTATGATACTATTTTATATAATTGAGAACAAATGGTTTGTTTCTCAAAATGATGCCTATCAAAATGAATAGTTTATTTGAAAGACACTATTGAGAACAAAATAAATCTTAAGATTTTTAAGAGCCATAAATGAGAATAGAACCACTGTAGGATGTTCAACAAAGTCTTGAACTAGTTAAGTATACACAAGTAACTGATATCTCATGAAAATCTAGAATAATAAGACATTGGCCATAGAAATCTAGAGTTTCTAATTATTGATAGTTGTTATATATTTTTGATAATGAATAAGAATGAATCATTTCTTATCAAAAAACATGTCTCGTCCAGATTGGATGAAAAGACCTAGTGTTATGAACTCTAAATTTTAATTCATGTATTTTATTCAAGTTTGGAACTTCATTTATTTACTTGAAAGTGGTATGACCAATGGATGTAAATAATTTAAAATGACAAGAAAAATAAAAAGGGGAATACTTAAAAGCGTGGCTTATCGAAAAATCTCAATCTAAATCAAGTTGTTGATTATGATAAGATTTTTCACTAGTGGCTAAGCTCAAGTTCTATAATTCTAATTATCATTACTTCATAGTTTGACTATAAGATATGACAAATGAGTGTCAAAATAGCATTGCTCTATGCTCCTTAACAATGTTTATGATACAACTTAAGGGGTTTATATTATCTTAAGAATTTTAGAAAGGTATGCAAGCTTAAAAGATCCATTAGTGGATTAAAATAAGCTTTCAGAGTTGGTATTATTGTTTTGATGAAACAATTAATGAATTAAATTTACTAAATTGAAGACAAACCTTGTTCATACACAAGTGTCGGTGGAAGCATAATTATATTTCTGAATATGCCTGTTGATGATATATTATTCATTAGAAACACTGTCCTAACCTTGCAAAATGTCAAGCCTTGGTTAAGGAAAGTTTCTCAATGAAATTCTTAGACAATTAGTTCTCTATCCTTATGATATAGATCCATAGTGATATAGCTAAGAGGCTAATTGCTCTAAATTAGAGTGTTTACATAGACAAATAATTGAAAAGGTTTCAATATGCGAGATTTTTAAAAGAATTCGTACTTATGTTTTATAACATAAGTCTCTGCAAGACTCAAAGTCTTAGGACAAATGATGAGTGACACAATGTGAATATAATTTCATACGCATTAGCTATGAGAATCATCACATATGTTATACTTTGCATTCAACTAGATATGTCATATGCTTGTGGCAAAACATACATATATCTCATATATTTTGGTGAAGGTCACTAGATACTTTTTAATAACGTTCTAAAGTACTTTTGGAGCACTTGAGAAATGTTATTAGATTTGTAGAGGTTTGAAAGACATGAGTCTCGTAAATAGTTACAAGATGCAAAACTTCAAGCTAATATAAAAGATTAATGATTGCAATATGGATATGTGTTAACTTCGTAGGAATGAGTTGGAAACATTATAAACTCACTCTAACAAGTTCTATAACATAAACTAAGTTTTTCGCAGCATTTAATGCAGCCAAAAAATGTTTAGATCATAAGGTTCATGATTGAATAATGTGTGATTCCAAGTGTTGAAAATAACGTTGGTTTTTATTGTAAAACCAATGGGCAAGTTTAAGTTATGGAGTCTAAATTAGTCACACTATAGATTTGAACAATCACTTGAGCATTTTTGTCTTATTAGAGAAAGAACGTGAAGATTTACATAATATTAATATTAAACAATGTAGCATATACATAATGAAAACTTCTTGCACTTAGAAGACATTAAGGTCACGCGGTATTGCATACATGTAGGATTGGACCTAATGCGAGTGGGAGATGTTGGGGTATGTGCCGTAAGCAAATTCTGTAAATGTTGTTTAACTATTATAGGTAGATGCATGTTTCTGTTAAAATAGTATCCATGGATAATTATTGTATTACTCTAAATGTCCCTAGTCAATTATTAGTGAGAAGAATAGTAATTAAGACTAGTATGAGTCTTTATTGATACTCATGTGATGATACGGATAACAATTATGGGTATCTGTTGCGAATAGATGTTGGATCGACCCGCTAGGAGAACACTACATGGTTAATGTCAGAAGTGATTCACATGAGAGTTCTATCGTTTGGTCCATTGAGTTGAGATCACCAGAGACTCTTACATTAGGAACACAATGATTTGAAGCAATTAAATGTCATATTATAAAAGTTGTGATAGATCATTGTTTGACTAATGTGTGGATGTTATGTGAACAAGATGCAATTATTTCCTTTTATTTAGAGAGAGGTATCAATTGGGCCCCGCGATATGTTAGACTGATAAATGGCTATGTCTAGTGAATTGATTAGATAAATGTCATTTGACAATTTCAGTCTACTCGGAGATCTAGACTAGTAGATTGAACTATAAGGGCGACATCCCATGTCTTATGTTCAATTAAAAAGATATCGCATGACAAAAGGATATGATATATACTGTCTATTAGCTTGTATCAATTTATCGATCTTCATGCTCCTTAAGCAGTCATAACGTCTTGTTAGAGACTTCTTATGACTTGTGTAACAAAATAGTTTTGGTTCACTGCCAACGTTATATGAACCTATTGGGTCGCACACAAAGAATGAATTTGTGCAATTTAATATTATCTGTGTTAATAAATTTTATTTGATAAATTCATTTTGAATATTCTCATTAAGTGTCCTAGTTTGACTAGGACTAGAAATTCTCCTATATTTTTAGTGTAACTTGAAATTTTGTCTCTTAGTAAATCTTATTTTGAATAGGACTCTAATTAGAATTATAGTCTGACTTTAATTCTTATTTGCATTTTAGATAAATTACAACTCTTGTTGGATTAATAATTATAGATTATCTATGATTCTATCTTTTTTAGAGTTGAACTTTATCTATGACTCTATTTGGAGTGTGACTAGGAGATATAGTTCTTTTACAACTCGGCCTATTATATTATAAATAAGACATTGGTGTCATAGTTTATTAAAGATTTTTTAGAGAATCTTTTTGAGAAATTTCGTCCTAAAATTTAAGGGCTAACATTCCAAATCTTGATCATCATTTATGTATGGATTTATGATAGAGGGTGTTCATCTCTAGCAGCGTCTTCAAGGAATCGATCAACACCAAGCAAGACACACATGGAGTTGTTCTTGTTAAGGTATGATTTTTCTCTATTGGTACATCATTTTAATGGAATCATTAAGATCTTTGTTCGGGTATATTCGAAAAAGGTTTCAAAAACTTCAACTGCACTTGATCCCCAAAACCCAATAGGTGTACAGGGGCAGTGCCTTTTTTTGACAATTAAAATTTAAAATTGCCTAAAATTGCTCATTATTTTAGTCAATCCAATTGGCCAAAACTGCCCCTTACATAAATTTCGATAAATATTAATTAAAATGTCTTTAATTAACTCGAGCCCACATTTAATTTAATATCTTATCTTAATCCAGTTAAAATTAAAGATACTTTGAATGCTTATTTCGATTCTTATTCATACAAACCAAGCAATTCAATCAAGAAATCGAATATTAATCATGCATTCAATACCATAATTATATTAAATTAATCATATTAACCTAATCATAATTTCTATCATGGCGACATACATAACTATTGAACAAAAGTGAAATACATATTTGACACCTGAATCATATTAACTTAAACATAACTTCTATCATGTGAACATACAAAATTCGCATCATTCAATATTAAAACAAATGTTAATCGAAACATTTTAAACATGAATTCTATCATTGAATTAAATCATGTGTATGTATCAATATACATGAATTAATAACATGCTTTAAAATCAATTCTTGATAACAATCATCGTAGAACCTCTATGTACATCATATATACATTAATCAAGATCATGTTTCCATACATATATCATATATAACTCAGAGAAAACATGCAAACGTTTAATATAATCGAGCCTATGGCTTTGATACCAATGTTTGGTTTTAGGATTCATATGCAACAAAAAATCCAAAATAATTTTTCAAAAACCCCAACAGACTGAAAATAAGTTCTATTAAGCTTGATTTAAAAAAGTAAACCATACCTTAATCCGTGTCCTTATCCGATTGTTCAATTTTCAAGACATTCAAGTGTGCATCTTCTATCAGAAATCTACATACGAAGGTGACCACAATTTAGAGTGCTAGCTCTAAGAGAGATCGAAAATATTTTTTTCTCTGCCCAAATCCAAAAGACTCGAAATAAATGAAGATCTTGTTGCTTTTCAACCTCTATTTATATGTGTAGATAAGCCATCCCTTAAAATCTTATTCATAATATAACTATTATACTTAGGCAGTTTAAGCAAATTACACATACGCCTCTATTAATAAGTTATCCTATAACAAATCATAAAGGCATTTATGTCATGAATTTTATCATATAAAATTCATTACTTTAGACCAATTAAAATTGCGCAAGGCTATTTTTGTGCGACCCAATAGGTTCATCTGACTTTGGCAGTGAACCAAAAGCATTTTGGTACACAAGTAATAAACGGTCTCTAGCAAGGCATTATGACTACCCAAGCAATATGAAAATCAAAATCGACACAAACTAATGAATAACATAAATCATATCCTTTTTTCTTGCTATATCTGTGGATTAAACATAAGGCATGGAAGTCACCATTAATGTTCAATCGTACTAGTCTCAAACTTAGGAAAACTAAAAACATCCAAGTGAAATTAATCATATCAACTCACATGGACTTGGCCATTATCAGTCTATTATATCGAGGGATCCACTGATATCTCTCTTTATACGAGAGTGACAAATTATATCTTGATTACACACCTTCACTTATATTCACATGGTAACTAATCACAATCTTTATAATTGTTCGGTTAACGTTTGATTGTGTCAAATTACCATGCTCCTAATATTAAAGTCTATGGTAATCTCAAGCGAAGAATTAAATGATATACCTATCATGAGTAACACCTATGACTTAATTCATGTGTTGTTCTCATATCGGGTCGATCCAATACCTTTTTCCCTAACAAGTACTCATGATCTTGATTTATATCCCTATATGCCTGATCATCACATGACCATCAATAAAGATTGACACTAGTCTTAATTCATTATAGTTTTCAATATAATGACCCAATAGGGACATTTAGGGTATTTCAATAAATACCCATAGATCTTACTATAAGGTAAACATGCATCCACTTATAATAAAACAACAAATGAAAACCTCTATTTTATTAACTAAAATTATAAGATAAACAATGTTTATAGATTGACCTTGGTCGCATTCCCTAACGGTAAATGAGTAATATCTAGGTTAATGTGTTGGACACTAGGCTAACTGGAATTAGTTCATTTTCAACATTTGTGTCAAACTTATTTTGTCTAACTGTAGTATTCTCTAACATGTTTGTATTTCAAATTTTCATTTTTATGAATATATATTTTAAGTTGTCTTCTTATTGTGTTTGGAAATGTGGATTAATTTCTCTTAGTGTTACTTTCTACATTACTGTACTCACCATCATTTTTATGATGGTGGGTGTGTATATATTAAGTAGCAGGGCAGTCAATGAGAAGATCGAAGACTACCTTTAAGCCCTGGACTATAATAGATGATCACTTTGTGTATTTATTTTTAATGTCTCTTTGAATGGTTTTGGGTTGTATAATAGGTTGAGAAATTAGATTCGTGGCTGATGCGCGACTTTCTTTATTTGAGTTTATGTGGTCATTTATTTACCTAATTTCCACAATAGGTGTTTTTATAATGATTCCGTAGATTTTATTAAGTCTTCCACTGATAACATTAAACTGATAAAAGCTTTTTATTACCCTTGATTAAAATGATAAAAGGTTTTAATAACAAGAAAAATAAGACGAGAAAGCTGACCAATACATTGTTAAGTTCTACATGGCTGAGATTAGAGCTTAATGACGAGATAAGGAAAGGCGGTGCTCTAGATTAGGGAACAACCCGTTACATTATCATCAATCCCATTATGAAATAATTAATCACATTTTTCATAAGTGTCATAGTTATATTCATTATTAACTCTTGAATTTGATAATCTTATCTTCAAACTCTATAAACATTGTTCCTTCATAATTATATAACTTAGTAATAGCTGTCTTTAGAAAAGTTCTACCTAATAAGATGGACAAATGATTGGGTGATGTTGAATCTCCTATTTCCAAGACATAAAAATTAGCTAGATATACTAAATTATGTATTTGTACTAGGATGTCTTCTAATAATCCTTACTGTTTAGTAATGATATTATTTGCTAAAGTGAGATTAGTAGGTGTTAGTAGTTAATGATCATATTTTTTAATGATTGATAAAATTTAAGTTACAATGATAAGTGATTATTAATACTTATATCTAGGGTTAGTTTAATAATATATTTTGTAGAAGTATCCCTATATAAGCTCTAATTCATGGTGTTATTGCAATTTTAGGGAATTAAGGTGTAAAAGAAGAAGATGAGAAAAAATGAGAAGAGATGGACTAAAAACCTATGAAAACATGGTTGGCACCGTGGCTACACATGGTGATATTGTGGGAAGGAAAGGCACGGTGTGGAAGAGCAAAGGAGTGAATAAATCAACATCGGAGGTCTGGCGCAGTAGTAGCGCTGTGGCGTGTAAGGGATGGCTCCAGGACATGGCAGTAACAATGCTGAGGTATTAGGAAGTCAAAAAAGATGCATATAGAGGTGTGGAGTGGCGACGCTGTGGCTTAATACACACAGCACCGGGGCATTAATGACAGTGCCAAACTAAGAGAAAATAGAAAGTTGGAGTTTTATTTTAAGTAAAATGGAAAAGTAGGGTTTCTAATTATTATTAGGAAGTAAAAATAGGTATTAGGACACGTAAAACTAACCATACAATAACTATTAGCCACCATTAGAGTAATTTAACATAGATTTACTTTGAATTTAAGTATTAAGGAGTATTGTTTGAAGAGAATATTGAAGACTTCACATTTGAAATTCAAATGTGTTTTCATTGGATTAATTGAAGGTAATATTTATATTCATCTCTGATTTGCAATGATTTCCATTATGAATTGTGATATGCGTGTTCAATAAAGTGTGAGTAGTTTATTTATCTTAGGGATCAATATATCCTATACTATGAATGTTATGCTTTGAATACAAGTAAAAAGTGATTATAAAAAGTACAATGGTTAGAATTTCTATTGATTCAGAGTGTAATGGCTTAGACATCTTCATCACGGGTTTAATTAACTTAGGTGTTTGGAGTTATTATGGCCATTGAAATTTTTATCCAGACATTAATGATACAATCGTAAAATACACAACATCGAGTGATAGTTGTTACTTAGGAGGTACAGATTGTAAACTTAGTTAGTTATGAATCTAAAGATTTAAGACATAAAGCAATGTGGAGCTCGCATTTTTCATACGGATATGTGGAGTTCTAGTTTGCACATTAGAATCTTTTCCATCATGATAGTGGGTTAAAGTGGATTTGAAGGAAATCTATCTATTCTAATTATGCATTGCACACGACATATTAAGATGTAAAGTATAAATTACCTAGGTGAAGTTGTGAACTAAGATATCCTTAATATAAGAGTTAATGTAAAGTTTGAATTGATTTTTTAGATAGTTTAGTTTAATATAAAATCAATTAAAAAGGTATTTACTTAGCAGTTCAAAGTTAAATTGGTAATTAACTAGGGCAAAAACCTTTCCCTAAAGATGATACCTGTGATCAATGTAAGTTGATTACACTATTACTACAAGTTAGTCACTATACTTGCAGCACGTATCAAGTTTTTGTGCCGTTGCCAGGGATAGGTAGCCACTTAGTATTACTTAGTTTGAATAGTTGCTAAGTTTTATTTTCAGTACTTTACTCTTGAATTAATAAAAATAAAAGTAAAAAAACAAAAAAATTAAAATTCGACTGACCTTATTGCACTTGAACTATTTTCATTTTTCTTTAGTGTTGTAGGGATGTAAAGAATATATAGTTATCATCTTAAGGAATCAAATATTGAAATCTTTGATCAAATTTCTAGGTTGGTCTATTAAAGTGAAGGAGTTCAAGACATTAACACATACTATGCACAACTAATCTCGAGTGGTTTGGCAAGGATGTGATATCATCAACCATTTTATAACCCGTATGGATTTACAAGATTTATGGGAAGTCAAAGGCATTGCAACTATCTATAAGGAAAGCAATTGTGGAATAAGTATCGAAGATTTGAAAACCCTCACATTTGAAATATCTATCAACCACCATGGAGTTCTCATGATAAATGACAATCACAACAAGGTCAAGAGATGGATAAACACTTGTCTCTTGCATTTTTAGAGAATTTAGTAAGAAAAATGGCTGAGCAAAGTGAGCATGATCTCAAGAAACATAAGGAAAAATCAGAGATTTTGACGCAATCATTTAATATGAAAGAGGGAGAAGAGAATAAGGATTTCTTGAATTTCGAAAAGAATATATAGGAAATTACAAAATTTATAAATTTAAGACAAGTGGTGGTGTTTGAGTCTGAGGAGAGCTAAGTCGAGGAGTCGTTAACGACTGAGGAAGCAGGTAATTAAGCATATAAAGATATAGAGAACCCCAATCAAGATGATAAACACATTGTTGGTGCTTCAAGATTAGATGATTCGCTTGACCATGTTAGAGATGAGATTCATATTGAGGAGATTAATCAACATGATAGTGGTGTTCATCTAGTGAAGTTTGAAATAATAATGAATGAAGAATGTAGTAAAAACTAAAGATCACATAGTATAAAGTTTGTGTAAGAGATAATCAATCTTATTGTATCACATACAACAATTCAGGAAGGGCTATGAGATAAGTGGAATGGTGAGAAAATTGGGATCTTTGCATAGATGAATGAGAATATTACAAAGAAGTCCCCATTTATCGAAGCATGGTAATGCAAGCCAAATCGCATAAAGTTTTAGAAGGATAAGATAGCATGCTAGAAAATGGTTAGAGGATATGAAGAACTTTGCAAGTATACATCATTAACATAACCTTGGTGCATCACGATGATCATTCGAGAGCCATGAAGCATATGTCAGGCTAATGACGTTAAATTAAGTGGTACTGGGAGGTAGCACATGAGTTTATTTAATATTCCACGTTTTTTAGTTTCTGTTAGTAGCTAGTTATTTAGTTTAAAAGTTTTTGTTCAAAATTTCGAAAATTTATGTTGAATATGTAGGAAAAAACATTCGCTGGGTGATGATTCATCGAAATAAAAAAGTCTTACTAACTCATTAAAGTGCGAAAAAGAGCAAAGGAGTTCAAAGTGGTGAACGAAAGGTACATGGGCGAATAAAATTTAAAACTTATTCATTTTTATATTTTCATGGATTTCATGCTGCCACGTCACCTTGTATGAGTGATACACAAAATCGGAGGAGTTCTAAATAGAGATTAACAAAACAATACATAGGAGGAACGTTGGTAGATAGGTTGACGTAGAGGGTATTACTGACTGAGCCATAGGGAATGGCCACAGCGTCGAGATGGCGGCCTACAAAAATGAAGAAAATACTCCACTACGTCATTGACGCAGTGGCAGCACTGTCATGGCGTCGTGCCACATATATTCCTCTAGAGAAAAAGTTTGATCACTTTTAAGTGAGTTTAGTGAGTTCCTAGTGATTGAGAGTGAAAGAGACAAGTACATTGTGGATTTGCATAAATGGGAGAGATAGGGCTTGGACTTTTGGATTTTGTGTTCAAAGAGAGCTTGGTTTCTAGTTGGTGAGAAAATTTAGAAGGATCGTATTGAAAAAGAC
This sequence comes from Stephania yunnanensis, assembly GCA_039657365.1. Classification (NCBI taxonomy): domain Eukaryota; kingdom Viridiplantae; phylum Streptophyta; class Magnoliopsida; order Ranunculales; family Menispermaceae; genus Stephania; species Stephania yunnanensis. Next base: position 30,103,338 of record CM077582.1, on the reverse strand, counting down.
TTGGAGGAGTGTTCTACACTGGAAATAAATTCAGCATTGAAATACATTTACAATTTCATCTAGTTACGCTTTTAAATTTCAAAATTTTGATGATATTGTATGAAATTGTGAATTTGAGGTTGTAGGATAGATTTTATGAGATTATGTTAATGTTGAGCATTAATATTACCCATGTAGACTTAGCTAATGTATTTGCATTATTTGGTGTTCGAGTGATCCGTGCGATATGCATTCTTATTTTTAGGTGATTTGAAGACACGAGTTGCATTACATTGTTGTTTAGTTGTTTGAAATTTGAAGAAATGACAAGAACAAGGAAACAAGTTAGGCAAACTAGAGCAAATGATTTTGAGGCATCTACCTCAAGAAGTCCCAATGAATAGGAGCTTAGACTTTTTAAATCCAAATTTCATTAGTAGAGAGGTCAAAGACCGATATGAGAAAATCCAACACAAGGAGTTCATGTATGAATGGGAGATTAATTTGTCGGTCAAGTTCGATAATAGAGTAAACAACTTCACTTGAAGACAAAATAGGGAACAACTCACTTAAGATTATAGAAATAATGAAGTTAAATGAGTGAGTGAGATTGGTTTTGGATTTTATGCCAATGCGAAGTTCATTGCCAAGGATGGGCCAATTAAGGTGAAAGAGATTCTCTTCAATAGACGTAAGATCAATAATTTCTATGGGTTGGAATATTTAAGTTTCTATGGATCTGAACTGGCTTTCCCGACCAAGTTATATAAGAGACCTTATAACGTATACCAGTTTAGAGCCATAGAGTACGTATTGGTTGTCCTAAGACAACAAGGCTGGGTCATGAGAGTTGAGAATGTGCCAATGCACATTAAGACGAGGAGTGTTAGAAATGTTTATAGAATGTGAAAAAATTTCCTTGTTGCATCGCTATACCCCACTTTTCAGCAGGGCAATATCAACAAGCCGAAAATATCTTGTCTTTATAAGATCGCAAAGAATGGGGAGACCAAAATCAGTGAGATAATCTACAATAGTTTATGGGAGTCAATTATGTGAGAAAGAGACAAAAAATTGTTGTTTCCTATCTTGATTACACGGATGTGCTAAAAGGCTAGTGTGAGGTTGAGAAATAATGAATAATTTAATATAGAGGCCCAATAAACCATGGATGAAGCTTTCATTCTCACATTGAAATCAACACCTGGTTACCAAGAGTTAAAGGAGGAAAGAGAGCCAAATGAGCTAGAGTTGAGGCCGACTTATTGGCTGAATGACAAGAGGATCATGCAACAACAACAACAAAATTAGCCCAAGAGCTTGAAGAGGAAGAAGATGAATAAGATGAAGAGAAACAACAACAGGGATTTCCTAAGGGCTATGAGTTTGTTGAACAAGAGATTGGAGGGCTAGACTTATACCATTCTTAAGTCTTTCCACCACCTCCTCTGCCACAGGCATCAGTACCACCACCAAAGGATTTCACTCCACGATAGTAGAAACTCCGGATATAATAGATGAAGAGACAATACCAAAAGGATAGGGTGCATTACCATGCAATTGTGTTGAGATATGAGCAAGATATGGAAAGGAGAGAGCAAAACCAAAGGAACGGGCAATGAAATATAATGTTGTTTATTGATCACTAGATAGACTTAGCTAAGTATGTGAGAAGCACAAGAATGAGACCAAGGTAATTAGCTTTCCAATCACACTATATTGCATGTTTGATTAGGATGTGGTGAATAATAGGAGGGCGAAACACCTATTGACACCTTCCTTTGCTGAAGTGGATGATGCAGATGATGATGATGACGCGTAATCCTAAAGTCGGTGTATTAAGACTCCTTTAAACTTGAAGAGTTAAGAGTGACATTGATACCATTTAATTTTTAACAATTAGGATATTTTGTTAACTAAATAGTTATTTAATTTCTATTTTTCATTTAGTTTATTATAACAACTTGTATATATATATATATATATTTGTGTGTTTTAGTGTTTTTATGTTTCAGGATTACTTTTAAACTTTAAGGACAAGGTTTGGTTTGTATTTGGGGGGCATCGATACTACACTAAATTATGAGAAGTGGTAAGATAGCTGAGAATTAAGGATAAACACTGCAGGTACGATTACTTAAATTTTAATTTGAAGTAGTTAAGGAGGAAAGCATGTAATATATAAATTTTTCATTTTTCTTAATATGTGAATGTTTAAGTAGTATAGATTAGGTTATACATAGTAATATGTAATGAATACGTAGTTCATTTTCATGTTCATGCCTTTAATTATGGTTGAGTAGATTACAAGTATTTTTTTGATATGAAACTCAAAAGAGGTTTTTAAATTTTTAAAAGAAAACAATAAAATATAGCAAACAACGACGTGATTTCATGATTAGAAACCTAAAGTTAGGGAAGACCTTGAATTTGAAACAAAAGAAAGAAACTATAAAATTTATTGTGGAAAATGTTAGATCTTTAAAGATTCTATAATAAGTGTAAATCTTACTAGTAAATATAAAGTAAATAAAAACTTAGTACAAAGAGGGGAAGAAATAGGCATTGTAAATTAAAAGTTGGAGTTAACTTACTTGATTTAGTGAAAGAGAGAAGTGCTAACAAGAGTTTTAGAAGTATAAAAAAAGGAATCCCATAAGTTCCTAAGGAAATGGAGCAGAGAAGTTGATGGTTGGAAAAAGTAAGGAAAAACAAAGTCCATTGGAAAAAAACAAGGATAGTGAAAATAAAAATAAAAGGAAAAGAAGAATGAGAGAAAAATAAAATAAAGAAAAGAAGGCAGAAGTAAACTAAAACTCTTCAAATAAAAGATTTCTCTCGTGTGTGAATAGCTAATTGAGTTAAGTTTTCTTTCCGACTATGTTTAGTCCTATATAATCTTGAAATGCTAAAATCTATCAAAGATGAGTTTGATCTAAGCTTATTTGTGAATTTCAGAACATAATGAGAAATCATGAGATTGCATTCTTGCTACTTGAGTGTTAAGATGAAACAAACTTTTGAGTTGTGATGATTTTTGGTTGTGACCTACTTTGGTATTTTGAAAGTGAAGTTATATGTTGTTGTTAAAGCTACTTGTCTAGAAAATATAAGTTTTTGCAATGAAAAACTCTTGAGTGGATTATTAATTCGGAATTTAGTGAAGTAAAAGATACTCCATAAACAATGTAAATTGAATGAGAACTACTTTTTAGGAGACTTTGTAAAATACACTTTTCCTTTAGATGAGCAAAATTTTAAGTTTGGGGGTATTTGATAAGTGATTATTTATAGTCATATATGGTTAGTTTAATAAATTATTTAGTATAAATATCCCTAAATGAGCTATAATTCACAATGTTTTTAAATTTTTAGGGAATTAGGATTTAAAGGAGGGAAATGAGCAAAAACGAGAATAAACAGAGTAAAAACCCATGAATACAAGGTTGTCACCATGGCTACTGACATATGTCGAGCGTGCACAATAAATTCCCATATTTTACTATTAACTCGTAGTAATGGTACATGAGATATTGTCTCCACAAGGATTTTTCAAATCACTTAAGAATTTAATCTAACCTAAACTTTTGTCAGATTTAACTTGTTTTAATTTAATTTCTTTAATTAAATAGGAAAATAAACACTAAACGATATCCAAGTAAATTAAATAATTAATTAAAATAACTAAACTCTAAACATTTGGAAGTAAATTAAAACTTAATATAATTAAGCTAATATAGAAATAATTAATAAATAAACTTAAATCAAATATTTAACAAACATCTAAACTAACCTTGACTAAACATTATAATGTACTCGGATTGTTTTCAAACACCAAAACATAACATCACCTTAGAATATAGCTATAATTATTTTATATAGAATCTTAGAATCATTAAATCCTAACTCATAATAGGTTAATAGTCTTTATCTAGTCACTGATTTTCCTCAATTCATTGAAAATGCCGCATTCATATCATTGTAAGTCTACCCATTGGATAAAACACACACTATAGAAATACGATAACATTAAGTTTAATGAAAATCGTGCCTGATCAAAGTCAATATTACTGAAGTCGCATAATAAACAACTTACAACACAATCACCTAAGACATCCACTTGAGAAATGCCTTATAAATTAATCCTAGTTATTACTTCTATAATTGTTGCTAATCAATATAGACATAGAATTGAATACTCTATATTAAGGAACATATTGGCCACTATGCACTCAACATAAAGAATTAGTTGTTGTAATACGCAAAAATAACTTGTTTTATTCATGATTGACGTGTATGAATTGATCTAAAGCATTAAGTACGTGATTCCATAATTATAACTACACAACAATCCAAAATATATTACATGTTTAAAGTTTGTTTAGATTAATAGATTACTCACACATGCTAAAATTAAACAATATTAATATGTAATTAAACGATATAATTAAGCAAATAAATACCTTTAAATCAAAGCTCGAATGTTGCTTCACATAAATAACTCAATAAAAGAGAAAATAAATAATTAAGAATAGTTAAAGAGTAAATTGAAAGAGTTATTTCGAAGCTCTTTGGTCCTTCATGAAGTTCCCCTTGGAATATATCTCCTAGATAAAATATAAATTTCTCATATTAATCTAAAAAAATCGTCACCGACCTCAACAAATCAATAAGTAAATCACTTAGTTTAGCTCTCAATGATCGACCGATTCAGCTGGCAATTTCTTGTTCATTCCCTAATTCGCCATGGATTCACTGGCCTTTTTTTCTATTGATTTATATGTCGATTCTTAGTGTTGTTCCAAATCGCTGGCTATTTGTTGATGTAGTTTTCTAGTTGACTATTTTGCTTTTCTTTCTCATTTCTTCCATTTCTTCATTTTCTTATTTAAAACCTGATATCACAATCTAAGAGAATACCTTGTGTAATATAATCATTTATACAAAAAATCAACCTACATTAAACAATAAAATGTGTCTAATTATTAACTTGTCAAATACCCCAAAACTCAGCACTTTGTTGCCCCAAGCAAATGAATACTATTAATCATATCCTCTTTTCATTCTTATATGTTGATTTCAGTTTAATTCATCTTAACTTTAAATAATAGAAATTTTAAAATAGAAGTGATTTTCAAATGAAAATATACTACCCACAAGTAAATGAAAATGACGATAGAATAAAATGATTTAGTCAAATCAAATAATCTTTTAATGATAACTCAACCACTTAATGTAACACTTTATCGAAGTTGAAGTTCATTACCAAGGATAGTTCGTAACATAGGTTTTCCTAATCTCCACTGACAAGCATCAATCTTATGATTACTAATATAGAATCTCAAAACACAAAAACCACTAGATTAGTTTCAATTTTAAAATATACTTTATAATAGTACAACAATCAAAATCAATAGGAATTTTGTCAATATACCAATGAATAGGTCATTTAAAATATGTTAGATTAAGAAATACTTCATTCAACTCTAGTTTGAAGCACTTGAGTTCAATCTTTTCTTTTGAAGAAATTAAGAACATCCATCTTTTTTATCTGTCAAATTTTTTTTCTTACTCCATTCTAATTACTTCTTTTTAACATATTTATTTTACTTTTAATTTTAAGTTCATGTTCCATTTCCTTTGAACATTCTCTCTTATTTCCCACTATAGATTTCCTATTCCATTTCTTTTGGAATCTATAGAATTATCTATATATTTATTTTATAAACTCTTGTAAACACTTCTCACCATCCACTAAAATTGAAGAAAGTATTCTTTTATGTTTTATAAATTCATCAGGTTCTAAACTATTTCTTCTTTCAATGTAGCATAATAACTTTATATATAAATACTTAATCAATAGGTTTTGTATCATAAGATTCTTAGAAATATATTTTGTTCATCTTGCACTATTGTTTCGATTTTCTACCTATTATTATAACTAACACAAGGTATCCAATTTAGTTTACACATCAACTAGTAAAGTTAAGCAAAAAGGGCATAAAAATCTACTTCTTCTATCATAAAATTCACATAGGTAATACAAATATCACTTCCATTAAAAATCTATTATATGTTCACTATCATTTTTATCGTAATAAAAATATCACTTCTATTAAAAATCAATTATATATTCACTATCATTTTTTCCTACTAAAAATAAAGAAAAATGAAATTCATACTTGATTTGGAACTAAATGTGAAAAATTTCATCAACTTGAATATTAGATTTAAAAATAATTCTAAACTTTACCTCTACCTTTCTTTCCTTTTACTACCATTGTATCTTACTTTACCTAAAATGCCCCCAAACTCATTCTAAACCTCGCCCTTAAGGTTTAAAATTAAATTGAATTTTCAACATAACAGACATACCACGTGAAGCATAACGATTGGATACGGGGAATTAAAATATAAATAAATATAAAAGTATATAAGTCAACAATTTCAAATTAATGGAATGCAAAATAGAAGGATAAACGGTCACTAACAAAGATTTCACCAAGAATAATACATTGTATTCTCAATCTTTCAAAGCATATACAACAACAACAATATGATCTCAGTCCCAAATTAATTGGGGTTAGCTACATGGTTCGAACTTTTCCATTATGTTCGATTAAGTGCAATTGATGGTGAGCTAATCTTTCAAAGCATATTGGAGAAAAATAATACACTAGGCGATGTCCAGAAATGAGCTTAGTATTAGCTTTATTATCTTCAACCATAGCTACAGAAGGTTGAGAATCATAGCTATCAGCTGAGTTGTAAGTCCCAGTAGGAAATTTTAACTGTAGAGATGGGATGTCAAAGCTCCTCCTTGAATCCTAAAAATGGCTATCATGTCTTCTCTCAGGCATAGAATGGTAGTATTGTAGTGTCCTCTCATTTGCCACTAATATTTGTTCATTGCAATCAATTGTTGTCAGCTACACAGTAATGAAGAAAACATAGTTTGAAAAAATCCTCCTCTACAAGGCTGTGATGAACATGGTGGCATACTCATAGGAATATTCGGTATAGTCACTGCAGCCATTAAACTCGCTGCTCTTTTTGCATCTTCTCTTGTCTTCCTTCTATTCTTGGTGGTGTTTCACTTCCTCACTTCCTTCATATTTATTGTATTGAATGCTTCCCATTTATCCTCTGATTCAACATATCCAACCACCTTCTTCCTTCGTTGGACTTCCGCATCACTTATGGTCCTACCGAGTAATACATAGAATTCAGTGTCGAAACCCACCTTGGATTTCCTACACAACATAGTGATCAAAATCGGGAATGGTAATCCTTCATTCTTTGTAATATGCATTGCAAACTTTATAGAACCTTGTATAATTCTCCCAACATCGATATAACCCTTCTTCATTACTATTAAGTACAATAAAGTAGCTCTTTGGTTCTTCACTTCGAAGTATTGTTTGGTTTGGTAAAATCACGCATCGATATTCAACTCTAACTTTTCATAATATTCATAAAATAGGTGTTTTCAATAAATTTCAGGTGGCCTTCGCTATCAAGCACAAATTCCCTCCCCGGAGGAATCTTAAATGCAACTTGGATAATTTGGAATGGGTAGGATTCCTTATCTTCAAACTTGAAATTCGGGTAATCCGAATCCGTTCTATGTGTGTTATGTGGAAGACCAAAGAAGTTATTCAACCTTGCAGGTGAAATATCATTTGTCTTCTCTTTAACAACCACTTTGTCTCATTCCCTACTAACATGTCCATTAGTATAAATTTGTCTTACAATATCTCAACATCCCCTTTCTTTTCTTCCCGTATAATCTTGAAGTAGTTGATCCTATCCCTTATCTCTAATGATGCAAACAATTCTATCCTTATACTTGCTCATATTTTGAATGTTGAACCCTCTCTCGGGAATGATGAATCTATTTACCTCATTTGAGTTGTAGGTCCAACAAATAAGGAAGGTTCATAAGGTACCAAGTGACTAGGGTTTGGGTTTTCAAAGTATTCTTCCTCGTTAGATGACAATAGAGATTGTTCTCTTAGTTCAGCCTTCCCAATTCTAGGTTCTCTAATACTAATCTTGGTAGGTATTGTATTTTTTTGATGCCCTGCATACTTCTGCTTTTATTTAGGTTGCACTACACCTTTCCCATTATCTTGTTTACCATCTCTACCTTGTCCCATCATAGGATGGTTCAACTATAATGAAATAGGTAAAGTGAAATTCTATAATTGACATTCCATAATAACAAGGTAAGGAAAAAATTTATTTCGAGGTTTCAATTTAAAATTTGAAAGAGTTGAAAGTGATTCGTTTAAAATATTTGTATCGACATATCCCTTATATATATTGGAAGAATTCATAAGAACCCCCAAAATCATTTAAAAACCTGTATTCGAATTGAAAGTGTGCATAAAAACCTAAAGGTACATAAATATGAAAATTTATTAAAAAATGATTTTTGTTCAAGGTATTGAAATAAAAAGGGTTGTAAGGAATTGATTCATTACCTTCTTCAGAGTGAATCTTTCAAATAAAATGCTTTACTAGCTCCTTCAATTTTCTCTCTAAGCTTTAATCTTCGATCAAACACTATCTAAGCCCTAAGTGTGGTACATGAACTAGGATTGATTATATATATGGTGGAAGTGCTCTTAATCAAAATGAGACGGACTTAAGAGACTTTAGTTCAAGCTTTGGAGGGCCGAATCTAGGCAAGAATCGATATATCGAACGAATTGGTGGAAGGGTTTTAGGTGTAAAAAGGTTTTAGTATTGGAGATTTGGGGTTCAATTTTTAAAAACACGGATTCGTGGTTAGCGATTTGGGGTTTAAGTGAAATCACTGATAAATCGCTAGTGAAATGGGTTAAAATTAGTCTCAGTGGTTTAGTGATTAGTTCAGCGAATCATAGTATAAAATCAAAATTGCTAACAAATTGTTGAGTCAGTTTTGTACTAAGAAACTTGCAAATTGCTAGTTATTTACCTATCATTTTTCAGTGTTAATTGGTATAGCTGGGAAATCATTGAGTCAATTATGCATTTTTTCTAATATATTTTATATTTGAATAGCTATCATACATATATCAGTTATAATTAAGATAGAATTATATGTATTCAATAATAGGGAATGTAATATATCATTTAGGGATAATAGTAAAATTTGGAATTTTATTCAGGGCTAATAAACTAAATAAATGCTTTATTACTTAAAATAGTTAAATAAACAAATAAGATTCAAATGAAAGATAAATATACTAACTATCCTAATTCTAGTACATGGAAAGACAGTAACTAATCCTACTACTAGAGATGAAAATAAAGAAAGAGTATGTGTTGCCGTCTATAGAGCGTTGTTGTTTATAGTCATTGGCTTGACTTAGTAGTTAATCATTCATCATTCAGTTTGAGTGAGTCAAACTGACCATCAGCTAATTCTTCATTAGTTTTGTAAACTTCATATCCCTTATCATTCTTAGCATCTGCATAACGTTCTTATTCATCACAATAGGATGTCTCGCCTTCATAGCCATCTTCATAATTAGCGTCATTGATGTAGTCGTCAATTTTGTAACCATCCTAAAAATAAATGTACTCATTTCCCATCCTAATTGTAACTATACATTGTTTGATATCAAAGATAGCTCCAGCTATTTTCAGAAAAGTTTGTCCCATAAATATCACATCATTTTTCTAAATCTATGGTATTATCAAGAAATTGGTGAAATACTTGAGTCATACAACTTGCACTGGCATTTTTATCGACATTCCTAGTAGAAAGATCTTGTCACCATTTACTTTGTTGACAACGAAAGGTGGTATAAAATAAATATTCAACCTGGCTTTTCTCTTTCATTATTTCGGTACGATGTTCATGTCAGCCCCTTTATCAAGTAAACCATTAGGGAACATTACATCATAAATCATCATGTGGAGGAAGACTTTCCCTAGATCATCTTCGTAAATTTCAAGCTCATGTCCTAAATCTTGAAGCTTTAACTGCTCATCAGTGAATTCTTATTTCGCCAGTTGCTTTTCCTTTTGTTAGTGCATTTCAGGTTGTTGCTCCTTTGACTTTTTTTCTTATTGCGAGGCTTCTTATACATTCATAGTGTAATGGTTTCATTCTTAATGGTTTCATTTTCATGAATGCAGACACTAAACTATATTTCATTACTTTGTAGATTTTGTTGATTAGTCTCAAGGTCGGTGATTTTCATATAATGTTCAACAAAATTTTCATAATAAAGTTTGAACCAATGACCATTTACTTTAAATACTTGTCTTGTTTCTAAGTTTTTCGTTTCTACAGAACCATGAGGTAATAAGTTATGGATCAGATAAGGTCTTGTCCATCTCGAACAGAGTTTACTGAGAAATAATTTAAGTCTTGAAAAAAATAGTATATCTTTATCTCCTATTTGAAATTTTTTTAATAATTAGTTTCTTATCATGAAGTGTTTTAATCTTATCTTTATAAATTGACGCATTTTCATATGCATTATTTCTAATTTCTTCTAGTTCTTACACACTCAACCTACGTTAGTTACCTGCTTCTTTCTAATTCATGTTGCATGTTTTTATTCCCCAATAAGATTTATGTTCTAGTTCGACTGGTAAATAACATAGTTTTCCAAATACTAACCTATACGGTGTAATGCATATTGGTGTCTTGAATGGTTTTCTATATGCCCATAATGCGCCTTCTAGTCTGAAACTTCAATCCTTATATGTTGGACTAATTGTTTTTTCTAATGTTAACTTAATTTCTCTATTCGACGTTTCGCCTTGTCAACTAGTTTGTGGGCGATATGCAATGGATGTCTTATATGTGATGTTGCACTTAGCAAGTAGATTCGATTACAAAAATTTGAACCTCTATCAGTTATATGTGCTTTAGGTGCTCCAAAAATTGTAAACATTTTTTATCTAAGGAAATCAATTAATATTTTCGAATCATTAGTTTTAGTAGGTTTTGCCTCTACCCACTTAGACACATAATCTACAATAAGTAAGATATAGCATAGCCATTTGAGTGTGAAAATGTGCCATGAAATCTATGCCCTATATATCAAACACTTCACAAAAAAGGATAAGGGTTAAAGGCATTTGATTTCTACGTCTTAAGTTTCTATTTCATTGGTAATTTGGAAAAGATTTTAGATAAAGAAAATAATCATGAAATAAAGTGGGCCAATAGAATCTAGAATCTAAAATTTTACGGGTAGTTCTACGTAAATCGAAATGACCTCCACATGCTTAAGAATGACAATGAGCTATAATTAGTTGTACTTTTGAATGTGGTATGAATCTCCTAATTATTTTATCGAATCAAAGCTTCCATATGTAGGGTTCATCAATTGAATATTGTTTAGAATCGTTTTTCATTTTATTCTTTTGGGCTCTCGTTATGTAAGGTGATAACCTATTAGTAGTAAGATAATTAACTATATCGGCATACCAAGGGCCTTCATTAGGCATATTATATAAGTATTCATTTGGAAAATAATCCTTTAATGGTATAGCTGGTTTTCCATTCTCTAACCTTCATATGTGGTATGCAACTAGATTTTAGCTACTTTCTTATCTTTTATAGTAAGGTCAAATTCTTGTAGGAGTAATATCAATCTTATTATTCTAGGTTTGCATCATGTTTTGTCATTAAATATCAAAAATTTGCATGATCTAAATAAACTATTACTTTTGTTCTTAATTGATATGGTCTAAATTTTCTAAGGAAAATACTACTGCTAAGAGTTCTTTTTCAGTGGTGGTGTAATTCTCTTAGGTTGTATCTAGTATCCTATAAGCATAATATGTAACATGGGATTCTTTTCTTACTTTTAAAACAACTCCAACTGTATAGTTACTTGCATCACACATAATTTTAAAGGGTGATGACCAACTTGGTGATTTAATCACAATTGTTAAAGAATATTTTAGTTTATCAAATGCTATGTTGCACTCATTAATAAATTCAAAAGGAACGTCTGTTTGTGAAAGTTTGCATAATGGTTATGTAATTTTCGAGAAATTATTTATTAATCTTTTATAAAATCCTGCATGTCCAAGAAATGAATGTATCTCTTTTACTGTGGTGGGGTAAGGTAATGTTTTGATTACTTGGATTTTTGCACGGTCTACCTCTATTCCTTTATGTGATACTATATGTCCTAATATTAATCCCTATTCTACCATGAAATGACATTTTTTATAGTTTAGTACTTAATTCTTTTCTATGCATCTTTTAAGTACTTTAATTAACTTATCTAAGCATTCATCATAAGAATTACCATAAACTTTGAATTCCGCCATAGAAACATGAATGAAATTTTCCACATAATCAGAGAAAATTCTAAGCATAAATCTTTGGAACGTTGCATGTACGTTAAATAAACCAAAAGGCATACGTCTATAAGAAACCTTACCAAAGGGACAAGTACAAGTAGTTTTTTCTTTGTCTTCTTAGGGCTACAAGTATTTGGTGAAATCATAAATAACCATCTAGGCAACAATTATGGGTTCTTTCAGCTAATCTTTCTAATATATGATCTATGAACAAGAGTGGATAGTGACCTTTTCTGGTCGAGGCATTCAACTTTCTATAATCTATACATACCCTCCAACCATTTTGGATTTTAGTTGGCTCTAATTGTCCATATTCATTTCTTATTAGTGTAAATCCTATCTTTTTAGGGACTACTTGGACTGGGCTTACCTAATTGCTATCGGCTATTGTAAATATCATCCATGCATCAAATAGTTTTAATATTTCGGCTTGTACTATTTCCATCAGAGGTACGATTAATCTACGTTGTGGTTCTATAGAAGCTTTAGTATCCATTTCTAGGTTTACCCTATGCATACACATAGCTGGACTTATTCCATCGATATCTGCTATGTTCCATCCAATTGCTCCTTTAAATTCTTTCAATACATTTATTGGCTTATTTTCTTCTAGATTAGTTAATTTGTTAGAAATTATTACTAACAATTTATCACAATCCTCTAAATAAACATATTTCTAATGGTTTGGTAAAGTTTTTAGACCTAATTTTAGGCTATAACTATAAAGGGTAGGAGTTTTGAATGAGATCTAGATAGGTCTAGGTAATAAGTAAGTTATGGTAGCTCATTATGTAATTATATAATACCTAATATTTCTTTTGTTTCTTTTTCGCTATCCTCATGTTTTTCTAAATCTTCGATTGCTAATTTTATTTTATCTATTTTATCTATTCATAAGGATTTGTCCGTCAATGGATCTATCATATCTAATGTGCATATGTAAGAAATATCCATTCAGTATTTCATTGCGTCGTATATATTAAAATTTATTGCTTCATTGTCTATTTGCATTATTAATGTTCCATTGGAAACATCGATATTTGCTTTTGCTATTTTCAAAAATGGCCTTCCAAAATTAGAGAAGTCCTATTAGAGAAATTATATTCTTTCATATCTAAGACAAAGAAATCTGCTGCGAAGATTATATCATTAACTTTGACTAACACATATTCGAGTAACCATCCCAGTTTAATAGTAGTTCTATCAGCTAGTAGTACGACTATACTTGTTTTTTCTAAATGTACGTTTGTTATTCGTAAATAAATGGACAAAGGCAAAACATTTAGGGAGGCTCCCAGATCATACAATACTTTAGAAATTCCTATGTTCTGAGTTGTACATGGAACAAAAAATATTCCAAGGTCAAAACATTTAGGAGGTAACTTCTTTTGGATTAATGCTGATATGTGTTCTTCTAAACTTACTTTTTCATTAGCTTTGATCTTATTAGTGCACAAGTCTTTTGCAAATTTATGGTACTCAGGTACTTTTTAAATGACTTTGAATAAAGGTATATTAACTACTACTTTCTTTAATGTATCAGATATTTGTTTTTCTTCCTCCAGTTTCTTAGCATTTTTGTTATTTTCCAAACTATAAGGGAGTGTTGGTTCAATATTAGTTTGTCTATCTTCATTAGGTTTATTACGATTTTCATTAGGAGTTTTGTTACTTGTTACTTAAATCTTTTTCTAATTCTAATTCTATTTCTTTTCTAGAAACTAATTGGTCTAGTATTTTAGGTTCATCCATCTGCGTACCACTTCTTAATGTTATTGCTAGTGCTTTTTCATATATAGCAGGATAAGGTTGAGATGGTAATTTCCCTTGATTTACAAATTCTCTCATCTATGTTGCCAATTGATTCAATTGGTTTTTAACATCAGTCATATCATTTTGTAATATTTGAATTATTTGATATTGTTCTCGTTCGCAATTATTCAATGTTTTATACATTTGATCATCTCGGTTATTACTATTGTTACTTACATTTTGTTGTAGGTAATTTGCATAACTATTAAAGTTGTAATTAGGATCAACAAATTGATCATATTAGTTCATTATATTATTAGTTTTTTTCTATTTTGGTTTGTTGTTTCAAAGGATATTCAGTATGAGAATGGCTTAATTCATTACTAGATTTTACTGTGCTTAAACTATCTTTTAGTAATAATTCAACCATGACTTTCAACTTGTGTATCTTATCATTTTGTGTTTTATATAACTTATTCATGTAACTTAGATTATCTTTGGATGGTTCATTCTTCTCACCATATTGCTTTGATTGTTTTGCCATTGTATTTATGGCTTCTCTTGCTAGAGTTGGTATTTTATCAAGTAAAGACCTTCCACAATACTGTCTAAGAATCTTCGTTCTAAGTGATTTAATCCTCCATAAAAATATAACATTAAAGTTTTGTTTGTAAATCTATGCATTGGATATAGTGAGATCAATCTTTTTTACCTATCTAAAAATTCATCAAACGTTTCTCCAGTTTCCATCTTAGCATTACTAATTTTCTTTCTAAATAAACTAGTTCATCTTACTGGGACATGTTGATGAAGAAAGAATTCTATCATCTCTGACCAGTTGGTTATGGAATTTTGAGGAAGGTAAAATAACCAATCTAAAGTTTGGACTTTTAATACGGAAGGAAAAGCTTTTAATTTTACATAACGTATTTTTACGACTTTAAGTTTTAACGTGCTTACTTTAAGTATGAAATTCCTAATAATATTTTGAGCATTTTCATTATCTTCACGATAGAAGCAAGGTAAGGAATTTATGAGTCTGAATTTCAATTCGCATTCCAAAAATTTTGTTGTGCAAGTTAGGCACATAGGTTCATAAGCCGTGACATTCCTATTCGATTTCCTAGATGTTAATTATTCCTCATTGTCAGCCATTTTATATGACTTTCAACAAAAAGGTTTCCAAGAGATTATTTTTAAAATCCCCAACAATGGCGCCAAAAATTGACATGTGTCGAGTGTGTACAATAAATTCTCGTTTTTTACTATTAACTTATAGTAGTGGTAAATGGGATATCGTTTTCATTGGGATTTTTCAAATGTCTTAAGAATTTTATTTAACTTAAAGTTTTATCAGATCTAACTTGTTTTAATTTAATTACTTTAATTAAATGGAAAAATTAACACTAAACAATATGCAAATAAATTAAATAATTAATTAAAATAAGTAAACTTTAAACAACTTAAATTAAATAAAACAACTTAATATACTTTTACTAATAAACAAATAATTGATATATCAATTTAAATAAAATATCTAACAAACGTCTAAACAAACCCCTACTAAATATATATACTCGGATTGTTTTCAATCACCAAAACGTAACATCACCTTATAATATAGCTATAATTATTATATATAGAATCTTACAATCATTAAGCCTTTAGCCAACCACTGATTTTTCTAAATTCAATGGCCACATTTTTATCATTGTAAGTCTACCCATTAAACAAAACACGACACTGTAGAAATACGATAGCATTAAGTTAAATGAAAATTATGCCCAATCTAAGCCAATATTACCGAAGCCGCATAATAAATAACTTAGAACACAATCACCTTAGCCAACCACTCGAGAAATGCCCTATAGACTAAACCTAGTTACTCTTTCTACAGTTGTTGTTAATAACTATAGACATAGAATTGAATAATCTATATTAAGGAACATATTAGCCAATATGCACTCAACATAAGTGTAATTCGCAAAAACAAATTTTTTTATCTGTGATTGAAGTGTTTAGATCAATCTACACCATTAAGTACATGATTCCATAATTATAACTACATAACAATCCGAAATATATTACATTCTTATGGTTTGTTTAGATAAATAGACTACTCACACATGCTAGAATTAAACAACACTAATTTGTAATTAAATGACAAAATTAAATAAATAAATACCTTTAAATCAATATTCCAATGTTGCTTCACATAAAGAACTTAATAAAAGAGAAAAGAAATAATAAAGAATAGTTAAAGATTAATTCGAAATAGTTATTTCTAAGCTCTCTAGTCCTATATATAGTTCCTCTAGGAGTAAATCTCTTAGATAAATACAAATGTCTCATATTAGTCTAAAGAAATTTATAACTAACATCAGTAATTTGTCAGTGATTCCTCACTTATACACAAATCACTGGTCAAATCATTGAGTTTAACTCCTAAAGCTGCACCAATTAAGCTAGTGATTTCTTGTTCATTCTCCAATTTGCTATGGATTATCTAGCATACTTCTAATGCTGATTTATATGGTGATTCTTAGTGTTATTCCAAATAGTAAGTTCGCTGGTGTTGTTTTTTAGTTGACAGTTTTGCTTTTCTTTCTCTTTTCTTTTGTTTCTTTATTTTCCTATTGAGACCTGAAATCAAAAAAAAAAGAATACCTAGTGTAATATCATCATTTATACCAAATATTGACCAAAACTACACTATAAAATGTATCTAATTATCGACTTGATAGCTACATATGGTGATGCTATGCAAAGGAAAGGCACAACGTGGGTTTAACAACCTGTTACTTTAAGATGGTAATTAATATTAATCCAAATTGTAAGTTAAATGAGTTAGGCTCCTGGTTAAGTCCAGCGTACCTCAATTAGGGTATGCATGGGTTTGTCTTATGATCTGTGTTTGTTTAGAATGTTTGTTGAATTTAAAGGATGTAGTATAAAAAGAGAATTTATACACAAGCCTATAATCATAAAATAAGCAAATAAACAATAAATAGTCGATGCATCAAGTGCGTCGACATGAAATGAATGTCCACACTCGAGAATAATCATTGGCAAGTCTTGTGAATTTATTGGCGTGAAAATGCATAAAGTGGTGTATATTTATATATAATTGATATATAAATATATATAAATAAAACTATAAGTTTGGTTCGAATTATGTGGAATGTTAGGATTCCTTGAGATGAGTGTAAGTGTTGATGCTATTAAAGTTTATGTCACTTTAGGTTCTGTCATTTTAACACATTATTCACTTGATCAGCCTCGAGATAGCACGATGCATATCTTGAGGAAATCCATATATTTAATTCAAAAACCTAAAGTTTATCCTTACTGTTTCATTCATTTTATCGAGAAAGTTAAAGGACTGAAGCAGTGGAGGGTTTGATCTTGTGAAGAGTTGTCTAAGAGGGAATTCAATAGGTTTGAAGAGATCAAACCACTATTAGATCATAGATCATCATCTAGGTAAGTGTATTTTTGAATTTGAAATTGAATTCAATATTATATGACAATTTCTCTGTTAAATGTTGTTATTGATTACTAGAAATGGGTTGTTACGTTAATAAAGGTTCTCCCTAATATTAAGGGATAGTGTTGGACGATGTTTTGGTGGTCTGGTGGATGATTAGTGGTTGCTACTTAGCTCACTATCGAGACAGTGCAAGGTGGAGCACGCTTCATGTAGCAGAGGAGTGTGCTCCCTTCATCAGTTGGGACGAACCTAGTTGGTGGAGCACGCCCCACCAGGTGAGATAGCGCACTCCTACCCTAGAAAACATCAACTATGTTATTTTTAGTTGGAATTTCTTAAGGTTTTAGGGACTGACTTAGGGTTATGAATATAAGGTATTAGGCCTATATTAATCACAAATAAGTTTTAATAGGTGTTGAATCATCGAGAAAGCTTGAGTGACCCAAAAACATACGATGTTTGGAAATGAAAACCTAAACCAAGGTAAGGATGGGTTCACTTATTTATTAATATTACCTGGATAGGTTAGTATATGTAGTTCATATAGTTTATGGATTGAATGAGGGACTATATAGATTGTGACATTTTACTAAATGGAAAACGGTATCTAATGTGATCCGCGAGATTAACTCCTAAAATTGAAATTAGGTTTATATAAGATATGACGTTGATATCCCGACCTATATGTAACTCCTAATTAGTGAGATAGGTTGCATGGATTACATATTGATTATAGGGTTTGGGATAAAATCGAAAGAAATTTATGGATTGGCTAGACAACACATCGTCCAATATGTTGGTCTAGCAATCGCATTAATGGTGTCAATGGGTAATCGACCCTAGTTTTACATATAAAATGGGAATCACAGTATAATAGTCACTGAATGTTTAACTTGGATCTATTTTTTATTAGATTGTATACTTTTCATAATCACGTGAGATATCATTTGTGCATATTATTCTTGCATATTGTTATAAATTATTATAAGAAGTGTTGATGGCTTTGTGAATCCTTACTTAATGATCAAGTTGGAGCTCTCACGCCAATTAATATTTCAGGAATACCGATGAGCGTTACGACTATGGGATAAACAACTTTTAGGTGTCTTTATCTTCTTTTCGATGTAATGAATCTTCGCTTGTCTTGTATGTTTGCATTGAATAACGGTTTTTTAGTATCATAAGGGATGGGAGGTTTTGTATAAACGAGGTTTATTCCGATTGGATTTGGTTTTATATATTGTTTTTCAGTATCAAATTTTTTTATTTTTGCTGCATTTAATTTTTTTATGTCGATATTCAATATTAAATTATGTTTATCAGGAGATAAAATGAGAGGTTGCTGGCTTTAGTAAAGTTTGGTTGTACTATCGGGGCTTAATTAGGACTTTAGGCTGAGTATTACCCTAATCAAGTTAGGGAATGCTATATCTTAGTATCAGAGCCCACTTCAAAGCCTAAAGTGATTAGCTCTGATACAGTTTGGTATTAAAGATTACTTCAGAGAATTACCTTATTACTTGGAAAAAAGTGATAATTCAAGAGACAGCTTGGTATCAAAGTTTAAGGTCATTGGCTTTGAAATACCTTGGTATCATAACCTCGGTTTACTAACTCAAAGAGTTGTCTCGAGTTGGGAAGAACCTTAGACGTAATAAATGGTTTTATTGTGGTTTAAGGAGGGGGAGCCAAAAGATAAAAGACTAACATATGTTATTTGTTGCGTCTTATTATGTCTACGTGGTAGATATAAGAATTATGTATTTCCTAAATGATACTAACAAATTTGAAGCTCATTGATTTCTCATGATATGAGAAAGTGTTTAAGGTAAGGGTTCAAGATAATATTAACCTTAAAGAGATAGAAAAGGAAAGACATAAGGAAAACTTAAAAGATGAAATTAAATTATTTTCCCATTAACTATTTTCAATAGTCTTTAATGTCGCAAATATTATTAGACAAATAGTAGTCAGTGAAGAAGAACCTATTGGATCAAACCTCGAAATGTGTATTAGGAGAATGAAATTTATGAAGCGATGGAATATTGAATGCCTTTAGGTGGAACTCAAAGATTGTAGATGACTTGGAGATGTGATTTAATATTAGTATTGCTACCAGTTGAGAAATAATGGAAGTTATTCTATAAATAATTGAGTGGTTAATGATAAAAACCTATTTAAGGTTAGGAAACCGATAATGTATTTATACGTTTTTAGTTGTTATGAAGTAGAAATTCAAGATATAGTGTGAATCTATATTTTAATGACATTTAATTTGTTGGATAATGAAATGAGAAATTTAAAATTTAAACAGGTAAGGTTTGAAGATAGTTTAATTCAGAACATTAAAGTAGGTTGGTAAGATATCCTAGTTTGATATTTTAGACTGGTATAGTTTAAATTGGGAAGAATGAGTGGTCAATGAATATAAGGATTTGAAGAATCCAAGGAATAATGTGTAGTAGTGGAAATGAATATTTATTACCTAGGATTGACAACTCATTCTTATAATAAGGCGAAATCAATTGTTCTCAAAAGTTAGTTGTGATCTAGTTGTCATCGTGGTATAATCAGAGTTAAGGATATATTTAAAAATGATTTTAGTCGATTGGTGGGTCACTTTAAGTGGATGGTTGAAACCATTAGAACTTATTAATACTCATGTTATCTTCAAGAATGAAGGGTGTTAAGTTTTGAAACCCTATTTTAGTAAAGTTATTATTGTGTTATCAATAATAATATGGAATCTTTAAAGACTTAAATGATGCACGAGCATTACCGTATATAAATGTAAATCTTGAAGGTAAACTAGTTCAGGCCATATTTTTGCAAGTGCCAGTACTACGTCTCAAAGGTAAATTACTTTTATGAGTATTGGATATTAACAACAAATCAAGGGATTTGACTAAAACTGAGATAATTTGGGATTGTCTTGTATTCAACACAAAGGCAAAAGAGAAAAGTAATCTTGAAATAATTGAATATAAAAAATGATTGATCTAGTGATCTCAAGTATCGGTACGTAATTTATTCAATTAACTCGAGTATGAGGATAGATGTAAGCTAAAATTATATACGAGGATGCCTTGGAGGAAGCTTAAGTATAGTTTAACTACAATTTTTGCTTGATGATACCTAAATTGTAGAAAAAGTTAGAGAACCCATCCTAATACTTCTTATTTAGGTAAATATGCCTACTAATACAATAAAGCAAAAATTTTAGCTTATACTTCTAGCTATATACGTAGTTCAAGACATTTAAGAAGAATTATTGTGGATTGATAATATCGAGAGAACTATTTTGGTAGTTGTACCGAATGTGGAAAGCATCACTTGAAAATAAGAGGAAAAGCTTGTTGAGAGTCTTTTAGTAATTCTTATATATTATCGAGAATCTTTAGAAGAATGATTAAAAGACAATCTTAAGGTATAAAACCCAATGGATTGATGTGAGCAGTGAATTTCAAACTGTATAAGTTTGAAAAATGTAATTTTTAGAGTGATGGGAAGGTAATATTGATACCTTAGATTTCTCAAATGTAGAAATTCTCTCTAAAACATCACTCATTAACGGTGATTGTGTTGACAATGCCTTGAATAGGGAATGTATTGTGGTTGTAGTTACAATAAAAGTTGTTTAGTAATATCACTTGAGTGAGATGTATAATGGTGATCCATTGAAGTCCTACACTGGAATAAATCAGCTAAGTTGTTTGGATTGGTAATTACAAGTCTATTCTTTGTAGCTCAGATTGGAGCTGAGATAATGATGATTGATTAAATAGTGAGTTATTTGAGAAATTGATTGAGATTATATAGTACATCAAGGTCTGACAACTAGTTAATGGTATTTTATGTAGATAATCTCATATCATAACGTTGAGCATGTAAAGAAAGTCCATGGAATTCTAATTAAAAATTAAGGCAAGAATGTTATGAGAATCTCATGGATTTCTTTAAAATATTCATTCAGTCAAAATCTAAAATCATTGTGAAAAGAATGAATTGTTAATTACCTAGAATTAAAGTTGACGATGTCAACTTGATAAAGAAATATAAGATATATTAGCAATTGGAAGCTAATTTTTATTAAAACTGGAGGATTATATTATTCTTGCCATGAATGAATGAGAAATTCATGCTCAAAAATTTATGATTAACTAAACTAAGTTGTAATGACTACCGAAGATTATTGATGTTTTAATTTTAAAATTGATAGAGTCAGAAATTTCTTGCCAAGTATCGTTGTTTAATTCTTGTGGAAGAGTAAGCGAGATATGTGTGTAGAAAGAGTTGAGACTTTATGGAAAACCATGATTATTATCTCAATGAGGAATCAAAAGTTTTCTTCCCAACGGAGAAGAAATATATAATAATTGGGAAGGACCTTTCTTAATCTTAACACAATATATTTGTAGCTAATCTTAATTCCAGAGAATGTAATTTTCAAGCTTGTGACTTGGAATAAGGTAATTACTAGAAGAAATATTTTGCTATGTAAGTTCTCTGGTAATGATATTATTAGGTTATAACGTTAGGGTGTTTACCTTAAAAGGTTAAACGTTGAACTTTGTCGTCAATTGGTGTGGGACGAGAAGTAATGATACAAGATAGTTGGAGCTTGAATAATTTAGAACTACTTAGAATAGTGTTAACAGACTGCCAGTATGCAATTAGAACTCAAATTAATGGAAATAATAGATTGGCAAGCATTGTAGGATGTTGAAATATTCAAAAGATACAAATGAAAAAGTGTAGTTGGCTTGAATTCCACAAAGATTATGATTTAACTCAACAGTATCATTCAGGCTAAGCAAATATGGTTGCGAATTCTTTGAGTTACGGAAGAATAGACAGAGAGAATGTAGCCACTGCAAGAGATTCTCAATTTAGACTTCTTGAGGAAGCATCTATGATGATGATTAGTGAAAGTTTAGCTCAATCCAGAGCTACTAATATGTTCTTTTGTGCTCAGATCTAGGCTGAACTAGAGATGATTTGGGGGTGATTGATTGTTAGAAAGATGATCATGATTTTGTAGCGCGTCAGAGGTTAGCCGCTTGTGTGGATCATCCTAAATAGTTAGTTTCTAGTAATGATGCGTTACGATTCAAAGATAGATTATAGATTCCACCTCAGGATTAGTTGAGGCATGATTTGTTATGGGAATCTCATAGATCTCTTTACTTTATTTATTCAGGTAAGACTAGGATGTATCATAATATAAGGCGTGTTTATTGGTGGCATGGAATGAAAAATGACATTGCTAAGTTTGTAAAGAGAAGTGAGACACATCAGCAAGTTAAGGCTAAGAATATGAAACCTAGAGGTTTATTACATTCATTGCTTATTCCTAAGAGGAAATGGGAACATATATCGATGGACTTGTTACCAATTTACCTCTTAGTCTACTTAAGCACAATACAGTATGGGTTATAGTTGACAGGGTCACAAAGTCTGTACATTTCTTGACAGTTTCCTTGTGAGATCCTCTTGAACGATGATTTTGTGAGGTGTACATATATGAGGTGTTAAGATTTCATGGAGTTCTAGTGTCAAATACTTTGGATAAGGATCCAAGATTCACATTCAGATTGTGGAGTGAATTGTAGAGACAGTTGGGAACTATTCTTAAACTCGATATGGTATACCATACGTACACTAACGAGAAAAATGAGTAATTGATATTGGTGTTTGAGGATAATCTTTGAGCTTCCGTCTTAGAGTTCGGTGGTAACTGGAGGAAATAAATTCCCTTGTGTGAGTTATTTTATAATGATAACTATCAAGCAAGCATGGGAATTGCTTTTTCTAAAGTTCTGTATGGTCGGCCTTGTCGTTCACCTGCATGTTGAACAGAGGTTAGAGATACAGTTTTGTTGGGGGCATAGATGATTCAGAACTATACAGAGAAAATTTAGTAGATTTGTCAACGTTTTACAATGACACATTTAAGATAGTAGAAATATGCCAAAAAACATCATAAATTTTTTAGTTTTTCAAAGGACGATCTTATCTTATTGAAACTTTCATCTATGAAAGGACTGCATAGGTTTAGATTTCAAGGTAAGCTAGCTCCAAGTTATATTGGTCCATTCGCAATGCAGGAAAGGAATTGTCCTGTTACTTATAAGTTAAAGTTAACTCCTCAGCCAGTTGTAGCCCATAATGTTTTCCAAGTGTCTATGCTTCGCAAAATAGAGACTTAGTTCACTCCAAGGATTGATTGGAATGAATTAAATCTTCGGGAAGACTTATCTTATGATGAGCAGCAAATTTAAATAATTAATCGTAAGATTCAGAGGAAGATAACCAAAGAGATTCCTTTGGTTAAGGTGAAATAGAAATTTCATATAGAGAGAAACTAACCTGGGATTGGGAGTCTTATATGAAGAAGTTATTTCCATTTCTATTCGAAACAATAGTTAATTTTAAGTTTACTTTAATTACGAGGACGAAATTGCTTTAAATTGGGGGGAGGGGTGTAATCACCCGTTACCTTAAACTGGTGATTGGTGTTAATTCAAATCCTAATTAATCCGAGTTAGGCTAATGGTTATGTTTGGTGTACCTCAATTAGCATATGTGTAGGTTTACATGATGATTGGTGCTTGTTTGGAATGTTTGTTGAATTTATAGGTTGTAGTGTAAAACAAATTCATATACAAGACTATAATCTTAAAATGATTAAAGAAACAATAAATAGGCATGTTCGTTGAATTTATTGGTGAGAAAATGCACAAAGTGTATATATATTTATATATAATTGATATATAAATATATATGAATAAAATGATAAGTTTGGCTTGAATTACATGGATCTTCGAATCTTCTTGAGATGAGCGTAAATGTTGACGGTGTTAAAGTTTGTGTCACTTTATGGTGTGTCACATTAACACATTATTCACTTGATTAGCCTCGAGATAGCGCAATGCATAACTCGAGGAAAATGCATATATTTAAATAAAAAACCTCAAGTTTATCCTCACTATTTGTAACTAAGGGTTTGATCTTGTGAGGAGTTGTCTAAGAGGGAATTCAATGGGTTTGAAGAGATCAAACCGCTATTAGATCAGAGATCATCATCTCGGTAAGTGTAGTTTTGAGTTTGAAGTTGAATTCAATAGTATAGGATGAATTATTTGTGAAATGATGTTGGTGACCACTAGAAATAGGTTGTTACCTCACTAGAGGTTCTCCCTTATGTTTTGTGATAGTAGGATGATGTTTTGGTTGTTTAATTGATGATTAGTGGTTGTTGCTTTGTTTATTGTCGTGACAGTGCAGGTTGGAGTGCGCTCCATGTAGCAGAGGAGCATGGCCCCCTTCCTTAGTTAGGACAAACCTAGTTGGTGGAGCGCGGCCCACCAAGTGAGGGAGCGTGCTCCCAACCCTAAAAACAACAACTACGTTGTATTTTAGATGGAATTTCCTAAAGTCTTAGGGACTAACTTAAGGGTTCTAAATGTAAGGTATTAGGCCTATATTAATCACAAATGGTTTGTGATAGGTGTTAGATAACCAGGAAAATGTGAGGGACCCGAAACTTAGGAAGTTGGGAAATGGAAACCTAAACCAAGGTAAGTATGGATTCGCTTATTTATCAGTATTATCTAAATATGTTAGTATATGTAGTTCTTATAGTTTATGGACTGAATGTGGGACTATGTACACTTGTAATGTTTTTACTAAATGGAAAACGATGTCTAATTTTATCAGCGAAAATAACTCTTGCAATTGAGATTAGGTTATATAGGATATGAGGTTGATCTTCTAGCTTATATGTAACTCCTTCTTAGTTAGATAGGTTGTGAGGATTACATATTTACTAGAGGGTTTGGGATAGAACCATTAGACATTAATGGATTTTCTAGACAATACATTAACCAATTTTTTGGTCTAGCAATCCCATTTATGGCGTATGTGAGTAAGTTAACCTAGTGTTACAAATTAAATAGGAATCACAATGTAATAGTCATTGACGATTTGATTTGCATATGTTATTAATTGGATTACATACTCTTCACAATCTTGTTAGTTATAATTGGTGCTTATTGTTATTGTATATTGTTCTTGATTATTATATGGAATGTTGATTCATTTGTTTACTTAACGAGCAAGTTGGGGTGCTTACCCCAATTAATATTTCAGGAATACTGCCTAGCACTATAACTATGAGATAGAGAAGGTTTAGGTGTCTTGATCTTATCTTCGATGTAATAAATATTCCCCTTTCTTATATATTTTTATTAAATTACATTTTTGTTATATCACAAAGGATGAGAGGTTTTGTATAACCGAGGCTTATTCTAGTTGGATTTGGCTTTGTATATCTTATTTAAGTATCCAAAAAATTTTAATTTTCATTACATTTAATATTTGTTTTATGTCGATATTGGATGTACAATTGTGTTTATCAAGAGATAGAATGAGAGGCTGCTAGCTCTGGTTAAGTATGGCTAGATTATTAAGCTTAATTATGGTTTCAAGCTGAGTATCACCTTAATCGGGTTAGGGGATGTTATAATGGGAAGAAAAGGCACGATGTGGGAGAGCAAAGGAAGTGAAGAAATAAACACTGGATGTCCAGCGCAGTGGCAGTGCAGTGGTGGTGATGTGGCATACAAAGGACGATGTCGAGACATAGTAGTGAAAACGCCGAGGCACCAGGAGGTCAAAATATATGCACATAGATGCGGTGTAGTGGTTGCTTCGTGGTTTAACACACACGACACATGGGCATTTGTAATAGCGCCAAACTCATTGAAATAGAAAATTGGAGTTTCATATTGAGTAAAATTATAAAATAGAGTTTCTAATTTTTATTCGGAAGAATAAATAATTATTAGGACGTGAAAACTAACCACACACTAACTATTAGCCACCATTAGAGCAGTGTAACATAGGTTTACTTTCAGTTTAAGTATTAATGAGTATTGTGTGAAGAAAACATTGAAGGCTTCACGTTTGCAATTCAATTTTGGTTTCATTTAATTAATTAAAGGTAATATTCATATTCATCTTGGATAATTCAAGTTTGGTTTCATTTGAGATAATTCCCATTATGAATTGTGACATATGTGTTTTAATGATATGTGAGTGTTGTATTTATTTTATGGATCAATGGAACATATGGTATGAATGCTATGCTTTGAATATGAGTAAAAAGTTATTATAAAAAGTGTAATGGTTAAATTTGTATTGATTACGAGCATAATGATTTCAACATCTTGATCATGTGTTTTAATGAAATTAGGTTTTAGGAGTTATCATGGTAATTGAAGCTTTTAATGTGGACATGAATGATACAACTATAAAATACTCAACATCAAGCGATAGTTATTGATTAGGGAGGCACAGATAGTAAACTTGGTTGGTTATGAATCCAGGAATTTGAGACTTAAAGAAATATGCAGCTTACGTTATTCACACCGATAAATGGAGTTCTAGTTTGCACATTAGAATCTTTTCCGTCATGATAGTGAGAGAAAGTGGATTTGAAAGAAATTTGTCTATTCTAATTAGGCATTGCGCACAACATAATAAGATGTAATGATGGTTGAAAAACATAGTATTAAATTACCTAGGTGAAGTTATGAACTAAGATATCCTTAATGTAAGATTTAATTTAAAGTTTGAATTTCTTTGTTAGATAGTTTAGTTTAATATAAAACCAATTAAAAATTGATTTTCTTTTGCAATAGTTCAAAGTTAAATAAGTAATCAACTAGTGCAAAACCATTCCCTATGGATGATATCTATGATTAACGTAAGTTGATTGAACTATTACTATAAGCTAGTTGTTATAATCGTTGCACGCATCTGACATAATGCTAATTGATGCCTCGAGATCACGCATAGCAAATTCAATAAAAGAATTGCTTATGATGATTGATATGAAAAACATTCCTAGGTGGGAACATTTCTTAGGCATTCTATTTAAGTATGGTGTCCTTTGTTCTAAATTTTCATTCATTTCTGATTTCTTAAATTGATTAGATATGTGTTCTTTAGATTCTTCCACCATAGCATTTGCTAATCGTTGTGGAACAATAGAATTAGAATGCATATCATCATTTGACTAATAAATATCTTTTACTTTGTCTTAATTAATTAATTCAGAATTTTCTAAAGATTTTTCGTACGCTTCTACTTTGGCTAAATACAATGAATATAGTCTTTCGAGAAAATGTGTGTGTTTTAGTTGCTCGACCATCAATTCCCTAATGGAAATGACATTTGCCATCATCTCTTTTTTTCTTGTTCTATTGTCTTAAGTACTTTACCTTTCTTTTTACCTCTTTTTGGTGTCTTTTGTTGCATATTCATTTCTTTTCCATTTTCACAAAATAAAGCATTGACATATGTTTGATTAGTAGTGTTCGTAGGTTAAGTAGTTGCTTTAGTTTGATTGCTTAACTTGTTGATTTGTAGAGTCATTTTACTTGCTTGATTTTTCAACTCGTTAATAGATATATCGGTTTCAATTTGGTTTTGAAAAATTTGTGTACTATTTTAATGACTTTATGTCATAAAGTTATGTAATATTTGATTTACGTTAGGACGCGTTGAATAGTTTGTTGAGGTTGTTGCATTGTTGTAGGTTGTATTGGTGCTCCCGGTCTAAAAGTAGTATAATTTTTATTTTGTGGACTGTAGCTAAGATTAAAAATTGGTTTTCCATTGTGATAATTATTGTTATTATATTGGTTTCTATGCGGACTATAATATTGGTTGATAACCATGTGGACTTTTTCATTATTATTTTCTTTTAAAGTAAGACACACATCTGTAGGATGTATAACTTCATTGCAAAACCAACATGGTTAAACTTGATTTGATCTATCTTTTAGTAGTAGCTTAATCATGTTAGATAATTCTTCAACTTTTTCATTGAATTGATTACTTGTTTTATTATTAACCTCATAAACTTTCTTTCTTGATATATCGGTCTTTTCACCATATTGTTTTGAGTGTTTGATCGTCTTGTTATTAGTTTCTTTTGCTAGAGTTGGTGTAATATCAAATAATGATCCACGACATATGGTATCTAATAGTCTTTATTCAAAATGATTTAGTCCCTCATACAAGTATTCTAATAAAGCTCTTTGAGTGTATCCGTATTGTAGACAAGATGAAATTAATCTTTGAAATCTATCTTAAAATTAATTAAAATTTTCATCATCTTTCATTTTCACGACTATTATTTGTTTTCTTTAAGTACTAATTTTTTTGTAGGCATATATTGATCTAGGAAAGCTTTTAACATTTAAGCCCATGTGGTTATCGAATCTCGAGGAAGGTAAAACAACTAATCTTGTGCTTGATCTTTCAATACAAAAAGAAAACCATTAAGTTTGACTTGTTCTAACATGTAGTCTTTAGGTTTCATCCCATTGACTTTGTGTTGATATTCCCTTATAAAATTTTGTGGGTCTTCGTTGTCCTTTCCGTGGAAGTTACATAGTGCACCAATGAATCCAAATCTTTATTAAAATTTGGGAAATTCCTTAGGATAGACATTATACATTGATTCATAAGCAATGACATTTTGATTACCTTGCCTACAAGTAAGTTCTCTATTATTATTATTATTATTATTATTATTATTATTATTATTATTATTATTATTATTATTATTATTATTATTATTATTATTATTATTATTATTATTATTATTATTATTATTATTATTATTATTATTATTATTATTATTATTATTATTATTATTATTATTATTATTATTATTATTATTATTATTATTATTATTATTATTATTATTATTATTATTATTATTATTATTATTATTATTATTATTATTATTATTATTATTATTATTATTATTATTATTATTATTATTATTATTATTATTATTATTATTATTATTATTATTATTATTATTATTATTATTATTATTATTATTATTATTATTATTATTATTATTATTATTATTATTATTATTATTATTATTATTATTATTATTATTATTATTATTATTATTATTATTATTATTATTATTATTATTATTATTATTATTATTATTATTATTATTATTATTATTATTATTATTATTATTATTATTATTATTATTATTATTATTATTAAAGTTATCATTGGCTTCCATTATGGTAGGTTGGTGTTCTCTACGTTGTTATTGTCTTAAATTATAATTGAATGTCCTATCTACCTCAGGATCTAATAGATTTAAAGGTTCTATAGGATTAGAAAGACGCAGTGGATATACCATACAATGTCTAAAAATCCTAAGAAATTGCGTTTAAATCCTAGGCACGATGCCAATTATTGACACATGCCAGGCGTGTAGAATAATTTTTCCTTTTATATTATACTTTAATTATTTTGTAGTAATGGCAAGTGGGAATCATCTCCGTATGGATTTATCAAACTTCTCTAGGAAAAAAAACTTTGAAAGGTTTTTATTATTTTTAATTTTATTTTAATTAATTAATAATAGTAATTAAACTAACTAATAATTAAGAAATTATATAATAATACTTAACTAACTATATTAACATAATTGACTAACACAATCCGGATTCACAATCATTCAGATATATTAAATTCAATAATAAATAAATATCCAAACAAATATCCATAACATTGTAACATAAATCTGTTTTACATTCCAAACATGTAAATCCAATCTATATTGTCATGAACATACTTTATAAGGTAAGATAAATTATTAAACTCTAATAATAAGTAAGTAAACAACCTTTAGCTAGCCATGTATTCTACTAATATCGGTGGAAAAGCCATTTTATAATTTTATTGAGCGTTCATTTACTTACACAAAGACATTAACTTCACACAATAAAACTATAATAAAATTTATGAGAACTTCAAACTATGAAATCAAATATCTTCGGAAAGCCACTTCAACATTAGATTTAGATATCACATTCTAAACTATCCATATAATACTCAAATCTAAGATTAAAATCAATAGATGATAACCTATTCAATTAATGAATCAAATAATTCAATTAAGTTTATAACATTAATTGCATATTCATCTCATCATAACTACGTTGCAAAATGGATCTAGTTCATGTT
The DNA here is from genome assembly GCA_039657365.1 of Stephania yunnanensis. Taxonomy (NCBI): domain Eukaryota; kingdom Viridiplantae; phylum Streptophyta; class Magnoliopsida; order Ranunculales; family Menispermaceae; genus Stephania; species Stephania yunnanensis. The sequence goes on along the minus strand of CM077582.1, from coordinate 30,072,713 downwards.
CAGACTTTGTTTAGATTAAACAAACTACTAACTGATAATCATAAATAACATTGCAATAATATAAATAAAATACATAATTTAAAATACCTCTGAATCAAAATACTTGAATCTTCAAATCTTCTCCAAAAGAAATAAAATATAAAAGTAATAGACAATATATGTAAATATGGTTGTAAGAACAACCAAGGCTTCCAAGACTTCAAACTACGCACAATCACAATTAATTGTTGGGGCATGTGCCCTAGGTCAATCTACAAAAATTGTTTATCTTATAATTATAGTTAATAAAATTGAGGTTTTTAATTTTTTGTTTTATTATAAGTGATTGCATGTTTACTTTATAGTAAGATCCATGAGTATTTGATGGAATATATAAAATGTCCCTAGTCGATCATTATATTTGGAATTATAATGAATTAAAACTAGTGTGAATCTTGATTGATGGTCATGTGATTATAATCCATCCGTATAGAGATATGAATCGAGATCACGAGTACTTGTAGAGAATAAGGTACTGGACTGACCTACTATGAGAACACTACATGGATTAAGTTATAGGTGTTGCTCATGATAGGTATATCATTTAGTCCATTGACTTGAGATTAACATAACTTCAATATTAGGAGCATGGTAATTTGACATAATCAAACTTTGTCTCTAACCCGATGACTTTAAAGATTGTGAATGGTTACCATGTGAATAATATGTAAAGGTATGTAATCAAGATATAATTTGTCACTCTCATATAGAGAGATTTTGGTGGATCCCTCAATATGATAGATTGATAATGGCCAAGTCCATGTGAATTGATATGATCAATGTTGCTTAGATGTTTTCGGTTTACCTAAAGATCGAGACTAGTATGATTAAATATTAAGGGTGACTTTTTATGCCTTACGTTTAATCAAAGGATATCGCACAACAAAAGGATATGATATATGTTATTCATTAGGTTGTATCTATTTTGATATTCATGCTACTTAGGTAGTCATAATGTCTTGCTAGAGATCACGTATGACTTGTGCACCAAAATAGTTTTTTATTCACTACCAACGTCGCATGAACCTATTGGGTCGTACATAAAGAATGGCTTTGCACAATTTCAGTTGGTCTAGAATAATAAATTTTATATGATAAAATCATGACATAAAAGCCCTTACAATTTGTTATATGATAATTTATTAATATGGTCATGTGTAATTTTGTTAAACTGCCCAAATACAAAAATTGTATTACGAAGGGAATTTTAAGCGAGGGCTTATCTGCATGTAGAAATAAATGGTGAAAACCTAAAACGAAATAAGATTTTCATTTTTTTGCTATTTTCAAGTTCTTTGGATTTAGGGAGAGAAAGAAAATTTTTAATCTCTCTTGGGGCTAGCACTCCAAATTGTGGTCATCGTTTGTGTATGGATTTCTGATAGAGGACTCGAGTTTGCACGTCTTGGAGATCAATCAATCAAAAAAAGAAATCACGGATTAAGGTATGGTTTACTTTTGTAGATCAACTTTAATGGAACTTATTTTCAATCTTGTTTGAGTTTTTCAAAATTGTTTTGAATTTCTCGCCGCGTATGAACCTCAAATACCTATCAATGTCATCAGAGCCAAGTTCGGTTCTATTGAATGTTTGCATATTTTCTCTAATGTATATATGATATATGTGTGAAAAATGATCTTGATTAATGTGTATATGATGTGGATATAGGTTATGTGATAATTGTTATCAAGAAGTGGTTTTAAAGCATGTCGTTAATTCATGACCTTGATACATAAGCATGATTTGATTCAATGATAGAATTCATGATTAGAATATTTTGACTAACATATGTTTTACTATTAAATGATATGAGTTTTGTACATCCACATTGTAGAAGTCATGTTTAGGTTATGTGATTCTTGTGTTGGATGGATAGTTCGTTTTGTTTAATAATTAGGTATGTCTCTATGATAGAAATCATGAATAGGTTAATATGATTAATTTAATATGTTTCAAGTGTTGAATGCATGCTTAATACTTCATTTCTCAATTGTTTGTTTCGTATGAATAAAATCTAAATTAATTTTGACTATATATCTCATTATGGTTATCTGTTAGTATATTCTTATTAGAAAGGAAATAAACTTGTAATTAGATAAGAATTACAAATCCTATAAGATAGGTGAGATACATAATAAATTCTAATTGGATAAGGATTTGAAGTATCTTAAATTCTAATTAAATTAGGATAAAATATTAAGGTAGGCTCAAGTTAATTAATAACACTTTAACTAATAATTTTTTGAAATTAAAGTAAAGGGCAGTTTTGATAAATTGGATTGACTAAAATAATGAGGGATTTTAGACGATTTTTTATTTTTGAAACTAAAATTTGTTGTCTAAAAAACTAAAAAATAATTAAAAAAGGGGGCGCTGCCCTTGTACCCTCTCCAGATCGTTCAGCGGAACCAACGCCTACTGATTGGTTAGTAAGACCGTTAATAACTATTCGTAGCGTAAGGAAATTCATATAATAGTCAATGTTAGTTTAATTTCTTAACTTTTAGTAGTGATTGTTTATGCTTTGTAATAAACGATATTTATCTTATTTAAATTATGATTACTAAAATAGATAAAATCCATATTCTAGATTTTAAGTTAAGTGTCATCCATTCTCAAACACTTGTCAAGGCTTTAATAACATCAATATGGGTTTGCCTCTGCAGAGTATATTTTGTTATGTTGGTGAGGCAAGTTGAGTAATGGTTACTCTATTGTTTGAAATGGTTAGACTTGATAAACCTATCAAAACAATTTTTGGCTTTAGGCACTAGATGAAATAAAACATGCTAAGACATAAGATGTCATAATCTCATAAAAACAACTAAAAGTTGTATATGATATAATTGGTAATTGGTACCTACCAAAATAACCTAATTTAAAGTCTCATGCCTTAGTTGTCTTAGAATTAGGTGAAACACGTATTTTAGTCCCTTAAATTAACAAATTGTTTTAAGGAGGGTTGTTAATTTAGTTGGAGTCTATTCCTCTATACTAAAATGAATTCTTGCATAATTTTTATTGTAGATCTATGGCCTCTTCAAATCACATTAATCCCTTGTCACCGTGATCCATCCTTAATAAGGATAAGTTGTCTGGGACAAACATTTTGAACTAGTTCAAAAACTAGAGAATTGTTCTTAAGCATGAACGCAAGTTATATGTCTGAGATAATCATATTCTCGAATAACCAACTAATGCTTTAAGAGCCATGAAGGATGCACATACTAAGCATGTCAACGACTCAACTGATGTTGCATGCATTATGTTGGCAATCATGGTTTCTAAACTTAAAAAGGACATGGAACACATGTAAGGTTATGACATGGCTATGATGCTGAAGGAAATGTTCCACTAGCAAGCTAGGCAAGAAAGGTTTGAGACAGTCAAGGACCTTCATTCTTGCAAAATGGCTGAAGGTGCATCAGTTAGTCCTCAATTTTTGAAAATGAAGGGCTATATTGACCATCTTCAAGACTTGGATTTCCCATAAGCCAAGAGTGAGATATGGATTTGATCCAAAATTCATTGCCTTATATTTATTCACTATTTATAATGAACTATAACATGAATGCCATGGAGAAGTCTATCTCAAAGTTGCATTTGAAACTTGAAACTACTAAGTAGAATGTCAAGAAACTCGTTGCTAATTTGTTGATGGTTTAGAAAGGAAAGGCTATGAAGAAGAAAGCCAAAGGCAAGGCTAAAGTTACTAAGACAGTTATGATTGTCACGACGCATGTGGAAAAAGTCAAACCTAAGGCTCCTTCTACTTCAAAGTCTCAAAAGGAAAAGAAAAAAGAATGAAATTGTCATTTCTGCCATGCACATGGGCATTGGTTCAGAAATTTTAAGCTCCATCTTGAAGATCAGAAGAAAAAAAAGTAGCGCGATTACTGCTTCAAGTATTTACGTTATTGAAGTTAACTTGTGTACTAGTGAGTCTTGAGTATTGGATACCAGATGTAGATATCATATTTATATTAATGTTTAGGGTCTCACTAAGACGAAAAAACTAAAGAAATGAGAAGTCATCCTACGAGTTGGAAATGGAGCGAAGGTTGTTGTGTTGGCTATAGGATGCTATGAATTAATTTAACCTAGTGGAATTTTTCTATTTTGAAATAATTGTTATTATGGAGGTCAGTCAAGGAGTGTTTTTAGTTTGAATAGAGAAGCTTAAATAACTAAAAAATCAGAGATCATCAATTTGGTAAGTTTAGATTTTATGTTTTTGAAGTTTAATTTGATAGTAGGTAGTGAGATCTATGTGAATTATGTTGTCTGATCATTTTAAATGGTTTATTACTACATTAGAGGTCCTCCTTTATGAATTAAGGGAGCGTTTATTGTTGTTGTATAAATTTGTGAATGGAATAGTGGTTGCTGCCTTATGTACTGTCGAGACTGTTGAGGGTGGACTATGCTCCACCTAGTAGAGGAGCGTGTTCCCTTCATCAATGAGGATGAACTCAAATGTTGGAGCATACTCCACCTAGTGGAGGACGCGCTCCCAACCCAAAAAAATAGCAAGTAAGCTGAGTTTTGGTTAGTATTTCTTGAGGACTTAAGAATTAAACTAGAGGTTCTAAATATAGGGTATTAGACCTATATTGATCACAAATGGTTTGTGATAGGTTTTGGATCCCTGGGAAAGCTTGAGTGCAAGTAAAGTTAGAGAATTTGGAATAAACCTAAACCGAGGTAACTGTGGATTAGCTTATTTATCAAAGTTACCTGACTATCCTAGTATATATAGTTTATGTAGTTATGGACTTTATGGGGGACTATATACATTGTGGTGGTTTTAATAAACGAAAAACAATGTTTAATGTGACTCACAAGAGTATGTTCTTGAGACTGGGACTAGGTTATTTAGGAGATGAGTTATCTTCTCAGCCAATATGTAACTTCTTACTCAATTAAATAGGTTGCATGGAATACGTAATCACTAGAGGGTTTTGGATATAATCATCGGGCATTAATGGATTGACTAGACAACACATCGGCCAATATGCTTTACATATTCTTGATAGTTAACGTTGGTGCATATTATTATTGCATAATATTCTTGATTATTATATGGAATGTTGATGGTTATGTAAATCCTTACTTACTGAGCCTATTGGAGCGCTCACTCAAAATCTAATATTTCAAGTTCGCAACCTAGCACTGAAACGAAGGGCAAGGAAAAGATTTAGGAGTCTTATAATCTTCTTTACGATTTAATGAGCCTTCTTGTACATATATACAATGTTTGATATATTTCATTGTATATATTTAGGGTAGGGAGGTTTATAAATGAGGTTTTAGTTTTTGGTAAACACTGTATTTATGTATATTGTTAATTATCAAAAAAGTTTTAATATTATGTTACATATACTTTGTATTTTTTATTCGACATCGATAAACAGGTTGAGTTTATCAAGTATTGACAGATAGGCTGCTAGCTCTAGTAAAGTTTGGCTGGGTTACCAAGGTTTAATTATTGTTTCAAGCTTAGTATCTCCGAGTCAGGATAAGGGATGCTACAACATAAATCATGAAAAGTCACCCTTAATGTTCAATCGTACTAGTCTCAATCTTTAAGTAAACAGAAAACATCCAAATGACATTGATCATATCAATTCACTTGGACTTGGCCATTTAATAGTCTAACATACCGAGTGATCCACTAATACCTTTATCTATAAGAGTGGGATAATTTCTATCTTGATTACACACTTTCACATATTATTCACATGGTAACCAATCATGATCTTTATAATCATCTTGTTAAAGACAATGTTTGATTGTGTCAAATTACCATACTCCTAAAAGTTATCTAAATTTTATAGAATACAATGAATTTGGTCTAAAAGTACTGTAATGTACGAGAAAAATTAGATAGTAATAAATTATAGTACGTTTCGCATCAAAGTATGTCCTCATGGTCCTTAAGCTCCACATCTAAAAAGTTAGCTAAATTACAAAGTTACTTTTGAGGCTTATTTTAACTAGTACAACAAATTTGACTGAAACGAAGCATAGGGCATGATCACAATTTGAAGGTATTGATTTTTACCCCATTTTACATCAAATCATATGCTTGAAAATCCAAGACTCAAACTTTCCCACTAAGTTTATTTTAACAAACACCGTGAATTTTGTCGAAAACATTGTAGGGCACGAGCGAAAATTTACGGTATTGATATTTCTTCATTTAATGTCAACTCTATGCTCTAAATTCAATAAACTCATTGTCCGAAAGTTACCAAAATCCAAAAAAATTGCCATTTAGGTTTGCATTATGAAATAAAATGAATTTGGATGAAAAAATAGCATAGTATACAAGCAAAAGTAGATGTAAGGGTGTGTTTGATAGCAAAGAGAATTTTCAATGAGAAAAAAGTATTTACTTCAGCAAATTTTCTGTAGAGAGTTTTTTTAAAAGAATTTTCTCATTACTGTTTGATTGCGCGTGAGAATTTTTTTTTCAATTTCTGTTGTTCGATAACCAATGTAATTTTTTTTCATTTTTCTGCAGTACCACGAATTCATACTAAAATTAAATCAAGTGGACAATTAATCAAGGTTATGCACCGAAATTGAATCGGCAATAACTATCTTCACAACCATTAATGAACTCTAAAAAAATCATTCAATAATTAATTGATAAGTAACATAAATGAAAAAAAAATAAACAATGTACTAAAAATCCTTAAAAAAAAAACTTATGGTTTAACTTCTAAAAGTAATCTAAAATTTTCTCTGCAAATATAAAATCACCCAATCTTTCTTCATGTCTTCATCCAAGTGAAAAAATATATTCGCATCCTTAACTTCACCTCCCAATAAAAGCATGGCCCGCATTACGTCTTCTCGACTTTGTTTAGGAATATTATGAAGCTCTTTCTGAAGACGTGCACAGTCTGTATGCGCAAATGCATCCGCTAGTCTATTGGCAGATGCAGTTAGTCCTTGCTCGGTAGTATCAACGTTACTACTCTTTTCTTTTTAGTTCTCTGGCCATTTGATCCAGTACGAGTTGCACTAGATGACGAGTGATTGACCTCATCTTTTTCTTCTTTAGTTAAGAGTGACTTTTCTGCATTGCCTACAAAAAATAATAACATTACTTATACGACATGGATTATTTCTACTAGAATTTCACAAATCGGGCATGATAGTAACCAGAATTCAAGAGCAGAACAATTGAGTTTCTTATATTGCATTTCTTTCAAATTGGACCTAATTGTTTACATCAAACTCTACAAAAGAATTGATCATTCAAAGTCAATGAAAAAGAATGTACAAAAAAATGTGTAAAATTAAATAATCAATTACTTATTCTACAAAATTTACTCACATATTTCTTCCAAAAAAGGTAATTCTATATTCGCTTCGTTACCAGTAATTGCATACCCTCCAGTAGCTTGATCATCTCCAAATATGACACAAAGCTCGTCGTAGTATGATTCATTTTCTGGATGTTTCTGTTACATATAAACATACACACCAATACACAAAGAGATATAGTTAGTTAATATACATCACTAATACAATTGTAAATTCCAACAAAACCTAAAATGTACCTGAAGATATTCTTTCCATGTCAAAACATCTGCCATGGCAAGCTGTGTATCTAGATCCCATCCGAACCCACTTTGAGATATTACCTCCCTTGTAGAGAAGTAATTGGCTTTCAATGTTTTAATCTAGCCTTCACATTAGCTGGGTGTTCTTGTTGTTTTAATTGCTTTAGCAACACTGAGCAAACTCGAGTATACACCTCGGGTTTCCATGAATTACCTGAAGCATTGCCAAATCCGTACTCTTCCAAAATAATTTTAAGCATGATCTTATCCATGCTGTAATTCCATCTCACTTGCCCCTTCGGCACTACTTTCACGCTCCCAATTGATTCTTTCATCTCTGTTTTTACATTATATTAAAGTTGTATATATTTTTGACGAAAAAATGAAAAACTATATATTATGATATAACACAAGACTACAAATGACAATGCACTAATAAAGAAAAAAATTCAAAGAAATCATATTAAAAGTGATAAAAAATTCATACAAACTAGGTACCAATTCATATGCTCAACATTATGGAACATTTCATCTAAAACTAGTCAGTAAGCTTGTTTAGGCTGGTTGTACTCATTCCACATTAACTCGGCTAAAGCATCTCATTTAGCTATCCAAAGTGGAGATTGATGTATGGAAATATTATCTTCTTGTGGGCTATCATCATCTTCTTCATCTTCATAAATATCTTCATCAACTTAACGTTATGTATCGCACAACGTGCTAAAATGACATTTGATTGAGTTTTAACATCATAAAATGGTTTGTCCTGCAAAAATGCAAATCATTTCTTTAGAAGCCCTATTGATCTTTCTACTATGTTACGCAAGGACGAATGTCGAAAGTTGAACAACTCTCTTCCATTTCTAGGTGTACGACCAACTTGATCTTTTAAGTGATACTTTGTACCGCAATAAGGTGCTAAAAATCCAGGAACATTAGGGAACCCAGCACTAATCAAATAATACTTTCCTATATTAAAATGATATCATAGTAGTTGTAATTAGTTGAAATAATACAACAAAAAATAACAATAGTACTTATACAAATGTTAAAGAAAATGTATCTAACCTGGTAGTATAGTTAGTTTATCCACTCGATTTAGCCTAAAAGCATCTCTTATTATAGAACCATCGTGAGCCGAGCCCTCCCAACCAGTAAGTACGTAAGTAAATCTCATATCAAATGTACATGCCACTAAGACATTTTGGGAAGTAAAACCTTTTCTATTACGGTACTTTCATTGCTCTTCAATCGGTACCGTGCATGAGAAATGAGTTCCATCTAATGCACCGACCGCATCCTAATATTTAATATTTATTTACTTTATATCCACAAATTATTATAATGTATTATTACACTATTAACATGACATGGAAGTAGCGGCTAACTATCTCACCAGAACGATTAAATTAAAAATTTGTTCGTCTAGTTCGATTATCGTGTCCAACTATCAGCAAAAGCATAGCTACTTGTTCTTTTACTTTTACACTGCAATCGTCAACTAGCCTATGTGTACGAAGAATTCTGCAAAGCTTTTTGAATGGACCTCGTTTCAGTCGTAACTATTCCTTACAGTTTTTGTCGGATTCTTTGTAAAAACTCTTTAATATTAGTTTCCTTTCTTCATTTTTATTAACTCGAGGTTGTATGTTCAATGAGTTACGACATTGTACGTAATCGAACAATAACATCATCATCATTATACCTGCTATTTTTTTTCTATCTTCTTTAGTAGGCATCTAAGTAAATGCATGTAAACTTAATGAATGAGTGAATGATAGTAAATCAATTTTTATAAAACAAATACATACTTAAAAGTTGATAAAAACTGTAAAACTTAAACAACAAAAAAGTCATGAATGCAGGTATGTGGAATGCACATCTATGGCAATCCAGGGTCTACATTCATTTAAGAAACTATATCCAGATCATCGCACCAAGGAAATAGAAGCATGTATTGGAAAAGCTATTAATATAAACCAACTAATCAGTCCAAATTAGATTCCAATATCGAGTCCGGTTTCTCCGATCCAGTGCAGCACAAAACTACCTGAGTCCCAGTTGTTTTACTTAGTATTTGATATCATTGTTGAAATTTCCTTGAGTTTCAATTGTATCCGATTTTAGTCCCACATGGCAAAGAAACTTTTCGTTTATTTCCTTATAAGAAATCTTCCACTTGAATTGTATCCGATTTAGTATTAATACATATTACATATCAAATATGTTGTTGATAGGCCTTTGAGGCATTTCGGGCTAATATTAAAATAACTTAGCCAATTCATAACACAAATGTTTTACTTTTTACATTAAATTTAGTTAATTTCCTAGGTTTAATTAGTGGTGAACAGTACTTTTAGCTTCTAAAAAGGGTGTTTAATTAGTGGGATAATTGGTGGTTAATGAACCACACAACTAATGACCTAGTTTTGAACAGTTCTAATTGTTCAAAAGAGGCAATTTTTGGTTTGTAAAAATGGTTTTTAACTTCATTGGTTAACTAAGAAAAATCTCAAAATTGAGATTGTTTTTTTTTTGCTTTTGTGAGAGAGATTTTTACTGTTGCAGAAGAAATGGTTCTTGGTTGGTATGTAATCAAAGATCGATCCAGTTATATCCTGGAGACGAACCTCTTGAAGCATTCATACACCGAATTAGAGGAAATTTCTTCTTGGGACATTATCATTTAGTGCAAGCCTCTAGTATTATTTTATCTAGTTCTTTGTAATTGAATTCAAGCATGATATAATATAATACAATTATATGCATGTTTTGTGTATTGTTCTAACAATCATCCGCACCAACTAATTAATTTACACAGAAATATTGTCAATCCCTAATAAAGGTGGCCCTCCCAAATTCCCAATCCGATTTCTTTTGTCAACAAGACTAAGAAACTAAAACCTTATTTAAGGGAAGCATACAATGTCGTAGGCAATGCAACTAATAATTGTGTCGACCCTTTGGTTAGGACTTATTAATTATTCATATACCTTGGCCTGATATTATAAATTTGAATTTTGTAATATCTTACATATTTTTTATAGAGTGGGCGGTGTGTGTTTTTATAGAATAGTCGTGATTCTGGAATGATCCTACACACCAATATGTAGGATAAAAAACATATCCAATGTGAAAATGAAGAGAAGATGAAATCTTTAACTTCCTTCTACTAAGAGTTCCTATACTTAAGAGTGTATTATTGCATATAGATCATAAAGGCGAGTAACCGAAAGACCGGAGAAAGATATCAACACGAGAAGAAAAGATTTGTTCAGTTCTTCCCACTTAATTTGGACTGATTAGTTGTTAATTTACCACTTAAGATGAATTACTCTGTCATTCCTTTAAATTTACTTGTTCTTATTAGTATATACAACTTTTTAGCATTGAATACTAGTTTAGATGAAATCAACAAGGCATTTAATCAAACACTTTATACACTACAATCTTATATAGGCATATAATCAAACATTTTTTAAGCAAGACTTTACCACATCAAACAAAGCCACAAAGTAAAATGAGTTTTGATATGCATCTTATAAACAAAAGAAAAAATACAGATGTTGAGTGAGAAACCACATTAAAACTGAGATTAATTGTGTAACATACCTCTAGGTGCATTCAAAGTTTTCTGAAAATTCTAAACTCCAATAAACCGCTAGCCGCAGTAGCAACAACAAGGCAAAACTTAGAATATCAAGTTCTTGAGTTGGGAGATCACCGAGAACCAAGACGGGAAGAGATCGTAATGGAAATAATGAGAATTGAGAGGAGATCGTTAGCTTGAGTTTATTAAGGAAGAGACTTGAGCAGCGACAAGGCAAAACTGATGAAAATATCAAGTTCTTGAGTTGGGAGGTCGTTAAGAAGAAAGATGGGAAGAGATCACAGAGGGCAAAATTGAGAATATCAAAGGAGATTGTTGAACAACAATATGGGAAGAGATCGTAGAGGCAAAAGTGAGAAGTGAGAGGAGATCGTTGGAGTTTAAAAAGGAAGAGATTTGAGAAGGAAATCGTTGCAACAGGACGGGTTCTTGTAGAAGAAAGAGTCCGAGTTTGAGTCGAAAATGGATTTCCCAGTGAGAAAATCTCGAATTTCCATGCCGAAATAAGAGAAAAGAATCGAGGAAAAAAACGAGCGTAGTTTTTTTTTTCTTATCCGGTTATTAGTCTATCAAACACCAAATAAAACAATTATATTAAAAAATCTCATAATTTTCCATAAGTTTTTTCATTTTTTCTGCTATCAAACACACCTTAAATGATTTTTAACACAATTTGCATCAAATCATATCCTCAAGATTCTAAGACTCCAATGCTCAAAAGATAGCTAAATTATAAAGTTGTTAGTAAGGCTTATTTTAGCAAATACAACGAATGTAGCTAAAACAAAGCATATAACAAGATCACAACTTGAAGGTATTGATTTTTATCCCATTTTCCATCGAACCATGTCCTTAAAATTCTGAAACTCCACCGCTTGAAAGGTTGTTAAATCATGAACTCACCCTCTATGTTTATCTTAGCATAAACTACGAATTTAGCCTAAAAATGTCGTAGGGCATGGGCAAAACTTTATGATATTGACTTTTTGCCCTTTTCATAACAAACTACGTTTATAGTATTCTAAAGCTTTACCACCAGAAAGTTGCCAAAATTCAAAATTTCTTTTAAGTCTGTTATGGAATATGAATGACCATGCATGTACACCAACATATTGTGTAGTCATGTAACTTGTATGTATCACTTAATAGTACCTCCACTTGTCTATGTATTGTCATGTAACTTGTAATCCTCTCCAATGTACACCAACTCTTTCATGTATTGTCTATGTTGCTTGTGATGTGTTGTATGACATGGGGTGTATGTGTTGCTTGTACACATTGTATGAAGTACATTTATCATCATCACCAAATGGCCTATATAAAGGGTGCCAACCTCATTGTAAAAACACACCAAGTTGAATGAAAACTTCTCATTCCAACTATCTCATTTCTTCTCTTCTCCTTTGTAGTAGTAGTTTGTAGTAGTAGAAGTTCTTAGTCTTCTATTTCCTTCTCTAGTTCTTAGCAAGTTCCAATTCAATTTACAACACGTTATCAGCGCGAGCTTGTTCTAGCATTAAGGAGATCTTGAAGTTCAAGAAGGCTTGTTAAGGAGACAAAGCTAGGAAGGTATAACTTTTGTTATTTAAATAAGTTCAATTTATTTATATATTATCATGGTTGCTTCCTTTTATTACATGCATCACTTCTATATGCATACTTTATTCATATACTATACATTATAATGTCACCGATTGCGAAAGTATGCTCTGTAGTTGCGTCTTGTACGATCTTCTACATCAGAAATCAAAAGTCAATATGTGACATAACTAGTTTTCTCTTACAACTACAAACGATTAGTTATTGTTCTATTCTTGATTTTATAATACAAATCATGCTATAAGTTTGAGTTGATACTGGGTAAGCCTTGTCCCCGGTAAAGCTAAACATTGAAAGGGAGACGGGTTATCCCGTTCGAGGAGGCATGGCATTTAAACAGACTTTGTCTCGCCACCCAACCTGGAGGTTGTCCCACCAACTCATACAAATAGTACATTTGATTATTAATGAATCAAGTTGTGAACATATACTTAATCATATGCTATGTTGTTTTTTTACATAAAAGAAAAGAGAAAATTATTTTATATTATATTTACTTTCAAAATATTAATCAACCATAGTTTGAATTTGTTACATTTTTATAATTCTTGTCATGATAATTAGATATTACAAATTATGAATAAAGCTTGTATCCATGCAAGGTTGTATGTTGTACACAATCATCCACCAATTTCTCTTTAGAGATTTGAAATTTTCACCTTATGGAGTTATATAAATACATACCAAAAGGGTAATGCTCCAAAAAGCTCAAAATGAGCGGCTGAGTCTCATGTTACAAAATTTAATCAGTCAAATATTAATTATAATTTCACAATTTTAATTACCTCTATGTTGAGGCTATGTGGAAATATGACTGATGAGACAATAAAAAGAAGGTCACGTGGCCCGCCTCGATTTATTGCTGCAACAAATATCGAGTGCTGCAACAAATATCGAGTGCGCACGTCAATCCAATAAATATTAAGGATTGATTTCGTGTCTCATGGTAGCTGAGTAAAATAATGAGATATTATAAATATAATATCGCTCCCGTCCAATTAGTTCAGCTTCAAATTAAGAAGCATATGTTGCATATAATGATCATGATCGCAATAATAAATTTATGGACGTGGAAAAGGTGAAAATATCAGGTAAAGGTCGTATTGACAATTCCACCAAAAATTGGAATAAAAGTGGTGCACCACTACAAAGGGCAAATAATTATTGACAATGAGTGCTCATAATTGTGACCTTTTTTTAGTCATATATGAAATGCTATTTTGCCTAAATATTGTCATATATATATGCCCGAATATTTTTGTGACCTTTACCATGCCTTCAAAATAAAAGGCAAAATATTATGAATTTTATCTTTGAAATATGACTCTTTTTCTGATTTGCCAAACATTATTTATCCAGATGGATCAACAAATCATGTGTTCAAGTTATGAATCAAATAAGAGCGATATATGCCTTGCTGATTGTGCTACAACGCATACAATCCTTAAAAACAGAGAATATTTCTCCAATTTGAACTTAGTTGAGGCTAATGTTCAAACAATATCTGGCATCTCCAATTTGATTAATGGCTCTGGAAGAGAAAATATTATGTTGCCTGAGGGAACAACAATTCATGTTGACAATGCCTTATACTCTGAAAAATCCAGAAGAAATTTACTCAGTTTTAAAGATATTCGACAAAATGGATATCACGTTGAAACCATGAACGAAAATAATAGAGAATTTCTCTATGTCACATTGGTTTCAAATGGGAAAAAAGAAGTGTTAGAAAAATTTCCAGCTTTATCCTCTGGATTATATTTTACTCATATAAGGCATGTCGAAACGAATGTCGTCTTAAAAAAGAAAATTAATGATCCAAAGACATTCATTTTATGGCATGACCGACTTGGTCATCCAGGATTATCAATGATGCGAAGAATAATTAATAATTCGCATGTACATCCTTTAAGGAGTCACAAAATATTTTCAGCTGGTGATTATAATTGTGCTAGTTGTTCTCAAGGTAAATTGATAGTTAAACCATCCCCGAGTAAAATTGTTGTGGAATCCCCGATTTTCTTAGAACGCATTCAGGGAGACATATGTGGGCCTATTCATCCTCACTGTGGACTATTTAGATATTTCATAGTTTTGATAGATGCATCAACTAGGTGGTCACATGTTTGTTTGCTTTCGACCCGCAATGTTGCATTTGCTAGACTTTTAGCACAAATCATTAAGTTAAGAGCACAATTCCCTGACAACCCAATCAAGACTATTCATCTTGAGCCGGGGAATTTCATTCTCAAGCATTTAAAAATTATTGCATGTCTATAGGAATTACTATTGAACATTCTGTTCTACACGTGCATACCCAGAATGGTTTAGTATAATCTCTGATCAAACGCATTCAATTAATTGCCAGACCTTTAATCATGAGAACTAAGTTATCAACTTCAGTTTGGGGACATGCAGTCCTTCATGTAGCATCTATCATTCGTTATAGGCCTACTGCATACCATGAACATTCCCCCATGCAACTCATTTTAGGTCAACAACCAAATATTTCACACTTGAGAATTTTTGGTTGTGCAGTGTATGTTCCTATACCACCTCCCAATAGAACTAAGATGGGTCCACAACGAAAACTTGGGATTTATGTTAGATTTAACTCATCTTCCATTATAAGATACCTTGAGCCCTTAACAGGGGATTTATTTACTGCACGTTTTGCTGATTGTCATTTTGATGAAGCAATTTTCCCACCATTAGGGGGAGATAAGAAGTCAATTCAAAAGGAATGGCGCGAAATTGCTTGGAATGCATCAACTTTATCACATTATGATCCACGAACAAATCAGTGTGAACTTGAAGTTCAAAAGATCATTCATTTGCAACAAATCGCAAATCAATTACCAGATGCATTTAATGATGCAAAACAAGTGACGAAATCACATATTCCAGTTGTAAATGCTCCTGCAAGAATTAATGTCTCTGTGCAACAAAATGCACAAGAACCAACGAAACGCTTAAAATGTGGAAGACCGGTTGGTTCAAAAGATACAATTCCTCGAAAGAGGAAAACAGGAGTAAAAATAAATACAAATCAAAATACTCTTGAGAAAGCACAAGAATCCTTTGATAAGGGTTTGTCAGAACAAGTTGATTTTGATAAGGAACAACTTCCTCTAGAAAAAGAGGAAAAAGATGAAAATAATGAGATCTCAATAAATTATTTAAACTCTGGTAAGATTTGGGATCGAAATGAAATTGTTCCTGATGATATATTTGCTTTCAATATGTCCTTTGAAATATGTGAAAATGATGATGATCCAGAACCACGATCAGTGGACGAATGTCAAAAAAGACCTGATTGGAAAAAATGGCAAGATGCTATCCAAGCAGAGCTAAACTCGTTAAGGAAACGAGATGTTTTTGGACCAATTGTCCAAACGACAGATGGCGTAAAACCTGTTGGATATAAATGGGTATTTGTACGAAAGAGAAACGAAAAAAATGGAGTTACAAGGTACAAAGCAAGACTTGTAGCTCAAGGTTTCTCGCAAAGACCTGACATCCATTATGAGGAAACATATTCTTCTGTTATAGATGCAATCACATTTCGGTTCTTGATAAGCCTTGCAGTCTCTGAAGGGCTTGATATGCATTTAATGGACGTCGTTACAGCATATCTGTACGGATCCCTAGACAGTGAGATATATATATATATATATATATATATATATATATATGAAAATCCCTGATGGATTTGTCATATCCGATGAAATAAAGTCAAAACCTCATAACATGCATTCTATAAAATTACAAAGGTCTTTGTACGGATTGAAACAATCCGGACGAATGTGGTACAAACGCCTCAGTGATTATTTACTGAAAGAAGGATATGTAAATAATCCACTTTGCCCATGTGTCTTCATTAAAAGATCATCAACAGGATTTGTGATTATTGATGTATATGTTGATGATTTAAATATAGTGGGAAACCACGACGACATCGTTAGAACATCCGAATACTTGAAAAAGGAATTCGAGATGAAAGAACTTGGAAAAACAAGACTTTGTCTTGGTTTGCAAATTAAACATTTTTCAAGTGGAGTATTTGTCCATCAATCAAATTATATTGAAAAAATATTAAAAAGATTTTATATGGACAAGGCGCATCCATTGAGCTCTCCAATGGTTGTCAGATCACTTGAAGTGGATAAGGATCCATTTCGACCTCATGAAAGTGATGAAGAGCTACTTGGTCCGGAGGTACCATATTAAGTGCAATCGGTTCACTTATGTATCTTGCAAATTGTACAAGACCTGACATTGCTTTTGCCGTCAACCTACTTGCAAGATACAGCTCATCACCAACTCGAAGACAGTGGAATGGTGTTAAACATATTTTTCGATATCTTCGAGGAACAAGTGACATGGGTTTATTCTACTCGAGAGGGGTTTTCCTAGCAAGGTTTTTAATGAGGCAATCTTAACAATATTATGCCCGTCTTAATATTTATGAGAAAAGTGCACTCTTTTTCTTTTACTATATTTTTTCCCACATGGTTTTTCTTAGTAAAAGTTTTAACGAGGCACAATCTCTAAGCAAGTGTCATCCAAGGGGGAGTGTTATGGAATATGAATGACCATGCATGTACACCAACATATTGTGTAGTCATGTAACTTGTATGTATCACTTAATAGTACCTCCACTTGTCTATGTATTGTCATGTAACTTGTAATCCTCTCCAATGTACACCAACTCTTTCATGTATTGTCTATGTTACTTGTGATGTGTTGTATGACATGGGGTGTATGTGTTGCTTGTACACATTGTATGAAGTACATTTATCATCATCACCAAATGGCCTATATAAAGGGTGTCAACCTCATTGTAAAAACACACCAAGTTGAATGAAAACTTCTCATTCCAACTATCTCATTTCTTCTCTTCTCCTTTGTAGTAGTAGTTTGTAGTAGTAAAAGTTCTTAGTCTTCTATTTCCTTCTTTAGTTCTTAACAAGTTCCAATTCAATTTACAACAAAGTCTTATTTTTTCAAGTACAATAAATTTGGTCAAAAAGTAGGGTAGTACATGAGTAAAACAAGAGTGTCATAATTTTTAACACGTTTCACAGTAAACTATGTCCATGTGATTCTAAAACTCCACTATTCGAAAGTTAGTTAAACTACAAAATAGCCTTTACTGCTTATTTTAGCAAATACAACCAAGTTGGTTGAAATAAAGCATTGGGCACGATCACAAGTTAAAGGTATTGATTTTTATCCCACTTTGCAATAAACTGCGTACTTGAGATTCCAAAACCTCACCGTCCGAAAGGTAGTTAAATTACTAACATGCCCTCCATGTTTGGTTTAGCGAACACAACAAAACTGGTAGAAAAACATCATAGAATATGAGTGAAGCTTTACGGAATTGATTTTTAGCATGTTTCACATCAAACTATGTACTTCAAGTTCTAAAACTTCACCGCCCGAAAGTTACCAAAATACATAAATTTCCCTTAAGGCCTATATTTTAAAATACAATGAATTTTGTCGAAATGTAGCATAGTGCGCAAGCAAATCTAGATGGTAATAAATTATAGCATGTTTAAGATCAAACTATGTCCTTGTGATTCTTAAACTCCGCTGCCAAAAAGTTAGCTCAATTACAAAATTGCCCTGAAGGCTTATTTTCACAAATACAATGAAGTCGGCTAAATTGAAGCATAGGGCATGATCTCCATTTGAAGATATTGATTTTTATCCTTTTTTACATCAAATTATATGTTTGAAAACCCAAAACTCCACCGCCCGAAGGTTGCTAAATTACAAACTTGCCACAAGGTTATATAAACAAACACAATGAGTTTTGCTAAAAAACGTTTTAAGGCTCGGATGAAACTTTACTGTATTTGTCTTTGCTCATTTCACGTCAAACTCTATGCTCCAATTTCTAGAAATTCAATGCGTGAAAGTTACCAAAAACTTCAAAATTCCCCTTAAGGTTTTTATTATAAAATACAACAAATTTGATCGAAAAGTAGCATAGTGCAAAAGAAAAACTAGATGGTAATGATTTTAGCACATTTCCCATCAAATTGTGTCCTTAAGATTCCAAAACTTCACTGCCTGAAAGCTAGCTAAATTACAAAGTTGCTTAAAGCTTATTTTAGCAAATACAATGAATTTAGCTGAAACGAAGCATATGGCATGATCACAACTTGAAGGTGTTGATTTTTATCCTATTTACATCAAACAATATCCTCGTAATTGCAAAACTACCCACCCATAAGGTAGCTAAATTTCAAACTTGCCCACTTGGTTTATTTTAACAATCACAATGAAATTGGCCGAAAAACCTCATAGTGCACGAGTGAAACTTAACGGTGTTGATTTTTGCTAGTTTCTCATCAAACTCAATGCTTTAAATTCAAAAAATTCATCGCCTAAAAGTTATTGAATTTCAAAAATTGTTGTTAAAGCTTATATTATAAAATACAATGAATTTCATCGAAAAGTAGCATAGTGCACAAAAAAACCTAGACGCTAATGATTTTTAGTATGTTTCACATCAAAATATGTCCCCGAGATTTGAAAACTCCTCTTGCAATAGTGAGCTAAATTACAAAGTTGCCCTTAAGGCTTATTTTAGCAAATACAATGACTTTAGTTGAAACAAAGCAAAGGGCATGATCTTTACTTGAAGGTATTGATTTTTACCCATTTTGCATCAAAATATATCCTTAAAATTATGAAACTCCATCGCCCAAATGGTAGCTAAATCACGAACTTGCCTTCTAGGTTTATCTCAGCATATTCTACGTGTTTAGCCACAAAAAGTCATAAGGCACTAGTGAAACTTTACGATATTAGTTTTTTGCCCATTCCTCGTCAAAGTATGTTCTCCATATTCTATAACTTAATTTCTCAAAATTTACCTAAATTCAGAAACTTCCTTTAAGGCTTTAATTACAAAGTACAATGAATTTGGTCAAAAAGTAGCAAAGTGCAAGAGCATAACTAGACAATAATGGTTTTTAGCATGTTTTGCAGCAAACTTTGTCCAAAAAATTCTAAAACTCTACTACCCGATAGTTAGCTAGATTACAAAATAGCCCTTAAGAACTTAAGACTTATTTTAGCAAATATAACAAAGGTGGTTGAAATGAAGCATATGGTATAATCATAAGTTAAAAGTATTGATTTTTATCCCATTTTGCAACAAATTGCATACTTGAAATTCCAAAACACCACCGTCTGATAGGTAGATAAATTACGAAATAGCCATCCATGTTGATTTAAGCAAATACAAAGAATTTGGTTCTAAAACATCATAAGGCACAAGCAAATATTTACAGTATTGATTTTCAGCCCATTTTGCATCAAACTTTGTACTTTGAATTATAAAACATTACTGCCTAAAAGTTACCTATATTCAAAACTTTCTCCTGAAGCTTATATTACAAAATATAACAGATTTGGTCAAAAAGTAGTGTATTGCACAAGCAAATTTAGACAATAATGATTTAAAGGACGTTTCGCATCAAACTATCTCCACGACTTTCTATGACGCCACTACCTGAAAGAAGGATAAATTATGAAATTGCCCTTAAAGCTTCCTTTACCTAAAACATCGAATTTGGATGAAAGGAAGCATAGGGAATGATCATAACTTGAAGGTATTGATTTTTATCCCATAGTACAACAAACTACATCCTCGAAATTCCAAAAATCCACTGCTCAAAAGGTAGCTAAATGACGAACTTGCACTCCTAGTTTATTTTAGCAAATACAACTGTTAGACCCTAATTTACTATGTATTGGTTGGTCTATCCTTGTTGGCAATACATTGTCAGAACAGAAATTAAGTTAGTTTGGTGAATGTTGTAATGAAGATGGAATCCCGACTCTAGGAGATGTGCGAGAGTCGATACAACTTAAAGATAGATTACAATGTAAATTCTAATAAAAGTTACAGTTTCAAAGTTAGAGTAGAACATGAAGACAAAATTGAAGTCAAAGAAAGAATTGAATATGAGTTGGATACTACAATAAAGCAACTATCAGTATTAGTCTACAATAGTAAAGAAATTCAATACTGCAAGGAGAGAACTTTAAGATGGATTACAACAACTAATTCGAGAGAAAGGTGAAGAACTTTATGGAGATGAAAAGTCAAGATTCTTGAAGAAATAGAAGGCTTAATTGTTAAATGTTGGATGATTGCAATATAGGTTACAATTGGAGACCGAGGAGGTTTTCTGAGTGGTATTGTATTTAGCACTGAGTTTTTAGATATAATAGATAGCTTGAGTCAATAAATACACAAGGTCGCCATTGTGTGGATCATCATTCATTAGTTAAGTTTTACGAGAATAAGAGATCATTATAGTGGTTGTTCACATTATTGATTTGTGTAATTGATTAGGTTGAGCCTACGTAGAGGAAGACATTCAAGTCTTATTATGATATCAATTATGTTTTTAGTATTGATGTGTGCATGTTAGTTTATCACTGATTTATTAGCCTCTTTAGTTCCTCTAATTTCCAAAACTTCAACAGTGGTATTAGAGCTTTGTCACTTTATTATCTCTACAAGCATAAAAGAGTAAGATTCTGGAGAGTTTTGTTGCCATGGGATCAATTTACGAGCTGTTACGAAAATGAACTATTGAAGGACATAAACGTGGATCAATAACTTGATTGCCATTATTGGAAGGAAACAAACTATGCCTACTACAAGGTTCGGATTATTCACTTTGTCTCTGCGATTGATGAAATTACTAGAGAATTATTGGAGAGAGAACACACCACTATAAAACACCTAAATATGAATGCAATGTTATTCCAAAACCTACATCTCTATAGAAAGACACTGAAAAGAAAAAGAAGGTTGCAAATTACAAGGAAATCAATTATATCTTCGATGTTGTTGATGCTTAACGCTTCAAACTAATTGCAAATTGCACTACTGCAAATAAATCATATATAGGAAGTTCTGAAGTCAATATTTGAATGTACGAGTTTTGTTAAAATTTCTAAGTTACATCAATTAAGTTATGTGCTTGATCGTCTAGAGATGAAAGATGATGTAGATATTGCCTATTTTAATGATCATCTGCGAGACATTGCTAATCAAGCTTGTCGACTTAGAGAAAAGTATATTGATAAATAGTTAGTACAACGTGCTTTTCGTGCTCCTCTTTTACAATTTGACTCAAAGATTACCGCAATCAAACTGTGTCGTGATATTATTAAGATGTATCTTGATGAATTAATTGGTTCTCTACGAACATATGAAATTAATATGTTTAAAAAACCAAATTCCTCTAAAAATGGCTATATTGTTGAGACTGCTATTTTTTATGACTCTATGGGAAATGATTTTGCTATGATGGCAAAGAAGTTCTCAAAATTTCTCAAAACCTATAAGAGAAGTTCTGTTGGAACTAATTTTAAAAGTGTAATGACAATAATAAACCTTCTAATGATGATAAGAAGATATACGCTAAGAATAAACTCAATGGCATTAAGTGTCATGAGCATAGAGGAAATGGATATATTTAGATTGAATGTCCTACTTACAAGAAGTCTTTGAATGCTTCTTGGAGTGATGATGACTCAGATGACTGTGATAAAAAGTCTAATGATTCTACTACTGCACTCACCGCTCTACCGACAAAATTAAATATTGTTAATACTTCTCTATCCGTTGTTAGTATTTCTAAACTTGATTCCATAATATCTGACATGAAAAAAAGTAAGGAAAAGGCAAAGGATGTATGTGTTGCAATCAATGTTGATGGTTTTACAAAAGATCTTCATGCTTCTTATGATCTATTGTTCACTGAATGGGCATCTCTTTATGATCAAAATTTGGACTTGAAGATGAAATTGTTCTATTTTAAATTGGAGTATAAGACTCTCGGAAGAGAATACATAACTTTTACTTCATAACTAAAGGATTGTAAGGCTGAAATTTCTATATTGAAGAAAGCTCTTTTTTATTCTGAGGCTGTTGCTACAAAGTTACATGATAATTCTCCTAAATTTATTTACATAAATTTTGTCAAAAGTACTATAATCAATAAAAGTCAATCAAATACAACTAAAGTTTATACATTAAAAGCAAAAAAGAATGTGCCACAAAAGGTTGCTGCAAGTGCAAAAAAAAAGGTGACAGTTGTTGCTGATAACTTACCTCCTCCTACATGTCATTATTATAGAATTTTTAGTCATACTCGACCGTGATGCTATCGGATGTTTAAAGATCTTAGTACACTTACAAAGAAGAAAACATCTAAAAATGATTAGATAGTAAAATCTCATAAAGCTACGAAAACGCATATGCAACTCTAAGTAACTCTCAGCAACTATGACTGAGTTTTGGTATTTGGATGGTGGCAGTTCCAAACACATGACTTTTAACAAAAGCATTATTAAAAATTTTGATTATTTTAAGGAAGGTGATGTCACGTTTGGTGACAAAAAAGGCAAATTCGTTGCTAAAGGAACTTTTAATGTTGTAAGACTAGCTAATCTCAAATGATTCATGCATGTTAAATGGTTGAAATATAACCAGATAATCAATGAAGAAAAACAACACATCGTGAATAAGATCTATACATTTGACAACTGCTATATGCTACTTTAATATTATGTATTGCCTTATAAGCTGCAAGTTATGTCTAACTTTATTCCTCTAACTAACATAAATCTTTGGCATATGAGGCTTGGTCATCTTTATTTCAAGCACCTTCAGAAACTGCTCTTTCATGATGATGTTAGATGTATTCCTAAACTATCCTATAAGCCTTATTCTATTTTTAAGCCATGTCAAGGAGGAAAATAGTGTTCACTTTCACATGATGGGCTCAATGACATACAGACAAAACGAGTGTTGGAATTGCTGCATATGGATTTGTTTGGTCGAATGCAAGTTGAAAGTTTGGGTAGAAAAAAGTATGTTTTATCATTGTTGATGACTACTCAAGATTTAATTGGGTTTGTTTGCTACATGATAAAGCAAAAACATTTGATGAATTTGAGAAGTTAATTACTCGACTTCATAATGAGAAAAGTGATGAAGATGTATCTATTGATTGAGTTCGTAGTAATCATGGAAAAGAGTTTTAAAATCTGTAATTTGTTACTATTTTGCTGAATTTGGGATTATGTATGAATTTTTTGCACTAAGACACCAACACAGAATAGTGTTGTTGAAAGGAAAAATTGCTCAACTAAGGAGATGACAAGAGTCATGTTAGTTGAGAAAAATTTGCCTATATATCTTTGGGGGAAGTAGTAAATACTACTACTAATATTATTAGTAAAGTTAATTTTAGGCAATTGAGTACAAAAACTATGTATGAAGTCTTAAAAGTCAAAAAAAGTCAAAAAACCATCTCTCAAACATTTTCATGTTTTTGGCACTACCTGCTTCATATTGAATGATAGAGATTACTTGAGAAAGCTTGATTCCAAAAGTGATGTTTGAGTTTTTCAAGGATATTATCTAAATAGTAAAATTTATAAAGTCTACAATAAGTTAACTATGATTGTGATGGAATCTATTAAGGTCATGGTTGATGATTGCACAAGAACAAAACAATTGTCCTATTAAAAGGATAATGATGATGAGCTGACAACATCAATGAGGTCAACACCTATTACTCAACTTGCTGCTAAACCGTCTAATTTAGATATCACTACTCCATCTGATGATGAGATGATAATGATGATGATGATCTTTAATCACCTACTACTATAAAACGTGGTTCTAGATCTGCTGCTCCATAGTCAAGGATTCTTAAAGATCTTCCAATTGAGCAAATAGTTTGCTCGGGTAATGATGCAACACAAATAGAGATATTCCTCCTATTGACTTATAGGAATATGGTTCGTTTGGCATGTTTTAGATATCAAATTTAGCCAAAAAATCTCAAGGAGACTTTAATAGATAAATATTGGGTGAATGCTATGCAAGAGGAACTCAATGAGTTTGTTACACATGATGTATGGGATTTTATTCCATGACCTTCTAATGTTAATATCATTGGTACTAAGTAGATATTTTATAACAAGACAGATGAAAGTGGTATTATTGCTCGCAACAAAGCCATATTTGTTGCATAAGGGCATATACAGGTTGAAAGTAATGATTTTGATGAAACATTTGCTGCAGTTACCAGATTAGAATATATTCGTCTACTGCTAGCCATTGCTTGTAACAAAGGTTTTAAGTTCAAGCAAAAGGATGTCCAAAATGCTTTCCTATATGGTATTTGCTAGAAAAGGTTTACATTGCACAACCTAAAAGATTTGAGGTACATGATAAACCTAACGATGTCTATCATATGAAAAGGCACTTTATGGATTGAAGCAAGCACCACGGGCTTGGTATGAAAGGTTTACTACCTATTTGTTGTAGAAAGGTCACAATAAAGGGTCTTTTGTTAAGACTCTATTCTCAAAATGCAGAATAATGGTTTGTGGTTGCGAAGATCTATGTCGATGATATTGTATTCGGGGCTTAATCTACAACGCTAGCTTCAGAGTTTGTTGATTTAATGAAGAAAAAATTTGAGATGAGCATGGTTAAAGATCTTACATTTTTATTGGTCTCCAAATTACACATTCATAAGATAGTATATTCATATCTCAAAATAAATATGCTAAATCTCATGTTAAGCATTTCGAATTGAACAATCCTTAGTCTATTTGAACACCCATAAGCTCCAATTAGAAGATCCGTAAGGATGGCAAAGGTGTTTTTGTCAATCCTATATTATACAGAGGCATGATTGGTAGTTTATTATATCTTATTGCAAGCAGACTAGAGATTGCTTTCATTGTTGGACTTTGTGCTTGCTAACATGCATGTCCAAAAGTGTTTCATCTGGTTGCTGTAAAAAAAATTATGCGCTATGTGTATAGAACAACTCGCATTAGTATATTATTTACTAATGGAGGTTCCAGTGACTTAATCGTGTATAGTGATGATGATTGGGCTAGAAATAATCATGATCAAAAGATTACTACAGGTGGATGTTACTACACGGGTTCTAATCTTGTTGCTTGGAATAATAAGAAACATAACTACATCTCTCTATCTACTATTGAAGCTGAATATATTACTATTGGCAGTTGTCGCACACAGTTAATATAGATGCAACAAATGTTCCAAGATTATGGTATTGTTTTATCTCAATTAATAATTTGCTGTGATAATAAAAGGGTAATTGATATTTCGAAAAATCAAGTAAAACACTTTAAGATGAATCACATTGATATTCGTCATCATTGTATCAGAGATCTATCGAAAAGAGGATTAATTTGTATTCAACTTGATTCTACTAAAAGGCAGCTAGTTGATATTCTCACAAAGGC
Organism: Stephania yunnanensis; assembly: GCA_039657365.1. Lineage (NCBI taxonomy): Eukaryota > Viridiplantae > Streptophyta > Magnoliopsida > Ranunculales > Menispermaceae > Stephania > Stephania yunnanensis. The sequence continues at coordinate 30,046,543 of CM077582.1, read as the reverse complement.
TTTTGACATACAAACTCTTGAGAGGTTGCATCATGACATTGGCATGTGCTCTCATTAGCAAGGATTCTCATTGCAAAATGGAAGTTATGTGCATTCATGCAAATAACGTTGTGATCGGACATTAAGTTGTAAGCTGCTTTCGTGTTTGTCCATGAAAGTGCCACTTGGGATTACCGGCTACATATGTCGCTCTTGTTAAGTTAGCTATAAGAACTAGCCTAAGTGACGTGGGACTCACACTGTGATTTATGTCTTGACCGCACCGAGAGAGTCGATGTATACGTTAGATTCGTTGTGGTGTATGACTAGTGTATTTTATATGTGTAGACTACTAAGTCTCTTCTACTCGTGTAGAAGTTTCAAGATGTAAGTGGAGACGTGCCTCGAGTTACATGCCGACATGGGATCGGATTATAGAGTGATGTGGTAAGTTTGTTAGATGCTTAATATAGATTATATGGTGGCTTTAATATGGCTAAAGTTAATTTTTAATTAAATGTAACCTAAGTTAGCATTTTAAAACAATAACCATGTGATACGCATCGAGAAATGTATTAACACTGCTAGAAAACTCATTAAGTTGAAAAAGGTAAGTTGGACATGAGTTAAGAAGTCTACCATTAGATAGGTTTCGAGATACGCGTGTGTAATTAGATCAATGGTTGTCATTCAACCATATCCATTTCATATATATAGTTAGAGATCAATTAATGCAAAATGCATCTTTTTCATTTCTACAACTTAGGGGCCAAGAAAACTTTATGGAGGAGTTTGAGGAAGAAGAAATCCTTTTGATTTTGGTGAATTGAAGGTGTAGTGGTTATTCAAGCAAGAGAACATCAACTAGGTAATATACATACACTAGTTTAATTAGTTTAATTAGATGAATTTATGAATTTGATATTATGTGTGGCTATTTTATGTTGTTGTTGATGTCTTAGGGCTCTGAAGAAGTATATGAGGCTTCCCAAGGCATTTGGGAAGCCTATGTATGGAGAAAAATCAGAATTTTGATTTCGAAATTTTAAATTTTCCTATACATAGCACCCTAAGTAAATCAGTTAGCGCACTAATTTTGGTTAGCTCGCTAGAGACAGTGGTTAGAGCGCTAATGAGGCCACTGACACGCTTATCCAATTCCTTAGTGCACTAATTACCCTGACAGCATAAAAATCTACAATATTTTAACTTTGCCCAAAACACTATAATTGAGCCTAATACCCTAAGTAATGGTCTAAATAAATCCAAAAACATGTTAGGTGATATGAAGAACCTAGGAAAGGGTTACAGTGATTCATATATAAGATTTGAGGTGTCGAGAGGTCGATAAAGCTAGGACTTTGCATTGCTTGATGTAATAATACTCGTTGATTGTTTATTTACATTTCATTTCCGATTTTAACTTGTTTGTTATGGTCTATATTGACCATGTCTAGCTTTATACTCTCATATCATGGACTTATTTGTTATTCCTCACTTGTCGAGCTTAATTTCCATGATATTTTGATAAATTGAATTCTTTTGAATCCATTCATATACTTTTGTCATTTCTTGCTATTTTGCAGTAAATATAATATAAATAGCATTATATTAGGGATTTGTGAGTTGTGAATGATGTTATGGACTTGTATTCTTTGGAAAATTTCGTGCTTTGTAGCACAGCCAATTCTTAGAGTCCTTAATGAGACATTTTCTTAGAACTATAAAGTAGTTATAGAATCTAGAATCCATTGCACTATGAGTTGATCGGCACACAAGGTTCGAGTCCCTAAGGATGTCGGCACTCGCCACTTTAATGAGGCACATGGGGTTAGAGTCCCTAGGTATATGTGGTTAGACTCCTTGATGATATCACGGCAAGAGTCCTTAATGACACTGGGGTTAGAGTCCCTAGTGAAATTAAATAGTATGACACCACACCATGCACGTCCTTTAGTGGTTAAGGCTTCACTAACGTATGTCACAACGGATCGGATCTAGAACGTAACTCTTTATCCTTGTGTAAGTTTTACTTGTTTAATTGTAGTATTTATTTTTATAATTATAGTAGTAGTTATTCTTTATTGAATTTATGCTTTTGAATACCTTTTAATTTGCTTTGAAAATGTGAATGAATTGGTCAATGGGGATTACTATTAATTTTTGTACTCACTGTCCTTTTTATGATAGTTGGTGCAGAGCCATTGACGAGCAGGCCGGGCAAGAAAGAGATTGTCGACTACCTCTAAGCCAACGGAGTACCTCTGCATCGATATTTCGTAGGTTTGGTATTTTGTGTATTATACAGTTATATTTTGATTCACTTTGGGGTTGTGTATTCGGTTGAGCATTTTGTTCCCCAAATTGTGATGACATCAAACTATTTATATTCGCTACTCTGTTATATATGCATGTGATCATTGTTTTTCCTAGTTTCCATACATTTAGGATTTTTAATAACTGTTTCCACATAATTTGTTAAGACTTCCTCTAAATTGCATAACTTTTAATAAATTTGTATTTACTCTAAAACTCAATCGTAAAGTGACATATGTTTTATTTATCTGAAAGACTAGTATAGAGTATATTTGGATAGAAAGGCTAACTAATACGTAGTTAATTCATATGTGGTTAAGAATTTGGGCTTAATTATGGGATTAGGCCAAGTGGTGGCCTAGATTAAGGAAGGGGCCCTCAAAGTTGGTATCAGAGCCTATATTCACGATAAAATACAAATCTTAGATGTGGAAACCAGATGATCTTTGTGTAGAAACTATTAGTTAGAAAGTGAGTGAAAATGAGTTGGGGAAGTATTTTATTTGTACGTTACATTCTATATGTACATAAATACGAGTTACACCACGTAGAAGCTGATTCGCATTCGTTTTCTATCTGCAAACATCGATGGAAAACACACATGATAGCGGAGACACTGGAGCTAGCAGTAGTTAGCCTCATACTACCTCAATGGAAAAATATAATAGGCTATTTGACAGTGTAGTTGCTCAAGGGCAGCAGCTAGCCAATTTCATCACATTCATGAGGGAGCAAATGGTGGCTATCACACCAGCCCTCGCCGCCACTCATACTACTACGGTGACACCCCATACCAATAAGACTGAGATTTCATCAAACGATACTATTAAAGGACCTCGAGCACTCGCACCACCAGTGCTCTAGCCAAGTGTAGACCCCACAACACCCCATCTACCAGAGTAAACGATATTGACTATACAAGAGATAGCTATAACTAGGGATACATCCACTCCTACACCTACGCCTTTTGAGGCAGTCAGACTATCAAAAGACGCTAAGCTAGTGAAGGAGTTTATCAAGCTTAGGCTAGTATTCTTTGCTAGAGAGCAAGACTATGAGAAGATTGAGTGGTGGATTATCTCACATGAGTAATTACATCTACCATTCGGCATTGAGGATATATTACAGCCAATTCTCTTTTACTGCACCCTATAGAAGGGTGATGATGTCTGTTGGAGGACCATGGTGGTGAGCAGAGGCTGTTGGACATTATGGGATGATTTCAAGAAAGATTTTTTCAAGTAGTAATTTCCAGCCTCTATGGTGAAGAGAATGAAGAAGAAGCTTATGGCACTGAGACAGCCTAAGGGTGAGACAATTATGAGTTATAAGGACAAATATGGTTATCTCAGACAGTTTATCGCGGACTTAGTTATGGATGATGCCGATAACGCCTTCTATTTCAGTGATGGTTTGAGATGAGACATTGCATTATTAGTTTTGAGCACCAGAGCCAGATCTCCCTAAGAGATGTATGAGCGAGCCCTCTCCCATTACGCAAATGAGTTGGGTAAAGAGGAGGATGGACATGCTAAGTTACCAGAGAGAGGAGCTGATTTTAAGTAGAGAGGATAAAAGGATAAGAGATATAGGAGACAAGATAGACTATTCCAGAGGGGCGGAGCACAGGGCTTGTAACTACGTTCAGTGGCACATGCATTATCACCAGCTCCCACACGTGACACATATGGCAGACCTCCCTTACCCCGTCCTGCCAAGTAGGCATTACAAGCACTACTAACACCTCGATAATAGCAGAAGCATGGTAAAGGCCGAGATCTTAGACTGGGTCAAAGGCAGGCATCGGGATAGGTCTAACATGATCAAGTTAAGAGATAGCAATCTAGCCAACGTATACAAATTACATGTTGGAGATGCGATCAAGTGGGGCACATGGCCCGAGAGTGCACTCAACCAGCGGTAGCTTGTCCATAATAAGGCAGAGAGGGAGCCTACATGATACCCTATCTAGATTTGGGAAGGACACGAGAGCTCATTGAGGGTACGGTTCTTATTTCCAGTAGAGATGTTTAGGCACTTTTTTTATTCTGGTTGTACTATTTCATTCATTGTTGATCGCATGGTAGACATCCTAGGGTTGACACCTGTTAGGCTTAGTGTACATTTGATCTTAAGTGCCGCACCTGAAGATAGGGTTTAACCTAATAGTTTCATCGAGGGATGTCCAATTGAGATAGGTGGGGTAGAGTTATCTGCATACTTTAGAGTACTCAAGTTCTTAGAGTTTGACATAATTTTAGGGATGGATTGGCTATCAGCATATCACGCACATATAAGCTATTTCAATAAGACATTGATATTTGAGGTCCCAAAGTCTCCGATATTCACCTATAAATGCATTCTAGCAAAGATAATAGGCATGAGAGGTCGACCTTTGACCAGAGAGGAGATGGAGGCATTGGTTACACTATATACATTGACAAAGAGTCGAGGGCCTAGTCTTGAGGATATACTTGGCTGTCAGAGAGTTTCCAAATATGTTTTCAAAAGATTTACTTAGTCTACCGCCACCACAAAATGTTGATTTTATTATTAAGTTAGTACCAGGCACCAGACCGTTTTCCATACTACCATACCATATGGCACCACGAGAGTTAGGGAAGTTGAAGACGCGGCTTCAAGACTTATGACAGAAAGGATTCATCACTCCTTTTATGTCACCATGGGAAGCACCAGTCCTTTTGATGAAAAAGAAGGATTGTAGTTTGAGACTTTGTATTGGCTATAGCTAGTTGAGAAGAGTCACAGTCAGGAACAAGTATCCATTGCCGAGGATTGACAATTTATTTGATCAACTGAGAGAAGCACAGTTTTTCTCCAAAATAGACCTGCCATCAGGGTATCATTAGCTTAGGATCTGGGATGAGGATAGGTCTAAGACAAATTTTACCACAAAATATGGACATTTTTAGTTCATGATCATGATATTTGGGTTGACCAATGCCCTGTAGTGTTTATGGATTTTATGCATCGGGTTTTTAAAACATTTCTTGACCATTTAATGATAGTCTTCATTGATGATATACTTATATATTTGAGGACTAGAGAGGATCATGAGTAGCACCTTAGGGAGACTTTGCAGACCTTGAGGGAGTACAGACTATATGCCAAGTTTAACAAATGTGAATTTTGGCTTTCAAAGCTCAAGTTTCTGGGGCATGTTGTTAGAGCAAAAAGGATAGCATTAGATCCGGCCAAGATTCAGGCAATAATGGATTGGCTAGAATCGATGTCAGTGACAGAAATAAAGAGTTTCCTAAGTTTAGCAGGGTACTATCGCTAATTTATGAAGGATTTCTTGAAGTTCACTTCACCGATTACTAGGTTGACCTAAAAGGACTCCAGATTTCATTGGTTCGAGGAATGCAAGGAGGCATTTGATTAGCTGAAATGATTATTGACTACTAAGCTAATGTTACTATTGCTACAGGCTAGAAAGGGATTCATGGTATACACATATGCTTCTCATATGGGTTTTGGTTGCGCTTTGATACAGGGTAGTGGTATAGTAGCTTTCATCTCTAAACTATAGAAAGTACATGAGAAGAATTACCCCACACATTATTTTGAATTAGCTACAGTAGTGTTTACACTTAAGGTGTTGAGACATTATCTATATGGAGAGAAGTTCACACTCTTTAATAATCACAAGAGTTTGAAATTAACTGGATAGAGACGACGGATCAGTGTTTGAGATTTAAAAGCAGACTATGGAAGCTGAAAGATGAGATTCTTAAGGAGTCACACTGTTCCCGGTTCACTGTTCATCCAAGCAGAACCAAAATGTACCATGTTATGAAGAGGAATCTCTGGTGGCCTAAGTTGAAGGCGGATGATGCGCGCCGAACACCTCAATGAAGTAAAGTTTCCTAAACCAACTATTTTGTAAAATAGTGGCAAAGGGTCGATCCCATAGAGATTGATAGTCCTTCTTAGGTTAAAAACAACGAAAAAGGAAAATCGGGGGTTTTAAAATAAATATTAATTTAACTAACTAATCTAACTAAACTAAATAAAATAAAACAACTACATTAATTCTGAAAACAATTAATAAATATCTAAGTAACACCTAAGTCAACGGTTCTACAAATTAGGATCAAGATTCAATGCAATCATGGTATTCGATCTTTCCCAAAAAGTTGTTAATTCATATTCTCCTACATTAGCTATGAAAAATCGACATCTGCCAGAAATTCATCATTCCCCAAATTTCGATAGCCAGGACGTCTGCCACTAACTACTTCCCTAATTAATGTACAACCCTAGACATCCACCAATAAGGTTTTAACATACTAACCGCAGTAATTTGGATCTGTAGGAACACTAATCCTAAATAACTGGATCGCATCCGCTCCCGATTTAACCTAGATTCAATTGTTGCACACTCTATAACCGAAAGGGTTTAACGGCAAACGGGTGAGTGTTTTTTACTTTATTGGTCCAAAAGCATAATTACACGTATACTAATAGTCCAAATAACTGTAGATTGTCCACCTAAAACCATGCACTGGCCACATACACACCCTAGATTGAAATCATAATCATTAAAATCAACAACAATGAAATAGGAGAAATTAAATTAAATTAAATAATAGATCTCACATAATATGCCATGAAACTAATTTTAGGGGTTGGGGAGGTGACTCGTGCGCCAAGGAGCATCGTAGGGCTGTGTTTGGCTTGAAAATAGGTGTCTGCCAAGTGTCACAGAGTGATTGGCTCGTTTCAGCTGTTTCCGCTGACGTGGCGCATTCTGATTGGCTGAGAGATAAGTCGATGATGCGCTGGTGTGTTGTGTATCGCCACGTGTTGCCACTTGATTCGAGGAGTGAGCTGCCGATGACATGCTGGCACGCCAAGTGCAAGCCACGTGGCGCGTATAGAAGCGGTGAAGAATCGCGCTTTAATGCGAAAAAGTGGGAGTTTGTGTGGACGCGCATCTTGAGGCAAATCGAGGAGCAGCTGAAGAGAGGAGAAGAGACGTGGGTGTGACATGGCCTATGTGGTGCTGATGCAGCGACTGTTGATTGGTGGATAATGTTTCGTTGCGTTGACATGGTGAGACGTGATTGATCGAGCAGGCTGCCTTGTTTGCAAGCTTGAGGGATGGTCAGAATGAGGTGGCTCTTGCTTATTGGAAGAGAGAAAAGACGTTGCTAACGTGGCAACGCCTGATTGGTCGAACGCTGACATGGCAGCTCCCAATTGCTTGAAATATGTTGGAGGCCCGCTAAGGGCACCCCACCATTTAATGAGGGCACCCAGTTAATTTGTAAAAATTCCAGCAAAAATGGAAAAGACCATTTTGCCCCTGTATATATATAATGGTTCAAACCCCACAAACCATTTCGACAAGGAGTTAGGGCACCCCACCAGCAACCTTCAACCACAACGCCACAGCCACATTGCGTTTGGCGAAGAGCTGATCGATTCTTGCTCGTCCGACGCCGAGGTAACAATGTTTGACAACCATTTTTCGGTTTTTGTGAACTCGTTTAGTTGCGTATAACAAAGTTGAAAATGATGATTTATTTGTCAACGTAGGGTTTGGTAATTTCTTCAAATCCGAAGTTGTTTCCACCGTATAATGGAGGATCGTAATGCTTCTCGGTGCGAGGAGGTCGTCCTAGAGGTAATGTTGCAAATGTTTTTGTGTTTTTTTTGCGGTTATCGAAGTATCTCGTCTCGGGTGCGCGATTCTTTCGGCCTCGCAGACCGAGATGTATGGTTACGTCTCGGTCTCGATGACCGAGATGTTTAGGGTTGGTCACGGCCCGGGAACGACCGAGGGTTGTGTAACTCTCGGCCTCACGTAAACGAGACTATGAAGAAAGTTTCAAAGACTGCGTACAACCGAGAACCGATTTTTTTGGGTTTTTTTGTGATTGTGCAGTACATTTTGGTTGATTATAATGTTACACTATTTGTATTGCATGTAATGCCGTTATCTTGTAATTTTCCAGATTATAAGGACACTTTTACACCTTCTAAGCCATTCCCCTCTCGAGAAGCGGCAATTTCATGGCTTCAACTGATTGGTGGCGAGAACAAGTTTGTGTTAGTAACGAAGCGCTCGGATGCCGGGGCGTTAAGCGAAGGGGAAGGGTGAAAATTGCCTCGTGATGTGTCCTGGGACATATAGGGGACTGGCTCAGAGAGTTGGGAAGGGGAAAGCGGCAAAAATTTTAAAGAAATCAAGGAATGATGAAAAGGCGAGGACTCACACTAGTACGAAGAAATGTGGATGCCCTTTCCAAATTAACGTCAAGGAGAATGCCGACTCCTTATGGTATGTCACAGTGATTTGTGGGAGGCACAATCACGACACCGCGGGAAGATTGGATAAGAGGGAGGAGGAAGTTGAGGATGCGGGGGGGAGGAGTGAAAGTGAGCAGCTCAGGGAGATTAGTCCACCATCGTCTTTTGTGGAGTGCGAGCGGGAAGTTGAGGATGCGGGTGTGAGGACACCGGGGTCTCCAACCGGAGGCACCCCAGTGTGGGAGGCACCCCAATCTCCAATCGGATTTGAGTCCTCCCACTCCACAAAAGCTTCTAGGCAGAAGAAATGCAAGGTTCCACAAATGCGTCGTGCCAGTCGACGCACGCAAAGTGGATCTAACATGGCTTATAGTCATTGCTTAGAACCATATTGGTTGCCACATGTTGATGCCATTATCGATGTGGTTTCCGATGGGAACTGTGGATATAGGTGTATAGCCTCTGGGCTTGGACTCGCGGACGTGGACGGGTGGAGGATTGTGTGTAGACGGATGTACGATGAGATTATCGGGTATGAATACCTATGGCGGGAAGTGCTTGGCTCGAGTTTCGAGCCTATCAAGAATGCGGTGCATTGCCCGGAGAATCAAGAGGGGGCATCTTTCAAAGAATGGTTGACACTTCCAGACATGGGATTGTTGGTATCCACCACATTCAATGTCATTCTCGTCAACCTCTCGCATGGGAGTGCCTCCACATTCCTACCTCTACGTAGTACTCCAACGTCGTCATTGCACAACAGACTTATCATTGCAATGGCGAATGAAAGGAATATCCATTGGGTTAGGGTAAGTTCTATGACTTTTTTGTGAATTGGTTTGTTTCCCCCTTAATCGGGTTTGTGACAATATCTTCTATGTTCTCTGTTCACTTTGACAGTGCAATTGCGTCTCGAATGCACCGCCGCCATCCTTATATCCATCGTGGGATCGGTACGTTGAGGATCGCGCCAAAGGTTGGCGAGATGGATTCGTTTTTCGAGACATCGCGCCCATTGCAACCGCGATCATGAAGCCACCATACCGTTGTAGACTTAGATACACCGTAGGTGTAAGCTTGTACCTAGACGGCTAAACATTTAGAAATTTTGCCAATTCGTCCGAATGTTCTATGTATATGCAAATGTTGTGTTGTGTTTTAATTGTTGTTTACTTATGGATGGACCCTTTTTATAGTCAGTTTGAATGTTACGGAGATTTATAATTAATTAAGGTTCGGTGCAAATTGTCGTCTTTGGATTTTCAATCTTGTATTGTTAGTTTGACTACTACGGAGATTTTTTGAAACCGTAATGTTCAAATTCATCCATTTCTGATGTCTCGGTCAAGCAGGTTCGTGAAACGAACAATATTTTCGGTCACCCATGACCGACAAGTATTTCAATATATCGGTCATGTATAACCGAGTCCCATTTAAATGTCTCGGTTGAACACCACCGAGATGAATTGACCATTTCAATTCGCCTGACTCTCGTCCTATGACGACCGAGCCTACGGAGACCCTCTCGGAAGTGGACAACCGATACGTGGTTAACTCTTCCGGTCTACGTGGCCGAGACCGCGAGTTCCGAAAAATATTAGCTTATGTCTCGGCCAAGGCCGAGACGGTTGACACAGTCTCTGGCCTGTGTGGCCGAGAACCACGATTTCCCAATTTTTTTACATTTTAACAAACCGCCACACACACATTACATCTACTCTACCACACATTACATCTACTCTACCAAATGTAACTTAATTCGTCGATCTTCACCCGAGCCCTAATTTGGAGACGAAATCGACTCACACAACGAACCCTACAAAATGCAGAAACCTAGAAGAACGAAGGAGAAACACACGGCGAGGGACGGAGAACACGATTTCGGGGATTCCTCTCACTGCTCGGTTCAAAACAAATGAATTCTTTCACCAGGAATTCGGTGAACGAGGGTGGTGGTGGTGGTGGTGGTGGTGGTGGGGTGCCCAGGGGTTTGCAAGAGGGTGGGTGAGAGGGTTTTTTGCATGAGGGGCATTTTCGGTATTTTGAGTTTAATTTTTGGGTGCCCCAGGTAAATCGATTTGTGCCCATATTAACTGGGTGCCTTCATTAACTGGTGGGGTGCCCTTAGCGGCCCTCATATGTTGTCTCCTATTCTACCTACCGCACAACATGTAATTCGATGCAAACTATCCGGCATCCGATCACTGCATGTGAATACTCTATTTTGAGTATTTTTTCACCGCGAATTCAACAGTGCACTCCATTTCACCTAAAAAAGATCCAAAAAACATAATTAAATATATAATTTAGAGACTTTGCATAATTAAATATACTAAAATAAACTACTAAATATATATAAATACTAACTTATCAAATACCCCGAATATAATAATGCACAGACTCAACTAATCCTATACCCGATCCAAATTCATGGAGTTCCTTTGGTTTCATAGCCACCAAATTAACAAGTATCTAAAAAAAAATTAGAGTTATAATATGTAGAGACTCGCAACTCAAACACAATTAAGATCCCACTTTCAAGACAAAGACTCCGAACAAGACAAAGGTCATCAAGTACTCACAAGTTTTCTTGGTCTATACATTCACGCACTCAAGGTCAAATTTCACTTAATATAGTGAAAGCACTCGAAATAAATTAATCTTTTATTTGAGGAGTTTCACAACATCCGCCTTTATTTATTATTTTTATATTTTTTCACATTTCTTTTTTTTCAAATTTTTTTCAATTAATACGATCCCTGCCCCATTTCTTTTGGACCAATTTGCTCACGTTTTCCCACCACAAGTTTTTCTGCTCCATTTCCTGTGGAAACTTGTATGACACTTTATTTTTTCTCTTTTTTTTAGAAAAACTCTTGTTAGCCCTTCTCACATCACTATAATCAACAAATCTCCCAATGTGGGTTAAAATAATATCAATTGTACATATTTAACCGTCTACTCATTTTCATTATTTAGCACAAAATCTAACCAACAACTAAGTCCTTAATCATGAAATCATAAAAATGTTAAGCTACGAACTTGATTGAGTGTTTCTCTTAATTTTCCCTAAGTTTCAAGTCAAAAAACCAATTGTAATGTACTAATCCATAAACAAAGGCATAAACAAAGTTTCGGGTGACTCTAAATAACTAAATATATATATATATAAATATATATATATATATATGTATATATATAATATTAAATACATATATGAATGAAAGTGTTCAAATCCTAATGAAATGAGAAAAGAATATGAATGGACTAGAAATGAAAAAAATGGAAGAAATGATATAAAACACCACCATTACCATTCGATGTCCGCATATAACTGCATAAGAAAAAAAATAAACGATCTCATCTGCAGCTTTTAGCAAAAAATCCATCCAAAGCAATCCATAATCCCTAAAACACAATACCCCCAATCTTGTTCTGAACCTTGTCCTCCAGGTTCAAAATAAGTCTAGGCATCCATATAGCAAAAAAAAAGACAGTGGTGAAGAAGAACATAGATAAAAAGATGATACAAATGCATGCATAACCAAAAGTCTCTAAAAACTAGTGAACTCACAAAATCTCTCATGTGTAGGCGACTAAGGAAACTATAAAAGAATAACCATAACAAAAGCATGAACTAGTAAACATTGGAGTTAACTAAAAAGATTTTAATCAAATCTTGCGAGCCTGAAGTCTGTCAACTAAGGCTGAAATCAACAAGATGATGGAATGAAGTTTAAGGTTTTGGATCTACTCAAAAACCTACCACTAATTCGGCGACTTAAGTTGGATATTTGCCAACCAAGTCTCAAAACACCTAAATTCCTTTAAACATGTCAACTCCTAAAGATAAAAGCTAAAATTATGTTAAAAATGTAATCCAAAGTCAAACCTACAAAACTTGGTACTCCAATACTCCAATGAACATCAAACATAACATATCACTTGTAAAAATAAAGAGACCAAATTAGAGTGTTATTAAATATAAATAAAAAAACTAAAACTAAACTAAATTTGAAATAAATGCAAGAAATAAAAAAATAAAAATAAAAATGAACCTGGGCTGCCTCCCAACGAGCCGCCTTTCTTTTAAGTCTTTGGCTAGACTTGGCGTGATTGATCATGCGATGCCCACTCCTTTAGAGATGTAAACGACAAATGACTAATCTACGTATTTGGGCAATGAAGCATGCTTGCCCTCTTTCAGATTTAAGAGCTCATTCGGGACTTCCAACATGAAAGATTCCGTCACATTAGGATCATGCAACACAAAGGTGTCGGCAGTGTAGAAGATCTACAAACGCACCTTTACTTCCACCCCTTATAAGGTGTACCAAATGCACATGGGAGGGTGGGCAGTTGTACGACCACCAGAGGTTGGTCTTCCTCGCTATCTATCTGTAGCTTCTCCGGCTTGTTTGAAATGACATCAATGTTCATCTCATTTTTTCCCTCATTTAGTGCAATGACGATTTCAGGCTCGATTTGAAAGACTTCATGTTCTTTCGATGTTTCTCTCAAATAGTCTTCCACCTATGTAACCTCCTTCACCTCAAAAATTTTCAACGTATCAACACTCACATCCTCCTCAGGGTTAAATATTGGTTTTGTACTACACTACTCTTCCTCATCAGCCATACTCTGAAATGTGGCATTATATTGCATTAATTTAGTGTCCAATTCCTTCAAGTCTGGAATCTTAAAACCAATTTGTCGAGTCTCGTCAGAAAGTCGTCAAAACTTTAGGTAATTATCTATCATTTGCTTCATCAAATCTTCCAAGGAGGTGCGTGATGAAATTGTTGATTTTCTTCACGTTAAGGAACCTGTGGGTTTGACATGACCCCATAGAAGTCTGGTTGTGGCAATGCATAGCTAGAATAGTGATAATTCTCATACTATGGATAATAAGGACAATTATGCGCGGAATGAGAATAACCTCCGAAAATTTCGCAAACCTCAACTTGTTGCACAAAAGATTGCAAGTTAAAAAACTTGATATCCATTATGTGGTATACCTACCTCATTCACATTATAATAATGTGAGTCTTCGAATCGATCATAATTAAGTCCATCGCGGGGGTACCTGCATACATGTTAAGAGCAAGGGATTGGATAGGCAAAATAAAAAAAATTAAAAAATTAAAAAACCAAAGAAAGAAAAATACAAATCCCCGGCAACGGCGCCAAAAATTGATGCACGCCGAATGCGTCGATAAAGTAAAGTTTCCTAAACCAACTATTTTGTAGAATAGTGGCAAAGGGTCGATCCCACAGAGATTGGTAGTCTTTCTTAGGTTAAAAAAAACAAAAAAAGGAAAATTGGGGGTTTTAAAATAAATATTAATTTAACTAACTAATCTAACTAAACTAAATAAAATAAAACAACTAAACTAATTTTGAAAACAATTAATAAATACCTAAGAAACACCTAAGTAACACCTAAGTCTACAATTCCACAAATCAGGATCAAGATTCAATACCATCATGGTCTTCAATCTTTCCCAAAAAGTTATTAATTTATTTTCTCCTAGATTCGCAATGTAAAATCAACATCCGCCAAAAATTTCTCATTCCCCTAATCTCGATAGCCAGGACGTCTGTCACTAACTACTTCCCTGATTAATGTACAACCCTAGACATCCGCCAATCGGGTATGTCACACTAACCGCATTAATTTTGATCTGTAGGAACACTAATCCTAAATAATCGGATCGCATCCGCTCTCGATTTAAACTAGATTCAATTATTGCACACTCAAGAACCGAAAGGGTTTGACGGCAAACGTGTGAGTGTTTGTTACTTTATTGATCCAAAAGCATAATTACACGGATACTAATAGTCTAAGTAATTATAGATTGTCCACGTAAAAGCATGCACTTGCCACATACATACCCTAGATTTAAATCATAATCATTAAAATCAACAACAATGAAATAGGAGAAATTAAATTAAATTAAATAATTAAATAATAGATCTCACATAATATGTCATGAATCCATGATCTCGACTTGCTTCCCTTTCGACCTAGGCAAAAAGTTGATTAGCCGATCATCGTCGTCGAAGGAAGTTCATGCTAAATAATAATAGTCGGTGTTCCTTTCAATAATACCTAAGTTCTTAATATATAAAACTACTAAAAATTGGTCTCGGGAGGTAAGAAAAACTAATTTTAGGGGTTGGGGAGATGACTCGTGCACTGATTAGCATCGAAGGACTGTATTTGGCTTCAAAATAGGTAACTGCTACGTGTCGCAAAGCGATTGGCTCGTTTTTGCAGTCACCGCTGACGTGGCACATTATGATTGACCGAGAGATAAGTCAATGATGCGATGGTGTGCTGTATATCGCCACGTGTTGCCACTTGATTGGAGGAGTGAGCTGCCGATGACATGTTGGTGCTGACGCGGCGACTGCTGATTGGTGGAGAATCGCGCTTTCGTGCGAAATAGTGGGAGTTATCTCGAGGCAAATCGAAAAGCAGCTGAAGCGAGGAGAAGAGACGCGGGCGTGACGTGGCCTGTGTGGTGCTGACGCGGCGACTGCTGATTGGTGGAGAATGCTTCGTTGTACTGACGTAGTGAGATGAGATTGGTCGAGCAGGCTGCCTTGCTTGCAAGCTTGAGGGATTGTCATGATGAGGTGGCGCTTGCTGATTGGAAGAGAGAAAAGACGCCGCTAACGTGGTTGCACCTGATTGGTCGAATGCTGATGTGGCAGCTCCCAATTGGTTGAAATATGTTGTCTCTTATGTTACCCACCGCGCAACACATAATTTGAGGCAAACTGTTCGGCATCCGATCACTGCATGTAAATACTTCATTTTGAGTATTTTTCTGCCACGAATTCAACCGCGCACTCCGTTTCATCTAAAAACAACCAAAACATATAATTAAATATATAATTTAGAGACTTTGCATAATTAAATATACTAAAATAAACTACTAACTATATATAAATATTGACTTTTCAGAGCATGTGTCCAACTTCATCTAGAATTGTGGGATCTGTCATCAAGTAAAGGCTAAACATCACAGACTTGGAGGGATGCTACAACCTCATCCCATTCTAAGATGCAAGTGGTAAGACAATTCTATGGATTTTGTAAGAGGATTGCCAAGGATCGCCAGGAGACATGATTATATCTAGGTAATTATTTATAGACTGATGATGTCTACTCATTTTCTACTCGTAGTCATGCATTACAGCTTTCATCAGCTAACTATACTTTGAAGTAAGATATTATCTAGTTGCACAGAGTACCATTAACAATCACGTCAGATCAAGATGTTATTTATACGTCCAAGATGTAGCGGTGTATGCAAGAGTAGTATGGCAGGCGCCTACAACTCAGAACGACTTTCCATCCTTAGATTGATTGGTAGACCGAGAGATTTATTCAGGTTTTTGAGGATATGTTACGGGCTTGTGTGTTAAATTTTGGCGGATCTTAGGAAGAATACCTACCATTATGTGAGTTTGCATACAACAATAATTATAATGCCATTTTTTAAATGGCGCCTTTCGAGGCTTTATATGGCAAACCACGTTGCTTGCTATCATGTTGGGTTGGGCCAGAGAACTGAGAGATTGTGGGGCTTAAGATTGTTGTTAACCTTATGGAGAAGGTTAAACTGACACTCAAGGGAGCCCAGGAAAAACAAAAGTAGTATGTAGACAGATATCGCGGTGATCACACGTACACCGAGGGAGCCTTTGTATATTTGGAGGTTCCCCTCAATAGGGTCTTCAAATGTTTGGAGTGAAAGGTAAGCTTACATTGGGGTTCATCAAGCCTTTCATGATTCAGAAACGGGTCGGGAAAGTTATGAATGAGCTTGTGCCGCCTCCATAGATGTCAGGGATTCATCCAATCTTTAATATTTTGATGCTTTGATTAGCTGAGTCAAGAGCAGATGGTCGACCGACCGTAGATTTGAATCAGATAGACCTGAGCGATGATATTACTTATGAGGAGCAACCTATTTAGATCCTAGATCGAAGGGTACAATAGTTGAAGAACAAGTCTTTCTGAAAGGTTCTCATTATGTAGCAATACCATGATGATACGAAAATCACTTCTGAGCGGGAGGACTATATAATGGATTGGTTTCCGTACATTTTCGATTTAAGTATTAATCCTAGCTTAAATTTCAATTTCGAGGAAGAAATCTTTAGTAGTAAGGAAGATTTATCACGGCCAAAATTTTTAATCTTGCTTACTATTTGTAATTAGGATCATCGACCCGTGACGTGGGACCTACAACGTGGTATGTGCATTGACTGCGGCATGATGGCTGAGGTATATGTTAGATTTGTTATGTTGTATGCCTAGTATATTATATTTGTGTAGACTACTAAGTCACTCCTACTCATATATAGGTGTCGAGACATGAGTGGAGACATGCCTCGAGTTGCATGCCGATGTAGGACAGGGGTAGAGAGTGAAGTGGTAAGTTTATTTTAAGTTTAATATAGAATATATGGTGGCTTAATATGGCTATAGTTAGCATTAAAAAACAATAGCCATGTGATTTACATTGAGACACATATTAGTACATCTAGAAAACCCATTAAGTTAATGAAAGTAAGTAGGACATGTGTTAAGAGGTGTACCATTAGAAATGTTTCAAGATACGCGTGTGTAATTAGATCAATGGTTGTTATTCAACCATATCAATTTCATATATATAGTCAGAGATCAATTAATGCAAACCATATGTTTTCATTTCAACAACTTAGGAGCAAAAAAACTTGTTGGAGAGGTTTGTGGAAGAAGAAATCAATTAGATTTTAGTTAATTGAAGGTGTAGTGGAGGATAAAGCAAAAGAACATGAACTAGGTAATATACATACACTAGTTTACTTAGTTTATTTTGATGAATTTATGAATTTGATGTTATATATGGATATTTTATATTGTTGTTGACGTCTTGGGTCTCTGGAGATGTATATGAAGGTTCCCAAGGCATTTCGATAGCCTATGTGTGGAGAAAACTCAGAATTCAAATTTTAGAATTTATGTTTTCCTGCATAATGTGCGCTAGGTAAATAAGTTAGTGCGCTAATTTCGATTTGCGCCTAGAGACAGTGGTTAGCGCGCTAATGAAGCCACTACCGCGCTAATTGCCTTGACAACATATAAATCTAAAATTTTCCATATTTTTCCAAGATACTATAACTAAGCCTAATCCCTAAATAGAGGCCTAAACACATCCAAAACATGTTATATGATGTCAAGAACCTAAGAAAGGGTTATAGAGATTTGGATATAAGATTTGAGGTGTCGAGAGGCCAGTTGTAACGGCCCATTTTATTCATGTCTCTTAAATTTACGAACGTGGATGCCAGCTCAAATTTACGTGGACACTGCGGTATGCTAGGACACACGGGGACTTAGGTATGCTAGTTATTGTGTGTTGGATGCTTATTTGCAGTGAAATTTATTGAAATACATCACATGTATGAGGGGGTGTGAACGATATTCGCCTCGATATGCGTGGCGACACGGGTACCGTGTAGTAGACGAGATCGAATATTAGGTCGGGGAAACTAAAACACACAAATTATATAAAATTTTGCAAAGAAACTAATATGGAATGCGTATTAGGTGGCAAGTGACGTGGCGGTACACGTATATCACGGTTCGGACGCGAAATCAGGCGTCGAAACACCTAAAAAATGGGCGAGTGTCCCAGTTATGTCACAATTAGGTGTCAACACACCTAACAACATGATACTTGTCAAAACCACAGCAACATCTGTCCCATTTACCAACACCATATGTCCACACCCCACCTACCCACTTACATCGCACACACACACACACTGCTAGCACACACACTGCTAGCGCATACACATACACAGACAATCGGGGAGGCCGAGAGAGGGAAGAAGGAACCGGATTAGGAAAGGGAGTAACGCACCGGGAAGGAGAAGAGGAGGTGGAGACATCAAAATCGCGGTGAGTCCCCATTATGGTTGTTGTTGTTTGGGCGGTTGGCGGTGGAGAGAGTGGGGGTTCGGCCATGGAGGCCGAACCCCATGGCCGAGGTGGTATTCCACCGGGGTTGGGGTGAAGAGTAGCCCCAACCCATCATTGGAAGAACAGAGAAAAAACAATTGATGATCGAACCAGTGAAAGTGGTTCGATCTGATGAGGAAGAAGCACACGCTAGCGCGAGTGCACGCGTATGCATCCCCCCACTGGGCCGGGCCCAGAACAGCTCTCAGGCCGGTCGGGTCCGACCCATTTGGGTCGACCCGACCCAAACCAAAACAGGAATTAAAAAAAAAATATAGAGAAAAAGAAAAGAAAAATGAAAGAAAATTTGGGAAAATTCCAAAGAAACTGGGAAAATTTCGGAAAACATATATTTCAATCAAATAAGTAGAAATTGATAAAATTCTATGAAAAGAAAATATGTGAGAATGTCGGACGCGACTTTTTGCGGGGTTTTGCCTCAAAAAACGTGAAACGGGCAATTTGGCGTAAAAAATGTTAAAAAAAATTATTGTAAATTAGCATGCTAACCTAAATTATTCATAAATGGACATAGGTTGACACGGTGATCAATTGGCGACCAAGGACTCAGTAGACTTGGACCCGGGGATTGATTACAGGGTAGTGGAGCGAGTTGTGAGGTTTGTAAAACCTAAAGGAAAACTCTCGAGTATTTATTTTGTTTCATATTTCCATTCATTTCCAGTATTCCTTGTGCTTTTAATTACATTCATATCTTGTCATCTTTTGGACGGTTGGTTAAGTTACTCCCACCGGATGTTCTGTTGTGTGTCTATGTATTTTAGACCATAGCATGTGTATAAGGAATGCTCGATGGATAAGAACCTGAGGGAACTGCTACATGTGTCGGTGCGTCGTAGGTCTACGCCGGCCACCGAGAGGAATTAGGTGATAGATAGTTGGGTGTGCCAACTAGTGGGATCCTGGAAGGAAATCCCGAAGTATGGTTTAGTCTGACTGGAACAGGCACACATATTTGAGCTTCATTGTTATTTATGCATGCGATGCCCTACTTACAGTTGTCTATTTACATTCTGCATGTTTATTTAACAATATTTATTAACTTCCACTTGTTTATATGAATGGTCGAAGGAGTTCCTTGGGATTTTACTGACTGGACTCGTCATCCATTTTCTTCTGTGATGATTGAGTGCAGATCCGAGTACAAGTAAATGCAAGACTTTAGGCGACTACCTCTGATTGCCTACCCTTGAGGAGTACTTGTACGTGTGATTATTATGATATTTTGATTCTTTTGGGAACTGGGGAGTGATATGACCTTGTACATGCTTAGTTATATATGGTACAATGGTTTACTTCGAAATTTACAGAGTTTTTCCACATTAGGTGTTGTTTAATTATTTCATGAAAGTTTTTGCATTTAAAATACGACTTCCGCTGAATATCTTAACCTACACGAGTAGATATGACTCCGAGACAGAGTAGGATGGGTAGATGTCGTACACGTGTAGTTGGGCCAGTAGGCAAGGAGTACACGGAGGCACGTTACCCCGGGGCGGCGAGGGCCGTCACACTGGTAAAGCTAGGGCTTTACATTGTTTGATGTGAGTATACCAGATGATTGTTTATTTACACTTCATTTCCAATTTTTACTTGTTTTTTCTATTATATATTGACTATGTCTAGCTTTGTACTATCATATCATGGACTTATTTGTTATTCCTAGTTTTTAAACCTGGTTTCCATGATATTTTGATCAACTGAATTCTTTTGAATCCTTTCATGTGCTATATGTTATTTCGTGTTGTTTTGCAGTAACTATAGTATAAATAGCATGCTATTAGGGATATGTGAGTTATGAATGACTTTGTGGCCTTGTATTCTTTCGAGGATTTTGTGCTTTGTAGCATAGCGAATTCTTGGAATCCTTAATGAGTCAATTATTTGGAATTATAAAGTAGTTATAAAATCTACAGTCCATTGCACTATGAGTGAATTAGCACATAGGGTTTGAGTCCCTGGGTATGTCGAAACTCGCCATTATGATGAGGTACACAGGGTTAGAGTCCCTAGGGTTGCCTATATACGAGGTTAGAGTCCCTAGTGATACTGGGTTAAAGTCCATGAGACACTAAAATCAGAGTCCCAAGTGATATTAGACTGTGCGACACCACGCACGTCTTTTATTGGTCAAGGCTTCACTAACGCAGGTCACAGCCGACCAGATCTAGTTCGTAAATACTTAGCCTTTTGTCAGTTTCACTTGTTTAACTTTGGCATTTCTTGACATAATATTGGTACTAGTCATTCTTTATTGAACGTATGCTTTTAAATACTATTTAGTTTGTTTTGGAAATGTGAATGAATTGGTCAACAGGGATTACTGTTACTTTTTGTAATCCACCGTCGTTTTTAAGACGGTAGGTGTAGAGCTGTCGACGAGCAGGTTGAGCAAGGAGAAGATTCATGATTACCTCTCAACCAGCAGCGTACCTCTGCATCGATATTTTGTAGGTTTTGATATTTTGCATATTATAGTTGTGTTTTGATTCACTTTAGGGTTGTATATTGGGTTGAGCATTTAGTTCCTTTAATTATGATGACATCACATTATTTATATTCGCCACTTTATTATATATGCTTGAGATCGTTGTTTTTCTTGTTTTCCACACATTTATGATTTTTAATAATTGTTTCCACACAATTTGTTAAGACTTCCGCTCAATGTTATAACCTTTAATAAATTTTAATTTACTTTGAAATTCAATTGTAAAGTGACGTGTTTTTATTTGTCTTAAACACTATTATGGAGTAGATTTGGATAGAAGGGTAACTAATATATAGTTAAGTCCTATGTGGTGAGGAATTCGAGCTTAATTACTGGATTAAGTCGGCGATGCCAAAGATTATGGAACGGGCCGTCACATGCACGTATCTCGAGACCTATCTAATGACATACATATTGAAACATTTCCCTCTTACTCAATCTAAGTAACACATATGTGTAATTCACTTGGTGTCTAGATGTGTCAATACGTATTTCTATGATCATCACATGACTATTGTTTTAACTTGCTAACTTAGGTACATTAAATGTATAATTAACTAAGGCACATTTAAATCATTCTTTTAGTTACATTAATCCTAAATAAAGTTACCATAATCACCGTCTATCTTTGTCCCACTCCAACACGCATCTCGAGGTGCATCCTCACTCATGTCTCGACACCTATACATAAGTGGGTGTGACTTAGTAATCTACACATATACAATAAACTAGGCATACAATATAACAAATATAACATATACCTCGGCCCTCTCGCCTCGGTTATGACATGTATTTTGATGCGGGTCCTACGTCATGGGTTACTGAAAAAATTAAAAGATTAAACAAGGATTTAGAATCTCGGTCTGTAGCAATTCTTCAAAACTAATGTAACTTTCATCCTTGAAATTAAACTCAAACTAAAATTATACTTGTTCAAAAGGGTATGAAAATATATCTCACATATAGCCTTCCTACTCCCAAGTAAGCTTCGAATCTCTACGGAATTGCCACTAGACTAACACCTTCAGGATAGACTTGCCTTTAAACTGTTGTACACTCCAGTCTAGGATGCGTATGGGCTACTCCTTATAAGACACATTCTCGCTCAGGTGAATATGACGTAAGTCGACTGTTGGTCTCTTGCTTGCTTTCGACTTTAGCTAGTTGAATCATAGAAATATGGAATATTGGATGAATTCCCGACATCTATAGTGGTAACTTAACCTCATAAGCAACCTTTCCAACTCGTTTCTTGATCTTGAAAGGTCCGATGAATGTCACTGCTAACTTGTCTTTTGAGACCAAATCAGTGAAAACCTTGTCGAGGAAAAACCTTTAGATCCACAAAGGCTCCCTCGTTATATGTGAGATCATTGCGATACGTGTTTGCATATTTTTTCTGTCTCTCATGGGATCCTTTAAGGCTCTGGCGAATCTATTTTACCTTCTCTATGTGATCAATAACAATTTCAGGCCCTACAATGTCCCCAACCTCAGGCCCAACCTCATAAGATGGTAAGTGATATGGTCTACCATATAAAGCCTTAAATGGCATAATTTTAATACTAGCTTAGTAATTGTTGTTAGATGCAAACTCACACAACGGAAGGTACTTCTCCTATGATTTGCCAAACTCCTATATACAAGCCCTAAACATATCTTCGAGAGTCAGAATCAACCTCTCAGTTTGCCCACATGTCGAAGGGTAAAAGGCTATGCTGAACTATAAACGCATACCATACCATTCCTGTATACTCCACCACATCCTCAACATACAGATAACATCTCTGTCTGACGTGATAGTAAATGCTACCCTATGCAGCCTAATAATCTCTTTCTCGAATAATTAACTCAACTGGTTAAATCTGTAGTGAGCTGCAACTAGTATGCTATAGGCATATTTCGTCAATCTTTCCACAACAACCCAAATAGAATCATGTCGACGAGCAGTCTCCAATAATCTTCTAACAAAATCCATGGTTTTTCTTCCTACTTCCATCGTAGAATGGGAAGCTGCTGTAATAATCCTCCATGTCTATGATGCTCAACCTTCACCTGTTGGCGGATCCTACAGTTCCTGATAAACTCCGATACGTCCGCTTTAATCCTAGACCACTAAAAATGTCTATTCATTTCATGGTACATCTTGGACCTATCTAAATGAACAATGAACTAAGAAAAGTGTAAGTCCTAAAGAATTTCATCTCTTAGCTTTGCCACTATCGATGTCCACAATTTGCTCTAAATCTCAAACACAGATCCGTCGTCTCTATCAAGTCAGTACAATACTCTAGACTAACTCACTGATTCTCGGGAATAGAATGTCAGCTCTCTAACCATCTGAAACATTCTGTGTAGACACAGTCTAAAGTTTCATCTGTGAACAAATAATCACCTTTATATCTGTAGGAATATCTGACTAAGTCATCATTGTCTCTCCCTTAAGTAATCCATACTTATACGTCATATGGCATCTCACGACCTCGACATCTCCAGTCAGTAACCTACTCATTGAATCAGCAGCTACGTTAGCTTTTCCTAGATGATACTCTATAGAAAAGTCATGATTTTTCCAAAAATCCAACCATCAACATTGTCTCATATTCATTTATTTCTATGTAAAGAGGTATTTCAAACTCTTATGATCTATTTAGAGTGTGAACCTCTTTCCATATAGATGATGTATCCATATCTTCAAAGAAAATAGTAGCGCTGCCAACTCTAAGTCATGAATGGGATAATCTTTCTCATGTATCTTCAGCTGTATGAATGCATAAGCCACCATGTCTCTATCTATCATCAACACACAACCTAGACCTATATGATAATCACATTTATATACCAGGAATTCCTATCCGACCTCTACTAATATCAACAATTGCGTAGTAGTAAATAATCTATTCTATTAAGTAAATGCCTCCTCGCTTTCCTCAGACCAATTAAACCTGATGTCTTTCTAGGTCAATTTGGTCATGGTAAAGTAATCTTCAAGAAATCCTTCATAAACCTATGATAATATCCTGCTAACCCCAGAAAACTCTTGATTTTTGTAATTAACATCAGTGCTGGCCAATCCATAATAGCCTAAATCTTGGCTAGATCTACTATAATAAATGTTTCTTAAAAACATGTCCAAAAGACTTGACTTCCGACATACAAAATTCACATTTGTTGAACTTGGCGTATAGCTTCTCTTCCCTCAAAGTCTTTAATGTCTCCTTGAGATGCTTCTCATGATCCTCTCGAGACCTCAAATATATATTAATATATCATTGATGAAACCTATTAGGAAATGGTTAAGAAATGGTCTCATCACTCAATGCATAAAATCCATAAACATGGCAATAGCATCAATCAAACCAAATGACATGATTCTAAATTGATAGTGTCCTTATCTCATGTTGAACGCTGTTTTTGACCTATCGTCATCCCTGTTCTAAGCTGATGATACCCTGATCATAGGTCTATCTTGTTCAAAAATTGTGTTCCTCTCACCTAATCAAATAAATCATCAATTCGCAGCACCGGATATTTGTTTCCAACTCTGACCTTATTCAATTGTATGTAGTTGATACACAGTCTCAAAGTACCATCTTTCTTCTTCACAAATAAGACCGGTGCTCCATATGGGGACATAGAAGGTGTGATGAATCCATTATGTCCTAAATCTTATAGCTGGCTTCTCAATTAATCTAACTCTCTCAGAGCCGTGTGGTATGGTGGTATAGAGATAGGTATAGTGCCTGGTTCCAACTCAATAATGAAATCTATCTATCTCGGTGGTGGTAGACCAAGTAAGTCCTCTGCAAACATGTCTAGAAACCCACATACAATCGGAATCTCCTCAAGTTTAGGTCCCTGACTCTCTACTATTGTGTGTAATGATACTAAAGTTTCCAGTTTTCTACTAGACACAATTCGACCTCTTGTGCCATTGGCTCTTAGTATATTACCACTATATGTAAACATCGAACACCTTGGGAACTCAAATATCACTGTCTTACCGAAACAATCGATATGAGCATGATAAGCTGCTAACCAATCCATCCTTAACAATGCATCAAAATCTAATAACTCGAAGACTCTGAAGTCTATAGGTAACTCTACCTCGCCTAACTCTTCTAGACATCCCTCAATAAGACAATTAATGTAATCTCTATCCCCAGCTGCAGTACTTAAAATCAAATGTACGCTAACTTTAGCCATTGTCAATCCTAAGATGCCTATCACGCGACCATAAATGAAAGATATTGTAGAACCTGAATCAAACAAAACATATAAATTGTTACCACAAATGGAAACCATTCCCTCAATGAGTCATCATATATCATCGTTATCAGGTTGTGCTACTATATGAACACCCTCTCTTCTCTGTGGTGGAACCATGACTGCTGGTTATGGACAATCTCTAATCATATGTCGAACTTGACCACACATATAGCAAGTGATCAGCCTACGCTAACACTAAACTTTACCCTAGGCATGTGCCTATCTCTGTCCCTGTCGGGAACTATCTCCGCTTCTTACTTTACCCCTACCTCGAACCTTTAGTATCAAATGTAGCTTCTCCTAAGATATCCCCACCTCATTTTCACTCACTTCCCAACTAATGGTTGTTAGGTAAGGATCATCTAGTTTCCACGACTAACATTTGCGTTTTCTTGTTTAAATTTTAATTTGTTACTTATTGGAAAATTTGAAACCATACCTAAGAGAGGGGTGAATAGGGTGTATCGAGAAGTTGTCGCCTTTTTAAAATAATTCAACAATAATGATGATATATGCTCGCTCGAGCGCAAGTATGAATGCAATGCAACATGAAGGAGATAAAAAAAGATGGAAAGAGACACAAGATTTATAGCGGCTCAATCCAATGATCTACATCCACTACTTAACCTCCTTGGTTAGGATTTTCAAACCGCCACTTATATTGCCAATAAGTGTTACAACCTATGCATACAAGCCTAGAATGCCTATTCACCAATTAGGACTTCCTACCTAGCCGCCACTAGGGTATGTGCCTAGCCTCAACTAGGTCTTCCCTTCGACTTAGATCCCACTAAGTCTTACAATTAGCTACTTACAAAGAGTTGATGAAAATAATCAAATTCACTTCACAAAGTAAATCAACACCAAATTCAAATACAAGCAACCTCCCAGAGCCTAACCACTCTAATGCGTGCAAGTATGAGAACAAATGAGAAATGAAAGCATATCACTGATTTTGTGTAAATCTCAAATATGAAACCATTTCAAACAAATCGATTAAAACAAATCCTGTTTAAAATCCAAAGAACAAGAAGTTTGATAAAGATCAAGTTTAAGTGAAAACTCTTGTCCAAACTGTTGGACTAAGTGGTTAGTCACTCATATTCCGACCGAGATTTTGATGGAAACAAACAAGGTGAAAATGTACTAATCAAGTATTTCAGTTTGTGTTAAAGGATGGAATACAACACATCAGGGAATATGGAGACAAACAAACAAGGTGAAAATATATTCAAGAAATATGGAAAGCTTGTTGGAATAAGTGATGCAATACAACATCTCAAGAGTACTCAAGCAATACAAGTTCAAGACTCGGCACAAATGAAGAAATGAAGAAGAAAAGTTCAAACCGCAATGTGTAAAATCAATGTAAGGTATACAAATTCATTCACGCAAGCCAAATGCATTAGTTCATGCATACATCAAGTTTTCGAAATCATTTCTCAAAGTCATAAGTTGATTTCAAAGTTTAAAAGTGGATTTTAAAACACCTAAATAGGTAAATGAAGTTAAACAATGTGAAATCATGTGTGAATGGTCATTTACATATTAGAAGATCATTATAAATGTTTTTGAAAAAGAAAAACTTGTTTTTGAAATGTAAAAGCGAAAATTTGCGGGATAGCCCCTAATAAGTTGTGAAACTTTGAATTTCCGTTTTCGGGGTTTGTAAAATTATCCGGACCACCCAAGTAAGCTTAATGAATCATAATAAACATGTATAACATGTTATAGAAGGGTTGGTTAGGTCCCGGACAAGTTTAAGAGTTGCTAACACAAAGGAACAAATTAGATATTCTGAAGTTCCTGCAGTTAGCGCGCTAATACTATCGTTAGCGCGCTAAGAGCAGTGTTAGCGCGCTAACCCACAGTATTAGCGCGCTAATTGCACTCTGCCTGCAATTTTTGACTTTTGGAAATCAAGCTTTGAATTTGAATTTTTGATTTCCTGGATTCCTAGAACGGCCATAAACGGCTATATTGGAATTCCTACCACTATAAAACCACCTCAAACTTGGTTTTAAAGAACAAGAGCAAACACACTCAAAATCATTAGATCTACAAAGTAGAAATCAGATTTTTGTGAAGAAACAAGAGAGATCTTAGTGGCTGTTCATTATCTCACATATCCAGCACATTTGAGGCTTTCAAAAGGAGTTCAAGAATCACTCCAGAGCTGATCTCTTCTGTCATTCTTCTGGTTGTAAGAAATTTCTAAATCTACAATCTTACTTGTGCTTAATCTACATATTTTGAGTATTTGATTGGAAAATCATTGTTGTGTGTGTTTGAACATATTCTCTGAGTTTTTGCACTTAAATTCATATTATCAAACTCTGAGATTCATTTGAACAAAAGTATTGCACTTAAACTTGATCCTTACTAAACTTTTGTTCTTAGACTCGAAATCGGTTTCACACAAATATATTAAGTTTTTGAAACGATTTCAGATTTGGAATTTGCAACAACATCAGTAACATATTTTGCATATTCCATTTATGCTCACACTTGCATGCATAAGAGTTAGGCTCTAGGTGGCTTGCTTGTGTTTGAATTTGATACCACTTTTGTTGTAAAGTGTATCTCTGTTTTTCCAGCAAAATTGTTGTAATTGAAAGATTGTAAGACTTAGTGGGATCTAAGTCGAAAGGGAAAATCCTAGTTGCGGCTAGGTGAGAAAAATCCTAGTTGAGTCTAGGTGGGTAAAATCCTAGTTGAGGCTAGGTGGGAAAAATCCTAGTTGCGGCTAGGTGGGTAAAATCCTAGTTGAGGCTAGGTGGGAAAAATCCTAGTTGCGGCTAGGTGGGAAAAATCCTAGTTGAGGCTAGGTGGGAAAAATCCTAGTTGCGGCTAGGTGGGTAAAATCCTAGTTGAGGCTAGGTGGGAAAAATCCTAGTTGCGGCTAGGTGGGAAAAATCCTAGTTGAGGCTAGGTGGGAAAAATCCTAGTTGCGGCTAGGTGGGAAAATCCTAGGTGATGCTTAGGTTGTAACACTTATTGGTAATATAAGTGGGGTTGAAATCCTAACCGAGGAGGTTAGGTAGTGGATGTAGATCGTTGGATCGAACCACTATAAATCGCATGTCAATTTATATTTCCTGCATTTCTTTTACTTGCATAGCTTATATATATATATACATCATAATTGTAAATTGCGCATAAAATTTCAAAAAGGGCAATAACTACTCGGTAACCCAATTCACCCCCCCTCTTGGGTGACCTTCAATTGGTATCAGAGCGGGTTATTACTCAAAGTATTACTAACGTATCTTTGAGTGTTTTTGTGCAAGGATGCAAACTTTAGATCCAGCTCACCTTCGGGAAGGCACCACTTCGAGTAGGCCTCCATATTTTGATGGAACCAATTATGCTCATTGGAAAGTAAGAATGAAATTTTACATTCGAGCACAAAATAGATTTTTATGGGACGCAATTGAAAATGGCTACACTCCACCGGATAAGCCATTGAAAGAGTACACCACGGAGGAGATAAAGCTTGAGCTTTCTAATGATCAAGCTATGAATCACTTATTCTGTGCACTAAGTGAAAACGAATTTAACAGAGTAAGTGCCTGTCAAACAGCAAAGGAAGTATGGGAGAAGCTTGGAGTACATTATGAAGGCACCATGCAAGTAAAGAAGACAAAGTTGAGAATTCTTGAGGAACATTATGAAACTTTCCGAGTTGGGGCTGATGAAGACATAGCCACCGCCATTACTAGATTCACAAAGCTATTAAATGAGATCAAGAATCTAGGCAAGAATTATGATCAAGAAACTTCAGTATATAAATTCCTTAGAGGCTTGCCTAAGGAATGGGATGCCAAGAAATACGCTATCCAATCAGCTCAAAATCTTGGAGATTATACATTCGATGCATTATGCGGAGAGTTAACAGTTCATGAATTTGAACTAAAAGACCGAGCAAGATTGGAAGCACTAAATGGAGGTGCTAAAAGTTCAAGAAAAGATATCGCCTTGAAGGCAAATAGCTCCTCTAGTGCATCGGTTGAAGTCATCAAAAATGAAGAATCATGTGATGAAAATGATCTTGAGAAGGAAGTAGCTATGCTCTTAAGAAAGCTTAACAAAGCCGTGTACAAGCGAGACAAATATAAGAAGAAGCTTCGAAGTGGAAGCAAGGGAGGAAATTCAAATGAAACCATATGCTACGGTTGCGGCAAACCGGGTCACATCAAGGCGGATTGCAAATCTAAAAGGGTGTTTGACAAGAAGAAAGGAAAGAAAAGTCTCAAAGCAACTTGGGATGATTCATCTTCATCATCAAGTTCAGAATCCGAATCAGAAAGTGAAAAGGCAATACTTTGTCTCATGGCACAAGGCGAGGTAAATTCTAACTCTTTCAATTTTGATAATGTTAATGATTTGAATGATGTTCCAAATATTGATGAGCTTAGAAAAGAATTGAAAAAGGAGGTCAAAAACACCAAACAACTCAAAAAGAGTTTGACCATTGCAATTAGCGAAATAGAGTCACAAAATGAGATCATTGATGATCTCCAAAATGACTTGAATGAAGTCGTAAAGGAAAGAGATGCTTTGGTCAAGGAAGTAGAGGACTTGACTAGTACGGTGCATAAGTTTACAAATGGTAAACAAATGTTTGACATGATGTTAGGAGCACAACGACGTGCACTTAACAAAAGAGGCATAGGTTACGGAGCAAACTTGTTAAGCTACAAGAAATTACTAAATGATGATCGTAGATGCTCTAAATGCAACAAGACTCACATGGTTGGGAAATGTTCATTACAAAAGGTAAAAATGGGTAAACTAGCATGGGTAGCTAAAAATGTTTATGACACTAACACTCTCGGACCCAAAGGTGTTTGGGTACCAAAATCTAGTGCGTTTCCCATAGTATAGGATGCGAGGAAAAGCACCCCATGGTACTTGGATAGTGGGTGCTCAAGACACATGACCGAAGGTGCACATCAAGTTATTGAACTAAAGCGGCATGATGATGGAAAGGTTACAGTTGGAGACAACAACAAAGGAAGAGTTATTGGTCTCGGAACTGTTGGTAACAATTTACTTTCTATTTCTAACGTTTATCTTGTTGATGGTTTGAAACTTAATTTGCTCAGTATTTAGTCAATTGTGTGACAAAGGATTTCATGTTATGTTTGAATCATCAAAATGCATTGTTAGAAATGAGAAGCATGAAACTTTATTTATTTGCATATAGAGATAAAAACGTTTATGCCATTAACTTTGATGAGATGAATATGCAAAATGTCTCATGTTTGAATGCACAAAGTGAATGTGATGCATGATTGTGGCATAGTAGATTAGACACCATTCTCTGTGTGATCACATCCAAAAGGGCAATGTTAAAACTCATCCATGTGCCCATATAGGATCAACTAGCCGATATACCCACTAAGCCTTTGCCTAGAAAACAAGTTTTTAAAATTCGGCGTGAGTTACGCATGTCTCGAAAATTGGACCTTCTATATATATGTTCTAGTTATTCCAAACCTTTTTATATGGTGTTAGTGAAGTGTCCATGAAGTTTGAGAAGAATCGGAGCTAAATTGCAAAAGTTCAAAATTTTGTGTCAAAAATTCCAGAGAGGAATTAGCGCGCTAATAGCGCAAATTAGCGCGCTAACTGCCCTGCGACCGAAAAATTCCAGAGAGGAATTAGCACGCTAACAAACCTTATTAGCGCGCTAATGTCGATTGGCCAGGGTTTTATAACCTAATTTTTTCATCAAACACTCACCTCAAACAGAATTTTCTTCTCTCCTCTTGCCAAATCCATTCTCCGTGTGCAATCTCCACAGTGATCTCCACTCCTCTAAGGTACAAATCTTCTCCATTCTTTGTTGATTCCTTCCATTTTCGTTTCAACATGTCAACACGTCGCCCCTCAAACCGCCCTTCTTCTCGATCGGGTGCACCAACCGCTCCCACCACATCACGTCCTACCCAAGCCACGTCCTCACGACGTCCCTCTAGCCGACGTGTGGTTCAATCCTCCTCATCTAGTGATGAATCCGAATCCACACACCCTGTCCCACCTCCGGCAAATGCCCCACTACGAGATGGTCGTGCTAAAGTCGTTCATGAGTCCTCATCCGTACTAGAGTTAGTGGCACCATGGCTAAACGGATGCCAAAGTGAAGGGGAGAGTATATTTCTTGTGTATCTTTATGCTATTTATATCATGTATTTTTCTGCGTCTCTGAGTTTGTTTTTATGGCTATTTCTTGCTTCACTATGTTTTCTAGTCTATGCATGAGTATCGCTTCCGTATGTTATTTTTTTGATATGCATAAAGTAAGTGGGAGAAATTTATTGATAAAGTGAGGGGGAGAATGCTTTTATCTTGGTATGTTTTTTATTGATATGCATAAAGTGAGGGGGAGA
The DNA here is from genome assembly GCA_039657365.1 of Stephania yunnanensis. Lineage (NCBI taxonomy): Eukaryota > Viridiplantae > Streptophyta > Magnoliopsida > Ranunculales > Menispermaceae > Stephania > Stephania yunnanensis. Next base: position 30,014,772 of record CM077582.1, on the reverse strand, counting down.
ATGCTTTTCTCTTAGTATATTGTTTAAATTGTGTCTATCTTTGCAGATACTTGACCCCATTCTTTAATAATATCAAACGGGGGAGAAAAGGTTAAACTTGAAAGGGTGATATTTTCATTGGTATATATTGGTATCGGGTTAATAATTCTCATTTTTACTGGTATCAGGTTGATACGTTAATATTATTGATTTTTGTAACTGATATCAAGTTGATAATTTTAACCTGCATATATTGGTATCCTTGAAAAAGTTGTTGGTTTTTTTATTGGTATACATGAAAGGGGGAGAAAAATTGTGGATGCTTGAACCCGCTTTTTGATAATATCAAAAGGGGGAGAAAAATGTGGTGAACTTGAAAGGTTTTGGTTTTGAAAAATGTGGTGTTGAACTTGAAAGGTTTTGAAAGGTTTTTATCTTGGTATACTTGAAACGGTTGTTGGTTTTGAACTTGCATATTTGAAGCTAAATGTGGTTAAACTTGAAAAGATTGATGAGTTGAATGTGATATACATTTAGATTGTGTTTTTACACCTTTAAAGTTCACATTGTTTGTTATCATCAAAAAGGGGGAGATTGTTGGACTAAGTGGTTAGTCACTCATATTCCGACCGAGATTTTGATGGAAACAAACAAGGTGAAAATGTACTAATCAAGTATTTCAGTTTGTGTTAAAGGATGGAATACAACACATCAGGGAATATGGAGACAAACAAACAAGGTGAAAATATATTCAAGAAATATGGAAAGCTTGTTGGAATAAGTGATGCAATACAACATCTCAAGAGTACTCAAGCAATACAAGTTCAAGACTCGGCACAAATGAAGAAATGAAGAAGAAAAGTTCAAACCGCAATGTGTAAAATCAATGTAAGGTATACAAATTCATTCACGCAAGCCAAATGCATTAGTTCATGCATACATCAAGTTTTCGAAATCATTTCTCAAAGTCATAAGTTGATTTCAAAGTTTAAAAGTGGATTTTAAAACACCTAAATAGGTAAATGAAGTTAAACAATGTGAAATCATGTGTGAATGGTCATTTACATATTAGAAGATCATTATAAATGTTTTTGAAAAAGAAAAACTTGTTTTTGAAATGTAAAACTGAAAATTTGCAGGATAGCCCCTAATAAGTTGTGAAACTTTGAATTTCCGTTTTCGGGGTTTGTAAAATTATCCGGACCACCCAAGTAAGCTTAATGAATCATAATAAACATGTATAACATGTTATAGAAGGGTTGGTTAGGTCCCGGACAAGTTTAAGAGTTGCTAACACAAAGGAACAAATTAGATATTCTGAAGTTCCTGCAGTTAGCGCGCTAATACTATCGTTAGCGCGCTAAGAGCAGTGTTAGCGCGCTAACCCACGATATTAGCGCGCTAATTGCACTCGCTCGCAATTTTTGACTTTTGGAAATCAAGCTTTGAATTTGAATTTTTGATTTCCTGGATTCCTAGAACGGCCATAAACGGCTATATTAGAATTCCTACCACTATAAAACCACCTCAAACTTGGTTTTAAAGAACAAGAGCAAACACACTCAAAATCATTAGATCTACAAAGTAGAAATCAGATTTTTGTGAAGAAACAAGAGAGATCTTAGTGGCTGTTCATTATCTCACATATCCAGCACATTTGAGGCTTTCAAAAGGAGTTCAAGAATCACTCCGTGAGCTGATCTCTTGTCATTCTTGGTTGTAAGAAATTTCTAAATCTACAATCTTACTTGTGCTTAATCTACATATTTTGAGTATTTGATTGGAAAATCATTGTTGTGTGTGTTTGAACATATTCTCTGAGTTTTTGCACTTAAATTCATATTATCAAACTATGAGATTCATTTGAACAAAAGTATTGCACTTAAACTTGATCCTTACTAAACTTTTGTTCTTAGACTCGAAATCGGTTTCACACAAATATATTAAGTTTTTGAAACGATTTCGGATTTGGAATTTGCAACAACATCAGTAACATATTTTGCATATTCCATTTATGCTCACACTTGCATGCATAAGAGTTAGGCTCTAGGTGGCTTGCTTGTGTTTGAATTTGATACCACTTTTGTTGTAAAGTGTATCTCTGTTTTTCCAGCAAAATTGTTGTAATTGAAAGATTGTAAGACTTAGTGGGATCTAAGTCGAAAGGGAAAATCCTAGTTGCGGCTAGGTGAGAAAAATCCTAGTTGAGTCTAGGTGGGTAAAATCCTAGTTGAGGCTAGGTGGGAAAAATCCTAATTGCGGCTAGGTGGGTAAAATCCTAGTTGAGGCTAGGTGGGAAAAATCCTAGTTGCGGCTAGGTGGGTAAAATCCTAGTTGAGGCTAGGTGGGAAAAATCCTAGTTGCGGCTAGGTGGGAAAAATCCTAGTTGAGGCTAGGTGGGAAAAATCCTAGTTGAGGCTAGGTGGGAAAAATCCTAGTTGCGGCTAGGTGGGTAAAATCCTAGTTGAGGCTAGGTGGGAAAAATCCTAGTTGAGGCTAGGTGGGAAAAATCCTAGTTGAGGCTAGGTGGGAAAAATCCTAGTTGCGGCTAGGTGGGAAAATCCTAGGTGATGCTTAGGTTGTAACACTTATTGGTAATATAAGTGGGGTTGAAATCCTAACCGAGGAGGTTAGGTAGTGGATGTAGATCGTTGGATCGAACCACTATAAATCGCGTGTCAATTTATATTTCCTGCATTTCTTTTACTTGCATAGCTTATATATATATATACATCATAATTGTAAATTGCGCATAAAATTTCAAAAAGGGCAATAACTACTCGGTAACCCAATTCACCCCCCCTCTTGGGTGACCTTCACAAACTAGTCCTAGGTTTTAGTAAGTCAAGTTTAAGTGTAAAACCCAAGTCAAATGTGTTCAATAACACAATACATTATTTCCACAAGTTAAGCACACAAAAATATAAAATTCATGCACAAGAAAAACTAAGAAATTAGATTTTCTTACAACCCCGAGAGAGTGATTTCAAAATCAGTTATAGAGTGGATGTTGTAAGCTTTAGAATGCCTTAATAACGCTAGTTTTGATAGTGATTCAGTTGCCTTGAAAGATTACAAGTAATACCACACAAAAATCCAAGCTTCTTCTTTGAAAGTTATGAGCAATCTTTGGTTATCTTGCTTGAAAAGACAATGAAATGTTCTTTGCGGTTTGAGAAACTTTGACATTCCTTTTTAACAGTTTTTTACCGTTCTAGAGATCGAAGCGCTCAAACTTGATCATCTATTAAAATTAAAGTGTGATTTTTAGCTTTATAAAAAAGTAGTCAGAAAGGCAATTAGCGCGCTAATATTTGGACCTAGTGCGTTAATCTTCTAAGCTAGCGCTAATGTTCGTGCTAACTCTGAAATTAGCACGCTAATATAACTATTAGCTCGCTAACTTCAGGGGCCTCAAAATAAATATTTTTTGCCCTAGAGTTAGTGACCACTTATCACATCCGGGACCCTACTAAACCTCTTGTAACATGTTATACATATTTGTTAAGGTTCATAAAACTTGTTCAGGTTGTCCAGGTGTTTCACAAATCCCGAAAATGAAAAATCTCGGTTTCATGACTTACATAGGGTCTTTTCTGCAAATGCACATTTTTTTTTCAAAACAAGTTTTTCATTTCGAAAACTTCCACAATGGTTTTTAAAGTACGATGCTAATATAAAAACATGGTTTCACATAGTTTGAGCTTATAAGACCGATTCAAGTAGTGAGTTTCATTTAAAACTCCAAATGTTCACTTGAAATTTGAAAAACGATTTGAAAATGTGATATGCATGAACTAATGCATTAATCTTGCGTAAACACCTTACATCAATGTTACAACATGTAATATGATCTTCCGTCTTCGTTTCCTCGTGTTAACCGAATCTTGGACTTTTACGGCTTGAACACTTGAGATGTGATATTCTACAAACTTTGAATAACTGAAACATACTTGATAAGCTTATTAGTATACTTTCACTTTATTTGTTTCCAACAAAATCCCGAATGAAGCAAAAGTGACTAGCCACTTAGTCCAACAATCTCCCCTTTTCTGATGATACCAAACAATGTGAACTTCACAATCAAAAACAAAATTTATATGTATTCATATCTATAGAGCAATCTCAAACAATCTCAAGTTTAATGCATAAGTTTCTACCCTTTTAATAACATCAAAAAGTGGGGCCAAGCTCCCCCTCGCAACAAGCGTAACTGAAAATAAGCTACGAATATAACCACAACACAGTGGGTGGAAGATTCCCCTCAATAAATGCAAATAACGAGACATAAATAGGTATATCGATAAAAGTCATTCACAAAACCACAACAGTAAATTAAAGATACGCAAAAAAATATTCATGATATTAAATGCTGAAAATGAACATTAACAAAGTTGTGGCCTAAACAGTTAAGTCTATAATATAACAAATGTACATCTAAACATTGAAGACTAACATAAATGAGCCTAGTGCTCTCCCTAACTATGCTATGCCTAGATAATCCACGTAATGAGACAATATGCAATGCGCATAATCAAATGTAGGGTCATCTCGCGCTGGCCTTGCTGGCAGTAGATGACCCTTTATGCAACGAAGTCGATCACCCTCACGCTTAAGGTGGGTATCGATGGCTGTGAAGGTCTGAATCATGTACTCATGCATATAACCCAACTACACAGAGAGGTACGCTATCGATGGAGACAGCTTGGGAGGAGGGGAAATGCCATAAAATATCGGATAGTATGGAGGCTATTGCTGCTACGACTGTTGCTGTGACTGTTGTTATAGAGGTGGCGGACTCGCAAAGTCCTAGTGAACCTCATCGTCACCATCATCACCAAGAGGGAACATAAAGCTATAGTCCAGGTAGTCTCTCTCATTAAAAGCAACTGGAGGATTGGTAGGAATTGGAGACTTTTATCCCTCGTAGTGTTAACCATCTTCTCGAATCCATTTCTACACGTACCAGATATATCGGTATTCCATGCCCTTAAGAATGGCCATGTCAATGGTGTCAAAGGTAGAGATTGGACGACCGCCTAAACTGATATCCACCTAGGCTGGCTCCAGATAAGAAGTGATGACGTGGGCGTATGGGAGATGATGATCGGAGCTACACGTGCTAGTTATGTAGCCGAGGATAAGGTGGAGCAAACTAAAAGGGATCTCACAAAGTAGGTGCTTGAGGACAAACATGTCAAGTAAAGTGATGTAGTTCTTATTACCACCACGTGGAAAAATAACCTTGTGCAAAACTCTGTGAAGTAGGTAAGGCACAAGCTTGAAGTCAGTGTTAGTGACTCTAGATGGATACACGGTGAGTTCCCTGTCAGACCGTGTGAAAGAATTTAACACCTCAAGCCGATTAAATGGTTAACTAAGAAACTTACACCCAATGGTACTGTAGAAGAGTGCAAAGAAAGGTCAAACCATTGGGCAAGGCTCTTTAGTGTAATCTCGATAGATGGACCACCAACAGACGACTGCATGACGAAGGTATTCGCCGTAATGAGATTGGAATAAAAGACTCGAACTAATAATGTATTATAGTCATCTTTATACTGACATAAGGTAGCCCGCCTTGATTTAAAAAGGACCTTCGTATTGAGAGATGAACCTTGTCGAAGAATGTGAGAATGACAACGACAAGCATAAGGATTTTAACATCCATAAGCCATGGGCTGACCGATGCCAAAATGGACTTCATCTCGTGTCGGGATTTCGATCAACCCTCTTTTTAAGGGGCATTAGTCGTGACGATGGCCGAGGTGTCACTACAGTGACTAGAAGACATAGTCCGACGATTGGATGATGATTAAGAGGCATTATGGGATGGTGCTGATGAATGGGCGAACTCGAACTCGCTACTAGACGATGAACACTCGACAACATGACGTGTAGGGGACGATGGGAGGAAGACGTAGGGGCGGTACGGGCAGCGGGATGGGTAATGGAATGGGGAGAAGTTTGACTGGTTGACATGTGTGCAAACACAAGGATGGAGACAACATTAGTGTTTCAATCCTAGGGCTAGGAAGTAAAAACACCCATATGGACAAATTAAGTAACGGAAGTTACCTAGGGATCGTAGGAGAGTCGTTTGAGAGGATCAAAACCCAAGAGGAGAGGAGTGGTGTGTGCAAAATAAGAATTTAGGTTAAAAAATAGTGATATACTTGTCCTGGCCGAATGAAATTAGTGCGCTAATGAAAGAATTAGCACACTAATGAAGCCGATAAGTGATCTACGCCAGGGACCATTAGCGCACTAGGTCCTAGAATTAACGCGCTAATCAAAGATAATTAGCGCTTTAATAATAAGAACTAGGGCGCTAATTGCATTTTGGAATTTGAAATTAAATTTCTTGAGTTTTGACGGACAACTCCAATTCACCTCATACTTCATGGACACTTCACTAACAACATATAAAAAGGATGGAACAACTAAAACATGTGTTGAAGGCCTGATTCATGAAACATGCCTAATTCATGTCGAATCTTAGAAAATTGGTCTCTAGGCAATGTCTTGGTTAAGATATCAACTAGTTGGTCTTTGTGGACGCATGGATTAGTTTAACATCGCCCTTTTGGATGTGATCGCGAAGGAAATGGTGCCTAATCTCAACGTAATTAGTGCCGGAGTATAACACCAGATTTTTTGATATGTTGATTGCACTTGTGTTATCACAATAAATTTCAGCACAACCAACTTGGATTTGGTAATCCTCAGGTTGTTGTTTCATGTACGAGACTTGAGCACAACAACTTTCGGCAGCCACATATTCGACTTCGGTCGCAGACAAAGCAACAAAATCTTGCTTTTTTCTAAACCATTATATAAGTGAATTTTCTAGCAAATGTCAAAACATGGAAGTACTTTTCCTATCCACTAGACTCCCCACATAGTCAAAATCAACAAAGCTTCGAAGTTTGAAACTCTTGGCTTTGTTGAACCACAATCTCAAATCTTGTGTCCCACTAAGATAATGAAATATACACTTAACACATTTCAAGTGAGGTTCCTTAGGTTTTGATTGAAATCTAGCACATAAACACAAACTAAACATAATATCGGGCCTACTAGCGGTCAAGTATAGGATACTATCAATCATGCCACGGTAAAGTTTAGAATCTATGAATTTTCTAGTTGATATTTGTCCATTTTGATGCTGGAGCTACTATGAGTGTCACATGCTTTCAAATTTTCAAATTTGAATTTCTTTAACATGTCCCTCACATGTTTCGCTTCATTTATGAAAATGCCATGTTTGGATTGCTCAATTTACAAACCTAGGAAGTATGTTAGTTCACCCATCATGCTCATTTCAAATTCATTGATCATCAATGATGAGAATTCATCACATAAGCGTGTATTGGATGGCCCAAAAATAATATCATCAACGTAAACTTGGACAAGTAGAATGTCACGCTTTTTAATCAAAATGAACAAAGTAGGATCTAGCATTCCTTTCTTGAACCCCTTGTTAAGTAGAAATGCACTAAGTCGATCATACCAAGCTCGAGGAGCTTGACTTAATCCATACAAGCCCTTTTGAAGACAATAGACGTAACTTGGATGATCATGATCTTCAAAAACTCAGTGGTGTTCTACACATACCTCTTCATTGATGAAGCCATTTAAGAATGCACCTTTAACGTCCATTTGGAATAGTAGAAACCCATTATAGCAAGCATAAGCAAGCAACATTCAAATTGCTTATAGTCTTGCTATCGGATCAAAGGCTTCCTCATAGTCAATTCCTTTTTCATGATTATAGCTTTGTGCAACCAACCTAACCTTATTCCTTACAATCTCACCCTTCTCATTCTTTTTGTTTCTAAAGACCCATTTGGTGCTAATGATAGTGCAGTCTTTAAGTCTAGGTACTAATGTCCATACCTTATTCCTAAAAAAATGACCTAGTTCCTCTTGCATAGCAATGATCCAAAACTCATCACCTAAAGCATCATCTATCTTGGTACGCTTGGTTTGTGATATAAAAGCTATGTCTCCCTCATCTCGGTGCAATGATGACCAAGTGGTTATTCTTTTGTTTGGACCACCTATAATTTGTTGGGAGGGGTGGCCTATAAGAAGTCTTGAGTTCTTAGGATGCACTAGGTTTAGGTTCACTCTCACCTCAACCTCATGAATATTGGGTGTTTGCCCTACAATGACATCATTATCATCATCAATCCTAAATTTTTCCAAGGTATGCATCATTTTCACTTTGGGATCTACTTCATCAGATTTGACATGAATAGACTCCTCTATGATTTTGGTTGATCTATTGAACACAATATATGATTTTCTACGCATAGAGTAGCCTAGAAAAGGGCACACATTTGACTTTGGGTCAAATTTTTTCAAATGATCCTTATAATTTAGAACATAGCAAGTGCAACCGAAAACCTTGAAGTAACTTATGTTGCACTTTCAGCCTTTCCATACTTCATAAGGAATCATTCTCACTTGTTTTCGGACATTTAATCTATTGAGAATATAGCACGCCGTGTTAATAGCTTTGGCCCAAAAATGCTTAGCTATGTTGTACTCATTTAGCATGGTCCTAGACATATCTTAGAGGGTCATATGCTTTTTTCTACAACTCCATTTTGTTGTGGTGTCCTAGAAGAAGATAGTTGGTGTGTGTATCCTTGTTTAGCACAAAACTCCTCTAAGTTCCTATTGACAAACTCACCACCCCGATCACTCTTAATGATGGTAATTTTATACCCCTTCTCATTCTCAACCAAAGCACAAGATTTCACAAACACATCAAACACTTCTTAATTATGAGCTAGGAAATAAACACATGTATACCTAGTAAAATCATCAACAATGACGAAGCATTATGATTTACCCCCTAGACTTTGTATTTGGGTGGTCCAAACAAATCCATATGGATAAGTTCCAATGCTGTAGTCACATCAATTGTTACTTTTGTCTTAAATGACGATTTCACTTTCTTACCAAGGATAAAAGGTTTACATTCTTTGTCTTTCTTATAAGTGCATTTGGGTAGACCCTTAACGAGATCATGCTTGGTCAATTTTGGACAAGTTTTCCATGTTAGAATGTCTTAGTCTAAAGTGCAACAACCTTGCATCACATTCACTTTGAGTACTCAAACATGAAAATTTTTGTATATGCATCTCATCAAAGTTAATGGCATAAACACTCTTATCCCTATATGTAACAAATAGAGTTTCATGCTTCTCATTCCTAACAATGCATTTTGATGATTCAAACATGACATGAACTCTTTTGTTACACAATTGACTAATGTTAAGCAAGTTATGTTTCAAACCATCGACATGATGAACATTAGAAATGGAAATTAAATCGTTACCAACGGTTCTAAGGCCTATAATATTTCCTTTGTTGTTGTCCCAAAATGTGACCTTTCCACCATCATGCCGCTTTAATTCAACGAATTGATGTGCATCTTCGGTCATGTGTCTTAAGGACCCACTATCCAAGTACCATGGGATGCTCTTCCTTACATCATACACAATGAGAAAAGCACTAGATTTTGGTACCCAAACACGTTTGGGTCCAAGAAAGTTAGTATCGTAAACATTGTTAACTACCCATGCAGTCTACCCAATTTGGCCTATTGTAAAGCACATTTCCTAACCGCATGAGACCTATTACATTTTGAGCATCTACGGGCATCTTCTAGCAATTTCTTGTAACTCAAAAACGTTTGCTTCATAGCCTATGCCTCTCTTTTTGAATGCACATCATTATGCTCCCAACATCATGTCAAACATCTCTTTACCATTCGTGAACTTGTGCACTACGCTAGTCAAGCGCTCTACTTCATTGACTAAAGCATCTCTCTCATTTAGGACTTCATTCAAGTCGCTTTGGAGATCATTAATGGACTCAGTTTGTGACTCAATCTCATTCATTGCTATTGACAAGCTATTTTTGAGTTGTTTGGTCTTTTTGACCTCCTTTTCCAACTCTTTCCTAAGCTTATCAACATTAGGAACAATATCAAAATAATCAATATCATCAAAATTGAAATCGTTAAAGTTTACCTCACTTTATGCATGAGACAAAGTATTGCTTTCTCACTTTCCAATTTGGATTCGGAACTTGATGAAGATGAATCGTCCTATGTCTCCTTAAAGCTTTTCTGCCTTTCTTCTTGTCCAACACATTCTTGGACTTGTAGTCCGCCTTGATGTAGCTCAGTCTGCCATACCCAAAGCATATGGTCTCACTTGACTTTCCTCCCTTGCTTCCACTCTTATATTTCTTCTTGTACTTGTCTCACTTATTCATAGTCTTATTGAACTTTCTTGAGAGCACAACCACTTTCTCCTCAAAATCATTATCATCACTAGATTTCTCATCTTTAATGATCTCAACCAAAGGAACTGGTAGGCTATTTTCCTTCAAAGCAATACTTTTTCTTGAACTCTTAGTACCCCCACTCAATGTTTCCAATCTATCTCAGTCCTTTGTTCAAATTCATGGACTATTAGCTCTCCACATAAGGTATCAAAAGTGTACTCTCCAAAGTTTTGCGTCGATTGGATAGCATATTTCTTAGCATCCTATTCCTTAGGCAATCCTTTAAGGAATTTGTACACTAAAATCTCTTGATCATAGTTTTTTCTAAGATTCACGTTCTCATTCAAGTGCTTAGTGAACCGAGTAATGGCGGCGGCTATGCCTTCATCGGAGCTAACTCGAAAAGTCTCATAGTGCTCCACATGGATTCTTAACTTTGTCTTCTTCACTTCAAGTGTACCTACATAGTGTACCCCAAGCTTCTCCTATACTTCTTTGGTTGTTTGACAAGCACTAACACAGTTCAATTCGTTCTCACTTAGCATGCAAAACAAATGATTCATGGCTTGATCATCTAATAGCTCAATCTTGGTCTCCTTGGTAGTGTATTCTCTCATGGGTTTGTCTGGTGGGGTGTACTCATTCTCAATTGAGTCCCACAAAAGTCTACTTTGTGCCCTAATGTAAAACTTCATCCTTACTTTCCAATGAACATAATTTTTTCCATCAAAATACAGAGTCCTATGCGAGGAGTTGCCTTCCCTAAGGCGAGTCGGATCTAAAGTTTGCATCCTTGTACAAAAACACTCAAAGATACATTAGTAACACTTTGAGCAATGACCCGCTCTGGTACCAATTGGAATAACACCCAAGAGGGGGTGAAGTTGGTGTATCGAGAAGTTATCGCATTTTTAAAATAATTCAACAATAATGATGGTACATGCACACTCAAACGCAAGTATGAATGCAGTGGAAGATGAAGAATATAGAAGAGATGGAAAGAGACATGCGATTTATAATGGTTCAATTAAAACAAATCCGATTTCAAATCCAAAGAACATGAAGTTTGATAAAAATCAAGTTTAAGTGCAAACTCTTGTCCAAACCAGTCTTAGGGTTCAGTAAATCAAGCTTAAGTGTAAAACCCAAGACAAATATGTTCGATAACATAACAAATGATTTCAATAAGTCGAGCACATAAAAATATGAAATTTAAGCATAAGAAAAGCTAAGAAATCAGACTTTCTTACAACCCCGAGATACTGATTTGAAAATCAGTTATGGAGTAGATGTTGTAAGCTTTATAATGTCTCAATAACGCTAGTTTCGATAGTGATCCAGTTGCCTCGAAAGATTTCAAGTGGTAACATACAAAAATCCAAGCTTTTTCTTTGAAAAATATGAGCACTCTTTTGTTTTCTTGCTTGAAAAGATAATGAAATGTTCTTTGTGGGATGAGAATGTTCTAAATTCCTTTTTAACAATTTTTGACCATTTTAGAGATCCGAGGGCTCAGATTTGATCATCTATTCAAATTAAAGTCTGATTTTCAACTTTATAAAAAAACTGTCAGAAAGGCAATTAGTGTGCTAATATTTGGACCTAGCGCGCACAATGCTAAACATTAGTGCGCTAACTCTGAAATTAGCATGCTAATATAACTATTAACTTGCAAATTGTCAGGGGCCTCAAAATAAATATTTTTGGCCCTAGAGTTAGTGACCCCTTATCTCATTCGGGACCCTACTAGACCTCTTATAACATGTTATACATGTTTTTAATGGTCATAGATCCTGTTTAGATGGTCTGGATGTTTTCGCAAATCCTAAAAATGGAAAATCCTGATTTCATGACTTACATAGGGTTTTTCTACAAATATAAAGTCTTTTTTTTTCAAAAACCTTTCAAAATGAGTTTTTCATTTCCGAAAACTTCCATAATGGTTTTTAAAGTACGATGTGAATATAAAAACATAGTTTCACATATTTTAAGCTTATATGAACGATTCAAGTAGTAAGTTTCATTTAAAACTCCAAATGATCACTTGAAATTTGAAAAGCGATTTGAAAAACATGATATGCACGAACTAATGCATTAGGCTTGCGTAAATGAACCTGTGTACCTTACATCAATGTTACAACATGTAATATGATCTTTCGTCTTTGTTTTCTCATGTGGACCGAATCTTGAACTTGTATGGCTTGAACACTTGAGATGTGATATTCTACAAACTTTGACTAATTGAAACACACTTGATAAACTTATTAGTATACTTTCACTTAGTTTATTTCCATCAATATCTCGGATGGAGCAAAAGTGACTAACTACTTAGTCCAATAAAAGTTAGGCCTCTATTACCAACTGTAATTTTGGTATCACTTTGTAGAATAACTATATTGCACAACCTAAGCCCTATAAACTTAGGCTCTATAACTTACGCTTTATAATTTTAGGCTCTGATACCACTTGAGACGAACCCTTATCAAATTAAGGCACCGCCCGTCCTAATCTCGTCATAAGACTGAACAAGGAATTAGTCATCTTTGCTTATCCATTATATTTCAAATAGGCATTTACCTATCCTATGTCAATGTGTAAATCATTGTTCATTAAAATTTTACTTACTTAAAAGTTTATTCAGTAGAAGTCTTATCAAATTAACGAAAGCCTTTAATGTGATACCTAACAATTATGAAAAAACCAAGGAAAGAAAAACAACATGCATTTATACATATATATAACAAACGACAGTAATATATCATCATGTGTCTAGTCAAAGAACTAGTCTCTCAATCCATAATAAAGAATCCCAAAAGTACATGAAATACATATAAAACTTATGCATCAAAATTAAAACCCACAAAATTTGGTGTAGCAGCACTCCACTAGCTCAGAGATAGTTACCGATCTTCTCTTTGCCTGGCCTGCTACTCAATTGATTTAAACCTACCATCATAAAAAAGACGATGAGTACAGAAAAGTAGAAAGTAACACTAAGAAACATTTGTTCACATTCCCAAATATGCAACAAGTAAAACATGATAATAGCAACTATGCTGAAAAGAGAACATGCAAAGAGATACTTTAGTTAAACAAAATGAACTGACACTCAGCTAAGTAGTAATGATCTAGGTCGGTCGGTCGTGAACCTCTATATAAGGATGGAGTTGAGCTCTACATCAATGTGAAGGTCTGAGCAGTGCTCTTTTCCTTTATAACCTTTCGCTGGTGCTAGTTACTTGCAATAAATACTTGCCAACAACCCCGGTTCCCGTACCCCTTGATGTAACCCAAGTTATGCTTGCCAACAACCCCGAGACTCGTTTCACGTATGCTGCACAAGATAGTGGAGAGATCCTGATCACCCTAGAAGTCTAGTGACTCCTTTATATCTGCCAGGTTTCTATAATGTAATGGCTCTAGATACAAATACTACTTTTTTATTTCAAGGAGCGACATGGTTTTAGAATCCAATAAAAAAATTGCATAACTAATGCATAAATGAAATAGATTATACAATACTATAAACCACCACCTAATAGCATGTTATTTCATTGACTACATGTATCAACATTTAAAAATGACATAGCACATGATTTGGAGTCAACGAGATAATTTAATCAACAAACTATACCATGAAACAACCTCACGAGTTGAGAAAGGACTATAAGTCATGGCATATGAAATATAATGGAAAATCAATATGAATGGCTGGAAGTGAACAAGTTAATAGGAATGAAATCTAAGTAAATATCTTAATTAGTTTACTTACAATCCGCGCAATTTCTTAAGCTATTGCGGCCTCCTAATAGCTCCTATCACGGATCCAAACTTTCGACACTCTTCCTTAGGTTCTGGATATCAAATTACTTCAAATAAATTGGGTTTAGGTCAGGTCAAATGGGTTTAGGAACCTTAACCTACAATAATCCCTTAAGACTAAACAATATTAAGATTTTAGTATTATATTGCAACGTACTTTTAGTCATGAAATTGATCTCAATGTCTTTCCTATATAATGGTTTTGGTCTCTTACTTAGCTTTTCAAAAAGGTTTAGTTTACATATTTCTGGTTCTAAATGAAAACAATATTGCAATTTTACTAAACACTGCTCAAATTGGAACCTAATCTAACTAGCAGATTTAAAAAATTCATTTCTCCTAATCAATAATTTTGAAATTTGTGACTTTTGGTTACATGGCAGTTCATATTGCAAATAACAACATAGTAAATGATGTGCTCATTTGGATAAATAATTAGGGAGTTATGCCATTTATAATTTATTTTCAAAAATCTCATAATGCATTTACTCACCTATTTGTTGAGTACTTTTGGACATGAGAATATTGAACTACAAAATTTCAGTAGGATAAAGTTGTTCCTTTTTTAGTTAACTTTCAAATGCCACTAGATTAGGTACATTTCGATTTAAATTGAGCAAGTTATGACCAAATTACATAGGTTGGTTTATAATACAACATGCGAAATTTCCATTTTGTACTTACAGCTTCAAAAATTCATATATTTTTTGTTTCAAAACCAAATTAAGAAGTTCTTGAATGTTGGATTATCAACTTGAACTTAGGAATCCAAATTTATCAACCAATTTCAAAGACTTAATCTTCTAGCCTCTTAAAAAGGCAAGAAACCAGAACTGGTTTCAAACTTAAATAGTGAAATGTATACCTAGTTTGATGAACCACTAGCTTTATCAACACCTCCTACTCTAAACCCGCTGATTTCTCCTTGATCTTCTCTAATTTTCATTCTTCTCCAACAATCTTTTCTTCTTTCCAAAGTAAGCTTACTTAGCTTCTAAGTTATTGAAATGAAGTTGGTTTGATTACTTGAGTTGATCTAGAGCTTTTTATATGAAATGGATATGGTTAATTAATAGCCATTGATTCTCATATGCATACATACCTCGAGGCCTATCTAATGATACATATATTGACACATTTCCCACTTACTCAATCTAAGTAACACCTATGTGTAACTCACTTGGTGTCTAGATGTGTCAATACGCATTTATATGATCATCACATGGCTATTATTTTACCTTGCTAACTTAGGTACATTAAATGTATAATCAACCATAGCCACATTTAAATCACTATTTAAGTTACATTAAACCTAAATAAACTTACCGTTATGACTTTCTACCCCAGTCCCACGTCGACAAGCATCTCGAGGCGCGTCCCCGATCGTGTCTCGACACCTACATATAAGTAAGAGTGACTTAGTAATCTATACATATATAATACACTAGACATACACCACAACAAACATAACATATACTTTGACCCTGTCGCATCAGTCACGACATGTATCTCAATACGAGTCCTACATTATGGGTCATTAATCCTGATTAAGAGATTAAACTAGGATTTAAAATTTCAGGGCTTGACAGTATAGCTCAAGCAAAACTACATAGTAAGGATTTCTTAGCACATTTTGTAGCATATTATGTCCAAGAGATTCTAAAACTCCACTAACCAAAAGTTAGTTAAATTAAGAAATTGCCTTTTAATGCTCATTTTAGAAAATATAATAAATTTAGCTGAAATGAAGCATAGGACACAATTATAACTTGAAGGTATTAATTTTTATCCCATTATATATCAAACTATATCCTCAGGAATCCAAAACTGCACCGCCCAAAAGGTAGCTAAATTATGAACTTTCTTTCTAGGCTTATGTTAGCAAACACAATGAATTTGGCCAAAAAACATCATATCACATGCGAGATTCTTTATGTAGATTTTTAGCCAATTTTGCGTCAAACTATGTGCTCCGAATTCAAGGAATTCACTATTTGAAAGTTACCTAGATTCTAAAATTGCCCTTAAGGCTTATATTATAAAATACAACAAATTTGATTGAAAAGTAGTGTAGTGCACGAGCAAAACTAGACGATAATGATTTTTAACACATTTCACATCGAACTATATCTATGAGATTATGTAACTCCACTGCCAAAAAGTAAGCTTAGTTATGAAATTGTCGTTAAAGCTTTTTTTAAGCAAAAACAACGAAGTTAGCTGAAATGAACCATAGGGCATGATCACAAGTTGAAGGTGTCGAACTTTATCTCATTATGCAACAAAACGTTGTACTTGAAATCCTAAAACTCCACCGTTCAAAAGGCAGCTAAATCACGAACTTGCCCTCCACGTTTATTTAAGCAAGTAAAAGAATTTTGGCAAAAAAACATCATAAGGCACGAGCAAAATTTGAAGGTATTTATTTTGTTTGTTTCATGGTAAACTGTGTGCTTTGAATTCTAAAACTTCACCTCCCGAAAGTTACCTAAATTTAGAAATTGCCTCGAGGCATATATTGTAAAATACAATGAATTTGGTCCAAAAGTTGTGTACTGGACAAGAAAAACTAAATTGTAATGATTTCGTAGCGAATTTTGCAGCGAACTATGTCCAAGAGATTCTAAAACTCCACTGCTTGAAAGTAAGCTAAATTACGAAATTTCCCTTAAGGCTTATTTTCATAAATACAATGAATTTAGGTGAGATTTTATCCTATTTTATATGAAACTATATCCTTAAAAATCAAAAACTGCATCGCTCGAAAGGTAGGTAAATAATGAACTTTCCATTTAGGTTTATATTAGCAAACACAACGACTTTGGCCAAAAAACATCGTAGGGCACGAGAGAAACTTTAAGGTACTAATTTTTAGCCTATTTTACGCCAAACTATTTCTAAAAATTCACCGTGTTGAAGTTTCCTAAAATCAAAAACTGCCCTTGAGGCTTACATTATAAAATAGAACAAATTTGGTCAAACAGTAGCGTAGTGCATGAGCAAAACTAGTCAATAATAATTTATAAACATTTCGCATCAAACTATTTCTAAGAGATTCCAAAAATCCATCGCCCAAAAGTTAGCTTAATTATGAAATTTCCCTTAATGATTACTTTAGCAAATACAATGGAGTTGGCTAAAAAGAAGCATATGGCTTGATCAAACGGTGAAGGTACTGATTTCTATCGCGTTTTGCAACAAACCATGTACTTGAAATTCCGAAACTTCACCATCTGAAAGGTAGCTAAATCATGAACTTACCCTCTATATTTAGCTAAGGAAATACAAAAAATTTGTTCAAAAACAACGTTGGGTATGAACAAAACATTACAGTCTTGATTTTTAACTCGTTATGCGTCAAACTATATGATTCGAATTCTAAAATATCACCGCTCAAAAGTTACTTTAATTCAAAAATTGCCCTTCAAAATTTGGTCGAAAAGTAGCGTACTGCATTAGCAAAATTAGACAATAATGGTTTTTACATTTTACGACATATTATGTCCCAAGAGATTCTAATACTCTACTGCTCGAAAGTTGGTTAAATTACGAAATTTCCTTTAAGGCTTATTTTAGCAAATATAAATAATTTAGTTGAAATGAAGGATAAGGCATGATTACAACTTGAAGGTATTGATTTTTATCCCATTTTACATCAAACTATATCCACAAGAATCCAAAATTGCACCATCCAAAAAGTAGCTAAATTACGAACTTGCCCTATAGGTTTATATTACCAAACACTACCAATTTGGCAGAAACACATCGTAGGGCGTGAGGGAAACTTTATGGTATTAATTTTTAGCCTATTTGTGCTAAATATGTGCTCTGAATTCTAAAATCTCACCATTTGAAAGTACCTAAATTCAAGAATTGCTTTAAGACTTATATTATAAAATAAAACGAATTTGATCGAAAAGTAGCGTTGTGCTTGAGCAAAACTAGCAGTAATGATTTTTTAGCACATTTCACATCAAACTATGTCCCCAAGATTCTAAAACTCCATTGCCTGAAAGTTAACTAAAATACGAAATTGCTCTTAAGGCTTATTAATTTAATATACACAACAAATTTGGCTGAAACATAGCATAAAGCATGATCACGACTTGAAGGTACTGATTTTTATCTCATTTTACATCAAAGTATACAAACTAATACTATGAAATCTCGCTCTTGCCCTACGATGTTTTTCTACCAAAGTCATTGTATTTGCTAAAATAAACTTGGTAGGCAAGTTCATAATTTAGCTACCTTTCAAGGGATGAAGTTTTGAAATTTTGAGGATATAGTTGGATTTAAAATGGGATAAAAATCAATACCTCCAAGTTTCGATCTTGCCCTATGCTTCATTTCAGCCAAATTTGTTGTATCTGTGAAAATAAGCCTTAAGCGCAATTTTGTAATTTAGCTAACTTTTGGGCACTACAATTCTAGAATCTCCAAGATATAGTTTAATGCAAAATGGGGTAGAGATCCTTATTGTCTATTTTTGCTTGTGTATTACGCTACTTTTTGACCGAGTTTGTTGTATTTTACATGATAAGTCTTAAAGGCAAGTTTTGAATTTATGTAACTTTTAGGCGATGAAGTTTTGGAACATGAAGCACATAGTTTAATACAAAATAGGCTTGAAATGAATACCAAAAACTATCGCTCGTGCACTACAATGTTTTTCAGTCAAATTCATTGAATTGGATTAAAATAAACCATTAGGGCAGGTTCATAATTTAGCCACCTTTCGAGCGATGGAATTTTGAGATTTTAAGGACCTAGTTTGAAGCTAAACAAGATATAAAAAAAATCATTAGCTTTAAGTTGTGATCGTGCTCAATGCTTCATTTCAGCCAAATTCGTTGTATTTAATAAGTAAAGCCTAAATGGAAATTTCATAATTTAAATAACTTTCTGGCAATAGAGTATTGGAATCTCTTGGACATTGTTTGATGTGAAACGTGTTTTATATCATTTCCATCTAGTTTTGCTTGTGCATTATGCTATGTTTCGACCATGTTTGTTGTATTTTATAATATAAGCCTTAAAGGCACTTTCTGAATTTAGGTAACTTTTGGGCTGTTAAGTTTTTGAATTTGGAGAGCATAGTTTGGTGTGAAATGGGTTAAAAACTAATACCGTAAAGTTTCGCTCATGCCCTACAATGTATTTTGGCCAAATTCATAGTATTTCCTCAAAAAAACCTAGAGGACAAATTCGTCATTTAGCTACCTTTAGAGCGATGGAGTTTTGGAGTTTTGAGGACACAGTTTGATGCTAAATGAAATAAAAACCAATATATTCAAGTTATGATCATGCCCTATGCTTTGTTTCAACCAAATTAATTGTATTGCTAAAATAAGCCTTAAGTGCAATTTCATTGTTTAGCTAACTTTTAGACAGTAGAGCTTTGGAATCTCTTGGACATAGTTTGAAGCGAAACATGCTAAAAATAATTATCGTCTAGTTTTGGTAGTGCACTACGCTACTTTTCGATCAACTTTGTTGTATTCTATAATATAAACCTTAAGGGCAATTTCTGAATTTAGGTAACTTTCAAGTGGTGAAGTTTTAGAATTTGATGCACATAGTTTGCCGCGAAAAAGTGCTAAAAATTAATACCATAAAATTTCGCTCATGCCCTATAATGTTTTTCGATAAAAATCGTACCATTTTCTAAAATAAGCCTGGAGGAAAAGTTTGTAATTTAGCTACCTTTGGGTTAGTGGAGTTTTGGAATTTTGAGGACATTGTTTGACATTAAATGGGATAAAAGCCAATACCTTCAAGTTGTAATCATGTCCTAACCTTTGTTTTAGCTGAATTCACAGTATTAGCTAAACTAAACGTTAAGGGCAATTTTAGAAATTAGCTAGCTTTCAGACAATAGAGCTTTGGAATCTCTTGGACATAATTTGATGTGAAACGTGCTAAAAATCATTGCATGTGCACTAGCTACTTTTCGACCAAGTTTGTTGTATTTTATAATATAAGCCTTAAGGCTAATTTCCAAATTTAGGTAACTTTCTAGATGTGAAGTTTTAGAATTTGGAGTAGAAATTTTGGCGCAAACGGGCTAAAAATTAATATTGTAAAGTTTCACTCCTACCCTACGATGTTTTTCTGCCAAATTCATAATATTTGCAAAAATAAACTTGGAGAGAAAGTTCATAATTCAGCTACCTTTTTGGTGGTGAAGTTTTGGAGTTTTGACGATAAAGTTTGACTCTAAAAGAAATAAAAAAATACCTTCAAGTTATTTTAGCTAAATTCATTGTATTTGCTAAAATAAGCAATAAGGGCAGTTTTATAATTTAGCTAACTTTCGGGCAATGGAGTTCTACAATCTCAAGGAGATGGAAACAAGATAAAATTCCTTACCGTCTAGTTTTGCTCATGCACTACACTATTTTTTGACCAAATTCGTTGTATTTTATAAAATAATCATTTAGGGCGATTCTCGAATTTAGGTAACATTTGGGCGGTGAATTCTTATAGCTTGGAGTACATAGTTTAATGCAAAATTACCTAAAAAATAATATTGTATAGTTTCCATGGTTAAGTTTTTAGGGTTTATACGCAGCGAGATATTCAAAATAAATTTTGAAAAAACCCCAACAGGAACGAAAATAAGTTCCATTAAACTATATCTACAAAAGTAAAGCATACCTTATTCATTCATTTCCTTCTTTGATGGTTCAATTTTCAAGACGTTGAAGTGCCCGTCCTCTATCAAAAATTCATACATAAACGGTGACCACAATTTGGAGTGCTAGCTCTAAGAGAGATTGTAAATATTTTTTCACTCTCACAAAATCTAGAGAACTCCAAATTCGAAAATATGAAAATCATGTCTCGTTTGAAGGTTTTATATGTGTAGATAAGCCATCGTTTAAGAACCTATTTGTAATAAAACTATTGTATTTAGACAGTTTAAACAAATTACACATACACCCCTATTAATAAGTTATCATATAACAAATCGTAAAGGCTTTTATGTCTGGATTTTATCATATAAAATTCATTACTCTAGACCAATCGAAATTACACAAAGTCATTCTTTGTGTGCGACCCAATAGGTTCAAACGACATTGGCAATGAACCAAAACCATTTTAGTACACAAATCATAAGTGGTCTCAAGGAAGGCATTATAACTACCTAAGTAGCATGAATATCAAAATCGATTCAGCTTAATGAATAACATGTATCATATCCTTTTGTCATGTGATATCCTTTGACTAAATATAAGGCATGGAAAGCTACCCTAAATGTTTAATCGTACTATTCTCGATCTTTAAGTAAACTTAAAACATTCAAGTGGCATTGATCATATCATTTCACATGGACTTAGCCATTATCAGTCTATCATATCGAGGGATCCACTGATATATCTCTATATGAGAGTGAATACTTTTATCTTAATTACACACTTTCACATATTATTAACATAGTAACCAATTGTAATATTTATAATCGTTCAGTTAAAGACAATTTTTTATTGTGTAAAATTACCATGCTCCTAATATTGAAGACTATTGTAATCTTAAGTCGAATGACTAAATGATATACCTATTATGAGTAACACCTATGACTTAATCCATGTGGTGTTTGCGTAGCGGATCAGTCTAGTACCTTGTTCCCTAACAAGTACTTATGATCTTGATTCGTATCCCAGTACACATGATCATCATATGACCATCAATCAAGATTCACACTTGTCTAAATTCTTTATAGCTCCCACTATAATGGTCAACTATAGATATTTAGGATATCTCAACATATACCCATGGATCTTACTATAAGGTAAACATGCAATTACTTATAATAAAACGGTAAATGAAAACCTTAATTTTTTAACTAAAATTATAGGATAAATAATGTTTGTAGATTGACCTAGGGCACATACCTCAACATGTCCCACTTGCATTAGGGCCAATCATTCATTTATCAAATACCTAATTACCTACCATGACCATCAGGTTTCACTAGTGGAAGAGCCTTCGTCAAAGGATGTGCAACATTGTCTTCTGTAGTAACTCTACAAATCTTCACGTCTCCTCTCTTAATGATTTCTCGAACGAAATGAAAATGTTTAAGTATATGTTTGGATCGGTGGTGTGTTTTTGTTTTCTTGGCCTGTGTTATGGCCCTGTTATTGTCACAATACAAGCAAATGGGGTTAGCAATACTCAGAACCACACCAATTTCATTGATGAACTTTTTTATCTAAACTTCCTCCTTAGTTGTATCGGACGTTCAAATATACTCAGCTTTTATTGTAGAATCAACCGCAGGTTCTTGCTTCAAGACTTTCCAGCTCACTTCACATCCATTCCAAGTAAACACATATCCAGACTAAGATCTGAAGTCATTTACATCAATTTGAAAACTTGCATCTTTGTAACCATATACAAAAAGCTCATCTTCTAAAATCTCATAGACCAAGAACACTTCTTTAGTCCTTTTTAAGTACTTAAGAATGTTCTTTACGGCTATCTAATGACTTTCACTAGGATCAGATTGATATCTTCATGTTGCATTCAAAACATATGATAAATCAGGCCAGGTGCATAATATGGCATACATGATAGGTGCAATAGCAGCAGATGCATATGAAATCATATTCATACGCTCTTACTCATCATTAGTCTTTAGACATTGAGACTTGTTGAGACTTATACCATGAGACATTGGCAATGACCGTTTAAAGCCTTGCATACTGAACCTATTCAGTACCTTGTCAATATAAGCACTCTGACTTAGACCGATCATCCATTTAGATTTATCCATATAGATCTTAATCCCAAGGATGTAGGTTGTATCTCTTAAGTCTTTCATTGAGAAACACTTATCTAACCTAGACTTGACACTCTACAAGTTTAGGATTTCATTTCTAATGAGTAATATATCATTAACATATAATACCAGGAAAACAACAACGTTCCCACTGACCTTTTTGTATACATGAGGCTCATCATTGTTTTTAATGAAATCGAATTCCTTAATTGCTTCATCAAAATGAAGATTCCAACTCCGAGAATCTTGCTTTAATCCATAAATAAATCTTTAAAGCTTCCACACCTTCCTAGAATTCTTAGGATGAACGAACCCTTCTAGTTGTATCATATACACATCCTCAAGTAACTTTCCCTTTAAAAAGGTTTTTTTGACATCTATTTGTCATATCTCATAGTCATAATATGTAGATATGGCAATTAAAATTCTAACGGATTTAAACATAGCTACTGGAGAAAAAGTCTCGTCATAATCAACACATTGAGTCTGTTTGAAACCTTTTGCTACTAGACGTGCTTTATAAGTATGCACATTGCCATCCATGTCACTTTTCTTCTTGAAAACCCATTTACGTCTAATGGTCTTACCACCTTCACATAAATAAACTAGGAGTTAAACTTGGTTATCATACATAGATTGCAATGCATAATTCATGGCATTAAGCCATTTATGTGCCTCAAGGCTAGACATAGCCTCCTAGTAAGTAGAAGGTTAATTTTGATCCGTAATGAATACCTAACTACTATCAATAATAAGAAATCTAAATTCTTAAGTCGATGTCTTACCCTATCAGACCTACATCGGCCTTGTGATACCTGTGGAGGTTCAACTAGTTCAAGAATTTATTGATCTCCCACTGGCAGCTAAGTGTTTATTTATGGTTCTTGAACTTCTTCAAGAGTTACTTTATTCACATTGTTGTCTTTTAAAATAAACTCATTTTCCATAAAGACACCATTTCGAGCAATAAACATTTTTTTCTCAATGGAATTATAAAAAGTAGTATCCTCTTGTTTCTTTAGGATAACCAACAAATACACACTTAGTAGAGTTGGTTGATAATTTTTCTACGATTTTTCATCGTACGAAAACCTTAGAGCCCCAAATCTTTAAGAAAGAAAAACTTGATCTTTTCTCTAACCACACCTCATAAAGTGTTTTATCAATTGCTTTAGAAGGAACGCGATTTAGTATAATTGCAATAGTTTCTAAGGCATAACCCCAAAAGGAAATAGGAAGATCTGCATGACTCATTGCAAATCGAACCATATCCAACAAAGTTCAATTTGTTCTATTCAAAACACCATTCCATTATGGAGTTGCTAGAGGAGTTAACTGTGAGACAACCCTACAGTTTTTAAGATTATCATCAAACTCTTGGCTTAATTATTTACCACCTCCATCAGATCAAAGTGCTTTAAAAGTTTTACCAAGTTGATTTTGCACTTCATTCTAAAATGTTTGAAACATTTCATAATATTCACCTTTATGTTTCATGAGATACACATAACCATATCTGCCAAAGTCATCAGTGAAGGTAATGAAGTATTGATAACCACCTCTAGTGATTGTGTTTATAGGACCGCATACATCATGTATTAGACCTAAAAAATCATTTTCCCTTTACCGTGTCCAATAAAAGGACTCTTTATCATCTTGCTTAATAAACAAGAGACACATGTTTCATATGATTCAAAATCAAATGAATCTAAAAATCCATATTTATGGAGTTTAGAAATGTGTTTCTCATTTATGTGTCCAAGACGACAATGTAAAAGGTAGATTTGATTTAAATCATTTAACGTGAATATCTTTGTATTTTTGTTAAGAATAGGAATAATTGTGGACAATTTCATGTTTAGAATATAAAGACCATCACACAATCAGCATTCGCATAGAAAACATCTTTACAAGAAATAAAACATTTATTATTCGCAATAATGAAACTAAAACCATCTAAATCCAAACATGAAATTGAAATGGTGTTTCTGCTTAAGGCAAGAACATAATAATAACTATTTAAAACTAAAACAAGTCAACTAGATAAAATTAATTCGTAACATCCTACAACCAATGCAGCAACCTTTGCTCCATTTCCAACTCGTAGGATGACTTCTCCTTTCTTTAGCTTTCTAGTTTTGGTGAGACCTTGCACATTAATACAAATGTGAGATCCACATTCGATATTCAATACTTAGGAATCACTAGTAGACAAGTTAACTTCAATAACGTAAATACCTGAAGTAGTAGTTGCACTACTCTTTGTTTCTTTAGATCTTCAAGATAAAGCTTGCGGTTTCTGAACCAATGCCCAGATGCATGGTAGAAATGAAAATCTTCTTCCTTTTCTTTTTTCTTTCTATGATTATGTAGTAGAAACAACATGAGGCTTTACTTGTTTCAAAGGCTTTGTGACAGTCACAACAACCATGGAAACTTTAACCTTACTTTTGCACTTTTTCTTCAAAGTCTTTCCTTTCAGAACCATCAACACATTAGCAATGGGTTTCTTGACATTCTTCTCAGCAATTTTAAGCATCAAGTGCAACTTTGAGATAGACTTCTCCATGTTATTCATGTTATAGTGCATCACAAATTATGAATAACTATCAGGTAATGAATTCATGATCAAATCCGTAGCCACGTCTCAGCTTATAGAAAATCCAAGTCTGTCAAAATGGTGAATATAGTCTTTCATTTTCAGAATATGAGGATCAAATGATGCACTGCAATTTTGCAAGAATGAGGCTTCTTGAATGTCTCAAACATTTTTTGCCCAGTCTACAATTGGAGCATTTCCTTCAGCATTGTAGCCACATTGTAACCTTCCATGTGTTCCATGTCCTTCTAAATTTCAAGAACCATGGTTGCCAACATAATGCATGAAACATCAATTGAGTGGTGGGCATGCTTAGTATGTGCATCCTTTACTGCTGTTAAAGTATTGGCTGGTGGTTCCTCAAGAATAGGATTATCCAGGACATACAACTTGCATTCTTACTTAAGAACAATTCTCAAGTTTCTAAACTAGTTAAGAAAGTTTGTCCCAAACAACTTATCCTTCTTAAGGATGGATCGCAATGACAAGCAATTAGTGTAATTTAAAAAGGCCATAGATCTAGAACAAAGATTATGCAAAAGTTTATTTTAGTTTAGAGGAATAGACTCCCACTACATTAACAACCCTCTTGAGAATTCTATGTAAATTTAAGGGACTAAAATCCATCTTTTACGTAATTCCTAGATAGCCAGGGGATGCCACTTTAAATTAGGTTATTTAGGCAGTTACTAATTACCAATTACATCTTCTGTAACTTTTAGTTATTTTTATGATATTATGACATCTTATCTCTTAGCATGTTTTATGTCATCTAATGCCTAAAGCTCAAAACCATTTTAATAGCTTTATCGAGTCTAACTATTTCTAACAATAGAGTAATCGTTGCTCAACTTGCCTCACAAGATAACAAAATACCCTCTGCGGATGCAGACCATTATTGATGTGATCAAAGCCTTGACAAGTGTTTAAGAATGGACGGCACTTGACTTAAAATTTGGAAAAGGGATTTTTATTTTTTTTAGTAATTCTAATTAAAATATTTTTAATTAACTCGAGCTCACCTTTAACTTAATATATTAACCTAATCCAATTAGAATGTAAGATACATTGAATCCTTATCCAATTAGAATTAGTTATTTATCTCACTTATCTTCTAGGATTGTAATTCTTATCCGATTACAAAATTATCTCCTATCTAGTATGACTACAGTAATGGATAACCTCAATATGATATATGATCAAAACCAATTTCGATTCTTATTCATAAAATAAAATTAAGTAAATCAAGAAACGAAATATTAATCATGCATTCAACACCAAAATCATATTAAATTAATCATATTAACCTAATCATAATTTCTATCATGGACATACATAATTATTGAACAAAAATGAAATATGTGTTCAACACTAAAATCATATTAACCTAAACATGACTTCTAACATGAACATACAAAGTTTGCATCGTTTATTATTAAAAACATATGTAATCAAAATATTAAAAATACGAATACTATCATTGAATCAAATCATGCATATGTATCGATACACATGAATTAATAACATGCTTTCAAAATAATTCTTGATAACAATTATCATAGAACCTATATGTACATTATATATATACATAAATCAAGATCATTTTAACACATATATCATATATACATCAGAGAAAACATGTAAATGTTTAATAGAACTGAACCTTGCTTTCATATCATTGTTGGATTTTTGGGGTTCATATGCAATGAAAACATCAATTTTTTTTTGAAAAACCCCAATAAGATCAAAAATAAGATTCACGAAACTAGATCTACGAAAGTAAATCATACCTTATTACATGATTTCCTTCTCTGATCGTTCAATTTTTAAGACGTTCAAGTCTCCATCATTTATCAGAAATCTACAGATGAATGGTGACCACGATTTGGAGTGCTAACCCTTAGTGAGATAAAAAAAAATCTTTTTCTTCTCTCTCCCAAAATTCAGAGAACTCAAAATTTGCAAAAATGAAAATCATATGTCAATTTAGGGTTTCACCCTTTATTTATATGTAAAGATAAGGCCTCATGTAAAATCCTATTTGTAATACAACTATTGCATTTATGTAGTTTAAGCAAATTATATATACGCCCCTATTAATGAGTTATCATATAATAATCGTAAGGGCTTTTATGTCATGAGTTTTTATCATATAAAATGATAAAATTCATTACTCTAGATCAATTGAAATTGCGCAAGGCTACTCTTTATATGCGACCCAATAGGCATTATGACTACCCAAGTAGCATGAATATCAAAATTGATACAACCTAATGAATAACATATATCATATCCTTTTGTTGAGCAATATCTTTTGACTAAACATAAGGCATGAAATGTTCAATTTTACTAGTCTCGCTCTTTAGGAAAGCTGAAAACATACAAGTGACATTGATCATATCAATTCACATGGACTTGGCCATTATCAGTCTATCATATCGAGGATCCACTGATATCTCTCTCTATACGAGAGTGACAAATTCTATCTTAATTACACACCTTCATATATTATTCACATGGTAACTAATCCCAATCTTTATAATCGTCTGGTTAAAGAAGAAATTTGATTGCGTCAAATTACCATGCTCCTAATATTGAAGTCTATCGCAATCTCAAGTCGAAGGACTAAATGATATATCTATCATGTGTAACACTTATGACTTAATCCTTGTGTTGTTCTCATAGCGGGTCCGTCTAGTACCTCGTTTCCTAACAAGTACTCATGATCTCGATTCATATCCCTATATGCATGATTATCACATGACCATCAATCATATTCACACTAGTTTTAATTCATTATAGTTCCCAGTATAATGATCTACTAGAGAAATTTAGGATATTTCAACAAATACATATGGATCTTACAATAAGGTAGACATGCAATTACTTATAATAAAACAACAAATGGAAACCTCAATTTTATAAACTAATATTATAAGATAAACAATATTTGTGGATTAACCTATGGCACATGCCCTAACATCCCTAGTGCCCTACGATGTTTCTTGACCAACTTCATAGTATTTGCTAAAGTAATATTGGAGGGTAAGTTTATAATTTAGCTACCTTTTATGCGGTGGAGTTTTGGAGGTTTAAGGACATAGTTTGACACTAAACGAGATAAAAATAAATACCTTTAAGTATTGATCATGCCTAAGCTTTATTTCAGTTAAATTCATTGTATTTTCTAAAATAAGTCTTATGGGAAAATTTCTAATTTAGCTCACTTTCGAGGAATTGAATTCTAGAATCTTAAGGACAAAGTTTGATATGAAATGGTGTAAAAATTATTACCACTTTGTTTTGCTTGTGCATTACGATACTTTTCGACCAACTTCTTTGGATTTAATAAGATAAGTCTTAAGGGCAATTCCCGAATTTAGGTAACTTTTATGCAGTGAAGCTTTAAAATTTGTTGCATAAATTTTGATATGAATTGGGCTAAAAATCAAAATTGTAATGTTTCGGTAGTGCCTTACAATGTTTTTTTTTTTGCCAAATTCATTGTATTTGCAAAAATAAAACTTGAGTGCAAGTTCATGATTTAATTACCTTTCAGGCATTGAGTTTTAGAATTTTAAGAGCATGGTTCGAGGCGAATTGAGAAAAAGATTAATACATGCAAGTTTCGATCATGCCCTATGCTTCGTTTCAGCCAAATTCATTGTATTTACCAAAATAAGCCTTAAGGGCGATTTCATAATTTAGCTAACATTCTGGCGATGCAGTTTTAGAATCTCAAGGATTTAGTTTGATGTAAAATAGAGTAAAACTTCTTATTGTCTAGTTTTTCTCATGCACTATGCTACTTTTTGACCATATTAGTAGTATTATATAAGATAAGCCTTTATTGCACCTTCTTAGTTAGTTAACTTCTGAGCAGTGTTGTTTTAAAATTTTGAGCACATAGTTTAATGCAAAATGAGCTAAAAATCAATAATATAAAGTATCGCTCGTAGCTTACTATGTTTTTCGACCAAACTCAGTGTATTTGCCTAAAATAAACTTGGAGGACAAGTTCGTAGTGTAGCTAACTTTTAGACGATGGAGTTTTGGAATTATGAGTATATAGTTTGATGCAAAGTGAGGTAAAAAGAAATACCTTCAAGTTATGGTCATGCTCTATGCTTTGTTTCTGCTAAATGCATTGCATTTGCTAAAATAAGCCTTAACTACAATTTCGTAATTTAACTGACTTGCAGGCAATGGAGTTCTAAAATCTCGAGGACATTGTTTGATGCAAAACAGGGTAAAAATCCTTACCGTCAAGTTTTGCTCGTGCACTACGCTACTTTTTGACGAAATTTTTTGTATTTTAAAATATAAGACTTTAAGGAAGTTTCTAAATTTGTTAACTTTCAGGCGGTGATGTTTTATACTTTTTAGCATAGAGTTTGATGTGAATTAGGCTAAAAATCAATACCATAAGGTTTTGCACATACCCTACAATGTTTTTTGGCCAAATTCAATTTATTTGCTTAAAAAAACATGGAGGCCAAGTTCATGATTTAGCTACTTTTTGGATGATGGAGTTTTGGAATTTTAAGTTAATAGTTTGGTGCAAAGTGAGAAAAAAAAATCAATACCTTCAAGTTTTGATCTTGCCCCAAGTTTTGTTTAAGCTAAAGTTGTTATTTTTGCTAAAATAAGCCATAAAGGCAATTTTATAATTCACCTAACTTTCTGACAATTGAGTTCAAGAATCTTGAGGACATTATTCACTGCAAAACGGGGAAAAAATCATTACTGCCTAGTTTTGCTCATGCAATACTCTTCTTTTCGACCAAATTCATTGTATTTTATAATATAAGCCTTAAGGGAAATTTTTGAATTTAGGTAACTTTCAAGCATTTAAGTTTTATAATTTCAAGCACAAAGTTTGATGCAAAACGGGCTAAAATCAATACCATAAAGTTTCACTCATCCTCTATGATATGTTTCGGCTATGTTCGTTGTATGGGCTTAAAATAATCCTGGAGGGCATGTTTTTAATTTAGCCACCTTTCGAGTGATAAAGTTTTGTAATTTTAACGACATAGTTTGATGCTAAACGAGAAAAAAATTAAAACCTTCAAGTTGTGATCATGCCTAACATATTATTTCAGCTATATTTATTGTATTTGCTAAAATTAGCCTTAAGGGCAATTTTGTAATTTAACAAAATTTTGGGCAGTAGAGTTTTGGAATCTCTTAGAAATTGTTTGATGCAAAACATGCTAAAAATCATTACCATCAAGTTTTGCTTATCCACAATGCAAATGTTTTATATTTTATAATATAAACCTCGAGGGTAATTACCAAATTTAGGTAACTTTCGAGCGGTGAAGTTTTTTGAATTTGATACACATAGTTTGATTTGAAAAAGCCTAAAAATTCATACCATAAAGTTCGCTCATGCCCATACGATGTTTTTTAGCAAAATTAATAGTCTTTACGATAATAAACTTGGATGGCAAGTTCGTAATTTGGCTACCATTCGAGAGGTGGAGTTTTGGAATTTCGAGGACATAGTTTTACGTTAAAAGGGATAAAAACTAATTTCTTCAAGTTGTGATCATGCCCTATTCTTTGTTTCAGCTAAATTCTTTGTATTTGCTAAAATAAGTCTCAAGGGCAATTTTTCAATTTGGCTAACTTTTAAGCAATGGATTTCTAGAATCTCAAGGACATAATCTGAAGTGAAATGCGGTAATAATCATTACCATCTAGTTTTGCTAGTGCAATACGCTACATTTTGACAAAATTCGTTGTAGTCTATAATATAATCTTAAAAGAAAATTTTTGAATTTAGGTATTCATGCGGTCAACTTTTGTACTTCGGACAATATAATTTGACACAAAACGGGCTTAAAATTATGACTGTAAAATTTCGCTCATGCCCTACGATATTTTTTGTTCAAATTCATAGTATTTGCTCAAAATAAACCATGAGGGAAAGTTCATAATTTAGCTATATTTTAGGCAGTAGAGTTGGAATTTTAAAGACATTGTTTAACGTTAGACAAGATAAAATTCAACACCTTCATGTTTTGATCGTGCCTTATGCTTTGTTTTGGCTAAATTTGTTGTATTTGCTAAAATAAGCCATTAGTGCATTTTAATAAATTAGCTAACTTTTGGGCAATGGAGTTTTAGAATCTCGAGGACATAGTTTGATGCGCAACAGGGTAACAATTATTATTGTCTAATTTTGCTCGTGCACTACGCTATGTTTCGACCAAATTTTTTGTATTTTATAATATAAGCCTTAATTGCAATTTTTAAATTTAGGTTACTTTCGGGTGGTAATGTTTATGAATTTGAAGCACATAGTTTGATGTGAAATGGGCTAAAAATAAATACCTTCAAGTTCCCCTCGTGCCATATGATATTTTTCGGCCAAATTCGTTGTATTTGCTTAAAATAAACCTGAAAGATAAGTTCATAATTTAACTACCTTTCATACGACGGAGATTTTGAAGTTTAAGTTCATAGTTTGATGCTAAATGGAAAAAAAAATCAATACCTTCAAATTGTGATCATGCCCTATGCTTTGTTTCAACTAAATTTGTTGTATTTGCCTTAAGGGCGATGTTGTAACTGAGTTAATTTCGAGTACCGCAAATCTAGAATCTCAAGGATTTAGTTTGATGTGAAACAGGGTTAAAATCCTTATTGTGTAGTTTTGCTCATGCACTACGCTACTTGTTAACCAAATTAGTAGTATTTTATAAGATAAGCCTTTATTGCAATATCTTGATTTAGTTAACTTCTAGGTGGTGATGTTTTAGAATTTCGAGCATATAGTTTGATGAGAAATGGGCTAGAAATCATTACAATAAAGTATTGCTTGTGCCCTACGATGATTTTTGGCCAAACTCGATGTATTTGCTTAAAATAAACTTGGAGTGCAAGTTTGTAATTTAGCTACCTTTCATATGATAGAGTTTTGGGATTTCGAGTACATAGTTTGATGCAAAGTGCGATTAAAATAAATACCTTCAACTTCTAATCATGCCCTATTATTTTTTATGCTAAATTCGTTGCATTTGCTAAATAAACCTTACGTGCAATTTTGTTATTTAGTAAACTTTCAGGAAATGGAGTTCTAGAATCTCAAGGACATTGTCTTACTGTGTAGTTTTGCTCATGCACGTCGCTCCTTTTGGACCAAATTTGTTTGATGCAAAATGCACAATTTTTGAATTTAGGTAACTTTCAGGCAGTGATGTTTTAGAGTTTCGAGCACATAGTTAGATTCAAAATGAGCTAAAACTTAATACTATAAGGTTTCGCACATGGCATATAATGTTTTTCGACCAAATTAATTGCATTTATGTAAAATAAACTTTGAATGCAAGTTCGTAATTTAGCTACCACTTACAGAATGGAGTTTTAGAGTTTTGAGTCAATTGTTTGATGCAAAGTGAGATGAAAATTCAATACCTTCAAGTTGTGGTTATGCCCTATGTTTTGTTTCGGCTAAGTTCGTTATATTTGCTAAAACAAGCCTTAAGGGCAATTTTGTATTTTATCTAACTTTTACGCAGTGGAGTTCTAGAATCTTGAGGACATATATTTATGCAAAACAGAGTAAAAGTCATTATCGTCAAGTTTTGCATGTTCACTATGCTAATTTTTAAATAAATTTGTTGTATTTTATAATATAAGCCTTAAAAACGATTTTCAAATTAAACTAACTTTCCAGCGGTGAAGTTTTAGAATTTGGAGTACATAGTTTGAAGCAAAATGGGATAAAAATTAAACCGTAAAGCTTTAATCATGCCTTACAATGTTTTTTGGCCAAATTTTTTGTATTTGATAAACTAAACATAGATGGCAGGTCCGTAATTTTATCGACCTTTTAGGTAGTGAATTTTTTGAATTTTTAAGACATTGTTAAATGGGATAAAAACCAATACCTTCAAGTTGTAATCTTTCCCTTTGTTTAATTTTATCTTAATTATTTATATTTTCCAAATTAAGCCTCAATGGGAATATTGTAATCTAGCTAACTTTCGAGCAATGGAGTTCTAGAATCTTAAGGACATAGTTCGATGTGAAACGAGGTAAAAATCATTATCATCTAGTTTTGGCTACGTACTGTGCTATTTTTGAGCAAATTAATTGTATTTTATAATATAAGTCTTAAAAGCAACTTCAAAAATAAAGAGACTTTTGAGTGGTAATGTTTTAGATTTTTGGTACATAGTTTGATGTGAAATGGTCTAAAAATCAACACAATAAAGTTTTGCTCATGCCCTACAATGTTTTTCAGCCAAATTCATAGTATATACGAAAATAAACCTTAAGGGAAAGTTTATAATTTAGCTACCTTTTGCTTGGTGGAGTTTTAGAAATTTTAGGACAAAGTTTGACGCTAAATTCATTGTATTTTGCCTTTAGGGCAGTTTTGTAATTTAGCTAACTCTGAGGCGATGGTGTTTTAGAAACTCAATGACATAGTTTGGTGTGAAATAGGGAAAAATTCATTATCCTTTAGTTTGCTCGTGCACTAAGCTACTCTTCAACCAAATTCATTGTATTTTACAATAAATTCCTTAAAGGCAATTTTTGAATTTAGGTAACTTTCGCATGGTGAAGCTTTCGAAATCCCACCACATAGTTTGATGCAAAACAGGCTAAAATTCAATACCATAAACTTTCGCTCTTGCTTTTCGATGATTTTTGGCCAAAGTCGTTGTATTTACTAAAATAAACTTGGAGGGCATGTTCATAATTTAGCTAGCTTTCGAGCGGTTGAGTTTTAGATTTTTGAGGATATAGTTTGAGGTAAGATGGGATAAAAATCAATACCTTCAAGTTGTCTTCACGCCCTATACTTTATTTCGGTCAAATTCGTTGTATTTTCTTAAATAAGCCTTGAAGGCATTTTTGTAATTGAGCTATCTTTTTGGTATTGAAGTTTTAGAATTTTGAGGACATAGTTTGATGCGAAACTCGCTAAAAATCATTACCGTCTAGTTTTGCTTGTGCACTACACTCTTTTTTGGCCAAATTCGTTGTATTTTATAATACAAGTCTAAAGGGAAATCTCAAGATTTTGGTATCATTCGAGCGGTGATGTTTTAGAATTTGGTGCACATAGTTTGATGTCAAATAGTCTAAAAATCACTACCATAATGTTTCGATGTCCTTCGACAAAAATTCATAATATTTTCTTAAAATAAACCTTGAGTGCAAATTAGTAATTTAGCCACCTTTTAGGCAGTGGAATATTGGAATTTCAAGGACATATTTTGAAGTTAAACAGGATAAAAATCAATACCTTCAAGTTGTGATTATGCCCTATGTTTTTTTTGCTAAATTCGTTGTATTTTGCTAAAACAAGCCTTAAGGGTGATTTTAATTTACCTAATTTTTGGGCAATGGGTTTCTAGAATCTCGAGGACAAAGTTTGATTTAAATAAGGTAAAAATAATTATCATCTAGCTTTGCACGTGCACTACGCTACTTTTTGACCAAATATTTTGTACTTTATAATATATGCCTTAATAACAATTTTTAAATTTCACTAAATTTGCTGCGCTATAAGTTTTAGAATTCTGAGCCTGAAGTTTGATGTAAAACGGGCAAAAAATCAATATTATAAAGTTTTGCTCGTGGCCCACGATGTTTTTTGACTAAATTCGTGGTATTTGCCAAAATAAACCTAGAAGACAAGTTCTTAATTTATCTACCTTTCGGATGATGGAGTTTAAGATTTTTGAATACATAGTTTGAGGCAAAAAAATGGGATAAAAATCAGTACTTCCTTCAAGTTGTGATCTTGACCTATGCTTTGTTTCAGCCAAATCCAAAGTATTTGCTAAAATAAGCCTAATGGGCAATTTTGTAATTTAGTAAGCTTCGGGTAGTAGAATTTTGAAATCTCTTAGACCGTTTGATGCAAAACATGCTAAAAACCGTTATTGTCTAGTTTTACTAGTGCACTACACCACTTTTTGATTAAGTTTGTTGTATTTTATAATCTAAGCCTTAAGGGGAATTTTTGAATTTATGTAACCTTTGGGCGCTCAAGTTTTAGAACTTGAAGTGTATACATTGACAGGATATGGGCCAAAAATTAATATCATAAAGTGTCGCTCAAGCCCTACTATGTTTTTCGGTCGAATTCCTAGTATTTGCTAAAATAAACCTAGAAGGTAATTTCATATTTTAGCTAGCATTTGGGCAGTTGAGTTTTCTAATTTTTAGGACAAAGTTTGTTGTCAAAAGGGATAAAAACTTATACCTTCAAGTTGTGATCATGTCTATGTTTTTTTTCAGCTAAATTTAGTATATTTGCTAAATTAATCTTTAAAGGAAATTTTCTAATTTAGCTAACCTTGAGGCAATGGAGTTCTAGAATATCGAGGAGATTGTTTAATGTGAAATGGAGTAAAGATCAATACCGTGTAGTTTTGCATGTGCACTATGCTAATTTTCTAGCAAATTTGTTGAATTTTATAATAAAAACCTTTAAAGAAACTTTGGAATTAAAGGAACTTTTGTGCGACAATGTTTTAGAATTTCAAGCACATAATCCGATGCGAAACGGTCTAAAAATCAATGCCGTAAGTTTTCTCTCATTCCCTGTAATGTTTTTCAGCCACATTCATATTATTTCCAAAAATAAACTTTAAGGGCAAATTCGTAATTTAGCTGCCTTTTGGGTAGTGGAGTTTTGAGAATTTTAGGACATAGTTTGATGCTAAACAAGATAAAAACTAATACCTCAAGTTGTGATCATGCCCTATGCATTGTTTCATCTTAATTCATTGTATTTACCTTAAGGGAAATTTTATTCAGGAAATGGAGTTCTAGAATCTTGTGGATAAATTTCAATATGAAATACAGTAAAATTCATAATCACCTAGTTTTGCTTGTGCACTACGCTACTCTTTCACCAAATTCTTTGTATTTTATAATAAATGCCTTAAGGGCAATTTTCAACTTTAGGTAACTTTTGCGTGGTAAAGTTTTAGAAATTTCACCACATAGTTTGATGCAAAATGGACTAAAAATCAATACCATAAGTTTTTGCCCTTGCCTTACAATGTTTTTCTGCCAATGTTGTATTTGCTAAAATAAACCTGGAGGGCACGTTCAAGATTTTGCTACCTTTAGGGTAGTTGAGTTTTAGGATTTTGAGGATATAGTTTGATGTAAAACGAGATAAAAATCAATACCTTAAACTTGTGATCATGCCCCATGCTTTGTTTTAGCCAAATTTATTTTATGTGCTTAAATAAGCTTTAAGGGCGTTTTTGTAATTCGGGTAACTTTCTGGTAGTGGATCTCTAGAGTCTCAAGGACTTAGTTTGATGCGAAATATGCTAAAAATTACAATCATTTAGTTTTGCTCGTGCACTATGCTCTTTTTCGATCAAATTCATTGTATTTTATTATATATGTCTTAAGAGAAATTCCCAAATTTAGGTCACTTTCGGGCAGTGATGTTTTATAATTTGGAGCACATATTTTGACGTGAAACGGGGTAAAAATCAGTAACATAAATTTTCGCTAGGGCCTTATGTTGTTTTTCAGCCAAATTTATAGTATTTGCTAAAATAAACCTGGAGGGCAAGTTCCTAATTTAGCTAACACTCAGGCAGTGCAGTTCTAGAATTTTAAGGACATAGTTTCATGCGAAAAGGTGTAAAAATCCTTATAGTCTAATTTTACTTGTGCAATTATCGAATTTAGTGAACTTTTCTTGCGGTAATATTTTAGAATTTCAAGCACATAGTTTGATGCCAAATAGTCTGAAAATAAATACCATAAAGTTTCGGTCGTGCCCTGTGATGTATTTCAGCCAAATTTGATATATTTACTTAAAATAAACCTTGAGGGCAAGTTCAAAATTTAGCCACCTTTCGAGTAGTAGAGTTTTGATATTTTAAGGAAATAGTTGACGCTAAATGGGATAAAAGTCAATACCTTCACGTTGTGATCATGCCTTATGTTTTGTTTCGGCTAAATTCGTTGTATTTGCTAAAATAAGCTTTAAGGGCAATTTTGTAATTTACATAATTTCGAGCAATGTAGTTCTAGAATCTCGAGGACGTAGTTTAATTTGAAATGAGGTAAAAATAATTGTCATCTAGTTTTGCTCGTGCGCTACACTACTTTTTCAATAAACTCATATTTTTTAATATATCCTGTAAGGAAGATTTTTTAATTTTGCTAAATTTCGTGAGCTAAAGTTTTAGAATTTCAAGAAAGTTTGATGTGAAATTGGCAAAAAATCAATACCATAAAGTTTTGCTCGTGCCCTACGATATTTTTCGGCTAAATTTATAGTATTTGCTAAAATAAACCTAGAGGGCGAGTTCTTAATTTATCTACCTTTTCGATGATGGAGTTTTAACAATTTTAAGAAAATAGTTTGATGCAAAATAGGTTAAAAATCAATACCTTCAAATTGTGATCAAACCCTATGCATCATTTCAGCTAAGTTCGTTGTATTTGGTAAAATAAGCCTAATTTCATAATTTAGGTAAATTTCACAAAATAAAGTTTTGGGATATCTTGAACAGTTTGAAGTCAAAACATGCTAAAAACAAATTTTTGTTTAGTTTTACTAGTGCACTACGCTACTTTTTTACCAAGTTTGTTAGATTTAGATTTTATAATATAAGCATTGAGAGCAGTTTCTGAATTTATGTAGCTTTCAAGTGATCAAGTTTTATAATTTGGAGCATATAAATTGATGCGAAATGTACTAAAAATTGATACCGTAAAGTTTTGCTAGTGCTCTACGATGTTTTTGAGCCAAATTCATAGTATTTGCTAGAAAAAGCTAGAGGGCCAATTCATAATTTAGCTTTCTTTTAGGCGGTGGAGTTTTGGAAATTTTAAGACAAAGTTTGAGGTTAAATGAGATAAAAATTGATACTTTCAATTTGTGATCATGCCATATGCTTTGTTTCAACTAAATTCGTTGTATTAGCTTTAAGGGCAATGTTGTAATTTAGTTAACTTTTAGGTACTAATATTCCAGAATCTCAAGGATTTATTTGATGCGAAACGGGTTAAAAATCCTTAATGTCAAATTTGTTCATGCATTATGATACTATTTGACCAAAACTGTAGTATTTTATAAGATAAGCCTTTATGGCGATTTTTTTAATTTTGTTAACTTCCAAGCGGTGATGTTTTAGAATTTCAAGCACATATTATGAATCGAAATGGGCTAGAAATCAATACAATAATGTATCGCTCATGCTCTATGATATTTTTTGGCCAAATTCCTTGTATTTGCTTGAAATAAGCTTTGAGGGCAAGTTCATAATTTAGTCACCATTCGAACGATGGAGTTTTGGAATTTTCAGTACATAGTTTGATATAAAGTGAGATTAAAATAAATACCTTCAACTTGCAGTCATGCCATATGCTTTTTTTTTGCCATATTCGTTGCATTTGTTGAATAAGACTTACGTGCGATTTTGAGATTTAGCTAACTTTCGGGCAATGGAGTTCTAGAATCTCGAGGACATTGTTTGATGCAAAACAGAGTAAAGATACTTATTGTCTAGTTTAGCTCGTGCACTTTGCTACTATTGGACTAAATTTACTTGATGGAAAACGTGCAATTTTCGAATTTAGGTAACTTTCAAACGGTGATGTTTCAGAGTTTCGAGCACATAGTTTGATTCAAAATGGGCTAAAAATCAATACAATAAGGTTTCGCATGTGCCTTATGATGTTTTTCGGTCAAATTCATTGTATTTGCATAAAATAAACTTGGAAGGCAAGTTCGTAATTTTGCTACCTCTCAGACGATGGAGTTTTAGAGTTTTTAGTTAATAGTTTGATGCAAATTGAGACAAAGTCAAAAACTTCAAGTTGTGATCATGTCCTATGTTTTGTTTCAACTAAATTCATTGTATTTGATAAAATAAGCCTTAAGGACATTTTTGTAATTTAGTTAACTTTCAAGCAGCGGAGTTGTGGAATCTTGAGGACATAGTTTAATGCAAAACGGGGTAAAAATCATTACTGTTTAGTTTGAATGTGCACTACACTAATTCTCGAGCAAATTTGTTGTATTTTATA
This sequence comes from Stephania yunnanensis, assembly GCA_039657365.1. Taxonomy (NCBI): domain Eukaryota; kingdom Viridiplantae; phylum Streptophyta; class Magnoliopsida; order Ranunculales; family Menispermaceae; genus Stephania; species Stephania yunnanensis. The sequence continues at coordinate 29,975,236 of CM077582.1, read as the reverse complement.
ATATAAACCTTAAAAGAAAATTTTGAATTAAAGTAACTTTTGGGTGGTGAAGTTTTAGAATTATGAGCATATAGTTTGATGCAAAACGAGCTAAAAATTAATACCTTAATGTTTCATTCATTACCTACAATGTTTTTTGGCAAAATTTGTAGTATTTAATAAACTAAACCTAGAGGACAAGTTCATAATTTTATCTACCTTCAAGTGGTGGAGTTTTGGAATTTTTAAGACATTATTTGACACTAAACGAGATAAAAATCAATATTTTCAAGTTGTGATCATGCTCTATGATTTATTTTAACTTAATTATTGGTATTTTCCAGAATAAGCCTTAAGGGAAATTTTGTAATCTAGCTAACTTTCAGGGAATGGAATTCTAAAATCCTAAGGACAAAGTCTGACGGAAAATGGGTTAAAGTTTACTCGTGCACTGCATTATTTTCAACCAAATTCGTTGTATTTTATAATATAAGTCTTAAAGGCAGTTTTTGAAATAAGGTAACTTTCGGGCAATGAAGTTTTAGAAACTCTGCCACATTGTTAGATGTCGAATAGGCTTAAAATCAATACTAAAATGTTTCACACTAGCCTATATTGTTTTTTGACCAAATTCATTGTATTTGCTAAAATAAACCTTGAGTACAAGCTTTTAGCTTGGCTATCTTTTGGGCACAGGAGTTTTAGAATTTCAAGAACATAGTTCGGTGTGAAATGGGAAAAAAATAAATACCTTCAAGTTTTAATCGGACCCTATGCATTGTTTTAGCCAAATTCATTGTATTTAGAAAAATAATCCTTGAGGGTATTTTCATAATTTAGCTAAATTTCGAGCACTACAGTTCTAGAATCTCGAGGACTTAGTTTGATATGAAATGTGGTAAAAATTATTGTCGTATAGTTTTGCATGTGCACTATGCTAATTTTTGATAAAATTCATTGCATTTTATAATATAAGTCTTAAAAACAGTTTTTAAAATAAGGTAACTTTCAGGCAATGAAGTTTTTGAAATTCCACCACATTGTTAAATGCAAAATAGGCTTAAAATCAATTCTGAAATGTTTCACACTAGCCAAGGATACTTTTTTGGCCAAATTCATTGTATTCGCTAAAATAAATCTTGAGTACAAGTTTGTAATTTAGCTACCTTTCGGGCGCAGGAGTTTTAGTCGAGCCCTATGCTTTGTTTCAACCTAATTCGTTGTATTTGGAAAAATAAGCCTCGGGGGCATTTTTGCAATTTAGCTAACTTTTGAGCACTGCAGTTCTAGAATCTCGAGGACATAGTTTGATGCAAAATGAGGTAAAAATCATTTCCATCTAGTTTTTCATCTGCACTACAATACTTTTTGACCAGATTCGTTTTATTTTATAAGATAAGGCGCAGGGGAAATTTATGAATTTAGGTTAACTTTCAGGCAGTAATGTTTTAAAATTTGGAGGATATAGTGTGTTTGTGAAATGGGCTAAAAATCATTACCATAAAGTTTCACCCGTGCCCTGTAATATTTTTGGGTTAAATTCGTTGTATTTGCTTAAAACAAACCTTGAAGGGAACTTTGTAATTTAGCTATCTTTCGAGTGATGGAGTTTTGAAATTTTAAAGATAGTTTGATGCTAAACGAGACAAAATTTAAGAGCTTCAAGTTGTGATCATGCCTAATGCTTTGTTTCAGCTAAATTTGTTGTATTTACTAAAATAATCCTTAAGAGAAATTTTGAAATTTCACTAACTTTCAAGTAGTGGAGTTCTAGAATCTCAAGGACATAATTTGATGTGAAACAAGGTAAGAATCATTACCATCTTCCCTTGTTTCTGCACTATGCTACTTTTCGACTAAATTCTTTGTATTTTATAATATAGGCCTTAAGGGCAATTTTTGAATTTAGGTAACTTTCGGTTGGTGAATCTTAAGAATTCGGAGCACATAGTTCGACGCTAAATGGGCTAAAAATTAATATAGTAAAGTTTTGCTCATGTCCTACGATGTTTTTCGACTAAATTCTTTTTATTTTCTTTTAATAAACATTGAGTGCAAGATTGTGATTATGCTATATTTCGGGTAGTGGAGTATTAGGATTTCAAAAACATAGTTAAATGCGAAACATGAAAAAAGTTAATACCTTTAAGTTTCTATCGCGCCCTATAGTTCGTCTCAGCCAAATTCGTTGTATTTGTGAAACCAAGCCTCATAGGCGATTTCTTAATTTAACCAACTTTCAGGCACTTATGTTGAAAAAACTTGAGGATATAGTTTAATGTGAAACGGGTTATAAATAATTACCATCTAATTTTGTTCTTGCACTATGCTACTTTTTGACTAATTTGTTTTATTTTGTAAAATAAGCCTTTCGAGCAATTTTAGAATTTAGGTAACTTTACGGTGCTGAAATTTTATAATATAAAAGACATAGTTTGATGTGAAATGGGTTAAAACCCAATACCATAAAGTTTTGCTAATTCCCTATTATGTTTTTTTGCAAAAAATTCGTTATATTTGCGTAAAACTAAACTTGAGGGAAAGTTCATAAGCTACCAATGGAGTTTTGGAACTTTAAGGTCGTAGTTTGATTCTAAACAAGATAAAAACAAATAGCTTCAAGTTGTAATCATGCCATTCAGGTTGTTTCATCTAAATTCGTTGTATTTTCTAAAATAAGCCTTAAAGAAAATTTTGTAATTTAGCTAACTTTCTAGCAAAAGAGTTTTAAAGTCTCGAGGATATAGTTTGATACGAATCAAGGAAAAATCAAAACGGTCTATTATCGCTCATGCACTATGCTACTTTTTGAATACATTTTGTATTTTATAATATAAGCTTAAGGGGCAATTTTTGAACATAGGTTAACTTTCGAGCAGTGAAGTTTTAGAATTTGAAGCACGTAGTTTGATCTGAATTGGGCTAAAAACCAATACCATAAAGTTTTGCTTGTGCCAACGATTTTTTCGGCCAAATTCATTCTATATGCTCAAAATAATCATCGAGGGCAAGTTCTTAATTTAGCTACTTTGGACGGTGGAGTTTTAGATTTTCAAGGTCATACATGGATGATAAACATGATAAAAAAATAAATACCTTTAAGTTGTAATCATGCCCTATGCTTTGTTTCAGCTAAATTTGTTGTATTTTTTAAAATAAGCCTTAAGAGCAATTTCTTAATTTAGCTAAATTTCACACAATGGAGTTCTAGAATCTCAAGGACAGGTTTAATGTAAAACAGGGTAAAAATCATTATCATCTAGTTTTGCTTGTGCGCTACGCTACTTTTCAACTAAATTCGTTGTACTTTATAATATAAGCCTAAGAAGCAATTATCGAATTTAGGCTAACTTTTGAGCATTGAAGTTTTAGAATTTGAAGCACATAGTTTGATGTGAATTGGGCTAAAAATAAATACCATAACACTTCACTCATCCCTACAATGTTTTTCAACCTAATTCGTGTATTTGCTTACAATAAACCTTGAGGGCAAGTTCGTAATTTATTTACCTTTCGGGCGGTGGAGTTTTAGAATTTTAAGGTCATAGTTTGATGTTAAACAGGATAAAAATAAATACGTTCAAGTTGTAATCATGCCATGTGGTGGCCCCGCCACCCCGGGGTGTCGTCTCTCTGTGTGTGGACATCCAGTGGCCCAGCTACACGTGTCCAGCACTTCCTTTTCCATCTCATGTCTCGATAATTGTGTTTACGCATGTGTTATCAATTTAGTGAACCGATTATTCACATTAATCTTAATTTATTTCCTTTAGTTCAACTGTATGTAGCTTATTCAAGTCCTAGCCTCTCTAGTGGTTTTTTTATTTAAGAGTTGCAATTAAATAACCAGTATTTTACAACGGAAGTTTTAAAGAAACATTAACATGTGTTTTCATTAACTCTTGTGTTTTTTAAAAAATCAGTCCTACTCTGGAAAACCCAAAATAATACATTGTATATATAAGGCGATAAAAGTAAATATAAACAAGTATATATGTCTCACCAATCTCCAATAAACCAAAAATATAAAAAGTGATAAAATAAACACCTACATGTAGTGTGTCAAATAGTGGGAGAGCTCAGAGATAGATGCCAAGAATCCCATTATCCTTACTTGTAGAAGGATGTGCACTCAGCCATCACAACAAAACAGATGGTGAGTCCAATAAGTAAAATCCCAAGAAAACTCGCTTAGCATTCATATGATAAAGTAAAGGAAATTTAAGAAATACAGTTAAATAAACATGCAAATCGTAAATAAGCAATTGTAAATGGATCATCGCATGCGTAAATACAATAAAGAGCAAACACGTGTGTCTAATCTAGCCAGACTAGACCATACTTCAGATACTCTCCCCAAAATCCCACTAGTTGGCACACCCAACTAGCCCATCCCTGGTCCTTCTTAGTGGCCGGCGTAGACCCACGATGGATTGACACATGTACCGACAAAGTAGCTCAGGTTGTTATCCACCAAGGACTCCTGATACACATGTTATGGTCTAGCGTGCATGAACACAACAGAATATCCAGCGGGAGTAAACCCAACTAAAATAGTAACTTAGATATGGATAACCAAATAAATAAAGGATAGAATCAGGAAATATAGTAAAATAGCATTGAATGTTAGTAAATATTCAAGTGACGTTCTAATAGGTTTTACAAACCTCAAAATGCTCTCCAGCTTCCTTACTCTTTTATCCTACCCGACAAGCTTCCTGACATTGAACTATGGTTTCCTAAGTCCCTAAATTCTATTAAGTATATTTACTGTATATTCAAATTGGTTGAATAGATTTTAAATCAATCTTCCTAAATCAGCTCCTAAAGACTAAATTAAGTCTCAATTCCAGTCTTATGTTACAATGCATTTTTAGGCATGAAATAATCCAAATCTCAAAATATTCCATCTAAAAAGATTATTGGTCTCTAACTTAGCTTTCTGAAAAGGTTTAGTTTGAAAAATTCCGATTTGAAACTAAAGAGATATCATGATTTTACTAAACATAGCTCTAATTGGAATCTAATCCGACCAGCAGACTTAGAAAATCTGTTACTCCAAATCTATAGTTTCAAGAAATTTGATTTTTAGTCCAAGGTAGCAAACATATCCAATAACAACATACTAAAAGATTAGCTTATTTGGATAAGTAGTTAGGTAGTTATGCCTTAAACAAATTTTGTTTCAAAAATCTTCTATTTTATTCTAGCACGTACTTGGATAGCACTTTTGGACATGACACCATTTGAATTACAACATCTCTATTTAAGGAAAGTTGTTTCTTTTTGAAAAAACTTTCAAATGACATAAGTTTAAGTCAATTTGGATCTTAAATGAGCAAGTTATAAGCAAATTACATAGTCTAATTCCTAATACAACATGCAAAAATTCAATTTTGGTCTTACAATTTCTGAAATTCATATCTTCATGATCTCAAAACCAAATTAAGAACTTCATTATAGCTAGATTATTAATTTCAAATAAGGAATCTATATATATAAATCAATTGCAAATTCTTAATCATCTACATTTTGAAATTAGCCAAAAACTAGAACTTATTTCAATTTGACATAAAGAGATGTGTACCTAGTTAATGTACCACCTAGCTTAAGAAATTCTCACCAATCTTTCATGGATTCTTTCTCTCCATCAACCTCCTTCTTCTCCAACAAGTTAAGATGATAAAATGCTTTAGTTTGCATGTTTTTTATCAAGTCATCTTATATTAAGGTGTTATTAATTTCTAGCCATTGACCTCCATGCATTTACGTATCTCGAGACTCATCTAATTACCCTCTTTTTCCATGTATCCCACTAACTCAATCTATTTGATACTAATTGGCTAATCACAAGGTTTCTAGAAGCGGCAATACTTATCTTTAGTTCAATACTATAATTTTTATTTAATTAACCAAACTATAGGCCTTGATTTAATTACCTTAGCTAAGGCCCATTATAATCTATATTGTTAGTGTTTTTATTCATCAAATTAATAAATTCTATGATCCCACTAATCCTCGACTACCCGACACCCCAATGCCCCGCGTCTCAACATGCATTTTGAGGTACGTCATAGCCTATTATTTTAATTTAATCAACTTAGCCTATGGTTACATTACCCATTTTAATTGATTAACTAGTCATCTTAATATGAATTAATCAAGTTTACTAATGTACTTGTAGTTCATCTACCCGATCCCCGCATTGACAAGCTTTTCGAGGCGAGTACTCGTCAGATAATCTCGCACGATAGCAACATACACACATGCGATGTCACAATAATATAATGTTTAAAACACACACCTAAGCAACCATAATTCACAAATAACATATTCTCTTGGTTCTCATGTTCGAGTCTACCAAGTTGTCCATATAACGCTCGAATTACGACTGTTAACCCCCGAGATTAACGTTAATCCTAGTTTAATTAATTTGGGCCATTATATGTCACATGCTTTGTTTCAGCTAAATTCATTGTATTTTCTAAAATAAGCCTTAAGGGCAATTTTGTAATTTAGATAACTTTCATGTAATGGAGTTCTAGAACATTGAGGACATAGTTTAACGCCAAACAGGATTAAAATCATTACTGTCTAGTTTTGCTTGTGCAATACACTACTTTTCGACTAAATTAATTGTATTTTATAATGTAAGCCTGTGGGTCAATTTTCGAATAAAGGTGAACTTTGAATGCGATGAATTTTTTTAATTTGAAGCATACTGTTTGATGCAAATTAAGGTAAGAATAAATATCATAAAGTTTCGCTCATGCCTTACGACTTTTTCGTCTAAATTCGTTGTATTTTCTTAAAATAAACCTTGAGGGCAAGTTCGTAATTTAGCTAACATTCGAGTGGTGGAGTTTTGGGATTTCAAGGTCATAGTTGGATGCTAAATAGGATAAAAATCAATACCTTGGAGTTGTGATCATGCTTTATGTTTGTTTCAGCTAAGTTCCTTGTATTTTCTTAAATAAGCATCAAGGGCAATTCATAATTCAGCAAAATTTTGGGCAATGGAACTCTAGAAACTCGAGGACATAGTTTGATGTGAAAGGCAAAAATCATTACCGTCTAGTTTTGCTCATGCATTACTCTATTTTTCGACTAAATTTGTTATGTTTTATATTATAAGACATAAGAGCAATTTTTAAATTTAGGTAATTTTTGGGCAGTGAAGTTTTAGAATTTGAAGCAAATAGTATGATTTGAAATGGACAAAAAATCAATATCATAAAGTTTCGCCCTTGGAAAATGATGTTTTTTTAACAAATTTGTTGTACATGCTTAAAATAAAATAAGAGGGCAAGTTTGTAATTTAGCCGCCTTTCGGGTGGTGCAGTTTTAGAATTATGAGGATGTCATTTGCTGCCAAATAGCATAAAAATCAATATATTCATGTTCTGATCATGCCATATGCTTTGTTTCAGCTATATTAGTTTTATATGCTAAAATAAGCATTAAGGGGAATTTCGTAATTTAGCTAACTTTTGTGTAGTAGAATTTTGGAATCTCTTAAACATAGTCTGACGTGAAACATGCTAAAAATTATTACCATCTAGTTTTGCTTGTGCACTATGCTACTTTTCAACCAAATTAGTTGTATTTTATAATATAAACCTTAAGGGCAGTTTTTGAATTAAGGTAACTTTCGGGCGATGAAGTTTTAGAATTTAGAGCGCATAGTTTGATTTGAAACGGTTTAAGAATTAATACTTAATAGTTTTGCTTGTGCCCTACGATGTTTTTCAGCCAAGTTCATAGTATTTACAAAAAAACTTTGGAGTTTCTAGAACATAATTTGACGTTAAAAGGGATAAAAACTAATACCTTCAAGTTGTGATCCTACCCTATTCTTTTTTTAGTTACATTCTTTGTATTTGCTGAAATAAGCCTCAAGGTCAATTTTTTTTAATTTAGCGAACTTTCGGGTAATGGAGTTCTAGAATCTCAAGGAGATAATTTGATGCAAAACGATGTAAGATCATTACCATCTAGTTTTGCTCGTGCACTACGCTACTTTTTGAGAAAACTCGTTGTATTTTGTAATATAATCCTAAGGGTAATTTTCAAATTTATGTAACTTTTTGAGTAGTGAATTTTTTTTTTACCACTTACAATCATAAGGTTTTGCTCTAGCCCTTTGATGTGTTTTGGCTAAATTCATAGTATTTACTTAAAATAAACTAGGAGGGCAAGTTTATAATTTAGCTATATGTTGGGCGAATGTGGAATTTTAAAGACATAGTTTGACGCTAAATGGGATATAAATCAATACCTTCAATTTGTGATCATATCCTATGCTCTATTTCAACTAACTTCATTATATTTGCTAAAATAAGTTGTTAGTGTCGAAGTGTGATATCGAAAATTAAAGATTTGTCATAATATTGTTACAACTAGACGAGTGATCCAAATCCAACATATTAGACATGTGCTTAAAATCAGAATCGTAACTGTTGTAGATTTGGTTCAAGATTGGTAGTTGTAACCGGTTGCTTGAAGTGAGTACAACAAGATTTCTAGATAAGGCAGTTGAAGATTTGAACTTATCTCAACTGATTGGTGACCAATTTAAGATTATAAAGTTGATAAGGTTTAGGGAAATAACAATATTAGTGAAAAGAAAAAAGATTTTTATATGGTATTCATAGATTTAGAAAAAGCATATGATAGGGTCCCTAGAGAAATTCTTTGGTGGGTTCTAGAAAGAAAAAGAGTGCATGCTAGATACATAGACATTATTAAGGATATGTATGATGGAGTAGTAACGAATATAAAGACATTTGGAGGAGCTACAAAAGAATTCCCCATTACGATATGACTACATCAAGGATCGGCTTTAAGCCCATCTATATTTACTTTAGTTATGGATGAACTAACTAGATATATTCAAGAGGATATACCATGGTGTATGCTACTTGCAGATGATATTGTCTTAGTGGATGAAACAAAAGATGGAGTGAATAGGGAATTAGAACTCTAGAGGAATACATTAGAATCTAAAGGCTTTAAGTTGAGTAGGACGAAAATTGAATACATGCACTGTGAGTTTAAAAATACTAGACATCGAGATGACGCTGTGGTAAAATTAGAGGAAGTAGAAGTTCCTAAGGTAAACCACTTTAGATACCAAGGATCAATCATACAAAATGATGGTAACATTGAGAATGATGTCACACATAGAATTCAAGCTGGATGGAAGAAATGGCAGAGTGCAATAGGGGTGATTTGTGATCGAAATGTTCCTACTAAGTTAAAAGGTAAATTTTATAGGACCACAATTAGGCCAGCTATGCTCTATGGAAATGAATGTTGAGCGGTAAAGCAGCAACAATTACATAAAATGAACGTAGCATAAATGTGGATGCTTAGGTGGATGTGTGGTAAAACTCGTAAAGATATATAAAGAAATATAGAAATTCAAAGATAAGTAGGAGCAGCACCAATTGATACAAAGATTAGGGAAGGGCAGTTTTGGTCACCTACAAAGACGACCAACAAATGCCCCTAACTAAAAAACTTGACTCAATAGAAACTGTAGAAATTCATCGAGGTAGGGGCAGACCAAAGTTAACATTGGATGCATTAATTTGGAGGGGTTTGAATGGTTTGAAAAGCTCACGATTAATTGCACTTAATCGAGCACAATGGAAAAGTTTGATCCATGCAGCCGACCCCAGTTAATTTGGGAGTGAGGCTATGTTGTTGTTGTTGTTGTTGTTGTTTGTAAGTTGATAAGGTTTGCTATCTAGAAGTCATTACCACATGATTAATGTGGTTAGTTTTATAGATTTAGATTGTTCTGATTTTGCCAGTTTAGTTAAAATTGAAGAATTTATTTGTGTCTATTTATAGTATTCAAAGTGATTGAGTTTGCACACCAGTTAGAGTCGATTTAATTTGTATTATAAACATGTTCTATTCACTATCTTTATCGAGTTGTAAAGCATCCAAGGGGACTTGGGTGTTTCAATGAGGGGGAGCCTCACACGCAAGAGCGATCTTGTGTATGTAAAGTCCACTAGTGAGGGTATAAGAGTATGCTAGGAGGAGCTCAAAGTGAAGGAGTCACGTCAAGGAGTCCTGTAGTTTGATTCGTCATACTAGTGGAACTTACATCTAGGCAAGACCCCGCAGACGTAGGTCGTGGACCAAACTGCGATAACACATCTGGTGTCCTGATTTGATTATTCTTTATTTTGATGTTTTCATTCATTTCAGTTGTTACTTTTTGTTTCCCAGTTACAACCAAGTATTGCATACAGTTGAAACCACATTCGGTTATTTCAATTTGTATTAAAGCAGGCACTGTGAATTCTTTATTTTACAGAGACAAGTGAGATTTGTACTAACCAAAATGTCTTAGGGAAACCAGTTAGACCAACCTTAAGGAGTCTCTAACACAAGACCACCACCGCTTACTAATACAAGTTATACGTATTAGAAAGCTCATATGGAGGGGTACATTATGTCCATAGATTTAAAGGCCTGGAGGTCAATTGAGAAAGGATACTAGCCACCTGAAGTTGATGGAGAACCAAAAAATCTAAATGACTGGACAGTAGATGAAGAAAAGCTTCTCTCACCTAATGGTAAAGGACTAATACAACATTTGGAGCTATCAACCAGGAGCATCTCAAACTTATCTCCTCGTGCAGAGTGGCAAATGAGGCATGGGAGATCCTTGAGAACTTCTTTGAAGGCAATGAAGTCATTCATGAATCTAAGATTATGTTATTGGCATCTCAATTTGAAATGCTGAGAATGGGTGAAGAAGAAACAATTGCTGATTACACTGCCAAGCTCAAGGATATAGCCATCCAGGCACAACAACTTGGGAAGAAATACTCTAACAAAAAGCTAGTGTAGAAGGCCATTTGAAGTCTTCTTGTTAAATACAATGTGAAGGTTGCTACTATTCAGGAGAACCAAGGTATCAAGGACCTTAAGTTTGAAGAACTCATGGGATCCTTAACCACATATGAAATGCATTTCAATCAACAAAAGCAATCAAAAGAGCTTGCCTTGAAAGCTGCATCATAATACTCCAGCATAGAAAAGCAAGCAACCCCCTGAAGAGGATGATCTTGCCTTGTTAACTAAAAGGTATAACAAACTATTTCAAAAATCTCAGGGAATAAAGAAGAGTGGAAAGGGAGATTCCTCAAGGAAATAACTCAAAGTCAAGCCATTAGATAAAAGCAAGATTACATGCAGAGAATGTCGAGGACTAAGACATTTCCAAGCTGAATATCTATCTAGAAGAAAGAAGAAATCACTAGTTAGTACTTGGAGCGACTCAGAATCAGACAATGAGGGAGAACGTGTGAATTAGCACATCGCACTTATTGTTGTGCAAGCAGTTGCAACAGGAGCCAAGACAGCAGTTACTACCACAGATAACAACTCTGAAAAAGAAAATCATAAAGTAAGTAATTCAAATGATTCTTATTGTGATTTACCTAACCTCTATACTCATACAGAAGTAAGAGGAAATTATGATACTTTGATCTCAAAATGGGAAGAAGCCATTTCATGCATTCAAGCACTTGAACATCTCCTTGAAAAAAAATAAGGAGTTGATCAAGTGTAAGAATGCATTGGAGAGTGCAGAGAACACCATCAGCAAGCTGAATAGGGAAAGGCCAAGTTGGATTATCTTCTGCAGATTGGTAAAAGATATGGTGATCATTAAGGAATAGGTTTCACAAAAGGCTCCTCTACACGGTCCTTCAATGAACCTATAAGGTTTGTGATAGCATAAAGAGAAACCACTCAGCAACAAAAAATGAGGTTCAGACCTACATGCTACTACTGTAGAATCAAGGGACACATTCATCCAAAGTGTTTTAAAATGATCAAGGAACTAGCTCGAAGAAGCTCAAGATCACTCAAAAGGCTACTCAAGAATAAGGGTATCATCCATCTATTCGGTAGAAGTAATGGATTCCAAAAGGAAATGTATGTCATGCAGCAAATATATCTTTCAAATCCACATCATTTTCTGATTAGTATTTTGATAGTGGGTGCTCAAAGCATATGACAGGTGATAAGAGTCTTCTCATCAACTATCAATCTCAAGCTGGATGATATGTTACCTTTGGAGATGAATTACGGAGTCAGGTCATTAGAAAGGTAGCTCTTGAGGTTCCTAGTCTACCCACACTAAAACTGGTTCTTCATATGAAATATCTAAAAGGAAATTTACTTAGTATTAGTTAGCTCTGTGATAAGAATTTCTATGTAAATCTCACCAAAAATAGATATAATATGTGTAATGTAGATGGCAAATTTATCATGACTGGGTAAAGGTCATCTAACAATTGCTACTTGTCGCAACAGCTAAGTAGGGCCTTTTACAACTCTATAACAGACATCACTGAATAATGGCATAAGTGATTAGGACACGTCCACTACAGACATTTGATCAAACTCTCAAACTCTAAAGCGGTACGAGGACTGTCAAGGTTCACTTTATCATCCATCAAGACCTACAAACCATGTCAGCTTGGAAGCAGAATAAGAAAGCCATAAATCAGTAGACTCATGCAATACATCTGCAGTACTTAACTCTTACATATTGATATGGTTAGACCTACTCAGGTATCAAGCTCTTTTGGGAAGGGATACATTCTAGTTTGTTTTGATGATTTTTCTACATTTACCTAGGTTCTTTTCTTAAAAGAAAAATCGGATGCATTTGAAAGCTTCAATGAACTATGTCTGAAGTTAATGAATGAGAAGTAAGCCTCTGGATAACATATCATTAGAATCAAAAGTGATCATGGGAGAGAGTTTGAAAACTAAAAATTCCATGATTTGTGCATAATCTTATGAATTCATCAGGAATTCTCGGCCCCAATTACACTTCAATAGAATGGGGTGGTTGAAAGAAAGAGTCAACATATTCGAGAAATGATGCTTACCTCAAAGAATCTTCCTACTTAACTATGGGCAAAAGCTATCAACATTGCATGTTACACTATCAACAGAACATATCTTCGTCTTTTCACACATAAAACTCCCTATGAGTTTTGGAAAGGTAAAAAACCTAATCTTGCTTATTTTCGTGCATTTGGAAGCAAATGTTTTCGTTTGAATGACAGGGAGATCTTGAAAAAGTTTAATCCAAGAAGTGATGAAGCCATCCTCATTGGCTATGCAACTGACAACAAAGCATATAGAGTTCTGAACCATCTTTCTTAGAGAGTGATGGAGTCAATCAATGTTGTCTTTAATAATTCTCCATTAGATCAACAACCAACATAAGCTAACAATAGAAATGATGATCTACCAGTGACAACTATTCCCTTCATACCAGTTACAACCACTTCCAGCATGCCTATTGCCATCGGTGTTGAAGCTTTACATGACGCAGTTACAACTCCTTACGAGACTGTGTCAGAATTGCCTATTAGTACTCGAGAACCTTCAAGCAGAATTCAAAAAAGTCATCCCTCTTACAACATAATTGGAGAAAAAGATGAAGGGATAGTAACAAGGGATACAGCAAGAATTGACTACGGGAGGCTAGCTAGGTATGTGTGTTATGTCTTTAACATTTAGCCTAAGAGTGTTTCTGATGCATTACAAGATGAGTACTTGGCCCTAACTATGTAGGAGGAGCTGAATCAATTCCAGAGACTCGATGTTTGGAATTTGGTGCCTCAACCCAAGCATGCTAATGTCATTGGCACAAAATGGATCTTTAAAAACAAATCTGATGCTCAGGGTGAAGTAGTCAAAAATAAGGCACGCCTAGTGGCACAAGGCTACAATCTGATGGATATGAAGAGTGCATTCTTGAATGGAACTCTAAATGAAGAGGTATATGTTTCTCAGCCTAAGGGATTTGAAGATAATTCCTTCCCATTACATGTCTATCAATTGAAGAAGGCTTTCTATGGGTTGAAACAAGCTCCTCGGGCCTAGTACGATCGCCTTGCTCGATTTCTTCTTGATAATGGTTACATTCATGAAAGTGTGTAAAAAACATAAGTTGTTAAGAAACATGCTTTCGCACTCCTTATAGCTCAAATATATGTTGATGATATAGTCTTTGGAGCTACTACCAAAGATTTGGTGGAAGAATTTGTACACAACATGCAGATTGAGTTTGAAATGAGCATGGTACTCATGTTCTTTTGTGAAACATTTTGGGTTGCACACACCTTTGGGTACAACTTAGAAGCTGACCAAGGATGAGCATGGAAAATCTATTGATCCATCTTTCTACAGAAGCATGATTGGAAGTCTACTCTACCTCACTCCTAGCAGGCCTGATATCTCATTTGGTGTTGGTTTATGTGCTCGCTACCAAGCTACATCTAAGGAATCACATTTGTCAGTTGTTAAGAGAATTATTCGCTATGTGGCAAGAATATCAAATTTGGAACTTTGGTATTCATCCAATTCTAACATCTCACTTGCTGGTAATAGTGATGCAGATTGGGCAGGTAGTGCAGATGATTGCAAAAGCACCTCGAGAGGGTGTTTCTTCACGGGAACTAATATGGTATCTTGGTTCAGCAATAAGCATAACTCAATTTCCCTCTCCACAAGTGAAGCAGAATATATTGCAGTTGGAAGTTGTTACACATAACTGATTTGGATGAACCATGTGTAACAACTGCAGTGCAATTGACATTTCAAAAAATCCTGTGCAGCATTCCAAAACCAAACACATCAAGTTGAGGTATCACTTTATTCGTAATTTAGTGGAAAGGAAGGTAATCAATATTGAACATGTTCATAATGATAAACAGTTGGCTGATATTTTTACAAAATCATTTATGCTTCTAGGTTTGAGTTCTTGAAAGGGGCTATTGGGTTATGTCTTAGCCTTGTGTAATGCACAAAGGTTTACCCCCCTTCCCCCGTGTTTTTTTATTTATTTATTCTATTTGATTACGTACAATTTAAATAAATGGGGAGTAGATTTGTGCATGTATGTGAGTCGTGTGAGTGAGTTATATGTTATGTGCGTGTTTTTTTGTAATCAAACAGTCATATTACCATTTCAAATGATTATTTAAATTGTTTTATTTGTAATAATCATGTGTGCTTTTGATTAGGGTTGTTGAGATTTTAATCGGGTAGATAAGCATCATGGATCTAACAAATCTCTGGCCTCTGTTTCATCTGTGATCTACATCTCTTATGTGCACATCTCTTACTCTACAACCTCTGCATATCTCCCCTTCATCTTCCATTTTCAAGCAGTTGCAACTCTGATGAAGCCATGGTTTGAACCAAAAGTTCATTCAAAGATGTTGCATCACAGGCACCAGCTCTACCCCAAGGAAAGAAACCAGTGCAAATAGGGAAGAAGGTTTTGAATCCAACACCTTTGAGCGTTGTTCCACCTCCAAATCGTTCTTAATCTTCATTTGAAGGATTACCGCTACATCTAAGGAAAAGAGCAACTAGGGTTGTTAACCTTCATGCGTCTTCATCAATAGAATCTGATCAACCTGAAGACCGATAGCCATCTTCTGACGCCGTGCGAGTTGCATCTGAACCTGCTCAACCCTCAGCCGCAAATCAGGATCATGTCAAATCTGTTGAAGAGTAGATACGACCAGCAGTGGTGTCACCTATTGTAACTTAGGAACCAATCAAGTCTTCATAGGTTAGTGAAGAACAAGTCAGACCTATAGTAACCCCTGATGCATCTATCCTTGAACAATTAGAACCAGTTGGGACTGTAGAGCAGGAGACCTACCACCACCATACAAAGATTCTAGCTACAATCGAGGAACATATTCATGTGGTCTCCGCTGCTCAAAGTATTGAAGAGACTATTGTTCCTGACCCAGGAAATGAGGGAGATAATGAACATATGTTGCTATCCTCTTTAATTAGGAAATTGAAGAAGAAATATGCAAATAAAAAGAAGGCCAAAGTTTCCCATGTTCCAACTAGTGCATCAGACAGCCTGGATGCAACCAAGGCTATACCAGAAGAAGAATTCTTTACTGAGTCAGATGTAGAAGTACTAGCATCAAGAATCACCATTCCCGACTCATATGGAGAGACAGAACAACCTAGAATAAAGCTAGGTAATCGCAGATTCCACACCTACTGAATGCTAGATGAGGAGCCTGAAGGACGGTTTGAAAGTCTCAAGGGTAAGAAATACCATGCTGAGACTTACCTCCATAAGAAAGACTATTCTAGCGAAAACCTAGTAACCTTTTTGAAGACTCACTCTCTTTTCAAGTTATTTTCCTTCCCAACCATGAGTCCGGTAAATGAGTTTTATGCCATTCTTAAGAAGGAAGTATTTGATCTTAAGCCCCTACACTATCAAAGGGTCTTCATTAGAGGGAGATTTATAGAATTCTCCCCTAAAGTCCTCAATGACTTTTTAGAGTGTCCATTTATCCTTGAAGGTCATAGATTTTTTGAGGACTTTCATATGTCCAATACCATCTTTACTGTGATTTACACCATTACCCATAACAAGCAAACACAGTGGCCAGAGAAGAATATGAAGAAGGATACCAATAATCGGACTTCATTGTACTTTTGCTTATACAATCTTATTACCAGCAACCTTCTTCCATGTAGACATGGTAGTACTTAATGATGGATTTTAAGGCTGACTAGGCTCTCATTGACCTTGCGAGACTGGCTTGGGGTCCACGTGAGTTTAGGCTGGGCGGAGCCCAGTTCGTAAGAAAACAGGGGCCGTCACAGTTGGTATCAGAGCTGACATCTTAATGAACTCGACTCTTGATTAGCACGATAAATTAAGACACAAAACCAGCGGAAGTTAGGAATGGTTGAACTTAGAGTGGAACCCTATGATCCTGACTTGAGTCTTCGTTGGGAAGTGAGGAGAGTTTGGAAAAATAAAAATGTATCATATATGGTATATTATATACTATATACGATATCGGTAATTATACACTAATTCAAGGAATCGTGGCTATGGTAATGATTAATTGGAAAAAAACTGTTGATTTATCAAAAATGAAATCAAGTATGCCAATGAAACATCAATCACTTGTATGTCATAGGTTAAGGAGCTCCAATTGACCTTGAGAAATCATCTTTCGAACAATCTCGTGGAGAACCAAGCCTGTAACCACTTTTGAGTATTTGTTATTTCCTTGCTTAATAATTGAATTTCTTGGCTCTCGAAAGGTTCAGGATATTACTCAGGACTTATAGTGTTTTGCCAAAGTGAGAAGAATCTTCAATAAAATCAAAAAATGAGAGGTATTCTCACTTTAATGACCTTCCTGTTTCACCTCAGTTAGCTACTACTCTACCCTATCAGTTGCAATAATAGGGATACCTAGTTGAAACTGATACTCAGGAACCTGGTCCTTCCAATGTCCAAAAGAAAAAAAAAACTCCTTCAATAAATGTTGGACTTTCATCCTCTACACCTGATACATCCCCACCAGATGATCAGCCTACCTTTGACTTGGGCATTAACGATGATGACGTTCTCTACCCAAGATGGGAACAAGAGAAGGACTGAATGCAGGATATTTGAGCATTACCTGATCCCTTGTTTTAGAAGTTGTTCGATTTCTTGAAGCTTATTGCTCATCTTTCTATTTAATGAGTAGTTATCAGTACTACTCTTTCTTACTTCGTTACTATTATGTTTATCACAAAGGGGGAGATGTAGAGATGAGTTGAGTAGGAGTGAGGGGGAATAGGAGTTACTTCTTGGAGATACAGTTTATGGTAGTTATCGTGGTACTATTTATTTGGCTTCTTGGATATATAATTTATGTTGGTGTTTCATTTTGATGCTTGAGACTACTGTTTATGGTACAACCTATGGATTTATGCGGTTGTAACCACTGTGATGATGGAAACTATTGCTTGTGCATGTGACAATAGTATCTTTTTATTTCTCATCTTGTGAAGATTTATGCTCCTGACTTATCTTATTTATTTTGACAACATAATGACAAAAAGGGAGTTTTTAGAGTCGAAGTGTGATATCGACAATTAAAGGTTTTTCATAATATTGTTACAACTAGAAGAGTGATCCAAATATAAAACATTAGACATTTGCTTAAAATCATAATCATAATTGTTGGAGATATGGTTCAAGATTGGCGGTTGTAACAGGTTGCTTGAAATGGTTACAACATGATTTTTGGATAAGGTAGTTGAAGATTTGAACTTATCCCAACTGATTGGTGATTAATTTAAGATTATGAAGTCGATAAGTTTTGCAATCCAGAATACATTACCACGTGATTAATGTGGTTGGTTTTACAGATTTAGATTGTTCGGATCTAGTCAATTTAGTTAAAATTGAAGAATCTATTTGTGTCTTTTTATAGTGTTAAAAGTGATTGAGTCTACACATAGTTAGATTTGATTTAGTTTGTATTGTGAACCTATTATGTTCACTTTATTTATCGAGTTGTAAAGCATCCAAAAGGACTCAAGTGTTCCAATGAGGGGGAGCCTCACGCACAAAATGGATCTAGTGTATGTAAGGTTCGCAAGTGAAGGTATGAGAGTATGCTAGGAGGAGCTCAAAGTGAAGGAGTTACATCATAGAGTCTTGTAGTTCGATTCATCATACTAGTAGAGTGTACATCTGGGTGAGGCTTGGCAGACGTAGGTTATGGATCGAACTGCGATAACATATCTGGTGTTCTGATTTGATCGTTCTTTATTTTGTTGTTTTCATTTATTTGAGTTGTTACTTTCTGTTTCCCAGTTACAACCAAGTATTACATATTGTTGTAACCACATTCGGTGTTTTCATAAGCCCTTATAGCATTTTTGTAATTTAGCAAAATTTTGGGCATAGGAATTCTAGAATCTCGAGGACATAGTTTGATGCAAAACGAGGTAAAAATTATTACCTTCTAGTTTTGCTTGTGCACTATGCTATGTTTCGACTACATTTGTTGTGTTTTACAACATAATCCTTAAAGGCACTTTTCAAATTTAGGTAACTTATGCGTGCTGAAGGTTTAGAATCTGTAGCACATAGTTTGATGTGAAACTGTCTAAAAAATTAATATCGTAAAGTTTCGATCATGCCTTATGATTTTTTTGGTCAAATTTTTGTATTTTCTTAAACTAAACCAAGAGGGTAAGTTTGTAATTTAGATAGCTTTCAGGCGGTAGAGTTTTAGAAGTTTAGGGTCATAGTTTGATGCTAAACTAGATAAAAATCAATACCTTCAAGTTGTGATCATGCCCTATGCTTTGTTTTAGTTAAATTTGTTGTATTTCCTAAAATATGCCTGAAGGGAGATTTTATATTTTGACTAACTTTCGTTCAATGTGGTTTTAAAATCTCGAGGACATAGTTTGATGGGAAATGGAGTAAAAATCATTTCAGTTTATTTTTGCTCTTCCTTTAGCCACTTTTCAACCAAATCCATTGTACTTTACAATGATCCATTGTACTTTACAATATAGGCTTGAAGGGCAATTCTTGAATTTAGTTAACTTTCGTGTGCTGAAGTTTTAGAATTTCTAGCACAAGAATTTGATGTAAATCAACCTAAAAATTAAAAGCGTAAAGTTTTGCTCGTGCCTTACAATGTTTTTTTTTTGGACAAATTTGTTTTATTCGATCAAATAAACCTCGAGTGCATGTTCATGATTTAATAACCTTAAAGCATGTGGAGATTTATACTTTTAAGAACATAGATTGTTGCGAAATAGAAAAAAATTAATACATTCATGTTTCGATCATGCCGTATTATTGGTTTAAGCCAAGTTCATTGTATTTGTGAATATAAGCCTTCAGGGCAATATCGTAATTTACCTAAATTTTCGGAATCACAACAGTTCTAGAATTTCAAGGACATAGTTTGATGTGAAATAGGGTAAAAGTCCACACTGTCTAGTTTTGCTCGTGCACTACGATACTTTTCGACTAATTTTGTTGTATTTTATAAGATAAGCCTCATGGCAATTTCTTAATTTAGTTAACTTTCGAGCGGTAATGTTTTAGAATTTCGATCATATAGTTTGATGCTAAATCAATATAATAATGTTTCGCATTAAGATGTTTTTCGGTCAAATTCGTTGTATTTTCTTAAAATAAACCAAGAGGCAAGTTCATAATTTAGCTACCTTTCTTGTAAAGGAGTTGTTGAATTCCAAGTGCATAGTTTTATGCAAATCGAGATAAAAATACAAATCATAAATTTGTGGTCATTCCCTGGGCTTTGTTTCAGCTAAATCCTATGCAGTTGCTAAAATAAGCATTAAGTACAATTTGGTGTTTAGCTGACTTTCGGGCAATGGAGATCTAGAATATAAAGAACATTGTTAGATTCAAACTGAGGTAAAAATCTTTATTATCTAGTTTTGCTCATGCAATACACTGCTTTTCGACCACGTTTAAGGCAAAGTGATATAAAAATTAAGACCTTTAAGTTGTGATCATGCCCTATGTTTTGTTTGAGCTAAATTTAATGTGTTTGCTAGAATAAGCCTTAAAGGCAATTTTATAACTTGGCTAACTTTCGGGCATTGGAGTTTAAGAGTCTTGAGGACATAGTTCAATATGAAACGAGGTAAAAATTAATACCGTATAGTTTTGCATTTGCACTACGCTAATTTTCAAGCAAATTCATTGTATTTTATAATATAAGCCTTAAAAGCAACTTTAAAGTTTAAGTAACTTTTGGGTGGTCAAGTTTTAGAATTTGGACCGCATAGTTTGACGCGAAACGAGCTAAAAATTAATATAGTAAAGTTTTGCTCATGCCCTAGGATGTTTTTTTGCTAAATTCGTAGCATTTCCTAAACTAAACCTAAAGGACAAGTTCGTCGTTTTTCTACCTTTTAGGTGGTGGAGTTTTGGAATTTTTAAGTTGTGATCATGATCTATGCTTTGTTATCACTTAATTTGTTGCATTTGCCAAAATAAATCTTAAGGGCAGTTTTGTAATTTAGCTAACTTTTGGGCAATGGAGTTCTATAATCTGGAGGATAGAGATTGATGCAAAACAAGGTAAAAATCATTATTGTCTAGTTTTGCTAGTTCACTACACTACTTTTCAACCAAATTCTTCATATTTTATAATACAAGCTTTAAAGGCACTATTTGAAATAAGAAAAATTTCAAGCAGTGAGATTTTACATATTCCACCACATTGTTTGATGCAAAACGGGCTAAAAATCAAAACTGAAAAGTTTCGTATTTTAGCTACCTTTTAGGTAGTGGAGTTTTAGAGTTTCGAGAACATAGTTTAATGTGAAATTAGAAAAAAAATTATTACCTTAAAGTTTTGATCGTGCCCTATGCTTCTTTGCAGCTAAATTCATTGTATTTGTGAAAACTAGCTTTGAGGGCATTTTTGTAATTTGACTAACTTTCGAGCACTACAGATCAAGAATCTCAATGACATAGTTTCATGCGAAATAGGGTAAAAGTCACTACCAACTAGTTGTGGTATTTTGTAAGATATGCCTTAAGGACAATATACGAGTTTAGGTTAACTATCGGGTGGTGAAGTTTTAGAATTTAAAGCACATAACTTGGGAGACGAGCTAAAAAATAATACCACAAAATTTATCTTGTGTCGTTTGATATTTTTTGGCTTAATTTGTTGTAAATTTGTTGTATTTGTTTAAAATAAACCTTAAAGGCAACTTCGTAATACCTTTTGAGCGATGAAGTTTTGGAATTATAAAAACATATCTTGACGCTAAAAGGGACAAAATTCAGTACCTTCATGTTGTGATCCTGGCTAATATTTATTTTAACTAAATTTGTTGTATTTGCAAAATGAAACTTTAAGGGTAATTTTGTAATGTATCTATATTTAAAGCAGTGAACTTCTAGAATCTCAATGAGATAATTTGATGCGGAACGAGTCGAAAATCATTAGTGTCTTGTTTTGTTCATACACTACGCTACTTTTCGACCAAATTCGTTGAAGTTTATAATATAAGTGTTATGGGAAATTTCTGAATTCAGGTAACTTTTGGGAGATGAAGTTTTAGAATTTTGAGCACATAGTTTGACACGAATCGGGCTAAAAACTAATTTGGTAAAATTTTCACTCGTGCTCTACGAAGTTTTTAGGCAAAATTCCTTGTATTGACTTAAAATAAACCTTGAGTGCAAGTTCGTGATTTTGCTACAATTTGGGCAATGAGTTTTTAAAATTTCGAATACATAGTTTGATGTGAAACAATAAAAAAAAGTTAACATCTTTAACTTTCTATCGTGTCCTATGCTTTGTTTCAGCCAAATTTGTTGTATTTGCAAAAATAAGACTTAAAGGCAAATCGTCAATTTAACTAACTTTCGGGCACTGCTATTCAACAATCTCGAAGATATTGTTTGATGCGAAATGGGTAAAAATCATTATGGTATAGTTTTGGTCGTGCACTATGCTACCTTTAGACCGAATTTGTCATATTTTATAAAATAAGCCTTAAGGGCAATTGAGCGATAAAGGTTTAGAATTTGAAGCACATAATTTGATGCAAAATGGGCTAAAAATCAATACTATAAAGTTTCACTCATGTTGTGACGACCCCTTTTAAAATTAGGGCATTGTCCGACCTAATCCCAACATTAAGCCCTAATCTCACCATATAGGATTTAACAAAGAATTAGTCAGCCTTTCAAAAACCTCGTTACTTACCCATTATTTTTCAAATAGACATTTACCTATCTTATGTCAATTCATAAATTAGAGTTAATTAAAATTTTGCTTAGAAGTTCATTCAGTGGAATTCTTAACAAAATAGCGGAAGCCTTTAATGTGATACCCAACAATTGTTGAAAAAGCACGGAAAGAAAGATCACTTTCATGTATACATATATATCACAAACGAAGATAATATATCATCACGTGTCTGATCAAGGTACTAGTCACTCAACCCATAATATACAACTTTAAAAGTATATGAAATACATATAAAAGTAATACATCAAAATCAAAACCTACAAAGTTCGGTGTAGCAGCACTCCATTAGCATAGAGGTAGTCACTAATGTTCTCTTTGCATGGCCTACTACTCGATGGATCTGCACCCACCATCTTAAAAATGACGGAGATTAGATGAGAATAGAAAGTAACACAGAGAGACATTTGTTAACATTCCTATATATGCAACAAGTGAGTTTTGCATCATCATGGAACTACCACTAAACAAGAACTTTTGGGACAGACTTGTTCCTCAACTCTTGTACCCTTCGATCCAGGATTTGAATAGGTTGTTCCTCATAAGTAATATCATCACTCAGGTCTCTGACTTAATTCCACAGTCGGTCGAATACCTGCTCTCGACTCAGCTAATCGAAGCATTGGAATATGAAAGACTAAATGAATTCCCAAGATCTATGGAGGCAGCTCATGCTAATATACGACTTTCTTTACCCATCTCTCAATCATGAAAGGCCCGATAAATCTCAGTGAAAGCTTACCTTTCATCCCAAATCTCTAAAGTCCTTTCTAAGGGGAAACCTTTAAGTATACAAGGCTCCCTCGATGTACGTGAGATCACTGTGATATTTGTCTGCATAGTTCTTCTATCTCTCCTAACATGGGTCATTTTGACCTTCTCTGTGTGGTCAACAACAATCACAGTCCTTACAATCTCTCGATCCTCTGGCTCAACCTAACATGATGGCGAGCGACACGGTCTACCATACAAAGCCTCAAAAGTCATTATCCTAATATTGGCCTGATAATTGTTGTTGTAAGCAAACTCACATAACGGTAGGTACTCCTCCCAAGATTCTCCAAACTCCAACACACAAGGTCGTAACATATCCTTGAGGACCTGAATCAATCTCTTAGTTTGCTTGTCAGCCTAACGATGAAAAGTCGTGCTTAGCTGTAGGCTCATACCATATTGTTCCAGCATACTTTGCCACATGCGGGACGTATACATAGCATCTCTATCAGATGTGATAGTAAATGGTACTCTGTGTAGCCTGATAATCTTTCTCTTGAACAGTATACTCAGCTGATCAAACGTGTAATGTGCGATTACTAGTAGAAAATGAGCGGACTTCATCAGTCTATTTACGATCACCCAAATAGAATGATGTCTCTTAGTGGTCCTCAGCAATCCCTTCATAAAACCTATATATATGTCCTCCCACTTCCATCGTGGAATGGGAAAAGGCTGTAACAACAATTTAGGTATACGATGCTAGGCCTTTACTTGTTGACAGATCCTATAGTTCTTGATGAACTAAAACACATCCGCCTTCATCCTAGGCCACCAGAAGTATCTCTTCATGTCATGGTACATTTTTGTCCTACTTGGCTGAACGGTTAATCAAGAATGGTGTGACTCATAAAGAGTTTCATCTCTCAACTCTGGCACTAATAGTATCAACAATCTATCTCTATATCTTAGATATCGATCAAATGTCTCCGTCTAATCAATACAATCTGTACTCTGTGCCAACTGACTAAACCTCGGGTATAACCTGTCGGTCATCTGACCCTTTGACACTCTTTGTGTTGGCACATTTTGTACTCTCATATGTGCATAAATCTTAATCCGAGTACGTATAGGAATCTCTAGCTGACATGTCGTCGTTGTTGCCTCGAGTAACCCATACTCATGCATCATGTGGCATCTGACAACCTCAACACCTCTAACCGGTATCCTACTCAATGCATTTGCGATTATGTTGGCCATTCTTGGGTGATACTCCAAGGAAAATCATAGTCATTTAAAAACTCTAACCATTTGCGCCGTCTCCTATTTAGCTCCTTCTATATGAAGTGATATTTCAGACTTTTGTGATCCGTAAAGAGTGTGGAATTTTCTACATACAGATAATGTCTCCACACACTCAGCATAACCATAATTACTGGCAACTCTAAATCATGTGTGGGAGAGTGCTTCCCATGTATCTTCGGCTATCTGGAAGCGTAAGCAACAACTCACCCATCCTATATTAGTACACAGCCTAAACCCATATGAGAAGCATTTGTATACACTAGAAATCCTTGCCCAGCCTCTGGCATTATCAATGCTAGCGCAGTAGTCAATAATCTCTTCAACTCAACAAATGTGTTCTCACAAGCCTCAATCCATTGAAATGCTACTTCCTTTTGTGTCAATCGGTGAAGCGATTTTTGAGAAATCCTTTACAAAATGGCAGAAATTCCCTATCAAACCAAAAATGCTCCGATCTATATCACTAACGTTGGTGCTAGCCAATCCATGATAGCTCGAATCTTGGCCGGATCCACTGCAATCATTACTGCTCTAATAACATACCCTAGAAACTTGACCTCTAAAAGCTAAAATTCACACTTGCTCCACTTGGAGTAGAGTATGTGCTCCCTCAAGGTCTGAAACGCCTCCCTGAGGTACTGCTTATAATCCACTCTGGTCCTCAAATATATCAATATATCATCAATGAATTCTATTATCAAGCGGTCAAGAAATGATCTAAAAACTCGATGCATTTAATCCATAAACACTACAAGGGCATTGGTCAACTCAAATGGCATGAATAGGAACTGAAATTGTCCATATCTGGTGCTAAAAACTGTCTTTGACCTATCCTCATCCCTGATCCTATGCTAAGTATACTTTGATCATAGGTCTATCTTGAAGAAATATTGTGCTCCTCTCAGCTGATCAAATAAACTGTCAATCCTTGGCAGTGTATACTTTTTCCTGACTGTGACTTTGTTCAACTGTTTATAGTCAATACACAGTCTCAAATTACCATCCTTCTTCTTCATAAAAAGAAAAGTTGCTCCCCCTAGCGACATAAATGGTGTGATGAATTCCTTATGTCCCAAGTCTTGAAACTGAGTCTTCAACTCCTCTAACTCTCATAGGGCCATATGGTATAAAGGTTTAAAAATAGGTATGGTGCTCAGTACCAACTCAATAATCAAATCAACCTCTGGTGGTGGTGGTAGACCAAGTAAATCCTTTGGAAACACATCTGAAAACTCTCTAACAACTGGTATGTCCTCAAGTCTAGGTCCCTGACTCTTTGCACTATTTATAAAGCAATCAATGCCTCAATCTCCGCTTTAGTCACAGGTCGACATCTCATGACTACTGACCTCGCTGAACTACCTCTATAGGTGAATATCAGATGCCCTAAGATCTCAAATATAGTAGTCTTACTGAAATAGTCGATACGAGCGTGGTATGTTGATGCCTAGTCTATCCCTAAAATCATGTCAAACTCTAAGAACTTGTGGACTCTAAAGTCAGTGGTAACTCTACCCCACCTATCTCGACCGGACATCCCTCGATAAAACTATTAGGATAGACCCTATTCCTAGCTGCAGTACTCAAAATCAAGTGTACTCTAAGCCTAACAAGTGTCAACCCTAGGTTGCCTACCATGCGACCAGCAATAAATGAAACAGTAAAACCATAATCAAATAGTACATAAGCATCTCTATTGGAAATGGAAACTATACCATCAATGAGATCTCATGCCATCCCAGGATCTGGTTGTGCTACCATGCGGGCTCTTTCTCTGCCCTGCTGTGGATAAGTTTTCACTGGATGTGTGTACTCTTTGGACATGTGTCTCACTTGACCCATCTCCGATACGTGACGGGTCTACACTAACTAAACTACTATCTTTATCCCTGATCAAGTTGGACTTGTCCCTATGCCTGCTTCTGTCCATGTCTAAATTCTCGGCCTCTACCGCAGCCTCTACATTACTGTTGTTATTGTTGTGGGGGTACTAGTGGTGCTAATAATGCATGCCTAGCGGGAGGGGGTAAAGGAGGTATGCAATAAGTGTCATGTGTGGGGGTTGGTGGCAGTGAATGTGCACTAGATGTATGTATGTGCCCTATGCTCTGCCCCTCTGAAACCGTCTATCTCCTCTCATATGTCTCTCCCCCTCTGACATCTCTGCTCATAATCACCTCCTCTCTTCGGTAACTCGGCACGTCCATCATCCTCTCTGCCTAACTCATATATCTTATGGGAGAGGGCCCACTCATACATCTCCTGAAACGATCTGGTTGTATTGCTCATAGCTGATCGTGCAATGTCTAGTCTCAACCTATCACCGAAGTAGAAGGCATAATCAACATCACCTGTAACCAAGTCCTCGACAAACTGTCTAAGGTAGCCATATCTGTCCCTGTAGCTCATCACTTACTCGCCCTCAGCCTATCTCATCACCGCAAACTTTTTTTTCATTCTCTTCATTATAGAAGCTGGAAATTATTGTTTGAAAAACTCTTTCTTGAAATCATCCAATGAGGTAAAATTGCCTCTGATCGCCACTATATTCCTCCACTAAACATATACACCCTTCTCTAAGGTGTAGTAAGAACACAGGCCTAAGCTTGATGAGCTCCTTCACTAGCTTGGCATCCCTAGATAGTCTAGTACTAAGAAGACATAGGTATAGGATAGAGGCGTGTCCTCAGCTGTAGTTGTCTCTTGTACAATCACTATCGGTAACTCCGGTAGACGTAGTGTTATAGGGTCTACCTGTGGCTGTGGCACCGGTGGTGCAGGCGCTCGATGCCCAAAAGTAATAGTGTTTGGTGCAGTTTTAGTCCCAGCAGTATGGAGTTTCATAATAGTAGTATGGGTGGCGGGGAAGGCTGGTGTGACAGCCGCCACATGCTCCCTCATGAAGGTGATGAGATCAGCTAGCTGCCGCCTTTAAGCTACTACATGATCAGACAGCCTCTGACAGTCGTCCATTGAGGTTGTAGAAGTGTGGCGGCCTCAAATTCAGAACCGCCTTGCTACTTGCCACGTTGCATCGCACGTCAACTAGCCTTGCCACGTCATTGCCCATTTCTCCTTCACGCCTTGTGACCTAACGAGTTGCTTAAACTTTTCTAGCTAAACCTAGTTACCCTAACTAATATTTACATAAGTATTAATGATTCGGTTAGCCAATTATGCAATTTATCAAGTTATATTATAATTTTACAACATAAGTCTTTTAATGAGTAACTTATGCATTACTTAATAATCCTAAGTAGTGGAAAACCCGGCAAAAGATACCATGTATATATCAAAGCGAGATAAGTATAACAAAAGTTTCATATACATGTAATCAGTGTTCTATGGTCCTCAAAACTCAACAAAAGTAAAATAAATACATACTGATATCACACACAAGCTAGCGTCGCTATCTCAGAGGTAGTCGCCTAATACCTCCTTCCCCTTGCCTTTGCTCGTCAAAGAGTCTCACTCGGTCACCAACAAATACAGTGATGAGTCCAGTGAGTAAAATCCCAAGAGAAGTCCACAAAATATTCATGAGATAAAACTAATAAACTAAGAGACATGCGAATATAACTCCTGGCAATAGTACGTCATATTCCCATGAATGTAGGTAACATACGACAAGCAACAGAAGTAACATGAAATAAATAAAAAGTACATATTAGCTAAACTAGCTCAAAAAATAAAGCATTAATCAGTAAGCGTTTGTATAATCATGAGAATACCCTGACCTACACCAGCCTGTACTTGGTAAATCAAATAGGAACCACGTATATATTTACAGTCTTACAGTTATTGAACCCCAATTTCAGTTACCGGATGAACCCATCCATACGCTATTTCTAGTCAAGGGAAAACCATAAATCCCTCTTGACAGTCGTAAGTATATCCTACTATCATCGACTAGAGCACTAAACACAAGTAACTCGTGTAAGCGATTTAGCCACAACTAATATGTACGCGCACCGAATAGGGGTGAAAACCCATGTGTGCCCACCAGTAGTCACACATGAAATGCAATATGGATAAATCAAAATCATGAATTCTGTATGGCATTCCAATGGGTTTACGCACCTCAATCCGCACTCTAACGTCCTCAGACTCTCGTATCTAACCTAACTAGCTCTATAATGCCCGAGCTGTGGTTTGCTAAGTTCCTGAAGTCCAATTTTACATGTTTAGTATGTTTATAGGTGTTTAGGATATGTGTTTAAGTAAAAAATATTTCAAAACAACCCTTTAGATTCAGTTTATGTCTGTCATTACGCACTATGTAATGGTAGTGCACTATGGAAATGATGTAGCATGCTACTGATCTTCTTCCTAAAGAATAGTTGAAAACCCAGAATGATTAGCGCACTACCTAGCCTTTGGGACAGAATTCTCAATTCAAGAATTATGTATTTCCCCTCCAATTTGGTTATCTAAACCTATCTATCACACTCTTCACATGAATTTAATCAAAATAACACCCAAAAACCATAAACTAACCCTTCCAATTTGGATTTTAATAAAAACACTCAAAATTGGGTTTATTGAAAATAATAGAATATGGAGATGATGATTACCTAGGTCTGAGTCCTTAAATTTGCCTCCAAAGTGTTGAATTTCGGTTCCTAAATCTCCTCTATTTCTCTCTGAATTCCAAAATGAAATTTGATTTCATTTTCATGTATTGATCAAACCATCCTTATATATTAAGGTGAGATTGATTTGTAGCCCTTGATCTCAATGTGTTTACGTATCTCGAGGTTTTTTTAATGGTTCACCTCTAGCCACTTATCTCATTCACTCCAACTTACTCAGTCCATGTGACGCAAATTTTCTACTCTCATAGCTCCTAGTGTGCCAATGTGCATCTCTAGAAAATTTTTATAGTTCCCAATTAATTAACTAAACTATAGGCCTTGATTTATTTTAATTTAATTGCACTAACTTAGGTCAATTTAATGTATATGGTTAGTATATTATTTATCAAAAATAACTAACTTATGGTCCAACTAACCTTCGACTACCCGGTAGCCGGTGCCCCACGTCTCGATACGCATTTCCAGACACGCTACAACCTAGTGGTTTAATTTGAATTAACTTAGCTTATGGTCACATTACCCATTCAATTGATTTACTGTTCATCTTTACATGGATTAGTCGGATTTCCTAGCATACTCGTAGTTCGCCTACCCAACACCTGCGTTGACACGCCTTTCGAAGAGAACACGCGTTACACAAACTTGCTCGATAGCAACAAACACGTGCGGTGCAATACAAGAATAATAGTTTTAAAGACCACATATATACAACCACCATCTATAAATAACATATTTCCTCGGTTCTCATGTCCGAGTCAACCGAGTTGTCCATGTAACGCCCGAATTACGACTGTTAATCTCCGAGATTAACGTTAATCCAAGTTTAATTAATTTGGGTCGTTGCAAAACTGTGATGGCCCTAAATTTCAGGCTACCTTGCTACTCACCACATCGCATTCCACGTCACCAAGCCTTGCCACATCATGGCCTGCTTATCTTAGGCACCCCGCAACCCACCTGGTTGTTTAAACTATTTTAGCTAACCCTAGTTACACTAATTGGTTTTCGCATAAGTATTAATAATCCAGTTTGCCAATTACACAATTTATCAAGTTATACTATAATTTAACAGTTGAAGTCTTTTAATGAGTAACATATGCAATATTTAACAATGCTAAGTAGTGGAAAACCTGGCGAAAGATACAGATATATATATATATATATATATATATATATCAAAGTGAGATAGGTATAACAAAAGTTTCATATACATGAAATCAGTGTTCTATGGTCCCCAAAACCCAACAAAAGTAAAATAAATATATACTGATATCACACAAAAGCTGGCTCTACAATCTCAGAGGTAGTCGTCTAATACTTCCTTGCCTTTATCCTTGCTCGTTGAAGGATCTGCACTCAGTCACCAAACAAATACAATGACCAGTATGTAAAATAAAACTGATAAACTATGAGACATGTAAATATAACACTTGGCAATAATACATTATATTCCCATGAATGTAAGCAGCACACGACAAGCAAAAGTAGTAGTGTAAAATAAATAAACAGCATATACCAATTAAACTAGTTCCAAAATAAAGCATTAATTAGTAAACATCCGTATAATCATAAGAAAACCCTGACCTGCACCAGCCAGTAATTAATAAATTGAGTAGGAACCACATATATACTTATAGGCTTACAGTGGCTAAACCCCAACTTTAGTTACCGGATGAACCCCTCCAGACGTTATTTCAAGTCAGAGGAACACCCTAAATCCCTCCTGGCGGTCGTAAGTATATCCTACAGCTTTCGATGCGAGCACTAAACACAAGTGACTCGTGTAAGTGATTTAGCCACAACTATTATATATGCAAATCGAAATGGGAGAGAAACTTTATGTACGCCCACCAAAGTCAAACATGAAATGCAATATCGATAAATCAAAACCATGAATTTTGTGAAGCATTCTCAATGGGTTTACGCACTTCAATCTGCACTCCGACGTCCCCAGACTCATGTATGCAACCTGACTAGCTCCCCGATACCCGAGCTATGGTCCCCTAAGTCCTTGAAGTCAAATTTTACATGTTTAGTATGTTTATAAGTGTTTGGGATATGAATATTGTGTGGACTTCTCTTAGAGTTTTACTTACTGGACTCGTCACTATATTTGTTTGGTGACTAAGTCCATATCCTTCAACGAGCAAGGACAAGGGCAAGGAGGTATTGGGCAACTACCTCTGAGAATGTGAAGTCAGCTCATGTGTGATATTAGTATGTGTTTATTTTACTTTTATTGGGTTTTGAGGACCATAGAACTCTGATTACATGTATATGGAACTTTTATTATACTTATCTCACCTTGATATATACATGGTATCTTTTGTCAAGTTTTCCATTACTTAGGATTATTAAATATTGTATAAGTTACTCATTAAAAAACTTTCACAATAAAATTATAATATAACTTGATAAATTACGTAACTGGCTAACTGAATTATTAATACTTATGTAAAGATTAATTAGCGTAACTAGGGTTAGCTGAAATAATGTAAGCAATCAGGTGGGTCGTGGGGCATCAAGGATAAGCAGGCCATGACGTGCAAGGCTTGGTGACGTGGAATGTGACATGGCGAGTAGCAAGGTGGCCCAGAGTTAGGGGCTATCACAGTTTGGTATTAGAGCAAGGTTAAGCCTATGGAAGGAAGTGTAGTTGTCCTTAACCTGATACCAAACGCCACAAATGCCACAATTTGGTATCAGAGCAAGGTTGATGGTGCCTAGGGGTTGAAACATAATTTAACCTGATATTAACGCCACAGTTTGGTTGACTGATTGGTGCTAACTCCAGTGTCTCTATTATCGCATGTGTTTGCAATCGATGTCAGCAGGTAGATAGCAAACGTGAATCAGCTACTATAAGGTGTAACTCGTATTTATATACATATAGGATTTAACATATAAACCCCCCGGCTCACTTATTTCACTTCCCAACTAATGGTTTCTAGATAAAGATTATCTGGTTTCCACATCTAAGATTTGCGTTTAACTCTTTGAGAAATCATGGCTCTGATACCAACTGTGGCGGCCCCTTCCCTAATCTAAGACTTAAAAACGTATTATTCAACCTTTTTATACGCTCTATGAATAAGTAATACACATATATACATATTACTAGATTTTAGAGTAATCAAATACTTTTTAAAAGTATAAAGTTTAGCGGAAGTCTTAACATATTATGTGGAAGAAATATATTAAATCCTAAGTATGAAACTAAGAAACAACTATCACATGCAAATATATAATAAAGTGGCAAATATAAACAGTGTGATAGTCATCATAAGTCGAGGAACTAAACGCTCGACACAATATACAACCCCAAAATGTATCAAAGACATAACAGTATAATATACAAAATATCAAAACCTACACAATTTCAATGCTAAAGTATGCCGCTAGCTCAGAAGTAGTTGCCGATCTTCTCCTTGTCGTGCCTTCCCATTGATGGATCTGCAACCACTGTCAGAAAAAGGATGGTGAGTCCAAAAAGAAACTGTAATCCCCGTTGACATATTCATTCACATTTCAAAATAACTAAATGTTATTTAAAATTATAAGTTAAATAAAAAACTAGTACCAGAAATATGCTAAGAATTACCACAATTAAGAAAGTGAAACTGACATAAGGCTAAATAGTTATGATCTAGATTCGGTCGGTCGTGACATGCGTCATTAAAGCCTTTAAGTTCACTAAAAGATGTGCATGGCATTGCACAGTCTAATATCATTAAGGACTTTAACCCCAGTGTTACCAGGAACTTTAACCTTGGTAAATCAACAATCTCAGGGACTCTAACCCTGTGTGTCGCGGCATAGTGGCAAGTGTTGACATCCCCGTGGACTTTACTATAGTGTGTCGATCATCTCTAACATAGTGCAATGGACTCTATATTCTATAACTATTTTATAATTCCAAGAAATTGACTCATTAAGGACTCCAAGACTAGGCTATGCTAAAAAAGCACAATTCTTAAGGAGTATGAGTCCGTAAAGCCATTCACACACTC
Organism: Stephania yunnanensis; assembly: GCA_039657365.1. Lineage (NCBI taxonomy): Eukaryota > Viridiplantae > Streptophyta > Magnoliopsida > Ranunculales > Menispermaceae > Stephania > Stephania yunnanensis. Next base: position 29,941,978 of record CM077582.1, on the reverse strand, counting down.
GTGATTCCTAATAGCATACTATTTACACTCTATTGACTATGAAACAACAAGAAATAACATGATGCACATGGATAGATTCAAAGGAGTTCAATTCATCATAATATCTTGAAAGTCAAATAAGTTCATGATTTGAGAGTACAACGTTGGACATAGTCAATATAGACTGCAAGAAACAAGCATAAAGTGGATATGAAATGCAAATAAATAATCAATGGGTATTACTCACATCAAGCAATGTAAAGTCCTAGCTTTACCAGCCTTCCGACAACCCAAATCTTGTATCCAAACCTCTGAGACTCTTTCATATGTTCCTGATATCATTTAACATATTTTTAAGTATGTTTAGACCTTTAGTTAGGATATTTGTCTTGTTTATAGTGTTTGAGTTTAAGTTAGAAATCTCATATTTTTAGGTTGTCATAGCACCTAACACGCTGGGTGACTTAATTAGCGCACTAGTGACCTTATTAGCATGTTACCTCTTCTTACGATTGTGCTACATAAAGTTAGCACGCTACATAGCACATCTAGCATGCTATGTGCAGGAAAACTCAGAATTTAGCACTTAGAGTTTTGACTTCTCTTTTCACATAGGTCAAACCCAATACCTTAGGATCCTTATTACACTTACCAAAGTTCCAAAACAACTATCAAAACCATTCAAAATAGCCATATTTCAATTTTATCATAAATTTATCAAATTAAGCTAAGTTGGTAGTGTAATTAAATTACTTGATTGATGCACCACACCTAGCATGATCAATACATCCAAATCACTAAATCTTCCTCACAATTCTTGTTGATTTCTTACTCTCCTCTAGCAAGTTTTCTTAGCTTCTAAACTTTGAAAATGAAATGGTTTAGTTTGCACATGTTAATCAATCCAATCTTATATATTTTGATAAGATTGATAACCATTGATCTTTATGTACACACGTATCTCGAGACTAACCTAATTGCCTTAACATTGACATATTTCCCACTAACTCTCCACTAACTTCTTTCAACTAACACCAATATCAAACTTAATTTATCTTTTGATGTGTCAATACGTATTTCAACAATCATTAAATGACTATTGTTTTAACTTGTTAATTTAGGTTGCACGTAATATAAAATCAATTATAGCCAAATTAATTCTACTATTTAAACTACACTAAACTTAAACCAACTTACCACATAGGAGTGACTTAGTAGTCTACACATATATAATACACTAGGCATATATCATAACAAATCTAACATATACCTTGGCAATCTTGCCTCGGCCAGTGCACATATCACTGTGTGGGTTCCACGTCACGAGTCGGTAATCTTAATTACAGATAATAAACAAACTTAAAAATTTGGGTCGTGACAAATATGTTTCTCGAGATTCATATTTTTTTGGGTGTTAGACACGTGAGAATGGAGCGGTTTAGGAAGCCTAATTGGTGCAAAGATAGTATAAAATAATGATAATAACTATTGAAATTGAAAAGGAATGCTAAGTGACTTTCTCATGTGTTTACTTACACAAATCGCGATGAAAAGTTGATATTCGCAGCTTGTTCGTTCCCTGGAATATCCGTTTAACAGACCCATAAGCTTCTTTAAGCCCCAAGCGTGCTCCATACTAATTCATTTGGATATGTTTTGAGGGGTTTAGGGTCCAAAGTTAAAAATAAGGTCCGAAGTAAAAAAAAAATTAATATCAAACTAGTATGAAAAGCACTTAACATGGTAATGAGGATCATTAGCGCGCTACTTGCGTGTTGGGTAGCGCGCTAATGAGGATCATTAGCACACTACCTACGCTTCAAGACCTGGTCTTGCCCAGAATAGATAGGGCACTACCTGGTCATGGACCAAAATTCTTAACTTGGGAATGTTGATTTCCCTTACCTCAAGCACGACCCATGGCCATCTCCATCAGCATCGACCCCATCCTCGACTCGTGGAGAGCTTCATACACCAAAACAATAGCCAATAATAACAATTTATTATCAAATTCATGCATTCATTCACCATTAACAAAAACAACTAAAATCAATTTGAAATCTTTAACTTCATAACACCAATATCAAACTTAATTTAAGCTATGAAACCTTTAACTCCATGCATTCATTCAAAGGTATAAATTCATAAGTTTGAGTTTCAAAATAGTGATGAGAGAGAAATTTAAGCTATGAACTTCGTTTTGCACAAAAACCTCATTGATGCATAGCATTCACAATTCATCAATTTAACAAGAAATGGGAGCATTAATTGGATTGTTACCTAGCCTTTAAATTCACCAAAATTTGCTCTTACATGCCCCAAGACCTCTTGATTTACCCAAATTTCAGCAAAAAAGCTTGCTTTCAACTCCTTAATCTCTCTAGGAAGGAAGTCATGCATGAGAATGAAAATTGGGCTAAGTCCCCTATATATATTTATATATATGGGTACTTATACCATGGGTGGGTATCAAATAAATACTAATGGTATGGGTACCAATTCTCAACCATTAAATTAACATCAAGAGAGAGAATAGTTCTAAGACACAAATTAATGCACACTAATGTGGTCCACATATAATTAATGACCTTTGAATTAATGTTTTTTCAATCAAAAGAATCACAAGTTTGACATTTGCTATTTATTTTTACTAACGAAAAATTTAAAAATTAAAAACATTATTTCTTTTTTAACTTGTGGAAGATAAAGACATTTTTAAAACTTATTTGTAACCTTTAAGCTAAGAATTTATTAACAAATGTGCATTACTCAATATCAATAATAAAATTTATCTTAGAACCAATTGGGTGGCCCAATGGTTTGGTATGAAATTTACGAGTAAGAGGTCATGGGTTCAAATCTTGGTGGGTGCAAAAGTTGGTTATTTCATATCAAAAAAATAATAAAATTTATTTTAAAAATAAATTTAGTACAACTACTTATAACATTGCTATTTATAATTTGTCTCTTTTTTGAAGAAATAATTTCCACTTAATTACTTTATAATTTAAATAATTAATAATTTCCTTGAAAGAAAAATAATTAAACATAAATTTACAACAGATAAAGTAAAATGGATAAATTAATTATTTCAATCAAATTAAAATGATTAAAACATTAGAGTTGGAAAATGATTAAATTTTAACATGTTAATATACGACGATTAATTTTGCTTCTAAAATTATATATGAACCTCATAAAAAGATAAAGATACAATAATAAAGTATAGTATTGATTAGAGTGGCGAGTGATTTGGTTTTTCTCCGAGTTTAAGTTTTTCATAGATGAAAAATGAGTTGAGTAGGTGTTGGGGCATGTGCCCTAGGTCAATCCATTAACTGTCTTTACGAATACTTTTAGTTAATAAAATAGAGAATTTCATTTGATGTTTATTACAATTAATTTGCATGTTTACATTATAATAAGATTCATGGGTATTTAAAGAAATATCCTAAATGTCCCTAGTCGATCATTATACTAGGAACTATAATGAATTAAGACTAGTGTGAGTCTTGATTGATGATCATATGATGATTATACGTATAAGGATACGAATCAAGATCACAAGTACTTGTTAGGGAACAAAGTATTGGACCACCCGCTATGAGAACATCACATGGATTAAGTCATAGTTGTTTATCATGATAGGTATATTTTTCAGTCCTTTGACTTGAGATTACCAGAGACTTCAACATTAGGAACATAGTGATTTGACATTATCAAAGGTTGTCTTTAACCGGACGATTATAAAGGTTGTGATTGGTTACTGTGTGAGCAATGTGATGAAGTTGTGTAATCGAGATAGAATTTGTCCCTCTCATATAAAGAGAGATATCTAGTGGATCCCTCGATGTGTTAGACTGTTAAAAGGCTTAGTATAAGTGAATTAATATTGATCAATGTCACTTGGAAGTTTTTAGTCTACCTAGAGATCGAGACTAGTACGATTGAACATGTTGGATGACAATTTCATGTCTTATGTTTGATCAAAAGGATATCATGTGACAAAAGGATGTTATATACACTATTGATTAGGTTGTATCGATTTGATATTTGTATGACTTGGGTAGTCATAATGTCTTGCTAGAGGCCGCTTATGACTTGTATACCAAAATGTGTTTTGGTTCACTGCCAACGTTGTATGAGCCTATTGGTTCACACACTAAAAATGATTTTGCAAGATTTTAAGATGGTTCAGAAAAATAAATTTTATATGATAAAATTCATGACGGAAACTTCCATGTGGTGTATTACGCTTGTACTTCTTTAAGTAGGGGTATATGTGTAATTTACTTAACCGTCTATATACAAGGGTTGTATAAATAGACGTTTTAAGTTAGAACACGTGGACAAAAGATTAAGGGCCGAAACTCTATTTTCGTTTTAGAAACGACTTAGGGTTTTTTTGGTACGCTCTGGATCGTTTTGGAGAGAAATAAAAGGTTTGGTATTCTCTTGAAGCTAGCACTTTGAATCTCGGCTGTCGTTCGTGTGTGGACTACTGGTAGAGGGCGTTCATCGTTGGCAGCGCCTTAGAGATCGATCAACCTTAAGAATGGTATTTTGCGACTGAGGTATGATTAAACTTTCTTGGTTTAAACATTTTAATGGAATTAGATTCGGATCATGTTGGGATTTTTGTTAAAATTGTTTTATAATCTCCGCTGCGTATGAACCACAAAACCCAACAGTGGTATCAAAGCTAGGGTCAATTTTATTAAAAAATTGATTTGATTGCATGTTTTCTTCTAATATATACATGATATATGATTGAAAGCATGTTAATAGTTTATGTATATGTGATATACATAAGTTTTCTATGAGATTTATTATCATGTTTTGTGTATATGATACATATATTCGTGATTTAATTGAAATTAGTTTCGTGCATGCTAGTAACCATGTTAGGTTAATTCGAATAATTTTAATGAATTGAGTTTCGTGTTCTATGATCCATGACACCATTAGGTTCGATTGGGATAGTAGTTCGTGATTCAATTACATGTTTGTGATTATTTGGATGAGGACCGAAATTGCGAATAATTAATTTTCAAAATTATTTATTTATCTTGTTATATCTATTCTGTTATGAAGTTTCTATTTGATAAAGATAGATAACAAATTAGATTAGGAGATATAAGCAAAATCGATTTTGTTATCCCTATTGGATAGGAGATAAATATGGAGAATGGTGATATGCTAGGATTCAAAAATCTTAAGTCCTAATTGGATTAGGATAAGATGATTAGTTAGATGTGGGCCCAGGTTAATTAAAAATGTTTTAATTAACTTAATTTTGGATAAATTAAGGGGTAAATTTAGGATAATAAAATCAGCGAAAAAATATGATTTTCTATAGCGAATTTTAATTTTCGGAATTGAAATTCGTCTTCTAAAAAAAAAAAGAAGGCGCCCCTCAGATTACCCCGTCATTGACGACATTTCGCTTAACCGGCCAGCGGGACCGCCATCTAACTAATCCTAGCGCACGGAAATTCTTTTATTAGTGACCAGTATAAAAATCTCCAAATTGTTTAGTGATTTAAAAAATCAATAAAAATATATGATATTTCATTGTTTACATAAAATCACTAAAACTGAATAAAATCCCTCTATTAAATTTTAAGTCTCATGCCATCCATTTGAAACATTTGTCAAGGCCTCGATCACACTAATACAGTTTCAGCCATAGTTGAGTGTATTGTGTTATCTTTGTGAGACAAGTTGGATAAGAGTTACCTAAATGTTTAAAATGGTCCGACTTAATAAAGCTATCAAAATAGTTTGAGCTTTAAGCACATGATGAGATAAAAACATGCTAAGACATAAGATGTCTTGTATCTCATAAAAGTATCTAAAATTACATAAGATGTAATTGGTAACTGTTACCTACCTAAATAATCTAGTTCTGTGTTTCATGCCATAGCAGTCATAGAATTAGGTGAAATATGGATTTTAGTCCCCTAAATAAACAGTGTGTTTAAGGAGGGTTGTTAATTTAGTGGGAGTATATTCCTCGATACTAAAATAAACTTTGCATAATCTTTATTATAGATCAATGGCCTCTTCAAGTAACAATAATCCCCTGTCACTGCGATCCATCCTTGAGAAGGATAAGCTGTCTGGGACTAACTTTCTTGACTGGTTCGGAAACTTGAGAATTGTTCTTAAGCATGAACGCAAGTTGTATTTCCTGGATGCTCCAATCCCTGAGGACCCACTAGCCAATGCTACGAATGTTGTGAAGGATGCGCATAATAAGCATGTCAACGATTCTACTGATGTTGCGTGTATTATCGGCAACAACTATGGTTCCGAACTTCGAAGGACATGGAACTAATGGAAGCCTACGACATGGCTATAACGCTGAAGGAAATGTTCCAACAAGAAGCTAGGCAAGAAAGGTTCAAGACAGTCAAAAACCTACATTCTTGCAAGATGACTGAGGGTGCGTCAGTTAGTCCTCATGTTCTGAAGATGAAGGGCTATGTTGACCGGCTTGATAGACTCAGATTTCCTATAAGCCAAGAGTTGGCTACGGATTGGATACTGAATTGATTACCAAAAAGTTACTTACAATTCGCGATGAACTACAATATGAATAATATGGAGAAATCAATTTCAGAGTTGCATTTGATGCTCAAAACTGCTGAATAAAATATCAAGAAACCCTCTAGTAATGTGTCGATGGTCCAAAAGTGAAAGGGAATGAAGAAGAAAGGCAAAGGCAAGGCTAAAGTTGTCAAGGCTGTTGTTGCACCTGTCACAAAGCCTGTGGAACAAGTCAAACCCCAGCCTGTTCCTGCTTCGAAACACCCAAAAGAAAAGGAAGGAAATCGTCATTTATGTCATGCACCTGGACATTGGTTCAGAAATTGCAAACTCTATCTGGAAGATCTAAAGAAGAAAAATGGTAGTGCGACTACCACTACAGGTATTTATGTTATTAAAATTAATTTATCTACTAATGGTTCCTAGGTATTAGATACCGGATGTGGATCTCACATTTGTATAAATGTGCAGGGACTCACCAAAAGTAGAAACTTGAAGAAAGGAAAAGTCATCATATGCGTAGGGAATGAGCAAGAGTTGCTACCCTAGCTGTTGGATCATATGACTTAGTCTTACCTAGTGGACTTATTTTAACTTTAAATAATTGTTAATTTGTGTCTGCCTTGAGCAGAAACATCATTTCTGTTTCATGCTTGGATATGGATGGTTTTGATTTTATTATTGCGAATAATAGATGTTCCATTTCTCGTAAAGGTATATTTTATGCAAATGTTGATTTGTGTGATGGTCTTTATATTCTAAGCATGAAAAGGTCCACTGATACTCCGGTCTTTAACATAAATACAAAGAGATTGAAGTCAAATTATTCGAATCAAACCTATATTTGGCATTGTCGTCTCGGGCACATAAACGAGAAATGCATAACAAAGCTCCATAAAGATTGACTTCTAGATTCATTTGATTTAGAAACATATGAAACGTGCGTATCTTGTTTACTAGGCAAGATGACTAAAAGTCCATTTACTAGACATAGTGAAAGGGCAAGTGATTTATTGGGTCTAATACATACTTATGTATGTGGTCCTATAAACACAATGGCTAGAGGAGGTTATCAATACTTCATTATATTTACTGATGATTTCAGCATATATGGTTATGTATATCTAATGAAACATAAAGCTAAGTCATTTGAGATGTTTCGAATGTTTCAAAATGAAGTGCAGAATCAACTTGGTAAAACTATCAAAACACTTCGGTCAAATCGAGGTGGTGAACATTTGAGCCAAGAATTTGATGATCATCTTAGAAATTGTGGGATTGTCTCCCAATTGACTCCACCAGCAACTCCACAGTGGAATGGAGTTTCTGAAAGGAGAAATCGAACCTTATTAGATATGGTTCGATCTATGATGAGTCATGCAGATCTTCCATTATCCTTTTGGAGTTATGCATTACAAACTGTAGCTTTCACTCTAAATCGAGTTCCTTCTAAAGCGGTTGATAAAACACCATATGATATATGGTACGGGAAGAGACCTAGTTTGTCTTTCCTTAAGATTTGGGGTTGTGAGGCTTACGTAAAACGACAAGTCTCAGAAAAACTAGCACCTAAATCTGACAAGTGTTTATTTGTGGGGTACTATAAGGAAACAAAAGGATATTACTTTTACAATCCCGTTGAGAACAAAGTGTTTGTTGCTTGGTATGGTGCCTTTATGGAAAAATAGTTTATTTCAAAAGACACTAGTGGGAGAGAAATAAATCTTGAATAAGTTCAAGAATCACAGATAAACCGAATCGCCATCTTTGGAAGTTCAACAACGTTCTGAAGCAGTTGAACCTCCACAAGTGACACAAGGCCCACGTAAATCTGGTAGGGTAAGACATGAGCCAGAGAGATTCGGATTTCTCATTACCGATAGTCGTGATGTGTTGCTTATGGATCAAAATGAGCCCACCACTTATCAGGAGGCTATGTCTGGACCAGACTCAGATAAATGGCTAAGTGCCATGAATTCTGAGATGCAATCCATGTATGATAATCAAGTTTGGAACTTGGTTGATTTACCTGAAGGTGGTAAGACTATTGGGTGTAATTGGGTTTACAAGAAGAAAACTGACATGGATTGCAAAGTGCAAACTTTTAAGCAAGATTTGTAGCAAAAGGTTTTAGGCAGACTCAAGGTGTTGATTATGATGAAACTTTTTCGCCAGTAGCCATGCTTAAATCCATAAGAATTTTAATTTCCACTGCTGCATATTATGACTATGAGCTATGGCAAATGGATGTAAAAACAGCATTTCTTAATGGAAAGCTGCTTGAGGACGTGCATATGACACAACCTGAATGTTTTGTACATCCTGAGGATTCTAGGAAGGTATGCAAGCTTCAAAGAACCATTTATGGATTAAAGCAAGCTTCTCGAAGTTGGAATCTTCATTTTGATGAAGCAATTAAGGATTTTGGTTTTATTAATAACGAAGATGAGCCTTGTGTATACAAGAAGGTCAGTGGGAATGTAGTTGTTTTTCTGGTACTGTACGTTGATGATATATTACTCATTAGAAATGAAATCCCAACATTGAAGAATGTCAAGTTTTGGTTTGGGAAGTGTTTCTCAATGAAAGACTTAGGAGATGCAGCCTATATCATAGGGATAAAGATCTATAGGGATAGATCGAAGAGGCTAATCGGTCTAAGTCAGAGTGCTTACTAGACAAGGTGCTGAATAGGTTCAGTTTGCAAGACTCTAAAAGAGGATTGTTGCCAATGTCTCATGGCATAAGTCTCAGCAAGATTCAATGTCCTAAGATAAATGATGAGCGAGACCGTATGAATAAGATTACTTATGCATCAGCTATTGGATCTATCATGTATGTCATGCTATGCACTCGACTTGATGCATCATATGCTTTGAGCACTACAAGCAGATATCAGTCAGATCTTGGTGAGAGTCACTAGATAGTAGTAAAGAACATTCTTAAATACTTAAGAAGGACTAAGGAAGTGTTCTTGGTCTATGGAGGTTTTGAAAATGATCTAGTTGTAAATGGTTACACAGATGCAAGTTTTCAAGCTGATATAGATGATTTTAGATCGCAATCTGGATATGTGTTTACTTTGAATGGGGGTGCATTAAGCTGGAAAAGTTCAAAGCAAAAGACAGTGGCAGATTCTACAAATGAAGTTTGAGTATATTGCAAAGTCCGTCCGATGCAAAGAAAGGAGGCGCTTTGGATCAAAAAGTTCATTTCGAACTAGGTGTGGTTCCAAGTATTGCTAACCCTGTTTGTTTGTATCGTGACAATAACGGGGCAATAGCACAGGCCAAGGAACCTAGATCACACCACATATCCAAACATATACTCTGGCATTTTCATCTCATCAGAGAAATTATTGAGAGGGGAGACGTAAAGATTTGCAGAGTACCTACTGAAGACAACGTTGCGGATCCATTGACAAAAGCTCTTCCACAAGCAAAACATGATGGTCATGTTAGATCATTAGGCATTAGATGCATGTATGATTGGCCCTAGTGCAAGTGGGAGATGTTGGGGCATTTGCCCTAAGTCAATCCATTAACTGTCTTTATGAATACTTTTAGTTAATAAAATAGAGGATTTCATTTGTTGTTTATTATAATTAATTTGCATGTTTACACTGTAATATGATCCAGGGTATTTACAGAAATATCCTAAATGTTCCTAGTCGATCATTATACAGGGAACTATAATGAATTAAGACTAGTATGAGTCTTGATTGATGATCATATGATGATTATATGTATAGGGATACGAATCAAGATCACGAGTACTTGTTAGGGAACAAAGTACTAGACCGACCCACTATGAGAACATCACATGGATTAAGTCATAGTTGTTTCTCATGATAGGTATATTTTTCAGTCCTCTGACTTGAGATTACCAGAGACTTCAACATTAAGAACATAGTGATTTGACATTATCAAACGTTGTCTTTAACCGGACGATTATAAAGGTTGTGATTGGTTACTGTGTGAGCAATGTGATGAAGTTGTGTAATCGAGATGGAATTTTTCCCTATCATATAAAGAGAGATATCTAGTGGATCCCTCGATGTGTTAGACTGTTAAAAGGCCCAGTCTAAGTGAATTGATACTGATCAATGTCACTTGGATGTTTTCAGTCTTGGATGTTTTCAGTCTACCTAGAGATCGAGACTAGTACGATTGAACATGTTGGATGACAATTCCATGCCTTATGTTTGATCAAAAGGATATCGTGTGACAAAAGGATGTTATATACACTATTGATTAGGTTGTATCGATTTGATATTCGTACGACTTGGGTAGTCATAATGTCTTGCTAGAGGCCGCTTATGACTTGTATACCAAAATGTGTTTTGGTTCGCTGGCAACGTTGTATGAGCCTATTGGGTCGCACACTAAGAATGGTTTTACGAGATTTTAAGATGGTTCAGAAAAATGAATTTTATATGATAAAATTCATGACAGAAATGTCCATGTTGTGTATTACACTTATACTTCTTTAAGTAGGGGTATATGTGTAATTTACTTAACCGTCTATATACAAGGGTTGTATAAATAGACGCTTTAAGTTAGAACACACGGACGAAAGATTAAGGGCCGAAACTTTATTTTCGTTTTAGAAATGACTTAGGGTTTTCTGGTACGCTCTGGATCGTTTTGGAGAGAAACAAAAGGTTTGGTATTCTCTTGAAGCTAGCACTTTGAATCTCGGCTGTCGTTCGTGTATGGACTGCTGGTAGAGGGCGTTCGTCGTTGGCAGCGCCTTGGAGATCGATCGACCTTAAGAAATGTATTTTGCGAACGAGGTATGATTAAACTTTTTTGGTTTAAACGTTTTAATGGAATTAGATTCTGATCCGGTTGGGGTTTTCGTCAAAATTACTTCGTAATCTCCGCTGCGTATGAACCCCAAAACCCAACAGTGGGCCACCACATGTATGAGCAGGATAATATCCGAGCGTGGATTACTCGGTGTGGGTGGAGGCGAATGTCATCTAGAATTTAAAAAAAAATATTATAGGAAATTAAGGAAATAATTTCATTTATTATTCTTTTGTTATTTTGTTGCATTAATATTCACATCATACATGATGCATTTATATGATTAAGAAATAATTAATAGATAGTACAAAATCATTTAAAATTTAATTATTAAATTATTAAATTAAGTTAAATCACATTAAAGTGTTCAAATTATAAAATATTTGGAGGTGTCTAAAGACATTTGTCACTTTACTAATTATTATCATATTATCAAAAAGAAGATAGTTTCATCATTAAAAATTTAAAAATATTATAATCGACTTATTAAAAAATGTATTTATTAAATATGTTTCTAATTAAACAATATTTAATACGTTAAAAATTAAAAGAATTCAGACATATAATTTAAAGAATTTGAAAGCTATCCGAAGTGTAATATGTACTACATTAAATTGAACTTAACGGATTATTAAATTTATGTAGTTCGGCCTTATTTATTGAAACCGATCAAGTATTTCTTATATGTTGTTGTTATAGCGATCATAATTAATTTTTTATGATTGCAGTTTTTATAATTACACTTGTTACCTCAAAATAATCTAGTTTATACATGTGATATTATATTATTCTTCAATATCAATTACAATTGATGTATTTTCTGTTGTCATTTAAAAAGAAGGAAAAAAATGAAACCAAATTTGGATTTGTGGTAATTTTAGTCGACACTTATAAAAAATCTCAAATTGTAAATTAATTGGTGGTATAATTTTATGATAATTAATAGTGTTATATAATGATTTAAAGAAAATCTAAATGCATCATTTTTTATAAAAAAAAGACTAATTAGTATTATATTTATTACTTATTTTAATTATTGTAGCTTTAAAATAAATATGAATTTCATAATTTTAATAAATTATATACAACCATAAATAAAACATTGATTTTAAAAATTAATAATTTTATAATCTGAAAATAGAAATATAAGATTTTTTTTAAAATGAATAAGTATCATACAACAACAACAACATAGCCTCAGCCCCAAAATAAGTATCATACATTATTAACATATTTCGATTAAGTCGTATAAATAACTAATTATATAAAAAGTTTATATTTTTTAATCAAGCAAGTTTATTCATATTGGTACTATTTTGACCTAAGTCAATTCTTGATATATTGTCAAAAAAAATAATAATTTGTTGATACATATTATAAAGGTGTAGTACACTGTATTAGTATTAATTTTAAACTACATTAATTGTAGTTGTTCCTAATCATTGCCGATTTTCACATAGCATTACTCAACTTATTTTCCAAGGAGCAACAATTTAAAAAAGTGTGTTGCATTTAATGCATTGGACAATTCCCAACCATAATTAAATAACAAAAATTAAATGATACAAAAGCACCATGCCATGGGTATCTTTTTGATACCTGTGGTAGAAACACCTATATATATAAGGAAGTTCTATCATGGTGATTGAGAAAATCACCATAGATGGTGATATTAACTTCTTGCCATTAGATTTTCATTTAACTCTTCAATTTATACACTGTACTAGATTTGTGAAATGGATACAAAAAATCTATTTGGACTCAAAGAGTCTAGACTCAAAGGGTGTTTTTACAATTTAAAACATTATTGAGGGCCTTAAAATAATTTTTAACTGGAGAGTGAATCACATTAAATGAGGGTAAATTGGTATTTCATAAAGTTAAACTAATTTTAATTGTCATCCGACATAAGCAACATTAAATGAAGAAGGGTGTTATTCTCAAGATCTTTAATTCCTCTCTCTCTCTCTCCATCACTTTTAATGAGATCTTTTAATTCCTCTCTCTTTCTCTACATCACTTCAATTATCTCTCTCTCATGTCGCTTGAAGTCACTCTCTCACTCTCTCTCTCTCTCTTAATTATCTCTCTTTATTTGTGATTTGTGAATGTGCAATTATGCATATGTGCTATTTAATTCGTCTAATCCGTTAATTCTCGAGGTCTTTACGTACGAGCTCTTTAATTCTTAAGATCAGTGCACACGTGGAGGTGAGATTGAATTTGTCTCGAAATCCGTGCATTTGTAGAGATGAGATTAAATTAAGGAGATCAAGGCGTACATAGGGAGCGCTAGCTCAAGGCGTGGCTAGGCATCGCTATTGTTGTGCCAAAAGCCTTGTCAAAGTTTGCCTTACGTGTGTTTGAAGGACCCAAACGAGCGTAGGTCTTGTCTAAGGGCGTGGTGGGTCGTGTAGAAATACTCTCGCCTCTTGAGGCCGCACCTTTGGCTTCTCCAAGACTTTTCTTGATGGGTCGTGCTCATGTGTGTGCGGACTCGAACTCATAAATTATTCGATCAATATCACTAATGTTATTCTTCAAGGAGCGAGTATAAGTTGAACATCATATTCATTATTGCGCTTGCACGGAAATGACCAAGAGGAGATATATACGTGTACACTACTAGTCTTTTTGCCTTCATTTGGACTCATTTAATAATAATAATAATAATAATAATAATAATAATAATAATAATAATAATAATAATAATAATAATAATAATAATAATAATAATAATAATAACAACAACAATAACAATAATAATAACAAAGCATAATACAATAATAATAATAATAATAATAATAATAATAATAATAATAATAATAATAATAATAATAATAATAAAACATTACAAAAAAAACGTGAAAATACGCTACAAAAAAATTTAATATATATAGCAACAAAAAGTTTAATTATTCTTTTTATTGATTGAACATCGTACAGAACTTGGAGGTTGAAAATTAGTATTTGATAAGACATCTTATTTGTCGATGTAAAAAAGAAGAAGAGTAGAATTAATTGTTCTTTTATTTTGAAAAGTCAAAAAAAAATCTTTGCTAATAATTAATCAACCACAAAAATCAACGACGAAAAAAATTAATTATTTTTTTTATGTATTGATTGAACATCTTACAGAACTAGCTTGGAGCTTGAAAATTAGTCTTGGACAAAGCATCTTATTTAATTGAGTTTTATTTGTGTTCTACATTACCTAATAATAATAATAATAATAATTTCCTCTCAATTATTAGTGGATTTAATTAGTTATTTTTCAATTTGCGGTCATGAGTTTAAGATTAAATTAGGGGTAAGACATGATCATTAGGTGGGCTTGGGCGGGCTCCACCTGGGCCTTGGCGGGCTGTTTTTTGAAAGCCACATCCAGACCCGCCCAAGCTCGCTTCTAAGTATTGCGGACCCAAGCCCACCAAAGCCCATCGCGGGCCGAGCCTAAATGGGTGTTTTAAAAAAATATTAACAAAAAAAAATATTTTGAAAATTGATTAGTGATCCAAAACATATTATAATAAATATATACATCTGTACTTAGATGACAAGAACAAAAGATTAACACGTATATTGGTTAAGACTCTAGTGTAGCATTTGGGCACTCTTGGCTTCTTCGAGACATTTCTTAATGGGCGTGCTCAAGTATGCGTGGACTCGAACTCACAAAATATGCGATCAATATCACTAATGCTGATATTTAAGAGGAGGTACTCCTCTACGTTACTACTATATTCGCCTTCATTCGGACCCCATATAATAATAATAATAATAATAATAATAATAATAATAATAATAATAATAATAATAATAATAATAATAATAATAATAATAATAATAATAATAATAATAATAATAATAATAATAATTTCTTATCAATTATTAGCGAATATAATTAGTTGTTTTTCAATTTGCAGTCGTGAGTTTAGGATTCAACTATTGGCTTTTAAAACTTATTTATTTTAAATCATAATGATTAGGGGTAAGGTTATAATTGCACATATTTAATGAGGATTAAGATTTATTTCGAATAATGACGAGAGCATTAGAATCGAATTATCACATAGATTAAAAAAAAACACTAAATTCCTATAAAAAAAAAAGAAAAAAAAAACACTAAATAATAAAAAAATGCGACCGTTAAGAAGTATCCAATTGTTTACATACAATTTGTATAGATATGAAACATGTTATGTGCCCAAATGAAAAAACAGTAGCTTATTAATATAATCAAAAAGTTACATAGAGTTTTGAGCCAATGAACTAATTTATCAGAATTGCATGAAAGTCAGTGAAAAAAATGAGCACATAATGCTAATTTAAATTGTAATTAATTATTCTCAAGTTTCTTTGATATAAGTGAAAGTAGAAGGAGGATTTACAAAAAAATAAAAGTTGAGAGTCCGAACTCAAAGAGTTCACCTAGCACCACCCAAATGGATAACCCATAGGTCAAATTACTACATTTAATATTTTGCTATATTTAATATTCTGCATTTAATGTTCTACACATGATTATATGATTATGAGAGTTACTACTTTTAATTATTAATCACTCCATACATTATGCTTAATTTCTAAAAATATTGTTGTACTTTATATTATTTGGAATAGTATAACGCAAAATTATGCATAATATTAAAGTATGTAACATGAAGAAATTTTTAAATAACTTTATACATGAAATATATTTTTAAAAATCTTATTCATAATATTATTTTAAAAATATATATATTATTTTTAATCTCGATGTTTTAAATATCTAAAAATTTCTTCATGTTACATACTTTATTATTTAGCAAAACAAAAAGTTATTTAAAAAGTTTATAGAAAAGCAACACTTTCAAATAATATTATGAACTCAAAGAGTCCACCTAGCACCACCCAAATTTATATAATATATATATTTATTATTTAGTCTTGTGATTTTGAGAAGAAGCAAAATTATGAACAACTATATTCATTTTTAAAACATCAACAATATATATACTATATTCATCTTAATATTATGAATAAGGTTTTTAAAAATATATTTCATGCACAAAATTTTGTATGTTGTGTACTTTTTAAGGAGGAAAATCATTAAATTAAACAGATAAAATATATAATATAATTTGAAAATAAATTTTATCATTATTTACAACTAAAATATTTTTTCAATAAATTTCAAATTTCAAAAATTCTCTTACTATCTAAAAAGTTGGATGTTTTACTTATAAGAAAACAAGTTGTGAATTTAATTAATTTTTGTATATTTTCTTCAAAAAATAATTAGCAAGTTATTAATGAACTCTCTTAAAAAATAATCATGGGATAAATTATCTTATTTAATAAAATTAATTTAAAAAAAAGTATGATTGGAACATGTTTTGTTAAAAAAATATAAAATTAAAAAATAAGATTAATGTAAAATTTATCGCATTTCCTACTTAATCATAAAATGTCACATTTTTTTTATAAAATCATAAAATGTCACTTATACGTACTAATACAAACACACATATTTACCTTCAAAAAAGTAAAAAATAAAAAAATAAAAATTAAATTGACCTTTGAAAAAAAGCTTAAAAACTAAATTAATACATAAATAACTACTATCAAGAAAAATAGAAAATTATATGAAAAAGTATAGAATTTAAATAAGATATTACAATATTATTTTTAAAAGCTACTATTAACATTAATTTCTTATATCAAGAATTATATTATATTTTTTTCAAAAGATAATGTCTTTTTTTTATAATTTCTACTAGTTGAGACCATATTATCAATATAAAATAAAAATAAGTTTAACGTAAACCAAAAGTTAAAAAACAAAAAAACTTATGACGTAATCTTTAGTTGATTTGAAGCAAAGAACAATATCACTAGACAAACTGAGTTTATTCTCACTAGGTATATGGTCAAATTTATTTAAAATGGTTAATTAAGCAAATATATCTTGTTAATTTCTTATTTTGTAAATTTTTAATGTCACTAGCTTTTCTCATCGGAGAACGTCACAATGATAATTATTGGGAGAGCAGCATAAAAGCAAAACATAATCAACAAAAAAAGTTTGCAAGTTTTCTTTAAAATAAAAAAGACCTTATGCATGTCTTGATAATTATTGGGAATTTAAGAAAAAAATTATAATTATTGGAGAAATAAATTGATATATGTATCTCAAGATGACTATATATCAATTAATAGTCAATAATGTTTACAATTAATAATTGATTAGTAATATACTATTAATTATTGTGATGAATTAATGTTTTGTATCAACAACTTTTTAACAAAATTTAATTTGCTTATTTATAATAGTTTGTTTCCAACATGAAATGAATTAGATACACATTCAATTCTCTTTATGATAATTTGAGTTATCTACTGTAATAAGTTTCAACGGAGATCACATATTACCTTACCTATCCCTAGTTCATCAAAGGTTGAGATTTAAACCATCTAGACCACAACTGTCCATTTGTCTGTTAGGATAGCCTCTAGATGATTCATCACAAGGCTTATCCATGGTCCAAATTGATTGACTGAACCTGCTTAGGCTATGTTTTCATATATAACTTAGCCAAAAATTCTACTAGGGGCACATTAATTGATTAATTAGTCCACAACTTACTAATAAATCGAATTCCATATATAGACTAAGCCATGCTAGCTCGGTAAGCTGGCGTCATCGCACATTTCGAGGCATGCTGAGAGCCTATTGGTCTACTTGGTTACTTATGCCAAATTAATTTAGTTCATTACCTTAGCTTAGGATTTGGTATAATTTACTTAACAAAAAAATCTATTTGGACTCTTTGAGTCCAGACTCAAATTATTTTTACTAGTAACTTAGATTACTAAATTATATAAAAAGACATAATTACCCTTACCTCTAATTAACACCAATACTACTTAATTAAAAGGGTATATAAGTCTTTATTGTTATTTGAGTCTTGACTCTTTGAGTCCAAGTAGACTTATTGTATTGTTTAAGCTGTCGAATCCCATACCTACGTTGTATACACATCTCTAGGCGCACCCACGGCTTTCATGAATCACGCAAAACGAGGTAATTCCAAATATAAAAGGCAGTGCAACTAATGTTATTTATGAATTAAATAAAATATACACAATGGACAAGCATCACTTCAGAATAACCATAAATATAGCTCCGCAAATGTGCCCTAGATTAATTCGCGACGTTCATATGGGCTTGATGTAGGTCTTAATTTGACAATTGAATAAATTTTATATAAGCGAGCTGTCACAAGGTATTTGACAAGTCAATAATTTTACATGTTTTATGGTATGCTTTAGTATGCTATATAAGGTAAAGCATGTAAAATATAGTTTTCATAGCTTGTATTTGTCTATATCAGTTGTATAAGGTGTATGGTTGAAACCGTAGCAAAAAAAAAAAAAAAAAAAAAATAGCGCAAGATGCATACATAAAAGTTCTACGTTGAATTTACCTCGTGAAATGTGTTGTGCGGATCTCGAAGCAGTAAACTGGGGCCTGCTGTGCTGGTGTGATATAGCAATATGTGGTTGGACGTGGGATGACGTCGCAATGTGTGATTGGTGAAAGGATGAAGTGTGTGTTCATTACATGCATGGCCCATGCAAAGGCAGTGGAGTGTGTGATCCTATATATGTGGCAGAATGTATGGATCTTAATGTGCATACATGCACAAGACCCTTGCGACTGGTCTCGAGATACGTTCAGAAGAGTTGGTTAAGATATGGTGACTAATGTTCATGTTATTTGTGTCACATAGTGTTCAGACCATGCGACAATAGAAGCCGTTCAAATCGTCCTCCAGATGCGTGCTGATCTAGATGATAATGTTGCAAGAAATCAGACAACTGTCACTCCATGCGACGATAGAAGTCGTTCAGATCGTCCTCCAGATGCAAGCTGATCTAGATGATAATGTTGCAAGAAATCAAAAAATAAAAAGAGTCATCCCCTGCCAGAAGAGCCTAACCATTTAGGCTGATGAGCCTTCTAAATAGGAAGTTGCATTATATAACTAGAGGGTCGCTATGTACACCCCGCTAATTTACAAAAGCACCCATTTTAATTTTTTTTTTATGTATTCTCTCCTCTAAATTTGACTTTGATTTAAAAGACAATATTACCCCTTCATATAAACCCTCAACAATCTCACAATACACTTTTGAACCATTTTTGGGCACCTCACTTTCTTTGTCTATCATCTCTAACCTAAACCTACATTTTTTTATGGGAGTCTAGCGATTATTGTGCTTTCACACCATCCGATAGCAAGGTACCACTAAAAAAAAAGCAAATTAGAAACGGAATTAACAACGGAATAAGTGTTCGTTGCTAATTAGCAATGGAATAGCAACGAAAAATGGAAGGGAAAATGTTTTTCTAATTAGAAACGGATTAGCAATGGAATTTAGCAACAAAAATAAATTCCGTTGGTAAAAAAACCCGCAAAAATTTCCTGCCTAAAATCCCCTTGCTAATCCGTTGCAATTTAGTTTTAGCAACGGATTAGCAATGGAATTTGCCTAATCCGTTGTAAAATATAAATCGCAATGGATTAGCAACGGATTCCATTACTAATCCGTTGCTAAATGAGATATGTTGGTATTTCATTGCTAAATTGAAAAGTGAGATAAAAAAACATGTATCAATACACACGAACTCACACACACACACAAAACACATATACATATGCCACGCACTGCACGCCACCCACCGTCCGCCTCTGCACGCCACATACAGCCTCTGCACCGACCACCTCCCCTCCTCGGCTGATTTCGACTCCCTCCTCGCTGCAAGCGCCGACTTGGAGAGATTTTCTCTAACTCCCTCTCTCTCTACACCAGCCACCTCCCATGATCTCTCTATTCCCATCCTCATCTATTTCCTCTGCACCGACCACCTCCCCTCCTCCGCTAGTTTCGACTCCCTCCTCGCCGACAGCATCGAGTTGGAGATTTTCTCCATCTTCCTCTCTATGCATCGACGGCCTCCCCTCCTCTCTCTGCTCCCAACCTCATCTCCCTCTCCTCTGCACCAACCGCCTCCCCTCCTCCGTCGGTTTCAACTCCCTCCTCACTGCCTAGCTTCCAACACTAACTTGGAGATCTTCATCGTCTGTTTTCGTTGTCAGGTGCACTATATTCTCCATCATCCTCTCTCTATACAGTGACCGCCTCACCTCTTTCGCTCTCTGCCTCGCCGCCGCCTTCCCCTCCGCCTTCTCTGTTGGATCCATCAATGCTCCTTTAGATCGCTGAGATCTCAGCCTATGACAAGATCTGTAATGGCCCCAAACGAACCAAGGAGTCCCTAGTCGTTGGGGAAGAATGGGGCACACGCACGGCCGTCGTTGGGGAAGAAAGCACATGCACGGGCTATGCGTGTGCACCCCTTCCCTTTGTTAGGCTGGGCTTGGGGCTTGGGCCAGGCTCGGCCCATGGGGTGAGCCAGGACCAGCTCCCTGGCCAGGTCGGGTCGACCCGTTTCGGTCGACCAACCCAAATTAAAAAAAAAGAACAAAAAATAGAAAAAATTCCAAAAATTTTGGAAAAAAGTTCCAAAAAATTATATTTTGACAAAATAATGAATTTTTATGAAAAATAAAATATTTGGAATTTCAAACGAGCCTTTTACGGTGGTTTTACCTTGAAAAGCGCGAAATGGGCGGATTGGCCTAAAAATCTAGAAATTGGTCTCAAATTTGATTTGGCCTGAATTGATACATTATTGAATGTTGGCGAACTAAGGGGAGAACTTAGAAGTTTGGGCACGCATTTCGAATTGTCGAGGGACTGAATAGATTAGGACAAGCGTGTGAATTTTAAGTACAATTGTAAGAATTTTATATTTCATCTCATTCACCTTTATTGATTTATTGGTCTATTGGTAGACATTGCTACGTAAAATCTCACATCATGTTGTTCTTGTATCTATGCATCGGTGAATATTGTGACATGATGCCTTGTGAATTGTTTCATTGACTCTGATTCCTACACTTGACGTCATTTTTGAAAAGATTGATGAAAAGCACGCTAATGGGATAGTGTGGATTTAATTGGACTTGTATTCGATTTCCTTTGGGCTTTGTAGCCTAACTTGTTTTGGAATCCTAAAATTTTGGACTTATTTGTCTTTGCCCTATATTACATTCACTACACATGTTCTGATATTATTTAGTTAATTAAAATTCTCTTATCATTCACATGTATTTTAAAGATCACGTGGAAGCCTTCATTATCCAAAATTCCTAAGTGTGGGGAACTAGAGAAAACATACAACATCACATGCACGTATATATATATATGAAACTATTCACTCAACCCAATATACAACCCAAAATGACATAAACAATAATAATACAACAAAAGTCGAGACATACAACAAAAGTCCAGACATACAGCATCACATGCACGTATATATATTTTATTTTTCATAGAAATTCATTATTTTGTCGAAATATAATTTTCCAGAATTTTTTCCATTTTTCTTCATTTTTCTTCTTTTTTCTCTTTTTTTATTTGGGTCGATCGACCCAACCCTGGCCCAGGTCTCTGGCCCGACCCAATAGAGGGAAGGTACACACGTACGGCCCGTGCGTGTGCCCTTTTTCTCTAACGAACTAGGGACTCCTTGGTTCGTTGAGGGAACAAAAAAAAAATATTTTTTCCTTATTTTTCTTCACAAGTATGGGTCGGAGATCCAACCCTTGCTCGTTTGGGGATGCTCGTCTCCTTCCTCGGGAGCACGGGAGCTCCCGAGCTCCCTCGCCAACACCAACCCACAACACAACATCAAATTCACAACACCAAACTCACCTCAATTTTCTCTGGGTTGTCTCCTTCTCCTCCTCTCCTCCGCCAGCGATTATCTTCTCTCTTCTCCTATCGATTAGAGGATAAAAAGATGAGATTGTTGACTAAAGTTTATATAGTGCCCAGTTTAAACCATAGCCATAAATAATTGTGTGCATACATGTCTCGAGGCTCATCTCATGGATCACCCTGTCCCACTTGTCCCTCGAGTCATTTTTTAGTGACTCTACATTTGGACACCTTGCCTCGTGATGGGTTAACACATGTCTCGATGCATATCTAGTGCATTTGGTTTTATTTCACTAACTATAGGTCATTTATTACTTAGCTAAATGTGGCCACATTAAAGCCACTTATGAACCTAACATAAATGTATGTTAAACTCAAATAAATTAAACTTGTCGCTACTTCGGCTCCACGTTGACACTCGACTCGAGGTACGTCTCTGCTCTTCTCGATACCTACACACCCATAGAAAATTAACTAATAGTTTAAAAATTTACAATACACTAGGCATATATCACAACAAATATACAATGTACCTCGACTCTTGCCTCGGTAAATGGATATATCACGGCGTAGGTCCCACAGTACTGGTCGTTAAGCCTGTTGAAGGGCGTAAATATGATTAGAGATTTTGGGCCATTATAAGATCACCGCCATCTGCACTCACTTCGCCACCATCTGCACTCACCTTAACGAGATCGCCACCATCCGCCATGTTCATCTTGACGTTGTCGCCGTCTGAGTCTCAGTTTTCTTTTTCCATTGAATTAAGTGGTGAAGAGAAGATGAGGTGAGTTTTCTTATTTGATTTTGTTATAATGTCAAGTTCTTGTGATTTGGTTCTATTCATTGGAACCTCATTTGATTGTTGATCTGAGTTTTGTCGATCCTTTGAGAATGAATGATTGAATGTATTGATTTTGTTATAATTTTTATAATTGTTTGAATTTTTTAGTTTTTGTTATTGTTATTGTTATTGTTGTTGTTATTATTATTGTGTTGGTCATTTGGTGTTCTTCTCTATAGCTTCTCAACCTCTTAATTCTTGGTATTCTTTAAGAGAATTTCATAATATTGATTCCAATTGAATCCCCAGTTTGATGGCTCCCTAAGTTAGTCTTCCTCTAAGACTACGTACGTACGTATATATGTTTGTGATATATATATATATATATATATATAGTGCACATGCAGAGTCCCATTTATTCAACATTTCAATTAGTATTTGAAATGTTAAATAAAGTCACCTATTATACAACTACATGTGTATTTGAGAGATGTGTTCACAAATAACAAATTAAGTGTATCCAAAAGATTAGTGTAATTATACAACTACATGTGTATGTTTCTGAATCACTATCATGATGTTAAATAAAGATACATATTTGATAAAAAAATGTTAAAGCCACCTAGTCATTATAGTGTTTGCACCAAAATTGATTGTGTGATCAAAGTGATACCATTGCTATCCCTAACTAGTGTAAATTGTGGTTTTGCAATGACACCCCTCAAATAATCGCCATCAAACTGGAGGTTCGGGTTGATTTTAGAGGCTTAATTAGCCTTCACGGGCTAAGATCACCAATTAAATCATTCCAATTAGCAACGCTCATCTCTATACTGATTAACAAACCAATGTCCTATAAATGTTTTCTCGCAAAAACTGACGTGTTATTTTTTTTTCTTAATAACATAATATTTGAAGTAGAACATAAAGGAAAGTTTATGAAATTTCAAAATCTTGTCATTTTTTTAAAAAAATTAAAGAACTTATAAAAATTGATTTACATACTTACGTTATAGTTTGAGAAGTTAAAATACTTTAGAAAGTTCAAGGAAGTTTAGAGATGTTCATCCCAAGTTGCTAACTATGTACAAGCTAGCACCACTATCTTACAATCATTTGTCTAATTCTCTTTTCATTTGCATGTTTCTACGGTTTGTTTTCATCTAATTCTTAAAATTGGTTTTGCTATTTTCCACATAGTGAAGGTGATCATCCCGACTATTCAAAATCGTTCGTAATTGGGAGTGCCATATTCAACATCTTAGTTGGACTTAAACCCTACTCTTTCTCTCTCAATTTCCCTATAACAGGGGAAATTGAGGTAAGTTTTGTAATTGTTCAATACATTCATTTCGATTAGAAATTGTGAGTTCAGTCATTTTATGAATTTTTTGAAATGTTAATGTATTGGATTTAGCTTTTCAATTCATGTTTACAAGATATTGTGAAATTTTGGGAAGATGTGAAACCTTCTAGGCATTATCCCGCTGTTGTTTATTAGGTTCTAAAATTTTATGGTAGTCTATGTTATAGGGGAAACTCTATCGAAATTTTTGTACAATATGTAAAACTAGTAGTATGACATTATTGGGACAAAGAAGAAGTTGAACATGAATATAAATGGTTTATATGGGGGCAAGTTAGCTTGCATTACAAACTTTTAAGCTTGTATGAAGGATTCCCAAACTTGTCTTACTTTGTTTTGATATGTTGTTTGATATTATTTTGATTGGGTACTTCCGAACATTAATTGAAATGATTCCTTGTTAAATGAGGATAGATGGTCATAGTTTAGAGAACAGTAAATAGGATGGTTAATTAGTAACTATACCTTTTAAATCACAAAGATTATGAATGTTTATTTCAACTAGGGATTACTTTAATACTACTAGTTAGTCTTTCAATTGGATTGAAATGAGTGTCAACTTAATTGGATTAACAACATAGAATCTTTAAGAGATATATACATGAATTTAATTAGTTGGGCTATATATGTGTTCCTCACCAAAAACTTAGTTGGGTTATGTGGTTATTTATTCTTATTTGTTATGTCTTCACTAATATTACTATGAAGTTCATGTTTCCTAACAAGTATGATTTCATCAATAAAAGTTCGAATTAATTGAGTTACCGTAAGGATCAATGTTTAGTTATATATTTATTTTATTATTGCAATTAGAATTTAGTTCCTACAAATTTAGTGTCACTCCTAAGTCAATTGGTTGCGCCATTTTTTGTTTGTGGTTTCTCGTATAATTATATTGTGCGCTTATAAACCTTTTAATTCATGTTTACATGATATTGTGAAATGTTGGGGAGATGTCAGACCTTTAAGCATTCTCCCAATGATGTTTATTAGGTTCTGATTTTTTTGGTATTCTATGTTATAAGGGAAACTCTGTCGAAATTTTTGCAAAAGTAACATATATTCATGGTCTAGCTAAAGGCATTGCAATAAACCTTACACAAACATTTAATAAATGTATTTTAAGGCATGGATTAGTCCTACAATTACAAAAATTGAATTGTTGACATTGGCATTTAAATTAAGCCATCATATTTTGTAGGGAATGTTGACAGTGAATAGAGAATGGATTTACAACCGACTCGATAAAGGGTTTATTCGATGGGAGTTTGTTGTAAGGGTAAATGAATTCATAGAATTCGTGAAGGCAAATTGCACAACTTATCACAATGAGGGTAGGATTAGGTGCCTGTGTAATCGCAATAAATGTCAACTTCTACCATACTTAGACGTTCAGACTGTTGAGTACCACATATGTAGGTATTGGTTCGTTCCTGGATACTATTGTTGGTAAAAACACGGAGAGACAGAAGGTCAGGATACGAAATCCACTTTCTACGATTTCGAAAATAATTACGATATTTTGACATAATGCTTTTGTTTCCTAGGATTAGAGCGAAGTAAAGCAAACTTTAACAAAATCATCTACATTACGCGGGGATCAAGAAACTCTCATTCATGGCTAAATATGTGTGTTTGATTGCATGTTTTTGTCGTAGGATTAAAATAACATATTTGTAAACATTAGATTATAGTAAACAAACGGATATATTTTTCGCATAAGACAGTTAATCTTTATTTTTTCATTGTAGTAAACAAGCACGACCAACTTAAGCTTAATTTAATGTTTTTTTCATGCAAGTCATTTCTTCTATAGAGGCTTGTGTTCTATCTCCTCCACTTATATCATATTTATAGGTGCAACATTAGCTTAAAGTACTACTTATGAAAAGCTCATCTCTTTGCAAATGATTCTCATTAGAAGTTATGACAATTGAATAATTTACATGCATCTATAAATCTCATTATAGAAACCTCATATACTCGATCTATTAAATGAAGCTATCTACTACATTTTTCGATATCACACCCTCTTGTGTATTAAAAATGCTTTCAAAGCTCTTCACTTCATGATGATCTTCAAATGTTGAAAAATCTCCAAACCTTCTTCCATTTGCATTCTCATTGTCCTATCTAGTAAGAGAAAAATAACCTTTGTAAGTCTTTTTTAGCATTCTCAATTTGAAATATCTTAGTGTCCACATGATTGAAGGGTAGATATCCAGTAATTACTTGCTTCTTAATTATCTATTAGTTAATTGCTTCTTTTCTTACATTGACTTTTGCTATTTTTAAGGATTATAAATGATTTGGGCTATTTGATTTCTTTTCATTTTCTCAATGATTTATTTTCATTTTTTTTCTTTGACAACTTTGTTTTCGTGCAGGCAAAGCTCGTGAGGAGGCATGAGGAGCACGCCCAAGCTACACTGGACCGACCGATCGATGAGAAGCAACTCTACTAGATGTGGTAGGAGAGTGCTCAAAAGGTCGTGTTTATGGGCTCGGGTCACTTACCAAAAGGAAGAGAAGATATGAAGATCCCGGTGCCAATACGTCTCGAGAGCCGATGGTGTGGCGTTCAGAGATTGATGCAGTTGTTCAAAGGCTTGCACAGTTCAAGGCTTTCGTGCAGAGCCAATTGGGAATGCGCATGGACTTCGAAGCAAGCACCTTTCAGGCACCGCCACCGCCACCACCTCAGGAGCATCATCAGTAGGTTGGGATGGATCCAACTCGTTCACCACAGCAACAGCACGATGATGATGATGAGGACAACCATGATTAGCTGGATGAGGAGCACCTTGGTGACGAAAGTTAGGTATTTTAGTTGGTAAAAATAGTTTTTGGGTTGTAAATAAAATTCAAACAATTTTTTGTGCATATTGAGGTAGAATTCTCTTTTTCGGGTTTAATTTAGTATATAATATTTGATGTTTTATGTGAATGAATGGTATGAAATTTGGTTTTGAAGGATGTTATAGCACCCCCAAGGAGTTTTTGAAGGGGGTGTAGGGCGTTGGAGAAAGCCATTTGTAGGTTTTGTTGCTTAGAAGAACTGTGTTATAATAAAATGTAATGAAAAAAGAATTTTGTGCATACAAATGGAATAGCAACGGACATCAAGCATATGTTATGGGTTTAATACTTGTGTTCCGTTGCTATTTCGTTGCTAACTAGCAACAGAATAGCAACGGAACTATTGAATATTGTTGCAATTCCGTTGTTAATTAGCAACGGAATAGCAATGGAAGCCTTGAGTTCCGTTACTATTCCGTTGCTAATTATCAATGGAATAGCAACAGAACCCTTGAAGACCATTGCTATTCCATTGCTAACTAGCAACGGAATAGCAACGGAATGCAAGTGTAAAACAATTTTTTCTATGCTATTTTCATCTCTAATCCGTCTCTATTTAGAGACGAGAAATAATTAATGTTACTAAATATTTAGCAATGACGATTCTACAAATGGAATTAATTTTGTTGCTAATCTGTCTCTAACTGTCATTCTGTTGCTATTCCTTTGCTAATCTGTGTCTTTTCCGTAGCTATTCACTTTCTATTCCGTTTCTAATTTACTTTTTTTGTAGTGTATACCACTCGATTAATACTATATAAAGGATCAAATAAACTATTTTTGGTGTTGGAAATAGTGTCATTGATGATTTGATTTTTCATTGTAGGGTTTCAAATATTTGACCCTTTCGAATTTGTTTTCAACGTATAATGGATGAATCTACCGCAATGGTTCAAGAGGAGGTACAGGAAGAGGTATTTGTTGCTATTTTTGTGTTTTTTTTTCGTTTTTCATTGGTGTGTTCGACCTTGATTATTTCGGCCTCACAGGACTGAGACATTCAATAAAGTCTCGGTATGTGGGAGCCGAGACGTATTGAGAGGTCTCGATCACTCTAAAATCGAGACATATTTACACGTCTCAGCTCCCACTATCGAGACATAAGATAAGGTCCCAATACCCAACACCGACACTTTATGTTAGGTCACGGCCCTGTACTACTGAGACAATGGTTTTTAGGTTTTTTTTAGTGAATCTGTTGTGTATTGGTGTTGAATAGTTCAATGTTTGTGTCGCAGGCAATGTCGATTTTAATATTATTCCCAGACTACAAGGATGCTTTCACTTCTTGTAGGCCATTCCCATCGAGAGAATCGGCTGTTTCATGGCTTCAAATGATTGGTCGTGCATAAATGTTTGAGTTAATAACAAAGCACTCTGATGCCGGAGGGATTAAAGCACAGGGGAAGGATCAAACTTGCATGTGAGAGGTCCGGTGCATTTAGGGGAATGTCACAAAGAGTAAGGAAAGCCAAAGCTACAAAACTTGCTTTGACACCAATAACTGAAAAGGAAGAGGAAACTACTAGGACTCAAACTGGTACAAAAAGATTTTGGTGCCCTCTCCTTATTAACATCAAGGAAAATGTGGATTCTTTATGGTACGTCACTATGGTGTATGGGAGGCACAATCATGACCCTACAAAAAACTTGGATGGCCACTCATTTGCAGGAAGATTAGATAAGGGTGAGCAGGTGGTTATAGTGCAGATGACTACTGGGAATGTGAAGCCAAGAGATATCCTCAACACATTGAAACAAAGGGATGGAAATAATGTTTTGACTATGCGGACAATATATAATGCATGGCAAAAACTTCAAATTGAGGATGCGGGCGGGATGACTCAAATGCAACAACTATTGCACATATTGGAGAAGAATAAGTGGATGTCATTGCACATATTGGAGAAGAATAAGTGGATGTCATGGCGTAGGAAGCATCCCGATACGAATGTCATCACTAATTTATTTTAGTCACATCCTGATTCAATCAAGTTGTGACGGTGTTTCCTGTCAGTTCTTTTAATGGATTGCACTTACCAAACAAATAGGTATCGGATGCCGATATTGGAGATTGTTGGCATCACTTCAACTCATTAAACGTTCTTAATTAGGTTTGCTTTCATATCATCGAAGAATCATGCAAATTATGTTTGGGCACTTGAGAACTTGAGATCCGTTTTGGACGAGTGGCCTAAACCTGACATGTTTGTTATGGATCGGGAGTTAGGCCTTATTAGTGTTATTGAAGAAGTATTTCCATCATCGTCTCACATTCTTTGCTCTTGGCACATCAACAAAGTAGTATTGGCCAAGACTAAGAAGATGTTCGGGAATAACGAAGGTTTCGCTCGTTTCATGGATAGGTGGACGAGCGTGTTGTATGCTAATTCGAAGGCCTTATTTGAACTTAGGATGAATGACTTGTGCTGTGAGTTCGGTCATGTGAAAGGTCTTATTGATTACTTGGATAACACATGGGTGAAGATCTACAAGGAAACATTTTGTAGCGGCATGAACAGATCAAATTATGCACTTTGAGGAAATAATGACACAGAGGGTTGAGTTTACGCATTCCACTCTGAAATTACATCTTGGCAACAGTGAGGCAAATTTTGAGACTTTGTGGAGTGTGGTTTATGGCCTTTTTAGGATCCAACATAACAACATCAAGGCATCATTTGAGCTCATTTTGAATGTGGTGCAACAAGAATATGTTGACACTTTGTATTGTCCGTTGCACGGATATGTCTCCCAAAAGGTGCTTAAGTTAATTAGAGATGAATTAGAACGTGGAAAGGATGTTGGATGACTCTACTCATTATGGTTGTGAGATATGTACCACGTATGGTCTTCCTTGCGCACAAGAGATAAACGTCTATAAATTTGTTGGTTCACCCATCCCACTATAGGACATTCATGTATACTGGCGAAAGTTGAGTATGGTACTAGAGAATCCTATGGATCAGGCCGAGTACAATGTCAACGATGAGATTCAAAGAGTGTTGGAAGAGTTTTATGTTTGCACTGACAAGGACGATCGCATTAGGATTATTCAGCAGCTTAGAGAGATTAGTCGGCCTTCATCTACACCAAGAGTTATCCCACCAACAAAAATAAAGATAAAGGGAAGGACACCGAGGTCTACAGTAGGAAGTTTGCTAAACAAAGGAAGAAAAAAGAATCAAAGAGAAAACACGATGAAGAAGATACTACGATGAAAAGATTTTCAAGCGGGTTTAAGTATGTACTATCGAAAGAAGAGGCATCTAGTTCGAGGAAGAAGCAAAATAAAGGAGGGTTTAAAATACATCGAACACGTCGGACCAAAGTGTATGTAAGGTTGGTTATTCTCATTGCATACAACCGGATTGGTTGTCATATATGGAGAACACTATTGATGTAATGGGCAATGGTAATTATAAATATTGGTGTGTTGCCTCCGAGCTCAGACTCTTCGAAGTAGATGGTTGGATGTTAATACGTAGAACGATGTTTGATGAGATAACGAGGTATAAATCTCTTTGGCGGGAAGTACTTGGAATAAGCTACAAGAATGTGAAGACTGCCATTTATTATCCGGATGATCCAGTTGGTGTCGTTTTTCATGAATGATTTACACTTCAGGACATGCGGTTGTTAATATCAATGTCCTTTAACGTCATTCTCGTAAACCTCTCGCATGATAGTTGCTTCACATTTCTTCCGCTGCGTAGTGTCCCACTGCCAGCTTCCGATAGTCATTTTATCATTGGCATGATTAATGATAAGAAAATCCATTGGGTTAGTGTATGTTCGTACATTAATTTGTAGTTCACACGATGTATTATTCAATTTTGACTTAGTTGATAATGTATTCTTTGTTGTACTTTATGTTTTACAGGTGAAGTTGATTATGAATGCACCGCATCCACCATTATTTCCATCTTAGGAAAGGTATGGTGAGGAGTGCGCTAAAGGTTGGCGTGAAGGA
Organism: Stephania yunnanensis; assembly: GCA_039657365.1. Lineage (NCBI taxonomy): Eukaryota > Viridiplantae > Streptophyta > Magnoliopsida > Ranunculales > Menispermaceae > Stephania > Stephania yunnanensis. The sequence goes on along the minus strand of CM077582.1, from coordinate 29,910,818 downwards.
ATCATAATTCGATAAATCGTGCTTGTGGTGACTTCTCAGCTAGGCACTCCTACCGTAGTAGACTTAGGTTCGACTTAAGAACATTCATTGTAAAAAGAATGTTTCAGTGTATGAAGGATTAATTCGTTTATTTCATTAGTTACTACATTAAATTAATTTGTCATAAAACATGTGTTATTTGTTGATCTATTTACGAGCGTTGGTTCATATCGAGAAGGTTGTCAAGGTGTCATAAAAAGTGTTATTTTTAATTTCAATTATTGAAGACCTTAATCTTAGTACCACAGGTCCGAGATCTAACAAATAACTCGCCATGCTATAACCGAGGTTACCATAACCATCTTGGTTACCACATACCAAGAAGGTTCTAAATCTTTGTAACTGAATGTAATCTCGGTACTTCAACTCCGAGATCGATACCCTTGTCTCACTGTGCAATAACCGAACGTAACCTCTTTATCTCGATTACTACATACCGAGACCGTTCTTATTTTTTGATTATAGGTTACGTCACGGTACACATGCACCGAGATTAATTTTAATGTTTCATTAACAAACAAATGAGACAATACTTAATTGAGTACTGTACACAACTTCCGATCAATGGCTTACGAGATTAACCCAGTAATATCGGCCTTCCTTGAGCGAAACTTATTATAAATGTTAGACAGAGCTAACTGAAACATGATAAAAAAATTTGGTCAACACAAAACTCAATAAGATGTAGGTGTAAGCTATGCACCATTCTCGATCCTGATGGAACGAGACTAGCCTAACAGTCTCGAACCTGAGTAACTGAGATTGTGTTCTGGTCACTTAAACTAGCTGATTTAACCAAGACTGTGTTCTGATCACTTAAACTAGCCTAACAATCTCGCCTTCCTTGAGTCACATTCATCATAAAATATTCACATCACCAAAACTCAAACAACAAGTAATATTGACCATACATTCAACATTGAAGACTCGAATCACAAGTTAGTGCCTTCATAAACTTCATCACAAAACATTTAATGAACAATTAGTGCCTTCATGCCTTCATTCACATCACCAAAGTAAACTTCAACAATTAAACAATAATCAATTTCCATAAATCCAATACTAATGTAAAACAAAAAAAAACTACATTCCCTTATTGGTTTGGCTTCTTCAAGTTCTTCCTAGTATATTCCTTGCCAAGCATTCTCATTGGGGGCAAGCATCGATCAGTGGCATTGGAGCATTAGACGGGTTGGAATATGTAGAAGTATTATCGTGATAGGACTTCCTAGGGCCTAGATGGGTAGGTGTTATGTGTCATTCGAGGTGGTGGTTACAGCGGCCATAGTGGTAGTGGTGGTAGTGGTAGTGGTGGTGGTAGGATCGAGAATCCTCCCAGACAAGAAATTGACGATGTCAGTATCCATTTTCCTCGCATACTCTAACGTACACGACTCCGGTGGGGTGTCCGTCCATCATAGTGCCTCGTCTAATGCTTGCCTATTACGCTGATGAAAACAAAAGAAATAAGTTAATGTTAAAAATTACGGGTTTTCGATAAATTTAAAGCAAATATAAAAAACACATTAAATACCTCCAATAGCTCATTGTCAGCGATAGTTGCGGCAACAAGGTATTCATCTTCGAGGCTTGGGTTTTCGATCACTAATGTGACACTTTAAAGAACTAAGGTAGATAGTATAGTGTAGCCAAAAACTCAAAATGTGCTTTCTCACCGCGAACTTTTGGGGCCAACAAATGGCTACGATAATGTTCGCAATTGTCTTGTTGGAACCCATATTTGATAGAGTATTTGAGTGCAGATGGGCCTCGATGTGCTTCCAATGGGCAGTGCGGAGGATCTGGTATAGACTATACGTGGCCAAGCTGTCTCGGAATCCTCTTGTCTATAAATGGATTTAGAAGCACGAGACGGTGATAAATCTTGATAAGCTTGGGTCCCCATTAGGAGAACGTTAGACAATGTACTTTTCATTGGGTGTGGCGAGCCCGAGTTTGAAGTGGTCGTACACCCATCCCTACAAATACATACAAGTTATTTATTGGGAAAATGCAAAACCTAATTCAAGTTATTAAAGTACATAGATTTACAAATATACCTTAAGTAATATGAGGTAGCCGGCAATCTGAGAAACGTGTGCTCTGGTGGCAGCCCCCAATTGTCGGTACAAGTATGCCAATGCAGCTCATGCATACTTGCCCACGACATCCAAATCTTCTAGAAGCTTCGACAATGCGATAGATACTTGAAATCCACTCTTGTCCGCAAAAAAGGTGCAAGATTAGTAGGTACAACAAGTATACCAAGGTAGTGCATTCCACGAGCGAATAAGTAGTGTCAGACAAACTAGCTTTGGGGCCCCATCGACTCTTTAACCAACATTTTCACACTGTGAGCCCCTTGCTGATGTTCACTTCCTCCTCAACATCTTCAATGTCGACCCCAAGTAGTCTAGACACCAGCTTAATCACATCCGAGTGAGATTCCTCAGTGTACCTCGCAAAGTTCTCGACTGCAACCACTTTGACTATGACAGGAATCTTGAGGAGAATGCTCACATTCTCCAAGGAGATCGACATTTCATCGAATGGTAAGTGAAATGTGTTCACCTCCGATTGCCACCGCTCCACAAAAGCATATATAGCCTCCTTGTTAGCCTGCGGTATGAGCATTTTATCAGCATATTCAACTCGGACCGCTAGATAATCCTCTGAAGGCTCTCAATGTATGGGTGGCACGACTGTATGTCCCATTCTTGGATCTGAGCACCGTGATAGACACACTTGAGTACTGGTGATCCTACAACAAGAAAAAAAAAATTTCATTAATTATATGAAAACCTTAATTTTGTAAGTACTATATTCAATGAAACTATACATACATCATTGCTCCAAATCGCCAAGGCGACATGATCTTTAAAGCTCTTTAGCAATGATCCATTAGAAGGACCACCAGGGAAAGGTGCAAAGATTTATGATTGCTCTTGTGACTCCCTTTCATTCTGACTACCTCCACCACTAGTACTCCCACCTACATTACTACAATGCCTACTAGTGGTGTCAGCTAGTGTAGAGGACTCACTGCTACTAGACTCGGATGCATGATCCTCAACTTTGCCTCGGCCAATGACAAGATCTTTAGATCGACGGGTGTCGACGTTCTTTGCTCGATCAGCAGTACTCTTTCCCTTTCCCTTCACATCAACGTTCTGTTTCTCTTTTTGATAAGTCGCAGTCGAGGGTCTCTAACCGCCTCGCCCGATGTTACCCCTCAACGCGTTAACGCCAACCTCATCCCTAGTCACTATGGTCTTGGAATGAGACATACCTGATAAGACAATAATATGTCAGCACCTACAATAGAAAAAGAAATTAACTTTAAAAAACAGACAAATTTTTACCATTTTTTATAGTATCAGTCAAGCAGGTTCGAGAAAACAATACTAATCTCGATTATCTATAACTAAGACAGTGTTCCTAATCTTGGTATTCAACGACTAAGACAGTTGGAGTAGTCTCGGTTGTATATAACCGAGACTAACCAAATTACACAATTTGAACTACTTCTAGTATATGGTGTCCGAGAGTAATACATGTGTCAGTGTACTTGGGATAATATTACCTAACAAAAATCTCAGTTACTGTTAACCGAGATAATCGAATATCAAATATACTACAACTTTTGGAGATTTCCCGCGAGCCTATAAGGTGACTCTCGGTAGTTAGTAACCGAGACACTACAATAACTACAAAAAGACCTACATCTCGATCATGCTTTACCGAGATTGTGCTTATCTTCTCGAACCTATGTGGTCGACAAGCACGGGTTTGTGAATTCAACAACTTAGAAGATGAAATACATAAAACAAACCAAAGTCAAACCAAAATCTATCAAAATCAAGTTTATACATACCTATAACTTGTCGAATAAACGCCTCATCTGACTTGGTACACTAAAACATAGCCCTAAAACGTGTTAGACAACTCGAGATCTCTTAAGCTGGAAGAAAACCACCACTTCAAAGAGTGAGAATCAAAAGAAAACGCACGAAGGAAGCGATTGCACTTGCCAAAGATCGAGAATGTGATCTAGGGTTCGAAAATTTTTTCAGTTCATCCTTGTGTGTTTTATCAAATTGGTGGATTGGTGGTGGGGTGCACTTGGGGGAAATTTTGGGATTTCATTCAAATTTTATAGGTGTCTTTGGTAAACCACTTGGTGCCCTCAATAGTGGTGTGCCTTTATAATTGGAGGGGTGCACATAGCGACCCTATATAACTATCAATTCCAGAAATAAAAGGAAAATAAAAAGAGAAATGGAAGTTATGGAAATCGAACACGAGGCCTTCATTTTCATCAAAAAAACATGAGTCGTTCCTATACACGCAAGTGATCGCACAGAAAAGTTAGTTTGGCAAGCCGCCACCCCTAATGATACCCTAAATGACACCCCTATGATGTTGTGGGTGGGTCCCACGTAAAAATGAGTGTGTGCTAAATAGTTCATGGTACATAACACACGTGGTGTGTATCTCTGCTCTCATGAATATAGGCCAACATGCCATGTCACATTTTTACATGGGACCCACCTATTAGGGTGTCACTTTGGGTGTCATTAGGGGTTTCTAGCATTTTTCGATTCACATATAATATTTATATCGCAATTCCAGCAACTTAATTCGAGACAAAATGGATGGTCTACAACTTTGTGATTATCAAGAAATTTAGTTTATAGTGTATTCAAGTACATCTAGAAGACTCTATAGAGCAATACGAAAATTAAAAAGATACTATAATAGGACTTTACACTCCTACTTATCTCTTTTCTCTCCCTATTTTCTTCTCTAGTTTATTATTCATTTTTAATGGAGTTTTCTATATTCATTATTAGCTAAATTTGTTTATTATTAGCTAAGTTTGTTTACAAGACCAAGGGATTGCTAATAGATATCTATTTTAATTGTTCTTTCATTATTCAATATTATTCATCGCATTTATTTAATTGGTCATTTTCTTGAATTATGACTCGTGAACTTGATATTGAATGTATAGTCTAGAATTTGTGTTGGGATTGATAGGTTATAAATCTAGTTAGCTAGTGTGCATCATATATGTGTGTGAATAATCGAATGTAAGTAGTAACTGAGATCATCGTGGGGCGATCATTCATGTTTGAGAAGTCTTAGGTGTTTTCAAGATCTAGATCAAGTAACGCAGTATATTGTGTTAGTTATTGCTTAGTAGGTGTTTTATGAATTTTAATGTGGTCTCATTTGTTATTAGTTCACTTTGAGTGTTCGAAAGACTAATGCTGATGAGATTAGAATATGGACAAGAGTCGCGTGAAGCTACCATTGATAAAAGAAAAATTAGGTGGTTTGTAGCATTCTGAATTACTATAGTTTACTTATTGAATATGTTTGAACTTATCTTTAAAAGATCGGTGACTAATTGATTTCAATAAGATTAGTAATTTCCTTTGGTCTAGGTTCTCTTCGCATTGAATTTCATATTTATTATCTGTTTATTTTTATTTATTGTTGTATAAATAGTTTAGTTAGTTAGTGCCTCTCATATATATAAAAAACCCATTTTCGACTAAAGAAAGTTACTAAATCTTTGTGGGATTGACGTTTTGCCACTATATATAAAATAGTTAGTTTAGGTAATTAATTTATTGATGCGTTCGATACACGTCAGATATATAGGTCGAGTAGTGGCACTTAATTAGCTATTGCCTTCAATAAGTGTGACGAACTGAACCTATAAAGGCCTTTCCTTGTCTCAATCCATTCTTGAGCTTTTCTAGTCTCATTTCTTCTATTCTGCTTGAACTTGTAAAGTTTGGTTTTCTTTTAACTTGCAAATACTTTACAAACTTGTTAGATTCATTTCACATTGTTTATTAACATCAAATTCTCTGGCGAAGTCTAAATGATAGGACACTTAGTCCAACACTTACATCAATTTATGTCTCCTTGATCTAAAACTTCCATTACATTGTTATGTTGCAAAGAATTTAGATCGCCTTTGTTCTTGTATTCATTTATTATTAGTTATTTTGTTTTTGTTTAAATTAGTCTCCATGATCCATATGGGTTCGACACCGCTTACCATTACTGCAAATCCATAGTAGTCCAATAAATAGGGATTATTATTGATGCATTCGACAGCCCATCAATTTTTGGTGTCGTTGTTGGGAAGTACTAATTAACTTTAAATTTTTAACGTTAATTTCTCTTTGATTTTTCCTTATTTAGTTCTTCTAAACCCTTGTTTTTAAGTGTTTGCACGTTCACTTCGTGGACTCCTACTCTTACAATTTCAGTCCATACAAAGACAAGCACGATTATATTGTAAATAGGGTAGGTATGTCATGTTATGAACAAAAATTCTCTAATTGTTCTTCGTATGTGCAAGAGGTCAAAAATTTTGAGAATTGTGGAGATTTGTGAGAGCCCCTACTTCTAAACAAGGCACCACCCGACCTAATCCCGTACTCAAGCCTTAATCTACATGATCTAAGACTTAAGTACGTATTAGTCAGCCTATCGTCCCTATAGTCCTCCAAACACTTATTGATATATTATCAAATGTAAATATAATTCGGATTTCATTATCATGTTAAACTACAACATTAATTCTTCAAAAATCCCTAAGTGTGGAAAACCTGGAAAAACTACAGCATCACAGGCATGTATATATATGAAACTATTCACTCAACCCACTATACAACCCAAAATGACATAAACAATAAGAGTAATACAACAAAATCCAAGACATACAAAATGAGTGAGGAGAGTCGCCGAACTACTTAGAGGAAGTCGTCGATCTTCTCCTTCCCGGATCTGCTGCTACTCGACAGACCTACAGCCACCGTCACAAACTAGACGGTGAGTATAGCGATATTTAAGTACTAACTGGAGAATTTCATGCCACATTTTGAAAATAAACGAATGGTATTTAAAAGCATAGAGGAGCGAACTAAATTGTTGAAACAAGTAATGCAAGTAAATACCAAAGTTAAAGAAGTAGAGACAGAATAGGCTAAGTCGATATGATCTACGTCCGATTGGTAGTGATACCTATCACCTACCTTTTCCCACTAGAATATGGAGTTGCGTTCAACATATCTCACATAAATAGTGGAACTGTGCTCTATGCTTTATAACATTAATCTCATGCTTGCCGACCACCTCGAGCCCCATAACTCGTGTGTCGCGCAAGTGTAGTGGTGAGTGTCGAAACCCCAGTAGACCCATGTCCCCGTGAACAATGCATCTTTCGTGCAATGGATACTAGATAATCCCTACTTTAATTTCAAAGACAAATAAATGCCAATATTCTAGGATACCAAGATAAGTTAGGCTACAAAGCCCAAAAAAAATCAAATACAAATCTACGTAAATTCAAATTATTCCATTAGCATGCTTTTTATCAATTTTGTTCAAGAATGACATCAAATGTAGGAATCAGAGGCAATGAAACAATTCACAAGGCATCGTGTCACAATTTTCACTCATAAATAGATACAAGAAGAACATGAGGTGCGAGTTCAAGTAGTATTGTCTACCAATAGACCAATAAAGCAATAAAGATGACTGAAATGAAATACAAAATTTTCACAATTGTACTTACAATTCACACGCTTGTCATAGTCTATCTGAGCCCTCGACAAATTCAAAATGAGTGCCCAAACGCTTGAGGTCTCCCCTTAGTTCCCTAATATTTAATAAAATAACACTTTAGGCTAAATCAAAGTCGATACTAAGTCGAACATTTTTTATTTTCAGCCAATCGGCCCATTTCACGCTTTTTGAGGTAAAAACCCCGTATAATGTCTTAACCGACTTTCGAATTCTTCATTTTTATGGAAATATCGAATTTCCATTGATTTGAGTCATAAATATATTTTTCCCTATTTTTCTGGAATTTTTCCAGTTTTCCAGCATTTTTCTCTCTTTTTTTTCTTTTATGGGTTTGGGTTCAACCGAGCCGAACCGATTTCGAACAGGCCCAGCTTCACCCAACCCATCTCTTTCTTTCGTTTTTTGTTTTTTTTTCTTTTGTTTTATGGGCCTAAACCAAGCCAAACTAGGTTCAGCTCACCTACTATTCTCTTCTTCTTTTTTCTTTGTTTTGACCTGAACTGGGCCGAACCGGGTTCGGCTCACCCGAGCCGAACTGGCCCGGTTCAGGGTCGTCTTCTTCCTCTCAACAGAGCATCAGCTAAGTTTTTTTATTCTTTTTCGTTGTTGGGGTTGAGCTTCCATCCCCAGACCTAAGATGGGTTTGGTGTGCATGGGAGACTACTCCCCTATCATCCTTGATCTCGGACGAACTGTCATGGCAGTTCGTCCGAGCTCCCAAACTCACACCAACAACAACCGATAACATAAACAACAACAACAAACACACAACAACAACAAAAATCAACTCACCTTGGGGTCACGTCTTCGAGCTAGGTCTCTCTCTCTCCTTCTTCTCCTCGATTTTTTTTCTTCCTCTCGGCCTCTACGTTTTTTTTTCTCCTCTCCACTGTTTTTTTTTTCTTCTCACACCACCGACTTGAGAGATCAAATAGGGGATAAGGTTAGACTTTGGTTTCATTTGACCAACATATATCTATATATATGATTTGGGTGGCTTGAATGTGAGCCACATATCTCAAACCACACATGTATTTCGAGGCACATCATATGGTCTTGCTCACACCACTTGTCCCTTGCGTCTCAAGTGACTCTAATGTGTGACACTTTTTCTCGAAACGTGTGTGTGGCTCTCTATGCCTATCTAGTGGTGTATATTATTTAATTTCTTAACTTAGGCCCATATTATATATATATATGTATTAATAGATGTGGCCACATATAAACCATACATTACCAAATAATTGCCAATTTAATGTAAATAATTGAATCTTACCCAATATGCCGCTACCTCGGTCCCACGTAGACACGCGACTCGAGATGCGTCCCCGCTCGTCTCGATTTATGCATACCCATAAATGACTTAGTACTCTATACATATATAGTACACTAGGCATACAACACACAAATATAACATTTACCTCGGTCACCGTGCTTAGGTAGTGACATGTATCTCGCTGCGGGTCCTACATCACGGGTCATTTTGTCCTGATTAACGAATTAAACGTGTATTATTCAGTTGGGTCGTGAAAATACTTCCCAACTAATAGGAAGTTCGTCCTCGAACTTAAACTAAACGAATTTTAAAATATACCTGACTCAAAGAGGTACGGAAATATGTCTCGCATATAGTCTTCTCGTTCCCAAGTAAGTTCTGAATCTCCATGAAACAACCACTTGACTAACACCTTCAGGATAGACTTGTTTCTTAACTGTTGTACCCTTCGGTCAAGAATCTAAACTGGTTGCTCTTCATATGAAATATCATCGCTTAAATCAATCTGACTCAAATCCACTGTCGGTCTCTCGCCTGCCTTTCACTTAGCTAGTCGAAGCATCGAAATATGAAACACCGGATGAATTTCCGACATCTGTGGAGGTGATCTAACTCATATGCAACCTTTCCAACTCATTTCTTGATCTTGAAAGGCCCAATGAATCTCAGTGCTAATTTGCCTTTCAAACCAAATCGTTGATGACCCCTACGAGGAGAAACCTTTAGATACACTAAAGCTCCCTCATCGTACGTGAGATCGCTGCGATACATGTTTGCATACTTCTTATGTCGATCCTGGGCTCCCTTGAGTCTCTGACGAGTTAGTCGTACCTTGTCCATGTGATCGACAACAATCTCAAGCCCAACGGTCTCCCGGTCCTCTGGCTCAGCCCAACACGATGGCGAGCAACACAGTCTACCATACAAAGCCTCAAAAGGCATCATCTCAATATTGGCCTGATAACTGTTGTTATATGAAAACTCACATAACCGTAGGTACTCCTCTCATGATCCGCCAAACTCCAAAATGCACGCCTGTAATATATCATCGAGAACCTGTATCAATCTCTCAGTCGGTCTGTCAGTTTGAGGATGAAAAGTCATACTAAACTGTAGGCGCGTACCATACTGCTCCTGCATACTCCGCCACATCTTGGATTTATACATAGCATCTTTGTCTGACGTAATAGTTATTGGTACCCCATGTAGTCTAATAATCTCCCGCTCAAAAAGTACACTCAACTAATCAAACGTATAATATACGGCCACTAGTAGAAAATAAGCAGACTTTGTCAGTCGATCAACAATAACCCAAATGGAATCATGTCTTCGGGTGGTTCTCGACAATCCTCTCACAAAATCCATTGCAATGTTTTCCTACTTCCACCGTAGGATGTGAAGAGGCCGTAGCAATCCTCCGGGTCTCCAATGTTTAGCCTTCACTCATTGGCAGATCCCACAGTTCTAGATAAACTTTGACTTGTCTGTTTTCATCCCAGACCACCAAAAATGTCTCTTCATATAATGGTACATTTTGGTCCTTCCTGGATGATGTGAATCCTGAAGCGCGAACACTGGTCAGATGTCTTCGTCTAATCAACACAATCTGCACTCTGCGCTAACTCACTAAACCTGGAGTACAACCATCGATCCTCTGACCCTTTGACACTCTCTGTGTAGATACGGTCTGTACTCTCATCCGTGCGCAAATCTTAACTCGAGGTTCAATAGGAACCTCCACATTGCCAACAGGTATCCTACTCAATGCATCAGCGACTACATTCGCTATTCCCATATAATATTCCAAGGAAAAGTCGTAATCTTTAAGAAACTCTAACCATCTACGCAGCCACATATTCAAATCCTTCTTTTTGAATAGATATTTCAAACTTTTATGATCAGTAAAGAGTGTAAAAGTCTCACCATACAAATAGTGTCTCCATATCTTCAACGCAAATACTACTGCTGCCAGCTCTGAGTCATGCGTCAGATAATGTTTCTCATGTACCTTCAATTGTCTGGATGCATATGCTAATGTACCAGTACCCTACATCAACACACATCCCAAGCCTCTATGAGAAGCATCCGTATAGACAGAGAATCCCTGTCCAACTTTTAGTAACATTAATACTGGCGCAGTAGTCAATAACCTCTTCAACTAAACGAATGCCTCCTCACATTCATCAAACCAATGAGATCTCACGTCTTTTTGAGTTAATTTAGTAATCGGTGAAGAGATTTTTGAAAAATCCTTCACGAATCGATGATACCCTGCCAAACCCAGAAAATGTCTAATCTCAATCACTGAAGTCGGTGTTGGCCAATCGATAATCACCTGAGTCTTAGCTGGATCCACTAATATCCCTGCTGTTTCAACAATATGCCCCAGAAATTTGACCACTGACAGCTAGAATTCACATTTACTGAATTTGGTGTATAGTATATGCTCCATCAAAGCCTGCAACGTCTCTCTGAGGTGTTGTTCGTGATCTTCTCTCGTCTTTGAGTATACCAGTATATAATCGATGAAGACTATCACAAATCGATCAAGAAACGGTCTGAAAACATAATGCATCAGATCCATAAACACTGCTGGAGCATTGGTCAGCCCAAACGGCATGACGGTGAATTGAAAATTTCCATATCTCATGCTGAAAGCTGTAATGGACCTATCCTCGTCTCTGATCCTAAGCGGATGATACCCTAATCACAGGTCTATTTTGGAGAAGAATTGTGCTTCTCTCAGTTAATCAAATAAAGCATTTATCCTCGGGAGTGGATATTTGTTCCTAATTGTGACTTTGTTTAATTGTCGATAGTCGATACAAAGTCTCAACATACTATCATTTTTCTTCATAAAAAGAACGAGTGCTCCCTATGGTGACATAGAAGGTGTGATGAATCCCTTCTACACCAAATCATGGAGTTGAGTCTTCAACTCTTCTAGCTCTCATGGTGCGGTATATCTTCCACCTTGGGTCTTTGACTCTCTGGTATAGTGTACAGCGAAATCAACGCTTCCATCTCCTCACTAGTCGCAGGTCGACCTCTCGTTCCTACAGTCCTCACTGCACTACCTCTATAAGTGAATGGCGGATGCCCTGGGATATCAAATATCATTATCTTGCTGAATCAGTCGATATGAGCATGGTATGACACTAACCAGTCCATCCCTAAAATCGCGTCAAACTCCAAACATTCGAGGACTCTAAAGTCAACAGGTAGCTCTATGCCATCTATAGCAACGAGGCATTTCTCAACAATACTATGAGGGTAAACTCTATCCCCGGCAACAGTACTCAAGATCAAATGTACGATAAGCCTAACAGGTTTCAACCCTAGGATATATATCATGCGACCAGTAATAAATGATACGGTAGAGCCAAAATCAAACAAAACATATAAATCGTGATCGCAAATAGAAATTGTACCATCAATAAGACCTCATGTAGCGTCGGCGTCTAGCTGGGCTACCATGTGAACCTCCTCTCGAGTCCGCTGTACATACACTACTGTAGGATGCGGGTACTCTTTCACGATGTGTCCGACCTGTCCACATCTATAGCATATCAACTATCCGCGCTGACCCTGAGTCTGAAACTAGCCCTTGTGCCTGGTGCTAACCCTGACCCTGTCTCTGCACCTGTTTCGTTCTTTGCCTCGACCTCTGCTACCCTACAACTGCTCCCGTGAAGCCTATGGAGCAGGAAGTGCAAGAACAACAGGAGCTGGTAAGGCATGTCTGATGGGAGGTGGCAAGGGAAGTGCGCTCACAGTGCTAAATGCAGATGCAATGGATGATACAAGAGGCACGGCCAGTGGGCGCGTAGCTATCCCAAAACCTTAAGATCCTTGGTTGCATCCCCTTTTTCCCTTACCCCTCTATCTCATCTTCTCATACTCTACGGTCTGCTCTGCAGACAAAATTGGACCCGGTGCTCTACCATCAGCAACTCGGCATATATAGTATGTCTCACGCGCTAGGGCTCGCTCATAGATCTCGGTGAGTTCCCTTGCGCCTGAACTAACGACGCAATATCCAATATCGGGCCTGAGACCATCACCGAAGTGATATACATCCTTGGACTCATCTCTCACCAAGTCCCCAGCAAATTAGCGCAAATAATCATATTGATCCATGCAGTGCATCACTGTGATTTCCTTCACGAGTCAAGTATTTACACTTCGGCTCTGATACCAACTGTGACATTGGTATCACAATATCTTAAGCCATGATATTCTCAAAACTAGGCTCTGATACCAACTGTTTTGGTATCACAATGTCTTAAGCCATGAGATTCTCAAATCTAGGCTTCGATACCAACTGTGAGGGCCCAAATTTCCCACAAACTGGGCACCGCCCGGCCTAAGCCCACGTGCACCCCCGAGCCAGTCTCGCAAGGTCAACGCAAGCCTAGTCAGCCTTTACCATTTACCAAGCAATTAAAGTTGAGTTAATCAATTAGTAAGTTATCAAAGTTATAGCGGAAGCAATTCAATCTCAAACTAATTGAACTCCTCAAACACACAAATGGATAACCTAGAGTGTGGAAACCCCGCATATGCATATAAAACAACAAATAAATAGTTAATATAATACCTACACAAATTAAAGAGGGAAAGTTGCTTCAAAAGCGAATCACCTAATGTTGGGTCTTTTCCCTCACTCATCTGCGACTCTGCACTCAGTCAAACACGAGAATGACGAGCCTAGGTAAGTGAAAGCCAGTATGACATATATACAGCATTTCGAAAGAAATAACTTAGTCTAATTTATGTAAATAGAAAGAAAAGAACAGGGAACGCATGAATATAAAAGACAGTAAATAATTCAATCGATACGTGAGAGTTCAGAATACGAAAACTGAATAGAAAGGAGTCCCGACCAAAAAGTTGTTGAGTCACGGCAAAAGCCCAGCCGACTCGGGTTTAGGATGAGACAGCCTACTAGCCTTAACCCTTGTTACTATGAGATATCCACAGACCCCGATAAGTGCCCCCAACGTACACTCAATTGGGAGATATCAACAGCATCGAGATAAGAGCTCATATCACAGATAGATAGCAACCATGACTCACTTACCACTGGACCACTCAACTAATGGAGTTTCCAAATAAATAATGAATAGAGCAATAGCAATTAAAGCTTAAGAAATAACTGTATAGTTCCACACTAGTTTACTTACATCGACAACGTTTTGCTCATGCCTCGATATGTGCACCCGACACCCGACTAGAACCCCCTAAGTCCCTGGTGTCCATTTATACCTTTTAGGGCTAAGTTACTAAGTCAGCCAAATCACAACCAAATTGGTGAAGTAAACCTCACCATGGCCTTCAAAATCCTTTTGAATCCATCGCGTCGTCGGGCTTAGTCGAAGTCACGCCTCTCGTCGAGGATCGATCGGTCCGACAACGCACCATAGTGTTGTTGCTCCACGCAGTTCACCGTGCCGCAGTTGAAGCCGCGCCACCGCCGGAACCACGCCGCCGCTGCTGCTGCTGATCCCGTTGGAGCTGCTGTCCGCGAGCTCCTCGCTGCCGTCCTGATCCCTAGAACCACCGTCCGCAACCTCCGCGTCGCCCACCTCCAGCATCCCGCTGCTAGTCCGTTGTTGCTGCTGCTGATCCCACCATCTGTCGCCGCGACTGCTTGCCTGGTCGTCGTCCGCACAAGCTGTCTGACCCACTTGTTGGTCTACTGCTACAGCGAGCCGTCGTGCCTTGTGAGCTGGAGCTCCGCCACACACGTTCCTCGTCGGAGCTCCCAACACATCGCTTCTTCTTCATCTTCGCCGTGTCTCTCTTTTTCTCTTTCTTTCTCTCTCTCTCTATCTCCATCGTGTCTATCTCTTTGGTTTCGCTATCTCTCTTTCTTTCTATGGTTCTGCCATCTCTTTCTCTCTTTTCCTCTCTCTCACCTCTTCTCTCTCTCTTTCATTTCATCTTGAGGAAGAAAACAAATGTGTCCTCGAGATTCGTGCAACACAAGTCTTGAGGCAAACCAAATAATTCACCTCTTTGTCTACTGCCTCTATGTTTTACCAAAATTGTCTCGAGTTTCGTGAATTACGTATCTCGAGACATATCCAAGGCATCTTGTTTAATTGTACAAACTATAGGCCATTGCTTTAATTAGTTTAATGTGACCACATTAAAAGCGCTATAGCCACTAATAAAGCCAACATTAACTCACATTTTATTTAAATTAATACGATTACCTTACCCCATATGCTGCTAACTCTGTCACACGTCAACACGCGACTCGAGGGGCGTACCTGATCGTGTTTTGGCTCACCGAATTCCCTGAGTATACCAATCTTCGCGGAAAAATATCATACCTCGGTGTCTCCACCCGAGATTCAGACATACGTATTCCAACAAATGGATCCCATATACGACCCTGACTTGGCACGTGTCACAAGTCAGATTCTCGAGCTGTCACAATCACAGTCTCATCTGGCCCTTGTCTCAAATCCATGAACTCTCTTCTGAATCGCTTCATAAGTGAAGGCGAAAAATACTGCTGATAGAACTTCTGCTTAAAAACATCCCATGTCTCGAACTCTCCGTGAGTGGACACTATCATACACCACCACACGTCAGCGTCTCGCTCGAGTGTATATGATGAGATCTCTGCCCGAAGTCTATCCTCAATCCTCAGGACCCGATGAAGCTTCTCCTGAGCAGGATCTATTTGTCGATCTTTTGAGAATCCCTGACTCCATCAAAATATGCAGGTTTGAGTCTTATGAAGTCCTTCACTAGTTGAACTGCCACTGACGTACTGGAAGATGCGGTTGTGGGAGACGGTACTGCCTCAGCTGTCTCTACCACTGGTGCTATCACAACTATCGGCGCTGCTAAGGCTGTAGTAGGAATTGCTGGCACCTAGACAATCGGTGTAGTAGTCGTAGGAGTTGATGTCGATACCGGTGTAGCAAAATGAGTGGTCATCAAAGCGATGAACTCAGTCAACTGTTGATCCTGAGTTGTCATTCGACCCGACAGTCGCTGCAAATCCTCTACTAAGTAGGAGGCGAACTGCCACTGGGCTCTGCATCTCCTCCCCCGCGTCTATCAGCCCTCAGGGTTTGTAATTGATAGCAAACGCGAATGAGCTTCGACGTGACATAGCGCATAAATAGATATATACATCTAGCACTTAACAAGTCCATATAAAAAAATCGCCTATCTCACTATCACTCATTTCCCAACTAATGGTGTCTAGGCATTGAGTATCTAGTTTCCACAACTAAGGTTTGTCTTTTATGCAATTTGGGCTCTAAACCTATGCATTGATACCAACCATAATGGCCCCTACTTCTAAACAGGGCACCACCCGGCCTAATCCCGTACTCAAGCCTTAATCCACATGATCTAAGACTTAAGTACGTATTAGTCAGCTTATCGTCCATATAGTCCTCCAAATCCACATATTGATATATTATCCAATGTAAAGATCATTCAAATTTTATTATCATGCTAAACAGCAACATTAATTCTCCAAATAATTGAATGTTACCCAATATGCCACTACCTCGATCCCACTTCAACCCGCAACTTGAGGCGCATCCCCGCTCATCTCGGTATCTGCATACCAGTAAATAACTTAGTAGTCTACACATATACAGTACACTAGGCATACAATACACAAATATAACATTTACCTCGATCACCGTGTCTCGGTAGTGACACGTATCTCGCTGCGGGTCCCACATCATAGGTCATTTTGTCCTAATTAATGAATTAAACGTGTATTAGTCAGTTGGGCCATGACAAGATTACTCTAATCTTACCAATGTTTGTCCTTACTATCCAGAGTATGGGAACTATCCAAGTTGGAGTTATGCACCAACCCTGTCGATGCAACTACAAGGATCTTCACTTTAAGATTTGGTGAAGCAGTTAGCAACTGGCCAACATCAACATGCCAAACATGACTACGATTTGAAATAGATTCATAAGCAAATTGATTAACTTGTAAAATATTTAGGAGTCACGGTTGAAAAAAGGTGGTGGTTAACACTATACCTTCTTAGGAGCTGCAGCTCGATTGCTATGATTCCATGTCAAGTCAATCCACTCCTCAATAGGATGAACTGTCTATAAAAGATAAGATGAGGATTATTTTTGATGAGCAACAAATCTATATAACTGAAGAAGAGCTTGAGCAATGGATCCAAAAAGAAACACAACGAATAAAGCAAGAATAGGAGGAAGCTATGATACAAAAATGGACAAAATAGTGGATTATTTCCATTCGCGCTAGTGAATACTTTTATTGGAGATGAAGAGTTTCCCTTACAACCAATTTATGATCGAAAGGAAACCTTGAGTGATATTACTTTTGTCGAGATGGATGAGTTTACATATGATGTTGATTATCTAAGCGAATGAGAAGAAGAATCAGGCGAAGGACTAGAGCTAGACCGCATGGCCATTTTTTATGGTTGCACAACTTTTGATGAAAAGGAAGCCAGAAAGGAAGTCAAAGTCATTTCAGAAAGGTCAAAGGAACTACAAGAAGAGGCAAGGAAGACAAACTTCTAGTGTTGATGAAACTACCTACTCTCGCATGCATACGTGTTGAATTTTACACAGGGGTGAAAGAAAAGGAGCATGTTAAGGTTTTCTCTATTGCCGACACCTTTATGTTAGATGGTACAGACAAGTTAAAATCTTTTTGTTATAAGTCCAAGATGAGCTTCTAATACTGAAATAGAGCACTCTTATTTCATTGCCCAAGGCTACATTGCACCATTTGCTCGAGACTTATCAAAAATAGTGGTTGTTACGTGATCTTTCGCGCCAAGCCTGAACAAAGACTAGAAATAAAGGCGCTTGTTGGGAGAAAAGCTAGCTTCATTTTTTATTTCATGCATTTTAGTTTTAATTTGGTTTAGTTTGGTTTATTTCAATTATTTAAGTTGACCCTAAACTTGAATTCTTAATTTTTGCAGGTTATGGAAATTTGTTATCGCGAAAGACACGACATTACTATGTGTTTTGTGTTAGGTTTGACTTAGGATTATATTTTGTTAGCATGATTTAAGTATTAGTTTTTTAAAGACTTGACTACTTATTAGGATTTTACGTGTGAAACTTAGTTGGGAGTTAGAAACCAACATAAGTTGCCACATTACTGGCAGGTCTTTAAGTAGAACCTCAAATCATAGACTCCATTCTATCAACTTGTTGATTTGAACCTTAGTTGAAAGAATTCAGGCTCGCATGACTCGGCTACATTATTTTTTTGGTCTCGCTATTTGTACCCTAGTCATTACTCAAGGAAACCCATTTACAAAGGCACTCGGTGAATTTGTCAAGGCACCCCCAAAATTTGACAAAAATACCCTTTATAGCCAACCATTGAGTACCCCACTGTTTTCCATCAAGATTTTTGAAAACCCTATAGTTTCCTAGTGTTTCATTATAATTTTGACTCTCAATCTTTGCATTTTTGAAGTTCTCTCCCACTGATTTGTTTGATTTATGCATTTGGCAAGTTGTATGGGTGTTTGTTTGGGCAGTGGAAGTGCTCGAATTTAGAGATTGTGTGTAATCGAAAGGCAAACTTGGGTGTGTATGTGTTGTAGTTAATTATTACGTTCATTTGAATCATCTTCGGTGTTGCCTACCATGAAAATTTAGAAATAAATGGGTTTTGTCAGAAACCAGCATTTGTAGACATGTTCAATAGTCTCGCATTGTATTGTCGAGACTAAAGTGGATGTCACGGATGAATTAGAATCGAGATAACCTTTCGTTAGGTATCAATTTTTTGACACTAATGCCACTTGATGTGATCTGAACGCAATACTATCGAGTCATTTCCACATATTTCAATAAATGTCAACCGACACTACTACATCCTGTCTTGGTGAAAGGTAACCGAGACTACAGGTTTAGTCGTGGTTTCTATGCTCTAAGACTTTTGAACAAATCTTGTTACTGTGTAGCCGAAACAATCGTGCTGCTTCTTATACTTGGTGATTTGAGACCCTAACCCTTTAGAAGGTTCAAAACTCACCTCCCAATGTCTCGATTCAGCACCACTTACGTCTTGATCATCCATTGTACACTAAAACATACAGGATTCGCACCGAAACCTATACATTAAATATAAAGAATGAATTAAACCACCATTGTCAACCCACCAACACACACTAAAAACCCATGCCTTAAATACTAAAAACCAAGAACATAGGTAGATACAAACCTTGTATGCCCTCTTTGATCGAAGAACATCATGTCTAATCGGCAACGAAGATAACAGAATCAGTTGGAGTTCGTTTTTCTCCAATCAAAAACGGGGTGGGGTGTCAGAAAGAAAAAAAAAATGATTTTTGTTGTTGGGTTGTGTAAGAAGGCATATTAGTCATTACACATACAATTGGAAATAATTGGGTGCCCTGAGTGATGGCTGGGTGCACATAGCACGACCCTATTTTTTAGTCCACTCCTTTGTTTGATAGTTCTCACCTTTATTATGTCATTGTTCGAGTGTTTCCTTAGTCACCGAGATTAAAAAGAGATTTTATGGTCTTTTGATGTATTTTCAAGTTACAATATTATTTTTTGGATGTACTTTTAATGTACTTCACCGCACTACATAGCTTATCATGATCACTTATGCATACTAACAGTTTCTAAAAGGAGCGGCTAAAAGGACCTTATTTATTGCTTAGCGGACCCCGTTTCAAATTTTTCCAGCAGTTCCAAAACTGCCTTAAAAGGAAATGACATTTTTACCCTTCATATAAAAGGGTTGTTTTCTTTCTCAAACCCCACCCTATCGTCTCCTTCACCAATGCAACATTTGAATACTCTCACGAATCCTTACACTTTCGACACCATTTAGGAGGAAAAACGTTTGATTATACCTGTAATCGACATGGTAAGTCCGTTCTCTCCTCGTTTATCCTCATGTTATGGATGATTTCAAGTTTTTTAGTCCTCATTTGACTGAATATTGTTATTTCCCTTTTTTGGTTGTTAGGGCTTTCGAGTTGTTTATTTCGACTTCATTGGTTTGAAATGTTGAAGGATTCCTCAAAACGAAGCCATCCCAACAATGAAGAGGTATTTGTTTTCTTATTTTTATTAGGATTTTTCATCGAGGAAGAACCCTAATTAGAGGTTGCAAACCCCGTGCTCTGAGGAGTAACAGTGCCTAGACGTGTACCACATGTCTCGGTCCATCAAATCTTAAATATGCGGGTACTTTTCGTTATTCTTCAACTGAAAGTCACCTATAGTTCATATGTTAGCCGTTATTGATACTTAACTTTCGGTTTTACCAAGCTGAAACTCATGCTTAACGTGTTAGACATATTGGATCGAAACCCTCCATTTTTCGTCTAAAATTTGTTTTTTGCCTAAACTCTTGACTAATTTATTTGGTAGGTTACTACATGCGACACGACGGGTACATCAGGTAGGTCTTTCTTGGACTTCGCGAGGATCTTTACACCGAATGTGCCATTTAAGATGAGAGAAAATATAGTAGCTTGGGCTCATGAGATTGTCAAGTGTTGTGGATTTGTAGTAATCATATTGAAGTCTGATTCAAGTTGTGTTGGCCATAGTAGGTGGGCCGGGTTTTCAATAGGTTGTGAGAGGTATGAGGCCTTCGGAGTGAAAGTTTCAAAGACAAAGCAAATATTGAAAGGAATGGAAGATAAGGCAAGCGGGGAGAAGAAAAAATTGACTAGATCCAAGAAGTGTGGATGTCAGTTAAAAATCAATGTAAAGCATGAGTTTGATGGATTATGGCACGTCCGACTTGGTTGTATACGAAACTGTATCAGAGTAATCATACCGTGAATAGTATGTAACTTTTAGATTACATGAATCGAAACATTTCTTTCACTTTCGACTTGGATAATCTCTAATTTATACCATACCCTACATGTAGACTGTGCATACCCCAACATCGATGTCTGCTTAGAAATCTGGATAAGTGTCGGGGCTCTTGGTCTGTTAATTTACTGTAATTTTCGGTCGTACCCCACCAATTTCTCACTCTTACCTCATTTATGTACTGCTTGTACCCCATCGGAAAACTACTTAGTTGTATACGAAATTATATCCGTGCAATTATGCCAAAATATGTTTGATTCTTTTGGACTACTTAAACCGTAACATGTCTGTAACTTTAGGTCGGAAACATCTATAATTCCTTTGTATCCCACATTTTGACTACTCATACCCCACCAATTAATGTTTACATAGAAATCTCAATATATTCTAGGACTATAGGTCTATTAATTTGCTATTGCATTTGGTCGTACCCCGCCAATCTCTCCCCACTTATGACCTGCTCATACCCCACCCCTTAACGTATGATTTGACATTTCCATTAATTTTGGACAAACTATTATGTAATATGTCTGATACTTTCGACTAGAATAAATGACGCGCGCCGAACACGTCAATAAAGTAAAGTTTCCTAAACCAACTATTTTGTAGAATAGTGGCAAAGGGTCAATCCCACATAGGCTGGTTGTCTTTCTTAGGTTAAAACAACAAAAAGAAAAATCGGGATTTTAAAATAAATATTAGTTTAACTAACTAATTTAACTAAACTAAATAAAATAAAACAACTAACTAATTATTAAAATAATTAATTAATAATCAATTAACACCTAAATCTCCAATTCCACAAATCAGAATCAAGATTCAATAGCATTCAATGGTCCTCAATCTTTCCCAAAAAATTATTAATTTAAATTCTCCTACATTAGCTATAGAAAATCGACATCCGCCATAAATTCCTAATTCTCCTAATTTCGATAGTCAGGACGCCCGCCACTAACTATTTCCCTAATTAATGTATAACCCTAGATATCCGCCAATCAGGTTTAACACACTAACCGCAGTAATATGGATCTATGGGAATACTAATCCTAAATAACCGGGTCGCAACCGCTACCGATTTAACCTAGATTCAATTGTTGCACATTCAAGAACCGAAAGGGTTTTATGGCAAACGGGTGAATGTTTGTTATTTTATTGGTCTAAAAGCACAATTACACGGATACTAATATTCCAAATAACAATAGATTGTTCACCTAAAAGCATGCACTGGCCACATACATACCATAGATCTATATCATAATAATTAAAATCAACAACAATGAAATAGGAGAAATTAAATTAATTAAATAATAAAATAAAAAGATCTCACATAATATGCTTTGAATCCATAATTCCGACTTGCTTCCCCTTCGACTTAGGCAAGAAATTGATTAGCCGGACATCATCTTCAAAAATCTATACTAAAAACTAATAATTGATCTCTAGAAATATTAATTAAATCTTGTCTCTAATAATACCTAGGTTCCTAATATATAAAAGTACTCCAAATTGGACTCGGATACTAATTTTAGGGGTTAGGGAGGTGACTCGTGCGCCGAGGAGCATCGTAGGGGTGTTTTTAGATCAAAATTCGGACTCTGCCATGTGTCACAGCGTGATTCGTTGCTTTTCTCTATCGCGCCACGTGTCACCGCGTGATTGGTCCGCTGCTGCACCGCCTTTGATGTGTCGCTGCATCATTCGCCAAACTCCTGGCACATTCGGTTGTGTGTGTGCTGACTCAACAACACGTGGCATCACGTGGTTGGCTGAAACACGTCAATGTCACCCGCTGGACGAGTGAGATCACGCCACTTGGCACCCACGCGGCTCGAAGAAAAATCGTGCGACTCGATCGAAATTCTAGGAGTTTGTGCGGGCACGGGTCTCGAAGCAGATCAACTGATTCTGAAACGCGGAGATGATTGCTTGTGGGTGACGTGGCTTTTCTGGCTGACGTGGCAATGCGTGGCGATCTCTCATTGGTTGCAGAAACCTCTGATGCTGACGTGGTAGTTTCTGATTGGTCTAGAGATATTTCTCGCTGACGTGGCATGCTTTGATTGGCTGGAACACCCTGTCTGCTATTCGATACACCACATAACACGTATTTCGAGGCAAACTGTCTGGCATACGATTACTGCAAGTAAATACTCCATTTTGATTATTTTTCCGCTACAAATTCAACCGCGCACTCAGTTTCACCTAAAATTGACGAGAAATATAATTAAATATATATTTTAATACTTTTAATAATTACATATACTAAAATAGACTACTAAAAACCTATAAATACTGACTTATCAATAAACTGTGAGAATAATGTTACTCTCGGATCTTGATGTCTGTCGGGCATAGATAAAGCACCAAAACTAAGATAATGTGGACATCATTTTGTGGCGAAGAATAACAGAGCATTACTTTATGCACGAAGACATTTTTTTCACAAAAAAACAAAGAATGTAATCCAAAGTTAATCAACCATGCAACAATTGTACATGAAAATATTGTTTTGAAAATGCAGAAAGGCATATTGTTTCAACTTCCAATAACAAGTTTGATTCATTGAAAAGAATTAAAGCTTCACTCTTGGTTGCTTACCTTTCTACCCATATTGATGAGCGGCCCTGGTGGATGTCGTTCCTCCCTCGCTTTAAGTGGTAGTCCCGATGGTTTAGTATGTGTCATCAGCTCCCAAAAAGAAGGCGATAACAGGATCTGCCATGTCAAACGCATTGGCAACTGTAACGTTGTCCCTAGCCGTGCACCGGAACCGCAATGCTGCATCAAGCGCCCGGCGGTCGCGCTGTATACATATACGTCAAAAAAATGTTAATATACATCCAATAATATCATGAATACAATACAATAAGGGATATGAGAGAAAAAAAATAAACGAACTACATAGAAATTCTTACCAAAAAGTTTTCATTCTCATTGACCACCCCTGAAACGTGCTCGGGATTCACAGCAAATGGATGGTTGACTCTGTGAAACCATTCCATACAGTCAGGTGCTGCCTAATAAGGATATTCCGCCTTCTCACCCCGTCGCTCAGTAGATTCAAGATGTCCCTCCCAATCATCCCAAAATTGGGCCTCATACGAGTACTTAACGTTGTACAAATTAGTGATGCTCATCCTATCAACGTCAATTAGTCGGTAAGGTTCTCTCGGAGTCCATTGAACGTGTCTCATTTACCGCACCACTCTTACGGGATTGTGTGGTTTCACAATATCCATAAACCACATGGGGCTAAAGTAGAAGGCAATATCATGGACAGGTGGTGCACCCTTGAAAATATAATTCTAAATCACCTATAACATATAATAATATTTATCAATAAACATAAGGGTATATGGCTGAATAAGCCAATTTGGTTTTCACGTCATACGATCTCAACTGATTGAGGCGACGCCTAAAAGATACAAGATGATCCAATGCTCACCTGTTGTCCTTCTTGTAGAGCCTCGACTCCTTCTTATGGTGCCACTTTATAACTCGAGGCTTATTGGAGGAGTAGTCTCTACACAAAGTGGGCTCAATAAATGGAATGTGATCGTACATCCACCCCTGCTCAAAACAATGGTATGGATAACATATCGAAACCAAATTAAATGCGATAGTAAGGTGACAAATTTAAATACAGTATTATACCTCTAGAAACGTCCTATAACCGCCAATTAGAGTGGTTTTGGCAAGATAGGCAATGCCAAGTTGATGGTACATGTATGTAAAAGTTACGGCTACCCATGCGTAAGAACCAATCTTTTCCATGTGTTCTAAAAGCTGGATGAGAGAAAGGGAAACTCTTGTATCAGACTTGTTTGCAAAAAGTGTCACTCCAAGGAAGTATAAAAGGTATGCTCGAACCAAGACCTCGGGAGTAGGATATACATCGCGACCTCTTTTGTCGTCATATCCTTATCCTTTCTTTGGTTCAGAGAAGTGATCCTTGAGCCATGACAAACCAACGGTCAGCCAAGGCCTGGTCGTAATCTCCTCGTCAACATCACTTACCTATACCCCCAACAACCTACTAACCATCCACGTCACCACTTTACAGTCCTTGTAAGGCGTAAGCACGGTCTTACCGGTGACTGAAGTACCGAGAAAGACTCGTTCGTCTTCAAGTGTGATCGTCATCTTGCCAAAGTGTAAGCGGAACTTGCTGGTTTTGGGCTACCATATCTCTACAATGCCTGAGACATAAACCTTATTCCCTCCGTCGTATGAGATGTAGCCCAATGGTACTAAACTTGGCAGCCCAAAACCAACAAGTTCCACTTACCCTTTAGCGAGATGACGATCACACTTGAAGACGTGCGAGTCCTTCTCGGTATTCCTAAAACATAGACCATATTACCTTCATTGTATGAGATGTAGCCCAGTGATGTTAAGCCTAAGTCGTTAATCAGCTCTTCAACCCTTTTCCTTCTCGGGATGTTGAGTGATTGTCTTCCAAACATATATCTGATAACCATGATTTATGCACCTCAATAACCCCTAGCCTTCAAAATATATAGTACATATTTAAAATACTATATAACTAATAAGATGATGAAATTAATCTTTCCAAATGTAACTTACCTTGTTCCTCAAAATATTCAAGAGCACGTGGTGCCTGAACAAGGGTAGGAAACTTAAATCTAAGGGGGCACCAGGAAATGAAGTGACATCTAAGTTGGCTAGATCGGTTTACATATCAAAACAGTCCTCTTCCTCCCCACTTTCAACAGAATCACTACCTGATGGTGTATAACTCGCTTCGGTGCCCCCGTTGGATCCACTCCCACCGATTCCTCTAACTAAGGTATCCATCTCACCTAAAGAGGTATTACCAATGGCCTCAACATTAGCCTTTCCTAAATCCAACTGACCGCGCCTAGATTTCCTAATTAGGACGCTCTTTGACGTCAAGGTTCTTTTGCTTCCTATAAGAGGAAGTCGGACGCTTCCTCTCATGCAAACCTTCCGCTCTGTGGGACCATGCGGTACTAGTATCGACCCTACGTGGAGGTCTTTGCGCTTTTGTTTTCGGTCTTGCCATACCTTAGCCGTTACACAATTCAAATAACGAGAATAACAATTCAATTATAAGTGTCGGTTTAACATGACTAAAACCAATAAAAGTGTTATCGGTCTAAACTATCTGAAACCTCTTCAATGATATCGGTGTGTACGGACCAAAACCACATAAGGCACTATGTATTAACTAATCTGACACCATCTGAAAGCCATTGGTTCAACATAACCAACACCTATCACATGGTATCGATTCAAAGCAACCTTCCACTACGGGATACCCAGAACTATAACCTTGAAATCCTAACCTCACTACACCCAATCAATGGTAACAAAAATAGACCTGAACGACGCGTAAAATCATAAAGAACAAAGCCCACAAGCTTAGAGTGTCGAAAACTTACCAAATCAGCCGAAGTAAGCAAAACAATGAACCGGTGGTCCTTCGTTCTTCATGATCAGTCAACAGCGAATCCTCTACGATTCAACTAGAATACGAACTCCCACAACCTCGCTGACTGTTACAGACGAAGAATATCTTGTTATTTTTAGGTTTTAGGAAGGTTTGATTTGAGGTATGCATGTGAAAAACTACTTACTGCCATGGTTTTTTCTGAGTTGAAGACGAGTATTTTTAGGATTTTGAAAAAAAAGTGGAGTCCGATTAGTAAAAAAAATTCAAAAATGAAGTATGATGAAGTAATGAGGTCCTTTTAGCCGCTCCATTTCTAAATCGTGTTTCACTCCATTTGCTTTTATTTCTATTCTTTCACTTGCACTTTCACTTGTCTTTTGAGGTATTGCGCATGTCACTCCTACTTTCTTGAACCTTGTCCTTCAAGATAACTTTAGGGGTCTTGCGAGTATGCAGGTTGGAGGAAATTTATGTATGAACCGTAAAAGGTTGGGGGCCATGGCCGCCAAAGTATGCACACAGCTTCGTCGCCGATCACTTTCTTTGGATAAGGAATCGACCCACAAGGAACACGAGTTCAGCACGTCTGGCACAATTATTTTCACTACATAACAGTACATTTCTATTTCCATATACTTGCAAATTTGGACCTCTTACGAATCGTTGAAGAACCCATGAAGTGAGGATGACCATGAGGAGCTTCCCTCATCAACCATCTCCACGTCCGACAATGTAAAGCTTCTCACCAATACCTCGGCAATTTGATAGTACAACCGAGACGGCCTTTCCTTCCGTATTTCAACGCATAATTAAGTGTTAAAGTTAGCAAAACCTGGATCCGAAAACATTGCGAACAAGTTGAATAAATGGTACTCTTCAAGATTTTCAATATTGCTATCACTTAAGAAAACATGCGCTCATCGTACAACGCTCTTCTCGCTCACAATTGCATGAAAACCACTGTTATTTAAACTAATTAAAACATGAAGAAGTAACGACCACCCAAAACTTAAAGTTTCCTTTCAAGATGGGCTTACTATGCATAAAAACAAATATATGATATAATTTAAACCACACGTTTCATGGGTCTAAGCGACATGGAAAAAACTAGTTTCAGATGAAATGATACATGAAGAGAAGCTATGGGCGCATACAGGGATCCGCAAGCCAAGGAGCTGTCGGTCTCCTCCGATATGTTTTTATCATTATTAACTGATTTGCATATTTTGTTGGTCCGTGCCATGAAACTTCCTCCCAGCTTCAACAGCTTTCCTGTCAGGACAATAGAGAAAAAAAATTAAGCGAAATACAACAAAGCAGCTCGTATTTGCCGACCATCGCCGACCATCGTGAGAACCCTTTCAAGTAGTATTCTAAATAAAATAAAACAATGCATTAACACCGTTATTTTTTAATTCAAACAAAAAACACTGATAATTTATACTCCCTCCGCTCATTTTTTCAAGTCGTCCTACAAAAACTATTTGTCAAAAAATATAAGTCGTTTTCAAAATTCTAGAAAACTTTTCACCAATTTGCCTATTTCACCCCTAAACATTTAATTGCAATCAAATGCTTGTTCTCCTTTTATTGGGCAGATAGAGAATTGGTGTAGTTAATGAAGAAATTAAAGCACATGCAAGATTTTAATTTGAACAGATAGTTAATGTTTTCCTTAATATGTGTTTTGGGCAAAACGACTTATATTATTGACCGGAGGGAGTACTTGCTAGCAACCATAATTGATACAATGAAAACTTGATTCCGGTGGTTTGCCCACCTCCAAAGACTCCACCTGATTTTTGGCCTAATTCTTGCATCAATTGGCGGTGCTACTACTCGTTATTGAATTCTTGCGTTTCATATTTCGTCTCTATGTGTTTTACCACACTTCCACCATGCATTCTCATTTCCGCTACATTCATTTTTTGTATTTGTTCACTTCTATATAGCTAGTCAGCCTAATTACATTTCTATATAATTTTCATTTTAGCTTGGTATGGATATTTCGACCAAATTGCACATGTTGTATTCTTCCACTACATCCATCCAACTTTAATTATGTGTAACATTATTCTCTACTAAGGGTGTACAAAGGTTGGGTTGATTTGGGTTTGGCCTCCAACACAAACCGAACCGAATAATTCGGGTTTGTATTTTTATGGAACCAAACCAAACAAATTGGTTTTTTAAAATCAAACCAACCCAACTCTATAAATTTGGGTTAAGTTGGTTTCAACTGTCGGGTTGATTTTATAGACCCTAATATTTTTTCTTCCGAAAATGAGGAAGTAAACTTTCAAGCATATACTCCTGTAACATATAATTTCAAATTCTACTTCACTTTAAAATAAAATAAACCAAACAAAAATCTGATCGAAAGGCAACAAAAATATAGCATGGCAACAAAAATATAGCATTGTTATCAAACTAATATTAAAGCACAATTATTAAGCCACATATGAAGTTCCTCGCCTTCAAAAACCAAGATGCAAATTATAGATAGTTATTCCAAGTAAAACCAAATTGAAGTCTAAATGTAAAATAAAAGAATAACCATTTATAAAATGGTTAAATTACTAAAAGGTGACCAAGTCCAAAAAGTTCAACTTGACACAGGAACGGAGTGAATTGTTTGGTATTGCCGATTTATACAAGTAAGAGGAAATCTCTCAAAAGATATTTGAGATCGATTGAGATTTAAGATTTTGTTATGTATATATATAAATCAACTATATCTAAATCTTTTACAACCGATTAGTGTAGTCATGGTTGGTACGAGTCTAATCGGGTTTACAAATATAGAACCCAAATACTGAACCAACCTATCGGTTCTCAAATTTGAATAGTCCAACTCAAATCAATAGCCTTTTGAACCCAACCCAAATCCATTGAGTTGGTTTGGATATATCGGGTCCATCGAGTCTATCGATTTTTTGTACACCCCAATTCTCTACCATCATTTTGTAGGACTAATCCTAGATATCTAAAGCGGTTAACCTAATGAACTTCTACGTCCCCCAATTTTATCACTACATCTTGATGGCTAGTATTTCTAAATTCACAATGCACGTATGGATCTTCGTCTTACTCAACTTAAAGAGACCGAAAATGAAAAATGGAGCATGCAGCATAAGGTCTACCACAAATGTAGTGCCCCGTATATCTTCCTTGTCAACGGAATTGAAAGAAATTGAGGGCAAAATAGAGTAGAATAATGGCAACGAGGTGCTCAATCGAATTGTGAAGCAATGAAGAAGGGAAGACTACTATGGTTTAAGATGAGGCAAGAATTGATTGATGATTCTCGAACCATGTGGCGGACAAGTGGTCCACCCACTTAAAACTTGATAAAGAACTCAAAATGCAAAAGATGACCAATCATAAGCGGACAAAGCGTGAAAGGAAAGGAGTGACACTTGGAAACAGACCCTTGTAGTAGAAAAATCATGAAAGGAAATATGTGACACTTGGAAACAAAAACAAAACACTTAGACCCTTGTAGCACCATTAAGAATAGTCCTACATTGATAAGTGACAAACTAGAATGGGCATAAGTCTAGACTGAAAACAACTAGACTCGTCTTGGCATTTTGGTGAAGCCTCCACTCACAAACCATAAAGCCCATACTTGCACTCTCCAAGAACTTGAAAATTGTCCACCAAGTTGCCAACTAACAAAAGTTAAGAAGAGCATTAAAATGCACACCACGAAATCACCTTGAGTGGTCCACTGTACAGGCAGAATTATTGTTGTCTCAAACCCCTTTGAAGCAACCAAGCGCATGGAACTATGAGAAAACTGTGAAAAATTACATTGGAAGAAAGAACTATAACATTTTATGGTGTGTTAGGTTCAAATATTAACCCTTTAACATCTGCTTGCCTAAAACAAGTCATATTTGTTAAACATCCTTTCGCCACCCATACCCATTATGTTAAATAAGATTTATTGTTTGACTATTATACCCCTTCTCCAAATGTGAAGAAACCTAACAGAAATCAGTTGCTTCCAAATCTATGTTCCATTTAAGGACAAATCTATATCGATGAACAATTGAATAAACAAACAACCTAAAAAAAAAGGAATCAACAAACATGAAACATTAACAAAATTCAACAAGTAAAATATTCATACCTATTTAAAAAAAAATGAACTTGAGATTGAATATTTTATACGAAAGACAAAAATTGTGTGCTTGGGATCTCTTGCCAACTTTTCAATCGATTTCAACAATCTCAACAGATGGAAAACATCTATATCCTTCGGAAGCGCTTTTGAATTTCTCGCCATAAGTTGTGTTAGCTGAACTCGACACCTAGGCTAACGTGCCCAAGTCGACACGATACGAAACAGATCCAAACACAAAATACGAGTCGACACTTCAGATCCAGGGTTGGACATAGCAAGGTCTTCATCAATCACTCAACACTAAGGAACAGAGAGACTTGCAACGAGAGTGAAGGAGTTGCAAAGCGAGAGAATGAGTGAAAGCGACTTGCATGTGTCAAAGAGAGAGAGGGAAGAGAGTGAGTTGTATAGAAGGGAGAGGGGCAAGCCGATTGCAGCTTGATTCAACCCATTACATCTCTTAGCAAAGTCAATCTTTATCTATAATGTAGGTAGAAGATGTTGCGATTATTTTGGTTGCGTTATTATAGGTTTTACCGTGTTAGGACCTATTGCGAAAGGTGAGATCACAACCAATCAATGTTGTCAAATCAGAATCGAATCGTAAAATAGATAGGGGCATGTTGTGAATCGAATCGTAAATCGTAAGAGCTATTTGAATTCTTTTAAAATGCTTCTAAATACTTTTAATTTGTGTGTTTATTTATGATTTTTCAGTTTTTAATGATATATAACCGTTTCAATAAAAAGTTAAATGATAACAACCGGCTTTTTTAAGAAAAATAGTTTTTTTAAGAAAAAATGTTTTTTTACTGAGATGTCAAACGTATCTTATTTTGTGTACAAATGTGTGTGGGAAGGGTACTTATTTATTAGCCAACAAATAATAGGGCTTCTGTGTGAACGAGATTTTGGGAGAAGTTGAGTTAGGGCGAGACACAAAAAATCAGTCGAAGAGGGAACGAAGGATGAGAATGTGAAGGGATTGGTTTCGATCTTTTGCCTTTGATATTCATCTCTGCTTTGATCTCATTCAACACTCATCCCGAATTGATGCCCCTCCTTTACGTTAAAACCGGGAAAAAAATCGATTTTTTATGCCCATCATTTGCGAATCGGTCCAATTCGCCAATAACAAGTTCAATTTTTTTATGTCCACCGAGTCAACTTGTACAAGTTTGACAACATCGCATCCAATCATCGAATTTATGGATCGGATTTAAGTATTAACTCACCAAATTGGCTATATCTATATCAAGTTAGCTGATGTCCATTATATTTTAGTTGGCTTATTCCCATTGGGTTCTAGGCAATGCTCGTTGGACGATAGGAGAGTTAACAATTGTCCCATGTCGACAATTCAATTACGAATAGAATGTGTTATAAGTTTTGATTGTAAACTCTAACTTGCCAGGGCATTTTGGTGAAACATCCGTTTTCAAACCTTAATCCCTACACTCGTACCCTTCCAAACATGGACATGAGCTACTATCATAAAAACTTAACATGGTATCGAAGAATAAATGTGTTAAAATCTCAAAATAGATGAGAAAATCATTTAAATGAACTAGGAATTAGAAAATACTAGTGATTGCAAGGCCACAGTAGAACCTAGGCACTCCCTAGGCATTTTGGGGCAAAACCTCCTAGGTGGTGTCCAAAATAATTTTTAGAAATTTGAAGGGGTTAGTACAATTAAGTTTGGTAATACTAATACCAGCCCAACAACAAAATTTTAACACAATTAATGTCACATACTTGAAAAAACATAACGATATAAAGGTTTAATAGCATCCTCGAAGTGTATATATATACATTCTTTTGTCAAATATCCATGAAGTATATATTGGATGTGGATTACAATAACTAATATGTAATTATTGTTACTTGAGGACCTTAAATAAAGAAATAACAATTCAAGGGCCTTTAAATAAATATTTGTTGGTCGCCCAGGCGATGCCCCTAGGCTAGGGAAATCGCCTTAGCGCCTTGCAATCCATGCTTAATAGCTCAAAATATATGAGCCCAAGATTCAAGTCAAAGTCAAGTGAGTCCAAAGTTGGCTAATGCCTGCTGGATTTGAGGCAATGTTCGTCGGACTTAAGGGGGTGTCTTAAAAATCGTCCCACATCGACTATTCAAGAAGAACTAGAATAGGATTATAAGTTTGAATTGGAAACACCAACTTGCCACAACCTTTTGGTGAAGTCTCCTCTCCTAAACCTTAAGCTTCACTCTCATACCCTATCATACAAAATTCAGTAGTCTCCCAACCATTAAATGAAGAACAAAAATTAACTATGTGATTTTCTTTCCTTTTCTTTAACAATAAGAAACTAGAAGTGCAATAGTAAAAAAGATTTTGTTGTTAAAAATGCAAATCATGGAAGAAAAGAAAATAAAAAAGGCTAAGGTCAAAAATTAGCATGACAAACGAACAACAATTCCTTCTTATAGTGGTTATCCCTCAGTCCATTAATACTTACTAACTCCTATTTCTTAAACGGTTAGGAAACCCAAGTTTTTACCATCAATTAGCCATTTCGCCACTTTATCATGTCCCACATGCCAACCATATCCATCTCCTAGTCAAGAGGTTTTCCATTACTCATGCGCCACACGTAACAAAGCATTCCCAAAACCATTTGCATTGCATTTGTAGCAATTTTGAAAGTTTTGGATGTCCTCTTCAAAGACTAATTAGTAAATTACTATTTGGTCTCCCATATAGAGAGTAGAGCCAAAAAAAAGTGGATTGCCAAGTTGGCATAATAAGGTTGAAGTTTGGATTGAACGATGAACAAAGGGAACAAGATTATTTCAATGGAATACATAAGAAGCTCTCGAAGCTATTCTTCTAACTCTATCACTCTAGCATATGAGAATGGAATACATAAGAAGCTCTCGAAGCTATTCTTCTAACTCTATCACTCTAGCATATGAGACATCTTTCTCCATTGAAAGCCTCTGATAAGTCGGTAATTGTTTATGTTTAGTGGTGTTTTTCAATGTGTTTTATATTGGTAAAGTCTCCAAAAAGTGGTTTTAATGGACTATATTTGACTGTTTCAGAGACGTTCTGCCTCAAAAACCATGACAATACGAATCCCGAGGCTGTGGAGTGGGACCCACAGGTTTTGGTATGACACAGCGATAAGTGGTAGCAAGGTGGTCAGGAGAAATTGGGATTTGTTTCCAATTCGATTGAGATCCTTTCCTGATTCGGAGCGGGGCACTAGTTACATTATTTATGTTTATTTTCAAGGTTTTTTGATATCTTTGTTTTGTTTTTTGAAGGACAGAGGACGAACAGAACAGGGGCTCTCTCGATTTTAAGTTTCATTTTTGAAGAAAACTAGGGTCTACTTCCTGTCAAGTCGAACTAAACCCCTTCAATATATGTCGGAGGCAAAACGAGTGAAGGGTATGACATCCATAACTATTGTGAGATTGTTTTAATTCTTTTAACAATTTATTTGTTTTATTTTATCATCTTTGGGGTTGTTTGATTCTAAAGTCGTGTAGATGCATATGCATGGTTCTAGTGTTCATCCCTATAGCTAGTGATAACCTTCGACTTCTCAAGATTCAGGCGTACGCCATTCAAACACTATTGGTCTTCGATTGGTACAAATATAGATTCTTCAACTTAGGCTAGAAAAGGGGGTTTTTTTAATGTAGAATGAATCAAGAATGAACAAAGTAAATATGCAGTAAATTACTAGAGATATCAATGAAAAAGGACTCTAAACCTTCGACTTCTCAAGTTTCAGTCATATGCCATTCAAACACTATTGGTCTTTGATTGGTACAAATATAGAATCGTCAATCTATTTCAGATTAGCTACAAAACCCTCAACATGCGTTCGAGTTCCTAGCCCTCCTAATTTTGATATTATGGGTAACACCACTAAATACTTCCCTTGTCATGCGCACAAACCTAGACGGTGCAGCAATTGTTGTGAGCTTCGTGAGGAGACTAAACCTAGCCAACTGGAATACAATGTGCATCCAGTTTAACCTAGACACCTATGGTGTATGATCGGTCCCAAAAGGAGGCGAGCCAATTGGTATGACCACTCACTACTAGTGAAACTCACCGCATGATTACATATGCGGATGGTTATCGCTAGCTATAGGAATAAATGCTAGAACCATGCATATGAACCTACACGACTTTAGAATCAAACAATATAATCAAATGACACCAAAGATGATAAAATAAAACTTAATGAATCATTAAAAGAATAAGAACAATCTCACAAAAAGTGTAAAAGCCATAGACTTACTCGATCCCCCTTCGACTTAGTTGAAAGTAAGAATTGCTCTAAATCTCTTTCTAGAGGCTCCAATACGGAAGTTTTTCGAAAAGCATGGGTTTTTGCTTCTGGCGACAACATGTAACTTAATGGGGCCCAACTGGATAGATTCTATTCTCAATATAACTTGAGAATGTTGTCTTTTACTAATCCCATTTCATCAAGCTTCCATGACAAGTCATGAAAAGCTCAAAATTTCTTCATATATTATTCTTTTACATCGATCAGAATTGAAAAAAAAAAAAAGAAAAAAAAATAATAATAAGTTGGTTAAAAAGAAACGATACTGAGTTGGTTAAGGAAGCCAAGGTAAACCAAATAAATAGCAATTTACCCCCTCAAGCATGGCAAACACCAAATTAAAAAGGGCAATGCTATGGTGACATTTTTGGGACACCCAGAATGGACACCCAGTTGTTGATATCCATTTAATACATAAAGATTTGTGTCCAAAACATTGATGCAAAAATCAATGGGCGCCAACAAATGGGTGTTCATTCTAGAGTCCCAAAACGGGTCACCAAATCATTTTCTATTAAAAAAAATACACGTAAAATAAAATTTATGAATTTCCACAACAAATTAAGGAAAGCAAAACATGATTAGCAAAGTTCTTATGCTAACTTGCAATAAAAAGATGTAACAATTGATGTCATTTTTCCAAAAGGTACTTCACAAAACTACATTTGACGAAAAAACAAGAGTACATTAGACAGGGCGAAACTAAGAAATAATATCAAAGATAAATGAATTCTAATTTTATGCCACAGAATATCTAAAGGGTCAAAACTATTAAAATTGAACTTGAAAAACTTCATGGTTACTGTCTACGAAAAATTATAAACAACATGCTTTCTTTATTGTTCCTTGAGAAATTAGAGTCTTGCTAGAGCTTGAGACTTATTTTTAAATCTCCTCAATTCCCAAGTTTTGCAAAAATTATCTATATCGAATTAGTCTTCCCTAAATTACCTTATGAATTCGAAGTGACTAAGTCATAGAGGAAGTCAAATTTTCAAACATTGCGCACGAGAAAAAAAAAAGTTGTGCACAAGAACATCCTTGCAAACATTCACTCTTTATGAATTTACTCACAATAGAATACCCAAGTAACGAATAAGCTATTAGCCCACGAGCCTCCTCGTCCTCTTCCAAATTAATATTGCACAATTAACTCCTATCCAAGCTGACTTGGAAGCCAGAAAGCCAATAAAAGAGCTTCCAAACAAATCTCTGATGTAGGATGCGTAAAGCCTTATCCAAAACATTACAAGCATAGACGTAAAGATTGATTTAGATTAGGAGACTTTGTTGGATTCCTTGCAAGATTTTCTATTTTGATTAGGATTGGACGTTTCTATTTTATTAGAAGTTTTGTGTTATTAGAATTCGTAAGTTTTAATTATTTTCGTCACTTTATTTAATGTAATTTTAGAAGGTCATTAGGAGTTTAAATTCCAAATTGTATTAGGAGTTTTAGGACCTTGATCCTATATATTGGTGTTTAGCTTAAATTTTATGATATAGAACATTAAATAAAATTGATATTTGCTAAAATACCTTCTATTTTCTTGTACTTGATTTCTCTCCTCTAATCCTCCATTAATTTGGTGTCAGAGCCAGGTTCAAGTCCTTCACTTTCTTTCTTTCTTTCTTTCTTTCTTTCTTTCTTTCGCAAGAGGTTCTTGCACTCTTCCCTTTCTTTCCTTCCTTCTTTCTTGAGGAAAAGGTTCTTGCATTCTCTTCTTATTCTTTTCTTTCTTCATTATTGTTCCGCTGCCTTGTTGCTTCTTGTTGTCTTAGGGCTGCAATTTTGTGTTGTTTTGGATAGTGATTCGTTGTTGTTTCACTACTATTTCATGTTTGTTTTGGTGGGTTACCGTTCTCTTGGGTTGTTTTCCTGCCATACCTAATTTGCTTGCTCAAAACTAACCAAAGTATGTATGAATTCTTCACTTTGAAACTGAGCTTTTTTTTTTTTTTTTTTTTTTTTTTTTTTTTTGCATCTTTGGTGGTTAGTCAAAGCTTAAAAACACTCCATATTACATTCTCGATTAGACAAATCATGCCTTCACCCATAGCCTTCTCCCATTAATTGGCACCAATATGAATACACATACAACGTCTGAAGCTCGAAAGAATTTAATAGCCAAGTTAGACAAAATCCATGAGTAAATTGATGGTCAATTATAAAAGCTTAAACTCGAATAAGAGATGCTAGAGACCAATTCACTACTTCGATAGGTCAACACCTGGTAGATGAAACTAGTTCTACCCCTAGTGGCCCTGAAGTTGATCACTATCCCTCTTCGAATCAATCTCATGTCCCCTAAGGTTTAGAAGAATCACACATAGGTTTAGATGAATCACATGATGTAAAGGATAACGAACAACTTATTATGCCCTTAGATAATCCATACTCAAGTGATGAGCTTGAAGAGGATTTGGATCATTCAGATGAGCCTTTGAATGTTATGAGATGCATTTTGTGTTTTCTCGTCCACACTAATTAGGGGAAGCATACAAGCTTTTTCTTCACAAACATCAGTAAAATTGTAATTGATGGTGGGGCATCTTATGAATGTCGTGTCTACTTCAGATGTTTCTAAGATGAAATTAAAGCCTGAACCACATATCCAACCTTATAGGGTTGTAAGTCGATAAGACTTAATTAACAGTGACTGAAAGGTGATTGGTGCCATTTACATAAGGTGATTATAGTGATCGCATTTGGTGTGATATTCTACCTATGGATGTTGCACATGATTTGCTAAGGCGTCCTTGGTTATATGATATTGATGTCACCCACAATGGTAGAGAAAACACATATTTTTCAAACATAAAGGGCAAAACTATTAAGTTACTTCTTGCCAAGCCATTAGAAAATAAGCCCAAACATAACTCAATGTCTTAGTCTCCTTGTCGAGCATCCATCATTAAGTCATTACATATTTTGATCCATGGTGAGTCTTTTCCTACTGAGTTTGCCTATAATAGTTATGTTAACCGACCTACAAGATTTTCCCCGTTCAGGTTGTCCTTGATCACCGGCCTCGTCAGCTTGTGGATCTTCTTCCCTAACACCAGATTGATGTACCTTTTTTTCCGCCGAGTCTTTTGTCCAATGCCTACATGGCCTTCATGCTAATATTTGACGAAAGCTTGCAATTTCTAATGAATATTATAAAATTAATGTTGATGGGTTGTTAGGGCATGTGTCTTAGGTCAATCTACAAACATTGTTTATCTTATAATTTTAGTTAATAAAATAGAGGTTTTATTTGTTGTTTTATTATAAGTGATTGCATGTTTACCTTATAGTAAGATCCATGGGTATTTGTTAAAATGTCCTAAATGTATCTAGTCGGTCATTATATTGGGATCTATAATGAATTAAGACTAGTGTGAATCTTGATTGATGGTCAGGTGATGATCATGTGTATAAGGATACGAATCAAGATCATGAGTACTTATTATGGAATAAGATACTGGACCGACCCGCTATGAGAACATCACATGGATTAAGTCATAGGTGTTACTCGTGATAGGTATATCATTTAGTTCTTCGACTTGAGATTACCATAGACTTCAATATTAAGGGCATGATAATTTGACACAATCAAATGTTGTCTTTAACCGGACAATTATAAAGATTGTGATTGGTTACAGTGTGAATAATATGTGAAGATATGTAATCAAGATAGAATTTGTCACTCTCGTATAGAGAGAGATATCAGTGGATCCCTCGATAAGATAGACTGATAATGGCCAAGTCCATGTGAATTGATATGATCAATGTCACTTGGATGTTTTTCAGTTTACCTAAAGATCGAGACTAGTATGATTGAACAAGGGTGATTTTCCATGTCTTATGTTTAATTAAATGATATCGCACGACAAAATGATATGATATACGTTATTAATTAGGTTGTGTCGATGTTGATATTCATGCTACTTGGGTAGTCATAATGCCTTGCGAGAGACGACTTATGACTTGTGTACCAAAATGGTTTTTGGCTCACTGTCAACGTCGCATGAACCTATTGGGTTGCACACAAAGAATGACTTTGCACAATTTCAATTGGTCCAGAGTATATGTAATTTGCTTAAACTACGTAAACACAATAGTTGTATTACGAATAGATTTTAAGTAAGGGCTTATCTACACATATAAATAAAGGGTGGATCCCTAAAAAACGGAATAAGATTTCGTTTTACAATTTTTTGAGTTCTCTGGATTGAGGGAGAGAAAGAAAAATCGTTTTTCAATCTATTTTGGGGCTAGCACTCCAAATTGTGGTCATCGTTCGTGTGCGGATTTCTGATAAATGACGCGCACTTGAATGTCTTGAAAATCGAACAATCAAAAGTAAATCACGGAATAAGGTACGATTTACTTTCTTAGATTTAGTTTAATGAAACTTATTTTTTATCTTGTTGGGGTTTTTCAAAATTTGTTTCGAATTTTCCGCTGCGTATGAACCCCAAAAACCCAACATGGGCATCGTAGGAATGTAGAATTTAATTAAAGTGACTATGTGATGGTATGCATTCGTCTTGAGCGATACCCTCCACATTCATTCAAGAAACTACATGCCCGAGCTTCTATCCTATTTCGAATCCTTCGAAGACTTGGACCAAATGCTTATGTGCTTGACTTAGCATCTGATATGCATATTAATCCGGTTTTCAATGTTGAGAACTTGTATCCTTATAGAGGTACTTTTTAGCCTCATTTGCAAGTTTATGTTCTAGGGTTCATCTTCTACAGCTTCAGAGCCACACATTCCACCTACTTCCGCATCTTTTGAGCATGTTGCTAATGTATCAGATGATGAGATCAAGATTTAATAAATCGAAAAAACTTCGCCGAAGTTCGAACGAAGTTTGTTAATTTTTAAGTGAGCGAAGCGAAGTTCAGAGACAATAGAAAAATTGCAAAAACTCAACTCAACTTCAGTTAACTTCGACCGAACTTCGAAAACATCGATAGAAGTTAATAAAACATAAAGTAAAATTGTTATGTTTTGTAGAAGTTGAACAAACTTCGACTGAAACTTCGACTATGCTAGAAATGTACTTAAAATTCGGAATATCCCCCAGTGACATGAGTTTTATGCATTATTGTTGAATGATTAAGTATAATTCTAGCATCTCTACGAAGAAAATTGAGTTTTCTAGCAAGATGTCATAGAGAACTATGATAGGGGCGTGGTGGAAGTAGTGGCAACAGTAATGAGGAACTTGTGGAACCACATAAATAATGTGGTGTGGAAGAGTCAATTTCAATCCAATTCTCAAGTGATTGAATTAGTCAAATCCCACTTACAAGCGTGGAAAATGCTCATCATGGAGGACTATCGGCCCAAGGTGAGGCATCGAACAGGGTTGTCCTAAGTTGGTGAAGACCGGGGAGGGTGAGGCTCTCATGTACGGTGGATGCAGCGGTATTTGAGGATAAGAATGTGAGTTTGTTTGGGGCTGTTCTGCGCGATGAGGCGGGTCATTTTATCTCAGCAATGGCAGACCGGTGCGAGGGGACTTTCGAGCCAAAAGTAGCAGAGGCCATGGGGCTCGAAGAGGCATTGAGTTGGTTAAAGGCTATAGGAGAAGTACGTGTGGATATTGAGATGGACGCGCAGGTAGTTGTCCAAGCTGTGAGTAAAAAACCAGATTTATCTTACTTTGGCTTAGTGGTGCAAGACTGTGTTGATTTGTTAATGGACTTGAGGACCTATAATGTTTCTTTTCTTCGGAGATAAGCGAATTCAGCTGCCCATTATGTTGCAAGGGAAGTTGGTTCTATGTCTGATCGAGTCGAGTGGTATGTAGTACCCTCGTTTCTTTCCAATGTATTAGCCAAAGATTTGGAAAAAATCATCTTTATTGTTTTCAAAAAAAAAAAAAGTGAAATTCCGTAAACTTCCATACACTGGCAATTTTTTGTCAAACTTCCATCGTCAAAGTTAATTTCCTCGAATTAATTCCAAATTTTAAGTGAGTGAAGTCATATGTGAAGTTGAAGTTTCGAACCTTGGATGAGATAGTGTCTAATATTTGGTAACTTTGATGAATCGTCCAACTTCTAATGCTTCATGGATTTCTAAGGATGACTTAATACATCCGAATCATGATCTTTTGGAAAGCTACCTTGCTACTAACTTGTCGGAGTCGAGTTTTTTCAAGTCGGGGAGAATTGATGAAGGACGTGTGAAGCCTTATCTAAAACATTACAAGCGTAGAAGTAAAGATTGATGATGAGAAATTTCTTTGTTGCAATCCTTGTAAAATTAGAAATTTAGTTTCTATTTTTATTAGGATTGGAAGTTTCTAATTTATTAGAAGTTTTGTGTTATTAGAATTAGTAAGTTTTAATTATTTTTGTCACTTTATTTAATGTAATTTTACAAAGTCATTAGGACTTAAAATTCCTAATTATATTAGGAGTTTTAGGACCTTGATCCTATGTATAGGTGTTTAGGTTAAATTTTGTGATATAAAACACTAAATAAGATTAATATTTGCTAAAATTCCTTCTCTCTTCTTTTACTTGATTTCTCTCCTCTAATCCTCCATTAATCTTTATAACCAAAACTAATATTTTCATTCTTTTTTTCTTTAAAAGAGAAGGTAAGCGTCATTTGCAAATTAAAGGAGAGAGCTAACCTGTTCATAACCTGCTAAGCACTAGCCCACTAAGAAGCCCTTCAATGTACCATTAGAACTTGCATGGGTAAAAAGTACCTCAATATATCTGCAATAAACACAGAAAATGTAGAAAAGGAACCATATTGCCTAAACCCCCTTCTACTAGAATATTTTACCTAGACCTTCCATTTAGGGTAAGTAACAAAAGAGGTCGTTGAAGATCGACATTATGCCACTCTTTCCTACCAAATTTACTTAAGGCATTTTCTTTCCATAACATAACACAATAACTCCCGACGTGTTATATGCTTTGGCAAAGTCAACCTTTATCACCACTCCTTTCCTTCCATTACCGTAGTATTGTCAACCACTTAATATGTGTTGGGCCCGCCTGCGCACACCT
Source organism: Stephania yunnanensis (assembly GCA_039657365.1). Taxonomy (NCBI): domain Eukaryota; kingdom Viridiplantae; phylum Streptophyta; class Magnoliopsida; order Ranunculales; family Menispermaceae; genus Stephania; species Stephania yunnanensis. The sequence continues at coordinate 29,869,088 of CM077582.1, read as the reverse complement.
GCGAGAGCCCGTAAATCTCTATTAGTACCGATATTGTCTCCAACTTGACCATCTTCAACATTAGGTGTGGGGGTTTTACTCCAAGAGGCCTCAGTACTATTATGGATAGAACCACAACTTAAGAAATTCTTTAAGAAGTTACACTTAACCGATGTGGGACTATATTTCTGTCCACACATCTCCAACAATCTCCACCTTGCACCAAAATCCCAACTCCACCTTAGACTGACTTCCCTCCGAAATCCCACTAAAGGGTCTTGGCTCTACCTTATACCGACTTTCCTCCAAGATGTCTCACCACATGATCTATCATCACTCATCTCGAGGAGCGACAACTCGAGGAACACCCGCGACCATCGATAGACATACCTTGTCTCAACTGAACCATCGGCTCTAACACGCGCACACCTGCATGAGCCAGTGAATCTCTACTGGTACCTATATTGTCTCCAACTTAACCGCCTTCAACATTAGGTGTGGGGTTTTACTCCAAAATGTCACGGTACTATTACGGAGAGAATCACAACTTAAGTACTCCTTTAAGAAGTCTCACTTAATCGATGTGGGACTATATTTCGATCCACACATCTCCAACAATATGTTTTCCATCTTTCACAAAGCGGATCGAGCATCACCCCCTCTGAAATGAAAGATACTTCTGACCTTATTAGCAAGCACTAAAGAAATAATTTTTTTCACCAACATTAGAAACCCTTCAGCTGCATGCCGCAATGTCTATTTGTTGGTACCCCTGACAAGGCCATACCTTGAATCAGGATATGCCTTAAGCAGCTTTATATTAGTGCGAAGAAATTACTTGAAGAGTCAAAATATTTGAACACATTTGGCTCACTAGTGCTCATATCAACTTATGAAGCCTTTAATTGATTATATGGAGCTGACTGCAAGAACTTACTTCATGATTTCACTTGTAAATAATACAAGATGAACAAATTCTTGAGATTACAAAAAGCATTATTCATCGAATGTCCTCAACTCAATGTGTTATTCCCACTAATGGGCACTTCAACAAGAACTAAGATGAGAAATAATAATTCTGGATCAAGGCGCACAAAAGCGTAATATTAGTAATGAATGAAAAAGTGAAATAGAAAGAAATTCATAAGTGAGGCATAAAGTGGATTAGACTATAACCTGAATGCATCTACAAGCTCCTTGTTTTCAGGATCTAGCTTCACACCCTCGTAGAAAGCATTTGCTGCTTCATCAAACCTCTACATGAATAGCAAAACATGTGGGAAGATTCATTCATTTTTAATCAAGGTAATACAATTAAGAAAAAATTACCTGCATTAGCCGCAAGGCGGCACCCTCCCTGTAACAAGCTTTTGGCCAGTCAGGCTTTAGTGCTCTGCAAACCTTAGCATCAGTTAAAGCTTGGTCAGCCTGCCCCAACCGGATCCAACAAAGACTTCTGTTTGAAAGTAAGGCCACATTGCTAGGATCCAAGTCAATGGCCTACATCTCAATTTCCATTATTCCAAGTCACATTCAATTACTCATATCCCAACATTGGAAATATAAATAAATAGATAAATAAAATAAAAGGTTTCAAAAAAAAGGATAAACAAAAAAATCAATCATGTTTCCTTTTAATACAGCATTCCCAAAAGTTACATCAACTGGTAGACAAGAATAGCAATGCATTATTTTCCAACAAAGTGGTAACAATTTAGAAAATATGAAACAGTATATAGAGTTTCAGTATGACATTAATGGTGTGTTCGGTTGGGTTGATAGGGTTGGATTAGCAAGCATTGGATTACATGACTATGGATTAGAGTTAATCCGAAGTTGGAGACTTGTTTGGTTGGCATGATATGGTTTCAAGTGATTAAAAGAAAATGCCCTTTTTACCCCTCCCCGTATAAAAACCCCCCGAAATCAGTGGTTTTGTTTGGAGTAAGTGAAGGACATTTTCGTCCTTACACATATTGGGAGAGATTGGACTAGCTAGTGATAGGGTGAGAGTCCACTTTATTTAGTCCAAAGTTTGTATGATAACTTAATCTGATGGCATTATCTAATCATGCGAACCGAACAACGGATTACATTTAATCCAATGGATTATATAAGCAGTCATGCGAACCGAACCCACCATAAAGGAGATGGCCATGTCGGATTGAGTAAGTTAACACTTAAACTCCTCATTGGATTTTCATGTCAATAAACAATATGTGAATGGTAGTAATGAATGCGCTATGCATTTGAGTTTTTAGACTAATTGAGATTAATCAAGTGCATCACAGAAGTTGGAGCGCAATTATCAAGTTTTGGACAGCTTCAAGACCAAGATTCTACAAGATCAAGATCAGAAATCAGACCAACTCATGTATAAATAAAGTTAGGCAACATAGGTTATCGATCCACAAGCCAATTAGGATGATCAGTTTAATTGAAATAGCCTTGCATTTTTCAAAATCATGATTAACTGGATTTTCATGAAAATGGTTTACACAAAAACTAGACTTTAAAGAGAAGAACACGAATTGAACATCTCTGATGCTCTAGGAGTACTATTTCCCATTATATCATGATTTTGAGCCAAAATTGTATCCATAGTTAGGAAAGAAGCTTGTTTGATGATTTTCACTCAAGGAAAGGAGCACTTCATTGCATCGAAGTATGCACTCCTTTGGTTGCAAGATTTCTTATTTCTCACACTCATTTGAGCTTAATCTATATCTTTCTTTGTGAGTTGGGGCGAGAACTGATTTGTGTTAGTTGTATCCAAAGAAGTTAAAATCTTAAATTCAAATCACATCACACCCCTCTACGATGCGATTTGAGGTAGAAATCATATTTCACCCAAAATCGTGTCGGTGATGAATCAAACAATCTGGTTCGAGTAGCATGATTCAACACACATTATTGTACAGGCAAGCACATTGATTTTTTTATTTTTTTTATAATGTTGTGGTCGAGGAGGGTGATAGTGTGTGCAGAGAGGAAGGAGGTGGCGTGTGGGAGGTGACTACGAAATTGTTAAAAAAAAAAAAAAAAAATCAATGTGGGTGCTCGTAGTGAGTGACCATAGTAGGTCACCTTAGCATTATCCTATATATTTCAATAATATTAATCATAAAAATTGACTTTTACGATTCAAGATTCAATCTTTTTTATCTAAAAGATACTTGATCCAATTCCAGAATTGATAGTCATGATGTCCAGGGACCAAGCATCTTTTCTAAACAGAAAAAAAACTTTCAAAAGCCTAAAAACACAACCTATTTTCTGTCATTTCCAACAACCAACTTCGATTCCCGCTCAACTCAAACTTTTTTCTTAGCCTTTCCAATGACCGGTTTTGAAAATAGAGGGGGAGAGCTTTGAAGTTGAGAGTGAGAAAGAGATTCAAAGATCCACGAGGAAGATAGAGCTTTCTAGGCTACCCCCTTTAAGGGGTTTAAGTGATGAAGAGACAAAGAAGATGAAGAATACACAAGTCAATGCTCCAACTGATTTTCTTACACAACCTCAAAGAGGGTAACTTATACAATATATAGTACTAGGCTGCCACTTGTCCATCACATCTTTTACCAAAAGACAAAGAGTTCATTCTCGATAGATAATAACAAAAGAGGAAACTGCTAAAATGGCATCCCAAGTGACACTCTTATGACATTGCGTGAGAGCCCGCATCCATGGGAGCCATCGTGTGCACTTTAAGATACACACCACGTGTGTTATGCACCAAAAACTATTTTGCGCACACTTGCGTGCCAAATTACAGGGGTGTCACTTGGGGTGTCATTTGGAGTGTCATTCTAGCATTTTCCAACAAAAATAACAAAAATAACCAAAAATCAGTCCAGCCACTTATTTAAATATTACAAATGTTCCAGCTTAAATAAAAATAACTAAACATGTGAAAAAATAACTAAACACATACTAAGAATATTTAAGATACTCCTAATGTGAATACGAAAATTGTGTTCAAGTAATCGTGTGACTGTATGATGTATAAAAAATTTGAGATACTTTTACCGAACATACTAAGAATATTTAAGATACTCCTAATGTGAATACGAAAATTGTGTTCAAGTAATCGTGTGACTGTATGATGTATAAAAAATTTGAGATACTTTTACCGAGTCCCCTAGTCTATAAATTAAAGAATGGTCAAGTTCTTGAGTCAATAAAAATTTGCATAAATCATAGAATAAATTTTGGGGATTACTAATTTAAGCACATGTTTGATGTTTTCTCCACTTCTTTATTTGGCTTCCCATGTAGCTAGTGCTATCAACTAATTCACACTTGGGCACTGTCGGGCCCCATATAGGAGGTGTCCTCCCAACACGGTTTGCTCCATTCACAAGACTCGAAACCAAGATCTCGCTTAAGGGGAATCAAATTTACTGCCACTCGGAACATGAAAAAGTATCAAATATGGAACTAGGAAGTGGTAGTGCTAGATTAATTAATAAAGTTGCTTTTAGCATCTAATAATTTGTGGGGCATCATTCATAACAGGAAAAATACTTGGTCCTGTTTTTTGTTTTTTGGGGCCTCGCTTGCTATGAAGATATTCTTACATTTAATACAATCAAGAAAATGACTTCACATGCATGTCAAAATGAGATTTTGAAAGGATGCCACAAGCTTAAAACAGAATTCTATTAGCCATCTATTAACAATCAATCATGACCTAATATTACAGTTTAGAGGCTAGAAGTACAACAAGCATTACATGCTAGAGATAAAGGGCAAAAGCTACCTGAGTATAAGCATCAATTGCCATACAATAATTCTTTCGTTTGAAGGCATCCTCTCCTTTGCTTTTGCCTCCAATGATTTCTTCTTCGATTCAGGTGTAACCTGAGGAAAAAACAACAACAACAACAACATAACCTCAGTCCCAAATTAATTGGGGTCGCTACATGGATCAAACTTTTCCATTGTGCTCGATTAAGTGCAATTGATGGTGAGCTTTGCAAACCATTCAAATCCATTTTAATTAATGCATCCCATGTTAACTTTGGTCTGCCCTTACCTCGTCGAATTTCTACAGTTTCTAGGTGTAACCTGAGGAAATTGTACATAAATTACAGGATTCCAAAATCCAAATTTGTAACTAACAATACAAATAATATCTACCCAAAAAATAAATAATAATAATAAATAAACTAAAACACAATATTGTCTTAATAAAACATGCCAAACACATCATTCTACGAGATATTTTTATCTTCATTTCTCAAAAAAAAAAAATTTCATCTAAAGTAATCAAGCTAATTACTCTCATCAATCTATGAATGCAACCATACATGTTTCTGAGATTAGTAAGGCCCGTGTAATTAAGAGGGTATTCCTAAAGAAGTCATTCTCATCAACATATAAACTAGAAACATAAAATGTTTTTGATTCTCATAAACATTATTAGGAATGTAACAGCATACAAGCATTCAGGCTGGTATGATGTATGGGAGGTCTCAAAGAACATTGGATTCTCATTTATGTTAGGAGATTGAAATGCATTCCGACATCAGAGTGGGAGTATGATTCTTAGGTATTACTGACCTTGGAAAAAACACTAGTTTTTTGTCTCAATTTCACCTAGTACTAAATAGAATTTACTTAGTATTCATTTGAAATAAAAGAAGAAAAAGAAACCAGAACGATAAACCTAAAAAATTAGAAGTGGGGAAAGAAACTTTAAGGACCACCTCAGTGATATCTTGCTCTGACGTTGTACTTTTCTCTGATGTGTCAGCTTCGTTTGGGGCTTCTTCCTAGACAACAAAGAAAGCATTTACAGGTAACATGAATGGCAATTTTTTTGGCCTTTTCTATAACATAAAAAGGCAAGTTGCAGTCAGGCTAGTAAAAAGCCAAGGCAATGTATTGCAAGAAAAGAGACATTTCTTCCAAATCGAATAATGGTATTACCAGTACTTTGCCCTCTGATTGCATTTGTTCAATTATCCCATCAACATTCCAGTTCAGAATGGATTCAATCGGAGTTGTTTGGGGCAACATAATTTCCACAGCTGCACGATTACCTCTCCCGGCAGCGACTTGTACTGGTTTCAAACCATCCTGCGATATGAGAAAAACTTAGTGCTATAATAATTGAGGAATAAAAAACTTAGAAAGGAGTCGAGCATCCAAAGCTCACCACATCAACGGTGTTTGGATCAGCTCCTGCTTTTAGCAAGCAGTTGATAATACCAGAGCTCCCATTGTCAGCAGCAATGTGTAAAGGTGTTGCCCCACCTGCAGTTACGTTTGGATTAGCCCCTGCCTACATAGAAAGAGAAAAAGGAAAAATCAGTCTTAAAAACACATGTACATTAACTAATACAAAATATAACAAGAGCACAGAATATGTTTTAACTATTGCTAGTCTATATATTTTTTCATACATCCATTTACTGAAATATAGACATCTAAATAAGCCGTTATTCAAGACATGAGATGAAGTTGAAACAATAACATAAACTAAACAGCAAAACTAACACACTTATATGTGTTAACTCGAGAAAGCACAATGGAAAGTCCATCATAGGAAGAAAACAAAAAAGCGTCCAAGGAACAAAAAAAATATTTTCCGTCAGTATGTAATGGACCTCAAACACAAAGAATTAAGCATTGCCAAAACATTCATTTTGAAATGGAGGTTGTAGAACATGTGAGAAGTGACTTGCAAGTCTACAACACAAGCCAAATGTACGCCGAGAGGGAAAGTTGTCACCACTCAGAGAAGCTACAAAGAGAATCTTCAATTTAAAAAAAAAAAACTAGCGTCATCATGGTGGGAGCGCATGTCAACAACAACAACAACAACAACAACAACATAGCCTCAGTCCCAAATTAACTGGGATCGGCTACATAGATCAAACTTTTCCATTGTGCTCGATTAAGTGCAATTGATGGTGAGCTTTGCAAACCATTCAAATCCCTCTTAATTAATGCATCCCATGTTAACTTTATGGTGGGAGCACATGTCGCCGTGGCAAAAGTCGATTGAAGAGAACGAGTGGGAGCGTATTTAAAGTGGAATTCAGACGTTATTTGGGACTTTTGAACCACTTATTGAGAGAGAAATGACTACTTGAATGTGATCCAGTTTGCTCACAACTGGAGGAGCTGCAAGTAAGACTCCAAGACTTTCACAACTAGGCGATGTTTATGAGGAGTCAAATCACCAAGATTTTCAATCTCATCAGCTGTAATTTGTGGCGTTAAAATGCAAGTATGTAACTATGAAATGGAATAATTGATAATAAAAAGGTAAAAATGAGGGCATGATTACACAAGCAACTTATCCAACCTTGTTTCTTTGTGATCCTTGTCAGTCTTGCAATCTCTGTCAAAAACATGCCTTCAACTCATCTCTTAATTAATTACCACTCTCTTTGTAATCAACTACAAGGTATCAATCGTCCAATACAATCAAGCAACCGTTCCTCGACTCATCTTTTTTACATTGAAGATCCAATTGGAATTGTGGATAAAAGAAAAACCTAGCAGCATGCAAAGGCCTCTGCAACTGATGATTCCACTGCAAATCAATTATATCACAAATTAGCTTATATCTTTTCCCCATAATTTCCATGTTCTTAGCAATGGCTTCCTTTGCACGATCCATAACATCATCGATGTACCCCATGGAAAAACTAGCATCAGAATCTAACAAACTGAGCAACTTCACAAATCACACAATGCTTTTCAAAAGAAACGTAATGGAGTAGCAAAAATAGCGACAACTAAAATTATGTCCCAAACAGCTGACCCTTCCCTTTTTTTTCACATATGTTGACACTTACTATTCCCCCAATGCAAATAAAGCCACTCTTCTCTTAGTCAAATAATGAGTGGCAAAACGTGTGAGTATCGGCCTCACCGAGCCTTTCCTATGTTCTTTGTTCTAGATTCATGGAAAGAACCGCAACAATTTATCGCAAAAAAGGTTTGAATGTGCTTGTGCACATCAACTATAATTTACGACTTCAAATGTGCAAGTAGGATGGCAAAAGGAAAGTGTCATGATCCAATTTGCTTACCTAACATGGGTCTGTTGATGAATGGATAACTAAGCAAGAAGATCCAACTTATCCAAATGATGATTTTGAACAATGAAACACAAAGGAGAGATACTTTTTGAACAATGATTTAACTACAGCCCAACTTTGAGATTTGAAGATATAATTCTATTCATGAGTACTAATATTAATTATCTATTAAATTTTAGTTCTAAAAAACTTTAGATATGTAGCTTTGGGTGACAAAGGCAAACAAGGGTCGCAAGATGAAGAGGACCTTGGTGATTATTCAGGAGAGGGTGTAAGTGAACTTGAAAGGGAGGATGAAGGGGATGAAAAGGGTGAGGATAAGGAAGAACAAGGACGATATGGCAAAATCGAGCCCTTGTTGATGAAGTTGAGGATGATGATTGAGGAGGAAATAAAATGATGTGCAAAACAATAAAATTTTTGAAAGTTGAAACATTAGTTTACTTTTAGCTTTACAACTTTTATTTTAATTAAATGTAGAATATGGTATACGATGGAAGTGAAATAATATTTTGTTTTAGGGGGGCCAAGAACGCTCAAAATATTATTCATACACATGTTTTTGCCAATTTGGTGACTTTGAATATGCAATTTATATTGCATGAAATCTCTTTTTAGTTGTAAAATCCATGGTATAACTTAATATTTAAAAGTGTTAAGAAGCCTTTTAAAAAAACAGAAAATCTACGGATTTACAATTCAAGTTACGGTTTCATTTGAATCCCAAACCAAGGTTCGAAACTTCGACTTCAACTACGACTTCACTAACTTAAAATTCAGAATTAATTCGAGGAAGTCAACTTCGACAATGGAAGTTTGACTACGGAAGTTCACTTTAAATGCTAGAAAACTCAAGTTTCTTCATAGAGATGCTAAAAATATACTTAATCGTACAACGAGAATGCATAAAAATCATGAGTTTCAACAAATTAAAATAAATCAAAGTTCCTTAAGCTAAGGTCCCAATTCTCAAATAAAATGCCTACAAAGCCCAACCAACTCAAGGCCCACAGTGCCCTAAAGGGCCTAAACACAAATATATTGTGTTTCATTCATCATTTCTACTACTTCAGCCTTCTCAAAATCTGTTCGACTCCTGCCCCTGTGTGTACGAGACTCCTCCTCTCCTTCTTCGGTCCTTCTTCTTCTTCGTTGCTCCCCCTGCTATACGAGACTCCTCTACCCTATCTCTTGTCGCTCTCTCTCTCGTCTCTTCTTCAGATCTTCTTCTTCGTCTGACAGTCTCGTCTCTCCTCCTGTGTGTACGAGTCCCATGTTCGAGCCTTCTCTCCCGTGATAGTCTCGTCTCTCCTCTTCTTCGTCGATCTCTCTGTTAGTTAGCTCTCTCCCGTGACAATCTCGCCTTGTTTTCTCCTCTTCTCTCTCTAGTGAGCCTACTCTCAAAATCAAAAAAACCCTAGTTCCACTTCCTGCCTGTTCAGTCTTCACATGGGGATTTTTAACTTTTACGAAGAAGAGAAGAAGTGAGAGACTGACTGGAGTGAATGAAGATGTGAGAGCCACAAACACAGCTCAACCAGACTCTCTTCCTTTGTTCCTCATTTAAAGTTCTGAGCAAAGCTGATGAAGATGTCAAATTGGACAAAAGCACATCACAGACTCACAGCTCAACCAAGTACGTTTCCAGCCTTTTTTGATTCCCTGTAGGGGCAACTTCGACATTTTAGTCGAAGTTGCCCCCAACATCGCCGAAACAATGCATTTTTTCTTCATGTTTCATCAGCTTCGACCGAAGCTTTCGAACTTCGGCCAAAGTTCACCAAAGTTGCACCGAAGTTTTGCACTTTTCCTGCTGTCTTCCAATTTCGCTTCGCTGACCAGCACATCGACAAACTTCACCCAAAGTTCGGTGAAGTTTGTCAATTTTTTAAACCTTGTCTCAAACCAATTTTACAATTTGATGACTTTGAATAACATAAGAGATCACTACTAAAATTCTGAAATGCCTATTGTTGATAGAGTTGGATGATTCTTGAAATTAAGGGACTTTGAATAACATAAAAGATCACTACTAAAATTCATTTTTCTGAAATGCCTATTGTTCTGAGAGTTGGATGATTTCTGAAATTAAGGGATTTGAAATGTGAAGATGAGAGGAATATTAAAATCCCTCAATCATAAAAAAGCTTAAAGTATGGAATGTACAGTTACCATATTTAGTAGTACTCCATATTTCTTGTATCTCTATAACTATAGAGCTCATGTAATCAGAGAAGAATAATATAAGAAATCAACCACTCTCCTTTCCTCTCGTTGATGTAGGTCATAGTGTCGAACCACATAAATCTGTGCCTCTTTTTTATTTCTCTACTTTTATTAATTTTGTCACAGTATCAGCTTTACCCTAAGTTTGTCCTTTGTCATTGAATTGTTCAGCATATAATGCCTTCATTGTTGTATGTTGTTCGCTGTGACAAGCCTTTATTGCTGACCTTTTTCTTAGGATTCGAGATTATTTGCAGCCTTTATCATTGACGTTGTTCACCATTACTTGCAACCTTCATTGCTGATTTTCATTGCAGAATTCGTCCTTCTGTTTTCATCATTAAGAATGTCAACTTCTTAGGCTATTGCAAAAAGGAAATCTGAAGTTGTTGAGGAAGGAAATGCTGTTCAAAAGACTAGATATCTTCAAAATATTAGAGCTTCGTACAGGTTCAATCGGAAAAAACTACCTGAAGTGGCCATAATTTGTTCGTACCCCTTAAAGGCAAAGGGAATTAGGCCCACATTCTTGACATTGGCCCTGCAAAGGATAATCATACCTTTGAAACATGGGTTGAAGAAGACTCAGTGATAATGTCTTGGTTCTGGAACTCGATGGAGCCAATAATCAGTGACACTTTTACCTCAGCTAAAGAAATTTGGAATTACCTTCGTAGAACCTATTCAAAGGCAGGAGATGCAACACAAGTCTACGAGATCAAGGGCAAGACTGCTGGCACTAAGCAGGGTGACAAATCTATCACGAAATATGAAAGCACATCACAAAATTTGTTGGAGCTTGATCATTACCGTGTATTCAAGATGAAGCATCCCAATGATGCAACAATTTTCAAAATTTTCACTGAAAAAGATCGTGTCTATGATTTCCTAGCAGGATAAAATTCAGAATTTGATTAAGTTAGGATACAAATCCTTGGAAAGGAAAAGAAAGCATATTTAGAAGAAACTATCTCCCTTGTACATGTTGAAGAAAGTCGGCGCACTGTCATGCTTCAACCACCAATAGTGGAGGGGTCACCATTAGTAGCAAAAGCAGATCTGGAAAAGTGCAGAAATGAGCCAACCAAACCATTTAATAAGGAACATAAGGATAACGTGTGGTGCACTTACTGCAAGGAACCTAGGCACACCAAAGATAGATGTTGGAAATTACATGGCAAGCCGCCAAGTAAGGAATAGGAAAACCAAGGAGTGTTGCAAAAATCTGAAGCTAATCATGCAACATTGTCTAAAGAGATAGAAAAGGTCATCAGTGAAAGGACTCAACCAAAATGAAATAGAAAAGCTTAGAAATCTGTTGGGATCTCTTGACTCTTGATTTGAAGCCATCTGAGTCTTGCTCACTTGTCTTTCAGGTAAATCTCCATACCCTCTATGCATGAATGTCTTAAGAAACACTTCCAACTCATTGATAATAGAATCAGGAGCTTCAGGAGCCACAGATCTCATAGCCTCATTCTCATTATATTTTCCCAGCTATACACAATGTCCAAGCCATAGAAAAGTTCTAGTGGCAAATGGCACACCTACAACTATAGCTGCAGTGGGAGATATACATCTAACATCCACTATTACCTTAAAATGTAACAAAATTATCAGCCACCTTGAGTTCTGTTCCAAAACTAGCTACTACTAACCTTGGATGCCATATCATTTTTTCTTCCTCATATTGTCTCATTTAGGAACAGGGTTCGAGGAGGAGATTGGACTTGCTAAAGAAGAAAATGGCCTCTACTACTTCGAGTCTCCTTAAGAAAGTAAACTTAATTTCAATCTCTCTGTTTGTTCTTTAGATTCTTCAAAAAAGGGACAACATATGTTTGTATCACCTTCGTTTGGATCATCTATTTTCAGTCTTGAAAATTATGTTCTCAAAATTGTTTTATCGAACTAATGCTTCACAAATCAATTGTGATGCATGTGAGAGAGCAAAACATACAAGCTCATGTTCTCCTTCAAGTAACAAAAAAAATTTTGACCCTTTGATTTGATTCATACTGACATATTGGGTCTTGCTAATGCACTTTATCTGGAGCTCGCTGGTTTGTCAATTGTCACTTTAATTGATGATAGTCGAGGGTCACATCAGTTTTCTTTCTCAAACAGAAATTCATGCGAGTCTATTCATAAAAAAATTTTATTCTATGGTTCGAAATCATTTTACGGTTGGAATAAAGGCTTTTCGAACAGACAATACCAAAAATTATTTCAATCGAACATTGTAATTTTATTTCCACTCTCGAGGGATCATTCACGAATCATCTTGTGTCAACATGGGTTTTGCTTCTCGAACAGAAATCCCATGCAAGTCTATTCACAAAAAATTTTCATTCTATGGTTTGAAATCACTTTGGGGTTGGAATCAAGGCTTTTTGAACAGACAATGCCAAAGATTATTTGAATCAAACATTGTCATCTTATGTACACTCTCAAGGGATCATTCACGAATCATCTTAAATCAACACCCCTCAACAAAATGGGTAGTTGAATGAAAAAATGACCACCTACTCAACTCGACTACGACTTTACTATGCGAAGGAAATATTTGAAAGAACGATTAGGGGGTGAGGGGGAAGCGATACTCGCTGATGCTTATCTTAACAAACTTCCCTCCCATGCCCTAAACAATAGAAGTCCCATGTCGATTCTTCATAGTTTCTTCTCTTATGTCAAATTTTGAATGGTATCGCCCCAAGGGTATTAGGATGCACTACCTTTATTCACAATCATGATCGAGAAAAGGGAAAAGTAGATCCTAGAACCATCAAATGTACCTTTTTGGGTTACTCTTCTACTTAAAACGGATGCAAGTGTTGTGAACCTTCTTCAAGGAGAACCTTTGTATCCATGGATGTCACCTTTCAAGAGAGCACACCAATTTTTACCAAGTCCAGCCTTCAAGGGGAGATGCCAATGCTATAAGACAATACATGCGAATCCTTCGAGCCAATCAGATCTCTAGATCATTGCAATGAACATGCATTTAATGACAACACCACTCTTTTCCAGAATGTATTCCTACATATATGTTGAACAACATTGTTCTGTTGATCACCATCCTCCAGATTCCACTAAACCCCTTACTTCTTCCAATACACAAAACTTACCTACGAAGGATCTACAGTGTATTGAAGGAGAAAGGCTACAACAAAGCAAAAGCGAGTCCAAGACTCAAATTTGGCGTTGGACCAATGTACTACCTTAGAAAAAAAAAAAAAAAAAAAAAAAGATGATGGGAACCGACTCCTGCTCAAGTCCAGACTCCAAAATCATGCCCAACCAACATACCAAAATGATGACCTCAAACTTCCTATTGCTCTTAAAAAAGTAAACTCTACAACCAAAGACCTCTACCCATTATCCACTATATTTCGATTAAAAAAAAATTCTTCTGCCCACAAAAGTTTTAAGGTTAGCCTAAACACCATACCAATGCTAAAAACTATTCTCGAGGCACTAGAAAGGGAGGAACGGAAAGATGCCATGAAAGAAGATATGAGAAGCCTGGAAAAAAAAAAAAAAATGGAGATTGTTGACAAGCCAAAATAGAAAAACATTGTTGATTGCAAGTGGATCTTTACATTGAAATATAAAGTTGATGGGACTCTTGAAAGATACATGGCAATGTTTGTGGCCAAAGGATACACAAAAACATAAGAAGTGGAGAATGAAGAGACCTTTGCACCTGTAGAAAAGATGAACACTTAAAGAATTCTCTAGCATGAAGAGACCTTTTCACCTATACACAAAAATATTTAGCTTTTTATTTCGGTTAAAGTTCAATTAAAGTTGTTTGACGGACACGTCATAATACTTCAGGATGTTCGACATGTGTCGATTTGTACTCAAAATCTAATTTTTCTTGTTGAATTGATTCTAAGGGTTACAAGTACTCCGAGAAAAGTGGAGTATAGAAAATATTTCGAAAGTCTTCGTTGGTCATGAAAGGCGAGAAGAATAGGAACTTTGTTTGTTTTGGTGCAAAAACATGGAGCAAGGTTTAAGCCTCTAAGGTTTATCAAATGGTGGGTTCTGATTGTTGGTAAGTCGAAGCTACCTGAATTGGACTTGGTTCATTCTCGGTGTTGAGGATGGGTGCCCGAAAGGGCAAGGTGGCAAGAACAAGGTAGTGAGTTTTCGCGAAGGTCAAGATTTGTTACGTTGTGGCTCAAACTAAGTCGCAATTGTAGTTGGTGTTTAAGTTGTTGAAATCAACAACGTACCAACTGAATTGGTGGAGTTAGAATGCCAATTGACACAGGTATGCACCTTGGATTTGGATTACAACATACTATCTATGTTGTTACTTATCTTATGTAGGTTGATACACATAATTTTTGTTGGAGTCAAACTTTGGTGTCAAAGTTAAGGTTAGGCTTTATACAAAGTCAGAAACCAACTACGTCTAGCATATGTACAAGGGAGTGGCTAAACATACCCCAGTTATGCTTAGAGGACCCCATTTTGATTTTTTCGATGAGTTCCGATTCTGCCCATAGAGAAAATGACCAAGTTACCCTTCATATAAAAGGGTCTTTTTTCCCCATAACCCACCCTCTCTTCTCTTTCACTGACTCGTCACATTCGAAACCCCAAAACCGACTCCACTCTCGTCTCCGGTCGACCAAAAACGCATGAATCCACACATAAATGACTTGGTAAGTAAGTTCTCTCCTTGTTTCTGCTTGTTTGGTGGGTTTTTTTGAGTTTTTTTGCCATCATTTTCACTGTTATTGATGTTAGTTGTTGTTTGGTTTTCAGGGTTTTTGATTTTTTGTTGATTTCCACATTTTTGGTGCGAAAATGTCGAAGGAGTCATCAAGCGAAGTCACCTTGACAACGACGAGGCATTTTTATGATTTTTTATTGGGTTTTTTCATCGAGGAAGAACCTTCATTTTTTATTGTTGTCCTCATGTTGTACGGAGTAACAGGGCTGAGACATGTATACACGTTTCGGCAAAGAGAAGCCGATATCTACGAGTAAGCGTCGATTTACTTGAACCAACATTGTTGTTATGGTTTCAGCGCCTGTCAGCCGAAACACAGTCACATATCGACTATGTTTGGCCGACATATTGTACATACCCCACGTAGTCGCTACTTGGACCCCACCCGATTGGATGTTTGAATTTTTAACTTAATTGTCGGGCACAGTTGTCCGCAATATTACCAGCATTATCGTCTACAAGAGACCATAAGACATGAAAAGGTTTTTGTTAGTATACACTGTAATCATAGCTATGCCCCACTAGTTTACTCAACGGCACTCGATTGTATACTGAAATTTTAGTTAGCTGTCGAAGTTACAAGTTCGCGATACTACTGGCAATATCGATTTACAAAGATCGTTATGCCTGTAGAGGTTCCAGTTTTTTAAACCGCAATCTTACTTATACCCCACCAAATTACTACACGAACCCCACCAGACTATATCTTCCAATTTTAGTACACGGACGCCAGATCCGCCAAGGTTCGACTCAAATAGACCCTCCCACGACCTCAGTGACTGTGAAAGACGAAGGTGGGTTTTTTTGGGTTTTGTGAAAGTTTCGATTTGGGGTATGAATGTTGGAAACGGGTTGGGGGTGGTTTTTTGTTTGTTGAAGGCGAGGGTATTATGAGAGTTTCGAAAAATAAAAATGGGGTCCATTTAGTAAAAAAAATTCAAAAATGGGGTACGTTGAAGTAATGGGTCCTCTAAGCAAAAACTAGGGTCCATTTTGCCGCTCCATATGTATAAATAAAGGAGCATAAAAAATAATGTTGTGTTGTTTATATGAGCCAAGTGTGTGTCGTAGCGTACGTGAGCGGGTATGCGACACTGTTAGATTGAATCTTGTTGGGGTAGTCTATCTCAGTTTACGTAGAGGATAGTTTTTTTTCGTGTACTAAACTATTGATCGCAGATTACCTTGTTCTTGCTCGTAGTTTTTTCCCTAATTTCGAAGTTGTCGACGTAGCTTCATGTGCTCTTATTTTCTTTGTGGTTTGTTGCCCTATCACACTAGCTCAAACAAGTTATATAACCTCTTGTAAAATATACCAATTACCAACAAAGGTGGCGGTCAAGTTGAGTCCTTTCCACTAATTGCTTTTGCACTTATCCAAGCTAAAAGTAAAAACGTCACAAATTTTAGTCAATTTGACAGCTTGGATGTATAGAAATCATCATGGACTAAACATTAATTTTAAGATATTGCAAACCTAGATAACATAAAATCAATTACAATTGAACAAAAATGATAAAAATCCTTAAATACGTTAACAATTTAAACCTTATAGTTGAAGAACATAATGTACCTGAATCAATAGCTCCAAGCATAAAAGTGATCCAGCTGCAACAGCAGAAATCAGTGGAGTGATATTATCGTCAGTTTCAGCATCAGGCTACAGGGCAACAAAGGAAATCTAAGGTTTAGAAGTTAAAAAATAAGAAGAACGCGATTTGTTTAAAAAAACATTCTTTAATAAAGCCACGGCTAATTAAAACTTTTTTTAACGTTATAAACTATACTGCAACAAGCAAATACAATTATCTCATTGCATTATTTCTAAATCTGTCACTACAACTTCCAAAACTGCCCTTGACCTAAAACGACAACATCCAAGAAGTATACGATCAAAACTGCCATGTAAAATTTACCGGATTATAAAGAAGAAAGTATTGAAACTACAAATATAGGATTCATTCTGCGAAACTTTGGTGACTAATTTCAATTTACAACGGTAAAATTATATAAAAAATTATATAAAACGGCTATTGTAGAAAGGAAGGAGATAATTGACTCCTAACAATCAGTGTTGCAAAAAGGTAAAGAAAACATTGATTGATTGGTTCATTGGAAGATTTCTCAGAAGTGTTCACGATTTTGAATATCAATGTAATCTCAATGACTATAAATACGGACCTCTAGTAACCAGTGAAACATAAATGAAATCATTACCAATCATTTCCTCTACTAAATGTACGTCATAGTATTGAACCACGTAAATCTTCGATTTTCCATTTATATGCTTCTTTATTTGTTATGGTATCAAAGCTTTACGGTTGAATTAGGAATTCGTCTTCGGACTTCATCGTCGAAACTAATTTTTGGTCTTTATCACCACAATCATCATTAGCAAAGGGAGAACAATTTGCTAACTAAACAATTGCAACAAATCCGTGTAAGCACATGTTATTTAACCATGGTGCAAGAGAAATTGCAGGTTGCCTATGACAGATTAGACAAACCCTCAGATACCAACTCTTTGATCCATTCAAGTGAGTTTCCTATTCCCATTGGGTTTAAGGCCTCAGATAAATCATTTTCTCGATTTGTGCATGTCATCCTTGCACAGGGGCCATGCTAATCTTCTTTGTATCGTTCCAATTTTATCGGATGTCTCTGAAGAGACAGATAAACCATTTTCAAATTCTTGGATTGCAAATTCTAGAGTAACTAACCTTGTGATTAACTTTTCTAATGCTTTCCACAATTATAACCCTTGTCCGAGTAATCGAAAAGTAGCTATTATAGATGGCCCCTTATCCGTAGTTGCAAGCATAGGGAACATTCACTTAACTCCAACATTCACACTTAAAATGTCCTAAATGTTTGAAAGCTCCTAACGAACCTTATCTATTTACATAATTTCCCCAATGATTTGTACGGCGTTATTTCAACCTACACACTATGTATTTCAAGACTACGACTTCAGGGAAGACTGTTGGACTCCATAAGAAACAAGACATTCTCTATTACCTTAAGTTACCACCACATTTTACTCCAAACTTAGTAGCTAGTTTTTTTTTCCACTTTCGAAGGCATAAACAGTAATACTGCTTTTTTTTTCCTTCAATACGATACACAACTAAATAATCAAAGAATTGTAGTCAACTTAACATTGTTTAAGTTTTTCATTTTGAAACCCTTCTAGACCAATAAATAAATCAGGTGTATCCTCAGAAGTCGTAAATCTCGAGTAAAAATTCTAAACATTTTCAACTTTCAATAACATATCAACAAAATAAAAATAAGATAGAAGAATGATGTATACACACAATCTGTATTACCTAGACCCTTCATTCTAACCCAAAGCATCCCTGTCCGACCCTCAAAACAAGTTTGACATTCAAAAAACTTGGAGACTCCATTGATAAAGCTCATCGTACATGGAAAATTCAAAATATAAGAGAAGAAAGGGAAAAAAATTTATAACGTAGAATGGAAAATAAGAAAAATATAGGTTTATAGGTAGGTATTTACACTTTAGTGCATATATCTGAACATATGTGCTTAAATTTTTTTAAGTCTGACCTACGGATACATACCCACACGAGCAAACCCGACACCCATACCTGAGTCCAGGTAGCAACCACACAACTAAGCATTAAATGTCAAAATTCATCAATTCGTATACTACATAACTACTACTAATTTAACGTATAAAAATTTTATGATAATGTTTCTCAACAATGAACATTTTTTACTTCACAATTTATCTTATTTCTATACTTAGCAAAGTTGGAGACATTTTTTAATAATTCCTTGCAAGGAGTTAAACTTCTCCAAATTAATCTAAACTTCACTCGATGAAGTACAAGCCACGGAAAAATTTCCAATCCTTGATTTGGAGTGACAATTACATCAAGCTATATCAGGTTTTCATGTTCTCTTTGTAGTTTTAAGTTTCAAATTGTATAGACACCTTGCACTCATAATTCTCTCGTGTATTTTCATTATTTATGCCAATTAGCTTTATAGACGAAAGAATGTAGTTCCATAGAATGCTCATAAAGAGTAAAAGAAAATCTCAAAATGAAGTAAGAGGAAAAGTATGACTACTGAGCATAGAGATTTTGCTCGAGGAAACGAAGAAAGCAACACTCAAAATTTGAAATAGAGAATTTGAAAATTTTCATATTTAAACATGCACGAGATATTTATATGGCAGCAAAGCGCATTGCCAACTTACATTAGCACGAGCTTCTAACAAAACCTTCACGCAACCTGGTTGCCCGTGTCCAGCAGCCCAAATTAGAGGGGTACCCGCATCGCTATGTGAATCAACACTAACCCCTCTTGAAAGTAAAAATTTAAGTAGCTCTACATGCCCTGCAATGAATTTACTTCTTAGTACAATTATCCAAATACAGGGGGGTTAAACAAAAGCACATAAGGTTATAATCTTATATTTGCACACTAAAAAAGGCTTTTAAATTAATGCATGGTTGGGCATCAAATTCTTTTGCAGTAGAAAAGAATGGATGTAGGAGAATGGGAATAACTACTTACAATTTTCTTAGGAAGAAGAGAATAGCTTATCCATTTTCACTTTTCTAGGGAGACCATAAACAACTTTACCATAGATACTTGAAGAATTTTCCATTGTTTGCAAGTCCCGATTTAATTTTGTATTTTCAGATTGGGCTTTACATTGGAAATAGTAATTAGAGATGGTCTTTGATATCTCATTTCCAAATGTCTTTCGTTATCCTAGTTCTAGATGGTTATTTGATAGGGCTCCCACAACAGAGATCTCAAAGCGGAGGCATCTCATCTCAAGTTTGACAATGACACATTTTGTCCTTGATATTGGAGAGAATAGGCTTTCGGTATACTCTCGAGGTGATTCCAAGTGTTGTGCTACCTCTAGATTTGTTGTGAACTTAGAAACATGTGAGGTGCAAGGTATCAGCATGAAGAATTCAAAAATCAAAGATGCAACAATTATAGTGGGATGCTTCTATGGATCGTCACGATCGTGAAGCATGAAATATCTTGGCTTACCTTAACAAGGGAGTCCAAGTAAGACATTATGCAATAGTGTTCTCATTTAGGCAGTTTTCAGTGCAGTACAACTCCCACTTATCATTTTTCCAACTTCAAGAATGTTGGATCAAATATGTAGCAAGGATTCAATGGTGCCAACGTGATCCCGAGGCAATTCACCAAGCCTAGTCGAGGCATGCCTAAACAGAGCCTAGGCGATGCGTGGGTGGCCAAAAAGATATTTAGTTTGAGGCCCCTAAATAAGTACTTAATTATAGGTATATAAGTAACAATAATTTTCTAGTTGCCACTATAATCCGTATTCGATATATATTTCACGTATACTAGTAAGTTGCTAGATTTTTGTGTAACATTAATTAATAATTATGTTAAGATTTTGGTCTTGGGTGCATTACCAAATTTAACTGTAATTAGCCCCGTTAATTTTCTAAAAATTATTTAGGATACTTCTCTAGCCAAGGCAATTTTGGTGCAAAATAACTATGTGATGCCTAAACGCCACTTTGCAATCACATTATGTAGAAGCATAGAGAGTTCATGTGGGAGTTTGGGTAGAATAGGTCATACAAAGATCATAGCATTCATTTGGTGAATTGAGGAGCAATCCGCAAGCTAGAATAATATTGAGATATGGCCTAAGAATGGAAGAAAAGGAAATAAACGTTGGAATGGAATGGCACTACAAAGAGATTGGTAGTGCAGGTGAAAGTAATCTCCAATAGACATGAGATGACAACAAACCTTCAATCCAAAATTAGTCGGGTAGGCTACATTAATAAAATGCTTTACTCAACTTGATTTAATGCTCAAGTAGTCATGAGATCATCTAGAATAATTAGCCCACCAACATCCAACATTAAGACACCCATAAAGCAAATGAAAGTTCATCCAATCTACTAGTCAGGTAATGAAAACACTCTTAAATTTTGGGTTGGCAAAGGTGATCAAATCTAGTATGGCCCTCATTAACAAGTGTTGCAGCCAATCCCATTTTGTAAGCCTTCTTAAATTTAGGGTAATGAAACAATTCTTAAATTCTCCTTTTTTGTCTTTTATATTTAATTATCGTTTGTCTATTGCTTTTCTTTAATTAAAATTATAATCCAACTTTTCTCTTTTCTTTTATGTTTATATTTTCTTTTTCCTTTTAAAGCTTCTTTTAATTTTTTCAAGTATGTTTTTCAGTATCTATCATTCTTTGCCACTTTTTTTAATTTAAATGGTTTTTTTCATAAACACCATACATGCTATCTTTCTATCATTTTGTACGCTTGTCAAAACAACTTTTAGGGATTCAATTTTATATCTTTCTTAAGACTAAGTGATGCAAATCAAAGTTTGTGTTAGATTAGGATTTCTTATTTACAAGATAAGATTGTTAGAGTTTCTGTCAAAGTTGAAGTCATAGTTAGATTAACTTAGATTTGTTTTTAATATAGGAGTTTATAGTAGTTGCAGTTTATGTTGGAGTCTGTCTTAGTCTGTAATAAAGCCTATATATAAAGGTTGCTCGTATTTTATTAGGGGGTTGATTATTTGATGAATAAAATTTGTGTTTTGAGAGAGAGTATCCCTTTGTTTGTTTTGGTTTCTTGAACTTTGTGTGTTCGATCACAAGTTAAAAACGTGTTTCTTCAACGAATTGATAGAAAAAATTATCTTTTTCTTTGTTTTGGTATTCGCGGAATCAACGAATTGGTAGAAAAAGTTATCTTTTTCTTTATAACGAACAATTTGTCAATTCCTCGTTGCATCGGTTGGTAGCAGAGCGTCAAGGTCCTATAGTCTTCCACAATTTGTCAATTCCTCGTCAACGACGTCAATAGTGGTTTGAGGACGAAGTGCCTACCGAAGGGTTTGAGCCAGAAAAGGAATATTCTAGTTCCAGCAACAAATTTGTTGCCGAGAAAGAAGAAAATGAGGTTCTTTTTCTTTACAGTGACGACAACGTAGATCTGATCTTCGAGGACTCCGACAACTTTGACGAGGTGCCAAAGTTTGACGGTGATGGGGCACAACTTCGTGGAAGACAAGCCAGTCTTTGGAGACAACGGCTTTGTCATCGAGGTGATTTCTCATCCTAAAAGCTCTCAAGTGCTTGACGAGGTGGTTGTTGATGGTGTCGTCGACATCTACCCAGTCAAAAAAGTTGTGGAGACAAAAGAGAAGTTCGCGGCGACCAAACACTTTTGTTCTTTAACTGATGACAAAGATGATGAGTTAGTTAACATTCTTCAAGACTCTCACGGTGGTGTGTTTGTTTATAACATGGATTTGTCGGTTAAAGTTCTTAGTATTGCTCATCGAAAACATGTTCCAACAAGTGGTGATGACTACATTCAAATTGTGTTCAAGTAAGAGTCGTCAGTGTTTAAAGACTTTATTGCTCGACATCTCAAGAGTCATGAAGGGACTAAAATTCGTGGATGAATTTTTTTGAACTGAGGGAGAATGATGAAGATGAAGACCATAGAGCTTATGTGTGGGAGAATAATTAAGGCATCAAATACGAGGGCGAATTTTTATCAACCAGGAAAGAATGATGAAAATCAGAGTTTGTGTTAGATTAGGATTTCTTATTTATTAGATAAGATTGTTAGAGTTTGTGTCAAAGTTGAAGTCATAGTTAGATTAACTTGGATTTGCTTTTAGTATAGAAGTTTATAGTAGTTGGAGTTTATGTTGGAGTTTATCTTAGTCCGTAATAAAGCCTATATATAAAGGCTGGTCGTATTTTATTAGGAGGGTTGATTATTTGATGAATAAGATTTGTGTTTTGGAAGAGAGTATCTCTTTGTTTGTTTTGGTTTCTTGAACTTTGTGTATTCGATCACAAGTTAAAAACGTGTTTCTTCATAAATAATAAATTTCTCGCTACATCACTAGAATAGAGTTAAATCATATATAATAAATAGAATCATATATTTTGATTTATTAACAGTTTCTTTCCTGAAGTTTAAAGCCTATTATATGAGCTATTACATATTTTAAGGAGCAAGAAAAATGGAGCAAAATCCAACAATTCACAATTTGTTTTATAAATAGAATGAAACCCTAAGCTAGCTGCACTGATTTATAATTCGATTCCTATTCGACAACTATGCCTATGATATTAAATGGGAACATGCAACACTTTTATCGGATAAAATGAAAGACTCAACTACAATAATGGTAAGAGATTCTTGACAGTGGAACTCTATTTCGATATGGAGCAATACTAAGAAATCTTAGCTAGTTGTTTTCATCGAACAAACCTTTCATCAAGCGAATAACTTTCAAGGTAAAAAAAAAAGTGATTATTGAACCAATCATAACAACTGCTCCAAGAAAATCTTGTATAAGAACTTGTCAAAGTTACAATTACACTTGCTTGTTCTCGAGCTTTTAACAGAGCTTTTAACATAAAATAAACCATCCCATGAATAAGGAGCCAGAAGAGAGAAAGAAGAGAATGTTAAGCACTAATACGAAGGGTACATGAGTTTGGGGACTTCAAATACCATGATACCCTATGACTTTTCCTTGGTGATACATTTTCTATTTTGAGTAATAGTTATCTTGTTCCTTTTAAAACAATAAATAATTATATAAGGATAAATGTATGTATTAAAATGACAAACAATAAATATACACATGAATGTACATATAAATGGAAAAGACAAATGAGGATCCAACCGAAGAACTATTACAGTAGAAGCCACAAAGCACCCTAGTAAAATAATATAAAATTATTTGAGTAATACTACTAAACTACCAAAATAATACAAGAATGACACATTCATGTGATCAAAACTCTAAGACTCTAATAACTAACCGAAATATAATTATGTTGACTATCCTACAACTCGAAAAATAGGGGAGGGTTGCGATAGGTTGACAGCCATGAACCAGTGTAAAACTTTTTATCACTCTATATGAAATGGATTTTGATTTACAAAATGCATTTTGAGTCTCCTACACCAGGAAATGGCTCAAGCCTCCAACAATTTGTATGGCTATGTTCTCGTGTGGTATGATTATGCATGCAAATGGGAAAGAAGAACGCACAAATTGAGATTAACAAAAGCAAAACAAAATAACCATGTAACATTACCGAAAATATAATTGGACATACGAATACGAAATGAACTATGGAGAAAGACTAATAACCAAGAGAAGCTTTCATTGAGTAGCAGAATATGTTGACTTGAGAGAAAAAGGAGAGATGTTTGATTTACTGCATCAGTTGTGATAAAAAAGGACAGATACCACAAGATGAAATGGGAATAGGGTTCAATAGTTCATCAAATCACCAAAAAACTCACAGTTTTCATAAATCAATCATCCTAGAGAAGTTCATATATATATTCATGTTATGGGAATTATATTTTTGTGTGTTGTCAAGCATTTAAAGACTTGTGTGTTGCAATTAATACACAAGTTTATTGACCATTAGATTAAGATCTAATGATCCTAAATAAAGTTCTCATGAAACGGGTATATTTTTGGTTCCCATTGTAGAAGTTCCCAGTCAAAGAGGGAGTGAGAGAGGAGCCATAGGAACAGACCTATCCCCGCTGCATGATGCAACGCAGTTGCTCCTAAGTCACTAGAAGCGGCCGGATCGGCACCACAATCAAGGAGATACCTTGCAGTCTCACCATGTCCTTGTCTAGTCGCATGAAGAAGTGGGGTATCACCTATGATAGAACAACAAATGAGTGTCGTCAACAACAACAAAAACAATAATAATATAATGATGATGTATTTAAGGTCGGTATTAGGAGTCTTTGGTGCAATTTAAGTTTTTTGTTTTTTACCATTTATGATAACGACATCAAAAGAAATTCAGAAATACCTAGAGAAATATAAAATAGAGAGATTAAAAAAAAGTTAATACTCATTTATATTATCTTTCTTTCGAAGTAACATAGGGTATTGGCTTCTATCCCAAGGGTTTAGGTTTCGAACATGAGTATGATGTATCTTACTTTTGAAGTTAGATATCCATCCATCACCGCTTAACTTATTTTCATACTCATTTATATTCTCCATTAATTGAACATTCATGAATTTGTTTAAAATTTTAACATCATATTGATCTACAAGACTAGAGAATGATAAGTCATTACTTGTATGAGATCACCATCATATAACTCATAAATAAGGATTGGATTTTACACGTACGAAAATTCCTAGCAACACTTGGGGAGGCAAATCCGTGCATTTAAGGTTTTGTAATCGGCCAACAGTGGATTAAAAAAATCTATTTGGAAATCAATGAGTAATTCAATTATCTTCAGCATTTTCCAAGCTTCACCAAATTAAAAATGACAGCATCATCGGGTAGATGGCATCAATCAACCATGGAAAACATGTTTGAGAAGGAAGTGGCCAAAGAATACCAGGAAGAATAAAGCACGGGCCTAAAATTATACTTTTCAATTAATAACTAAATGGAGGCATTTTACAGTCTACAAAAATTTCATATAGTTTTTACTGATCAACATTTTTTATACCCAAAAAAACTCACCGTCATTTGCGCCTCCATTGATGACAAAAAGGTGACATTTTCCATCAATCTAAAGGTACAATATGCATTGACAATTACTTCTGAGAAAAATAAATAGGAGGTACTACAATGAAACAAATCTAACAAACAGAAATCCGAACACACGCTGCAAGGGATCCAGAGAAACTCAAAAGTTACCATCTTCATCTCTCAAATTAATATCGAGTTTCAGCTCTTCTATCAAGTACTTGCAGACCTCGGTCTTGCCCTCTCTCGCCGCAAAGTGAAGCGCCCCTCGTTTGTTCGCGTCCTTAACATCCGCCACTGTCTTCGCCAAACCCTTTCCGTCGTCAAGCTCCGCCGCGACCTCTGCGCCAAAGAAGTAATGAACAACATGTTTGTTAAAAACCAAAAAAGTAAGGTAAAAAAAATAGGCAAACAGAGATTGAGCCGTTGAATCGTACTCTTGAATAGGTTGATATTTCCGGTTTGAGCGGCATTGAGAAACTGATGAACTTTCTGTCTTACTGAAATCAGAATATAAAAATGAGGATGTTGCATTGAAAAGATAGGGACTTATTTGTGGGTCTTTTGAACCTGCTAGGGCTGTGGAGGCATCGGTTGCCATCGCTGGAAAGAGTTTCACCTCCTTCAACTTTCTGTGTAGGACGCAGACTTCGCAGGATACGACTTAAACTTGGAAAAAGTGAGCAAGGGCCGACTATTTGTAGAGTACGGTCATTTAACAATTACACGCACTACCAATCCATAAGAACATCTCGGATGGAATGTGGATTTGAAGTGTACGATTAAATAGATTGTAAATGAGAGTATGTGTTTTTTATTTATTAGATAACTAGTCATTTCTCCATTATTAAAACTATCCAATAGACGGTTTATTAAATTATTTTACATCTTTAACTAAGTGACCATATCCATATCTTTGGATGATATTATAACTATATTATCTACCCATTACTAAAAATTACACCAGTAAAGATAAACATTTGGACTTCCCGTTCAAATGACAACGTCATTAGTAAAGGTGAAAAAAAGAATGGAGTATGTGGAATTGTATTGTGCTTTTTTTTTATTCTTTGAAGGGGGAAGGAAAAAAATCAAGTGGATTACAAAAAGAATGGATGGGAGATGAAATTTATAGGAAGATTAAAACTTGCACTACATTTCGTTCCATGTATCTGCCTATGGTTTCATAAAACTTGCACTACACTCCATTCCGTGTATATGCTCATGATTTCGAGTTGATGGGCACGTGCGTTGCACGTGAAGCAAATAGAGATGTTCACTAGAGAATTTTTCTTTCTCATCTTGATATGTATTATTCTTGTAATGCAACTTTTTCAGTATTGAGGAATTATAATAAACATTACTTCTATCCATGAACGCACACCCAAAAATTGGGCAGAGGTTTATAATTTCGCTTTGCCCGATAGCCTTGCTTTCAACTCCACTGCAACAACATCAATGAACTTGTGACGACCCTAAATTTTGAGGCAAACTAGGCACCGTCATGTCGCTGGATACGTCACCAGGTAATGTCACGTTATTTGCACGCATGTCCATGACAGCCCGCGAACTAACTATATAATAATTCAACTTAGTCAATTTCTATGTTTAAATGATTATTTTGTTGAAATATATTAAGTTATAAAGTTTTACGGCTTAATTTGTTTGTTTTGATTTATTTAAGTTATTTTAATAGCGGAAGTCTTAATAATATGCAAGTAAGTAAAGTAAAATAATTTTTCACTGATTAACAAACCTATAGGGTGGAAACCCAGCATGAGGATACCATGTATATCAATAAGGGCAACAAAAAGGTATAGTCCGTGTCAATATACATGTATCAAGTAATAAGTCTCCCAAAATGATCCCAAAGAAATTATTATATACATAAATACAAATACCTACAAGTGAAGCTACTATGGCTCTTTCGATCCGGCTCGTCGTATGATCCGCAACTTGCCACAAAAAATAATGACAAGTTCCAATGAGTAAATCCCAAAGAAATTCAGTTTGTATTCATAAGAAATCCAAGAAAATGACTACAATTCATGAAGATAAAAGTAAACAAACAGAAATGTAAAACATGAATATATAGTCGCTGAGATAATCAATAATATGGAATGCAAGTGTGGTATATAGCTTTCGAGCTTTGGGAGACAAATACTAAACCAAAAAGGCCCTGGTGGCGATGTAATTAGGATTGGTGACTCGTGACGTTGGACCCGCATCGAGATACGTGTCGTGACAGAGACGAAAGGGGCGAAGGTATATGTTATATTTGTTGTGATGTATGTCTGGTGTATTATATATTTATAGACTATTAAATCACTCCTAATTGTGTATAGGTATTGATATGTGAGTGGAGACACGCTTCGAGATGTGTGCCGATGTAGGACCAGGGTAATGAGTGATATGGTAAGTTGATATAAGTTTAATGTAGCTTAAATATTGGTTTTTAATGTGGATATGGTTGATTATAAGTTAAATGTACCTAAATTAGCATTTTAAAACAATAGCCTTGTGATGCTCATCGAGATACGAGTTAACACATATAGAAATCAATTGCGTACAAATTGGTGTTACTTAGAATAAGTAAGTGGAGAGTAAGTGAGAAATACGTCAATGTGTATATCATTAGATAAGTCTCGAGATATGTTTGCATATGAATCAACCATATCCATTTCATATATATATAGCTTAAGATCAACTCATGTAACTCAAACTCTTTCATTTCAAAAGCTTAGGAGCTAAGGAACCTTGTTGGAGAAGATTGAGGAAGAATAAATCAGTTGGTTTTATGATTTGAAGGTGTAGGAGTTGATCAAGCTAGTGTACATCAACTTGGTAATTCACTTACACTAGTTTATCTAACTTAATTTGATGAATTCATGAATTTGATGATATGTAGGGATGTTTTTATGTTGTTGTTGATGTCTTGGGGCTCAAAAGGTGTGTAAGATGGTTCCTAAGGTATTGGTGTAGCCTACGTGTGAAGAAAATAACCCATAAAAAAGTATGAAGTTGAACCTAATCATGGAAATTACATCTTAAGATAAGAAAAACTCTCTCATATCCAGATGACTAAGGAAACGATAAAAAAAATCATAACAAGAGCAAGAACAAATAAATGAATGAGTTAAATTAAATGATTCCCACCAAATCTTGCGAGCTTGAAGTCTTTTAACAACGGGTGAAATCAATAAGATGGGGGAATGAAATCTAGGGTTTTGAGTCTACTTAAAGACCTGCCCTTAATGTGACGAATTAAGTTGATTTATGTCCCAAAACAAATATCAAAACACCTAAAATCCTATTAATCTGTTAACTGCCTATAAATGCTCAAATTTTGCTAAAGAATGTAATCCAAAGCCAAACCTAACAAAACTCAGGGGGTGCCCCAATGCCTCCGATGTTCATCTAACATTTATAGCACCCGCAAAAATCCAAGAAACCAAGTTAGGATTTTATTGAACAAAAAAAAAAACTAAACAAAATCGTAATAAATGCTAGAGATGAAAAATAAAAAAAATAAAGTTGGGTTGCCTCCCAGTAAGCCCATTTCTTTTAAGTCTTTGGCTAGACTTGACTCGATTTATCAAACCATGCCCTCTCTTTTCAAAATATCAACAACAAATGGTGCATCTATATCTTTGGGCATTGAAACATGCATGCTCTCTTTCAGAATCGAGTGCTCATTCAGGACCTTTAACATAAAAGATCCCATTGCATCATGATCATCCAATGTAAAGGTGTCAGTAGCATAGAAAATTCGCGAACACTCCTCTAATTCCACCCCCTTGTACGATTCAAAAAATATTCATGGAAGCTTATGTGGTTTCACCAACACCAAATGTTGGTCTTCTTTGCTCTATTTTTAAGACTGCTTCGACCTTTTCGAAATGACTTTAATTTTCATCTCATTTTCATCTTCTTCATTTTGTGTAATGATAATCATTGGCTCAGTTGGAGAGATTACACATTCGTCCATTCTTTCGCTCCAATTATTCTCGACCTGTGTAAACTCATTCACCTCAACACTTTTTAATGTAACAACATTCACATTCTCCTTTGGATAAAAAATTTGTTGTGCACTACATAGCTCTTTCTCATCAATCAAATTCTCAAATATAGTATTCATTTGACTAAGTTGAGTTTCCAAATTTTGCAACCTTGGATTCACATACTGAAATTGTTGAAAATCTTCAAGTAGGTGTTGTTGACCAATAATTAATTACTTTATCATATCTTCCAAAGAGGTGATTTATTGAAGTTGTTGGTTCTCTTCATGACACTATTGAATAACTTGTTGAAATGGTAGTTCTTGGCTGAAGAGCAAGTCATTCATCATGTCTAGTATATACATTTCTTTATATTGAAGGGTTTGTAGACTTGGCATGAGCTCAAAGAAGTCGGGTTATGGCAATGCATAGCTAAAATAGTAATGTTTCTCATACTTTAGATAGTAAGGACAATCATATGTAGATTGAGAATAATCCTCACAAATTTCATGCCACGGCCTAGAATTATGTTTTCTTCTTTCCTTTGATCGCTTTAACCAATTTTACTAATATTTGCATAAGTTCTTCATTTTGAGTCATTACTGTAGCATCCATTATCTTGATTAGGGTGACACTTTGCCTAAAACAATAATTAAGCCTCGGTAACCCAGCCAGACTTAACTAGAGCCAGCAACCTCTCCTTTAGTACATGATAAACTCAACTTATATATCAATATCGATTAAACAAAATTGAAAATATACGCAGCTAAAAATTAAAAAATTTTAGGTTTTATATAAATAACAATTCGGGAAATCATGTTTCCCATCTTTTATTTACAAAAGAAAATCAAGAATCGAAGGTTTTCCATCATCATGTCCGGCTAATCTCCATCTATATAGACTGAAGGTGGATCAAATATCTCTTTAGGCATCAAACCTATAAGAGATCTAATTCAATTTATTTTAATTGCTTGTTTATTTTTATTCTCTTTGGTATTGCTTGATTAATTTAGGTTTAACTTTGATTTAAACCTTGATTTACTGCTAGTGAGTTGTACACATCCGTACTTATGCAAGAAGACCACACAAGTGGCAGTTGACCATATTAACTGATTCGACCCTTTTGGGACCGATCAAATACCTTAGGGATCTAGGTTAAATTAAACGCATTAGTGGTCCGGTTATTTAGGTTTAGTGCCTTCACTAAGCCCCATGCAATCAACAAATTAAACCCAATTCGCGTGAGTCCATGGTTGTGTTTGGCAAGGGAAGTAGCCATTGCCGTACCTTGACTATCGAGAATAGGAAGTGGGAGGAATCACGTACGTTACCGAGTCCATAAATACTATAAAATATCTTTGAATTACATGCTTTATATAGATCGACGATCACAGGGTTGATTGTGCCAACTGAGGAAGTTTTAGATATCAAAAGTCTAGGTTGCTTTCTTGTTATTTTTGTTACAAAGTATTTCCAATTCCGTTTCTTTTTTAATTCTCTCAACACTCACTCTTAAACCCCCGTTTTCCCTTTATTTTAGAACCTTAGAAAGATTATCAATCTTTATAGGATCGACTCTTTGCCATTATCTACAAAATGGTTGGTTTGAGGAATTATATTTTATTGATGCGTTCGACGCGCATCACTCGGTAAAATTCAAGAATTTGATTTAAAAGGAGAAATATATTTGGAAAGCTAGTTTGAAATTTCTCGTAAATGTAAAATTAAATTGCATTGAAATTATAAGTAAAATGTAAGCTTTGACAATCAATATTCTAATCATATTAATTTGGTGACAATTCGTAAGTCTTTTAGAAATTATAGCAACTTAAATTGAAATAAAATCATAACCAAACCCCTAAACTCATTTCTAACTCACATTTGTAAGCCATTTGCAAATATATATAAATATAACAAAAATTCAGAAAATGTCGTATTTGTAAATCAATGATCAATGTGATCTTCATTCCTAGTCTATTGGAATCAATGAAACTATATGTGCAAGTCAATTTAATGAATTCCAACAAATCGTTTTTGAAAAATATTGAAAAATTTGTGAAAATTAAAAAAAATTTATTTAAGTAAATAGCTAAAGTTATTGTAATTACCTTCTTGAGAGTGAATCTATTTAGATTAAAGCTTTTGAACTCCTCTGGATTGTTTATCCAAGCTCTAGGTCAAAAACTTCTAAAACCCTCGTTTGCCTAAAAACCCTTAAAATCAAGATCTTTGGTTTGAATGAGGCTAGGTTGAAGTGAGAATCACTTACTTACTATAAGACTGAGCTTAGAATGGCTGAATCTAGACAATAAATTTGGATTTTTATGAAAGGGTGAAATGGTTTGCAAGTGTGAAAGGTGTAGAATGTGTAGCGATATGGGTTTTTGGTTTCAAAAGAAAAATGTAAGGACCTATCGATTTAACCAATGATTCTTGTTTAAAACGAATTGTGGGGAATCGCTAGACTTCAAATTTTACACTGATTTTTTGTGTACTAATAACGATTTCGCCAGCGATTCCTATTGTTATTTTGAATTGCTAGGCTACACCAATGGAAAATACAAATGAGTAGTTGAGAAATAACATGCCCACATATAAAAAAGTATGAAGTTGAACCTAATCATGGAAATTACATCTTAAGATAAGAAAAACTCTCTCATATCCAGATGACTAAGGAAACAATAAAAAAAATTATAACAAGAGCAAGAACAAATAAATGAATGAGTTAAATTAAATGATTCCCGCCAAATCTTGTGAGCTTGAAGTCTTTCAACAAATGGTGAAATCAATAAGATGGGGGAATGAAATCTAGGGTTTTGAGTCTACTTAAAGACCTGCCCTTAATGTGACGAATTAAGTCGATTTATGTCCCAAAACAAATATCAAAACACCTAAAATCCTATTAATTTGTTAACTGCCTATAAATGCTCAAATTTTGCTAAAGAATGTAATCCAAAGCCAAACCTAACAAAACTCAGGGGGTGCCCCAATGCCTCTGATGTTCATCTAACATTTATAACACCTGCAAAAATCCAAGAAACCAAGTTAGGGTTTTATTGAACAAAAAAAATAAAATAAACAAAACCGCAATAAATGCTAGAGATGAAAAATAAAAAAATAAAGTTGGGTTGCCTCCCAATAAGCGCATTTTTTTTAAGTCTTTGGCTAGACTTGACTCGATTTATCAAACCATGCCCTCTCTTTTCAAAATATCAACAACAAATGGTGCATCTATATCTTTGGGCATTGAAACATGCACGCTCTCTTCCAGAATCGAGTGCTCATTCAGGACCTTTAACGTAAAAGATCCCATTGCATCATGATCATCCAATGTAAAGGTGTCAGTAGCATAGAAAATTTGCGAACACTCCTCTAATTCCACCCCCTTGTACGATTCAAAAAATATTCACGGAAGCTTATATGGTTTCACCAACACCAAATGTTGGTCTTCTTTGCTCTATTTTTAAGACTGCTTCGACCTTTTCGAAATGACTTTAATTTTCATCTCATTTTCATCTTCTTCATTTTGTGTAATGATAATCATTGGCTCAGTTGGAGAGATTACACATTCGTCCATTCTTTCGCTCCAATTATTCTCGACCTGTGTAAACTCATTCACCTCAACACTTTTTAATGTAACAACACTCACATTCTCCTTTGGATAAAAAATTTGTTGTGCACTACATAGCTCTTTCTCATCAATCAAATTCTCAAATATAGTATTCATTTGACTAAGTTGAGTTTCCAAATTTTGCAACCTTGGATTCACATACTGAAATTGTTGAAACTCTTCAAGTAGGTGTTGTTGACCAATAATTAATTACTTTATTATATCTTCCAAAGAGGTGATTTATTAAAGTTGTTGGTTCTCTTCATGACATTATTCAATAACTTGTTGAAAAGGTAGTTCTTGGCTGAAGAGCAAGTCATTCATCATGTCTAGTATATACATTTCTTTATATTGAGGGGTTTGTAGACTTGGCATGAGCTCAAAGAAGTCGGGTTATGGCAATGCATAGCTAAAATAGTAATGTTTCTCATACTTTAGATAGTAAGGACAATCATATGTAGATTGAGAATAATCCTCACAAATTTCACAAACCTCGTCCTGTTCCACAAAATAATGCCTATTAGAAAATTGATATCCATTATGTGACCTACCTACACCATTTACATTATGATAGTATGAGTCTTTGAATCGACCATAATTGTGGGGTACGAGGCTATTGCGGAGTTACATACAAATATGTTAGGAACAAGAGACTAGATAGAATAAATAAATAAATAAAATAAGACTAAAAAAAGAAAAAAAAAACCAATCCCCAGTAACGGCGCCAAAAATTGACGCAGGTCCAATGCGTTAATAAAATATAATTCCTCAAATTAACTATTTTCCAAATATTGGCAAACAGTCGAACCCAGAAAGATTGTCAATCTTTCTATAGTTTTAAAAAAAGGGAAAACGGGGGTCCGAGAGCGAATGTTTAGAGAATTCAAAAAGATATGGAATTGGAAATACTTTGTAATGAAAATAATAGGAGAACAACCTAGAGTTTCAGTATCTCAAACTTCCTCAATTGAGACAATCAACCCTATAGTTTTCGACCTATATAAAGCATGCAATTCGAAGATATCCTAGACAGTCAAGTACCCTATAGTTTCAGTATCTCAAACTTCCTATTCTCGGAAATCAAGGTACAACAATGACTACTTCTCTAACCAAAAAATAACCCCAGACTCACCCGAATTGGGTTTAATGCATTGATTGCATTGGGCATTATGAAGGCACTAAACCTAAACAACCAGATCACTAGTGCGTCTAATTTATCCTAGAACCCTAAGGTACTTGACTGATCCCAAAATGATTGAATCAATCGGTATGGTCCATTGCCACTTGTGTGGTTTTCTTGCAAAAGTACAGATGTGTATGACTCACTAGCAATAAATCAAGGTTTAAATCAAAGTTTGACCCTAATTAATCAAGCGATACCAAAGAGAATAAAATATCACAGAAAAGCAACTAAATTAAATTTAATTAGATCTCGCATATGTTTGATTCCAAAAGAGTTATTTGATCCACCTCCGTTCTGGATTGATAGAGATCAACCAGACATGATGATGGAAAACCTCCTATTTTTTATGTTCGTTAGTAAACAAAGGATAGGAAACATGATTTCCAAAGTTTTCATTTATATAAAACCTGAAAAAATCTATTCCAAAATGAAGTTCCAAAAAATTTAGACTACAAATTGTGTTTCCAGAGTTAGGACATAGCCTAAATTCACACAACCTGAGCCATGGCCTAGATATATAACTTGAGTGGCAGCATGGATCATTGTTTTATGTTGACAAATGTGAAAACGAGGTTATGAAGCTTAGATTTCATGCCACAGCCTAGAATTCTATTTTCTTCTTTCCTTTGATCGCTTTAACCAATTTTACTAATATTTGCATAAGTTCTTCATTTTGAGTCCTTACTGTAGCATCCATTATCTTGATTAGGGTGACACTTTGCCTAAAACAATAATTAAGTCTCGGTAACCCAGCCAGACTTAACTAGAGCCAGCAGCCACTCATTTAGTACCTGATAAACTCAACTTATATATCAATATCAATTAAACAAAATTGAAAATATATGCAGCTAAAAATTAAAAAAATTTCGGTAGCTAAATGATATACATAAATACATAGTTTATTAAAACCCAAATCCTCATTTATAAACCTCCCAACACCCTATTTATATACTACAAAATAACTCAAATAGTGTATCAGTATAAAGGAAGGCTCATTACATCGAGAGGAGATAACAAAACTCCTAAGTTTTCTCATTTCCCTTTGCTGAAGCGCTAGGTTGAAAACTTCGAATCTCGGCCGCCGTTCGTGTGTGGACTACTGGTAGAGGGCGTTCGTCGTTGGCAGCGCCTTAGAGATCGATCAACCTTCATAAAGGTATATTGCGACTGAGGTATGATTAAGTTTTTCATGGTTTAAACGTTTTTAATGGAATTAGATTCGGATCCAGTTGGGGTTTTTGTCAAAATTGTTTTGTAATTTTCGCTGCGTATGAACCCCAAAACCCAATAGTGGTATCAAAGCCTTCGAGTTCGATTCCATTAAATTCATTGCATGTTTTCTTCTGATATATACATGATATATGATTGAAAGCATGTTAATAGTTGATGTATATGTGATATACATAAGTTTTCTGTGAGATTTATTATCATGTTTTGTGTATATGATACATATATTCGTGATTTAATTGAAATTAGTTTCGTACATGCTAGTAACCATGTTAGGTTAATTCGAATAATTTTAATGAATTGAGTTTCGTGTTCTGTGATCCATGACACCATTAGGTTTGATTGGGATAGTAGTTCATGATTCAATTACACGTTTGTGATTATTTGGATGAGGATCGAAATTGCAAATAATTAATTTTTGAAATTATTTATTTATAAATAATTAATTTTCGAAATTATTTATTTATAAATAATTAATTTTCGAAATTATTTATTTATCTTGTTATATCTATTTTGTTATGAAGTTTCTATTTGATAAAGATAGATAACAAATTAGAATAGGAGATAAATATCAAGAATCTTGTTATTGGTGATATACTAGGATTCAAATATCTTAAATCCAAAATAAATAATTAATTTTCGAAATTATTTATTTATCTTGTTATATCTATTTTGTTATGAAGTTTCTATTTGATAAAGATAGATAACAAATTATAATAAGAGATAAATATCAAGAATCTTGTTATTGGTGATATACTATGATTCAAATATCTTAAATCCAAAATAAATAATTAATTTTCGAACATATTTATTTATCTTGTTATATCTATTTTGTTATGAAGTTTCTATTTGATAAAGATAGATAACAAATTAGAATAAGAGATAAATATCAAGAATCTTGTTATTGGTGATATACTAGGATTCAAATATCTTAAATCCAAAATAAATAATTAATTTTCGAAATTAATTATTTATCTTGTTGTATCTATTTTTTTATGAAGTTTCTATTTGATAAAGATAGATAACAAATTAGATTAGGAGATATAAGCAAAATCAGTTTCGTTATCCCTATTGGATAGGAGATAAATATCAAGAATCTTATTATTGGTGATATACTAGGATTCAAATATCTTAAATCCTAATTGGATTAGGATAAGATGATTAGTTAGATGTGGGCCCGGGTTAATTAAAATGTTTTAATTGACTTAATTTCGGATAAAT
This sequence comes from Stephania yunnanensis, assembly GCA_039657365.1. NCBI lineage: Eukaryota > Viridiplantae > Streptophyta > Magnoliopsida > Ranunculales > Menispermaceae > Stephania > Stephania yunnanensis. The sequence goes on along the minus strand of CM077582.1, from coordinate 29,832,267 downwards.
TAAGAGGTTAATTTATGATAATAAAATCAGCGAAAATTATGATTTTCTATAGCGAATTTTAATTTTCGGAATTGAGATTCGTCTTCTAAAAAAAAAATCTCCAAATTGTTTAGTGATTTAACAAATCAATAAAATATATGATATTTCATTGTTTACATAAAATCACTAAAACTGAATAAAATCCCTCTATTAAATTTTAAGTCTCGTGCCATCCATTTTAAACACTTGTCAAGGCCTCGATCACACTAATATAGTTTCGGCCATAGTTGGGTGTATCGTGTTATCTCGGTGAGACAAGTTGGGTAAGAGTTACCTTAATGTTTAAAATGGTCCGACTTAATAAAGCCATCAAAATAGTTTTGAGCTTTAGGCAAATGATGAGATAAAAACATGCTAAGACATAAGATGTCCCATATCTCATAAAAGGATCTAAAAATTACATAAGATGTAATTGGTAACTGTTACCTACCTAAATAATCTAGTTATGTGTTTCATGCCATACCGTCATCTGCGTAATTAGGTGAAATATGGATTTTAGTCCCCTAAATAAACAAAGATGCGTTTTAGGAGGATTGTTAATTTAGTAAGAGTCTATTCCTCTATACTAAAATAAACTTTGCATAATCTTTATTGTAGATCAATGGCCTCTTCAAGTAACAATAATCCCCCTGTCATCGCGATCCATCCTTGAGAAGGATAAGCTATCTGGGACTAACTTTCTTGATCGGTTCGAAACTCGAGAATTGTTCTTAAGCATGAACGCAAGTTGTATGTCCTGGATGCTCCAATCCTTGAGGACCCACCACCAATGCTACGAAAGTTTGTGAAGGATGTGCATAATAAGCATGTCAACGATTCTACCGATGTTGCATGTATTATGTCGGCAACTATGGTTCCCGAACTTCGAAGGACATGGAACTAATGGAAGCCTACTACATGGCTATAACGCTGAAGGAAATGTTCCAACAGCAAGTTAGGCAAGAAAGGTTCGAAACAGTCAAAAACCTATATTCTTGCAAGATGACTGAGGGTGCACCAGTTAGTCCTCATGTTCTGAAGATGAAGGGCTATGTTGACCAGCTTGATAGACTAGGATTTCCCATAAGCCAAGAGATTGCAACGGATTTGATTCTGAATTCATTACCAGATAGTTACTCACAATTTGTGATGAACTACAATATGAATAATATGGAGAAATCAATTTCAGAGTTGCATTTGATGCTCAAAACTGCTGAACAAAATATCAAAAAACCCTTTAGTAATATGTTGATGGTCTAAAAGGGAAAGGGAATGAAGAAGAAAGGCAATGGCAAGGCTAGAGTTGCCAAGGCTGTTGCTGCACCTGTCGCAAAGCCTATGGAATAAGTCAAGACCCGACCTGTTCCTGCTTCAAAACACCCAAAAAAAGGAAGAAAATTGTCATTTCTGTAATCAAACCTATCTTTGGCATTGTCGTCTCGGACACATAAACAAGAAACGCATAACGAAGCTCCATAAAGATAGGCTTCTTGATTCATTTGATTTAGAAACATATGAAACGTGTGTATCTTGTTTACTGGGCAAGATGACTAAAAATCCCTTTACTGGACACAACGAAAGGGCAAGTGATTTATTGGGTCTAATACATACTGATGTATGCGGTCCTATAAACACAATGGCTAGATAAGGTTATCAGTACTTCAATACATTTACTGATGGTTTCTGCAGATATGGTTATGTATATTTAATGAAAAAAAAGCTGAATCATTTGAGATGTTTCGAACGTTTCAAAATGAAGTGCATAATTTACTTCGTAAAACTATCAAAACACTTCGATCAGATCGAGGTGGTGAATATTTAAGCCAAGAATTTGATGATCATCTTAGAAATTGTGGGATTGTCTCCCAATTGACTCCACCAGCAACTCCACAATGGAATGGAGTTTCTGAAAGGAGAAATCGAACCTTATTAGATATGGTTCGATCAATGATGAGTCATGCAGATCTTCCATTATCCTTTTGGGGTTATGCATTACAAACTGCAGCTTTCACTCTAAATCGAGTTCCTTCTAAAGCGGTTGATAAAACATCATATGAGATATGGTACGGGAAGAGACCTAGTTTGTATTTTCTTAAGATTCGGGGTTGTGAGGCTTACGTAAAGCGACAAGTCTTAGAAAAACTAGCACCTAAATCTGATAAGTGTTTATTTGTGGGGTATCCTAAGGAAACAAAATGATATTACTTTTATAATCCCGCTGAGAACAAAGTGTTTGTTGCTCGGTATGGTGCCTTTATGGAAAAATAGTTTGTTTCAAAAGACACTAGTGGGAGAGAAATAAATCTTGAAGAAGTTCAAGAATCACAGATAAACCCTGAACCGCATGGAAGTTCAACAACGTTCGAACCGATTGAACCTCCGCAAGTGACACAAGGCCCACGTAAACCGGTAGGGTAAGACATGAGCCGAGAGAGATTCGATTTCTCATTACCGATAGTCATGATGTGTTGCTTATGGATCAAAATGAGCCCACCACTTATCGAGGAGGCTATGTACGGACCAGACTCGGATAAATGGCTAAGTGCCATGAATTCGAGATGCAATCCATGTATGATAACCAAGTTTGGAACTTGGTTTATTTACCTGAAGGTGGTAAGACCATTGGATGTAAATGAGTTTTCAAGAAGAAAACCGACATGGATGGCAATGTGCATACTTTTAAAGCAAGACTTGTAGCAAAAGGTTTCAGCAGACTCAAGGTGTTGATTATGATGAAACTTTTTCGCCAAGAGCCATGCTTAAATTCATAAGAATTTTAATTGCCATTCTTTGCATATTATGACTATGAGATATGGCAAATGGATGCAAAAACAACATTTCTTAATGGAAAGCTGCTTGAGGACGTGTATATGACACAACCTGAAGGTTTTGTACATCTTGAGAATTTTAGGAAGGTATGCAAGCTTCAAAGATCCATTTATGGATTAAAGCAAGCTTCTCGGAGTTGGAATATTCGTTTTGATGAAACAATCAAGGATTTTGGTTTTATTAAGAATGAGGATGAGCCTTGTGTATACAAGAAGGTCAGTGGGAGTATAGTTGTTTTTCTGGTACTGTACGTTGATGATATATTACTCATTGGAAATGACATCTTAACATTGTAGAGTGTCAAGTCTTGGTTAGGGAAGTGTTTCTCAATGAAAAACTTAGGAGATATAGCATATATCCTAGGGATTAGGATTTATAGGGATAGATCTAAGAGGCTAATCGGTCTAAGTCAGAGTGCTTACATAGACAAGGTGCTGAATAGGTTCAGTTTGCAAGACTCTAAAAGAGGATTGTTGCCAAAGTCTCATGGCATAAGTCTCAGCAAGAATCAATGTCCTAGGACAAATGATGAGCGAGATAGTATGAATAAAATTTCATATGCATCAGCTATTGGATCTATCATGTATGTCATGCTATGCACTCGACCTGATGTATCATATGTTTTGAGCACTACAAACAGATATCAGTCAGATCCTGGTGAGAGTCACCGGATAGCAGTAAAGAACATCCTTAAATACTTAAGAAGGACTAAGGAAATGTTCTTGGTCTATGGAGATTTTGAAAATGATCTAGTTGTAAATGGTTACACAGATGCAAGTTTTCAAACTGATATAGATGATTTTAGATCACGATCTGGATATGTGTTTACTTTGAATAGGGGTGCAGTAAGCTGAAAAAGTTCGAAGCGAGAGGCGTGGCGAGTTCCTACAACAGTGAGCGAGTATATTGCGGCGTCCGATGCAGCAAAGGAGGCAATTTGGATAAAAAAGTTCATTTCTGAACTAGGTGTGGTTCCAAGTATTGCTAACCCTGTTTGTTTGTATTGTGACAATAACGGGACAATAGCACAGGCCAAGGAACTTAGATCACACCACAGATCCAAACATATACTCAGGTGTTTTCATCTCATCAGAGAAATAATTGAGAGGGGTGACGTAAAGATTTACATAGTACCAACTGACAACATTGCAGATCCATTTACAAAAGCTTTTCCATAAGCGAAACATGATGGTCATGTTAGATCATTAGGCATTAGATGCATGTATGATTGGCCCTAGTGCAAGTGGGAGATGTTGAGGCATGTGCCCATGGTCAATCCATTAACTGTCTTTATGAATACTTTTAGTTAATAAAATAAAGGATTTCGTTTGCTGTTTATTATAATTAATTTGCATGTTTACATTATAATAAGATCCATGGGTATTTACAGAAATATCATAAATGTCCCTAGTCGATCATTATACTGGGAACTATAATGAATTAAACTAGTGTGAGTCTTGATTGATAATCATATGATGATTATACGTATAGGGATACGAATCAAGATCGCGAGTATTTGTTAGGGAACAAAGTACTGGATCGACTTGCTATGAGGACATCACATGGATTAAGTAATAGTTGTTTCTTATGATAGGTATATTTTCTTGTCCTCTGACTTGAGATTACCAGAGACTTCAACATTAGGAACACGGTGATTTGACACAATCAAACGTTGTCTTTAACCGGATGATTATAAAGGTTGTGATTGGTTACTGTGTGAGCAATGTGATGAAGTAGTGTAATCGATATAGAATTTGTCCCTCTCATATAAAGAGAGATATCTAGTGGATCCCTCGATGTGTTAGACTGTTAAAAGGCCTAGTCTAAGTGAATTGATATTGATCAATGTCACTTTGATGTTTTCAGTCTACCTAGAGATCGAGACTAGTACGATTGAACATGTTGGATGACAATTCCATGCCTTATGTTTGATCAAAAGGATATCGTGTGACAAAAGGATGTTAATTATATACACTATTGATTAGGTTGTTTCGATTTGATATTCGTACAACTTGGGTAGTCATAATGTCTTGCTAGAGGCCGCTTATGACTTGTATACCAAAAATGTGTTTTGGTACACTGCCAACGTTGTATGAGCCTATTGGGTCGCACACTAAGAATGGCTCTGCGAGATTTTAAGATGGTTCGGAAAAATGAATTTTATATGATAAAATTCATAACGGAAACGTCCTTGTGGTGTATTACACTTATACTTCTTTAAGTAAGGGTATATGTGTAATTTACTTAACCGTCTATATTCAAGGGTTGTATAAATAGACGCTTTAAGTTACAATACACGTACAAAAGATCAAAAGGCCGAAACTCTATTTTCGTTTTAGAAACGACTTAGGGTTTTTGGTATGCTCTGGATCGTTTTGGAGAGAAACAAAAGGTTTGGTATTCTCTCGAAGCTAGCACTTCGAATCTCGGCCGCCGTTCGTATGTGGACTACTGGTAGAGGGCGTTCGTCGTTGGCAGCGCCTTAGAGATCGATCAACCTTCAGAAAGGTATATTGCGACTGAGGTATGATTAAGTTTTTCATGGTTTAAACGTTTTTAATGAAATTAGATTCGGATCCTGTTGGGGTTTTTGTCAAAATTGTTTTGTAAATTTTGCTGCGTATGAACCCCAAAACCCAACACTTTTTGTGTTAGCTGAGTTGTTAGCAAAGCAATACGAGAGAAACCCTCAACAAATCTTCTGTAATAACCCGTTGGCCCTAGAAAGCTTCGAACCTCTGATGCTGTCGTAGGTGTAGGCCAATCTTTGATTGCCTCTACCTTCCTTGGATCAATAAATATACCCTCAGTATTAACCACATGTCCAAGTAATTTGACCTCTAAAGATCAAAATTCATACATACTAAACTCGACAACAGCCGATCATCCTTCAAAGTTTGCAATGTAACTCTGAGGTAGTGTGAATGTTCTTCATGTGTCTTCGAATAAATCAAAATATCATCAATAAACATGATGATAAACTAGTCAAAATAGAGCATAAGCACCCTATGCATCAAATCCATCAATATAGCAGGAGTATTAGTGAGCCCAAATGGCATCACTGTAAATTTGAAGTGCCCATAGCGAGTTCTTAAACCTGTCTTCGAGATATCCTCATACCTGATCCTCAATTGATGATAACCAAACCTCAAGTTAATTTTCTAAAAATATCTAGCACCCTACAATTCATCAAACAAATCATCAATCTTGGGCAATGGGAGTTTTTTCCTGATAGTCATCTAATTATAATACATATAATCAATGCACATACGTAGGGTTTCATCCTTTTTCTTCACAAAAAAATCGGTGCTCCTCACGGTGACATACTAAGATGGATAAACCCATTATGTAACAACTCCTCAAGCTGAGTTTTCAACTCATGTAATTCCTCTAATGCCATATGGTACGGAGGAATAGATATAGGTTTGGTACTAGAATAAGATCAATGATGAAGTCAATGACACGTGGCGGTGGAAGTCCATGCAAGTCAGATGGTAAGACTTTCGAAAATTCACTAACCCAGATTATTTCACTAACCTTAAATTCCTCACCAGGCTCTCCAAATGTGACAACTCCCACCATAACTTCTAAATCTTGAGGAGTAGCTTCTCTTCCATGAGTTGCAAGTTGTAAAGGATTATACCCTTTATAGACTATAATTTCAGAAAATTTAAGGATTTGAATGGTTACCCTATTAGGTAAACAGTCAATACTAGCATGTTATGTTAATAACCAATCTATCCCTAGTAGTGCATCATACTATAGGAACTCTATTACCCTCAGATCAATTAGGAGTTCATTCTCCCCAATTTTGTTCACACATCCCTCGCAGATCAGGTTAGGATAAAACTTCTGACTCACTGTTGTGCTAAAAGTCAACAACATACTGGCTCTAACTGGTTTCAATTTCAACTCACAAACCATTGCACTAGCAATAAATGAAACTATAGAACTAACATTAATAAAAAAATGCATATCCTGACTAGAAATGTTTAATGTACCTTCCACGAGCCTTTGATTAGCCTTTAGATCTGCCTCAACCACTGCATGAGTTTGCCCTAATATTAGTGGTGTTATATTGCCTACTGAAGTAGCTGGTGCCATGGAACATTGTAACAGCCCGAATTAATTAAATTAGGATTAACGTTAATCTCTAGGATTAACAGTCATATTCGTGGATACTCGATGACTTAGACAAGAGAATCGAGGGAATATATTATTTGTGAATGATCGTTGTGTATATGTGGTATTTAAAATTATTTTTTTATTTGCACCGTATGTGTGTACATTGTTGTCGGGTAAGTTGGTGAGACGGGTGTTTGCCTCGAAAGGCATGTAAATATGAGTATCGGGTTGGTAAACTATTGATATACTAGGAAACTCGACTAATTCATGTTAAGATGACTAGTCAATCAGTTAAAATGGGCGATGTAACCATAGGTTAAGTTGATTCAATTAAAATAATAGGCTATGGCGTACCTCGAAATGTGTGCCTAGACGCGGAGCGCCGGATTTCGAGTAGTTAAGGTATTAGTGGAACCATTAATGTATCTATAAGAGGTTCAAAAAAGACCAACCATGGGTATTATAATGGGCCTAAGCTAAGTTGATTAGATTAAATAAATCAAGGCAAATAATTGGTTATTTAAATTGGAACTATAGGATTATCCACGAGATATGTATTGACGCATCTAGGAACCATTTGAGTAGCTCATCAGTGTCACTTGGATTGAGATAGTGGGAGTTAGTAGGATACATGTCAAGGTGTGGATCATAAGATGAGCTTCGAGACATGTAAATACATGGATATCAATGGCTAGGAATCAATATTACCTCAATATATAAGATCAACACATGCAAGTAAACCATTTTCATTTTCAACTTATAAATCAAGAAAAATTGCTGGAGAATAAGGAGGTTGATGGAGAGAATGAATCCATGGAATATTTGTGAGAACTTCTCAAGCTAGGGTGGTATATCAATTAGGTACACATCTCTCTAGTTCAATTTAAAACAAGTTTTGGTTTTTGGCTAATTTCAGAGGGAATATGATTAAGTATTTAAAATTGATTTATATATTTGGATTTGTAATTTTAAGCTGATAATCCAACTATATTGAAGTTCTAAAACTGGTTTTAAAATCAAATAAATATGAATTCTTGAAATTATAAGACCAAAACTATAATTCTGCATATTGTATCAAGAATTAGGCTAGATGATTTAGTCATAACTTGCTCATTTTAGACCCAAATTGACCTCCAAATTGACCTAAGACGGTGGAATTTGAAATTTTATTCAAAGGGGAACAACTTTTTTTGACTAGAGATTTTGTAATTCCAATGATTTCGTGTCCAAAAGTGCTACACATTTAGGTAATTGAAAGCAAAACAAAATTTTTGAAACTAAAATTGTTAAAGGAATAACTCTCTAACTACTTATCCAAATGAGCTTATCTTCTAGTATGATGTTATAAGGTATGTTAGCTACCTTGTGACCAAAAATAATAGTTTTTTAGAACTATAGATTAAGATAAATAAATCTTCTAATTCCGCCGATCGGATTAGGTTCCAATCACGGCTATGTTTGGTAGAATTATGATATCTCTTTTATTTTAAGTCGGGATTTTGCAAACTAAACCTTTTTGGAATGCTAAGATAGAGACCAACAAACTTTTTATTGGTAGATGATTTTGAGATTTGGACCATTTCATGCCTAAAAATGAGTTGTAACATAAGACCGAGATTGAGACTTAATTTAGTCTTTAGGGGTTGATTTGTGAAGATTGATTTAAAATATATTCAACTAATTTGAATACATAATAAACACACTTAACTAACTTCAAGGATTTAGGGGACCATAGCTCGGTGTCGAGAAGCTTATCGGTTGGATACAGGAGTCCAGAGAAGTTGAAGCGCGGATTGAGGTGTTTAAACCCATTGGAATGCCTCATATAATTCATGGTTTTGTTTTATCGATATCGGATAACATGTGTTATTGTTGGTGGGCACACATAGGTTTTAACTCCTATTTTCGTTTGTGTATATATAGATTTTGGCTAAATTGCTTGCTCGAGTTACTTGTGATAGTGCTCGTGTCGACGACAATAGAATATACTTGCAATCATCAGAAGTGATTAGGGTGGTCCTTAAGTGTAACAACATTGGGAAAGGATCACGTCATTTACCAAAGTCAGGATGTAGTTATTTGAAGCCTTTAAGTATATAAGTGGTCCTATTCGGTTTTATCGATTAGTGGTTGGTGTAGGTCATGGTTTTCTCATGATTATATGATTGTTTACCGATTAATGCATTATTTCCAAGCATGTTTAGTTAGTATATGCTATTTATCTATTTCACACTATTGCTTTTGCTTATCATATATTGCCTACATTTATGGGAATATGAAGTATTGTTGTTAGGTTTTATATTTGCATATCTTGTAGTTTATCTATTTTATTTCATGAATATTGTATGGAAATTTCTTGGGATTTTACTCACTCGACTCATCATTATATTTATTAGGCGACCAAGTGCAGATCCTTTGATAAGCAAGTGCAAAGTCAATGAGGTATTAGGCAACTACCTCTGAGATAGAGACGCTAGCTCGCGTGTGACTACAATATGTATGTATTTACTTTTGTTTGGTTTGGGGAATGTAGAACATTGAATACATGTATATGGAACTTCTATTATATGTATCACATCTTGTTATATACATGGTATCTTTTTGCCAAGGTTTCCTCTACTTAGGATTGTTAAATATTGCATTACTCACTTAATTTAAGACTTCAATTGTAAAATTGTAATATAACTTGATAAATTGATTAACTAGCTAATGAAATCATTAATATTTACATGGATATTAATTAGTTAAGTTAGGGTTAAGTGGAAAAGTGTAAGCAACCAGTTAGGTCACGAGGCATCAAGGATAATCGGGCCATGACGTGGCAAGGCTTGGTGACGTTGAATGTGAAATGTAGGGTCCTAAGGTTGCCCTAAGATTAACATTACAGGTTGGTATTAGAGCGAGGTTCGAAAGAGCCTAGGGAGTAGTTTAAAAAAATTGAATAAAACTTAATAAATAAATCTTAGAAGTGGAAACCCAAAGATCCAAACTTAGAATCCTAGTTTGGAAACAATCTGGAGTTGGATAGCGATGAGGATTATATACGTGTTATGTTTTGATTGTATATATTATATACAAGTATATGAAAATGATCATACACGCATTATTTGAACAAGATTAATGGACAACCAGATCTTGACAGAGATGACCTGTGCAATGTGGTACACTATGTTGAAACTGAGTTATTCCAAAGTTACGCACCAAGTCTATTTAAGAGGACTTCGACATACAATTGTGTTTTAGTTTGTGCAGCAACACACACACCTTCAACGAAATGGTGGTAACTGAATGGAGCACTAGGACTGAAGGGAGAGGTATAGAGGAGCATAGTGTAGATAAGTCTTTTATGACAAGTACATTTTTGACAAAAGATTCAACTAAGGCTAGGGAAATACATACTAGAGATTGCTAGAATTGATTTGCACACATCTGTAGTTGTAGATGGATAGTAAGAGAAGCACTAAGCCAAAGAGATGAAGAGAGAAATTCGATAAAAAGGACGTACAGTACGATTGAGGCTGTGGAGATGACGTTCCGATAGATAAATTTTACATAGTACTAAGATTTCAAGCATCACGGCGAGGATAGACTCAAGATCAGAGAGGTTGAGAACAACGATAACAGGATCAAGGTCAGAACCAAAGATTAGGTAGTGGTTGGGTAGGACCAGGACATAAGAGTAGTGTTTATAATGTGTCTGCTGAGATTGTTGACATATGTGGTAGCGACACCGGTGCACTTGAGAGTCGTTACATGTGGTGACTAAGCCAAGCCGAGAGACGTCCCAACAACGGGTTCAGGGTACATTATTTTAGTTTTTCTAATAATTACATTTTAAGATTTAAGCATGCATGGTGGTACGATGGTAGATTATTGTGTTATGACATGAGAATGTCATAAGTAGTAGCATGGCATGGGATTGTCATGGTGAGTAAGGGTAGGTCGTGGCATGGTATGGGATTGTCATGGTAAATTAAGGGAGGTTATGGCATGGCATGGGATTATCATGGTATGTTATGGTTGGTTAGTAATATTATGTTCGGATACAAGATATGAGAGGTTTACAGTTACTAGTGTTGGCTAACTGAGTTAGGGAAACTTGGATACAAAAATTGAACTGAGAGTAGGTTGCGGAGACGTTGGAGGGAAAGTGACAAATTTTGGCCACCGCGACAACATGCGCCTAAGTCTCAGTGTTGCGATGGGAGTAGTGGGGTGTTCAAGGGACTGTAGAATGGTACTATTAAGGTGTGAGGTGTAGTCACACAAGGATTGGCTAGATGCACAAGAATTTACTCAAGATTTAGATTTCAGGGACAAAATTCTCCTAGTTGGGAAGAATTGTAACACCTCAAATTAATTAAACTAGGATTAACGTTAATCTCGGGGATCAACAGTCATAATTTGGGCGTTATGTAGATATTCGAATGACTCAGCCATGAGAACTGAGGAAATGTATTATTTGTGAATGATGGTTATGTATATGTGGTGTTTAAAATTATTATTATTATTTTATTTGCACCGCATGTGTGTATGTTGTTATTGGGCAAGTTGGTGTGACTAGTGTTGCCTTAAAAGGCATGTCAACGCGGGTATTGGGTAGACAAACTACGGGTACACTAGGAAACTCGACTAATGCATGTTAAGATGACTAGTTAATCAATTAAAATGGGTAATGTAACCATAGGCTAAGTTGATTCAATTAAAATAATAGCTATGGTGTAACTCAAAATGCGTGTAGAGACGCGGGGCATTGGGCGCCGGGTAGTCGATGGATTAATGGAACCATTAATGTATCCATAGGAGGTTCAAGAAAACAATAACCACATGTATTATAATGGGCCTAAGCATTGGTTAGATTAAATAAATCAAGGCTTATAGTTGGTTATTTACATCGGAACTATAGGATTTTCCTAGAAATATTTATTGACACATCTAAGAACCATGTGAGTAGCTAATTAGTGTCACTTAAATTGAGATAGTGGGAGTTAGTGGTATACATGTCAAGGTGTGGATCATTAGATGAGCTTCGAGATACGTAAATACATGGAGATCAATTGCTAGGAATCAATATTACCTTAATATATAATATCAACACATGCAAGAAAACCATTTTCATTGTCAATTTATGAATCAAGAGAACTTGCTAGAGAAGAAGGAGGTTGATGGAGAGAAGGAATCCATGGAAAATTAGTGAGAATTTCTCAAGCTAAGGTGTTACATCAACTAGGTACACATCTCTCTAGTTCAAATTGAAACAAGTTCTGGTTTTTAGCTAATTTTAGAAGGAATATGATTAAGTATTTCAAATTGTTTTATATATTTGGATACTTAATTTCAAGCTGATAATCCAGCTATATTGAAGTACTTAAATTGATTTTGAAATCAAATAGACATGAATTTTTGAAATTGTAAGACCAAAACTAGAATTCCGCATGTTGTGTTAGGAATTAGCCTTGGTAATTTGGTCATAACTTAATCATTTTAGATCCAAATCAACCCAAACTAGTAGCATTTGAGATTTATTCATAGGGAAACAACTTTATTTAGCTGGAGATTTTGTAATTGCAGAGTTTTCATGTCTAAATATGGTACACAAATAGGTAATTAAATGCAGTATGAAATTTTTGAAACTAAAATTGTTAAAGGATAACTCCCTAACTACTTATCCAAATGAACTGATATTTTAATATGTTTTTATTGGGTATGTTAGCAACTTTGTGATCGAAAATCACATTTTTTGGAAATACAGATTAGGAGAAATAAATTTTCTAAATCTGTTGGTTGGATTAGGTTCCAATTAGGGCTATGTTTAGTTGAATTATGCTATCTCTTTCATTTTAAATCGGAATTTTGCAAACTAAATCTTTTCTGAAAGCTAAGATAGATACCAAAAACGTTTTATTGGTAGATGATTTTGAGATTTTGACCATTTCATGCCTAAAAATGAGTTTAAACATTAGACTGAAATCGAGACTTAATTTAGTCTTTGACTTGGAACCATAGCTCGGTGTTCGAAAGCTTATTGGGTAGGATACGGGAGTCTGAAGAAGTCGTAGTGTGGATTGAGGTGCGTAAACCCATTGGAATGCCTCATAGAATTCATTGTTATGTTTTATCGATATCGGATTACATGTGTGAATGCTGGTGGGCACACATGGGTTTTCATTCTTATTTCGATTTACGCATATATTGGTTGTGGCTAAATCGCTCGAGCAAGTCACTTTCGATAATGCTCGTGTTGACGGAAGTAGGATATACTTGCAACCATCATAAGGGATTAGGGGGTCCTGATGTGTAACAACATCGAGAAGGGATCATGTCGTTTATCGAAGTTGGGATTTAGTCACTGGAAGCCTATAAGTATATACATTATTTGTATTCGATTTTATCGATTACTTGCTGGTGTAAATCAGGGTTTTCTCGTTATTATACGGTTTTTTACTAATTAATGCATTATTTCTGAGCATGTTTAGTTAGTATATGTTGTTTATTTTTTTCGCACTACTATTTTTGCTTGTCGTATGTTGCCTACAGTCATGGGACTATAATGTATTGTTGCCAGGTGTTATATTTGCATGTCTTATAGTTTATCAGTTTTATTTCATGAATATTGTGTGGATTTCTCTTAGGATCTTAAGCTTTAGACATGTCATTATATTAGTTGGGTGACCGGGTGCAGATCCTTCAATGAGCAGGGCAAGGGCAATGAGTTATTGGGCGACTACCTCTGAGATAGAAATGCCAACTCATATGTGACTACAACATGTATGTATTTAGTTTTGTTGAGTTTGGGGACTATAGAACACTGAATACATGTATATGGACCTTTTGTTATATTTATCTCACCTTTTTATATACATTGTATCTTTTTGCTGGGTTTTCCACTACTTAAGATTCTTAAATACTGCATAACTTACTTAATTTAAGACTTCAGCTATAAAATTGTGATATAACTTAATAAATTTATTAACTAGCTGATGAAATCATTAATATTTATATGGAGATTAATTAGTTAAGTTAGGGTGGAAAAGTGTAAGCAACCAGTTAGGTCACAGGGCATCAATGATAAATGGGCCTTGATATGGCAAGGCTTGGTGACATGGAATGTAACATGGTGGGTCTTAGGTTGCCTCAAGATTTGGAGACATAACAAACACTATCTTTGAATATGGCTTGTCTGCCCACACTGATAACATATCATGGAAGCCCTCTAAGAAAAACCACTGGCCTGAGGAACCTTCCCGGATCCACTTAGATTTCGTCATGACTATGCTCTGTTTTTCCCTTACCTCAAGACTAAGGTGGTTTAGCCACTGAAGCTTGAAAAACTAGTGGAACTGATGCACTAACAAATGTCATTCCCGCAGAGCTTGATTATGTAGCTACTCCAATTACACTCATCTACTTTTTCTTTGGCTAAAAATAAGCAAATTCATGAATTCTTTGATTTTCAGGGAACTGTGGTGCTGATGGTAACATAAGTACTATTTTTGAAGGTCTGGCTAATATGGCTGCTTCCACCTCCATCGCACTCTCGAATATAAAAGCATAACTAGTGCAAGGATGAGAGGAAACTATAGCTTGAATCTCATAATTTAGCCCACAAAAAAAATCTATTTTGTTCTCTTCCAGCTCTATCATCTCATGAGCAAATTCACTCAACTCAGTGAACCTCTGCACATCTTCCTGTACAGACATGGCTCATGTTTCAGTTGAATAAACTCAATCTTCTTCATGTTCTTTTGACTGATTTTGGGAAATACTGCCTATAAAAGACATTCTTAAACTATGGCCAAGTAGTGATAGTATTTCCCTCTCTCTAGAGAATTCCATTACTTCCGTACATAATCATTCAATAAGAATATGACCAGTTTGACCTTAAACTGGTCCTCAACATCTATAAAAACAAATCGTTAATCCATCTCTATTACCCAAGTCTCAGCTACCCCTTCCTTAATTGTGCAGTTAAATCTTATAATATCGTATTTCATAAATTCCTTACGGGTTTTGAGAAATGCAACCTTCTCAAAATCTACTGGCACCACGGCAGTTATCTCATGCACCTGAATATGTGTTAATATTGGTTGAACTGGAGCTGCTATTATCTCAACTTTGTTAACCTCGGGACTAGTTGCGGGTTGTACCTTAGGTCACTGTAATCGTAGTCCTATCTGAGCCATCAACATAGCCATAAGTTTCGCCCAAGACTTCATAAGTTCCCTCATTTGCCGTTCCATTCTAGATTTACATTAATCCTCAGTTTCCTAGTTACCCTAAGGTCCACACCTCTACAAACCCTCTCCTTAATCCGCCATTAAATTTTGAAGTCAAATGAGAGACAAGGAAATGGTATCTATACAGTAAATAACAATATGTGTAGCAAATAACGTAAAATAATGTTTTCATTTTCCCCTAAAACATGATGAAAATTGTTTATCATACCTTAATCTTATTCATAAATCGAAACAACTCTCAAAGTCAATAAATTAGGGTTCGATACAAAAGAATACGAAAGAACTTATTTCAAAAACAATTTGAAAGTGAAATCGAGTTAAGAGCCTTATATATGATACTAAGCTGTATGAGAGTTACCATTCAATCCAAAAGTGAAAAACCTTAGGCTCTGTTACCAAGCTGTACCAAGCTGATACTTAACTAAAGACAACAACCTCTCCGTCGGTACCTAATAGACTCAACTTGTATATCAATGTCGAATAAACAATTGAAAATATATGCAGTAGAAAATTAAAACTTTTTCGATAATTAAATGATATACATAATGCAGAGTTTATCAAAACCCAAAACCTCATTTATAAACCTTCCATCCTTATTTATATACAACAAAATAACTCAAACAGTGTATAAGCATAAAGGAAGGCTAATAAGATTAAGAGAAGATAATAAAACTCCTAAATCTTCTCATTTCCCTTCGCTGAAGCGCTAGGTTGTGAACCATAAATATTAGATTTGAGGTGAGCACTCTAACTTGCTCAGTAAGTAAGGATTCATGAAGCCATCAACATTCTATGTAATATTCAAGAACATTATGCAATAACAATGTGCACCAATGTTAACTAACAGGATTATAGAAAACATATAATTCAATAAATAATGGATGCAAGTCAAACTGTCAATGACTATTACACTGTGATTACCATTTTATTTATAAATCTAGGTTCAATTACCCGCTAACACCATTAATGTGATTGCTAGACCAACATATTGGTCAATGTGATGTCTAGTCAATCCATTAATTTCTTAAGGTTCTATCTGAAACTCTCAAGTGAATATGTAATCCATGCAACCTATCGAATTGAGAAGGAGTTACATATACGCCGGAACTGTAACCCATCTCCAATAAAACCTGTTCTCGAAACTAGGAGTTACTCTCGTGGGTCACATTAAATGTTGTTTTCCATTCATTAAAACATCACAACATACATAGTTCTCCCATTCAGTCCATAAACTACATGAAATACATATACTAAAATAACCATTCAATATTGATAAATAAGATAACTATACTTACATCGATTTAGGTCTCCATTAAGAAATTCTATAACTTTTCGGGTATTCATGCTTTCCCAGGGATCAAATGCCTTTCATAAACCAGTTGTGATCAATATAAGTCTAATACCCTTTATTTAAAACTCCTAATCCAGTCCCTAAGACCTCAGAAAATTCTAATTAAAACTTAGCCTAATTGTTGTTTTCGCAGTCCCTCAATTGGTGGGGCACACTCCACCAATTGGGTTCATCCCAATTGATGAAGGGTGCGCATTCCTCCGTCGCAGCGCGCTCCAGCATGTACTATCTTGATGGTACACAGGGCAACAATCACTATTCCATCCACAAATTCATACAACAATAACAAACACTCACAAAATATATCAAAGAGGACCTCTAGTGAGGTAACAAACCATTTTCAATGATCATACTCAATAATTCACTGAGAAATTATCATCCACTATCAAATTGAACTTGAAAACTATCAAAATCAAACTTACCACAATGATGATCTCTAGATTTTTAGTTATTTAAGCTCTTCAATTCATGTTGGATTTACTCCCTCAACTAGTTCCTAAATATTTGAATATCAAGCCCTTATATGCTCTCCCTCGCTTCTCTTAATCGATCGAATTATAACAATAAACATGAAGGAATAAATGGATTTTTCTTAAGATACGCATCATGTTATCTCAAGGTTGATCGAATGATTGATTTGATAACATGACACCACTTACGTGACATACATGTTGATACCATCAACACTTATGCTCATCTAAAGACAATCCGACGATCCAAAGAATTCAAACTAAACTTATAGCTTTTAATATATATATATATATATAATAAAATATATTCTTTGTGTATTCTCTCCCCGATAAATTCACCAAAAATGCTTTCGAGTATTCTCGGGTGTGCACACTCATTTCACGACCCCCTCATCGCGCTTGGGGTACCAGGTATTTATTGTTTAATTATTTATTTTCTGAGTATAGGCATTATATAATTTCTCACTATACTACAACCTATAATATGCATTAAACATTCCAAACAAACACGAACCATCATATAAACCCATGCACATGCTAATCGAGGTATATCGGACTTAACAACAAGCCTAACTCGGGTTAATTAGGATTTGGATTAACACTAGTCACCAGTTTAAAGTAATAGGTCGTTACACTAACACCTGAAAATCACACAAATGAGAGATTATCATTACTAAATATAGATTTATGGTTGAAAATTACACTAAACACTATATATTACAATGTCTAATTGTACACTTATCACCGAGCTATTTTGAAAACGTTTTTTCTTTTATTTATAGGTTTCTTAAGTTTTTGAACTTGTTTGAACTTGTGATTTTTGAAATTCAATACAATGGTTGGAAGATGTAAAGGTAGAAGTACTCGAGAGGATATGGGAAAGGCACAACTTGTAGAAAAACCTAAACAAAGTTTTAAAGCACCATCCAAACCAATTAGGCCAATAGGGATTTCCATAATAACCCCATAGCTAGAGTACTTAGAGAACCTTCTCCACCCTTAATTTTTTAATATGATTTGGATGGAGAGGAAGAGATTGACAAGATACCCACTATTTCTTTCCATGCCCATAACCTTATAAATGCCAAATCCATTGCTAGGATGGAGAACAACATCAGCATGAATAGAAATATTATACCAGAAAAGGGTTTCGACATAAAAAACGAAGTTAATTAAAGGCCTAGGGATCTTAAACATAATAAAGGAGATGAACCGGGGTTTATCGACTAGGGATTACTATGCCGATAATGACGCGGGGTCCTCAGTTGAAAATGGGTGTGTCATACTATTGAGAGAATTATATACTAACGGTTACGGAGATGAGAATAAAACAGTAATCATAGATGAGGAAAACCAGCAGACTAATCACCCCAGAGTATTATAAATCAGTATTATGGTTTTGCAGAAGTAAATTAAGACAACATAATAAGTACCCTAAATCTGAATACATGTATAGACACGGATCTCCCCGTAAGACCATTAGGAACAATTTAGAAGCTATTTCGGGGGATGGTTTCCATTTTGATTCATATAGGTTACCAAAGCACATAAAAGCCAAAAGCTTTAGGAAAACAACCCAAGCTTAGACCTTTTTATTGAATGCGAGCCTACAACATAGTTTACAACACTACAACATAGTTAACCATAGGGCAGTTCTTTTATAATATTCGACAAATAATCTATTAATCGATTATAGACGCCATGGCCACCAAGAAAAATGAATGACTACCTTTTCCCTTGATGATTACCAAGTTTTGCAAGTAAAATCGAGTCTTGATTAGAGGAGTCTAATTTGATGTATTACCAGATAAGACAATCATTAACAATGTCATCGAGAAAAATAAGAAAGTACCGAGATATGCTGACTCAGAGGAGGAACGAGAGAGAAACGCCACACAAAAGAGAAAGACCACAGAGAGAAGAAGAGTACGGGTATGTAACCAAAAAAACTTAAAAGAAACTTAAAATGATGCATAGAATGAGCAAACAAACTAGACAATAGAGCCACCTTCAAGGACTTCACTGCATAGATGTGAAGGACACAAAAATGGACATGATGTAAACAATCTTACATGATCTGATTAGAACCTTGAGAAATCAAAAGTTCATGTTCAAAAACTAATGCGATATCGCCTGAAAAATTTATGGATTAAAGCAACGAGGACCAAAAGGATTGAAGGCGGGGGAGCCAACATTCACGCTCCATCACTCCAGCTGATAATGCCCAACCAAGGAGTCTTTACCGAAGATAACCTGGTGGAGGGAGTAAACTACACCCTTTTTTATCCTGAGAAGAACTACCAGTCCCAATAGCCTGATCATGGGCATGATGATGTGATTTCTGGATACTTATTCCGAGATTTTTATTCTTCTTTTATTATCTTTTCCTGAGTGTTATTCATGTGAGGTCTATGTTTGTAATCTTATGTTTTGATTAATGTGGTATATGTTCACACTTCGATACATTTGCTTTAAAATTTGATACAATGAAATGGTTTGATGTGTTCTATTATATGCAATTATGCTTAGATATGTTTAAATTATCTTCACTCGTTCAATTAATTCTTATGTTGGTTATTAATTATTTAATTTATTTTTTATGCTTTACAAGGTGTTTTTATTTTTGTTGGAAAATCTCACTTAATTTTTAAACCTCGAGGACAAGGTTTGGAATGCGTTTAGGGGTATTAGGTGAAGCAAAATATGAAAATACGAAGTATGGAAGAAAAGAGAGGTAGAATCTAGTTGAACATTGTGACTTTTTCAAAAATTCTCCACAACACGGGTAATATTTTCCCATTTCATTTTACTTTATTTAGTTAGGAATAGGAATATGATTGTAATTTGAATGAAAATGATATATTATTATTACCTATGAAAATAGAAATTTATAATGGAAAGGAATTATTATATCATATTCGACTTCACCTAGATTGTGTATACACTAGAGGAGTTTAGAGGAGATTGATTGCTCTGTGTTAGACTTTATAATAGGTAGAAGATCAAAACAATAGTACAAGATGAACAAGATAGATTTCTAAGAATCTTGTTATACAAAGATTATTAATCAAGTTTTTACATATATGTATTGAAAGTTTGTACCACAATTTAGGGGAAAAATAGAAAATAGCCAATAAAATTTACTAAGTTGGAAAAAGTACTTGCTTGACTATAGTAAAAATGAGAAGAGCTAACAAGAGCTTCTTTAAAAGAATAAGGAGACAGGAAATGGAGTAGGGAATCTAGTGGTGGGAAAAATGAAATGAATAATTTCTATAAAAAGAATAATGGATTTCAAAGGAAATGGAGCACATAACCATAGGAGTATAAAGAATAAAATGAATTTTTATAATTGAAGGGTAAGAAAGAAAGATACAAGAAAATGGAAGAAGTTTATGAAAAGTCTTCAAATAAAAGATTTAGCTCAAGTGCTTATAGGTAATTTAAGTGAAATATATATTTTTACTCCAACAAATAAATATGAAATGATGATTATTGGTGAATAAAAGTTCTTATCGACTTTGCTTGTGGTGATATTTTAAGTATTGCTTGAGAAATAAGATTGATTTGAGATTATATATTAGTTATCATATACTTGATGTTTATCAGTGGAGATTGAGAAAACTTATGTAATGCCTTAACCTTGGTGATTGGTTTAAATTATGGGTGTCAACTTTTATTCGACCCGATTTTGTCTGGCGCCGAAAAAAAAGGTTTGGACAATATTTTTTTAAATATGGGCTAGGTTTGGACAAGGCTTTGATGTCCAAATTTAAATTCGGGCTGGGTCTGGACAAGACCCTCTAAGCCTGATCCCAGCCTGGATTCCCAAAGATACCTATTTTATTTTGAAAATATACTTCCATACATTGCATAATTCACAAAAACAACAATATAAATAAATGAAACTACGCAGCTTGTATATAAATGTGTTATTTTAGTTTTGAGACTTAGCTAAATTGTTTGAGACAACAATATGCATTTTATCTTTGACAAAAAACATTATTATGTTTTTAAAATATTAAATGCAACTTGAGAATTACTTTTTAAAATTATATTAGAGAAGATTATATTACAAGAAATTTACAATGATTTTAATAATTACAAAATCTTTTAAACATAAAATAATTTTTATAAAACTCGACAAAATGCAGACATTTGGACAACCCGGATTAAAAGTAAATCGGGTTTATGCAAGGCATACTTGTACAAATT
The DNA here is from genome assembly GCA_039657365.1 of Stephania yunnanensis. Classification (NCBI taxonomy): domain Eukaryota; kingdom Viridiplantae; phylum Streptophyta; class Magnoliopsida; order Ranunculales; family Menispermaceae; genus Stephania; species Stephania yunnanensis. The sequence goes on along the minus strand of CM077582.1, from coordinate 29,811,022 downwards.
TACAATCGATTTGGGTCTAGACAATGCAAATGCTCATTTATATCAAGGGCGGCCCTGACCCGAATCCATCCAGCTCAAAAAACTGAGACTCCTAGTTTGCACAATTAAGAGGTTGAGATGTTAAATAAATGGGTTATTCTTTAGTTCTTTCTATTCTATCATGATTCTTTTTTTTATGAAGATAATATGTTTTTAATTTTAAGATCATTTTGCTAAATAATTAGAGTATATGATTATGAAATCAGAACATAGGAAGAAAAGAGAATATGATTGAGAGTATTCCTTTGCTCGAGATGGCAAAGTGTTCAGTTTGAGGTATTTGACAAGTCAATAATTAGACATATTTTATAATTCACATCAGGATGATTTTAGATGTAAAAGACTATATCACACAGGTTTTCTCTTATTTTTGATATTTCAGGTAATGAATGGAGATTATGAAGAAATGAAGGAAAAATGGAAGATCATGGAGGAATTAATCAAGTGAAAAAGTATACAAAGAATTATCACTAAGGAAGCAAAGAAGAGTTGAACTTTTGTACTTGCGATTCTCATCAATTCCTAGAAGGCACTGAACCACTGGCAAAATCGATGAACACAAGAAAGGAATATTGGTCTTAGGATTTTAGATTTTCCCAGCGATCCCTATCACACCCAAATTGTTGTGAATTGATGGGTAAGATCTCGTGAACTTTAGATAACTATGAGTTGTTTGAGTTTTTTTGGGATGTTTAGTACTTAGAATACTATAAATATTAGCCTAGGGTTACGAAATTAATTGCTTTTGATCATACTTTGAAGCCCTAAAAGCTTTAGTTGTTTTTGAAGCCATGTTTTAATATATTGTCTATTATTTTTAGATTTTATAACTTTTGGAGAAGATTTAAATATTCAATTATTTTAATTCAAATGTATTTTCAATTATTTCTTTTATTTGTATTATTGCAATGTTATTAATGATTATGACTGAGTAGTTTGTTTAATCCAAATAAACATCGAACGTGAATTAGATCTGTTTTGCAATGTAGTTATGACGAGATGAATATGTGCTTAATGATTTAAACTTAATTGTATTGTTTGATTTACTAATTTAATAAGTTATTACCTATTGATTTAATCATGGATTTGAGTATTATATGTATAGTGTATAATGTGTATAAGATATTTGGTTTCATTATCTATTTGAAGTAGTAATTAGGTTTGTTTGAAAGGCCAACATCATTTAAATATTCTAAGTGAATTTGAGATTCTAAATATGATGTTGTAGTGGCTTTTCAAAGATATTCGATTTAGTAGTTCGAAGTTTTCATAAAGCTTAATACATTTTTTTTGCATAAAGTTAATGTCTTTCTGTAAATAAGGGGTTAGCTCAATAGAATTAGAAAGTTATTTTTCCACCAATATAAGGAGAATAAATGTCTAGTTAAATGTTGTTTACTAACTTATGATTAGAGTTTAATGAATTATCTTACTTTATAAAGTATGCTCATGACTATATGGATTGGATTTACATGTTTCAAATGCAAAACAGATTTATGTTTTATTGTTTTAGATTTTGTTAGATATTTATTTATTATTAAATTTAATATATTTGATTGATTTTGATAAAAATAAAAATAACAAAACCTTTAAAAGTCCCTTTTCCTAGAGGAGTTTGACAAATCCTTATGGAGACGATTCCCACTTGCCATTACAACAAAATTATTAAAATATAAAATAAAAGAGAAAATTATTGTACGTGCCCAACACATGTCAATGAACTGAATAGGGGGAGGCTATGTACATTGTGATATGTTTAATAAAATGGAAAACGATGTCAGTTGTGATCAGCGAGAGTAAACCCTGGAGTTGAGAATACATTATATAGGATATGGGTTTAGTTCTCGACCTATATGTTAAATCCTACTGTGACGACCCAAACCTGTTTGGACCTGGACCGCCCGGCCTAAACCATAGCTGAGCCACTTAAGATAACCAAGCGAGTCGAACGATCATCTAGTAAGTATTAACCTACGAAAAACACACCAACATATTCTACAAAAGAGAATTAAGGCTCAGAGGTACGAAAGTAAAAGCCTTTTAAAGTCTAACCATTGCGGAATTAATAATAGAAGTCTTACTAACAACTTAGTGCAGAAACTAAAACAAAGGTTTGTGGGTATAAAAATCTACCCATATGGAATCCTCTGTTTATTGCATAAAACATCTCAAAAACCAAATAAATAATGTAGTACTCAAACCAACGCATAGGAAAGAGATCTCCTATGCTACGACCTTACAATTTGATTTATCCTAAGCATCAGCTGAGGTACCTATGGGAAAGTAGTGGGGCAAGCAATATTTCAACGGGCTCAGTAAAGCAGAAGCTTGCTCTACCATCAATCATCTAAGTAATACCTATTATTTTTAGAAGTAGATTTCCACATTTCGGGTCAGGAGACCCACTACCATTTTTCAAACATTAAAGAAATACTTAAACAAGCATAATAATACAACAAGATAAAAGAAACAGCAATGTCCAATTTGATATTTCAGACAAGGATAAATGATGATAGTGAATGCCTTATAATCAAGATGAGTTGCAACTGATATGTCCAATCGTGCAATAGGCATTATTTTATCCTTCCCCCAATGTTGCGTGTCAGAAAACATGAGAAATCTAATTGTGGTGGCCCCGCGCCTTGAGGCCCCAGGTGTCCTGCTACGAAGGTCCTGTAGCCCTGCCAACGGCAATGCCACGTAAGCATTCTCGTAATATGTGCAAACTTTTCTTATTTCACTTTCATTTTACAACGGAAGACTTTAAATATATGAGTATTTTATGCATATTATCAAATTTTCTAACTAGTGGAAAATTTAGAAATAAAGTACCATGTCTATAAGGCAATAAAATATATAAAAGTAAGTATATACATGTACAGTGTCTCTCATAGTCCCCTGATACCTATAATATAGCAAAATATATCAAAATATAAACACCTACCATTATGTCCAAAATTGTCAGTAGAATGAGATAGTTGCTCAAGACTTCTCTCACCGCTACTCGTAGAATGATCTGCACTCATTCACCCAAAAAACACAGTGACGAGTCCAGTTAGTAAAATCCCAAAATAAGTCCATACAATATTTAGCAAAAAAGTAAATAAAACTACCAGACATGCAAGTACGCTATCTGGCAAAAGAAATGCATACTCCCATGAATTTAAGGCAATACAAAATCAAAGCGATAGGTAAATAATCGAAAAACAGGCAACAATTATATAACTAAGTAGAAATGTAAATACAGATAACCCCAGTGAACCACTCAACCGGTTAATTGGTCACTCATATACTACATCTATAAAGCCCCAGTGAATCACTCAACTGGTAAATCATTTTGTCCCACACAACAACACCGCATAACCCTGGCGAACTAACTCAACTGGTCTTCATAGCAAAACCCTAGTGAACCAACTAAATTGATCATCATAGCAAAACTCGGGTGAACCAACTCAACCAATCTTTAAATAATCCCAAAATTCATGCATAAAGTACAGCTATTCAACATGAACAAAACAAAATTAAATCATGATAACACAGTATAGTTTGCAATTAAGTAAAATAGTTGGCACTCATTAAATACATAAGATAAATGAATTGAGTTCTGTGAAGTATTCTCATAGATTTTACACACCTCAAATCGCACTCTGTAGTCTCAAAAATACCCGACCTGGCCCCAATATGCCCCCAACTATCGCACTATAGTCCCCGAGTCCCCTGAAATTAATTTCAAGTGTTTTAAATTGATTATAGGTATTTAAATTTAAGTGTATAGGTAAACTCTTCAAAGCAACCCCTAATTACTAATAAAGTTTCAATCTTGGTATTGTATTGCAGCACATTTTTGGGCATGAAAACATTCGAGTCTCCAAAACTTCCCAAGAGAAATGTTATTGGTCTCGTACTTACCTTTTTGCAAAGGTTTTTTCTTAAAATTCCAATTTAAAACAAAAATGATATCACAATTCTACCAAAACACCTCAAATTTTAATCGAATCCGACCAATAAAATTGTAAAAATCATTTCTCCAAATACGTAACTCCAAAACTTGTGATTTTTTGTCACAAATATTAAAAAATTAGCCCAATCTGATAAGTATTAAGAGAATTATGCCCTTTCAAATTTTGGCTAATTTTTCATGAATATAATTGGTTTTACTAGCAAATTTGGTTTAATTCTTTTGATGCCAAAGTTATATAACATGTATATGATTCATCTTCAACCTTAAAAAACATGAAATCAGCAAGCCAAAACTATTCAACACTTCTTGGTCATGTATGGAAACATTTTTTATCGAAATCAAAATGAATGAGGAGTAGAAAGTGTTACCTATTCTTTAATCCTTTATAGTTTAATCCTCCAAGCTTAGGTAGTCTTGAAGTCCCGAAAATTTAGCAAAATCTAGCTCTCTTTGCTTTCAAGAATTCTGGATTTTTCTCATCTCGTTTACATGAAAACTAAAGTTTCTCTTTTATATGTTAAGGCATGTGTCAAAAATTATTTATCTTATAATTTTAGTTAATAAAATATAGGTTTTATTTGTTGTTTTATTAAAAGTGACAACGTGTTTACCTTATAGTATGATCCATTGGTATTTGTTGAAATATCTTAAATGTCCCTAGTCGGTCATTATATTGGGAACTATAATGAATTAAGACTAGTGCGAATCTTGATTGATGGTCATGTGATGATCATGTGTATAGGGATACGAATGAAGATCATGAGTACTTGTTAGGGAATAAGGTATTAGACCGACCCGCTATGAGAACACCACATGGATTAAGTCATAGGTGTTACTCAAGATAGGTATATCATTTAGTTCTTCGACTTGAGATTACCATAGACTTCAATATTAGGAGCATGATAATTTGACACAATCAAATGTTGTCTTTAACTGAAAAATTATAAAGATTGTGATTGGTTACCGTGTGAATAATATGTGAAGGTGTGTAATTAAGATATAATTTTTCACTCTTGTATATAGAAAGATATTAGTAGATCCCTCGATAAAATAGACTTATAATGGTTATGTCCATGTGAATTGATATGATCAATATCACTTGGATGTTCTTAGTTTACCTAAAGATCGAGACTAGTACGATTGAACATTAAGGGTGACTTTCCATGCCTTATGTTTAATCAAAGAATATAGCACGACGAAAGGATATGATATATGTTATTAATTAGGTTGTATCGATGTTGATATTCATGCTAATTATGTAGTCACAATGCCTTGCTAGAGACCGCTTATGACTCATATACCAAAATGATTTTTGGTTCACTGCCAACATCGCATGAACCTATTGGGTCGCACATGAAGAATAGTTTTGCACAATTTCAATTGGTTCAGAGTAATGAATTCTTTATGATAAGATTCATGAAATAAAAGCCCTTACAATTTGTTATATGATAACTTATTAATAGGGGTGTATTACAAATAATATTTTTAAGTAAGGGCTTATTTACACATATAAATAAAGGGTGAAACCTTAAAAACGAAATAAGATTTTCGTCTTACAATTTTTAAGTTCTCTATATTTAGAGTGAGAAAGAAAAATCAATTTCAATCTCTCTTGGGGCTAGAACTCCAAATTGTGGTCACCATTCGTGTGTGGATTTCTGATAGAGGAAGCGCACTTGAATATCTTGGAAATCGAACAATCAGAAAATGAAGTCACGGAATAAAATATGATTTACTTTCGTAGATTTAGTTTAATGGAACTTGTTTTCGATCCTATAGGGGTTTTTGAAAATTTGTTTTAAATTTTTCACTACGTATGAACCCTAAAAACCCAACATTATATACTTAGATTAGCAACTTGATTAATTAAGCAAATCCTTAATTTAATTAAGTTAATTACTAGGAGGTGTGGCCTCATTCAAAGTAACTTGTCCCAATGAATGATGCATGTCTCCACTCATCAGTTACTATTTATCCTAGGATTTATACACATCTTCATCATCTCTATACAAATTAATGGTCTCTAATTTGTTTGTCCAAACTATAGTACCATTAATCCATATTAGTTAAATTTACAAGCTTAGACACTTAAATTCATATCGTTAGTGTATTTAGTATCATTGTTGACACATTGAGGTCTCACTAACCTCCAACTACTTGGCACCATATGCCCGCGTCCTGACAAAGGGTTAGTAAAATAAAGTTTCCCAAACCAACTATTTTGTAGAATAGTGGCAAAGGGTCGATCCCACCGAGGTTGGTAGTCTTTCTTAAGTGAAAAATAACAAAAATGAAAAATTAGGAGTTTTAAAATAAATAACTTAAATAACTAATCTAACTAAACTAAATAAAAAAAATAAGGAAACTAATTTTGAAAACAATTAACTAACACCTAAGTAACACCTAGGTCTACAATTCCACAAATCAGGATCAAGATTCAATAGTAATCATGGTCTTTAATCTTTCTCAAAAAGTTATTAATTTATATTCTCCTAGATTAACTATAGAAAATCGACATCCGCTAGAAATTCCTGACTCCCGTAATCTCGATAGCCATGACATCCGCCACTAACAATTTTCCTAATTAATGCATAACCCTAAACATCTACCAATCGGGTTTAGTACACTAACCATAGTAATATGGATCTATAGGAACACTAGTCATAAATAACCGGATCACATCCGCTCCCGATTTAACCTAGATTCAATTGTTGCACACTAAAGAATCGAAAGGGTTTTATGGCAAACGAATGAGTGTTCGTCACTTTATTGGTCCAAAAGCACAATTACACGGATACTAATGGTCCAAATAACTATAGGTTGTCCCCTTAAAAGCATGCACTGACCATATACATACCCTAGATCTAAATCATATTCATTAAAGTCAACAACAATGAAATATGAGAATTTAAACTAAATTAAATAATAAAATAAAAGATCTCACATAATATGTTATGAATCAATAATCCTGACTTGTTTCCTCGCCGACCTAGGCAATCGTCGAGAGAAGTCGATGCTAAAAATATAATAGTCGGTGTTCTTCAAATAACACCTAAAGTTTCTAATATACAAAACAATTAAAAATTAGTCTCGGGAGGTGAGAGACTAATTTTGGGGGTTGAGGAGGTGACTCATGCGCTGAGGAGCATCGTATGGATATTTTTGGCTTGAAATCACGTTTTGTCCACGTGGTTCAGGGCGATTTGTCGTTTGGTCTACCGCACGCTGACATGGCGTCATTTGATTAGAGAAAAAGAGGGCCGCTAAGGGCACCCCACCTATTAATGAAGGCACCCAGTTAATATGGGCACAAATCGATTTACCTAGGGCACCCAAAAATTAAACCCAAAATACCGAAAATGCCCCTCGTGCAAAAAACGCTCTCACCCACCCTCTTGCAAACCCCTGGGCACCCCACCACCACCACCACCACCACCCTCGTTCACCGAATTCCTGGTGAAAGAATTCATTTGTTTTGAACCGAGCAGTGAGAGGAATCCCCGAAATCGTGTTCTCCGTCCCTCGCCGTGTGTTTCTCCTTCGTTCTCACACCCGTTTCTGCATTTTGTAGGGTTCGTTGTGTGAGTCGATTTCGTCTCCAAATTAGGGCTCGGGTGAAGATCGACGAATTAAGTTACATTTGGTAGAGTAGATGTAATGTGTGGTAGAGTAGATGTAATGTGTGTGTGGCGGTTTGTTAAAATGTAAAAAAATTGGGAAATCGTGGTTCTCGGCCACACAGGCCAGAGACTGTGTCAACCGTCTCGGCCTTGGCCGAGACATAAGCTAATATTTTTTGGAACTCGCGGTCTCGGCCACGTAGACCGGAAGAGTTAACCACGTATCGGTTGTCCACTTCCGAGAGAGGTCTCCGTAGGCTCGGTCGTCATAGGACGAGAGTCGCGATTGAAATGGTCAATTCATCTCGGTGGTGTTCAACCGAGACATTTAAATGGGACTCGGTTATACATGACCGATATATTGAAATACTTGTCGGTCATGGGTGACCGAAAATATGGTTCATTTCACGAACACGCTTGACCGAGACATCGAAATGGATGAATTTGAACATTACGGTTTCAAAAAAATCTCCGTAGTAGTCAACCGACAATACAAGATTGAAAATCCAAAGCACGACAATTTGCACCGAACCTTAATTAATTATAAATCTCCGTAACATTCAAACCGACTATAAAAAGGGTCCATCCATAAGTAAACAACAATTAAAACACAACACAACATTTGCATATACATAGAACATTCGGACGAATTGGCAAAATTTCTAAATGTTTAGCCGTCTAGGTACAAGCTTACACTTACGGTGTATCTAAGTCTACAACAGGTATGGTGGCTTCATGATCAGCGATTGCAATGGGCGCGATGTCTCGAAAAACGAATCCATCTCGCCAACCTTTGGCGCATCCTCAACGTACCGATCCCACGATGGATATAAGGATGGCGGCGGTGCATTCACACGCAAATCGCACTGTCAAAGTGAACAGTAGAACATAGAAGATATTGTCACAAACCCGATTAAGGGGAAACAAACCAATTCACAAAAAAGTCATAGAACTTACCCTAACCCAATGGATATTCCTTTCATTCGCCATTGCAATGATAAGTCTGTTGTGCAATGACGACGTTGGAGTACTACGTAGAGGTAGGAATGTGGAGGCACTCCCATGCGAGAGGTTTACGAGAATGACATTGAATGCGGTGGATACCAACAATCCCATGTCCGGAAGTGTCAACCATTCTTTGAAAGATGCCCCCTCTTGATTCTCCGGGCAATGCACCGCATTCTTGATAGGCTCGAAACTCGAGCCAAGCACTTCCCGCCATAGGTATTCATACCCGATAATCTCATCGTACATCCGTCTACGCACAATCCTCCACCCGTCCACGTCCGCGAGTCCAAGCCCGAGAGGCTATACACCTATATCCACAGTTCCCATCGGAAACCACATCGATAATGGCATCAACATGTGGCAACCAATATGGTTCTAAGCAATGACTATAAGCCATGTTAGATCCACTTTGCGTGCGTCGACTGGCACGACGCATTTGTGGAACCTTGCATTTCTTCTCGCCTAGAAGCTTTTGTGGAGTGGGAGGACTCAAATCCGATTGGAGATTGGGGTGCCTCCTTTGGGGTGCCTCCGGTTGGAGACCCCGGTGTCCTCACACCCGCATCCTCAACTTCCCGCTCGCACTCCACAAAAGACGATGGTGGACTAATCTCCCGAGCCGCTCACTTTCACTCCTCCCCCCGCATCCTCAACTTCCTCCTCCCTCTTATCCAATCTTCCCGCGGTGTCGTGATTGTGCCTCCCACAAATCACCTGTGACATACCATAAGGAGTCGGCATTCTCCTTGACGTTAATTTGGAAAGGGCATCCACATTTCTTCGTACTAGTGTGAGTCCTCGCCTTTTCATCATTCCTTGATTTCTTTAAAATTTTTGCCGCTTTCCCCTTCCCAACTCTCTCGAGCCGGTCCCCTTATATGTCCCAGGCACTGTCACAGGCAATTTTCACCCTTCCCCTTCGCTTAACGCCCCGCATCCGAGCGCTTCGTTACTAACACAAACTTGTTCTCGCCACCAATCGTTGAAGCCATGAAATTGCCGCTTCTCGAGAGGGGAATGACTTAGAAGGTGTAAAAGTGTCCTTATAACTGGAAAATTACAAGATAACGGCATTACTCGCAATACAAACAGTGTAACATTATAATCAACCAAAATGTACAAGACAATCACATAAAAAAACCCAAAAAAATCGGTTCTCGGTTGTACAAAGATCTTTGAAACTTTCTTCATAGTCTCGTTTACGTGAGGCGAGAGTTACCAGAACCCTCGGTCGTTCCAGACCGTGACCAACCCTAAACATCTCGGTCATCTGAGACCGAGACGTAACCATACATCTCGGTCCTGCGAGGCCGAAAGAATCGCGCACCCAGACAGATACTTCGGATAACCGCAAAAAAACACAAAAACATTTGCAACATTACCTCTAGGACGACCTCCTCTGGCACCGAAGCATTACGATCCTCCATTATACAGTGGAAACAACTTCGGATTTGAAGAAATTACCAAACCCTACGTTGACAAACAAATCATCATTTTCACTGTTATACGCAACTAAACAGTTCACAAAAACCCGAAAATGGTTGTCAAACATTGTTACCTCGCTGTCGGACGAGCAAGAATCGATCAGCTCTTCGCCAAACGCAATGTGGCTGTGGCTTTGTGGTTGAAGGTTGCTGGTGGGGTGCCCTAACTCCTTGTCGAAATGGTTCGTGGGGTTTGAACCATTATATATATACGGGGGCAAAATGGTCTTTTCCATTTTTGCTGGAATTTTTTCAAATTAACTGGGTGCCCTCATTAAATGGTGGGGTGCCCTTAGCGGGCCTCGAGAAAAAAGCTATTGATGACGTCCCGGGTGATGGGGCATGTGCCCTAGGTCAATCCATTAACTGTCTTTATGAATACTTTTAGTTAATAAAAATAGAGGATTTCATTTCATTGTTTATTATAATTAATTTGCATGTTTACATTATAATAAGATCCATGGGTATTTACATAAATATCCTAAATGTCCCTAGTCGATCATTATACTGGGAACTATAATGAATTAAGACTAGTGTGAGTCTTGATTGATGATCATATGATGATTATACGTATAGGATACGAATCAAGATCACGAGTACTTGTTAGGGAACAAAGTACTGGACCGACCCGCTATGAGAACATAACATGGATTAAGTCATAGTTGTTTCTCATGATAAGTATATATTCCAGTCCTCTGACTTGAGATTACCAGAGACTTCAACATTAGGAACACATTGATTTGACACAATCAAACGTTGTCTTTAACCGGACGATTATAAAGGTTGTGATTGGTTACTATGTGAGCAATGTGATGAAGTTGTGTAATCGAGATAGAATTTGTCCCTCTCATATAAAGAGAGATATCTAGTGGATCCCTCGATGTGTTAGATTGTTAAAAGGCCTAGTCTAAGTGAATTGATATTGATCAATGTCACTTGGATGTTTTCAGTCTACCTAGAGATCGAGACTAGTACGATTGAACATGTTGGATGACAATTCCATGCCTTATGTTTGATCAAAAGGATATCGTGTGACAAAAGGATGTTATATACATTATTGATTAGGTTGTATCGATTTGATATTCGTACGACTTGGGTAGTCGTAATGTCTTGCTAGAGGCCGCTTATGACTTGTATACCAAAATGTGTTTTGGTACACTGCCAACGTTGTATGAGCCTATTGGGTCGCACACTAAGAATGGTTTTGCGAGATTTTAAGACGATTCAGAAAAACGAATTTTATGTGATAAAATTCATGACATAAACGTCCTTGTGGTGTATTACACTTATACTTCTTTAAGTAAGGGTATATGTGTAATTTACTTAAACGTCTATATACAAGAGTTGTATAAATAGACGCTTTAAGTTAGAATACACTAACGAAAGATCAAAAGGCCAAAAACTCTTTTTTCGTTTAAGAAACAATTTAGGGTTTTTGGTATGCTCGATCGTTTTGGAGAGAAACAAAAGGTTTGGCATTCTCTCGACGCTAGCACTTCGAATCTCGCCGTTCGTGTGTGGATCGCCGATAGAGGGCGTTCGTCGTTGCTGGCGCTACTTTAGAGATCGATCAACCTTCGAAAGGTATATTGCGATTGAGGTATGATTAAGTTTTTCATGATTAAACGTTTTTAATGGAATTAGATTCGGATCCTCGTTGGGGTTTTTGTCAAAATTGTTTTGTAATCTCCGTCGCGTATGAACCCCAAAACCCAACAAGTGGTATCGTGAGCCATCGAGTTCGATTCCATTAAATTCATTGCATGTTTTCTTCGATATATGCATGATATATGATGAAAGCATGTTGATAATTGATGTATATGTGATATACATAAGTTTTCTTTGAGATTTATTATCACGTTTGTGTATATGATACACATATTTGTGATTTATTGAAATCATTGAAAATTAGGTATTATTATTTTGTGCATTGATGCATGGATGAAATCTCTCGTAATTCAATATGCATATTTAGGTTACATTGTTTTACGTTTCTTGAATTGTATAAGGTTGAATATTAATTCGAAATTAATATGATTAGATTCGATTGGGATAGTAGTTCATGATTCAATGACATATTTGTGATTATCTAGATGAGGACCGAAATTGCAAATAACTAATTTTCGAAATTATTTATTTATAATTAATTAATTTTCGAAATTAATTATTTATATTGTTATATCTATTTTGTTATGAAGTTTCTATTTTATAAAGATAGATAACAAATTAGAATATGAGATAAATATCAAGAATCTTGTTATTGGTGATATAATAGGATTAGGATAAGATTAGTCCTAATTGGATTAGGATAAGATAAGTCCTAATTGGATTTGGATAAGATTAGTCCTAATTGGATTAGGATAAGATAAGTCCTAATTGGATTAGGATTAGTCCTAATTGATTAGTCCTAATTGGATTAGGATAAGATAAGTCCTAATTGGATTAGGATAAGATTAGTCCTAATTGGATTAGGATAAGATGATTAGTTAGATGTGGGCCGGGTTAATTAAAATGTTTTAATTGACTTAATTTGGATAAATTAAGGGGTAAATTTAGTATAGTAAAATCAACGAAAAATATGATTTTCTATATAATTTCAATTTTCGGAATTGAGATCCGTCTTCTAAAAAAAAAAAAAAAAAAAAAAAAAAAAAAAGGCGCGCCCTCAGATTACCTTAGTCATTGATTGTCAATGTAACCACATACGCCTATGATCCGGCTAATGGACCGCTGTTCTAACTAATCCTAGCGCAAGGAAATTCTTTTATTGGTGAATAATATAGAAATTTCCAAATTGTTTAGTGATTGAACAAATCAATAGAATATATGATATTTTATTGTTTACATAAAATTCACTAAAACAGAATAAAATCCCTCTATTAAATTTTAAGTCTCATGTCATCCATTTTTAAACACTTGTCAAGGCCTCGATCACACTAATATAGTTTCACCATATATGGGTGTATTGTGTTATCTTGGTGAGACAAGTTGGGTAAGAGTTACCTAAATGTTTAAAATGGTCCGACTTAATAAAGCCATCAAAATAGTTTTGAGCTTTAGGCAAATGATGAGATAAAACATGCTAAGACATAAGATGTCCCGTATCTCATAAAAGGATCTAAAAATTACATAAGATGTAATTGGTAATCGTTACCTACCTAAATAATCTAGTTTCGTGTTTCATGCCATACTGTCATAGAATTAGGTGAAATATGGATTTTAGTCCCCTAAATAAACAAGACGTTTTAGGAGGGTTGTTAATTTAGTGGGAGTCTATTCCTCTATACTAAAATAAACTTTGCATAATCTTTATTGTAGATCAATGACCTCTTCAAGTAACAATAATCCCCTCGTCATCGCGATCCATCCTTGAGAAGGACAAACTATCTGGGACTAACTTTCTTGATCGGTTCGTAAACTTGAGAATTGTTCTTAAGCATGAACGCAAGTTGTATGTCCCTGGATGCTCCAATCCCCGAGGACCCACCACCCAATGCTACGAAAGTCGTGAAGGATGCGCATAGTAAGCATGTCAACGATTCTACCGATGTTGCATGTATTATGTCGGCAACTATGGTTCCCGAACTTCGAAGGACATGGAACTAATGGAAGCCTACGACATGGCTATAACGCTCGAAGGAAATGTTCCAACAAGAAGCTAGGCAAGAAAGGTTCGAGACGGTCAAAAACCTACATTCTTGCAAGATGACCGAGGGTGTGTCGTTAGTCCTCATGTTCTCAAGATGAAGGGCTATGTTGACCAAACTTGATAGACTCGGATTCCCATAAGCCAAGAGTTGGCAACGGATTTGATCTCGAATTCATTACCAGAGAGTTACTCACAATTTGTGATAAACTACAATATGAATAATATGGAGAAATCAATTTCGAGTTGCATTTGATGTTCAAAACTCGCTGAACAAAATATCAAGAAACCCCTAATAATGTATTGATGGTCCTAAAGGGAAAGGGAATGAAAAAGAAAGGCAAAGGCAAGGCTAGAGTTGCCAAGGCGTTGATGCACCTTTCGCAAAGCCTATGGAACAAGTCAAGCCCCTACTGTTCCTACTTCAAAACACCCAAAAGAAAAGGAAGAAAATTGTCATTTTCGTAATCAAACCTATCTTTGGCATTGTCGTCTGACACATAAACGAGAAACGCATAACGAAGCTCCATAAAGATGGGCTTCTTGATTCATTTGATTTAGAAACATATGAAACGTGCGTATCTTGTTTACTAGGCAAGATGACTAAAAGTCCCTTTATCGGATACAAGTGAAAGGGCAAGTGATTTATTGGGTCTAATACATACCGATGTATGCGGTCCTATAAACACAATGGCTAGAGGAGGTTATCGATTTCATTACATTTATCGATGATTTCAAGCAGATATGGTTATGTATATCTTATGAAACATAAAGTGAATCATTTGAGATGTTTCGAACGTTTCAAAATGAAGTGCGTAATCAACTTGGTAAAACTATCAAAACACTTCGATCAGATCGAGGTGGTGAGTATTTAAGCCAAGAATTTGATGATCATCTTAGAAATTGTGGGATTGTCTCCCAATTGACTCCACCAAAGAACTCCACAATGGAATGGAGTTTCGAAAGGAGAAATCGAACCTTATTAGATATGGTTCGATCTATGATGAGTCATGCAGATCTTCCATTATCCTTTTGGGGTTATGCATTACAAACCGCAGCTTTCACTCTAAATCGAGTTCCTTCTAAAGCGGTTGATAAAACACCATATGAGATATGGTACGGAAGAGACCTAGTTTGTCTTTTCTTAAGATTTGGGGTTGTGAGGCTTACGTAAAGCGACAAGTCTCGTAAAAACTAGCACCTAAATCGACAAGTGTTTATTTGTGGGGTATCCTAAGGAAACAAAAGGATATTACTTTTATAATCCCGCACGAGAACAAAGTGTTTGTTGCTTCAAGTATGGTGCCTTTATGGAAAAACAAGTTTATTTCAAAAGACACTAGGGAAAGAAATAAATCTTGAAGAAGTTCAAGAATCACAGTAAACATCGAACCGCTACATCTGGAAGTTCAACAACGTTCGAACCAGTTGAACCTCCACAAGTGACACAAGGCCCACGTAAATCTAGTAGGGTAAGACATGAGCCGAGAGATTCGGATTTCTCATTACCGATAGTCGTGATGTGTTGCTTATAGACCAAAATGAGCCCACCACTTATCAGGAGGCTATGTCTGGACCAGACTCAGATAAATGGCTAAGTGCCATGAACTCTGAGATGCAATCCATGTATGATAACCAAGTTTGGAACTTGATTGATTTACCTGAAGGTGGTAAGACCATTGGATGTAAATGGGTTTTCAAGAAGAAAACTGACATGGATGGCAAAGTGCATACTTTTAAAGCAAGACTTGTAGCAAAAGGTTTCAGCAGACTCAAGGTGTTGATTATGATGAAACTTTTTCACAAGAGCCATGCTTAAATCCATAAGAATTTTAATTGCCATTGCTGCATATTATGACTATGAAATATGGCAAATGGATGTAAAAACAACATTTCTTAATGGAAAGTCTTTGAGGACGTGTATATGACACAACTCGAAGGTTTTGTACATCCCGAGAATTCTAGGAAGGTATGCAAGCTTCAAAGATCCATTTATGGATTAAAGCAAGCTTCTCGGAGTTGGAATCTTCGTTTTGATGAAGCAATCAAGGATTTTGGTTTTATTAAGAATGAAGATGAGCCTTGTGTATACAAGAAGGTCACTGGGAGTGTAGTTATTTTTCTCGGTATCGTATGTTGATGATATATTACTCATTGGAAATGACATCCCAACATTGCGCAGAATGTCAAGTCTTGGTTAGGGAAGTGTTTCTCAATGAAAGACTTAGGAGATGCAAACCTATATCCTAGGGATAAAGATCTATAGGGATAGATCTAAAAGGCTAATCTGGCCTAAGTCGAGTGCTTACATAGACAAGGTGTCGAATAGGTTCGGCTTTGCAAGACTCTAAAAGAGGATTGTTGCCAATGTCTCATGGGATAAGTCTCAAGAAGACTCAATGTCCTAAGACAAATGATGAGCGAGACCGTATGAATAAGATTCCATATGCATCGCCTATTGGATCTATCATGTATGCCATGTTATGCACTCGACTCGATGTATCATATGCTTTGAGCACTACAAGCAGATATCGCCGATCCAGGTGAGAGTCACCGGATAGCAAGAAAGAACATCCTTAAGTACTTAAGAAGGACTAAGGAAGTGTTCTTGGTCTATGGAGGTTTTGAAAACGATCTAGTTGTAAATGGTTACACAGATGCAAGTTTTCAAACTGATATAGATGATTTTAGATCGCAACTGGATATGTGTTTACTTTGAATGGGGGTGCAAAGAAGTCGAAAAGTTCGAAGCAAGAGATCGTGGCAGATTCTACAACATGAGCCGAGTATATTATTGCAAATCGTCCGATGCAAAGAAAGGAGGCGCTTTGGATCAAAAAGTTCATTTCGAACTAGGTGTGGTTCCAAGTATTGCTAACCCTGTTTGTTTGTATTGTGACAATAACGGGGCAATAGCACAAAGCCAAGGAACCAAGATCACACCACAGATCCAAACATATACTCAAAGCGTTTTCATCTCATCGAGAAATTATTGAGAGGGAGACGTAAAGATTTGCAGAGTACCCATCAAGACAACGTCATGGATCCATTGACAAAAGCTCTTCCACAAGCAAAACATGATGGTCATGTTAGATCATTAGGCATTAGATGCATGTATGATTGGCCCTAGTGCAAGTGGGAGATGATGGGGCATGTGCCCTAGGTCAATCCATTAACTGCCTTTATGAATACTTTTAGTTAATAAAAATAGAGGATTTCATTTGTTGTTTATTATAATTAATTTGCATGTTTACATTATAATAAGATCCATGGGTATTTACATAAATATCCTAAATGTCCCTAGTCGATCATTATATCGGGAACTATAATGAATTAAGACTAGTGTGAGTCTTGATTGATGATCATATGATGATTATACGTATAGGGATACGAATCAAGATCACGAGTACTTGTTAGGGAACAAAGTATCGGACCGACCCGCTATGAGAACATAACATGGATTAAGTCATAGTTGTTTCTCATGATAAGTATATATTCCAGTCCTCCGACTTGAGATTACCAGAGACTTCAACATTAGGAACACAAGTTGATTTGACACAATCAAACGTTGTCTTTAACCGACGATTATAAAGGTTGTGATTGGTTACTATGTGAGCAATGTGATGAAGTTGTGTAATCGAGATAGAATTTGTCCCTCTCATATAAAGAGAGATATCTAGTGATCCCTCGATGTGTTAGATCGTTAAAAGGCCTAGTCTAAGTGAATTGATATTGATCAATGTCACTTGGATGTTTTCGGGCCTACCTAGAGATCGAGACTAGTACGATTGAACATGTTGGATGACAATTCCATGCCTTATGTTTGATCAAAAGGATATCGTGTGACAAAAGGATGTTATATACATTATTGATTAGGTTGTATCGATTTGATATTCGTACGACTTGGGTAGTCATAATGTCTTGCTAGAGGCCGCTTATGACTTGTATACCAAAATGTGTTTTGGTACACTGCCAACGTTGTATGAGCCTATTGGGTCGCACACTAAGAATGGTTTTGCGAGATTTTAAGACGATTCGTAAAAACGAATTTTATGTGATAAAATTCATGACATAAACGTCCTTGTGGTGTATTACACTTATACTTCTTTAAGTAAGGGTATATGTGTAATTTACTTAAACGTCTATATACAAGAGTTGTATAAATAGACGCTTTAAGTTAGAATACACTAACGAAAGATCAAAAGGCCAAAAACTCTTTTTTCGTTTAAGAAACAATTTAGGGTTTTTGGTATGCTCGATCGTTTTGAGAGAAACAAAAAGGTTTGGCATTCTCTCGACGCTAGCACTTCGAATCTCGCCGCCGTTCGTGTGTGGATCTCGATAGAGGCGTTCGTCGTTGCTGCGCGCCTTAGAGATCGATCAACCTTCGAAAGGTATATTGCGATTGAGGTATGATTAAGTTTTTCATGATTAAACGTTTTTAATGGAATTAGATTCGGATCCTGTTGGGGTTTTTGTCAAAATTGTTTTGTAATCTCCGCTGCGTATGAACCCCAAAACCCAACACCGGGTTGTTGAGAGCTCAACACGTGGCAGGCGGTTGTGGCAGAGTGAAAGTCGCATGAAATCGAAAAAAATTTGGGATACTGTATGCTACGTATCCCGAGGAAATCGAAGAGCTGCTGAATGAGGAGAAATGGTTTGTCTGTGATATGGTGATGGTGAGACGGGCTGCGTCTGATTGGTCCATTTCATATGTGCACCGACGTGGCGGCTCTTGATTGGTCCATTTTCATATGTGCACTGACGTGGCAGCTCTTGATTGGTGAAGTTGACTTGTGAGTTGTGTTGAGGTCCGCCACGTGTCATGCTCTGGTTGGAGGATAGGTTGTAAATGACGTGCTATTGAAGAATTGGCCAATGGGAAGCTTCCACGTGTCAGTTGTCTTCTATTCTACCCACCGGACAGAACGTAACTCGAGGCAAAATGTCCGGCATCCGATCACTACAAGTAAATACTCCATTTTGAGTATTTTTTCATCACGAATTCAACCACGCACTCCATTTCACCTGAAAACGACTAATAAATATAATTAAATATATATTTTAGAGACTTTCTATATTTAAATATACTAAAATAAACTATTAAATAACTATAAATACTGACTTTTCAAATACCCCCAAACTTATGACTTTGCACGTCCTAAGCAAAGATGTAGATGACAACATAAACTTAACTAGACTCCTAATATAATAACGCACTGACTCAATTAATCCTATACCCAACTCAAAATTCATGGAGTTCCTCTAGTTTACATAGCCACCAAATTAACATGCCACTCAAGAAATTTTTGAGCTATGATATGTCAAGACTCGCAACTCAAACACAATTAAGATCCAACTTTAAAGACAGATCTGGTCAAAGCAAAGGCCATCAACTACGTACGAGCTTTCTTGGTCTATACATTCAAGCACGCAAGTTTAGAATTCTCACTTAATCTATTGAAAGCACTCGAACTAAATCTTTTATTTGGTGAAAACACTTAATCTATTGAAAGCACTCGAACTAAGTTTTTCATTTGATGAGTTTTCACAACTTTCGCCTTTTTTTCAATTTATATTCTCTATTTTTTTCTTCTTCTTTTTTTCAACAAATACGGTCCCTGTTCTATTTCCTATAGACCGTTTTTATCACTTTTTCTACCACAAGTTTCCCTGCTCCATTTCCTGTGGTAACCTATGGGACTCTCTATATTAACAAAACTCATGTTAGCTCTTCTCACTTCCACTATAATCAAGCAAATACCCCTAATGTGGGTTAAAATATTATCACTTTCATAAGTCTGACCGTCTGCTTATTTTCATTGTCTAGCACAAAGTCCAACCATCAACTAAGTCCCTAATCATGAAATCATAAAAATGTTTGGTACGAACTCGATTAAGTGTTTCTCCTAGTTTTCCCTAAGTTTCAAGTCAAAATGCAACTATAATGTACTCATCCACAACCAAAGGCATGAAACAAAGTCTCGAGTAACTCTATATGCAATAAAAAAATGAAAATATACTAAATACATGCATGAAAGTGTATCAACTACTAATGAAATGAGAAAGAACTATGAAGAGACAAGAAATGAAAGAAAATGAAGAAATGATATGAAACGCCACCATTACCATCCATCAATCGCATATAACCGCATAAAAAACTAAATGATCTCACCTGTGGTCTTTCGCAATGAATCCATCCAAACTCAATCCACAATCCCTAAAATACCCCAATCTTATTCCGAACCTTGTCCTCAAGGTTCAAAACAAGTCAAGGTATCTATCCAACAAAAAGAAAATGGCAGTGGTAAAGAAGAACATGAATAGGAAGATAATACAAATGCATGTATTACAAAAAGTCTCTAAAAATAGCGAACGCGCAAAATCTCTCATATCTTGGTGACTAAGGAAACTATGAAAGAACAATCATAACAAGAGCAAGAACTAGTAAACATGAGAGTTAACTAAAAAAAAATCCAATCAAGTCTTGCGAGCCCAAAGTCTTTCAACTAATGGTGAAATGAACAAGATGATGGAATGAAGTTTAGGGTTTTGGGTCAACTCAAAAACCCGCCACTAATGCGGCAACTTAACTTGGGTATAACCCAACAAGGTCTTTAAACACCTAAAATTCTATAAACATGTTAATTCTAAAAACAAATGCTCACGTTTGCTAAAAAAAATATAATCCATAGTCAAACCTAACGAAACTCTCGAGGTGCTCCAATTTATTAAAATAATATAATAAATAAATAAATAAAAACATCAAAGAAAGAAAACTAATCCACTGCAACGGCACCAAAAATTGAAGCGCACCGAACGCGTCAATGAAATTAATTTTTTTAAACCAACTATTTTGTAGAATAGTGGCAAATGGTCGATCACACAGAGATTGGTGGTCTTTCTTAGGTGAAAAATAACAAAAAGGGAAAATCGGGGGCTTTAAAATAAATAACTTAACTAACTAATCAAACTAAACTAAATAAATAAAATAACGAAACTGATTTTGAAAACAATTAATGAACACTAAAGTAGCACCTAGGTCTACAGTTCCACAAATCAAAATCAAGATTCAATGGCAATCATGGCCTTCAATCTTTCCCAGAAAGTTATTAGTTTATATTCTCCTAGATTAGCTATAGAAAATTGACATTTGCTAGAAATCCCTCGTTCCCCTAATCTCGATAGCCATGATGTCTGCCACTAAATACTTCCCTAACTAAGGCATAACCCTAGACATTCGCCAATCAGGTTTAACATACTAACCACAGTAATATGAATTTATGGGAACACTAATCCGAAATAATCGGATCGCATTCGCTCTTGATTTAACCTTGGTTCAACTGTTGCACACTCAAGAACCGAAATGATTTTACGATGAATGGGTGAGTGTTCGTCACTTTATTGATCCAAAAGCACAATTACAAGGATATTAATGGTCCAAATAACTATAGGCTATCCCCTGCCACATATATACCTTAGATCTAAACCATATTCATTAAAATCAACAACAATGAAATAGGAGAATTTAAACTACATTAAATAATAAAATAAAAGATCTCACATAATATGTCATGAATCCATAATCCCGACTTGTTTCCTCACCGACCTAGGCAATCGTCGAGAGAAGT
Source organism: Stephania yunnanensis (assembly GCA_039657365.1). Lineage (NCBI taxonomy): Eukaryota > Viridiplantae > Streptophyta > Magnoliopsida > Ranunculales > Menispermaceae > Stephania > Stephania yunnanensis. The sequence continues at coordinate 29,789,630 of CM077582.1, read as the reverse complement.
CGATGCTAAAAATATAATAGTCAGTGTTCTTCAAATAATACATAAAGTTCCTAATGCATAAAACTACTAAATATTGGTCTCAATATGTGAGATAAACTAATTTTGGGGGTTGGGGAGGTGACTCGTGCGCCGAGTAGCATTGTATGAATGTTTTTGTCTTGAAATCACGTTTTGTCTACGTGTCGCAGCGCGATTGGTCGTTTGGTCTAACGTGGCGTCGTTTGATTGGATAAAGAAGCTACTGATGACGGCTTGGGTGGTCGAGAGCTCGATATGTGGTGGACGTTAGAGGTAGAATGAAAGTCACACGAAATCGGCGAAAATCTAGGAGATGATATGTTGCATATCCTAAGGAAATTGAAGAGCTGGTAAACGAGGAGAAGTGGTTTTTCTATGATGTGGTAATGGTGAGACGCCATGTGGCCACGTCTGATTGGTCTATTTTCCTGCATGCGCTGACGTGGTGACTCATGATTGTTGAAGATTGGTTATGAGTTACGTTGAGGTCCGCCATGTGTCATGCTCTGGTTAGGTTGTGAATGATGTGCTATTGAAGAATTGGCCAATGGGAAGCTTCCACGTGTCATATGCCTCCTATTTTACCCACCACGCAGCACGTAACTCGAGGCAAATTGTCCGACATCTAATCACTATGAGTAAATACTCCATTTTTAGTATTTTTCGCGATAAATTCAACCGTGCACTCCATTTCACTGGAAAATGACCAATAAATATAATTAAATATATATTTTAGAGACTTTCTATATTTAAATATACTAAAATAAACTATTAAATACCTATAAATACTAACTAATCACGCACCATTACTAGTGCACCCAACCAATATGAGTTACACAAAGGTTTATTTATTAATCTTAACTCATAATTATCATAGCTATGGTCATAAATTTAAGTTATATTTTCTAGCTTTGGTGTTCCCATATTATGCCTATCAAGTACCCGCGTCGACACGCTTTATGAAGCGAACACTTGTCGAACAATTTCACTCGATTACAACATTCTAGTATGCACATGCGATCCAATATGATAATTTAATAATTTTAAACACTACACTTAAACAACCATCATCAACAAATAACATATTCCCTCGGTTCTTATGTCCGATTTAACCGAGTTGTCCACGTAAGGCCCTAATTGCGGCTGTTGATCCCCGAGATTAACACTGATCCTAGTTTGATTAATTTGGATCGTTGCAATAATCACCTATTGTCCTATTCTGGCAATAAGTAATAGCTTATCATTCCCCCAATATTTTGATTTAGACAACATGAGGTTCACGAGACTGAGCACCTATCATCCCAACTTAGGTTATTTTTTCCCTAACACTACGGATCAGACAGCATGAAATTCATAAGTCTAAGCCAAAGACATATCAAGCCCTCCATGTGATGGTCCCTCCCTTAATCTAAGGCACCGCCCGACCTAATCTAGTAATTAAGCCCTAATCTAGCCATTAAAGACTTAACAATGTATTAGTCAACCTTTTCAAGCTTATCTCCTCACTAATTATCTTTTCTAATTAGAATTATTTAGTGGAAGGTTTAACAAATTAGCGGAAGCTATTAACATAAATCCGAAATATGTGGAAAATTTGGAAATAAAGATGACATGCATATGTATATTAAAACTGCGATAACAATAATATCGAGATGTGCTTGGTGGGTAACTACCTCACAACCCTTATATGCAACCCTAAAAGCATGTAAAATACATATATAAGTCATACAACAAAGTCAAAACCTATAATGTCAAAAATCACGATACTTCATAGGCTCAGAGGTAGTCGTCGATCTTCTCTTTGCCAGGTCTGCTACTCAATAGATTAGCACCCACCATTTTAAAAAGAACCGGTGAGTAGAATAAAATAGAAATTAAAATTGAGAGACATTTATCGAAATTTCTTAACACAACAAAAAATACAGCTAACAATATATATTCACTTTACATCAGCAATATTGAAACACAAACACATTACCAAACATTACAGGTAACCAATGTGACATTAATAGAACCATTAAGCATGAACTAAATTCATTATATTGTGACTTTAACCTCTTAGCCCAGATATTACCATAGTGGCTACATAGACCTTGGGTAGTCATTTTTTCAGTAGTGCACGTAGGTATCCTTATTAGTTGTGAAACACACCTTGTCGACCTTATGTAATAGGTCAACACACATAGTACTTCAGTATTACCTTAATTGGTCACCGCTTAATCATTTCATCATCCTCATATAGTAGGTATGTGCCACTAACTAATCAATATACTGACATCCCCGAGTCTCCTACCCCGTGCGTTGCATACACCCCAAAACAATCCATGAATTCTAAGCACATGTTCTAACTTATCGACACAAGACACAAATTCGTATTACTAAGAGTACATCAAGCACAGCAATACAATCACTATAGACATGAAACAACATCAATGAACGAAATTGAGAGAAATATCTCAATCACCTTTACTTACAATCCGCGCGAAGTCCCTAGTCTAACTTGGCATCCCAACACCTCGTATCTCACTAACAACCTGTCAAGACTCCTCCCTGATTTCCTGAAGTTAATTGGGGTGTTTTAGACTTCATACAAACTATCAAAGTTGGAGTAAGTCAATTAGAAAAGCTTCAAATCATAGCTTTTGCTAAAAAAATTCTTCAAGAACACCTACAACTTTAAAACCTCATAACTTTGTCAATTCAAATAGAAATCCATATTTTTTATAGCGAATTTATTGGTATTTTGCAAGGTGCCCAAATCTGCCAATCAATTTAGAGAATGGTTTCATTTACCTTCTAAAATTAAGCAAAAACCAAAATTGAAGTAAATTTCTAAGTTTTTTTAACAAACTTTTACAAATTGATAGTGTACACTAGCTTACCTAGTTATAGATCACTTCAATCTTGATTAATCTCTAACAAATTCACCATAATTTCCTCTAAATCTTTTGAACTTCTTCCTCTCTGATCTTTCTCTTAAGTTTACTTCTCCTCTAAGTATGAGTTGAAATGATTTGCATGCTTTATCTCATTCATTTATATATATGAAGATAAGATTAAACGATAGCCATTGAATGTATACACGCATCTCGAGGCTAATCTAATAGCTCACATCTTGATTTGCATCCACTAACTCACCCTTGATAATACACATTCATAACTTAATTTTTCGTGTGATGTGTCCCTACGTATCTCAAGGAATATCCATGACTAACATTTTATTTTGCTAACATAGGCTATATTTATCTAAATTAAGCTATAGTTACATCAACTCAATTATATAAGCCACATTAACTTAAATTATACCTAGCACATCACTCTCTACTGGTCCCACATCGACATGCATCTCGAGGTGCATTTTTGCTCATTTCTCAACGTCTATATATACGTAGAAGTGACTTAATAAGTATATATAATACATTAAGCATTCATAACACCATAACATTTATTATTCAGTCTTCATACTGAATGTTGGGTTTGTATACCCACTCTTGAGCCACGTCAATCCATTATTAGAAATTTAGGTCATTACAATCTTCCCAACTAATAGAAATTTCATCCCTGAAATTTACTCATTCTTAATTATTATTTCTAATTTTTCTTTCGTCATATCATTGTGATTGCCTTAGCCAAAATTTCAAAAGATACTAACCCCAAAGCCTACCTTACACGACTACTCGGGATGATCCACTAACTACTTCAACTTGGTTTCACATATCTTAACAATTAAGTCTGCACCTAGCAAATTCCTTTATATCATCACTTATACACAACACTTTGGTCATAGTACTCAAGAGAAATCTTGCTAAGCGTAATTTTCTAAGGAATTTTAGATGTTTCTTATTCAGATAACACTACTTCTATTTATCAAATTCTCAGTTTCTAAGTTATAGACTTAATCGGATCACCCTCGACCATCTAAGTATCAACTATTCCACAAATCAACAGTTCAATTAATATTATGCATAAAGCAAACAGTACACACATAGTGCAGAAGTAAGTGAACTCACTTACCCTTGTATGGTCGTGTACTATCTCTGAGTCTAATCGTGTCATTGCCTAAGGTCTCTCTTTAATATGTGGTTGTGACATCGCTTGCTGATAACAAGCTAGTTATGGGCATTGACGAATAATATGTCTAACCAGTAAAAAACTATAACATGTCATAGGTCTCCTTCGCTCTAAGAATGCAGTCTGAGTTTGTCCTTGTATCAGAGCATATTGGCCTCTGCCGCCCGATACTTGTTGTGCTTGAGGTATTGGTAATGCTAACCTAATTGGAGAAGGCAAAGTCTAACATCACTTACGGACCTCGTGTTATCTAGTTAGCAATCCTACCCAAATGATATGTCTCATAGGAGAGAGCACACTCATATTTCTCACTAAGTGTCCTAGCTCTGGCACTGGCAACATAATATATGATGTCAGGTATTAGTCTATCTCTGAAATTATAAACATCTTCTAAGTTATCTCTCACTAGATCACTGATAAACTACCTCAAATAACTGTATCTATCTCGGTACTTCATCACTAACTGATCGGCTCTCTATCTAAAGTGTCTAAATGCGTAACATATTTATTACAACCCTTGGTAATCAAAAAATCACAATTCTCAATCATAAAGTCCTTTAGCTCAGTACAATAACCTGGAGAAGCTTTATGTGCCAAGATGCTTTGCGAATCTCCATTTCACAGGTGTCTCTCAGCATGGTGCTCTCATCCTTTAATTTTTCACACTCCTCCTTAAAACATCGTTTTCAACATTCTCTTCCATTAAGGAAGATCGGAGCTCTTGATTAAACTTGAAAATCTTCTTTTATCGATCAGAGGTCTTACTCAAGTACAACATCATCTAAAAATATGAGGGAAATCTAGAACCAAGAAAAAAAAAGTTTTACTTACCTATGCACCAGCCAGGTTAAGATTGCTATCAAGATATTCCTAACTCAATATAGAAGTTTGATCTTGATCGTAGGAGGTACAAGCTTTGTCACACAGTTCTGTTACAATGACATCACTGACAACATCACTATTAAAAGTATTTATTCCCCAGAAAAGAACATGGCTTTCATCATACCGATTCACAATTGGTTGTAGAGTTACAGAAGGAGGTTTAGGTACCACTTCAACCTTAATTTCTTGAGAACAAGATCCTACAATGTCTTATTACCTCTTCTTCTAACTAGTAGTTTGTATCTTTTTTTCCCTTTCTGCTATTTAAGTTTGGATCTCCAATGTTTCAAGAAAAATGACAAAAGATGATTAAAAACAAAAAAATAGAAAAATAGAAGAAAAATAAAAATGAGACAAGAATATATACCCTCTCCTCTAATAAGGCTAGGACCAAGATCGACCAATATTGGCTCTCCTAATAGATCAACTTCCACGGTTTGGGCATGCTCTTCACAACAAAGTGTTTTTTTCATCTTTTTCTCTACTCTTTGGTAAGAGGATATTGTTTTAGAGGATGACCTAAGGCAACGCCCCGCTTATGGGGAAATATGGTGTGCCATGAACCAGAATTCCATTTAACATAAAAGAAAATTTGTTTTTCCACTCACGGTTCAGCTGATGAAATGACAGGGTGTCTACAATGGATGCGAGAGACCTTCGGTGAGCAAAAGTAATATATCCTACATGTGATGCATCATTATTTTTGACATAAAAGATATTTCTGAACAAAAATATTGAGGAAGGAAACCTAAGTTGCTTACAGAGCACTAAAAAACACATAATGCACCAAGAGTTAGGAACTATTTGAATAGGACTAAGGTTGTAATTAAAAGAAGTTTGGTGATAAATGGATCTGATGGGAATATCTAGCCGGCCTCAAAAGCACTTTCAAAGACACAAATCTAGAGTTTGCATTACATGATAGGCTAAAAAGGCTGACAGCCTTACAAATATAATATGGTTTTGTAATACCAAACAAAAAAAGCAATGTCGTCTACATTTTTTTATTCAGAGAAGGAAGAAACAAGGTCATATGCCTCTAAGTTGGTGTAGCTACTAACATGTTGAGCATCACTTATGGTATCACATAATGTCTGATGACAACAACCATGTAAAGAAAGAGATCTATGAGTGAAAGATAGCTCACTAGAAGTACCTTATTCCCGATTCATTGTCGTGTGATGTTGAAAACTAACGCCTTGAAAAACCCCTATAGAAATGGATCCAACGCAACACAAAGAATATAAAATAAAAGGCAAGTTTTGAAGTGAAAAAGAGAAAGAAAAGAAGTTGTAGAGGATGAGACAATGAGAAGGTCTCTCCCCCTTTTTATAATGACTGCCACAAAAACGTATTTCAAGTTTAACTTTAAATTCAAATTTTAAGTTCAAAAAAGTGAAAGAGGTTGAACGTGCACACCTAGTAGCCGTATGTTGAAGTGACTAGTAGTCAACTGTACATAACTAGTAGCCATATGTTGAAGTGACTAGTAGTCAACAGTAGACATCTAGCTATATGTTGAAGTGACTAGTAGTCAACAGTACACAACTAGTAGCCATAAGTTGAAGTGACTAGTAGTCAACAGTACACATCTAACTATATGTTGAAGTGACTATTAGTCAACTGTACACATCTAGCTATATGTTGAAGCGACTAATAGTTAACAATACACATTTAGTTATATGTTGAAGTGATTGTAGAGTCAACAAGAAATTTAAATCACTGCATATATTGAAGTGATTAGGTGACTACACATCTAGCTAAAAAATTAGAAATTTAAATTAGACACTTCGATATAAGCTACATATCAACCACAATGCTAGTAGATGCCCTAAATAATTGAATAGATGTGGTATAACACCGTTATGCCTTTAGAAACACATAAAAGGATCGATATCATAGTAATATTATTTGCTCCTTCACAAATAAATTTACAAAGGAATAGAGGGCAAGTGATATGGTATAGCACCATTGTACCTCGAGATACACATCACTTAGATAAAAAAGGAATAAACTTGTGATCTTGATAAATGTTACAACTCATTGTTAAGTCAGCTGGGTAGGTATGAAGGTTGTTATAAATTATCCTATTTGAGATAGACTTCTAAAATAATAAGGATAAAGACAATCTTAGAGGAGTTAGGATTCGAGATATGTTGTTATCTCAAATCTGAGATACGTTTTGATCACACAACAATAAATAAGAAAACCAGCTCAAACAAGAGGTACGTATGAAATTCTAAAAAAACTCTTCTTTCAAGATTTTATTAATTTGAGCGTTGGAGTGTTTTCCCTGAAAGGCCCACTCTAGGATTTATTTTTGCAGACTTCAACAAAGGAGTGATCCTATCTCAGGGTCACTACGATTCTCGTTTCTGATATCAAGATCGAGGTCAAAGTGTTGTTTCCATAACAGGGCATAAAACCTACTCAGCTAATTAGGTTGCGTGGATTACATATTTACTATAGGGTTTTGGACAAAACTATTGAACATTAATAGATTAGCAAGATAGTGCATCAGCCAATGTGTTGGTCTAGAAATCAATTTAATGGTGTAGATGTATAATTGACCCTAGTCTAACACTTAAAATAAGAATCATGGTGTAATAGCCATTGATTGTTTGACTTGCATATGTTTATTTATTAAATTACATGTTTTCCATGATCCTGTTAGCTATGTTTGGTTCATATTGTTATTGCATATCACTTTTGATTATTATATGAAATGTTGATATTATGTGAATTCTACTTACTAAGCAAGTTGGAGCGCTCACTCCAAATTTAACATTTCAGGTTCTCAGCCCAGCGCTCCAACGAAACGGAAGGAGAAAATTTAAGAGTTTTATTTTCTTCTCTTTAATGTAATGAGCATTGTTATATATACTATTTGAATTACATTATTGTAATATAACAAGGTTGGGAGGTTGCTAGCTCTAGTTAAGTATGGGTAGTGTATCATGGCTTAATTATGGTTTCGAGTTGGATGTCACTCTAATCGGGACAGGGGATGCTATATAACGGGTCCTCTTCTCGTTGTTCAGCAGGGGGCTCACCTAAGACCCCACCATCTCCGCTATTCCCATCTTTCCTACTTGTAGTAGAAGCACTGCCTTTGTCCTTGGCCTCATCATTCCCATATGACCTCAATTTCATATGACCGCTATCATTATGCTCCATGTAGTACTCTCCAAGACTCATTATAACCTACCTCAAACTCACTAGAGTGGACCCAAGCAACCACTAGCTACCTTTTTGAGCCTCAGCAATTCGGGATGCCTTCTCCTGCACGACATCATCTCTTGACCATCTCCTTGCATAACTAGAAGTTGGGCATTCTTTTTCGTTTTCCTGTAAGAAGTCGTTTGTGGGTTCCTACCGGCAAAAGTACCCTTAGCCGCCACTTAACCGGACTTAGCAGCAAATTCTCGTTTTGCTCAACTCACATTTGAACCAGCCTTCTCCATCATTACATTCATCATCCCATAAACATACCTAAAAGAGTAAGCATATAGATCAATATCAAGATTTTTAGAAAACTGTTTTAATTTACATCTGTAATAAGTCGTCAGTAATACAAGTCTGAAAAGAAAACATATGTTTCAGTTAGCAGCAACCAAGACCAAGACATGTGTCTCGGTTATGGGTCACCAAACTAAGTACCTAAGAGCACATACTGTTCTCTTCGATTACTTGATATCGACGGCCAGTGTATACTCTCAGTTTTAGACAACCAACATTGCACCTTGTCTTTAGATAACTAACCATCGTGACATGTTACACACGAAAGTGTGTATGATTGGCATGTTAGGATCAATAACCTCCAATGTGTTGATGAATTGAAGAAATTAGTAGATTGAGCCTAGAGTTTAATACTCTATCTCCTTAAGACAATAAAGCCTCATAAATCGTGCACATGGTTGGTAGCACTTATCTCTCAGGATACAACAATCACGATCCTACGACTATAGCACTTTAGATCGTAGGAACAATTGGATCAAAGTGTTGTACTCACTCACTGTTAAAACAATGGATTTAATGACCGAAAACAAATTAGGAATTTAACTGACTGGAGAGAAAATAAGATTTTTTAGTGACCGGAGAGAAAATAGGAATTTTAATGACCTGGAGAGAAAATAGGAATTTTCTTTAAGAACACCAGAATGGGAATTTGTGTTCTATCATATTATGTTGGAGACTCATGATATGTATAGACTTGTTGTGTTGGTTTACATACGTATGGGTATATCCATGTATTCAAAGTATACATCCCACATATATACAATGCTTTGAATTAGAATGTACAAAACAAATACGTTCAATGCACTTGTAAGTGTCCCATGCATGTGTCAATTACTAATTGTGTTATCTTCAAAGATAAACTCCTTTGCATCTTAATTTTATCTCTAATATATGTATATATACAATGTATCGCATACATACACATATGCTAGTCAAGTAATGTGTTTCTTCAAACGTGTTAGTTCAAACAAGCACAAGCACATTACTTTTTTAAAAAATAATATACATATATATATATCCTATCTATATATTTATATAACACCAATAGTTCACATGTATACACATTACACATGTATATTGACACCTTACACCTACTCAATTTAGCATTCATATATTAGTTATATGGTCACTAATTATCTGCCATTATTCCAACTATCCCCCATAAGAATGAAATTGACCAACACACACAATATATATATATATATATATATCATCCCTCATATAAATGGATATTTTCATGATTTTCTTTAAGAAAAAAATAATGCAGACTCTAGAGTGAGTACGGTGGAAATGAGCTGCATCAGGATATGTTGCTTGTGGCTTTGAACCTTCTCTAATGTAACATAATTGGGTTTGCTAGCTAATCAGTGAACATGATATCTTGAACTATTCAGCCGTTTGTGCAAACCAAACAATAATGTACTCACAACCCACTTCTGACAATTTGAGTTCCACGCTTGTGCTCGTTAATATGGCCCTGAACAACTCCCAAATTCATAAGCGTTTTAAAGAATTCAAGCCTTGAACATTCTCATAGAATCGGCCCAGTTCATACTCACATAGGTAATTTCTATTAAGAGTATCCTTTTATACCCCTCATAAAATTATGACATAGAAAGCTTTAAAAGTAAATCTTACCCTCAATAATTTTGCAGGCATCACTATAACATCATAGGAACAAGTTGGAATTAAATCCATAGTGATACACCATACTCCATTATTTGGTTGTCTTTTTTGAACCTAGATTTTGGGATCTCCAGTCAGCTAGGTTGGGTATTCACAATGGATTCTATTTTATAGGCTTTAATCTCATTCCCTTTAATAAACATATTACTTGATCTCTAGGCAGCCTTTAGTTAACGGATCCGCAAAGTTGTCTTTTAACCTTATATAATCAATGAAAATTACTTCATTCTCAAGTAATTGTTTTACTATTTCATGTCATCGACGTATATGTCGTGACTTACCATTATACATTTTATTATGCGCTTTTGCTATAGTAGACATGCTATCACAATGAATACAAATGGTTGACATAAGTTTCGGCCAACAAGGAATATCTTCTAAAAATTTTAAGCCATACGACTTTTTCACTAACTTTATCTAAGGCTATGAATTCAGATTCCATAGTAGATCTAGCTATGCATGTATGTTTAGAAGATTTCAAAGATATAGCACCACCTCCAGGTGTGAAAACATACGTACTTGTAGATTTAGTATCCTGAATATCTAATATCCAGTTAGCATCATTGTATCCTTCTAGAATAGCAGGATATTTCGTATAATGCAATCTATAATTCATTGTGTACCTTAAATATCTAAGTATTCATATCATTGCTTTCCAATGATCTTTCCTTGGATTACTAGCAAATCGACTTAATCGATTCCATGCGCATGCTATATCAGGTATCATACACGACATGACATACAATATACAACCAAGTATAAGTGCATACTCTAATTGATTTATGGGTTGCTATTTATTTTTAGTTAGATGTTCATTAACATCCATTGGTGTCTTTATTGGACTTGTGTCGTATTTATTGAACCTATTCAATATCTTCTCAATATAATGAGATTGTGATAACAGTAATCCATTCGCTATCTTAGAAATCTTAATTCCTAAAATAACATCGGCAACTCTCATATCTGTCATCTCAAAATGTTGTGTCAACATTTTCTTTGTGTATTCGATTATAGTTTTCTCATTGCTTATAATCAACATATCTTCCATGTATAAACAAACTATGACAAAGCCTTTAGGTGTGTCTTTGACATATACACACTTGTCGCATTTATTGATTTTAAAACCATATGATAACATGACATTGTCAAATTTAATATGCCACTGTTTCGGAGCTTGTTTTAATCCATATAAAGATTTAACAAGTAGACACACTTTTTGCTCTTGTCCTGCTGCAATAAATCCTTCCGGTTGTTGCATGTATATTTCTTCTAATTCACCATTTAAAAATGCTGTTTTAATATCTATTTGATGAATTTCAAGATTTTTTATTGCAACAATTGCAATTAACATTCTTATGGATGTTATCCTTGTTACTGGTGAATATGTATCGAAGAAGTCATATACCTCTTTTTGTTTAAAACCTTTGGCTACTAACCTAGCCTTGTATTTATCAATTGAACCATCCGCCTTTAATTTTCTTTTAAAAATCCATTTACACTGTAAAGGTTTCATACCAGATGATAAATCCACCAACTCCCAAGTATGATTGTGCATAATTGATTCAATTTCACCATTAATCATTTTTTCCATAAAGGAACTTTGGGCATAGACATGGCCACTTTAAATGTTTTAGGTGCACTTTGTAACATTTATGTTAGCAAATTAGGACTAAAAGATTTTGCAACTTTTGTCCTTTTACTTTTCCTAAGTTCATCCTCTTTATTTGAAGGATTACTACTACTTGCATCATCACTCGCTCTTTTATTAGAACTCGATTTACACATATTTTTATTTGGAAAGATATGCTCGAAAAATAACGCATTTCTAGATTCCATGATTGTATATACATGTATATTAGGAATATCTGATTTAAATACAAGGAATCTATATGTATGACTATTATGAGCATAACCAATGAATATGCAATCAATGGTATTTTGGTCCAATTTCAACCTTTTTATGTTCAGGAATAGCTAATTTATTCAAACACCCCCACACTTTCAAGTATGTGTATTAAGGTTTTCTACCATTCCATAATTCATAAGGAGTTACATCCACATTCTTTCGAGGGATTTTATTCAGAATATGGTTGGCAGAAAGAATTGCTTCGCCCCATAAATTCTGAGGTAACCCAGGATTTAATAATATAGCATTCATCATTTCCTTTAATGTACTATTTTTGCTTTCCGCAATCCTATTTGATTGAGGAGAATAAGGCGCAATCGTTCGATGAATTATGTCGTGTTCTTGACAAAATGCATTAAACAGTGCATCTTATTCACGTCCTCGATCACTCCTTATAGCCTTTATTGATTTACCAAGTTGATTTCAACTTCACTTTTATAGTGTTTAAAGACTTCTAGAGCCTCTTCTTTGCTTTTAAGCAAATATACATAGTAATATCTAATGCTATCATCAATAAAGGTTATGGAATATTTCTTGCCTCCTCTAGTTTGTACAAACTTTAAATCACATATATCGCTGCGAATTAAATCTAGAGGTTGTGTATTCCTACTATCAAAAGTGTGAAAATGAGTTTTTGTTAATTTGGCCTCAATACAAATTTCACACTTATGATTTGGATCAATTTTAAGATTAGGAATTAATTCTAAATTCATTAATTTTCGTAACGAATTAAAATTAACATGTCCTAGTCTTTCATTCCACAAATCAGAAGAATTCAACAAGTAACCAGAAACTTCAATATTATTAGTATCAGATTTAAGAAGTATAGGCATTACATTCATCTTAAATAAATCATTTTCTATGTACCCCTTGCCCGCAAATACACTATTCTTAGATAGTACAAACTTAATATATTCAAAACCCATTTTGAATCCATTTCTGCAAAGTAAAGACACAAAAACTAAATTCTTGCGGATGTCAGGAACATGCAACACTTCATTCAAAATAAGTTCCTTGACAAATGTCATCTTCAGCATTATTTTCCCAATTCCAATTATCTTTGAAGTCACAGAGTTACCCATAAATAAGTTTCTTCCATTGATAGGCTTGTAAGAGGATAACATGTTTTTACCTGCGAGGTGGGATTAGACCCACGAGGTAGGAGACCGGCGAGGTGGGACTGGGCCTTCACAAAATTTCTCTACCTGGGGTTCCAGCGACCTGCGAGGTCGGAGTGAGACCTGCGAGGTGGGATTAGACCCACGAGGTAGGCGACCGGCGAGGTGGGACTGGGCCTTTACAAAATTCAATTATTAGTTCAAATAATAAATGTTTGGAGAGGGTGACGTGGTATCATTTTATACCTAGCCACCTGATAGGTGAGTTAGGGCTCGACCATATTTTGAGCCAACACATGTCATTATCGGCATGATAGCCGAAAGTAAGATGTTACCATAACCAAATTGGCATAGGATGCATTTTTTTTGGTTGGCAAATGAAAAATTGCCGAGAATATTTACGTAAGCCATGACTTTCTAGGTCAATGCGCCACCAGTTTGAATGTTGCAACAAGTAAAGAAGGGCAGAGCCCGAGGATGTAGCTGTCGTTGGGTCTGAGATTGTTGTAGATCACATGAAGAAAATTTGGATGACTCATCATAGGTTACAAGCTGCTCATGACAGACAAAAGGAGTACGCAAACAAAGACCGTGACGGGCTGAGTTATGAAGTGGATGATTTGTTCCACTTGAAGGTTTATCCCTTGAAGGGTCCCATCGGGGAAAGAGTCTCTACCGTGCGAATACGATACTCCACTTGTTTCAAGGTAAAAATCGAATAAAATCTGAATTTCGGGACGAAATTCCCCTTAGTTGGGAAGATTGTAACGGCCCGCTTTTATTAATCCCGATTAACCGACTAATTACGAATTAATATCATAAGCTCAGATCCACGTAAATTTGTTATTTTTGTGTGGCGAATATTTAATTATTTTACTATTGTTAATAGTTCGCGCCGCGTGAATTAAGAATTTCACTTAGTCGCGTTGTGCGCTTATAGTGACAAAAGCGTGCGGCGTCGCGGTGTGCGCGTAACGCGGGTGTACGGGGTAGTATTGGATTGAGTTGTCACATCACATCACACATCACATCGAAAGTCACATCAACTATTCATCATCATTGCTTTTTGTCCTTTCTCACAAAAAAAAGAAAAAAAAGAAAAAAAGAAAAAAAAGAAGTGTTTTTGTTTAAAAAACGGGAGAGAGGGATGGAGGAGAAGAAACGGTGAAGGGAGAGAAGAGAGAAAGAGAGAACAGAGAAGGTGAGTGATCGCAGAGAGGAAGCTCCGGCGAGGAGCTTAGCGGCAAACGGCGGCGAGCGAGCTCGGCGGGACAAAGATGGCGAGCTCGGCGGGACAATGGTGTCGAGCTCGGCGGTGGCGAGCTCGACCCCATTAATCAAGTGAGTTTCGCTCATTCTCTCTTCGATTTGCTGTTCTTTGAATCGATTGTGTGGTGTTGATGTTCGGATTGTCGTTGTTTAAAAAAAAAAAAAAAAAAAAAAAAATCAAGCGATCGAACACTGTGTGTTCGATCGATTGAGAAGACGCACGCGAGCGCGTGTGCGTCTCTCCCGCGGGCCGGGTCGGACCCGACCCAACCCAAACCTGGGCCGGACGGGTCGGGTCCGACCCGTTTGGGTCGACCCGACCCAGTGCTACAAAAAAAAACAGAGAAAAGGGGAAAAATAGAGGAAAAGTTGGGAAAAATCATGGAAAATTTCGGAAAAATGAGAAAAAATTATGGAAAAATCATATTGCGACCAAATATATAGAATATATGAAAAATAAAATATTTGGATATTTTGGACGCGACTTTTGCGGGGATTTGCCTCGAAAAGCACAAAATAAACAATTTGTCTTAAAATTTTTTAGGAAATTATTGTAAATTTTCATGATAAATTAAGTTTATATAAATGGACACCAGGGACTTAGGAGGCTATAGTCGGGTGTCGGGTACGTATCTCGAGGCGAGTGTGGGACATTTTAAAGGCGTTGGAGGTAAGTAAACCCACGAGAAAGTCAGTTCAGAATTTACTTATTTTTCTTGAAAATTATTTATTTCACATTACTTTACGTCAGTTCAGTTTGCATGTTTACTCTATTCCTGTGGTGTCTGTGTATGGTCGAAGGGACGGTGTGACCTCGATCCGATTATTGCTACGGTGTTGGTCATACCTTAGACTACGTGTGAGATTTTTTCTCAGCGAGTCGATGATCTCGAGAGCGAGTTGACGTGAGGTCCACCTCTGTCACGATTTCCTCTCTTTTGAGGCGTTGGGCGGAAGTCTACCTTCCGACCAACAGAGTTCCTCGTTTCGACCGTGAAGAGGGGGTGTAGATTTCCTCACCTCCAGGGCCTTCTCGGTTTAGTATTTATGTCCCAGGGCTCGACAGTTGTACACCACACGTTCGCGTTCGTATTCTTGATTATCTCACGACTTATATTCATGCTTTACATTTGTTTATTTATTTTATATGCATGAATTGTAGCCGTTTTTCTTGGATTTCTTGTAAATACTAACTGAATTTCTCTGGGATTTACTTATCTGGGATTTGTCATTGTTTTTGGTGACAAATCGCAGATCCTGCGACGAGCCGCGACAAAGGAGTCTTAGGCGACTACGTCTAAGTAGGGAGAGGCCGCCACTTTTTGCATAGGTAGTTGTATGTATCTATTAACTACTTTATGACATTTTGGGATGACTTGTATACCCGATACATGTATATGCTCACCGTTGTACTTTTGTCGCTTTTGATATACATGGTATCTATTATCGGGATTCCACACTATAGGGTTAATTATACAAATGCAAACTTTTCCTTTATACGGCGTTTGCATGTTTTTTTAAAGGCTTCCGCTTGATATTTAATAACTTAATAAGTTGTGAATAACTTAACTTAGTCAATTTGATGAGAATATCCATAAAAATCTTCATAAATATTAAGTTAAGGCAAATAAGGTATGTATAAAGGTGTAGGTCGCAGGCAGTCAAAGTTAAGTGTGAGGTGACGTGGCATGCTTGGTGACGTGTCTGGCGACGTGGCGGTGCCCGGTTTGCCTTGAAATTTGGGGTCGTCACAGATAGAATAGCATCTTCTATTGCCAACACTTAAAGTCAATGCTAGTGAGTTTTTTGGGCTTTTTTGGCTTCATAGAGGGGACGATGGTATGTGTAGAGGTAGAACCTATTATTATCGTCTTAAGCTTGTTGGGATCAATAACCTCCACTGCGTTGCTTGGTGTAGTCATGGCTAAATTGATGCAGAAAATCACTCCGAACTTGATGAATTGAAGAAATTTGTAGATTGAGGCTAGAGTTTAACACTCTATCTCCTTAAGACAATAATGCTCTGCAAATCATGACCGTGATTGGTAGCACTTATCTCCTAGGATACAACAATCACGATCCTACGATTACAACACTTTAGACCATAGGAACAATTGGATCAAAGTGTTGTACTCACTCACTGTTAAAACAATGGATTTAATTATTGGAGAGAAAATAAGAATTTCACTGACCGGAGAGAAAATAGGGATTTTTAATGACCGGAGAGAAAATAGGAATTTTCTTTAAGAAAACTAGAATGAGAATTTATGTTGTATCATATTACATTGGAGACTCATGATATATATAGACTTGTTGTGTTGGTTCGCATACGTATGGGTATATCCATGTATTCAAAGTATACATCCCACATATATACAATGCTTTGAATTAGAATGTACAAAATAAATACGTTCAATGCACTTGTAAGTGTCCTATGCATGTGTCGATTACTAATTGTGTTATTATAACGGGCGAAATGTGCTAACCGTGTTTACTTCCTTAAACAAGCTCAACGACCCATATTGTGGGACCCACACCGTGATATGTCCATTGACTGAGGCAAAAGCCGAGGTATATTTTGTTTTTGTTGTGATGTATGCCTAGTGTACTGTATATATGTAGATTTTTAAGTTAATTTTATATGGGTGTATAAGTATTGAGACGAGTGGGGATATACCTCGAGTCACGTGTCGACATGGGACCGAGGTAGCGACATATGGGGTATGCGTAATCAAGTGGAGTTAAATGTGAATTTATGTTGGTTTATAAGTGGCTAATGTGGTCACATTTAGTTAAACCTAAATGTACTAAAGTTTGTAAAATAAAACAATAGCCACTAGATAAACCTCGAGACACGCATCAACATGGTTCAATACAAGAGATGTACAAATTAGTGTCATCAAGTCATGTTATAATGGGACATGTGGTGAGGAGGAACACAAGATGTGCCTCAGGATACGTGTGTGTAGAAATGATGGGCTATCATCAATGTATATCCAAACCGTATAAATCATGTAAATCAATTCATTCAAAACACCTCATTTTCTCTTCTCTTCTCTTCTCTTCCTCATCAACGTTTTCTTCAGTGAGAAGGAGCTGTGGATGATTTAAGAGTTTTTTGGAGAATGAGAGAAAGCTGAGAAGATCAAGGTGAGTGTGGTGTTGTTCGGTTGATGTTGTTTGTGGTTTGTTCTTGCGAGGAATGAGCTTGAGAGCTCGGACGAACTGCTGGAGATGACTCAGAAGAGTCTTCTCCCTTTCCCAAACGAGCTGGGATTGGATCTCCGACCCCAGCTCGTGAAGAAAAAAAATTCCATCAACGAACCAGGGAGTCCCTTATTCGTTGAGGAAGAAAGGGGCACATGCACAGGCCGTGCATATGCACCCCTTCCCTTGTTGGGCTGGGCTAGAGGCCTGGGCCAGGCTTGGCCTATGGGGCGAGCCAGGCTCGTCCTATGGGGCGAGCCAGGCCCAGCGACCTGGCCAGGTTTGGGTTCACGTTTAGGTTGACTCGACCCAAATATATAAAAAAAGAGAAGAGAAAAGAAAAGAAAAAGAGAGAAAAAAATTGGAAACAATTCTAGAAAATTAGGGGAAATTTTTAAAAAATTGTATTTCGGCAAAATAAATAGAAAGTAATGAATTTCTATGAAAAATAAAATATTTGAAATTTTGGATGAGACTTTTACGGGGGTTTTACCTCGAAAAGCGCAAAATGGGCGAATTTGCCCAAAAAATTAGAAATTGGTCTCAAATTCGGTTTGGCCTAAATCGATACATTATTGAATGTTAGGGAACTAAGGGAGAACTCAGGAGTTTGGGCACGCATTTTGACATGTTGAGGGACCGAATAGACTAGGACAAGCACGTGAATTGTAAGTACAACTGTGAGAATTTTATATTTCATTTCATTCACCTTTATTGATTTATTGGTCTATTGGTAGACATTGCCACTTGAAATCTCACATCATGTTGTTCTTATATCTATTCATAAGTGAATAGCGTGACATGATGGCTTATGAATTGTTTCATTGACTTTGATTCCTACATTTGATGTCATTTTTGAAAAGAATGGATGAAAAGCATGCTAATGGGATAATTTGGATTTACTTAGACTTGTATTTAATTTCCTCTGGGCTTTGTAGCCTAACTTGTTTTGGATTCCTAGAACATTGGCATTATTCGTCTTTGAAATTAAAGTAGGGATTATCTGGTGTCCATTGCACGAGATATGCGCGGTTCATGGGGACACGGGTCTACCGCGGTTTCAGCACTGACTACTTCACTTGCATGGCACACGAGTTATGAGACTCGGGCTGGTCGGCAAGTATAAGATTGATGTTGTATAAGAGTAGAGCATAGCTCCGATATTCGTATGAGATATGTTGAGCGCAGCTCCATATAGTATTGGAAAATGTTAGGTGATAGTTCTCACCGCCGACCAAACGTAAATCATCTCTACTTAGCTTGTGTCTATCTCTACATCTTTAACTCTAGTATTTACTTGCATTACTTTATTTAACAATTTATTTCGCTACTTTATACTTTTAAATATCATTCGTTTATTTTGGAAATGTGGCATAGAATTCTCTAGTTATTACTTAAATAGTATTATACTCATCGTCAAGTTTATGACGGTGGGTGTAGGTCCGTCGAGCAGCAGCAGACCAGGAAAGGAGAAGATCGGTGACTTCCTCTAAGTAGTTTGGCAACTCTCTTTACTCATTTTGTACGACTCGACTTTCGTTGTATTATATTGTTTATGTCTTTAATGTACATTTTGGGTTAAGTGAATAATTTCATATATATGCATGCATGCGATGTTGTATTTTCCTGGTTTTCCACACTTAGGAATTTTAAATCATCACAGCCTTCGCATAATCTTTCAATTACATATTACTATGAAATCACCTGAAAACGACAATGGAATTTGAATCAACTTTATATTGAATAATATATCAGTACATAGATTTGGAGGAATATAAGGACGAAAGGCTGACTAATACGTAATTAAGTCTTGTGTGGTTAGGATTAAGGCTTGATTACGGAATTAGGTCGGGCGATGCCCTGTTTAGTCATTGGGGTCGTCACAGTTTGTATTAGAGCCCTAGCTTTAGAGAACAAGATGAATAAAACACAACCGTAGTTGTGGAAACCAAATAACCTTTACACTTGCGCGACACACGAGTTATGGAACTCGGGGTAGTCGACAAACATAAGATTGATGTTGTATAAGCATAGAGCGCAACTCCGCTATTTGTATGAGATATGTTGAGCGCATATCCATATAGTAGTGGAAAATATTGTTGGATTTTGGGGTTCATACGCAGCGGAGATTACAAAACAGTTTTGACAAAAACCCCAACAGGATCCGAATCTAATTCCATTAAAAACGTTTAAACCATGAAAAACTTAATCATACCTCAATCGCAATATACCTTTCAGAAGGTTGATCGATCTCTAAGGCGCTGCCAATGACGAACGCCCTCTATCAGCAGTCCACACACGAACAGAGGCCGAGATTTGAAGTGCTAGCTTCGAGAGAATACCAAACCTTTTTGTTTCTCTCCAAAACGATCCAGAGCATACCAAAAACCCCAAGTCGTTTCTAAAACGAAAATAGAGTTTCGGCCTTTTTTCTTTCGTACCTGTGTTCTAACTTAAAGCGTCTATTTATACAACCCTTGTATATAGACGGTTAAGTAAATTACACATATACCCTTACTTAAACAAGTATAAGTGTAATACACCACAATGACGTTTCTGTCATGAATTTTATCACATAAAATTCATTTTTTTCTGAATCATCTTAAAATCTCGCAAAACCATTCTTAGTGTGCGACCCAATAGGCTCATACAACGTTGGCAGTGTACCAAAACACATTTTGGTATACAAGTCATAAGCAGTCTCTAGAAAGACATTATGACTACCCAAGTTGTACGAATATCAAATCGATACAACCTAATCAATAGTGTATATAACATCCTTTTGTCACACGATATCCTTTTGATCAAACGTAAGGCATGGAATTGTCATCCAACATGTTCAATCGTACTAGTCTCGATCTCTAGGTAGACCGAAAACATCCAAGTGACATTGATCAATATCAATTCACTTAGACTAGGCCTTTTAACAGTCTAACACATCGAAGGATCCACTAGATATATCTCTTTATATGAGAGAGACAAATTCTATCTCGATTACACAACTTCATCGCATTGCTCACACAATAACCAATCACAACCTTTATAATCGTCTGGTTAAAGACAACATTTGATTGTGTCAAATTACTGTGTTCCTAATGTTGAAGTCTCTGGCAATCTCAAGTCAGAGGACTGAAAAATATACCTATCATGAGAAACAACTATGACTTAATCCATGTGATGTTCTCATAGCGGGTCGGTCCAGTACTTTGTTCCCTAACAAGTACTCGTGATCTTGATTCGTATCCCTATACGTATAATCATCATATGATCATCAATCAAGACTCACACTAGTCTTAATTCATTATAGTTCCCAGTATAATGATCGACTAGGGACATTTAAGATATTTATGTAAATACCCATGTATCTTATTATAATGTAAACATGCAAATTAATTATAATAAACAGCAAATGAAATCCTTTATTTTATTAACTAAAAGTATTCATAAAGACAGTTAATGGATTGACCCAGGGTACATGCCCCATCAAATGTTAGGTGATAGTTCTCGCCGCCGACAAAACGTAGATCATCTCGACTTAGCCCGTGTCTATCTCTACATCTTTAACTGTAGTATTTACTTGCATTACTTGATTCAACAATTTATTTCGCTACTTTATACTTTTAAATATCATTCGTTTATTTTGAAAATGTGGCATAGAATTCTCTAGTTATTATTTAAATAGTATTATACTCATCGTCAAGTTTATGACGGTGGGTGTAGGTCCGTCGAGCAGCAGCAGACCAAGAAAGGAGAAGATCGGTGACTTCCTTTAAGTAGTTTGGCAACTCTCTTTACTCATTTTGTACGACTTGACTTTTGTTGTATTATATTGTTTATGTCTTTATTGTACATTTTCGGTTGAGTGAATAATTTCATATATATATGCATGTGATGCTGTATTTTCTTGGTTTTTCACACTTAGGAATTTTGAATCATCACAGCTTCTGCATAATTTTTCAATTATATATTACTATGAAATAACATGAAAATGATAATGGAATTTGAATTAACTTTAAACTGAATAATATATCAGTACATAGATTTGGAGGAAGATAAGGACGAAAGGCTGACTAATACGTAATTAAGTCTTATGTGGTTAGGATTAAGGATTGATTACGGGATTAGGCTGGGCAGTGCCCTAATAAGTTGGTATTTATAGGTATTTAGTAGTCTATTTTAGTATATTTAATTATCAAAAGTATTTAAAATATATGTTTATTTATATTTTTTGGTCATTTTTAGGTGAAATGGAGTGCGCGGTTGAATTCGTGGCGAAAAAATACTCAAAATGGAGTATTTACTTGCAGTGATCGGATGCAGGACAGTTTGCCTCGAAATACGCGTTGCGCTGTGGGTAAAATAGTGGACAGGGTGTTTCGGCCAATCAAAGCATGCCACGTCAGCATGAAAACCACTATGGACCAATCAGACGATGCCACGTGGAAGTTCAAGCAAACAGCATGTCAATACACCGATTCTAACCAATAAGGTGTTGCCACGTGTTGACACGTCAACAGTTCCAGTTCCAGCAACCAATGAAAAACTGCCGCGCGTCACCACGTCACCTAGCGCAGCCACGTCACGCAAGCAACATTTCTCCGCGTTTCAGCTATTGTTGATCTGCCTTGAGATTCGTGACTGCAAAGACTCCCAGTAATTCAGTGTTGGTCGCACGATTTTCTTCCGCCAGTGCGCGTCCACGTGGCGAGCTCCCATTCGTCCAGACATGTCACAACAAGTGGTTCGGCCAATCAGAAGAGTCCACGTGGCGCTGAGTCAGCACACACAACTAAAAGCGCACAGTACTCAGCGAATGAAGCGGCGACACATCAGCGGCGGTGACAGGAGCGGTTCAATGGCGTTCCGACACGTCAGCGTGAGCCATTGTTTCAGCGAATCACGTCGTGACACGTGGAAGAGTCCGATTTTTTATCTAAAAGCACCCCTACGATGCTCCTCGACGCACAAGTCACCTACCCTACCCCTAAAATTAGTATCGGAGTCCAATTTGGAGTACTTTATATATTATGAACCTAGGTATTATTAGAGGAAGAATTAATTAGTATTTTTTTAGAGATCTATTATTAGTTTTTAGTATATAGTTTCTACGATGATATCCGATTAATCAATTTCTTGCCTAAGTCGAAAGGGAAGCAAGTCGGAATCATGGATTCATAGCATATTATGTGAGATCTTTTATTTTATTATTTAATTAATTTAATTTCTCCTTTTTCATTGTTGTTGATTTAATGATTATGATTTAGATCTATGGTATTCATGAGGCCAATGCATGCTTTTAGATGGACAATCTACTGTTATTTGGAATATTAGTATCCGTGTAATTGTACTTTTAGACCAATAAAGTAACAAACATTCACCCGTTTGCCGTAAAACCTTTTCGGTTCTTGAATGTACAATAATTGAATTTAGGTTAAATCGGTAGCAGTTGCGACCCGGTTATTTAGGATTAGTGTTCTCATAGATCTATATTACTGCGGTTAGTGTGTTAAACTTGATTGACGGATGTCTAGGGTTATACATTAATTAGGGAAGTAGTTAGTGGCGGACGTCCTGACTATCGAAATTAGGGGAATTAGGAATTTCTGGCGGATGTCGATTTTCTATAGCTAATCTAGGAGAATTTAAATTAATAACTTTTTGGAAAAGATTGAAGACCATAATTGCTATTGAATCTTGATTCTGATTTGTGGAAGTGAAGATTTAGGTGTTATTTAGGTGTTAATTAATTATTAATTAATTGTTTTAGAAATTAGTTAGTTAAATTAATATTTATTTTGAAACCCCCGATTTTTCTTTTTTGTTGTTTTAACCTGAGAAATCGACCCTTTGCCATTGTTCTACAAAATAGTTGGTTTAGGAAACTTTACTTATTGACGTGTTCGGCGCACGTCATTAAATGTTTAGTAGTTGGGGCCGTCACAGTTACCTTCAAAGATAAACTCCTTTGCATCTTAAGTTTATCTCTAATTCATGTATATAAATAACTGTACGTGCTTTTTCAAACAAGCACTTCAATATATGTACAATGTATCGCATACATACACATATGCTAGTCAAGCAATGTGTTTCTTCAAATTTGTTGGTTCAAACAAGCAATACTAGCACGTCACTTTTTTTTAAATAATATATATATATATTGTTATGAAATGGATGGACACTTGTGCATGTAAGTGACCACATTGTGAAGCATGGTTCTCACATTGAATCGTAACATCAAGCATGACTCTCACACTTCATGTAACTTGTAATCATATCCAATGTACACCAACTTTTTCGTGTATTGTCTATGTTGCTTGTGATGTGTTGTATGACTTGTGGTGTATGTATAAGTACAATTATCATCATCACCAAATGGCCTATATAAAGGGCGCCAACCCCATTGTAATTCACACACCAATGTATGAATGAAATCTCTACATTCTCATCTCTAGCTCTCTTCTCTCTTGTCTCCTCTTCTCTACTTGTTCTAATAGTTCTTAGTTTATGTCTTCTATACTTAAGTCTCTAGTAAGTCTAATTTTAGTTCTAGTTGGCTTACAACTTAGTTTACAATACGTTATCAGCACGAAGTTTCTCTACAAGAGGAAGTCTTAAAGATCAAGAAGCTTTTCAAAAATATAAAGCTAAGAAGGAGAATCAAAATGAGTTATTGGTTAGTGTATTGCACTCTTTTTCTCTTTGTTATGGTTTTATCCCACTGGGTTTTCTTTGCAAGGTTTTTAATGAGTCAATTCTAACAATATTAAAACTTTGTATCTAGATTGATTAATGTATTGCACTATTTTCCTTTCGTTGTGGTTTTATCCCACTGGGTCCTAGTAAGGTTTTTAATGAAGCAATCCTAACATTATTATACTTCATATAAAAAATAAAAGAAAAAATAAATTATGAGAGCAATTAATGTATTCTTTTTCTATACTAGATTTTTCCCACGGGGTTTTTCTAGTAGAGGTTTTAATGAGACATTTATATTCTCTCTAAGTGTATTAATGTGTTGCACTCTTTTCCTTAGCTATGGTTTTGTCCTACTGGGTTTTCCTAGCAAGATTTTTAATGAGGCAATCAACAAACATTATACTACAGAGCAATATTATACTCTTTTTTTTATACTAGATTTTTTTTCCACAGGGTTTTTTCTATTAGAAGTTTAACGAGACACGTTCTTTCAACAAGTGTCATCCAAGGGAGAGTGTTATGAAATGGATGGACACTTGTGCATGTAGGTGACCACATTGTGAAGCATGGTTCTCATATTGAATTGTAACATCAAGCATGACTCTCACACTTCATGTAACTTGTAATCATCTCCAATGTATACCAACTCAGATATTTCATTTATACATTGGTGTATGAATTACAATGGGGTTGGCACCCTTTATATAGGTCATTTGGTGACGATGATAATTATACTTATACAGTGTGTACAAGTTTTGCATACACTACAAGTCATACAACATAGACATTATTCCAACATGGCATTCCATAATCGACTCCATACTGAATGTCTTAGTGTCTGAATAACAAGACACGCAAATTCATTTCGATCGTGTGTGGTTGAATGAATCAGGAGCCCTAGCATGCTTTCCCTTGACTAGCAAATCGAAATGAACAACAATGGCACTAACAACAATCACAAAATGCATTGAAAAATGTAATCGAAATAACAATATGCCGACTTATCCTTTTTTTATGCCAAACCGAATCAACCACTCCAACTATCTCCACCAACCTCTCAACGCCCAGAAGACACTCCTAACCGTGACGAAAATGCACAAGACCTCAACCTAAATCAACAAGGACAAAGATACAGTGCAGCAAGTGATCGATCTAAGAAGTTCTCTCTCGGGTGTAGGGTTTTTTCAGGTGTGAGGGCGACTACGTACAAGAGTCTTTGTTCAAATTTCTTGGGGTCCCTCGTTACTCAATTGGGGTATTTTCGGGCTTTCAGTTACAAAAAAGGAACGCACAAATAAATTCCATAGTTGCCCTCATAAGTGGCTTGACCTACATAAACGCTGGGGTCCTTATAGCGCGACCAATTTCTAATATAACTTCAAAAGAAATCACATTTTTGTCCCTATGCAAGGACCAAACTCCTCCCTTGCCCTTGTCTCCCGGTGTTGCACCCCATCTTCGTCGCCAAACTTCCTAGAATCAAGTATACTCACTCCCCTGTCACCCAGACCCGATCGCTTCAACTGAAACATACACACATCGACCTTGTAAGTCAAGTCTTCATATTGTTTTAAGATTTAAATCATTAGATTTGAACGGTTTTTGTGTGAGAAATGTTGGTTTGAAGTTGTGGTTTTGTAGTATAGAGTTTCACTCATTCGACCAGTTTAAGAGTGTTATTAGGTAGAAACGGCACAAGAACATGCAATGGAATACGATGTGCAACACAAAGAGGTATCTTTTCATCATTTTCGTAGGTTTTTGTTTGTATTAGTGTTAAAGTTGAAACCCGAGTTAGTCGTCCATGTAGGGTCGAGCCTACCCGTAAGGCTATCATTGGACGACCATCAAGATTCACACTAAAGTCTCGGTTAGGGAGTTTCAAATGAGCAGCGTCGTCCCTGAAGGGGGCTAGTGGGGCGACCACCCTGGCCCCCTACCCCTTGGGGCCCCACTTTTTCAAAAAAAAAAAAACTATTTTTTTTGCATAGCTAAAAAAATTACCATTGTTGATTTAAAGATACAATATTGTTGTTATGCCAGCCAATTGTCTATACAATTTTCAAATTATATTTTATCTAATTTGATTCCTAGTTGTTTCTACTTATTCTCTTATAGAGATTAATTTATCATCTTCTTTAATTAAATTTTATAATTGTGGTTATGATTTACTTTTTTTTTTTTTGAAGTATATGTCTGGTTGAACTTTAATTAATTTGAAATGTTTTAAGAATGTCTTAAAGAGGTTTTTTGTGTGTCGTGCTATTATGCATTGATTGAGCAAGTATTTTTATATTTTGCATTGTCTTACATAGTTAAGAATGATCTGATATTTCTCTCACACGAACTTTTATATAGGATCTCACCTTGTTGATGTTGGTTAATCGAAAGCGGTAAATTTGTTATTTCAAAATACAATAAACCCTTTTGATTTTGATGATAAAAAGTTACCATTATCAAACTTAGAGGGGAAAAGGTTAAATCAAAATTATTTAAAAGTATTCTTAGCTTTATTTTATTTAAAGTAATAGCTTTGTGTGTATATGTGAAACTTGTATTTATTTTCTAAGTATTCATAATTAAGGGGCACCGAATTTTGATTTCGCCTAGGCCTCTAAATACTTAGGAACGGCCTTGCAAATGAGTCTTTGTGTTTGAGTTGAATGTGTGCCTGCCCTGTCCCGCGGAGAATTATGCTGAAGTCTTAGTTTTTTAGGGTTATTATTATTTTTTATTTTTATTTTTTGCGTATAATGAGTTTTTCCTAATGAATACTTTTGCATCTTGCAGGGCTTACCATCGTATTCTGGTTTTCAAGACTTTACAGATGATTTCATTCCCACAGTGCCTTCGAAGGTTGACCTAAGCCGATAGAAGAGCTAATTTGGGCCAATTAGAATTTGTTAGGAAATTGTCCATGTTACAGCGAGTGTACACTAATTGCAACACCACCCCCTGTTACAACATCAAGGATTACACTATAGGTGGTACAATTGTTGTCTCAACACCAATTGTAACACTACCACATAATATATCCCACACATGATGTGTTAGGTTGAGTTGTAGGGATTCTTAGACTACGTTGACGAGGGAAACCACTTAAGGATTCGAAATTAGCACGGGATAATGTCGGCTAATATGTAAAAGCAACACACCACATGAACAAAAGAGTAAAAGTGAAAAAGCAGACATGTAAAAGCACAAAGAATATAAATGAAATGGAAAGGCAAAAATGTAAAAGCACATCTACATCATACACCAAACATATATAATTAATAGATATCACCAGCTTCACATTATTTGACATTAGCAAATCCAAGTCTGAGTCAGATCGTGCATTAAGAGGGCACATCTTGAACTCGCGTCATCAACTGTCGCCATTAACTAGCATCGTGAATTTGCGCCTTCATGCCTACATTTCTCCAAAACGACACCACGAGACCGATGTTGCCTGCAAACGTGGCACACAAGCGGTTAAAATGGCAAGCGCATGTGTTCCAAGTGCATATCCCAACTGGGGTCACTTTAGCATTTCCTTTGCAGAAAAATCATAGTACAGCATGTAGTACATTAACTTCGGTACAAGTCATTGGAAGCATCTTTCAAGCATATCAAATGTAAATTACAAGTAGGAATACATCGCTAGATTTGATGAACGGGAGATCTGTATTATTACTAGTCTGATGATCAGAAGAACCCAACGCAAATATTAATAATAAAAAAATACATATGAAACTATGTCGAGATGGATGAAGCTTGGTTATAGCTTAATAAAGGAATAAAAAAGAATAAAAAGAAGTGTACATCCATCAAGAGTTCTCATGCAAATAAAAATGGATCGAAAATATTACAACTATCACCAGAGCATATATATATACCCACGTTTTCCCCAAGAGTAAAGAAGCTTCTCACAAAGAGGTTGTCTAGACTAGAGTACAGCATCATGGCAGTAATAAATGCTTTCGCGCGGAATTCTAGCTGTCTATCAAGAAAATCCGAGAAAGAAGATGCTTGCTCATGCAGAAAGTAGCAAATGATTGAAATATAACAAAAGGAAAATGAAATTTCCCCTCGATGAAGCATCTTGTTACCAACTAAGGCATTTAAGACTTTACTTCCTCTTCTCTGTGCCAATAGATAAGAGCTCAAAGCTTCGAAAAGGATCATCACGATTGCCCCGCGTGCCTGTGTTACGAATGAAAGATGAAGATTTGGACTCAGAGCCAGGTTGAACCCTTTGAGTGGTAGAGAAGCGGCTTGTTCCGGATGCAAGTCGACTTGATCGATTCTCACCAAGTTCACCAGAGGAGCTAGGTCGGCTACTTGAGACCACTGCCCTCTTTGAAGAGCTTCCATTCCTAGAGGAAGAGGTGTAACCTCTTTCAGTATCAGGCACCTGATACAATGGGGAAATGACTATCAATAACAAGCATGATAAATAAATAAATAAATAAAAACACACACACACACTCTCTAAATCATATTCCTTCAACCCACCACATCTATCATTGGCAAATGCAATCACAAACAAAATGATTGCATGTAACGATGTCATTCAGGGAAAAAAAAAAAAGGCAAGCTACCTACTAAAAAGGGCTTGCTATTACACACTTAATGTCGTTATACACACCACCACCGCCACTATTGACTTCCACCACCGTCACTGCCTCCACCGTTGTCCTCCACCACCACCGCCATCCTACACTACCGTTGCCCCTCAACCTCATGTTCAGCCACTCTAGCCAAACATCTACACATACGTTCAGCCACCTTGGCCGAACAAGGCCATTGTGTTCGACCACTCATTGCCGAACACGGTGAAATATCTTTATCCGGCCATGATTTAGCCAGATCTGAAGAGAGAGAGAAAAGGAGGTGGTGGCAACATTTACCTTAGATGATGGTAGTGGAAAGGGCGACGGCGATGGAGGAGGGCAGTGATGATGGCAGCGGAGGAGGGGTGTCGCAGTGAGGATTGGGGACGAGGTGGTGTGTGGTTGGTTGAAGAGATGGTGTATATGGGGAAGAAGGGCAGTTATGTCAGAAATCATAAAAAGTGGTGCGTGTAAGGGCATAAGGTGTGTGCATATAGCTAGCCCCCTAAAATATTTTGAAACACATTTAAATAATTGAATTAGATTTATATCCCCACCTTAATTAAGAACTCTACTGAACTGCATCACACAACAAGAGATCTTCAAGCGAATTTATAAGACAAACAGATTCCTTAACTCACACTCCCTAGAAACACAATGAAGTCCACTAGATACACATTCCCAAGCATGCATCACTACAACAAAATGTAGTATTAATGACTAATTTTATGACAGTTTTAAGAAATTTCCATTGAAATTAATAAATAATGACATTTTCTAACTAAGATGTCATCAAAGAATTTCTAAAATCGTTTTTCACACAAAGATGTTTAAGATGACTCATTTATTTATGTTTTATGACATTTCTTAAATGTCATTGATAAAAGCTAAAATATATATTAAAACTTATGTCTCAACAAACCCAAATCGTTATATGAGAAGGAAAAAAAACAAAAAAAAAGTTCAACCGCCGACGTTCAAAAAAGTAGCACAACATGCATTCACCGATTGAGAAGTGTAAGGGTATATTAGTCTTTTCATCAAAAACACAAAAATCGTTCTAACCCCATCTGTTTTCGCTCGAAACCTCGACACAATTAGGGTTTCTGATCTGTAGAGTCGAAGTATTTTTTTGATCTCTAATGGAGGAAACATCAAAGACCTGACTTTCTGAAATGTTCGTTGTTCATGTCTTCTTCGTTTTGCCTATCAAGTTTCATCAAAACCATAACATTTCGCATACGATTCTCATTTCAATCTCTAATTATCTTGTCTATTATGATTTTTGCAAGTTCCTGCTTTGGATGTCGATGGTGTTCCAGTTCTTTGATTCCGTGAATCATAGATGGATACCTCTTGGACTCCTTCGTTGCCATTGCCATCCCAAATACGATCTCCACTTAGTTCTCGCCTTGAACTCCGCCCCGCCCTCCCCATAAATGTGGAACAATCAATCACTTCAATCGCAATCGCAAGGTCGGTCCTTTCTCTTCACTCAAGCATCCGCTCTGTGCCCTAATTTGATGTCAAATCCTTGCATTCGCTCTGTGAATGTTGTTCCATGTTTCCATCAATTGAAAAGGGCGCTCAATTCCTTCACTCGCATGCTTCTTCACTTAATCTCTAAATCTCCAGATCTACTCTGCTTTAGCCATTACGACAACAATCCGTTCGACGAGGAGGAGGTCAATCTCTTCTCGATGAGTCTCCATCCTCTTTTATTGAATTTGATGTTGATTCGGATGAATTGTGTTGAATTTGGAGCTTAATCAGCTTGTTTGTGAGGATTTGTACAGGAAATGACAAATTTTTTTTGGATAAAGGTTCAGGAAATGAAAATTTGTTGAGTAGGTTTGGGGATTCTGTTTAACGGTGTTGACTAGTTGGTTTGAATTCTTCTATGTGTGAAATTTGTTGTCTTTTTTGTTTTGGATCTGGTTTTAGATTCATGTGTTCACAGAGGTTTTCATTTGGATTGTTGATTGTTTGAGTGGTTTTTCTTTGCTGGAATTCTTTAAGGGTGTTATTTGGATTTGATTTTAAGAGAATGTATAGATTTGTTGCTAATAAAGTTAAATGGCTTTTAGCATTATATTTCGTTTAAATTTTAACTGTTTAGTTTAAACTCAGAATAGAGAACCATTGTTGAGGACATGGATATTGTTGTCCTTGCCCACCTTGAAATTCATATATCTGTTGAGCTTTTCATTCGAGTAGGATACTTCAACTTCATTAGCACATGACTATGATTTCTTCATTGCAAGAACTTATACCTGGTTTTGACAAGGTAATCAATACTAAATTAGATATCAGATCGTACCAGTCTTACTTTTCATGACTTTTATATAATTATATATAACAAGAATCTTAATATTAAGATTTTTCATGTGTAGAGAGTTTGTCAAGTGTGTCATTTCTTATCCTTGTATATGTCATACAACAGATATCAAAATACCTTTTTATACCTCATGATCACCGTGATTTGAGGAATAGTCTTCCACTGTGACGCAGCGGAGATCTTCTAAACCAGTTGAACGAATCCACGAACAACTCGATCTAGGTCAGAACTTAAGCCAAAGTTCGAAAATTCTTTTATTCCAGCAAAAAAACTCCGAATTACATCCAATAGGTCGCTTAAATAGCGAAACCCTAAAATTTGCCAAAAATAATTAAAAGTCTGAAAAGCCCTAAAAGCCCTAAACTGGAAACTAGATGAAAAATAGCAACAAATGCCGCAAACGGCAATAAAAACGGAAATTCCTAATGAAAGTTATAAGTTAAACAAAACTTTCCTAAAATAGTAAAATTGCCGTTTCGGAGGGCGAAACGATGGAATTTCACTGAAAAACATCGTAATCACAGCATAGCTGTGATCCGTGATCTCCACGCTGTTTCCAATCAACCCATGCCCCCGGAACGCCGAAACTTAAACGCCCGAACTTCACCAAAATTACCAAAATGTCATCCTGTCATATCTTTCCATCATATTTTTCCAAGAATTTGCAAGCTAATTCTTGAACTTCATCATTCTCCCCAAGGTGGACAGAATTCGCCCTCGAATTGTCATCATCAGACGTATCCCTATAATAGGGAACAAGATGTTTGACATTAAATACATCAGTCGTGCGAATGTGACTTGGCAACTTCAATCTGTAAGCATTAGGATTAATTTTCTCAAGAACCTCCACAGGACCAATCTTCCGAACTGACAATTTGTTGTAATCACCCACAGAGAACCGGTCTTTAGTGAGAACTGCCCACACAAAGTCACCCACTTCAAACTCCACGTGACGCTTCTTCCGATCTGCATATTGTTTGTACTTGTCAGCAGCCTTCTGCAAGTTATCTTTGACAGATTGATGAATCTCTTGCAACCCACTAACAAAGTCTTCTGTCTTGTCATGCCATCTAGTCTTACTTGGCACTGGTAACAGATCAAGAGGACCTCGAGGTAGTACTGAATACACAACCTGAAAAGGACTAAACCCGGTACTTCGATTAACAGCATGGTTGTGTGCAAATTCTGTCTGGCTCAACTTGATGTCCCAACTCTTGACATTCTCACCCACCAAGTTCCTCAAAAGATTGCCTAAAGAACGGTTGACAACTTCAGTCTGCCCATCTATTTGCGGATGATAAGCACTGCTAAATTTCAGCTGCATGTTCACCATAGCCCACAAACTACGCCAAAAATGGCTAAGGAATCTGGTGTCCCAATCTGAAACAATCGAGGTAGAAAGGTCATGCAATCTATACACCTCCCGAAAGAACAGCTGAGCCACCTCTACAGCATCTGTGGTCTTCTTGCATGGGATGAAGTGAACCATCTTGGAAAAACGGTCAACCACCACAAAAATAGAGTCATCTCCCCGCTGTGTTCTAGGCAACCCCAGCACGAAATCCATGCTAATATCAACCCATGGTTGTTCTGGAATGGGCAAAGGCATATATAGACCGGCATTAGTTGCGGTACCCTTCGAAAGCTGGCAAGTCCGGCACCACTGCACATATCTGTCCACTTCCTTGCGAATGGTATGCCAAAAGTAAGAGGCCTGCACGAGCTGCAAAGTGCGATCACGTCCAACATGTCCCTCTCCATGCAAATCTCTAATAATCAGCAATCTCAGGCTGCAATTAGGAATGCAAAGCTGGTTGCCCCGAAATAAGAAACCCTCCTGGAGTGTGTAATCAGTACGCTCCCCACTCCGCACCTTCTCCACAATAGTAGCAAAGAAAGGATCAATAGTAAACAAATCAGAGGAGGAAAACCCAGGTACCTCAATGGTCATGCGGCTCAACAAACTTTTTCGTCTGCTCAGGGCATCAGCAACTATGTTGGTCACACCAGACTTGTGTTTCACTACAAAAGTAAAGCGCTCCAAATAGGCCACCCAGGAAGTATGTCTGGCCGAGACCTTGTTCTGCCCATGTAAGTGTCGCAATGCCTCATGGTCTGTAAACAACACGAACTCTCTGTGGAAAAGATAATGCCGCCAATGCTTCACGGCTTGTACCACTGTATAGAACTCCACATCGTATGTGCTATACCTCAACTTCGCCCCAGACAACTTCTCACTGAAATAGGCAACAAGCCTATTATTCTGACTCAAGACAGCTCTAATGCCTACCTTGGATACATCACTATGCAACTCAAAAGGTAGGTGAAAATCTGGCAACACCAGAATGGGTGCAGTGGTTAACCGCACCGTGATCAGTTGGAATGCTTCATCTGCCTCGTTGCTCCACCTAAACTTCACGCCCTTCATACAGTCTGTAATTGGGGTCATGATACTGCTGAAGTGTGGAATGAACCGCCTGAAGAAGGAAGCCAACCCATGAAAGCTGTGAACCTCCGTGACGGTGGTGGGTTTAGGCCAAGTGCGGATGGCTTCTACTTTAGACTCATCAACCTGCAACCCTTCTCCAGAAATGACATAGCCTAAGAAAAGGACCTACGTTGTCAAAAATGAGCACTTCTTCATCGCAGCATAGAACTTCTCCCTGCTCAAGATAGTCAGAACATCTCGCACGTGCTGGAGGTGTTCCTCCTCGTTAGTACTGTATATCAATATATCATCAAAATATACCACAACACACTTGCCTATCAAAGGTCTCAAGCTCTGGTTCATGTCTCTCGTGAAGGTGTTAGGTGTGTTTGACTGCCCAAACGGCATGACTAACCACTCATACAACCCCTCCCTGGTTTTAAAAGCAGTCTTCCACTCATCCCAACTCTAATGCGAATCCGGTGGTACCCACTCTTCAAATCCAGTTTTGTAAAAATTTTTGTTCCACTCAATTGGTCAAGTAAATCATCCAAGGGAGGGAGAGGAAAGTAATACCTGACAGTAATCTTGTTGATTGCTCTACTGTCCATACACATCCGCCAGGAGCCATCTTTCTTTGGTGTAAGGAGGGCTGGTACTGCACACGGACTCAGACTTTCACGGATGAATCCCTTCGCCAATAACTCTTCAACCTGTCTACGCAACTCCTCATGCTCACCGGGACTCATTCGGTAATGTGGTCTATTAGGTAGTGATGCACCAGGTTCAAGGTCAATCTGATGCTGAATAGCACGCAATGGTGGCAATCCTTCTGGCATCTCATCAGGAAAAACATCACAAAACTCCTTCACAATAGGAATTGCAGCTTCAGGAACATCAACATCTATATCTACCTCCTTTCCCATCAAGATGTAAACTATCTCAGAATCTTGTAATTCATCTTCGAATCTTGCCAAAGACAGCAAGCTACTAGATTCTTTAGTAGGCTTAACTTCCTCCGGATCCTTGGCGGGTACTAGCACAATCTTCACTCCCTTGAACATAAGGGTGTATTTATTGGTTCTGCCATCATGCACAACTCCCCTATCAAACTGCCAAGGACGTCCCAGTAACAAGTGGCAAGCATCCATAGCCACAACATCACACCAGACTGAATCTTTGTAGTTAGCATCAATAGAAAAAGTCACTAAGGCGCGCTTCGACACCTTCACCTCACCACCCTTCTTCAGCCAAGCTAGCTTGTAGGGCCTGGGGTGTTGTTCAGTTGCGAAGCCCAACTTCTGAACCGCTTCAACTGAGACGATATTCTCGCAACTGCCTGCATCAATCATGAACCTGCACACCTTTCCTAAGATGCCTACGATGGTACACTTGGACTGAAAGATGTTATTCCGCAGCCACTCATCATCAGCGACAACTCTAGGAGTCATACAAGAACGCCTCACAACCAAGGCAGTACCCACATCTCCAGTCACGATCTCCTCTTCTGTGTTGTCAGAAGTATCAAAGGTTGGTTCTGCAGTGATGTTGGCATCTTCCCCTTCGTCTTCCTCTTCGTTTTCAATAAAGAGAGCCTTCTTCCCTTTACATTCTGACTTCCTGTGACCAACTTCGCCACAACTAAAGCATTTAATCCCACTAGTGCTAGGTCTGTTCGTGCGACTAGCAGGGTTAATTGCAGCGGTATTACCTCCAGTATTGGCTGTCCCAACACTAACATTACTGGAAGCATTACTCACACCCCGACATTTGTTGTTTCTCCACCAACAATGCTCACAGTGTGCGCTGAGATAAGGAAGCCGGATCAAACATGTTGACGACATCTTGGATCTGCACCCTCAGTCCACCAATATACCGCGCCCCTAATTGGTCGTTAGTCTCCTGCAGTTCGTTTCTAGCGACTAACTGGTAAAACTCAGTAGTGTAATCATCTGCTGACTTTGCCCCTTGTCTCTGCAACCTCTGATACATAAGGCGTTGGAAGTTGTAAGGCAAGAACTCAGCCCGTAAGTGTTTTTTCATCTTCTCCCACGAGGTGATCTTCGCCTTTCCATTCCTATTCCGCATCAACTTCTGCTCTTGCCACCAAGCTGTGGCTCTGTTGCGGAATCTGGTCGCAACCAGTTGCACACGCTTGTCTTCGGGCACACCTTTGAATTCTATGACTTCTTCAACTGACGCCAGCAAGTCCAAGAATTCTTCCGATTGAAGGGTGTCATGGAATTCTGGGACCTCCGTCTTCATCCCAGACTCCCACCACCTGCGATCATCCTCAACTGCACGCGGCCTGTAGCGCCTCCTCGGTGCCTCAACATACTCATCCTCCCCTTCGGTAGAAGAATCTCCTACTGGTTCATCACCAACAGGTTCCCTTCGATGGTTACTGACACGATCCATATTCTGACCCAACAACTGATCGATTCTGGCAGTTAATTGTTCTACCACCGCGCCCATGCGTTGGTCGATTATTTGGCCAATTTGTCGATTCAGATTGTCACGGTCATACACCTCCTCGATACGCTGTTGGTTCCTCTTCGGCGGCATGATTTCCCCAATCACGCTGAAGCAGGCTCTGATACCAACTGACGCAACGAAGATCTTCTAAAACAGTTGAACGAATCCACGAACAACTCGATCTAGGTCAGAACTTAAGCCAAAGTTCGAAAATTCTTTTATTCCAGCCAAAAAACTCCGAATTCCATCCAATAGGTCGCTTAAATAGCGAAACCCTAAAATTTGCCAAAAATAGTAAAAAGTCATAAAAGCCCTAAAAGCCCTAAACTGGAAACTAGACGAAAAATAGCAACAAATGCCACAAACGGCAATAAAAACAAAAATTCCTAATGAAAGTTATAAGCTAAACAAAACTTTCCTAAAATAGCAAAATTGTCGTTTCGGAGGGCAAAACGATGGAACGCCGTTTCCAATCAACCCATGCCCCCGGAACGTCGAAACTCAAACGCCCGAACTTCACCGAAATTACCAAAATGTCATCCTGTCATATCTTTCCATCATATTTTTCCAAGAATTTGCAAGCTAATTCTTGGACTTCATCACACCGTATGATTTTCGGGATTCATTAGCATCAAAGTCGTTATTTCGAGCTGTTCTAATTTAGTATTAATGGCCATGAGTGTCAAGAAACATCACTCTATGTACGAAGAAATTGAAAAGACTTGCAATTGCTGCTATCTTTTTTTACTCTATCAACAACAACATAGCCTTAGTCCCAAATTAATTGGGGTCGGCTCTTTTTTTTACTCTATCACTGTGTTTAAAGAAAACAAGACCCTATGATATGTTTATGTATATACTAATATACATCAAGAATAGTCTTCCACTGTATCATCTCCCTTAGTTAAAAATTTGCCCAGTCACCTAATTTTTTATTCCGTTGTTGAGTATATACTAATATAGATAGTTTTTTATGAGTAATCTTCACTAATTGTCTTTAACAACAAGAAAAAGAAATCATTAATTGTAAAAGAACTTGAGATAGGTTATTATCCAATAAAAAAACCCTTTAGTGGGGAGATGTACATGTTCTATTCAACTCAAGTTCCAAGCCACTCTGTCTTGACATTTTTGTATTCATACTATTTCTTCCCTCATGTGAAAGTCTTTAGGGGGGTGGGTTTTAGGACAACATCCATTATAAGATCATTCTAAGGTAAATGAGCTTCTGTAATTTATTATAAATGTTGTCTACTGGTAATTTAGGAAAATGATACGTACAGACAACGTCAAAGGAAGGCAGCAGCTGTGCAAATTTCCCAAGATCTCCTTAGACAAATTTACTCTCTATCATGTTTATCTTCTTGTAACTTCTATGGTGCACTTCTTTTCTGAAGTAACAACTTGATTTATGGGCTCTGTCTAAACTGACCCACTTTGGACACACAATTAGGCGCACTGACCCGAGTGTCCAGTGGTGCACCTTTTGATACACTTTGAGATACATGTTTGAGGTGTATCAATCAGTGCACTTAGGTTCCACAGTGGGTCTCCCGATCATTTTCCTACTCTTTCTATTTCGTAGCAATAACATGGATTTTCAAGATGCAAAGGAGGACTCTGACGACCATTTTTTCATACTGAAAAATGGGTAAGGGAGGTCACAAACTCACTTTTCATACCCAAAAAGTGGGGGAGGGAGGCCCCAAGCTCATTTTCCATTCTTAGAAAATGGAGGAGGGTTGCGATAGGTTGACAGCCAGCGTAAAACTTTTGTCACTTTTCATGAAATGGCTCACTAGAATTAAGAATTTCTATTTATTTGAAGGTTGACAATATTTTACTCCTTTTCATGGTTTGCGGGAATTAGCATTTTTGATGTCATGCTTTTGTCATAAAGCATGAAGAGTGTGGTTGATGTGTATGAGTTTTTCATCAACAATGAAGTCAAGTCCATCATATATGACTTGAAAATTATTTTTTATTTTTTTTAAAGAATCTATCTATACAATGTAAATGAATTTGAACTTTGTTAATTAAATAAAAAATGAACGTTTTTTTCTTCATTATTGTTGTTAGTAGATAAATTTTAGTAATTTAATATATTTAATTGTTTACTACATTTGACAATGCCTACTTTCCTTATAATCTTATGTAAAGGTTTTAATGATATTTATAAAATGTCGTTAAATAACTTTTGGTGACAGTTTTCTAATGTCCTTGAATAGTTAAGATGATAATTTAAAAGTGCCATTATATATTAATGATGACATGTAAAAAGTTGTCATTACAAATTATACTTTCCACGACACCCCCATTCTATGACTGTTAAAAATTGTCATCCTTTACTTTTAATGACAATATTTAAATGTCATTGATAGACTTATTTCTTGTAGTGCATGATGACGTAATTCCATGAATACTAGGAAAAAAACACGCACACGCGCACAGTAACTTCTAACAAAGCACACTAGAGATTATTTTCCAAGGAGCATAGCCTTCACTGCACAATTATATCATAGGTAATGGTGCTAAAGCACTTTTAAATCCTGAATCAACTATACTTTGCAAGTAGTACTTTGTCCAATACTATGCTACTGTGACGTTTCTGTCATTCATGCAATGAATGATTGGGCATCAGAGTGGAGTGCATACAAACAATTTGTTTTTAACAAATAAGGCTGCAGTAGTCACCTTTGTCATTTGTTACAAGTAGAATAATAAAGGGACCAGTCGCCTTAGCTCATTTTAAAATCCTTAGGGTAAAGAGTCCGTAGTTTCTACTGTGACGGACTGGTATAAGATAGTGAATTTCAAACTAGAATGCTGACCAGAATATGGAGGGTGACACTAAAGTTCATGTCACAAATAATGCTTCCTTTTTACATTCTTTTATCAATTATACAAGATGATGCATTAAAAATCAAACAATGCAACCAATTAATTCAAAGGATGAAGACTGACATAATTCATCAAATTTAAGCAACTTTCCTTGGACTTTCATATGGAAACAAAATGCAAGATTCCACAACTAATAGTAACATCTCATCAAAACTTGAGCAGTTTTTTGAGTTTTAACAAAAAGATTCAATTATATTCTACAAATGCTTTGACTGAAATAAAAAACATAAGAAAGATCAAATACAACCACCATAAGACCTAGTAATGTTCAAATGATAGGGATGCTACTATTAAGAAATTGTGATTGATTTGAGCGTTAAATGGTGCCATTTGCCAAGCAAGGATAAAATAAAGTCAAATTAGCCTATAACTTCGCTCATTAATTCGGGGAAGTGCAATTCAATGTGGGAATTTTCGTAAGATTTCCCTATTATAGAGAAGTACAAATAACTTCATTCGGCTTAAGAACAATAACTTCATCAAAGTGCTGACCTCAAAAAAATATTAAATAAATAAATAACTTCATCCAAGTGTTATAGAACATCCAAGTTTTATCACAACACATTAGAAAAGCATCGTAGTTTTATACTATTTTATGTCTTTTATCTACCCATACTCAAATCCTAAGTTTTTTAAACTCTAATTTTGATAAGATTGATCATTTTGGATATTATTTTTTTCTTCAATAGGAAATTTGTTCGAATCCTTTAAAATTGAGTCTTGGTTTTGTATCTTCTAATATTTTTTCATTCTTCAACAAGACCTTCTAACAAAAATTAGCACTAATTGTATTTTAATACTCCTCAAATTAGTATTAGAATTTCTAAATCTTATCACTACTCTCTAACTTCGATGAAAGTTTCACAAGAGTTTATTTACATCTAATTCTTAATTCAATGCTACAAAAAATCTAATCAATTCAGAGAATTTTTTTGAACTTTGGAGGATTTCCAAATCATTTTCAAGTACATTAATTTAGATTTAGCAATGCCCCCAATGTCGAAGTAAATAGTAGACGAACAAAAACAACAAAGCCTCAATCCTAAATTAGTGGAGGTCGGCTACATGGATCAAAATCTTCCATTGTGCTCGATTTAGAGCAATCGATGGTGTGCTTTTTCTTCGCACCCATACGGTGATGTGAAGCACACCCTTCCTCCGATGCAAGGCATCAAAAGGTGGTAACGCCCTAACCTTTATATATGTTTGATCCATTTCATAGAGTGACAAAATGTTTAAACTGGCTGTCAACCTATCACAACCCTCAAAATGCGATGAAGGAAAACAAGATGGCCGTGTAAAGAACAAAGCTCTTATGGGATTAGCGATAAACAAAACTGCTCCAAACTTACAAGTTAAACTGTCACAATGACAAATAAAATTAAAATATATAATTAGGAAATAATAAACCAAAATTGAATCAAGACCACCATAAAACGGTTATAACAACTGCCCATACTCGATATAGTAAATTCACAGGTGAAAAATAACATGCATTGTTCGACAATGGATGGTAAACCTGGCAAAAAGAAAAAATGAAAAAAATAAAAAATAAAAAAATCATGCAGCTGTGCATGCCCAATGATAGCAGCAGCAAATAAGAATATGAAAAATCTTATAAAAAAAAGAATATGAAAAAGGTTTGCCATGGCTTTGACAAAAAAAAAAGGGTTGCCGTGATAGTCAATAACAGAAACTATTTATGAGAATGATTCCAAATTTTAGGAAGGCTCCAAGGAAAAAAAAAAAGATACAAGTTAAATTAGTTAAGAGAGCATGCTCCCCTCTGATTTGATTGAAATAGAAATATATTTAGATTTGAAAATTTAATATTTACATGATTTTCAATTGACAGCGCAAGGAACATTGTTATCATATGCAGATTTTTGCTGCCACTTCTGTAGAGGGAAAGAAATGAAATCAAAAATTTTAAGTTCTTCACATACTTAATGCATGATTGTATTAGTTACATACTGCATTTTAACAAAGAGCATTATTTTTTTCCACCATTTTACAGAGATTTTTAAAGCTCGGTTATTAATTGAAAATAATGTAAAGCAACAAAATGTAGTAAGTAGTCAACAAGCCAACTTAGTTTACTATTTCTGCACAATTTCATAACATTCTTCCACAAAAATATAAAAGAGAAACTATGAACAAGAACAGGAAAAGGAAATATATCTAACATAAATTACCTACCACTTCCCTAGATGTGGGTGCATCCTCCAAATTCTTGTGCTTGGAGTTGTCACCATGTAGAGCAGGACCAGGACCGTTTCTTCTAGTAAAGGCTTCTACTGCAACTGATAACTTATCATGAATCTCTTGTCCCACTAGGCATTGCAATCAGTCATTCATCAATCATTGATATAATTAGAGACTCAAATGCAAACCATGAGAATATACTTGTTAAGACATATAAAGTTCTTTACGAACTCATAGGGGTAAAGCAAATAGCTCCAGGTCCACAATCATATTTGAACTGTTGTGCCTTCACGCTCGTGCAATAGTGTGTATATATAAGTAAATGAACTTGCACCAACAAAATCTAAGGAACACGAGGCCAAATTTCAATGATTGAATTATAATGATTAAATGAAACCAGAAAAAATATAAATGAAAAAGTAATTCAGAGTCTTCAAATTCCAACATCAACACTAAGAGACCAAAGATAGTCGAATAAGTAAAAATAAGAAAAAAGAAAACTAAAATCAAAAGATCTGTTGGATTTTTCGAACCAAAGTAATATGTTATAAACTTCCTTTAATTCTATGGACTTTATAAACATTACCGTTACTATATTTATTATCTTATGATTTTATTATTACACATGCGATGTAATAAGCATTAAGTGTTACAAAGCATATATATAGGACACAAATTTAATTTTCATATTCACAAATCTCTATTCCCTTTATCAAATCACCTCCAGTTTGCCACTAAAGAGTAGAACAAAGCCCTAATTATGCTAATAAAGTTTTAGAATACACATTTAACCTAAATAATAGGGTAATGATATGGTGACATCCTTTTGCTACACGGCTGTTGAGGTCACTAAGACATACATGAAAAGACGTGCGCACATATTTCAATGCAAGATTTAAAGGATCTCAACAACTTTGTAGCAAAAGTTACGCCACCAAACATTTTCCAAATGCTTAAGCAATGTTTTTGTACATTTTGAAGTTTTACAAATATCACCTTGTCAAATTTATCCCCTCGATCTAATCCAAGTATTTAGTAGTGAAATGTTGAGAAAACATAGATTTGATAGAATAGCAAAGGTTTAGTAGCAAAAAAAAGGTCACGGAGACTTTCAATCCAATCAAAAAATCATGATGGATGGGGAGCACAATAATTTTTCTTTTATATAAATGCCTTTGGCTACAATGTTTTTACTTATTTGTTTTTAAGTCTTTATTTTTCTATTTCAATTATGTTCTTCATAAAGTGTTCCTATATTTAGTGTTTTTTTGGTGACTTACTTTATTCAGTCTATTTTTTTTGGTAGCGCTATTCAGTTTATTTCCTGTTATGTTTAACTCCTTGAATAGTGCTTGCATGCTTATTAATTAGTATGGGTCTTTACCAGACAATACGAAGATGTCTCGTATTATTTTTTATTTAAGAAACCAAGGGGCATTTGTAGGCCGTGGTCACCGGAGGCCTACAAATGCCCCAACTAGAAAACTTGCCCGTAGAAATTCGACGAGGTAGGGGTAGACCAAAGTTAACATGGGATCATTAATTAAGAGAGATTTGAATGGTTTGCAAAGCTCAAAATGAAGGAGCACAATGGAAAAGTTTGATCCATTGTTAATTTGGGATGAGGATATGTTGTTGTTGTTTGCCAAAGCCCATTTTTCACTCTTAAAAAATGAAGGAGAGTTGTGATACGTTGACATCCAGCGTAAAAATTGTCACTCTTCATGAAATGGATCAAACACATATAAACGTTGGGGAGTTCCTGTCTAGCGACGAGCAGCATCGGAGCCCAGGTGTAGCGAAAAATGAACAAGAGTGTGTATTTGAATGGTTTGGAAAGCTCACCATCAATAGCACTAAATCGAGCACAACGGAAGATTTTGATCCATGTAGCCAACCCCAATTAATTTAGAACTAACCAATAACTTGACTTCAACATGAATCGAACGCACAACCGCCCCCGACCTTGCCTTAGGCAAGTGATGCCTCAGCCATCTTACATGAGATACTTTGGCAGACGTCTCAAGTTATTAGATTGTTTGCTATTGCTAGATTCTACTATTGACAAGGAGAATGAAAGTTTGAATACTCATGAAATGGCAATAGCACTATCTTCTTTTGCCTCTAAGGTCTTGTTTGGTTAGAGGT
This sequence comes from Stephania yunnanensis, assembly GCA_039657365.1. Taxonomy (NCBI): domain Eukaryota; kingdom Viridiplantae; phylum Streptophyta; class Magnoliopsida; order Ranunculales; family Menispermaceae; genus Stephania; species Stephania yunnanensis. Next base: position 29,746,168 of record CM077582.1, on the reverse strand, counting down.
GGAGTTATCTCCCGGGAGATAACTTACAGGGAGTTGAGAACTAATCTTGTTTGGTTGCCCAACTTGTCCGCAAGTAATCTCCCAACTTACACCTTAGGGTGTGAGATATCTCCCCACTACTCCCCTAAGGAGTTATCTCCCAGGAGTTGTGGACACAATTACCCCTCATTAATGACTCATTTATTACTCATCTCTCTCTTGTTTGAAGGCTATCTATGTCAATTCATTTTTTTTATTGTTTAAAAATTTGAAACTTCCCTACAAGTTTAAAGTTGAATCAAACATGAAAATATTAACTCCAAGGAGTTAACTCCAAGGAGATGACTCCCAACCTAACACTACAAGTTAGCAAAAACGAACCAAACGAGGCCTAACTTGTTTAATTGTTGTTACCAAGGACTAAAGCTTCAATAAAAATTCACTCGTTTTTTTTATAAGAAAGAATAAAAATTGACTCATTGAATTAGGATAAAAATCAAACCTGGAGTTTTTTCAGTTCTTTCGGCAGGTGGTCCCTGGCTTGCACCAATCTTCCCATTGGGAAGCTGAAACCAACATAAAGATTAAGAAACACATTGAAGGAGATGAATCCATAGAGGAAACAGTAATGCTTACCCTTGCTCTAGAGTTGGAACCAATTTGAGGATATTTCAGCACAGTCCAATCAAATACATAGTCGAACTGATGACCTGAACCATAATAAATAGAAAGACCCAAATATGATTAAAAGCTCTCATTAGAATGTAAATGAAAATAAAGCCTTTTTGGAGAATTAATGAGAACTGAAAATTATTCATCATTGTACAGTAGAATGTCAGATCTTAAGTAAAATTTTAGGAAATTTACCTTCACGGATAAACAGGTCGCGGAAAAGCCTCTTCAGATAAGAGTAATCAGGTTTGTCTTCAAACCGTAGTGACCGACAATAATGAAAATACGATATGAACTCCGATGGATATGATTTACAAAGCACCTAATGCATATGTGCAGAAAAACTCATTCAGTCACGAATGTAAATCCCTACTGAAATCACTACCAAAAAGCCAATATATATACATAAGTATTGAGAATTAAGGCATGCCACAAAACGGACCCAAAGTTTAATCAAGGATCAAAACTTTGACTACGCCTAGGAGTACGATGCTTTATACTTTCGAATTAACTCAAGAAAATAAAATTCAATGAGAGGAACTTTTGAAAATTTTCAGCAATGCAAAGATGTATAATGTGAAAATAACTTAACGTAGAAAATAGTAACATTCGAGTTTTGTCAAGGCACATTAAAAGGACCTGTCAATTAATAATATTTCATAGCATCTCTCTTTTTATAACAAATTTAAGATATTAAAGTTCAATTTAATGGATTTGATCCTTATCATTTTTTTTTTCTCTATTAGAATTGAATCCTCTTACATGACATTGAATAAGAGTCTTGCATTGCCAAATAAGTTTTCATTACTTAGGATTATACTCCAACAAAAAACGACACTAAGTGTATTTCTTTCCCTCACATCTAAGCTTTGAAATTCCCAAATTATGTAATTCTTCCCCAACTTTGGAAGAAGTAATTTAAAATTTCCATTTATATCTAGCTCTTATTTGGCATTTAAAAATCTAATTATTGAAGAAGTTCAGAGACTTTTCATTCAGAGAGTGCAATTGCGAGAACTACGCCCTCATTTCCATTTGCATTATGATGTATGAAACGATAAATCATTTTACTACGGGTTCATAGTGCAGAAAAGACCAACTGAAGTAATTATACCTCTATGGGCGTAAGCATCTTCTTTTCGCTGATCTTATCATATTTCTGCTTTTTCGTTCCCGCTTTCAGCCCCTGCCAGGGAAGGCTGATTGCAAGCAAGAAAGTTCAACTCAGAAAATGATAAAAATATTGTTTGAGCACCTATTCAAACAAGTCCAGGAAATCAAAAGAAGAATAAACATAGCTTAATCATTTTCAACCTTCCCCTTAAGAAATACATTAGCACATAACCCAAAGACTCCAAATCATCCCTCCGGCTTTGTTCTGCATGTAAAGAAAAAACCAAGAAGGAAATGTTATAAGAATGAATCAGATAGAATAACTTGGTGTAAAATTGCACTCACCAATTCCTACGTGAGTGTTTACACTTGCGTAGCGAGCTGTTCCAGTAAGGTTTTTGTTTTCCCTACAAAGAAGTGTCTAAATCATTACCCATGCAAGTATATTGTACAAAAAGAATCAAAGACCAAAAAAATTACTAAAAAAAGTAAAAGAAAAGAATATATTTATATGATTAAACAAAAGGCCAAAAAGAAAGCACAACTATACAGAGTACTAGCAAGCATCTAGTCATAGTTTTAAGCAAACTAGCCAAACAAGAAGCTGCAATTAATCTCTAACTCACCATTGTCACACTCACATCAAGTGATTGCAAGGCGTCGCCTAGGCCGGGCGTCCTTCTAAGTTATTTTTAGAAATTTGAATGGGATGTTTACAATTAAGTTTAATAACAAAATACCTACCCAACAACAAAATATTGATACAGCTAATGTTACATAAGGACTTAAAGACTAGTTAGTATTTTTGAAGTACATATTAAATAATAATCGCATTGACTAATAGACAATCAGTGTTATTTAAGGACCTATAAATAAATACTTATCCGAGGACCTCTAAATAAATATTATTTTGTCTGCCTTGGCACCGCCTCTAAATGAAACTTCATAGTATATAAGTGATGATCTCCCCTTACCAAGGCCTTTTAAGTTAAAACCCCACACCTAAGAGTTGAAGGTGGTTATTGAAGGTGGTTAAGTTGAGGACAGTATCCGTACTGGCGGAGATTCACGAGCGCGCACTCATGTGCGGCACGGCGAAGAGAATTTTACAGCTATAAAGAAAATATTAGTAATTGCAAGGCGAGCGACCGCCTATGTATTTTTGAAGCAAAACCGCCAAGGCGGTCGCCTAGACAGCTATCCATCTAAATAATTTTTAGAAAATTGAAGATGTAAATTACAATTAAGTTTTATACTATGATACCTACCGAAAACAAAATCTTAACATAGTTAATTTTACATAAGGACCTAAAGGCTTATTAATATCCTTGAAGTATAAACTGAATATGGATTATAGTGACTAATAGAAAGTTATTGTTAATTAAGGACCTATAAATAAAAATACTCCCTCTGTTCCATATTATTTGTCAAATTTTGGGCATTTGTTTTGTTCCACTATATGTGTCACATTAGGAAATCAAGAAAGCATTAAATGTTGCATTTCCAATTCTAACCCCATTATATTTAGTTAATGACACCATCAATCACTTTTTTTATACAATACATATAATAAATGAATTCGCTTATGGGAGGGTAATTTAGTCTAGTTATAAAACCTTAATGGTAATTAATCATCACCTTAATTCTCGTGCATGAGTAAAAATGTGAGAGATAATATGGAAGGGAGGGAGTAATAATTTAGGGGCTTCTAAATAAATAATTTTTTAGCCGCCTAGGCCAGAGAAATCGCCTCAAAATTGCTTTGGCGCCTTGCAATCCTTGGTCACACCACAACAACTCCTTCTGTTTGCAATAAAATAAATCATAACCTTGATAATAGAAGAAAAATATATGCATGCCAAAAAAAATTAGGATGAATTTCAGTACCCAATTGCCAGTTAAGTCTATATTACTAACAAAATACCTTGGGAGTCAAAAGGATGCTCTCATTTTTCTTTCATTCTGTTTCCCTATATAATAGTATCGTCTCATATGCAAAGAAATAAATACAAAAAAATTTGAAAAGAATTGTTTATTGGAATGTATGAACACATCACGCCTAATTTATAGATTAATATTCCTCAAAGATGTATTTTGTCTCAACAAAGTGCACTTCTCAACCTATTCACACATGGACAAATTAGATCTCCCTATATGACTTCACTCCTCTCACCCAAATGAGCACTAAGGAATAAAGTCACTATTTAGTTGTTGCTATTATAGGTCTCAATCTACATTTGTTAGATACGACAACTTTACCCCAAAGTTCACATATCATGGACACGCACTAGCGAAAGACAAGTTATTATTCAACATGTACTACAACGATCAAAAAAAGGTGAAGTGCGTTCTCACACAAGACTTGAAACGAAAATAAATAAAAGGCACAAATTATAATTGATGATAACAAAGATAATGATTCTTAGTAAGATACCTGTACGGTATGTGCTTATGAGTTTGGAGATCCCTATACTTTTTCGCGAGCCCATAGTCAATGATGTATACCTGTGGTACATAGCATAGCCAAGACAATGCCAAAGTTAGAAATGTCATAACAACCCACTAATTTGTTAACAAGCGTTAAGAGGTAAATCAAGTAATTTATCCTTATTCCTTATATTAGAAATATCTAGTCTCAATACATTAATATAGAATTATGAACATCTAAAAACACACACGATATAATCATGACAGAGAACTCAACAAAAATTAGATGAATATAAAGGTTTAATAATCATCTTGACTACCAAATCCACTATTATTCTTGCATAGTGTCACCAGATCTGTCTTAGTCTTACCCACATTTCATTTTAGTGCTAATATACAACAATTTCCATAACAAGAGAGATGCTAACAAGTCGTTTACCAATTGATAGCCGATTGTGTTACTTTCCTCATAATAAATTAGCATGGTTAACCACAAATTTCCCAACTCTACTAGGCTAGGTCATTAAGAGGCTACCAACAAGAATGCATACTACAATGGCAACATTGAAGATACAAACAATGTCTACCCAAAAAAAAAAAAAAAGATACAAATAATTTACAAGACATGCAGTGGATATTTTTGCAGAACAGCCGATTGGCCTAAAATCTCTTGTAGATGCAACTCTCATTTAAATAGGCGGTGTAAAATTAATTACTTTGAACAAATATGCAGTTTCAACATCAATGCATACTATGCACTGTCCCCTAAAAGGAGAAAGAAAAAATAGCCTAACTAAATTCACAAAATTTTATATCATCAAAAAGTTAGCAAGCAATACAAAGCATTTGCAATTTCATAACTGATAATAAATAATTTTTTCATTAGCCACTAACCAGTCTATGGTAACAGTTCTGCTTCCTTTTTTCAAATCAGATGATCCTGTTTCTTTTTTCTCAAATGAAAATATTTTTTTCTCTTTGATTAAGTAAGAAATGGTGCAGCATAGATAACACCAAGGAGCTGCAGCGTGGTTCTTACTTCTTAGTCTTGTTTATTACAAATTTGCGGTCCTAGGATGAAAGTAATTTAGAATAACTGTTCTATATTAATCACGTGGTTAGTGGAAAAGCCGACCAATTCATCAAATATCTGTGGCAGGGCTATCCCAAGAGAAATCACAAAAGGATCTTTTTTATATGTTATTGATAGGAACCAGTCCAATTTATCTCCTTTATCATATCTGCTCGAGTTTTAAAGTATCTTTTACTACGTCTTATACTCTATCATTAGAATTCTTAATATTTTTTTTATATAAACTATTATTATAGGAAAAACTAGGGTACAAGGCTAACAGTTTTGTGGATTTAGCATCGAGGGTTAAAAGCATAAGTATTAAGCATCAGAAACGATTAACCTGTCACATTAGCGTTTTCACCATATTGGATGACCAAAGATTGTATTGCATCAGAACTGGTAAGCGATCAATTAGATACTAATTAGTGTATCCTACCAATACTAGTTAGCAATCAGCTGGCTATTGGTTACAGATAGCGTAATGCACCAGCATGGGTTAGCAATCAGTCAGGTATTGGTTATGAATAGTGTATCGCACCAGCACTGACTAACACCCGTTAGGTATTGGTTACGTAAATTTCAATAAACACTAAGAGACAATTATTTTCTACTGTTCCTTTCACATGAATCATATATAACTTATCCTACAAAAAGTTAGAATTTTGATGGACTTCGTATAACACAAGAAGGTGAACATGCAAGATATTTTGCACGAAAGAATGTCTGTTTTCTACTTCCAAATTTTGGAAAGATTTGAAAGGTGTAGGAGCCTTTCAAAAAGGTGTAGTAAAAAAGCTTCTATCGATAGGATCATGATATTTAAAATTGACAAAATTCCGCAAGTCTTGGCGAATCTGATCCATTTTCAAAAGAAGGGAAACATAATGTGTATGGAAAAAAAAAAGTCAAAATTCCCCGAAATATTCAACATATTTTGGGGAAGTCACACCAAACAGCGGCAAAAATTGCAAGCCTTCCATGACTACGTGGAAATCGGGGATGTTTTGGGGAAGTTCATGCGAGTTTCAGGACAGTTTCATTAAAGTTTTAGTGAAATTTTGCAGAATTTATCAAAAACCAATAAAAAAACGAAAGCTTAACACCTCACAGGAGTAGTCGGAGTATTGCATGTTTTATTGTGAAATAATGCTATGTAATTGCAAATTGCATGTTATATTAAAAGAATCTATTTTAAATAATTGTTGTGACTCCTATGCATTACAATTGTATAACTTGTGTTTTTAACACCTTTAAAGAGAAATTTGACTTTTCACCATTTAGAATGAAATTCCATGGACTTCCATATACCGACAAATTTTTGCACTTACACTCGTCAAATTAAAACTTCCTCGAATTATTTTTGAATTTCAAGTGGGTGAATTACAAAGCAAAGTTGAAGTGTCGACCCTTGCATGGGATCATAAATGTTATGTACAAGGAACAAAGTGTAAATGAAACATCTTGCTCCAAAGAATTGAAATCATTGAATTAGATATTCTATAGTCAATCTATTAAAAAGATAGTAGGAACGCGGAAAAGAAAGAAAGAAATAGTTGGGTTTTCAAGATAAAGCATTACAATGAAGATTGTGTAGGAATAAACTCCGACCTCCGTACAAGTTTCTATCAGTAAAAGTAAAACTGTAACATAGTATTTTTTTGACAATCAAATTAATAAATTTAAAGCATGTTGAAAGGAATCAGAAACTGGTACATAAGCTATGCAACTTTTGCATACAGTTTGCTAGTAGACTACATAATGAGCTTTCAAATATGGGTCTTAACTGAATAATCTTCAATTTTTTCAGCTCTATAAAGTAGATATCATAATGATGGTACAGTATTGATTATTTTCTTCTCATTACCTTATTAACTATATTTGTTCCAAGCTGCATGTCTGTTCTACTTCAATGACCGCTAGTTTGAGCATTTATGCTGAATACTCAATTCTCAAACTTGAGACTTCAAATGAATTTTTTTTTCTAGTTTCTCAACATCATACAAATAGAAAGGGCCTTTTCCCCATTGCAATTCAAGATAACAAGTATTTAGAAGACATATCAAAATACATAGAATTCAAGCACAACAGCACGATGCAAAACATCATAAAATTAAAGTAATTCATAGTATTTGTTGATGTTTCTTTTGTGGTGTTATGTCGTTGTTTTGATGGAATTGGGCTGCTTTCGATTGGTGTTTAATTGTGATTTTCAGGTGATCACGAAATTTTGAGAGGATTTGAAGTCAATTGATTGGGAGAAGTTTTCAGGACAAAGGAAAATATTTGCAACCAGCACCATACCTCGGGGCAAGAGCAAGCTTTTAGGGTGCCGCAGGGATGTGTTGTTTGGCATGGTGGCGTGCTACTGGAATATGCAAATTGGGTTGGAGTAGCATTGCATGTTGTTGAGAGAGAAGAAATAATGCGATGGGGAGACTCATAACAAACACATCAATTTTGAAGAGTATAAGTTGGAGGATTTAAATAGAGGACTTTGCACATATTTAAGAGACTTTGAGGCCTTCTTTGGAGGATTGGATCACAATTGGAGGCTAGACAAAGAATCAAGAGAAGAAATTGGAGGACATCAAGAGAGATCATCTTTTATGCATCACAAATAGAGATTTATTCAACTTGTTCTTTTCTGGTGTAATCGCGATGGGCCTAATGGCTAGACCAATAGTTCTGTTTTTGATTTCAACTTTTATTATGCGGTAAGTACTCCAAACTAGGGTGTCTAGATTGATTCAATCCTCTGTTTTTTATGACATTGATCTTTGTTATACATAATTTTCAGTAGTTGTTAAGAATTTATCATTTTCTTTACGCATTGAGTTGGTTGGACGCCAATTCTCTTATTTCATTTCATGCTTGAAATCAATCCAAGAGGAGAATTGCGAGTGGGATCTAGCTAGAATTCCATTGGTTGTATGTGACATAGGAATATACTTGCATGATCTATGTTGCATGTAATTAAATTCATGATACAAAAAGCATTCTTGTCGTATGAATGACATGGTAAATGATAATATAAATTGGCTACTAGTAGTGTAAATCAATCTCAGGAGGGACTTTTAACTAACTTTGAGAATCTAGCAATTAAAAAGGAAAATTGTGTCGATTTTATTTACTATAAAGAAAATGTAGATCTAAAAACAAAGGAATTAATGAAATTTAAATTCCATAGGTTCACAAAATCTGGTTTTTCACCATACGGATTCCGAGTTAATTCCTTTTGATTTTAGGTTTTATTTGGCTTAATCATGCATTCACTCGTGTGATTAATAATTTTGAGAACACAATAAGCCACCCTTACAAGATCAAACAAATGATGACCAACAACATCAAGAGTTGGAATTAATTTAATTTACTTTTGGAGGTGGTTTGCACGAATGTGCCAGAATGCTAACGCAAGAAAATTAACCTTCAAAAGCAATGTCCAGCATATAGCCAAAAAAAAAAAAAAAGTGTGTCAATAAAATTGTGAGCCATAGGCTTAAAGGCATTACCTGATTTGCTCGACGGCCTAAACCCATTAAAAAGTTATCAGGTTTGATATCTCGATGAAGAAATCCCCTTGAGTGCATGTATTCAACTCTGTTAATCTAAACAGATGTGTACAGACAAGCTTTACCATAAAAGTGTGAAAAGTCATGACTAAAAACAACTCCACATTGGAAATGCAAATTACACAAAGGCTATTCTGGTCTCAATGAATAAGGGAAAAAATAAAAAATAAAAAATAAAAACAAGAAGCTGCAGTCACCAATTTTCCAAACCTAAAAATTACTCAACAAAAACAACAACAACAAAGCGTCAATCCACAATTAGTTTGGGTAAGCAACATGACTCTTCATTCCAAATGAGAAACCAAAAAAAAATGAAAACAGAAAAATTCTTAAAAGTTTACATTAACAATTTTCTTTGACCCTTGAGGCTATTTAAAAAGCTTCACATTGAGGAAGAGCTTCTAGGTACACCTATCAATCTAAAATTTAACTTGGTGTCATACTTCTCTCTTTGGAAATTCAATTCATTTCAAAGTGCAAACCATCAAAAAGAATTTTTCTACAAAACTACTAGTTTATAAATAATTGAAATAATCATACACCTGTATAACTATTATCTGTTATAATATGCCTTGTCAAATTGCAAGCGTAAGATAACAAATAATTATTCAAAGTAACAGGTTCACAAAATAAAATTGTACCAAGTATATGTTTACGAACATCCATAGAATAAAGGATTAATAGAATACTACGTGAATTTCAAAAATTAAACAGTTAATTTGACGCTAAGGCTTTGTTGTTGTTGTATTTCCAAATTTGCCTCATTCACCTAAAACTAATAATTTTTTTGGAGGACTTTCAATTTTAAGCAAATTTTTGAATTAGCTTATGAAACTTTACAAATTTCAATGATCAAACTAATTTTTATTTAAATATAATGTGTATTGTGTAATTTATCTAGTCCCTCCGGTCGATAATATAAGTCATTTTGCCCAAAACCACATATTAAGGAAAGCATTAATTATAAGTTCAAATTACATTCTTGCCCGTGTTTTAATCACGTCATTTACTACACCAATCCTCTAACAAGTATTTAATTGCAATTAAATGTCTAGGGTTAAAATGGGTAAAAGGGTAGAAAAGTTCACTAGAATTCGGTAAAAAAAAAAATCTTGTATTTTTTGACAAAGAGGTTTTGTAGGATGACTAATAAAAATTACCAGAGGTAGTAATATAATAAAAAGTTGAAAAATAGGCATCTAATTATGTTTTTCATTCTTTGAGCAAAAATATAAGGCCATGGAAGACTCCAAGCAGGGAACTGTTTGAATTTTGGAAATGAATTAAAGAAATAGAAAGTTGATGTATACATACTAACTGATCTGCAAGCATCAATACTGTTTTTAATGTGAATTTTCGATTGCAGTAGTTAAACAAGTCTTCCAGACTTGGACCAAGAAGATCAATAACCATGACATTGTATTCGCCTTCAACTCCAAACCACTTCAGATGGGGAATTCCAGCTGCACATACAAAAAGCATCGGATAAAGTTATTATTCAACGCACTCAACAAAATTAACAATTTCCTTTTCTTTTAAGTAGTTTAACTGCATATCAGCTTCTACAAGTTGTTTTTCTTAAGTTATTTCCTCCTTCCTGCTAAAATAAATATGCCCATCAAAATTTAAGTATGAGTGGAAGAGAGAAAGACACTTACTTCCTCCTTGAAGAAGCATATATAACTTCGACTCATAGTGAAGCTGCGGGTGCTTTGTCTTTACATTTTCCTAGGAATTACAAAGTGAAGAAAATATATTGGAGAAGTCCTCAGTGAAATATAATGCATAAGTTGCCATATGGCTAAACTGAAGACTATAAATGCCTACATATTATATCATATTCCTTTCACTTTGTTCTTATTTTCCCGCAATTCGACGTCACATGAAAATGATGGATTTTTCCTTTAAACTTTAATGAAATGCATAATGGCTCAGCTTCAACAAAAAGACAAGAAAATCAGCAGTACATGCGCACGTACACACATAATATATAAAGTTCCATCAAAAGATTCTCTGGAAGCTTATCAAATGTGATTAAATGTTCTTATTCCAAATGAAGATAAAAACATTATTGTGATATAATAAATCAAGAATAGAGTGACCAATTGAGTACGAAAAGTTGAAATAATGAAATATCATTGGGCGCCTTTTTGTATGGGTAGGCATTACTCAGGAATTATTGGAGTTAGTTTCTTTGCGGGGCATGAAATATGGAGCAGTCCTTGATGAGGCTAGAGATGATATATAGGGTAAATATACAATGGAGCCCAAATATATACCAATGTCATGGGAACCCCTTAAAATATGTTGTGCATTTAATGTTTAGTGCATTTACGACTCATGTATAGTAATAAATGCACCAAAACATTTACCAACAACAACAACAACAACATAGCCTCAGTCCCAAATTAACTGGGGTCGGCTACATGGATCAAACTTTTCCATTGTGCTCGATTCAGTGCAATTGATGGTGAGCTTTGCAAACCATTCAAATCTCTCTTAATTAATGCATCCCATGTTAACTTTGGTCTACCCCTACCTCGTCGAATTTCTACAGTTTCTATTGAGTCAAGTTTTCTAGTTGGGGCATTTGTAGGCCGTCTTTGCAGGTGACCAAACCATCGCAACCGCCCTTCCCTAATCTTTGTATCAATTGGTGCTACTCCTACTTGTCTTTGAATTTCTATATTTCTTATTCTATCTTTACGGGTTTTACCACACATCCACCTAAGCATCCTCATTTCTGCTACATTCACTTTATGTAATTGTTGTTGCTTTACTGCCCAACATTCACTTCCATAGAGCATAGCTGGCCTAATTGCGGTCCTATAACACCAAAACATTTACCATTGGATTAAAATCCAATGGTTAGTAAATGATGTTTCCATGGCATGAAGATTTTTATGGTACACATTTAAGAGGACTTTGTCACTACCAACATACAAAACGATAAATATATGACATGAAACAAAGCAACTCCAAAACGATAAACCAAAACAAGAAAAACCCAAAATTATTTGCATACGAACAACTAAGGTTTAAGACAAGCTTGAAAGCTATTGGTAATAAGCAAGAAAGGTGAAAAGTGCAAAAGAATTTCAAAAAGAAAAAAAGAGATTGACAAGATAGTTCCAAGACTAATTTTAACCAAAACCAAATAGTGAAGTTCTCCAATTTGTTATCATCTATTCTTATATGGGTTCACTAATCGTCCAGTATTCAATGTGCTTCAAAATCTTAAGTACCTAAATTGCAACACTAACAAAGAAACAAAAATAACAAAGCTTCGATCTCAAATTAGTAGTGTTTGCTACATGGATATAAAGCTTTAACTAAGCTCAATTGGATGCGATTGATCATATATTCATATGCTCTCATAATCCTTAAAATCCTTCCTAATTCATGCATTCCCAGTAATCTTAGGTTTACCTCCTACCATCGAATTTCTTTATTTGTTTATCGTGTCAAATTTTATATTTGAGGCATTTGTAGGTAGTCATAAAATGAGTACAAGCCACCACAACCACCCTTCTATAATTTTTGCATTTATTGATGCTACTCCTACTTTTCTTTGAATATCTTCATTTCTTATTTATCTATACAAGTTTTATCATACATCCACCTAAGCATCTTCATTTCCGCTACACTCATATTACGTATGCGTTGTTTCTTTACTGTCTGACATTAACTCTCATAAAGCATAGCAGGCCTCATTGTGATAAACTTTCGAGATCTGAACAAAGAGCAAGAGGGAAATATCTTTGTGTAGCTCTATTGATCTAAAAGAAAAGGATTACGAGACCCTTATAGAGAGAGAGAGAGCAACAAAGACTCTTTCCTCACTCTAGAATCAGAGGGAAGAGTATTTCCTCTCTCTAGAACCAGAGAGAAGACTCTTCTCTCGCCCATATCGAAAGATTTCCCAATTTACACACTAGTTAAAGATGTTTCCGTCATGATCTGACAAGCCTTTATTGCTTGCTAGCTCAAGTGGCACTCTTTCTCACTCACCATACCCCACTAATACAAATCGCACCTCGCACTCTTTCATAAAACACAAAGACTCTTAACAAGCTAATCTGGTCACAGTTACTTCAGAGGGCCCCACCAATGCGATTTGCACCTCTTTATTTATCCTGTGGTGCACCCTTGTGATGGGTGAGCGACCTTGGATCATATCACATTGTTGCCTTATGAAATTTTCCTTTCAACTTAATAGAGATATTTTGGTCACATATCACACATGATGTACTCCTCCACTTTCATTTATTAAAAGAAACCAACAACTTGACTTCAACATGAGTCGAACTCACAGCCCTCCCCCAACATCGCTTGTGGCAAGTGATGCTTCATCCATCTCACTAGATATACATTGACATCCAGCTTTTTTGGACTTCAACGAGAGTCGAACTCATGACCTCGCCAAACCTTGCCTTTTAGCAAGTAACGCCTCCTCAATCACACCAGAGATGCTTTGGCTACTTTAACATCCATCTTGAATCAATGTGTGACCTCATCCTCAATATAACAACTCATTAGACATCCATCTCACTTTTGTTTTAAGTAAGCTGTATTTTCTAACTGATAGATGAGTTATCGAGTCTTTATATTTACAAATTTTGCACATGCATGAAATAGCCAAAGAACACAAACAGGGAACTCAACGGACAGCATAAAAGAATTCATTCTTGTCTATAGACTAATGTTCGAGACTCTAGTCATGCAATGTGAGTGTGGCTATTTAGTCCATATCATCCCGACGCGAGGTCTGTCCCAATATTCAATTTATAGGGAATGATGCTCTATTGTTTTTAGCAAATGTACCAGGTGATTGTTTTAACAATCCACAAGTCTCTTCTACTTAGTCAAAAAAAAAACCAGTAACTTAACAACTACCATCTTAAGCCACAAATAGCACATTAAATATGAAGTTTCCTTAAAAAATCTCAATGAGAAGAATACAAGGAAATTAAAAAGTTACACCTACCAGCTTTATAGCCACCTCTTCTCCACTTTGTACATTAACACCTAATGCAAGACAAAACAACCTAAGATAAGCAGAACAAAATAATACAAAGAACTAAAAACCAATATATATAGCTGAAAAAGACCAATTTTTTTGGCAAGCAAGAACAGCATACCCAAATAAAGCTCGCCGAAAGAACCACTTCCGATCTTCCGGCCCATCTTAAACTTCCCGCCAATGACATGATCCATTATATATTGATTGATGACCAGTCAAGCCAGTTACCACAATTCAATTCAATTCAATTCCGTACTTTACAGAAACAAACCCCAAACCCTTATTTTCGTTGAAGAAAGAAAAAATGTCTCTACAGCTACCAGTCTATCAATCTGACTATCTCGGTTTTTATCAATCCTTGAATCCTCAACAAAATCTCAACATTTCCCTTCTTCAATTCAACCAAAAAAAAAAGGTCGTTCGCGCCGCGAATATCAAATCAACGACATCCAATGAAAACCCTCTCTAATCCGATCTAACAAACAACAACACAACAACGAGAAGAAGAAGAAAGAAACGACCTGATTGAATCCTTCACCTGCCAACACCAAATCGAATTCCGTATTTCACGGCGATAGACGTCCTCGTGTGTGGAACGGAAACAAAATTTTGGAAAAAAATAAATTGTAGTAAATTTACAGAGTAATAACAAGGAGAGACGCAATGATCGTCTTTTGGATCTGGCGATTTCCAACGCTTTTTTTCTTTTCTGTTTTGGTGGATGAATGAATTAAGGAAAGGAAGGAATAGAAAAGACGGTACAGAATTTTCTCCCTTTTTTTTTATTTTGGGTGTGTTTGATAGCAAAGAGAATTTTCAATGAGAAAAAAGTATTTACTTAGGCAAATTTTCTGTAGAAATTTTTTTAAAAAAAATTTTCTCATTCTTTGTTTGATTCACGCGTGAGAATTTTTTTTTTCAATTTTCTGCTGTTTGATAACTAATGTATTTTTTTTTTATTTTTTTTGCAGTATCACGAATTCATATTAAAATTAAATCGAGTGGACAATTAATCAAGGTTACGCACCGAAATTGAATCGGCAACAACTATCTTCACAACCATTAATGAACTCAAAAAAAATCATTCAATAATTAATTGATAAGTAACATAAATGAAAGAAAATAAACAATGTATTAAAATTTATTAAAAAAAACTTATGGTTTAACTTCTAAAAGTAATCTAAAATTTCCTCTGCAAATATAAAATCACCCAATCTAAAATATATTCGCATCCTTAACTTCACCTCCCAATAAAAGCATGGCACGCATTACGTCTTCTCGACTTAGTTCAGGAATGTTATGAAGCTCTTTCTGAAGACGTGCACAGTCTGTATGCGCAAATGGCGACGACGAGGCCTTGCATTTCTTCATCTTCTCGGAGAGTTTTCATGGGCAGTTCTTCAATTTTGGGATGTGAGAGCAGAGAGAATTCATGGGCTAAGCTCACCAGTTCTGCAAACATAGCATCAGTGCGGCCTTTCTTCCGAAGTTTCAGTTCCACTCGGCCGGCATTTGACAAGGTCATGCCCAAGGCTATGGCCGAGTCGAGCGACAAGAGCTCCGGCCATGGTTTGCCTATTGATTTGAGAGGTTTGAATGCTCTCGTCCAATTCGTCTATATGCATTTTTTGGTCTGTTATTGTTTAGATATTGACTTGTAGGCAAAATGCGTGGACGAATTTGAAATTCTTTTGTGAACAAAGGAAAGTTCACTCCATTGTGTAGATAAAGTGCAATGTATATAACTAGAGCCTTCTCTACTGTTGTAGAGGATGTATCATAACTAGTGAATTGGTGTTTACCATGTAGGGAACTAGGGTTCTTGAGGAGAATTTTGGCACCAGTATACATACAATCGAACCAATACCCAAGGCTCCTCCTTAATCAATTCAGAACTGTGAAGATGAAGAGAGGAATAGAGAGACAAAGGGAGAAGAACCAGAGATTGCGGAGAGAAGAACCAGAGATCGCCGGAGAAGAACCAGAGATTGCGGAGAGAAAAACCAGAGATCGCAGAGAGAAGAACCAGAGATCGCGGAGAGGAGAGAACAACCAGAGATCGCAGACGAAAGAGGAGAGAACAACCAGAGATCGCAGACGAAAGAGAACGAAGAGATCGCAGATCAAACAACCAGAGATCGCAGAGAGAAATCGTATGGGAGATCAAACAACCAGAGATCACAGAGAGAAGAGCCGGAACTAATGAATTGAGAGGAGTATGTTGGTGGAAGAGTTCTTGTAGAAGGAGTCCAAGTTTCGGTCAAAAATAGATTCGTTAGACCCCAAAAATCTCGAATTTCCATCCCAAAATAAGAGAAAATAAATGAGGAAAATTAGGAGGGTGGATTTTTTTTCTCTATGCGGTTACAAGTGTATCAAACACCCAAAAAAACGGTTATACTAAAAAACAAAACAAATTTCCATGATTTTTTTCTTTTTCTTTGCTATCAAACACACCCTTTGTGTTTTGTTTTGTGGCTTCAAACTAAGTAGTGCAACTTTTACTATGTTTGAATTCGTTGCTTTTATTTTTTAGGACCGCTATGGGCACCCCACTAATTCATGAAGGCACTCATATTTTTTGTAATTCTCCTGGCTAAAATGGAAATGACTATTTTGCCCCTTCGTATATACTCACTCAAACCCCACAAACCATTTTCAAAGCAAAATTGGGGCACCCCACCACATTGGATCACAAGTGAAACCTAAAGCCATAATTGTGTTTGTCGAGCGTGTATCGATTGTTGCGTCTTGACATCATCCGACGACGAGGTAACAATGTTTGACAACCAAATGAAGCTATAAGGAACTATTTTTTGGATCAAAAACTGTGAAATTGATGGTTTGGTTTGTCAACGTAGGGTTTAGTAAATTCGAGCAATCCGAGTTTGTTTGCACTATAAAATGGAAGATTGTACTGCATTGGTGCAAGAGGAGGTAGAACAAGAGGTAATTGTTGAAATTTAATGTGTTTTATTTGCGATATCTCAAATTTTCAGTCGATTTTTCACGGGCGCGATTGATTCGGCCTCGCAGGACCGAGAGTTATAGAAACGTCTCGGTCGACATCCACCGAGACTTGTTCGTAGTTCACGTCACGCTGTGAATGAAACGAAGTCATAATCTCGGTATGGAACGACCAAGACAATTATGTAGGTCTCGGTTGGACATGAACGAAACTATGCTTAGATTCTCGTACCTGTACAACCGAAAACGTGGTTTTTTGGGTTTTTTAGTGAATTTATTGTGCATTTCGGTTGATCATAATGTTACAATGTTTGTATTGCAAGTAATGTCAGTTTCTATTTTATTTCCGGACTACAAGGATGCGTTTAAACCATGTAGGTCATTCCAATCTAGAGAAGTGGCAATTTCATGGCTTCAAATGATAGGACGGGAGAACAAGTTTGTGTTAGTGACGAAGCACTCTGATGCCGGAGGGATTAAGCGCAGGGGAAAGGTGAAAGTTGCGTGTGAGAGGTCTGGTACATATAGGGGAATGACTTGCGTTCTGAGTTCGGGAAGATGTTTAGGGATAACGAATGCCTCACTCGTTTCATGGATAGGTGGACGAGTATGATGTATGCTAAATCCGAGGCCTTATTTGAAGTTAGGATGAATGACTTGCGTTCTGAGTTCGGGAATGTGAAGGGTCTTCTTGATTACTTGGAGAACACATGGGTAAAGACATATAAGGAGAAACTTGTACCGGCTTGGACAAATCGAATTATGCATTTTGGGGAAACAACAACACAGAGGGTTGAGTCTGCGCATTCCACTCTGAAGCTACATCTTAGCAATAGTCAGGCAAATTTCGAGACTTTGTGGAATGTGGTTGATGGCATCCTTAGGATTCAACACAACAACATCAAGGCTTCATTTGAGCTCAGTTTGAATGTGGTCCGACATGAGTATTTTGATGAGTTATATCGTCGATTGCGTGGTTATGTATCTCAACGGGCGCTTAAGTTAATTTGAGATGAATTGGAACCTAAAGAGGATGTTGGACACGACTCAACTCGTTGTGGTTGCGAGATACGTACCACACACAGCCTTCTTTGTCCCCACGAGCTAAATTTCCATATATTTGTTGGGCCACCCATCCCTCTCGAGGACATTCATGTGTATTAGCGAAAGTGGAGTATGATACCTGAGAATCCTATGGATCGGTGTGTTGTCTTCGGCCTAGGACTTGTCGATGCAGACGGTTGGAGAATAGTACGTAGAAGGATGTTTGGTAAGATAATTGGGTATGAAAATCTTTGGCGGGAAGTGCTTGGAACGAGTTATGAGAATGTCAAGACTGATGTGCATTGTCAAGATAATCATGTCGGTGCATCTTTCAAAGAATGGTTGACACTTCCAGACATGGGATTGTTAATATCAACGGCGTTTAATGTCATTCTAGTAAACCTCTCGCATGGTAGTGCCTTGACATTTCTACCTTTACGTAGTGCTCCACCGTTGTCGTTACATAGCAGACTTATCATTTCCATGATTAATGAAAGGAATATCCATTGTGTTAGGGTAAGTTCTTAGATTTTTTGTGAATTGTTTTGTTTCATGTATAATCGTTAGGGACGGATGTGTCGGTTGTGCCGGTTGCGGTGGTCGGAGTAGTAGTAGTGGTGGTGGTGAGACCGATACTCCTCCCCGAAAAGAAATTGACGTCATTGTCAACATTCATTACGGTCTCGTGCTTTTAAATCCATCTGCAAATACGAGGTTGCACGTAGTCCATATATTTCGCATTGGGTGTGGCGAGCCCAAGTTTGAAGTGGTCGTACACCCATCCCTGCAAATACATACAACGTTAGTTAGTCTGCAAATGCAAGAAATAATAATAGTTATACCCTAAACAATGTAAGTCAATTTTATAATAAACCTCAAGTAATGTGAGGTAGCCGGCAATCTGAGAAACTTGTAATCTGGTGGCAGACCCCAAGTGTCGGTACAAGTACGCCAATGCAGTTACACCCCATACGTAATTTCCCATGTTGTCCAAATCTTCTAGAAGCTTCAACAACGCGATTGATACCTGAGATCCACTCTTATCCGCAAACAGGGTGCAAGAAAGTAGATACAACAAGTACGATCGCGCTATGCATTCCACAGGAGGATAAGTTGTGTTCCTCGAACGAGCTTTAGGGCACCATCGACTCTTCAACCAACAATTTCGCACTGCGAGCCCCTTGCTGATATTCACTTCCTCCTCAGCCTCTTCAATGCTAACCCCAAGTAGTTTCGAGACCAGCTTAATAGCATCCGAGCGAGATTCCTCCGTGTACCTCGCGAAGTTCTCAACTGCCACCACTTTTTCCGTCACATGAATCTTCAGGAGGATGCTCACATCCTCCAAGGAGATCGACATTTCACCAAATGGTAAGTGAAATGTGTTCGTCTCCGGCTACCACTGCTCCACAAATGCAGAGATTACCTCCTTGTTAGCCTTGCGGTATGAACAGTCTATTAGCGTATTCAACCCGAACGCTGAATAATCTTCTGAAGGCCCTCGGTATCAGGGTGGCACGACTGTAAATCTCATTCTTGGATCTGAGCTCCGTGATTGATACACTTGAGTACCGGACGCTCCTGCAACAACAAAAACATCTCATCAGCTTAGTGAAAACTAAGTTTTTAAGTACTCCATTCAATGAAACTTTATATACCTCATTGCTCCAAATCGCTAATGCGACATGATCCTTAAAGCTCTTCAACAAAGCACCGTCTAAAGGACCACCGGAAAGGAGCACGCATTTCAACACCCCCTTCTGACTTTCCTTCATTATGTCCACCTCCACCACTAGTACTCCCACCCACATTACGATTAGTTTCTGTGGTGTTCGCAGCCGCCGATGAGTCACTGCTACTAGACTCCGATGCATGAGCCTCATCTTGGCCTCGGGCAACAACAAGATCTTTTCGTCGTCGTTTCTCGATGTTGGAACCCTCATCGTGCAATTGTAAATTCCTTACACGATTTCCATCAATCTTAGCATTTCCCTTAACATCTGCATTCTCCTTCTCTTTCTCTTTCCGATAAGATGCAGTCGGGGGTCTCCGGCCACCTCGCCCACAGTTACCCATCGACACCTCAACACCAACCTCCTCCCTAGTCACCGAGGTTTTCGAACGAGCCATACCTGAAAACACTACAACATGTAAGTGCCTGGAGCAGAAACAAAAGTACAATTCAAAAAAAAGAGAACAAAATCTACCATTTCTATAGTCTCGGTCAAGCAGGTTAGAGAAAAACCTTAAATTTTCGGTGACGCATAACCGAGAGAGGAATAAAAGTCTCGGTAATGGACAACCAAGAGAAATGCTACGTTATCGGTTGTACATCACCGACATGACATAAACAATACACTTCGACTTACTCTCATGAAGTGGTGACCGAGAGGACAATAAAAGTCTCGGTTATGGACAACCGAGAGCAATTCTACATTCTCGATTGTACGTCACCGATAGGACATAAACTATACACTTATGGTTGCTCTCGTGAAGTGGTGACCGAGATAACACAATTACTCTCGGCCATTCGTTGCCGAGACTGTGTATACTATTCTGGCCTGTCTGGCCGGGAACCACGACTTCCCAAAAATATGTCCTCAGTCTCGGCCATGCTTGGCTAAGATTGTAAACAAAATCTCTGGCCTGTGTGGCCGAGAACCACGACTTTCCAATAAATGAACCATTGAACCGCCACACAAACATAACAACTACTCTACCAAATGCAACTTAATTAGACTATCAACATACCTTCAAACGATCGATTTCTCGATTTGAGTGTGTGAACGAAAAACTTGAACCGAGCCCTAATGTAGAGACGAAATGGAATAAAATCGAAAGCCTTCAAACTTGATATTTCGCTTACAACAGAGGAGAGAGACGGAGAGGAACGAAGACAAATGAGTTTCGGGATTGCTAGTTGGTTCATTGACGAGAAGTGGTGCTTGCTCGTTTAAGATGACGGTGGTGGGGTGGTGGGGTGCCTCTATTTTGAACGAGGGGTGTTTTGGGAATTTCAGCCCTAAATTTTGGGTGCCCTTGGTAAATGACTTTGTGCCCTCAACAACGGGGTGCCTTCATGAATTGGTGGGGTGCACGTAGCGGCCCTCTTATTTTTTAGGTCATCTTTGATTGCAAAGGAAACATTTTATAGAAAAAAATATTTTCTTAAAGAAAATTTTTGCGAGTAAATGTCCATCAAAAATCTTTTTTATATGTGTTGGATTGCACAAATAAGAATTTTTTCCCTCAAAACTCGCCGACAACAAATTTTGAAATAAAGATGAAAATTTACCATATATATATATATATTAAATGTATTACTTTTATATTTAAAATATAAATTTATGGATCTTAATATGGAAACTCGATTATTTTTTCAAAGAAAACTCAATTTGCCTACCTCAATGGGTGAGAAAATATATGGGCCTTAATATGGAAACTTGGATGTGACGTCCCCTCTCCTAATCTGGGGCACCGCCCGACCGAATCCCGTAATTAAGCCCTAATCATATCCATGTAGGACTTAACTACGTATTAGTCAGCCTTTACAATCTAGACGCTTCTTTTCTCGTGTTCATGTACCAATTTATAAAATTTAAAGTTAGTTAAAACTTTTTATTAAATTAATTAATTAGCGGAAGTCATATTGATTATGCGCAAGCAATGAGTAACTTATGCAGAAGCCATTTATAAAATCCTAAGTGTGAAAAACCAGGAAATGACATCACATATATAAAGTCCTCAAAATGTAGTGAAACAACAAAATAGTCTAAGTCAAGTCGGAGAACTAACGCTCAACCCAATATACTACCCCAAATAGTATTTGAAAAAACGTATATAACATATACAATCAAAATATCAAAAGAAGACCTACAATCGATGCAGTGACGCGCTGCGGGCTCAGGGATAATCGCCGATCTTCTCTTTGCCCGACTGTTGGTAAACGGCTCTGCACCTACTGTCATAAAAAGGACGGTGAGTATAAGTATAAAACAGTAATCCCCGATGACAAGTTTAATTTGCATTTCCAAATATTCAAATAGTATTTAAAAGCATATAAATGGGAAGACTGAAAAATAAACCATATGCGAGTAAATACTAGAGTTAAACAAGTGAAACTTACACTAGGCTAAGTAGTGGTGATTTAGGTCCAGTTGGCAGTGAAACATGTCATTTCGACTCAATAATCATATAACACAAGGGACTCTGACCCAAGTGTCACCAGGGACTCTAACCTCGGTGTGTAGACCACCTCAGGGACTCTAACCCCGAGTGTCATACAGTGTCAGGTAACATGTGCCGACATCCCCAGGGACTCTAACCCCGTGAGTCGCACACATCTCGATCGAGT
This sequence comes from Stephania yunnanensis, assembly GCA_039657365.1. Lineage (NCBI taxonomy): Eukaryota > Viridiplantae > Streptophyta > Magnoliopsida > Ranunculales > Menispermaceae > Stephania > Stephania yunnanensis. The sequence continues at coordinate 29,723,945 of CM077582.1, read as the reverse complement.
ACAGGACCTAAATGCAAAAAAACTACTTTTTAAATTTCAAGAAATACCAGGTATGGATTGTCAAGGCATAGGCACATCTACACACCTAAACAAATAAGGAATATAATTCCTCTTAAACATTTATAAGATATTCACTAGCCTAATAGCATGCTATTTATCATTCAATTCACATTTAAAACAACAAAAATAGACATAGCATGGGATAGAATCAATAAACCAAATCAATGAATGGATATCATGCAAACTAGACTCATTAAGTGAGCATAGACACAAAGAGCACATGATATAAGAATACAAAGGCAAAATAGTCAAAAGGACTATGCAAAGATAGCAATTAATAGAAATGAAATGCTAAATAAAATTGTCAATGGGTATACTCACAACAACAAAGTAAAGTCCTAGCTTTACTGACCTCCCGATACTCCGAATCTTGTATTCGCTCTCATACCCTTTTCTTAGATTCCTGAGTTTGATGTCTCATTAGTTCAAGTATAGTGGGTTTAAGCTCAATTTATCGAAATATAAGTTTTTCCAATTTTTCCCAATTTTTTCGGAATTTCTCAGAAATTTTTCCAAAATTCTCCCTCATTTTTCTTATATTTTTTTTCATTTTTTTATTTCTGTTTGGGTCTGTTCTAGGCTCGGCCCATTGGGGGATGCACACACGAGCTCGTCGCTGGGGTTGGCGTCCATCCCCAACCCCAGGTTGGGTCGCCTATGAAGGGGAGACTACTCCCCTGCCTTCCTCGAGCTTGGACGAACTGCCATGGCAGTTCGTCCGAGTTCGCCACCCGACACCAACAATACGAACAACCACAACATCAACGGAAAATCCACTCACCTTGTGTTCACGTCAGGCTCGATCTCTCTCTCTCTCTCTCTCTCTCTCTCTCTCTCTCTCTCTCTCTCTCTCCTTCTTCTTCTTCTTCCTTGTTCTCGGCCTCCCCTGTAATACGTATTTTGTGTGTGTGTGTGTGTTTATGTGGAGTGTAGGTATAGGTGGGGTGGGTGAACACGTGGTGTTGCATGGGACACTTGTATGTGAATTGGACAAGTGTGGTGTAGTTTGATTTTGCCACTTGTGTCGGTGTTAGGTGTGTTAACTCCTAATTGTGACACAGCTAAGACACTCACCAATGTTTTCGGGCATTTTGAAGCCCAGTTTCGCGTCCGAACCGTGACATTCGCGTACCGCTGCGTCGCTAGTCACCCAATATCTATTCCATATTATTTACTTGACAAGTTTTTTATTCAATTTGCTTGTTTTCGTTTCCCCGACCTAATATTTGGTCCCGTCACTACCCGGTACCTGCGTCGACACGCATATCGAGGCATGTCCCCGCTCTCATCTCGACGTCTACAACCGTACAAAATGACTTAGTAAGTCTACATAATACATAACACTAGGCATACATCAATACAAAAATATCATATACCTCGGCCACGTGCCTCGGTCGGTGTACGTATCACAGTGTAGGTCCCACATCAAGGGTCGGTGATCCTGATTAAGGAATTAAAACGGGGTTAGAGATTTGGGCCGTAACATTGGAAATAGTGAGAAAATATTCCGCGAGAAAGTTTTAGCAATCAAAAGTAAGAAAATGTATTTTTTTCAAAAAATTTACCATTTTTCTGGGAACATTTTCCTTCGTCATTATACCAAATAGGGCCATAGGTTTTGGATTGGGAAATATTTAAGTGACGTGTTTTGATACTCACGTTTGGTATGTTTCTTTCAATTATGAATAGAAATAAGTGTGTAAGTGTTACGAAGTGTGTTCAAATGATCTCAAGAACTTTGTATGTATCCATAATATTACCTTTTGGATTTGTTTTTATTTCTGGGAAGTGATTAGATGCACAAATTAGACAGGACCGATTTTATGTGCACCCCACTGAAGTGTAAGAGCAAGCCACTTTATTAGTGCAATCCATAGTTTGATTAAGGCACCCCAAGAAAATCATTAATTCCCCAAAATACCCCTGTTAAGGAAGGCATCCCACAAACTTTGGAACGTTTTGTTCCTGCCTCCCAACCAAGAACCTTCACCCAAACCCTCGAATCTTGATATGTTCTTGGCTATTGCCCCCTCAAAGAATGGTTGGCGAGTGATTGAGTCCCTCTAACGTGAAGTTCGTCACCGTGTTGAAAGGAAGGAAGAGTTGTTGGCGAGTGATTGAGTTTCACCCTCAAAGAGTTTCGTTGAATCGAATGTGAGCATTTGAAGTTGTTTATGTTGTTTTTGTTGTATATGTTGTTGGTGTTAGTGTTTTTGTTTTGATTAATGCCTAAGGGTTAATGTTGTTGTTGTTGTTGGAAATGTTATTTTTTTATCTGGTTCAGTGTTTTGGGTTTGAGACTCCAATACAAGGTTCAGTTGTTGCCCGAACCTTGTGTTGGAATTTCCGTCATATAAGACCGAACGTCATAGTGAGGTTCGGTCACATGTATCCGAGTTTTTGGGTGAGGTTCGGATGCATGTGACCGAAACTATGATTGAGGTTCGATTTTTACTGACCGAAACTCCAATCAAGTCTTTATTCTGTATGACTGAAACACATGGATTTCAATAAATTTTAAGTTTGTCAAATGTAAATATTATAACTGATATGTTTCACTACAGGGATGGGTTGTCCGAAGAGGCTTGTGACAATGGGAGGAGGCCGATGCCATGCCGGCGACAGGCACCTGTGGTGGGCGATGAATACCTCAAAAAGCATCATATAGAAAGTCTAAGCAATTGTCATGTGTTACAGGAGTAGTTGATACTGAGACTTGCTCAACACATTCCTCGAGATCTTCATTTTCCAACTCAAGTCGAAGAAGGCAATACGGTGGAAGGAAAGGAGGCTACAAGGCATGTAGAGGAGTCAGAAGAAGATTCTGAAGAAGATTATAACGAGGAATTAGAAGAGGGGCTGGTGAGGGAGAATTAAAGGGAAAAGTTGTGGGACTTAACATAGGGAGAAAGGTAAGGATGATGAGGGAGAAGATGAGGATTTGGAAGAGGGTTCTATTAGCGAGAAAATGGAGTTGGAGAGAGAAAAAAAGATGTTAGGAGAGGGAGAATCAAAGAGGTCGAAGAGGGAGAAGAATAGCCTGGAGAGCGAGAATTTGAGGGTTCGAAGAGGGGTCAAGGGAGGAAGAATCAGAGGAATCTTCTAGGGGAGAAGAAGAGGGGATGGAGACGGAGAGGAGGAGGGGGGGTAAGGAAGATAAAGGAGCCGATAAAGTTGAGGAAGAAAGGACACGTGTCAAGGCACGTGGGAAGGTAGCTTCATTAAGTAGTAGGATAGTGGAAGAGGCCACAGATGACCCATCGAGACCTATTCGAGGTGGACCCACTGACCGTTCCATCTTGGCCAGTTTCAACAACCTTGTGGCGGCTACAATATGAAAAAATGAGGTAACTCTCCAATAAGTTTAGTAATTCTCCAATTTCGTGTATTTATGTGTTGCATTAAAATTGTATTGCGCATTCGTATACCGCATTATTGAGTGTGGTTTAGATCGACTAAGAACTTAGGCATCTCGTCTTAAGTTTTCATGGAAAAGCCTGATATCACGCATAGAGTTAGTCAAGTTGTTTTATTTTATTTTTGCACTAATTTCTTTTTGCCTTATTTTGGCTTCTCACCATTCTTATAAGGTTAGCCATTATTTTCTTTAGTAATTCTCCAATAACCTTGTGTTTAAGTAATTGATAATGCGTCTAACTTTGTGTACTTGTGAATTTTAGGAAAGACCACTTCTTAGATGCATTAATCAGGGGGCTCAATTGGCGGCTTGAGATTTGATGACATGTTACCCTAACACTGTTGGCCTTCAAAGGATTATCCATCAATCTGGGTTGAGCACACTTACCGAGTGCTCATATGTACAATGACGCAAAACCCTCATCTCTACTTTTGTCAAGCGCTGATAGCCAAAGATCAACACATTTCATTTCTCATTTAGTGAAATGTCCATCACATTGGAAGATGTGAGTAGGTTGTTGAAGATTTCGGTTGTTATAAAGGCAGTTGCAGTTGAGGCACTTTCCAAGTCCAAGGCTATCGAGTTTGTGTCGCGATGCCTTTATGTGTCTAAGAAAGAGGCAGAAATGACGATTGGTCCGCAGAGGATCATTAATGTCAAGAAAAGTTGATTGAAGTCAAAATGGGAGACGAAACCAAAAAGGACGAAAAAGGACAAAGACAAGCGGTTGTCGACTCCCCAGGTTTAGTGCATGCCACGAGCGTACCTCTCGTATATGCTCGGGTGCACTCTATTTGTCAATAAGACTTCGATGCAAGTACATGTCTAACTGCTGAAGTTGCTAGAGAATCTGGAGAAGATTAGTACATTGCAGCACTAGCATACTTGTATCGGCAACTTGGATGCGCAAGTCATGTAGATGCTTGCCAGATTGCGGGGTATCTCACCTTGTTTGAGGTTTGTCTCTTTACTTTTTTGCATAGTTAATGAATTCCCTATATTTATCTGTATGATCCAATTGACTTATTGTTTTTATTATTGTTTGTAGGGGTGGGTGTACGAACATTGGGACCTTTACCTAGCACACATCAATACAAAGTACGTCAATACCTTTTCACATGTGTATAGGTAGATACAAAAGAAAGAGCAAGGTCTCAATAGATCTAATATGGAGAGGCTGCGTAAGTCATTTGACAGGGCCCGAACAAGCAAGGTATTGTTATTGTTTATCCCCGTCAAGTCAAATTTGGATTGAATTGAGAATCTCTAACTTGTTCTTAACTTTCGATTTGTTTTTTTTTTTATTTAGGTCAATTGGGACCTTATATGCGGGTATCCGGGTGGATGATGATGACATTATGGAGATTGCATTCTATATGGGAACCTTAAAGTTCTTATCAATAGTGGAGCCGTACCACCCGGAAAGGTTCTCGCGCAAAATGGGCTAAGTACAACGTACCCCCTTTCGCTCCCTACAAGCCTACTCGAGTGAATAGAGGCAAATCTGCTTAATCTATCTTGTCAAGTACAACTTCCAAGTAGAGATGTGGGAGAGGTGGCAAGATCATGTGTTGTTTGCCAGATCTAGAGGCTCGAGAGCATCGTATGCTCGGGAAGCTACTCCGAACTATCTCATATGGTTCAACAAGATTTCTCACCCATTGCTTGAGAATTTGAAAGGCAACACTGGTGATCCTATTAATGATGATGATGACTTGCTTGATGTAAGTTATATTTTTATATTTTCCAACTATCTCCCTTACTTTGAATCCCATTTTTAGACCTTTCGATATACTTTTTCATTTATCGTATGTAGCGTTTCAGACGAGCCATGGACGCAGTGCAGAAGTGGAAAGCATTACCGGCCAGTGAATCGACCATGACCTCAATAGAGAAGATGGTAAACGATGTATTTAGGCACTTAACAGGAAACGGATCACCAATATCAAGTGGTTTTGAGGAAGGGACTCTATTCAGATCACACACAGTTGGAGATGATTCCAAACCATCTAAACGTAAGCATAAAAACACAAATCATCCCTCGAAGAAGCGTATGAAGGGGAACAAATGATTATTTTTGGTCTCATGGTTAAATGTGACACATTCATTTCCTTTGAATGCAATGTATGGATTGATTATAGAATGTGATAGTTTCAAGTTGAATGCAGTGTTTCAATTGAATGAGTGTTATTGATTATTGTATGAATGGTTGTATGAATTGCTTTGTGAATGGTTTGATGTTCTTCCCTGACTATTTTTAGGTTTTCATAGAGGTTCAGTCAAGTAGGACCGAACTTATTCTTAATGTATGACCATGCTTAACCAAGGGTTAGTAAGAGGTTCGATCACATACGACCGAGTTCCTTTGACATATTCATATTTGTAATGTTCGGTCAACTACTCACCGAAATTTCTAAGAACATTTGGCTCTGTATGCTCGAATGCATTGTTAACGTTCTGTAGGTAATAACCGAAAATCATGTTATTCAGTTTCAGCAATACCTTCAGTTAGGTCTAACCGTAACTTTGAAATAGATTTGGTTTGGTTCAACCGAACATTTAAAAATAAATTTAGTGGGTACGAACTGAATAATTCATTTGTTGGACGTTCTAAGACATTCGGTTGGGTGTAACCGAAGTAAAATAATACGATCGGCAGCGTCTCACCGAACCTTTATAAAAGATTTTGTGCAATGATCCATTTTATTAACGTCGTTAATTATCTCGTAATTGCAGACATGGACACTAGCTTAGTACACGTAGCCACCGTGGGTAGGCTAGGACTCATGTCGACCTAGGTACACTAGTTAAATTGTGTGTTAGATGGCTTAATTGCTATGCACTTTATTCAATTATTTGTTGAATACATCACATGTGTGTATGTTGAATAATGATAGCGTGTAAGGTTGTATGATGGGTAACTGCCTCGAAGTGCGTGCAAATGCGAGTATCGAGAGGCGAGATACGGGTACACTAGAGAAAACTCAATAAACTTACATGTCTATGATGGGGCATGTGCCCTAGGTCAATCCATTAACTGTCTTTATGAATACTTTTAGTTAATAAAATAGAGGATTTCATTTGCTGTTTATTATAATTAATTTGCATGTTTACATTATAATAAGATCCATGGGTATTTACAGAAATATCCTAAATGTCCCTAGTCGATCATTATACTGGGAACTATAATGAATTAAGACTAGTGTGAGTCTTGATTGACGATCATATGATGATTATACGTATATGGATACAAATCAAGATCACGAGTACTTGTTAGGGAACAAAAATCTTGGGACCAGGACCCGCTATGAGAACATCACATGGATTAAGTCATTGTTGTTTCTCATGATAGATATATATTCCAGTCCTCTGACTTGAGATTACCAGAGACTTCAACATTAGGAACACAGTGATTTGACACAATCAAACGTTGTCTTTAACTGGACGATTATAAAGGTTGTGATTGGTTACTTTGTGAGCAATGCGATGAAGTTGCGTAATCAAGATAGAATTTGTCCCTCTCATATAAAGAGAGATATCCAGTGGATCCCTCGATGTGTTAGACTGTTAAAAGGCCTAGTTTGAGTGAATTGATATTGATCAATGTCACTTGGATGTTTTCAGTCTACCTAGAGATCGAGACTAGTACGATTGAACATGTTGGATGACAATTCCATGCCTTATGTTTGATCAAAAGGATATCGTGTGACAAAAGGATGTTATATACACTATTGATTAGGTTGTATCGATTTGATATTCGTACGACTTGGGTAGTCATAATGTCTTGCTAGAGGCTGCTTATGACTTGTATACCAAAATATATTTTGGTACACTGCCAACGTTGTATGAGCCTATTGGGTCGCACACTAAGAATGGTTTTGCGAGATTTTAAGATGATTCAGAAAAATGAATTTTATGTGATAAAATTCATGACATGTAAACGTCCTTGTGGTGTATTACACTTATACTTCTTTAAGTAAGGGTATATGTGTAATTTACTTAACCGTCTATATACAAGGGTTGTATAAATAGACGCTTTAAGTTAGAACACACAAAAAAAGATTAATAGGCCGAAACTCTATTTTCGTTTTAGAAAGGACTTAGGGTTTTTGGTATGCTCTAGATCGTTTTGGAGAGAAACAAAAGGATTTGGTATTCTCTCGAAGCTAGCACTTCGAATCTCGGTCGCCGTTTGTGTGTGGACTACTAGTAGAGGGCGTTCGTCGTTGGCAGCGCCTTAGAGATCGATCAACCTTCAGAAAGGTATATTGCGACTGAGGTATGATTAAGTTTTTCATGGTTTAAACGTTTTTAATGGAATTAGATTCGGATCCTGTTGGGGTTTTTGTCAAAATTGTTTTGTAATTTCCGCTGCTTATGAACCCCAAAACTCAACAGTCTAGGTTATCAAATTGACATAATTAATGTAACTATAGGCTAATTAAAGAAGCTTGAATAATAGGCTATGACGCACCTCGAAATACGTGTCGAAATGCGAGGCAACGGGTAAGGGTAGTTGAGGGTTAGTGTGACCATGAGTTGGTTTAATTTGATAAATAAAACATTAGCCATGTGGTTGGATAAGGCTTAATGTAATGTGTCATTAACGGAATAAATAAAAGTCTATAATTTATATTAAATAAAAGGGGCCATGAGATGGACATCTAGATTAACATAGTGAGTGGTACTAGATAATGAGTGTGCAATTGGAGTCACTAAGAGGTATATGACATCATGCTTGTGAACCACAAGATATGCCTCGGGATACGTAAGCACAATTGATTCCCACAAAACATATAAATAGAGGGCTTAGTGGAGTGTTTGATCACAACACTCACACATTCATGCAAAGGCTAGAGAAGTTGAGAGAAAGAAGAAGGATTTCCAGCTGGAATTCAACACTATAGAGACCAAACCAAGTGATCTAATCTAGGTAAACATCTTCTCCACCTTCTAAGCTTGCAAATGAACCCAATTTTGATATGTTTGGTGGATTTTCGAAATTAATGATGCATGCTTTGAATTTTGATGAAAAGTTGATCAATTGCATGTTGTTAGATCATATATATATAAGGGGAATTATCACTAGTTTAAATAGATTTGATGAATTGGATTGTTAATGGGGTTATGGTGAATGCATGAATTTGAAGAATTTGGGTTAATCGAATGATCTGAAGTGTTCTAATTTATGTATTGAAGTTATTTTGATGAGGATAGGGTGTAAAACCAATTAGAGTAGCTAATTGAGAGGGCTAGGAAGAAATTCTCGAATTGAGAATTCTATCCCAGAAGGCAATTAGCGCTAATTGGAACGATTAGCGCGCTAACCATCCAGACTGTGCAACTTTTTTTTGAAATGAAGTACAGTAGCATGCTAGTTAAATTTCCTAGCGCGCTATGTAAACCTTATTAGCGCGCTAACTCAAAACAAGCGCACTAGGTAGACCAAATTAGCCTGCTAATGACAGATGAACTATGAAGTTAATGGTTGTTTTGGTTATTTTCAACTTAATACATGTATAAACACCTATAAATAACCTAAACTTATTAAAAATTGAACTTCAGGGACTTAGTTGACTGTAGCTCAGTGTTGGGGAATTTGTCAGGTCAGATCCGAGAGTTCGGGGAGGTCGGAGAGTGGTGTGAGGCTTGTAAAACCCAACTGAAAGACTTTGAGTATTTATTATGCTTACATGTTGTTTCTATCATTCTTTGTTGTTCATTATTCTATTCAGTTACTTGGAGTAGGTTGAGGTTACTCCCCCGAATTTCCTTATTGTGTGTTCATGATGCACCGGATTGTAGCAAGTGTGACCCAGCCTTCAATGATGGCGACCTGGGCTTGCCTTGGTGCACATGTCAGTGAGTCAGCGGATTTGGCCAGCGCTGCGAGGGACCAAGTATCGGGCCAGTTAGACGCTACTACTGGTAGGAACTTGGTGACTCGAAGTACAGCCTAGTCCATCCGGAGCGGGCACACACATTTGTTAGCTTGTCTATTGCTTATTCATGCGATGAGCCGTTTACAGTTGTCTATTTTATATTCCATATGTTTACTTGACAACATTCCTTTTATTTCCTTTACTTTATTACATGAATGCTCAAAGCAGTTCCTTGAGATTTTACTTACTGTACTCGTCATCTGTCTTTTTGCGATGATTGAGTGCAAATCCTAGTACCAGTAAGGGCAAAGGGATCATAGGCGATTACATCTGATTACCCGTTGTCGAGGACCAACTTAACATGTTTATTTTTGATATTTCGTATATTTTGGGTATTGGGAGACTTGAGATAACACCGTACATGTATATATACTTGTTGTGGTGATGTCACTTATATACATAGTACTTTCCAAGGTTTTCCACGGTTGGTTTTGCCTTTGAAAAATGCTTATCATGCTAAATTACCTTGTTTAAATGGTATTAAGTAAGACTTCCGCTGAATATGTTAACCTTTAAAATACAATCCATTAGTATGGTTAGGATCTCAATAAATTGCCAACTAGGTAATAGTTGAAACAATTAGATTCCCATCGAGAATGGATGAAGAATATAAGAATAATTTACTAATTTATTGGATAGTACACTTTGTGGACACGATTTACGAGATATAAAGAGGACGGGCAGGTGCAGGACACATGTAGTTGGGCCAGCCGGCAAGAAATACACGGAGACATGTCACCCCAGGGCGGCAGTGGTCGCCACAATTCGGTCTTGCTTGCCCGAACATACTTTTGTTAAGATGTTCGCCAAATTTATGTATAATGAGACAACAAAATCGATTCATACCAGAATGTGCATATTAAGCAACTGAAACAATTTCGATAAATAATTTAACATGTCTCATTACTTGCATAACATCCATACAAAATTTCTCATGTAAAGTAATTTATGTACACAAGGTAAGGTTCCACAAAATGTATTGTACTTGAAGTTGTAGGTGCCGAAAAATGACTTAAACTTCAAGTTGAAGGTACAAAAAAATGATTTTAATTACAAGTTTAAGGGGTGCCTAAGTCCACGGTAATCGAAGTCCCGTCTTGAGAATTAACAACTTCTGGTGAGTTCTTCATGATCAAGTTCTCACCTCATCTTATCGCCTCCGGTTCTATATTTCTTCGCCACCTAGGATATAAAAGAGGAAAAGGGGCATCTGCGTTGAATAAAACCTATACAAGATAAACGAAAAGCACATTACAAAAATGTAATAATATCAAAGTGAACATGGAATGAAAATATAAGTAGGAATACTTTATAAATAAATTGTTATTTTTACCCTCATAAAGTAGTTGTCAGTAACGTGTGTTATCTATATTACGACTCTCAGCGATTGAACTCGGTGGTTTGCCTCTAAGTGGAGGAAATGTCATACTACCACTCGTTGAAGAAATCATTACCATGACTTAGTAATATGTAGAAATTACAAGTCCCATGTCAGGCATATTCATCAACTTTTCCGGTGGAGCGCACTAATCCTCGTAGTACTGCATGAATTGTATAACTCGATCGTAGTGATCATTTCCAAAATTTGTGCACTGAATAGTTTCGTTCCCATAAAGCTCCAAATACATGTCATTGCGTACTTGTTTCCAGGCATCGTCTTCTTTATGGCCGAGACTGGTTGCAATAACCCGATATCCACAATTGCCATATCCCCTAACATCATCAACTCTGTCAATATGATCAAGCCATTCCTTTGGGACTAGACCCCTATAACCAACACTAGACAGACGATCCAAACATGTTCGTGTTCTATGAACCTTTTGTTTGACTTGGTTGGTAACTTGTTTCGGTATCTTATATGGATGAAGAACATACTCAAAGTGGTTTGGGTTTCTCTTCATGGATATGCCGGCTTCATCTTCCTAAGGGGTCTTCCTCTTCTTCCCAAGTTTTGACACCTTTCCTTTTCCCGATTTTGATCACTTTCTGCCCCTTGTTTTAAGTTTCTCCTTCGGGACGATAGTAGACAATGAGGAGGGATAACTAATCTCTCGAAGTTGTTGGATATCTTCATGCGCTGATCATTACTACTAACACTTTGAAATCTCTCAACTACCCTTTGAATCTCATCTTTGAAATTGTTCTATGTTCGATTAACGTTTTACTCAGGATTCATGCTCAACTTTTGACTGTGTTTATGTATATCGTCAAGTGGTATGGGTGAACCCGCCAATTGATAAGTCGCAAGTTCATGGGCCCAAGGAAGACCATGGATCATTCACAATACACAACCACACCTAATGGAATCGGTCCCAACATTTTTCGCTAGATCCAACTCTTGTCGAATTTTCTCTAATGCAACTTGTGAAACAAATCCTTACAAAGAACGAAACAAGTTATGGTCGAAGCCGTATTGCATGACATTTAAACTCTTCTCGAAAGACACTTTGATCCTATTGTGTTTCCACTCAATCATGCTGCTAATATATGGCTATATAGTCACAAAGTTTCCTTGAGAATTTCCAATATGCTTCTTCAAGATATTGTGTGCACTTTCGACTCTACCGGTCGTGTAATGGCTAAGATGTAATATTCTGTCAATTCATGCTCGCACAAATCTTTCCTTGTAATCCCTAACCCATGTGCTCATTAAATAATCTAGCAATCCATTAATACAAGCATATTCGGTAACCAAGTTCGTCATCCTAGAATTGAATACACCTTCAGAAGTACAACCATCACAACATTCCACCCACTCAAGAATAGGTTGAAATCTTCATTCCGTGAAAAAAAAAAATTTCGTGTTGCTGCCACACCTTATTGATATGACATGTGCATAGAAGGTGAAATGTAGAGGGAAAAACAAACTTGATTGTCTTAATCAACCCCAACTCCCTGTCAGTAAGAATCACTTGTGGGTCAGACCATCCATCTACGAAGTTCTTTAGATTCTCTAATGCCCAAATATAGTTCTCTATGTCTCTCTTGATATAAATGTAAAGCCGACAGAGAATGTGACCTCGATTGACGTAACGCCAATTATCTCGAGCAATGGCATACGATATCGATTGGTCTTGTATGTACAATCCATCAACAATACCAAAGGGAAACATCGAAGTAACTTGATAAAGTCCAGATGAGCCCAAAACAAGTATGTGACCTTGTCGGTTTTGTCATGTTTCCTATGCCATGATAGATACCCATGTGTATCCAATAAATGCATGAGTTATTGCATTTGTGATCTCCCCCCAACTTCATCAACCCTATATTTTTGCCTTGCATTGTAGATTGTGCGCAAGGTTGATGCATTCGATACATCCCTTTTCTTTAAAGTGTCCAAAATCTCTCGAGGCTTGATGTTGCCTTTCGTCATTTGAATCATAACAACATGCTCTCTTGGATTTAACCATCCGGCGCATGAGTGATCCACTATATATAGCACCTAATGTCATGATTATGCCACCCGCAAATCACTGTCACATGCCATAAATGGTCTTCACCCTCTATATATAACACCTAATGTCGTGGTTGTGCCGCCCGCAAACCACTGTCATATGCCATAAATGGTCTTCACGTTCCTTAACGTTAAAAGCAAACGGGCAATCACACTTTTTTTGTCCTGGTTTTACTCCTCGATTTCCCCTTATCACCATTCTTTTCAATCTTGTCTTTTGAGTTCACTATGCTCACAACCTTACCTACTTTCATTTTTCCAACTCTTTGGACCACACCCTTATAAGAACTAAACCTCTCACAAACCATTTTCACCTTTCCCCGATGACGACCATCCCCCCGCATCAGAATTATTTGTGACTATAACAAACAATCTATTAGATCCTTGTCTTTGCACCCAACTGATCGCCTCATGCCTACTTACAAATGGTGCTTCGAGGATGAATTCATTAGTGTAGTCGTGATAGACACTAGAATCAATTCTTTCCTACAAATAATGAAATAGCAAAGTATCAGGTGTGAAGTTCAATAAGGACTAATTAGGACAAAAAAACTTAGTTAAAATTAAGGTTCGGTCATGTCCATACTAGGTATGCTCGGCCTCTAACAACCGAACAATTGGAAGATGTTCGAGACTAACCAACTGAATAAAGAAAAAATGTTCGGTTATCCCAACATCAAACAATGGAACTATGTTCGGTCTTGTCTAACCAAATATACAACTAAGGTTCGGCCCTGGATGGCTGAACTAGAGGGCGAAATCATCAATTTCCAAAAAAAAATACAAGTTGAAACTCCTACCTCTCCATGTTGCACATTATCATTCCCTACATGCTCATCCTCCATTTTCAATCAAAATCAACCAACTATGATGCCGAATGACGAAGCTCTACACAATCAAACGAAGTAGTTGAAACCTATTCATTCAAAACCACTTCAAATCCTATTTTCGGGCATCAAACATGGAGGAGAAGATACTTACACCAATTGTAAAAGTTGCTTGATGCAAAAGAACCAATGTGGGGTCCCCGGTGGTCGGAAAAAATGGTAATGGTTTGTGGGGTGCACAATGAATGTGAGAGAGGAGAGAGGACATGGGAGAAATTTTTGCTTTGTGAAGGGGTAAGTTGGTAACTTTCATATGTATCAAATTTTATGATTTTTTTTTTACTTTTTTGTGGCTTGCCCTTATACTTTTGTGGGGTGCACATATCTAGGGCCATTAGACAGAGATACGATGTCAGCACAAATTATCAGACTGGTACGAAAAAAGTTAATTTTGATTTTATTTTGATTTTTATTTTTTTTTGTAAAAGCAACTTCCATTTATTTAAACATTCTTTTTCTAAGCCAAAAAAACTGGTAAAATTTCATTCAACTGCTACCATAATGAGTTATAGCTCGAGAGATCGCTAAAGGTATATTATCCCTCCGTTTATAAGAAAAGTTCTCAGTAAGTGTCAATCTAGGTAAAATATGAGCCACACAATTACATTCTCAAGATGTGTGGTGACACAGATCCCATAAATGCTCTTACTCATCAACAAGATGTCTGAGACAATAACCCCATTTAGATCTTCAGTTGATTTACTTAAATATTGTTTCTTAATTCATCAAAAAAATATATTGTCTTCTATGCAAAATAGAAATTTCTATTGTAAATATAATGGAAAAGTGGATGAACCTTCATATCCCGACCTTTTGTAACACCCATTTACTTGTAAGTTAATATTGTATTATATGCAAGTGTAACTTGTGTCCTTTGGTTTTTATCTCATTATGATCAAAATGACTATATAAAGAGGTCTTCTCCATGTAATGGTTACACCATGTTGGAATGAAAGTTCTCATATTTCTCCCCCATCTCTTCTCTTATTTTATTTTCTAGTTCTTTGTTTACTTTCCCTAGCTTTGTTTAAAGTAATTTTACAACACGTTATCAGTAAGAAATCGCTCGTTAAAAAAGTCTAGTAGATCGATAAAACTTTCTAGAGAGACAAAGCTCGGAAGCATGATGTTGTTTTACACGTAGCGCTTTGGAGATCAAAGCTCAAGAGGTTTACATGTTTTCTTTGATTAAGAAAGGAAAAAACCTCTTGCACCGTTTATAAATAGTTTATGATCAATCATATATATAGGAATAGCATAAATTGCCATTTCCTTTTATAATGGAATTATATGAACATAAAAACGATACCATGCGTGCATCTTGGTTAATATAGATTTGGCATATATAAAATATACAAACTGTCATTTCCTTTTATTCCATTAATGTATAGGAAAGCATATCATAAGTCCAGGAGAGCGGCATATAAAAGGAAACCATATCATACAGTAATTTTGGTTTCCTTTTATTCCATTAATGTATAGGAAACCATATCGAATGTCTAGGAGAGCATAATATAAAAGGAAACCATATGGTAAAGTAATTTTCGTTTAGTAATTATAATGTTTATTCTTTAATGATTAATATATATTTATATTATAAACGACCATTGCCAGTTTTTTTGTTAAGAAAAAAAAACCATAAGCTTCAGCTTTTGAAGTGGGGCATGTCTTTGATAGGCATAGTTGACTTGAAAAAAAATTTGCCTATCTTATATAAGTATATATTTATAACAATTTTCTCTATATTTGCACCGTATTATGTCCACACATGCATCATAAATTATATCTTTTGGTTACATGAAATACATTAAACATGATTTATATATGATTCAGAATTACTAGCTAATCTCTCAATTGACTAGTTAATTATGAAATCAAAGTAAAAATTTGTTTGATTACTGAAATGAAATAAAAGAAAAAAGAAGACGGTGAGCTCACACAGGAGCCAAAATTTATACGTTCTTTGAGTTGCTTCTAACAATTAGAGACTTTCCAATGCTCTCAACCACTTTAACAGAGTTATATAATATCCATGAAACAACGTAGATTTTTTTCTTTTACTTGTTCATAAAAATAACTCTAAATTAATTAAGCCTTACTTCATGCTATATATAATTATTATTTTAAATAAAAAATATTATGTATAATTTTTGTTCTTACAAAAGCTACAAAACATTTGGGCCACATATTAGTGTTACCTCCTATATAGAGTTTCTATTCGCTTATAATCTTCATGCAAAAATGGAATAATTATTGACTTAATTAAGCAGTACTTAGTAGTTAGTATGTCATAATTTTATTAAGTGGTAATACAATAATCTATTGTATTCCATTAATGTTCATATGGAATAACATAGATTTTGTTACCTTCAAATATATAAATAGTCCTGCCATCACTGGGTCGAATCATGTTTATTTTTGTTCAACCTTAATCAAAATTAATTTAGGTCAAATCTTATATTTTATGCATCATTTCATAGGCATTCATTCTTTTTAAATAAAATATAAATTAATAATACATTGGCTGAATCCAGAAGATGCAGGACTACTAGCTCAAAGTTGTGAATGGGTAAGTTAATTTGGCAGTAACAACGCCACGTATTGTTAAATATTTTACAAAATGTAAATATATCAAATATATATTATCTATGCACGACACAATATATACACGATAATTACGCTGATTGTGAAATTGTGCTATGTACTTGCGTCTTTGTGCGATCTTTTGCATTGAAAATAAAAAATTACTATGCGACGCATACATTTTCTCATAAAAATTATTAACGATTAATTATGTTATATTCTTGATTTTTATAATACAAATAATACTATAAGCTTGAGTTGATAGTGGGTAATTCTTGTCCCCAGTAAAGCTAAACATTGAAAGAGATGCAGATTATCCCTTTCGAGGAGGCATGATTGTTAAGTAAACTTTCATCTCGCTACACAACTTGGAGGTTATCTCACTAACTCATACAAGTAGGACTGTACACAGATTGCACTAATCCGCGGATCCAATCCAATCTGAACCAATTATCGTTAATTGGATCAATTTTTTAATCCCTTGAACTGGACCGGAATGAAAAATCTCTAATCCGATTGGACTAGATCGGATTGTGGATCCTACATTAAAATCCACGATTCCAATCTGATCCAATCCGTTTATCAAACCAACACATATACATATATAATCATATGTTTTTTAGTATCTCAAATAGCTTTAACCCAAACTATCAAGTAGAAACTGTAGTATCTTAAAAACTATGCTTGTTCTTAACTCTTTAATTACACTTCATACCCTTTTTTTATATGTTGTATGTTGCAATGTGCACCTTTTATGTGCTTTTGTAAGGGTGTATGATGCAAATTTGTGGATAATATATTTATTTATATAGGAACTTGCATTTTAAAGGTTATTGTAATGACAAGTTTGTGGAAAATATGCTATATATAAATTTATGGGATGTATGTTATAAATTTTTCATTCATGGGATGTATGATTTTGTGATTCATATCATAAAATCTAATTTCATGAATTTTTGGATAGAAAAAGGTCAATCTAGAGAACTTGATCCAGTCCAGTCCGCATTTATGCAAGTTGGATTGATAAATTATTTGGACTTGATTGGACTATAATTTTTAATCCTCAATAATTTGATTGGATTGTGGATTGAACCTAATTAGACTAGATCCAATCCGTGTGCACCCCTACATAGATGTAGTATATTTTAAGTATAAAATAATCAAGTACATTAATTTAATAGTATATTTTATATTTTAATTTACATAAAAAGGAGAAAACTATTTAAGTAATCTCTATTTTCAAAAATATTATACTTGATTGAATTTATTTCCATAATATCATTGACAAATAATTACTTGTCAATTAGACAATTAAATGCTAAAATTATATGAATAAAACATCCATGGAAGGTTGTGCACATGACACTATTATTTATTCTCCAATATCTCAATAGAGATTTGGAAATTGAATATATAACTTTATAATTATCCTTTCACCTGATGGAGCTATGAATATAAAAATCAAAATTGGTGATGCTCCAAAAAGCTAGAAATGAGTAGCTGGGTCTTAAGCTACAATATTTATATTAGTCGAATATGAATTATAATTCTACTACTTTAATTACCTCTTAGTTGAGACTGTGCAAAAATGTAACTAATGAGGCAATAATAGAAAAAATACCCATGTGGTACGCCTCGATATGTTATTGCAACAAAATATCGAGTGCATATATCAATTCGATATGAATATTATGAATTGATTTCTTGCCTCATAGTAGCTAAGTAAATTAATGAGATATTATACTAATAATATCACTCCCATCCAATTAATGGTCAAGCTTCATGAAGCATATGTTGCATTATAAAATGACTATGGTCACAATGATAAAATTTTGGGCGTGAAAAAGGGGAAATGATCTAGTAAAGGCCGTATTAGTAATTTCACTAAAAGTGGAATAAAAGTGGTGTACCACATGAAATATAAATGGGAAAAATTATTGACAATGAGCATGCTCTAAATTGTGACAATATATGTCACGTATAAAAGCTATTAAGCCATACTGCTTATATGTTGTAATATGCCCAAATATATTGGTGACCTATACCATGCCTTCAAAATCAATGCAAAAATATGAACTTTATCATTGAAAATGGTTCAATAAAATTGACACATTGAGATGTGTTCAAATTACGAGCTAAATAAAGGCGATAAATTTATATCTTGCTTATTTGTGCTACATGCATGCACAATATCATATAAAGAGAATATTTTTCGAATTTGAACTTAGCGGATGCTAGCATTTATACAATATCTGATACAACAATTATATTGTTAATACCTTATCCAAAATAAGCTTATCAAAATAATAGAAAGTTTCTCTATACGATTATGATTTAATCTGAGAATCATGTTTTAGGCTTTAAATTCTAGAATATATAAGGCATATTAAAATGAATGTCATCATAAAGTAGATGATCTAATGACAATTATAATGTGGAATGATTTTTTTAATCGTCCATAATCATCAATATAATGCGAAAATATATAAATTCGCATGGATATTTTTTATAGAACCGCATATTTTTATCAGCTGATGATTGTCTTATGGCAAATCAGTAGAACACTTATGTTAATTTAACTCTTCATCAATCATATTAAAAGATGCCTTGGGCCCTTTATAGGGAATATATTTATATCAAATTTTACTAATTGTCAATTTGATGAAGCAATTCTCCTACCATTAGAGAGACATATATAAAGCCAATTTAAAAGGAATGACGTGAAATTGCATGAAATCGCATCAAATTTGTTGCATTATGTTCCATTTATAAATTAATATGAACTTGAAGTTCAAAGGATCATTTATTAGCAACAAGTTATGAATCAATTAGTTGATGCAAGTACTAATATAAAAGAGTGACAAAATCATATGTTCCAGCATTAAAGGTTCATATAGGAAATGATGCCGATGTGCAACAAAGTGCACAATACCAACAAAATGCTTAAGATATAAAAGAATGAATATTATACTTTTAATTTACTTGCAATGATTTGTTGCAATACAATATAAGATGTCTCACTTATGTGAACATGAGAGGGAGAATCAAAAGGAATCATTGATTAGTGTATTGCACTATTTTTTCCTTAGTGAAGTTTTATCCTACTGGGTTTTCCTAGTAAGGTTTTTAATGAGGCAATCATAACAATATTAATACTTCATTATCAAAATTGAGTAGTGTATTGCACTATTTCCCTTCGTTATCAAAATTGATTAGTGTATTGCAATATTTCCTTTCGTTATTGTTCTATCCCACTAGGTTTTCATCGCAAGGTTTTTAATGAGGCAACCTTATCAATATCATACTCCACATCAAGATTGATGAGAATAGTGTACTCTTTTTCCTTTACTAGATTTTTTTTCACATGATTTTTTTAGTAAAGGTTTTAACGAGGCATATTCTCTGAACAAGTGTCATCTAAGGGGAGTATTGTAAATGTAATGGAAAAGTAGATGACCCTTCCTATCCCAACCTTTTGTAACACCCATTTACTTGTAAGTTAATATTGTATTATATGTAAATGTAACTTGTGTCCTTTGATCTTCATCTCATTATGACCAAAAAAGCTATATAAAGAGGCCCTCTCCATGTAATGGGCACACCATATTGGAATGAAAGTTTTCATATTTCTCCCCCATCTCGTCTCTTATTTTATTTTCTAGTTCTTTGTTTACTTTCCCTAGTTTTGTTCAAAGTAATTTTACAATAATTTCATTAATTAATCTACTAAAAAATAAATTCTATTAATTATTAATGACTTGATATACTCGATAGAATGGACTACACATACAATCGATTATGCTAATAAAAGTACGTTGATTTCATTAGTTTTACTTATTTTTAAGGACTATTATGTGGAAGATATAGTTACTCAGCTGTCATTTGATTTTATGGTTAAGATGAGGGACTAAATGTTGATTATGGTTGCGAGGTGCTTATTTTTATTTTTTTCCAAAGATGCTTAGTTAAATTAAGGTTGTTGCACGATTATTGATTTTTTATTTTTATTTTTATGTATTAAAAAAGTTAGGGTGTTATAGTTTTAGTACCATAGACCTATGCACGACATCTTTTTAAATTGAGTATTTTAGGATTATAGATTAGGGAAAACTAGTTTTTAGATCCAGAAATTCTCCAGAAATACTATGAATCTATATATTTTTTTTTTATAAATAAAAGTTGTCTAAAAACAAAAAGATACAAAATATAGAAGAATGATGTAATTGCAATTCTCATAATAACTAAAAATCGTAATCTTCGATTAAAAATATAAAAAATAAAAAATACCTACACTAAATTATCATGAATTTATATTTATCTTTTTATAAATAATAGTTGTTTAAAAACCAAATTGTATAAAATATATGAAGAATCATGTAATCTTAATTCTCATAATAATTAAAAATTGTAATATTTGTCTAAAATATGACAGATGAAAAATACCTACACTAAATTATATATAGCTATTATAGTTTGTTTTCAAAAAACCAAAAAAGCTGTTGTTGTATAAAAAAAAAATGAAAACAATGTACTTAAGCTATTAATTAGCTTACTAATATTAATCGGGATAATGAAAGTACTTAGGCTATTAATTGGACAAACTAATTAATACAACAAAACATTTCAAATCGATGTAGAGTTGACATTTGTCAATAATGTACAATTTCTTATACACTAGTTTTAGATCGGGCCATCTTTTTGGGAATACTATGAGTTTATATTTATTTTTTATAAATAAAATTTATTCAAAATTAAAAGATATAAAATATATAAAGAATGATGTAACCGTATTTCTTTTAATAACTAAAAACTGCAATCTTCAATTAAAAATATGAAAGATAAAAATACTTACACTAAATAACTATGAATTTATATTTATTTTTTTTATAAATAAAAGTTGTTTAAAAACCAACTATTATTGTGTAAAGAAAATAAAAGAAATAAAAAAATTGAAAACAATGTACCTAGACTAATAATTAGGACACTAATATTAATTAGGATAATGAAAGTACTTAGGCTATTAATTAGGCAAACCAATTAAAAGACCAAAACATCTCAAATCTACGTAGAGTTGACATGTGTCAACAATGTACATAGCTACACATATTTTTTATAAATAAAATTTATTTGAAATTAAAAGATATAAAATATATGAAGAATAATGCGATTGTAATTCTTGTAATAACTAAAATTCGTAATTTTTGATTAAAAATATGATAGATGAAAAACACTTACACTAAATCACTATGAATTTATATTTATTTTTTATAAATAAAAGTTGTTTAAAAACCAACTGTTATTGTGTAAAAGAAGTTTTTTTAAAAAATTAAAACAATGTACCTAGGCTATTAATTAGGACACTAATATTAATTGGGATGATGAAAATACTTAGGCTATTAATTTGGCAAACCAATTAATACACTAAAACATTTCAAATCTATGTAGAGTTGACACATGTCAACAATGTACATAACTTTCTTATAGATATATAAATGGACCACAACACACGATTTTCTAAAACAGCTTCAGTTTCCTCCTTTTCGACTAATGGTTGCATGGAGTATGAAGGAATTTGGAAGTTGGATAACGAACCCGTTTTCATTATGCTATCTTGATCATTTCGGGGAGATTTATCAATATTTTGTGAAAAATCTTAGACATTTGTTAGGAAAAAAGGAAAATGAAAACTTTGGGGTGCTTGAGAAAGTAGGGGTGTTGGAGAAATTATAGATGTTTAAAAAATGAAGCATGTGATGCCCCAAATCTCTAATATGGTAAATTGTCCCATTATCGAGGTTAATTTTGTTGATATGCATGGTATATGTAAATTGGTGTGAATAAAATATGTATTATATACTATCTAGTTGACTTAGGTGGGAGTATAAGCCCAAGTAAATAAAAATAAGGCTAAAGGACTTGTAAAATAAACTAAAGAAAGAAAAATGGCAATTTGATAAATAACACTTTAGGGATGGACTAAATGAGGACCTTAGGATTGTCCTAGTACTTAAAGAGACGAAGATGAGATGTTGGGTTTTGAATTGGTCAACCAAACCCTAATCCCATTTACTTAGTATTTAAAGCACAATTAGGGATTGAAGCAATTTCTTTCTTGAATTAGCTACGAAGAGAATGAGGACAGAACCTTAGAACACTTGCTAGGAGGATTTGGAGGAGTAAAAGAAAATCTCATCAAGATTCACAAAGTAAGGTAAATAACTTGTCTCATATTCTCTAATTTTCTCTATTTTGACTCACATACTTGATTTTGAATGGAATCATAGTTTCATTTGGAGTTTTAAAATAGAAGATGAATCACTATGCCTTGATTTATGATTTGGGTCATCTCTATCTCATATTCTTTAGTTTATTCAAAAGGAATTAGAAAATCTATATTTTAATGTTGGAGTTGTAGTTCAGATAGATTGTTTGATGGAATTGAAATGATCTTGTGGTTTCAAACGAGTGGTTTTATGACTTGTTTGATCAGATCTGGATCTTTAGGGGTCGATGTGAGTCGTTGGAGATTTTAGAATTTGGGTTCGGATATGAAAATCTTGAATTTGTGCCCAGCGCTGCACCTTGCTTAGAAGCAGTATGGAAGTGGACATGGCACTGCCTGGGAATTTAGAGAAGTCGATCCAATAATTCCTTAGTGCCGTAGCGTGTAATGTACGTAGGGAGGGTGTTGGGGGGAAATTGCTGAAAAATCATGTTTTTTTTTTATTCGAAGTCTAGCGATTTCTCCCTAACGCCTTGTGGGTAAACCCACAATGCCGGGAGGGCATTGGAGGATTTTTTTAGAGTTAATTTGGTTTTTTTTTTTTTTCAAGACTTATAGAGTTTTTATATATAATTTTCAAGATATTATTGCAAGCTTGAGTAAACTTACCTCAAACAAAACGTATTTATAATACAAACATGAACTTATACTAATGTAAATAGGAGGAGAACCAAATAGGAACTTTTAAGCTAGGAACGCTTCAAGGTAAATGGGATTTGCTTTATTCTCAATCATGCCTTGATATTAGTTATGATAGAAATCATGTATCAAATTATAGAGTTCTTTGAAATTTGAGAATTTTCTAAACTTGATTAGATGACTAATTAAGTATTTTTAGACTTAATTTGAGATTTAAGTATCCGAGGTGGGACCCATGTATTACGAACCGGAGATCATAAGTCTAAATATTATTTTTGTGTGTTGCGTGACTAATTGGTGTATTATACTCTATTTGACGCGAAATAGGGTCAAGTTAAGGTTTTTATGCGGCGTTCGTGAGTTTCTAAACGCGTTGGGAATATGTCTCAATTTTTAACAAAATTGGGGTATTTCTCAAAACTTAATTTGAACTTAAAAATAAGAGATAATCATTAAATTAAATAAAATAGTTAATAAACTGGTGGGCGCCTAGTGACACTCGTAGTCATGGGTGACATGCGTAGGATGAAAAATAGTGTGCACGCTCAAGGGTGGTTGTTGACGCACTTGAAGAATTTTTAGCCGCGAAAATACATAGGTGCATATATAAATCATATAGTTTAAATCAAATAAAAATTTAACATTGGATTCGTCTCGAGATATGCATAGCGTGAGCATCGAGGAGGTAAATGAGATGATTGTTGACAATGTTGGAGAGTTTATTCATGCCACGAGAAACATGCAACTACGTTTCAAGGAAAATCAAGTGGTGCATAGAGGTGATTGCATGGTGTGTTATAAAGCCACCAGATATACCTCAAGATACGCTATACGTATCTCGAAGAGATCAATATAATTGATCTTATAAAAGTCAATCAGAGGTGATGATCTTGTTAATAGCCATAAGATCGACCTCGAGATAAGCAACATGTATATAAAAAAGATCAAAATAATGAAAATGAATCGTTAGATTTGCCTTGAGATTCGTGTGATGCGAATCTTGTGGAAATCTAACATATCTTCAAATAAGAATACAACACCTCCTCTATATTTCGAAATGGAGAGATAAATTCGACAGAAATGATTTCAAGACCGAGGGTGAGATCGAGAAAAAAAATGAGTGAGTCATTGGCTGTGGTGTTCTTGTGCATTGTTATTATGGTCATTAAGTTGTTGTTGTTTGTTGGCGGGGATGGAGAAGTGGATTGGGAGGCTCGGCTTATTCGAGGAGGGAGACGACGTAGGGAGTTGTCTCCCTTGGAAAATCGATGATGGAGTTGGGATTTGCCTAACCTAGCTCGCCCAGTAGAGAAAAAAGCAGAAGTCTGATTTGTAGATTATCTCATTGAGAAAGAAATGGCTAGGCCCCTAAACGGGGTCTGGTTTGGCTCGGTTAAGGTGAACCCAGTTCGACCCAAACACCTTTTTCCTATTTAAAGAAAAATAAAAAGAAATTTGCTAAAAATAGAAAAAAATAAAAAATTTTTTTTGAGTCGAATTAATTTAAATAGTGGATTTTTTTTTGAAAAATGAAGATATTGAAATCTTCTTGAGGATTTATACCGAGGTTTTTCTATGTAAACTGTGTTACGACACTGATAATGCTCGAAATTTAGAAAATTATTGAAAAGCCTAGTCAAGGTTAATTTTTCATTATAAACCACAATTTTTAGTCAAAATTGAGATCTGGATATCCGAGGAGTTGATTTGGAGTGATTCCGAGTTTTTAGGACTTAAGAATACCAAAACAACTCAGAAATTGGTTGAAAACTTAAGAAATTCGAATATGAAACTTATCCAGAATTCTCAATAATTTTAGGTAACGTCGAGGATATCGAAACCAATAGGAATAAAGCTCGAGAAATAGGCTCAAAGTACGTGAAAGCTAGGGAAACATTGTGTGAGACTTCGTAACCAACTTTGAATTGGTTTGGTTGTAAGAAAACCTTACAATGTTCTATACTATTTATAGAAATCATATTTGTACCTGCATTTACATTTAGTCTGCATTGCATTTCGCATCATTTTTGGTCATTCATTCATGTCATTCCGAACGATGGCTTGTTAGTGTTACGACTCACGAGCGAGATTCAGGGCTAGTTTTCCAGATCAGATAGACTGGAACATGGAAGACCTATGGCACGCAAGTTTTTCGGCGACATGCATTAGACTTTTATTACTATTTTAGGTTCATTCTTGGGTCGACCAACCTGTTTTAGAACCTTAAATAGAAATAAAAGTGTTTCACGTTGTTATATAAGTTTCTTGTTATTTGAAAATGCAATTACATAAAATGAAGATGGTGGGATCAAACGTATTAGGTATATGTAAAGCGAGATCAAACATATTAAGCATATCTTGACTTATATACTAATACAATGTGGCTAGAAATGAGTAGTTGTATAAGGAGAGTGTGATCAAATGTATTAGGTATATCTAAAGGCTTGGAACCACCAAAGAAGGCAACATGGTGGTGGAACGAGGAAAATACCTAAGTGTAGTCATGAGGATAGGTACAATCAACACAGAGAAACTATAAAACAAGCTAAAAAAGTAGTTAGTCAAACTAAAACATATATATTTCATGGAAGATCTATGTACAAGGTTAGGTAATAGAGATGGCGAAATATATTTACACACACACACACACACACATATATATATATATAGGCTAGCCAAATTAAGAAATAAAAAGAAACAAGACCTAAATCATGTAAGATATATTAAGGAAAAAAACAAAAATGTTTTAATGCGCGAGGATGATATTAAGGAGAGATGGAGAAGTTACTTCGATAGTTTATTTAATGATGGCCAAGTTGATACTATAATATATGAAAACCCACACCAAGAAAGAAATGTAAACTATACACGCAATATTAGAATTATAGAAGTTAAAGAGGCATTGAAATTAATAAAAATAGGGAAAACATGTGGCCCAGATGAAATACTTGTAGAGGTTTGGAAATGCTTAGAAGAAATTGGATTGACTTGGTTAACAAAACTTTTCAATAAAATTTTAAAATCAAAACGGATGCCAATGGATTGGAGAAGAAGCATGCTTATGCCAATCTTAAAAAACAAATGAGACATTCAATGTTGCTCAAATTACCGGGGAATTAAACTTATGAGTCACATTATGAAACTTTGGGAGAGGATAATTGACAATAGGCTAATGAGAGAAACAACAATATCGGAGAACCAATTTGGCTTCATGTCTGGGAGGTCAATTATGGAGGCGATTTTCCTTGTAAGATGATTGTTATAACAATATAGAGAAAAGAAAAAGATCTTCATATGGTATTCGTAGATTTAGAAAAAACATATGATAGGTCCCTAGAGATGTTCTTTGGTGGGTTCTAGAAAGAAAATTAGTGCATGCTAGATACATAAACACTATTAAGGATATTTATGATGGAGTAGTAACAAGTATAAAGACATTTGAAGGAGCTATAAAAGAATTCACAATTACGATAGGACTACATCAAGGATCAACTTTAATTCCATATCTATTTACTTTAGTTATGGATGAACTAACTAGGCATATTCAAGAGGATATACCATGGTGTATGCTATTTGCATATGATATTGTCTTAGTGGATGAAACAAAAGATGGAGTGAATAGGAAACTAGAACTCTGGAGGAATACATTAGAATCTAAAGGATTTAAGTTGAGTAGGACGAAGACCGAATACATGCACTGCGAGTTTAGAAACACTAGAGATCGAGATGATGGAGTGGTAAAATTAGGGGAAGTCAAAGTTCATAAGGTGAACAACTTTAGATACCTAGGATCAATCATACAAAATGATGGTAATATTGAGAATGATGTCACACATAAAATTCAAGCTGGATGTAATAAATGGTGGAGTGCAACAACAGTGATTTGTAATCGACATGTTCATATTAAGTTAAAAGGAGAGTTTAATAGAACTACAATTACGCCAGCTATGCATTATGAAAGTGAATGTTGGGCGGTAAAACAACAACAGTTACATAAAATGAACATAACATAAATGAGGATACTTAGATGGATGTGTAGCAAAACTCAAAAAGATAGAACAAGAAATATAGAAATCCAAAGACAAGTAGGAGTAACACTAATTGATACAAAGATTAGGGAAGGGCGGTTGTGGTGGTTTGGGCACCTGCAAAGACGACCTACAAATGCCCCACTAAAAAAATTGACTCAATAGAAACTGTAGAAACTCAACGAGGTAGGGGTAGACCAAAGTTAACATGAGATACATTAATTAGGATGGATTTGAATGGTTTGGAAAGCTCACCACCAATTGCACTTAATTGAACACAATGGAAAAATTTGATCCATGTAGCTGACCCCAGTTAATTTGGGACTCAAACTATGTTGTTGTTGTTGTTGTTATCGTTATTGAAAATGCAATTACATGTTTCCATGTATTCAGACTAACATTTGTAGGAGTATAGAGTAGTGTAGAAGTTTATTTACTTGGCATATTCGAGTTGTTTTTGATGATGTCAGATTTTCAGAGAAGACAAGGATGAATGTGTTGGGGCATGTGCCCTAAGTCAATCAATAAACATTATTTATCTTATAATTTTAGTTAATAAAATATAGGTTTTAATTTGCCGTTTTTATTATAAGTGATTGCATGTTTACCTTATAATAAGATCCATGTGTATTTGTTGAAATATCCTAGATGTCCATAGTCGGTCATTATACTGGGAACTATAATGAGTTAAGACTAGTGCAAATCTTGATTGATGATCATGTTTATAGGGATACAAATCGAGATTATGAGTACTTGTTAGGGAACAAGGTACTAGACCAACCCGTTATGAGAACACCACATAAATTAAGTCATAGATGTTACTCATGATATGTATATCATTTAGTCCTTCAACTTAAGATTACCATAGACTTCAATATTAGAAGCATGGTAATTAGACACAATTAAACGTTGTCTTTAACTGGATGATTATAAAGATTGTGATTGGTTACCATGTGAATGTCAAACCCCACCTAAGTAAAGGATTTGACCAGCCTAAATTACTTTAATCCCCTGATAATCTAGTAGCCTTAATCTCACCATCAATAAATAATTAAAAATCTATCGTCTTAATTAAAAAATATAATTCTTTATCAACCACAAAATGTTCTAAAGTAAATCTCAAGTCTCAAAATTTAGTTGGATTTATTAAATTATTCTTTAAATTCCATAAAATCTTTTGTCAGCATTTCCTCAATTTCTAAGCCTACAACGAAAAACTCGTCTTTCAAAAATCTTTAGCAAAACCTGCTCAGCTTGGTGGAAATGCCTAATGACTCACAATCCACCCCATAAAAATGTTTATATATTGCATTCACAAAAGTTATTTATTCATTCTAACCTATCTCAGATTTTCAAAATCCTTAAACTATCATTACCTTAGCTCTATGACATTCCAATCCGTCCTAAAACCATTATAATAATTCCAAAAGAGATTTTAATCGCGTACGAACCCACAAAATAATACATACATAAAGAAAAGAACTGAACAAGTCACAAACAATCAAAAAGCTTTCCCTTTCCATTCTCGTCGTTAAAACCTGTCATTATCCAATTACAAAAATTCGATAATATCAGATAAGTAAATCCCACACTATCTAGTATATCTATAATAATCAAATGCATAATAATTCATGAGATTAAATGAACAATATAATCCAAGAAATTTAAATATAACCATGAATCCATTCCGTTTCTGTTATTCGACCACAATTAGATGACATCCTCCGAAAGTGGTAAGTAAATAATAATAAGGACTCATGCCTAGTGAGGATAATCAAACAAGTCTCGTTCCTCGAGTCTATCAAAGTATGATCTGGCTCAACGTGATCTTATGTTAACCGTATCAGCAACTCTAGCCCCTTAAGCATAATATAATTCTACCCTATATAGATAGTCAAGTAGACACTATATAATTCTACCTTGTATACACAGTCAGGTAGCTTATTATACTTTGTACACACACATTTAGGTAGACAATAGATAGTTCTACTCTATACACACAGTTAGGTAGACACTATAAAGAGACTCAAATTAACCTTATCCTACCTACTTGTGTATGCATGTACAAAAAATGCAATATCAAGGATCAATATGATTTATACAAAATTTTAATCATACAATTTAAAGGTTACTATATATGAGATTTATTTAACTTTACAAATAACCAACTTTGAGCTTAATTTCCGGAGGTTCTTCAAACCCTCAGAAAGATCCATGTTGGGGAATGTGCCCTAGGTTAATCTATAAATATTGTTTATCTTATAATTTTAGTTAATAAAATAGAGATTTTCATTTGCCGTTTTATTATAAGTGATTCCATGTTTACCTTATAATAAGATCCATGAGTATTTGTTGAAATATCCCACATGTCTTTAGTTAGTCATTACACTAGGAACTATAATAAATTAAAACTAGTGTAAATCTAGATTGATGGCCATGTGATAATCATGAGTATATGGATATGAATCGAGATCACGAGTACCTATTAAGGAATAAGGCACTGGACCGACCCGCGATGAGAACACCACATGGATTAATGATAGCTATAACATTTAGTCCTTCGACTTGAGATTACAATATACTTCAATATTAGGAGCATGGTAATTTGACACAATCAAATATTAGCTTTAATCGAATGATTATAAGGATTATGATTGGTTACCATGTGAATAATATGTGAAGATGTGTAATCAAGATATAATTTGTCCCTTTCGTATAGAGAGATATTAGTGGATCCCTTGATATGTTAGACTGTTAAATGGCCAAGTCCAAGTGAATTGGTATGATCAATATCACTTGGATATTTTTAGTCTACTTAAAGATCGAAACAAGTACGACTGGACCTTAAGGGTGACTTTGCATGCTTTATATTTAATCAAAGAATATCGCACGACAAAAAGATATGATATATGTTATTTATTAGGTTGTATCAACTTTGATATTCATGGTACTTGGGTAGTCATAATGGCTTACTAAAGACCTCTTATGACTTGTGTACCAAAATGGTTTTGGTTCACTACCAATGTCGCATGAACCTTTTCGGCCATACATAAAATGGCTTTGCACAATCTTAATTGGTCTAGAGTAATGAATTTTATATGATAAAAATCATGACATAAAATCCTTTACGATTAGTTATATGATAACTTATTAATAGGGGCATGTGTGTAATTTACTTGAATGATCTAAATATAATAGTTGTATTAGAAATAGATTTTTTAAGTAAGTTTATCTACACTTATAAATAGAGGTTAAAACCCTAAAACGAAATAATATTTTCGTTTTTACTATTTTCGAGTTCTTTGGATTTTAGGAGAGAAAGAAAAAAGGTTTTCAATCTCTCTTGGGGCTAGCACTCCAAATTGTGGTCACAGTTCGTGTATGGATTTTCATTACAAGACGCGCGTTTGAACATCTTAGAGATCGAACAATTAGAGAAGGAAATTACGAATTAAGTTATGGTTTAATTTTGTAGATCTAGTTTAACGGAACTTATTTTCAATCATGTTAAGATTTTTGTTTCGAAAATTCTTTTGATTTTTCTGCTGTGCATGAACCCCAAAACCCAACAGAACAGACGAGACTCGAATAACCTTGATGAATGTTTTCATGTTTTAAAAGTTTAATATTCTTGTTGTAAACATTATATATTTATGTTTTTTTGGGTTTGGGTAAAGTAAAGCATGTGAAATACTCTCGAATAGGTTATGATAGTATCCTAAGTTAGTTTTTAATAAGTTGAGAGGTTTATGTTTCATTTCAATCTAATTGGGGAATGTAAGGTTGTAAATGAGGTATCCAAGATTCTAAATCTTTCTAAATCATTTGAATTTAATATATATTGCAAACTGCGGGGAGTTATGAGTACTTCTACGTTTTTTCTCATTATGTTGTCTATTAGACGATTTTCTCGGCAAGCCACTTTTGGGGAGGTGCTGCCAAAAAGTTTACAAAAACATGAAGGATAATCCATAAAATTTCTCAATTTGCTTCAATTAAATAAATCATGAATCGAGTTTCATTAAGGATATAAATTTATTTTTGGAGCATTATTACGATTGAAATAAAATCATTTTGAAGTTAAGTTAATTGGATGAATTAGGTGCATAATTAGGAGGATTAGACTAAGTCAGGACTTAGTAAGATGGGCCCTGACAAACTTGGTAGCAGAGCTATGGTTAAGCTTAATTAAGAAAATGTTAAAAATGATAATGATGTTGAGTTTATGATTAAGTCGATAGGGAAGTTTCGGTTAAGGCTATTGGATTATATTAAGTTACATGAACTTAAGTGAAACTCTTGAGGAACAAGGCTCAGTAATGAGGCCACAGTTAGTTAGGAAGTGACTATGAGTGGGAATACATTGTTATTATAATATGTTACTTGTATAGTATGTATTATCGCTAGATATAAGATAAGAAAATTATTCTCATTTTCCGTTCGATACTTAACTCGCAAGATATGATGAGTGAGATTATGAACAGACAATTAAAAAGAGAATAGACTTGTGAAACAATAACAGAGCGTGATGAGACATGAAATAGACTCAGGAAGTCTAAACTCACCAGGGTATGTAAGTAGTTCAATATCAATATAACTAAGGGAAATAGCAAGTTATAAAACCAATGGACAATTGGTTGAAAGGAAAGTTCAATGATTCAGGAACGTAAGTACTGAACATAGAATCATTTGAAAATGAAAATATGAAATGATTGTGAAACGCTCAGGAAAATGGCGAAACAAACTTAATTTAAGTCTCAAAAGATTGCAAATCATTTGGTAAATATGAAAAAAATAAATGGATTTGAGACTTGTGAGAAGCAGAAGATATGAAATATCTTGAATTTACGAATAAGGTTCATATCACTTGAAATAGTAACTTGGTAAGACCTATTCTACAAAGTTTTGGTTATATTAATAACTAATTGAGGGTTGCTTTCGTAAATAATCTCAACAAGGAAAAAATAAACACATGGTTTCGAAAATAGAAATTGATTGGATAAATTGAGTTTTAACTCAATGTGATTATGATTGGATCTGTCAAGTTGTTTAAGTCAAGTTTTACTAAAATAAAATACTTTGAAACAAAGTATTGTCTTATTCGCATAACAAAACACAAGTGAAATTAAAATAGAATCATGGTTTAAAATAATCAAATACCTTCTAAAAAGAAGTATTGAAAGTCTTTAATTATTTATTACTCAAGTTACTTATCCATAAGTGATGTTGAGTATAGTGGTTCTATGAATCAAATAAATCGTTGGGTTTTAGGGTTCATACGCAGCGAAAAACTCAAAATAATTCCCAACAAGATCGAAAAAAGCTCCGTTAAACTTAAATCTACAAAAGAAAACCGTACATTAATCCGTGATTTCCTTATCTGATTGTTCGATTTCCTAGACGTTCGAGTGAGCGTCCTCTATCAGAAATCCACATAATTCGATTACCACAATTTGGAGTGCTAGCCCACAAGAGAGATGGAAACCATTTTTCTTTCTCTCCTAAAATCTATAGAACTCGAAAATAGTAAAAACGAAAATCTTATATCGTTTTAGGGTTTCAACCTCTATTTATATGTGTAGATAAGCCATTGCTTAAAATCTTATTCTTAATACAAATATTTTATTTAGGCAGTTTAAGCAAATTACATATACGCCTCTATTAATAAGTTATTATAAAACAAATAGTAAGGTCTTTTATGTCATGAATTTTATCATATAAAACTCATTACTTTAGACTAATTGAAATTGCGCGAAGCCATTTTTTGTGGGACCCAATAGGTTCATGCGACTTTGGCATTGAACCAAAACCATTTTAGTACACAAGTCATAAGTAGTCTCTAGCAAGGCATTATGACTGCCCAAGTAACATGAATATAAAAACTGATGCAACCTAATGTATACCATATATCATATACTTTTGTCACGCGATATCATTTGATTAAACATAACGCATGGAAAGTCATCCTTAATATTCAATCGTACTAGTCTCGATCTTTAGGTAAACTGAAAACATCCAAGTAACATTGATCATATCGATTCACTTGGACTTGGCCATTTAATGGTCTAACATATCGAGGGATCCGCTAATATTTCTCTCTATATGAGAGGGACAAATTCTATCTTGATACACACCTTCACATATTATTCATATGGTAACCAATCAACAACTTTATAATCGCCCGGTTAAAGATAACATTTGATTATGTCAAATTATCATGCTCCTAATATTGAAGTCTATGTTAATCTCAAATCGAAGGACTAAATGATCTACCTATCATAAGTAACACCTATGACTTAATCCATGTGGTGTTCTCATAGTGGGTGGATCCAGTACCTTGTTCTTTAACAAGTACTCATGATCTCAATTCATATTTTTATATGCATGATCGTGACATGACCATCAATTAAGATTAACACTAGTATTAACTCATTATAATTCTCAGTATAATGACCGACTAGTGACATTTATGATATTTCAACAAATACACATGATCATGACATGAGCATGCAAAATCTATTTTATTAACTAAAATTATAAGATAAAAAATTGATATAGATTGACCTAGGGCACATTCCTCATCATCTCCCAATTATACTAAGGCTAATTATTCATGTATCTAATATCTAATGACCTAACATGACCATCATGTTTCGCTTGTAGAAGAGCCTTCATTAAAGAATTTGCAAACATTGTCTTCAGTAGGAACTCTGTAAATCTTCATGTTTCCCGTCTCAATGATTTCTCGAATGAGATGAAAACATCAAAGTATATGTTTGGACCAATGGTGTAATTTTGGCTCTTTGGCCTGTGCTATCACCCTGTTGTTGTCACAATACAAGCGAACGGAGTTAGTTATACTAGGAACCAGACCAAATTCAAAGATGAACTTTTTGATCCAAACTACTTCCTTAGCTGCATCGGACGCTGCAATATACTCTACTTCTATTGTAGGATCTGCTATAGTTTCTTGCTTCAAATTTTTTCAACTCAATACACCTTCATTCAAAGTAAACATATATCCAGATGGCGATCTGAAGTCATTTATATCAATTCGAAAACTTGCATCTATGCAACCATTTACAATAAGCTCATCTTCCAAACTTTTATAGACTAAGAACAATTATTTAGTCATTCTTAAGTACTTAAGAATGTTCTTTACTGTTATCTAGTGGCTCTCACTGATATCAAACTGATATCTGCTTATTGTGCTCAAAGCATATGAAACATCAGGTCTGGTGCATAACATGACATACATGATATATCTAATAGCTGATGCATATGGAATCATATTCATGCATTCGCAATTATCATTAGTCTTCAGACATTGAGTTTTGCTGAGACTTATACCATGATACATTGGCAATGATTCTCTTTTAGAGTCTTGCATACTAAACTTATTCAGAACCTTGTCATTATAAGCACTCTGACTTAGATCGATCAACCTTTTGAATCTATCCTTATAGATCTTAACCCCAAAGATGTAGGTTGCATCTCCTAAGTTTTTCATTGAGAAATACTTTCTTAACCAAGACTTGACATTCTGCGAGGTTGGGATGTCATTTCAAATGAGTAATATATCATCAACATATAATAGCAGAAAATAACCACGCTCCCACTGACCTTCTTATATACATGAGGCTCATCTTCATTTTTAATGAAACCAAATTCCTTAATTGCTTCATCAAAATAAAGATTCCAACTCCGAAAAGCTTGCTTTAATCCATAAATAGATCTTTGAAGCTTGAACACCTTCCTAGAACTCACATGATGAATATCATATACACGTCCTCAAATAACTTTCCATTTAGAAAAGCTATTTTGACACTTATTTGCCCTATCTCATAGTCATAATATGCGACTATAACAATTAAAATTCTAATGGATTTAAGTATGACTACAGAAGAAAAAGTCTCATCATAATCAACACCTTGAGTTTGTTTGAAATATTTTGCTACTAGCTATGCTTTATAAGTATGCACATTGCCATCCATGTCAGTTTTCTTCTTAAGAGCCCATTTACATCTAATGGTCTTACCAACTTCAGGTAAATCAACCATATTCCAAACTTGGTTATCATACATGGATTGCATATCAAAATTCATGGCACTAAGCCATTTATCTGCCTCAGGGCTAGACACAGCCTCTTGATAAGTAATAGACTCATTTTGTTCCATAAGCAACACCTTACTATTATCGGTAATAAGAAATCTAAATCTCTCAGGCTGATGACTTACCCTATCAAACCTACACATGCCTTGTGATACCTTTGGAGGTTTAACTAGTTCAAGACTTTGTTGATATCCCACTAATGGTTGAGTATTTATTTGTGGTTCTTGAACTTCTTCAAGACTTACTTTATTCCCATTGTCGTATTTTTAAATAAATTCGTTTTCCATAAAGACACCATTTCGAGCATCAAACACTTTGTTCTCTATGAGATTATAAAAATAGTATCCTCTAGTTTTTTTTTATGATAACTAACAAATACACACTTGGTAGATTTAGCTGATAATTTTCAGAGATTCGTATGAAAACCTCACGACCCCAAATCTTAAAAAAAAACAAAGTTGGTCTTTTTCCAAACCACATTTCATATGATGTTTTATCAACCGCTTTAGAAAGAACACAATTTAGTGTAAACGCAGTAGTTTCTAAGGCATAGCCCCAAAAGGAAGTAGGAAGATCTGGATGACTTATCATAGATGGAACCATATCTAATAAATTTTGATTTCTCCTGTTAGAAACACCATTCCATTATAGAGTTGCTAAAGGAGTTAATTGTGAGATAATCCCATAGTTTCTAAGATGATCATCAAACTCTTAGCTCAAATATTCACTGCCTCGATATGATCGAAATGCTTTAATAATTTTACCAAGTTGATTTTGAACTTCATTATGAAATGTTTGAAACATCTCAAAAGACTCACCTTTATGTTTCATGAGATACACGTAACCATATCTGCTAAAATCATCAATGAAAGTAATGACCGATAACCACCTCTAGCCATTGTGTTTATAGGACCGCATACATCAGTAAGTATTAGATCCAATAAATCACTTGCCCTTTCACCGTCTCCAATACATGTACTCTTAGTTAAATTGCTTTGTAAACAAGATACACATGTTTCATATGATTCGAATTAAAATAAATAAAAAACTCCTTCTTTATGGAGTTTATAAATGTGTTTCTCATCTATGTGGCCAAGACGACAATGCTAAAGGTAGGTTTAATTCAAATCATTTAACTTGAATATTTTTATATTTACATTAAGAATAGGAGTAGCTGTAGACATTTTCATATTTAGAATATAAAACCATCACACAAATCAACATTCACATAGAAAACGTCTTTATGAGAAATGAAGCATTTATTATTCACAAATAATGAAGTTAAAACCATCAAAATCCAAACATGAAACTAAAATTATGTTTCTGCTCAAAGCAGAGACATAATAACAATTATTTAAAACTAAAACAAGTCCACCAGGTAAGATTAACTTATAGCATCCTACAACCAACGCATTAACCTTTCCTCCATTTCTAACTTGCAAGATGACTTCTCCTTTCATTAGCTTTTTATTTTGGGTGAGATCCTATACATTAATACAAACGCAAGATCCATATCTAGCATTCGATACCTAGGAAAAAAATGGAAACGGTTTGTGGGTGCACAATGAATGTGAAAGAGGAAAGAGGACATGGGAGAAATTTTTGCTTTTTGAAGGGGTAAGTTGGTAACTTTTTTATGTTTCAAATTTTGTGATTTTTTTTTACTTTTTTGTGGCTTGCCTTTACACTTTCGTGGGGTGCACATAGCTAGGGCCATTAGACAGAGATACGATGTCAGCACAAATTATCGGACAAGTAGGTAAAATAGTTAATTTTGATTTTATTTTTATTTTTATTTTTATTTTTTTGGTAAAAACAACTTCCATTTACTTAAATATTTTTTTTTCTAAGCCAAAAAACTGGTAAATTTTAATTCAACTGCTACCATAATGAGTTACAGTTCGAGAGACCGCTAAAGGTTTATTATCCCTCCATTTATAAGAAAAGTTCTTAGTAGTGTCAATCTAGGTAAAATATGAGCCACACAATTACATTCTCAAGATGAGTGTTGGCACAAATCGCCATAAATGCTCTTGCTCATCAACAAGATATTTTATACAATAGCCCCATTTAGACCTTCAGTTGATTTACTTAAATATTGCTTCTTAATTCATCAAAAAATATATTGTCTTTTAACCAAAATAGAAATTTCTATTGTAAATATAATGAAAAAATGGATGACCTTTCACATCCCAAGCTTTTGTAACACTCTTTTACTTGTAAGTTAATATTGTATTATATGTAAGTGTAACTTGTGTCCTTTGATTTTTATCTCATTATGATCAAAAGGACTATATAAAGAGGTCCTCTCCATGTAATGGTTACACAATGTTGGAATAAAGTTCTCATATTTCTTTCCCATCTCTTCTCTTACTTTATTTTCTAGTTCTTTGTTTACTTTCCCTAGTTTTGTTCAAAGTAATTTTACAACACGTTATCAACATGAGATCGTTTGTTTAGGAAGTCTAGTAGATCGATAAAACTTTCTAGAAAGACAAAGCTCGGAAGCATGATGTTGCTTTACACTAAGCGCTTTGGAGATCAAAGCTCAAGAGGTTTACATGTTTTCTTTGATTAAAAAAGAAAAAACCTCTTGCACAGTTTATAAATAGTTTATGATCAATCATATTTATAGGAATAGCTTAATCTGCCATTTCTTTTTATAATGGAATTATATGAACATAAAAACGATACCATGCATGCATCTTGGTTAATATAGATATGGCATATATAAAATATAGAAACTGTCATTTTCTTTTATTCCGCTAATGTTTAGGAAACCATATCATATGTCCAGGAGAGCGGCATATAAAAGGAAACCATATCATATAGTAATTTTTGTTTCCTTTTATTCCATTAATGTATAGGAAACCATATCATATGTCCAGGAGAGCAGAATATAAAAGGAAACCATATCATATGTCCAGGAGAGCAGAATATAAAAGGAAACCATATCATATAGTAATTTTCGTTTAGTAATTATAATGTTTAGTATTTCATGATTAATATATATTTATTTTATAAACTGCAATTGCCATTTTTTTTTGTTAAGAAAAAACCATAAGCTTTAGCTTTTGAAGTGGGGCATGACTTTGATAGGCATAGTTGACTTGAAATTTTTTTTCCTATCTCATATAAGTATATATTTATAACATTTTTCTCTATATTTGCACCGTGTTATGTCCACACATGCATCATAAATTATATCTTTTGGTTGCATGAAATACATTAAGCATGATTTATATATGATTCAGAATTACTAACTAATCTCTCAATTGACTAGTTAATTATGAAATCAAAGTAAAAACTTGTTTGATTACTAAAATGAAATAAAAAGAAAAAAAGGAAGGTGAGGTTTGAGTTGCTTCTAACTATTAGAGACTTTCCAATATTCTCGACCACTTTAACAGTGTTATATATTATCCATGAAACAAAATAGATTTTTTTCTTTGACTTGTTCATAAAAATAACTCTAAATTAATTAAGCCTTACCTCATGCTATATATAATTATTATTTTAAATAAAATATGATATATAATTTTTATTCTTACAAATGCAACAGAACATTTGGGCCACATATTAGTGTTATCTCCTATATAGAGTTTCTATTTGCTTATAATCTTCATGCAAAAATGGAATAATTATTGACTTAATTAAGCAGTTCTCAGTAGTTAGTATGTCATAATTTTATTACGCGGTAATACAATAATCTATTGTATTCCATTAATGTTCCTATGGAATAACTTAGATTTTGTTACCTTATAATATATAAATAGTCCTCCCATCACTGGGTCGAATCATGATTATATTTGTTCGACCTTAATCAAAATTAATTTCAGTAAAATCTTATATTTTATGCATCATTTCATAGGTATACATTCTTTTTAAATAAAATATAAATTAATAATACATTGGCTGAAACTAGAAGATGCAGGACTACTAGCTCAAAGTTGTAAATGGGTAAGTTAATTTGGCTAGAACAATGTCTTGTATTGTTAAATATTTTACAAAATGTATATATATCAAATATATATTATCTATGCATAGCACAATATATACAAGTTAATTACGCTGATTGTGAAATTGTGCTCTGTACTTGCGTCTTTATACGATCTTCTACATTGGAAATAAAAAATCAATATGTGAAGCTAAAATTTTTTCATAAAAATTATTAACGAGTAATTATGTTATATTCTTGATTTTTATAATACAAATAATACTATAAGTTAGAGTTGATAGTGGGTAAGTCTTGTCTCTAGTAAAGCTAAACATTGAAAGGGAGGCAGGTTATCCTGTTCGAGGAGGCATGATTATTATGTAGACTTTCGTCTCGCTACCCAACTTGGAGGTTGTCTTACCAACTCATACAAGTAGGGGTGCACACAGATTGCACTAATCTACGGATCCAGTCCAATCCGAACCAATTATCATTAATTGAATCAATTTTTGAATCCCTTGAACTGGACTGGACTGAA
Organism: Stephania yunnanensis; assembly: GCA_039657365.1. Taxonomy (NCBI): domain Eukaryota; kingdom Viridiplantae; phylum Streptophyta; class Magnoliopsida; order Ranunculales; family Menispermaceae; genus Stephania; species Stephania yunnanensis. The sequence goes on along the minus strand of CM077582.1, from coordinate 29,684,064 downwards.
AAATCTCTAATCCGACTGGACTAGATCGGATTGTGGATCCTACATTAAAAATATGCGGATCCAATCCAATCCAATCTGTTTATCACATCAACATATATACATATCTAATCATATGTAATATAGTATCTCAAATATCATTAACCCAATCTATCAAGTGGAAACTGTAGTATCTTAAAGATTATGCTTGTTCTTAACTATTTAATTACAATTCATACATTTTTTTGTATGTTGTATGTTGCAATGTGCACCCTTTTGTGCTTTTGTAAAGGTGCATGATGCAAATTTTTTGGATAACATGTTTATTTATGTAGGAACTTGTATTTTAAAGGTTATTGTAATGACAAGTTAGTGGAAAGTACGCTATATATAAATTTGTGGCATATATGTTATAAAATTTTCATTTATGAGATGCATAATTTTTGTGATTCATATCATAAAATTTAATTTCATTAACTTTTGGATAGAATAACATTAATCTGCAGAACTTGATCCAGTTCGGTCCGCATTTTGCAAGTTGGATTATTGATAAATCATTTGGACTGAATTGGACTATAATTTTTCAATCTACAATAATTGGATTGGATTGTTGATTGAACGTAATTAGATTGGATCTAATCCGTGTGCACCCATACATAGAAGTAGTATATTTTGTGTATAAAATAATCAAGTACATTAATTTAGTCATATATTATATATTTTAATTTACATAAAAAGGAGAAAACTATTCAAGTCATCTCTATTTTCAAAAATATTATACTTGATTGAATTTGTTGCCATAATATCATTGACAAAAAATTACTTGTCAATTAGGCAATTAAATGATAAAATTATATGAATAAAGCATCCATACAAGGTTGTGCACATAACACTATTATTTATTCTCCAATATCTCAATAGAGATTTGGTAAGTGAATATATGATTTTATAATTATCCTTTCAACTAATGGAGCTATGAATATAAAAATCAAAATTGGTGATGCTCCAAAAAGCTCGAAATGAGTAGCTGGATTTTTAAGCTATAATATTTACGTTAGTTGAATATGAATTATAATTCTGCTACTTTAATTACCTCTTAGTTGAGGCTGTGCGAAAATGTAACTGATGAGGCAATAATAAAAAAAAATCCATGTGGTATGCCTCAATATATTATTGCAACAAAACATCGAGCACATATATCAATTCAATATGAATATTATGAATTGATTTCTTGCCTAATAGTAGCTAAGTAAAAGAATGATATATTATACTTATAATATCACTCCCGTCCAATCAATGGTCATGCTTCATGAAGCATATATTGCATTATAAAATAACCATGGTCACAATGATAAAATCTTGGGCGTGAAAAAAGGGAAATGATCTGGTAAAGGCCGTATTAGTAGTTTCACCAAAAGTGGAATAAAAGTGGTGCGCCACATAAAATATAAATGAAAAAAGTTTTTGACAATGAGCATGCTCTAAATTGTGACAAGATATGTCACGTATAAAAGGCTATTAAGCCATACTGCTTATATGTTATTATATGCCCAAATATTTTTGAGCTAAATAAAGACGATGAATTTATATCTTGCTTATTTGTGCTACATGCACGCACACTATCATATAAAAGAGAATATTTCTCAAATTTGAACTTAACGGATGCTAGCGTTTATACAATATCTGATACAACAATTATATTGTTAATGCCTTATCTAGAAGAAACTTATCAGAATAATAGAAAGTTTCTCTGTATGATTATGATTTAATCTGAGAATCGTGTTTCAGGCTTTAAATTTTAGAATATACAAGACAGATTAAAACGAATGTCATCATAAAGTAGATGATTTAATGACATTTATAATGTGGAATGATTTTTTTTATCATTCATAATCATCAATATAATTTGAAAATATATAAATTCACATGGACATTTTTTTATGGAACCGCATATTTTTATCAGCTGATCAATAGAAGACTTATATTGATTTAACTCTTCATCAATCATATTATAAGATGCATTTGGTCCTTTATAGGGAATATATTTATAGCAATTCTCATACCATTAGGGGGAGATATATAAAGCCAATTCAAAAGGAATGACGTGAAATTATATGAAATCACATCAAATTTTTTGCATTATGTTCCACGTATAAATTAATATGAATTTGAAGTTCAAAGGATCATTTAGTAGCAACAAGTTATGAATCAATTACTTGATGCAAGTACTAACATAAAGAGTGGCAAAATCATATGTTCCAGCATTAAAGGTTTATATAGGAAATGATGCCCATGTGCAAAAAAATGCACAAAAACCAACAAAATGCTTAAGATCTAAAAGAACGTATATTATACTTTTAATTTACTTGCAATGATTTGTTGCAATATAATATAAGATGTCTCACTCATGTGAACATGAGAGGGAGAATCAAAAGGAGTTATTGATTAGTGTATTACACTTTTTTTTACTCGGTAAAAGTTTTATCCCACTAAGTTTTCCTAGCAATGTTTTCAATTAGGCAATCATAAAAATATTAATACTTCATTATCAAAATTGATTAGTGTATTACACTATTTCCCCTTCGCTATTGTTCTACCACGGTAGATTTTTCTAGCAAGATTTTTAATAAGGTAGCCATATCAATATCATACTCCACATCAAGATTGATGAGAATAGTGTACTCTTTTTCCTTTACTAGATTTTTTCACATGATTTTTTTAGTAAAGGTTTTAACGAGGCATATTCTCTGAACAAGTGTCATCCAAGAGGGAGTATTGTAAATATAATGGAAAAGTGGATGACCCTTCATATGCCAACCTTTTGTAATACCCATTTACTTGTAAGTTAATGTTGTATTATATGTAAGTGTAACTTGTGTCCTTTGATATTCATCTAATTATGACCAAAAAGGCTATATGAAGGGGGCATCTTCATGTAATGGGCACACCGTATTGGAATGAAAGTTTTCATATTTCTCCCCCATCTCGTCTCTTATTTTATTTTCTAGTTCTTTGTTTATTTTCCTTAGCTTTGTTCAAATTAATTTTACAATAATTTCATTAATTAATCCACAAAAAAAATAAATTCTATTAATCATCAGCGACTCGATATATTCAATAGAATGGACTATACATACAATCAATTATGCTAATAAAATTACGTTGATTTCATTAATTTTACTTATTTTTAAGGACTATTATGTAGAAGATATAGTTATTGAGCCGTCATTTGATTTTGTGGTTAAGATGTGGGATTAAGTGTTGATTATGGTCACAAGGTGCTTATTTTTATTTTTATTTTCAAAGCGAGACGCTTAGTTAAATTAAGGTTGTTGGATGATTAATGACTTTTTATTTTTATTTTTATGTATTCGAAAAAATAGGGTGTTATAGTTTTAGTACCATAGACCTATGCATGACATCCCTTTAAATTGAGTATTTTAGGATTATAGATGAAGGAAAACTAGTTTTAGACCTAGAAACCATCCCAAAATACTATGAATCTATATTTATTTTTTATAAATAAAAGTTTTCTAAAAACAAAAAGATACGAAATATAGAAGAATAATGCTATTGCAATTCTCATACTAACTAAAAATCGTAATCTTCGATTAAAAATATGAAAGATGAAAAATACATAAACTAAATTATCATGAATTTATATTTATCTTTTTATAAATAATAGTTGTTGAAAATCCAAATTGTATAAAATATATGAAGAATCATGTAATCGCAATTCTCATAATAATTAAAAACTATAATATTCGACTAAAAATATGGAAGATGAAAAATACCTACACTAAAGTATATATAACTATTATAGTTTTTTTTAAAAAAAACCGAAAAAGCTGTTATTGTATAAAAAATAAAAAAAAGAAAAACAAAAAAAGTGAAAACATGTACTTAATCTATTAATTAGATACTAACATTAAATGGGGTAGTGAAAGTACTTAGGCTATTAATTAGGCAAAGTAATTAATACAACAAAACATTTCAAATCGATGTAGAGTTGACATCTGTCCAGAATGTACACTTTCTTATATACTAATATTGTTTGGTGTTGATCGATTCCTTCTAGATGCTGCCAAAGACAAATGTCCTCTATTAGAAATCCACACACGAACGGACGATCACGATCCGAAGTGTTAGCCCAAAAAATCCTAGGACAAAAATTCTCATAAAAATTCTCTAAAAAAACCTCTCTGGAAAATTCACATAAACACACTAGGCCGAGTTGTAAAAGAACTTAATCTCCTAGTCACACTCCAAATAGAGTCCTAGATAAAGAACAACTCTAAAAAAAGATTCATAGAGAATCTACAATTACTAATCTAATAAGAGTTGTAACTTATTTAAAACTCAAATAAGAATTTAAGTCATACTATAATTCCAACTAGAGTCCTATTTAAAATAGGATTTACTAAGAGACAAAATTTCTAGTCAAACTAGAAATGTATGAGGATTTTGAATCCTAGTCAAACTAGGATATTTAATGAGAATCTTCAAAATGAATTTTATCAGATAAAATTCATTAACCCAGACATTATTAAATCGCGCAAATCCGTTCTTTGTATGCGACCAAATAGGTTCATACAACGTTGGCAGTGAACCAAAATCATTTTGGTATACAAGTCATAAGTTTTCTCTAGCAACACTTTATGATTACCCAAGTGGTATGAAGATCAATAAATCGATATAACGTAATAGAAAAAGTATATCATATCTCTTTATCATGCAATATCTTTTGATTGAACATAAGACATGAAATGTCACCCTTATAGTTCAATCTACTAGTCCCGATCTCCGAGTGGACTGAAATTGTCAAGTGACATTAATCTGATCAATTCACTAGACATGACCATTTATCAGTCTAACATATCGAGGGGCCAAATATATATCTCTTTCTAAAAGAGATGGACAAATTTCATCTTGATCACACAACATCCACACATTAGTTGAATAATGACCAATCACAATCTTCATAATCATCTAGTTAAAGACAACGTTTGATTGTATCAAATCATTTTGCTTCTAATGTTGGAGTCTCTTATGATCTCAAGTCAAAAGACTAAATGATATAACTCTCATGAGAATTACTTATGACATTGACCATGTAATATTTTCATAGCGGCTCGGTCTAGCATCTGTTCCTAAAAAATACCGATTATCTTGATCCGTATTCGTATATGCATAATCATCATATGATTATATGTTAAGACTCATACTAGTCTTAATTTATTATTGTTCCCATACTAATAACTTATTAGGGACATTTAGAATAGTACGATAATTATCCATGGATACTATTATAGAAGAAACATGCATCTACTTATAATAGTTAAACAACGTTTACGGAATTGGCCAGGGCACATACCCCAACATCTCTCACTTGCACAGTAACCTTAATGCATTCTTAGTTAAAGAAGAATGATTATGTATCTGCTACTTTTTTTGTTATTGATGTTCAACAAATCTTTACGTTCTCTCTTTTATCTAACATAAACACTCAAGTGATTGTTTAGATCTATAATGTGATTTAGGTTCCATAACCTAAACTTGTCTATTACTTTTACAACAAAACCCAATGTTATATCAAACACTTGGAATCACACCTCATTCAATCATGAACCTTACGATTTTTTGCTGCATTAAATGTTGCTAAAAACTCAGTTTATGTTACAAAACTTGTTAAAGCGAGTTTAGAACATTTCTAACTCATTCATATGAAGTTAACACATATCCATATTGCAATCATTAATTTTTATATTAATTTGAGAGTTTGCATCACGTAACCATTAACAAGACTCATATCTTTCAAACCTCTACAAATCTAATAACATCTCTAAAGTGCTTCTGAAGTATTTAAAGATTTTATTAATAAATATCTGGTGACCTTCACAGAAACCTATGAGATGTATTTATGTTTTTCCTAAAGCATATGTCATATCAAGTTGAGTGCAAATTAAAACATATGTGATGATTCTCATAGCTTTACGTATGAAATCTTATTCACATTGACCCACTCATCATTTGTCTTAAGATGTTGAGTCTTGCAGATACTTATGTTATAAGATATAAGTATGAATTCTTTTAAAAATCTCTTACACTGAAACTTTTTCAGTTATTTGTCTATATAAGCACACTTATTTAAGGCAATTAGCCTCTTAGATTTATCTCTATAAATCTATATCACAAGGATATAGGCCTAATTAGCTAAAAATCTTATTGAGAAACTTTCCTTAACTAAGACTTGACATTCTGTAGGGTTAAGACATCGTTTCCAATGAATAATTACCACTAACATATAAATTTAGAATGATAATTGCGCTCCCACTAACCTTATGTATACACAAGGTTTATCTTTGATTCAATGAATGTAATTCATTAATTATTTCATCAAAACAAATACCCCAACTCTAAGCTTACTATAATCCATAAATGGATCCTTTAAGCTTGATTACCTTTCTCAAATTCTCAAAATAATCGAAAAACCCTTAAGTTGTATGATAAACATCTTTAAAGGGCATAGAGCAATGCTATTTTTGACATCCATTTGTCATATCTTATAGTCAAACTATGAAGAAATGACAATAGAATTCTAGAAATCGAGCTTAGCTACCATTGAAAGTCTTATCACAATCAATACCTTGATTTATATTGGAATTTTTTATAAGCAGTGCCTTTAAGTATGCATCTTTTCTTTTTCATGTCACTTTAACTCATTTACATCCAATAGTCATACCATCTTCAGGTAAATAACTTAAGTTCTAAACTTTGTTAACATACATGAATTAAATTTTAGAGTTAATAACACTTAGTTTCTCATTCAATCTAGACAAGACATGTCTCTTGATAAGTAGTGATTCATTCTGATCCAGTATCAAAAATACATCACAACTATCAATAATAAGAAACTCCGAAATTCTCTAGCCAATTTCTAATTATTTTAGATTTTCAAGAGATATATCTTACTTATGTATACATAACTAGTTTAAAACTTTGTTAATCTTCTTAAAGTGGTTCTGTTCTCATTTGTGGCATTTGAACATTTCAAGATTTATTTTATTCCTAATAGTGTCTTTAAAATAAACACTTTACTTAGAAAGACATCTTTTTTGAGCAACAAACAATTTGTTGTCAATTGTATAGAATAGGACCATAGTGTTCAACCTCAATTAGACACAAATGATTTAGGCATCAAACTTTGAATTACTTGTTACACAAGTCTTGCAACCTCAAATCTAAAAAAAAAAAGAGACAAACTAGGTCTTTTTATTTCATATCATATATGGAGTTTTATCAACCACTTTAACGAAAATAAGGTTTAGTGCTAGTGCCTTGGTTTCTAATATATAACCTCAATAAGACATCATAGGAAAGTCTATGTGACACATCGCAAATCAAATTATATCTTATATAGCTCGATTTCTCCTCTTAAAACATTATTTCTCAAATAACTATCCTAGTGGAGTTAATTGCAAGACAATCTCACAATTTCAAAGATGGTCATTGAAACTTTTTGCTCAAATATTATCTACCTTGATCTCTTCAAAGTATGTTAATAGTTTGCCAAGTGATTTTTTTATACTCATTTTGAAATGTTTGTAACAATGCAAAATTATGTCTTCTTGATAAGGTTTGTAATTCATTATGAAATGAACAATTTCATTCTATGAAAAACAAAATCTGTTATTGAAAGCTTTCTTTAGAAGTTGACAAAGTCTAGCTCACAACCAAGGTTTTTGTGTCCAACACAAACACCTTTTATACCTTTTACCTTCCCTTTATCTTTCTTTATCAAATTCCTTTACGTTACGAAACATGAAATATATATCTAAGGCCCCTTTTTATTATTCTATCTTACAATTTTAAACATCATATGCAACTATAAACAGTGTTCTCCATGTCTTTCAAATTATGTAGTTTAAAACTGTTTTGATGAATTATAGATCAAATCTACTGTCAACTTTTGGCACAAGAAGACTCAAGCCTTTTCAGATAATTAATATAATTCTTTCATATTCCAAACATAAACACATATTAATAGGTTCTCAACCATTTTACGATAATTTAGGAATTTTACAATCTTATGCCCTTCCCGTGTGACTTACTATTGAAACATTTCCTTCAGTGTCACTGTCATTTCATTTGTTTTCAAGGCCCGAATCTTTCCTAGAGCTCGATTTTATATTTGCTAACATGACATATAATCCATGTACTAATATATGGTAGTTTAAAGGAATTATTAATTTAAGAGATACATCATTATTTTATAATTGATAACAATTATCAATTTTCTAATCGAAATAGGAAAATTAGTCATATAAATTATTTTATCCTTATGAAGGATTGATCGCAATTACTCTGGATTAGTGTTACTAGAAGTCTAACATTTACACCTAGAAGATTATGCAAAATGATTTATTAGTAAGTAATTAAACTCTTACTAAATCAATAACCCTCGTAAATATTAATTTAGTGTTCTAAGATCCATATTTCACTTAATTTTGAGACAGCTAAGGCATGACACTCTAAATCAAGTTATATAGGTAGGTAACCATTATCAATTACATCATATGCAACTCTTAGGTTCTTTATGAGACCTAGACATCATATGTCACAACATGTTACGTCTTATCTATGCCTAAAGCCCAAAATCGTTTTCATTGCTTTATTAAGTCAAACCAATTTAAAACATCCAGGTAACCGTTACCCAACTTGCCTCACTAAGATAACACAATACACCTTGCGAAAATAAACCTATATTGATGTGATCGAAGCCTTGAGAAGTGCTTAAAATGGGTGGAATTAACTTAATATTCTAATCGAGGGATTTTTATCAAGTTTAAATATCAATGTAGTGTTTTAAAGTGATTAATTCTACCATCTGTTTAATTATGAAATATCATATATGCCTAATATGCATAGAATAAAGATCATTTATATAAAACAAGAATAAACATCTTCATATATCAATAAGGTATCATAAAAAAAAATCGAGAAAATGAAATACCTTAAAATTTCCCAAGTGCATGAAAGATTATATTTTCATTAATCGCATTTATTAAATATATCTCAACATAATTTTTATCGAACTCTATTGAATTAAAACCCCTTTTAATTAAATATTTTAATTAATATTAATAATAGTCCCACTCATTTAAATTGATATTAATTCAATTAAAATACCTTCCAATTAAATTAATTCAATTCATTTAATGAATAATAACCCCATTTAATTAATGGTAATTAATCAATTAAAACTTCTTTCAATTAATATATATAACTCAATTAATATAAATAAAGTTGTAGTCCTATAACAACTTTGAATGGATAGCCAAGATGGTTAAAGCACCACAATGAGTTTGAGTATTAGGGACCGAATCCCTCCTTTTTATAAAATCTCCTTATATTTTACTAAAACTATAATTAATTTGTACTCCAATTACAAATAATATAAGCCTTTATTTTGTAATCCTATTACAAATAACACAAGCTTGGCTTGCTAGTTGGGGCGGTTAAAGGCTTCAACTAGAAAATGGGAAGTCAGGGATCGAATCCCTCTCACATCAAAAGTCCTTCTATTTAATCTTGTAATACTATGACAATCCGATTTGTACTTTGATTTTGATCTCTAATCCTATTACAAGTTGATTTGCATGCTAGGATGGTTAAGACACTTCAACGAGTTAGGTAACTAGGCATCGAATCCCATCTTAGCCAAAGCTTTTTATTTTATTTTTAATCCAATTAAAGTAACCCAACTCATAACCCAACTAAAGTATCTTGCCACATGAAATGCACAAATTAGCAAAAAACCATTTATTATTATTCCAATGAGATATCCTCTAATCATATTAGACATAGAATACTAAATTGGACACATTATTTTTGCAACAATCAAGACCCATAGTTAATCTCGTACTATGAAATAGAGTGGACAGCATGGCTTACGAAAATAAAATTTAAAAAATCCATGCGCATGAAGATTTCTCAACTTATCTTAATGTGAAAGTTAGATCTTGATATCAAATTTAATGGAATTCAAGCAGTCTTGGCTCTGATACCACTGTTATGCTACTGGGATCATGCGCAGCGGAAGTTTTTGAAACCTTTTTGAACGTCCCTGAACAAAGATCCTATTTATTCCATTAAATTAATGAATCAAGAGTAAATCATACCTTTAAAGAAAAACTCCATGTCTGCCTTGTTTGGTGTTGATTGATTCCTTCAAGTTGCTGCCATAGACGAACGTCCTCTATTAGAAATCCACGTATGAACGGACGATCACGATCTGGAGTGCTAGCCCCAAAAATCTTAGGAAAAAATTCTCTAAAAAATTCTCCGAAAAGTTCTCTAGGAAAATTCTCTCTTGGGAATTCACACAAACAACTGTGATCCTAATGTCTTTTTATAGTACATTAGGTCAAGTAGTAAAAGAACTCAATCTCCTAGTCACGCTCAAAATAGAGCACTAGATAAAGTTCAAATCTAAAAAGGATAAAGTCATAGAGAATTTATAATTACTAATCCAATAAGAGTTATAACTTATCTAAAACTCAAATAAGAATTAAAGACATACTATAATTTCAATTAAAGTCCTATTCAAAATAGGATTTACTAAGAGAAAAATCTTTTAGTCACACTAGAAATGTATGAGAATCTTGAATCCTAGTCAAACTAGGACATTTGATGAGAATCTTCAAAATGAATTTTATCAAATAAAACTCATTATCCCATACAATATTAAATCATGCAAATATGTTCTTTGTGCGACCCAATAGGTTTATACAACGTTAGTAGTAAACCAAAACCATTTTGGTATATAAGTCGTAAGCGATCTCAAGCAAGGCATTATGACTACCCAAGTAGCATAAAGACTAATAAATCTATACAACCTAATAGAAAGTGTGTATCATATCCCTTTGTCACTCAATATGTTTTGATTGAAGATAAGACATGGAATGTCACCATTATAGTTTATTCCACTAGTCTCATTTTTCGAGTAGAATGAAATTGTCAAGTGACATTGATCGAATCAATTCACTAGACATGGCCATCTATCATTCTAATATATTGACGGGCCCAATAGATATCTATTTCTAAAAGAGAGACGAATTTCATCTTCATCACACAACATCCATACATTAGTCGAATAATGACCAATCAAAATCTTTATAATAATTCGGTTAAAGATAACGTTTGATTGTATCAAATCATTATGCTTATAATGTTGGAGTCTCTGTTGATCGACTAAATGATATAACTCTCATGAGCATAACTTATGACATTGATCATGTAGTGTTCTCATATCGGGTCAGTCCAACATTTGTTCCCAATAGATACCCATTATCTTGATCCAAATTCTTATACACATAACCATTACATGATTATCAATCAAGACTCATATTAGTCTTAATTTATTATTGTTCCCAAAATAATAACTAGCTAGGGACATTTAGAATAATACTATAACTATCCATGGATACTATTATAGAAGAAACATGCATCTACTTATAATAGTTAAACAACATTTAATGAATCAACCTAGGGCGCAACTCCAACACTTCTATACTTGGCTTCTTTATAGTTCACTTCACCTATATACCCCAAACTCATTCAAAACTTTGTCCTCAAGGTTTAAAAATTAAGTTGGGTTATTCAATGAAACAAATATACCTTGTGAAGCATGAAATAATTGAATATGAAAATTAAATTGCTTTCATAGTTAACAAAAAAAAATCATATAAAAGAGATACACAATGGATGAAAGCATTCATTTTTCATTAAAGTTCAAATAGAGTTCAAATTCTACACATATAAACAAACATCGAAGGAAATAAAAAAATTAAAATGTACTTTGCACAGAAGTAAATTCATCATTGGTATCTTCAACTCTGTCATCATTCCATGGTGTAGTAGGTTGTGAAGTATAGCTACTAGCACGGTTATAAACTCCTAATGAGAATCTTAACTCCTTTGAAGGAATATCGATGCTCCTCCCGGAATCCAGTAAATGTCGGATCTTCTTCCTTTTTGACATAGAATGATGGCACGCCAAGATTCTCTCATCGTCATCAAACATCTTATAATTCCTTAAGATTTGCTTCTTATTTCACCTAAAAGCTGAAAATAAGGATTTGAAAATCATTTCCTTTAGCCTTTGCTGGAGATGAAGAATTGCACTCTGTTCCCAGAACATGTATTTGAACCACCAGCTCGCTGCACGCCTTACTTCTTGTGTGCTTGCGTGGATTCTCCACCTATCACTCTGGTATTCAATTCTAGATCTTCTTATCTCGTTGATCTCCCTCTCTTATTCTAAATCATTATATTCATCGATTTCTCTCTTCCTCTTAATCGTAATGTCTATAATGGTCCTCTAAGATAGCATGTCAAATTCCATCTCATGAAAATCAAACTTGGCCTTCATACATAGTTAAGGGATTCAAATTAGGAATGGCAGACCGTCATGCTTCATAGTCGTCATTGCCTATCTCATTGCATCATGAATTGCATATCCAATGTCGATATACCCAATTTTTGTATGGTAGAGTAGAGCGACTATATGATTTTTCACTTTAGAATGTTGCGTATTAGGGTATAGGAGGGCGTCTACAAATGTAGCTCGAACATTGGCTAATTTTCCTATAATTGGTGGTTTCGAAGAAATTTGAGTGACCATATAAATCGAGAGCAAATCCCTGATTATGAATTACCTCTAATGCTTCTTGAATTTGTTTAGATGGGTAAGTTTCCTTTAGGACGTAACTTATTTTGGGTGGTTCGAATCATGTCTAACTCTTACATCTATAAGTGTTTGATGTATGTTTTGTGCTTTGGGTGGAATATCAATCTTTTTTCTTCAAACAATAAATTTTTTATGATTTTCATCCACATATTCGTTCACGTAGAATTGGCGAACTAATTCCAATCACTACTTTCTAAAGTACCTTCGTAATCTCTAAGAAGATGTGCCCACAACCTTTCTCATATAATGCTCACAATTTTTTCTTTATATATGTTCATATTTAGGATTTGAAATCCTCTCTCGAGTATGATAACTATTTTAATGTCTCTAAAGTATCTATCTTATGCTTTGCGATTGAAAAATCCCAGGGGATCATAGAGGACTTATGTGTTTGTGTCTAGGTAGTCATAATCCTTTTCAGATCTAGGTGCGGTAGTTATTCTCAAATCAGCCCTTTCTATTCTTGGTTTTTTGATACTAATCCCCTTATGTTGAATGGACAATTGTTAGCTCGAGTGGTTTTTCCTGGGTTTTTCTACCATACCCCTTTTTCCTTTATTTTGTTCACTACTCATACCTTTTCCTCTACCTTGTCTCGTCATAATGATTAAATTATTGCTATAAATTGGTAAAGCAAAATCATGTATTTGGCACAAAAATAGACTTAAGGCGAATAGTTTGTTGAAAATCAAATTGCTATCGAGAAACTTGAAAAGTTATGCATAAAAAATAGATTATTACAAAACTTATTTAAAAATTATGGGAGTCAAGAATGTGAGATTAAATCTATCCAAAAAGCCTTTCAAAAGCTAGTTAATTACACCTCCGATTTCTTGAAAACTCAATTTCAAATACATTCTTGATACTCTTCCAAAATCTTTATAATTTCCAAAAATATGGGACTTGTAAACAAATAATCATAATTATTGCAATACCCAATCCAAAATAATTCAATCGATGTACGAAAATGGAGTTCGACAAAAGTTTTCGAAACCAATTGAAAAATTATTGAAAATCCAACAAAAATTAAAATTTCATTAAAATAAATTGCAAAGGTTGTTGTGTTTACCTTCTTGAAGTGAACCTCTTAAGAAATGCGTTCTTGAACTCATCTATCTCGGTATTCCAAGCTCCAAATAAAAAATTCTTAAACCCTAGCTTCGCTCGAATCTCTCAAATTTGATGTTTGTAATGTTGAATGAAGCTAGTTGGCAGTGGGAATCACTTACATAGTCTAAGATTGAACTTAAGAAGGTTGAATCTAGGCTAAAAACTAATTATGACTGGAGGAGTTGTGACAATTTGGGCATGGAGATGGGTTCGTGACGTTGGCGATTCGGGTTCTATTTTTTAAAATCCAAAATCGTGCCCACAAATTATTGTGTAAGGATAATAGTTAGGAAATCACTGAGCGAATTGGTAGGTTACGAGACACAGTGAACCACAGATCTGAGCAGCGATTCCTACACATTTGGAATAGCTGGGAAAATGCCAAAAATAAATTTTCGCTAGTTTCTGCTATGGATTTTTTCAGCGATTTTTAGTGTTTTAGGAGTCGCTGGGGATTCGCTTGGCCTTAGTTTGTTGTTTTGCAATTTTATTTCATAAGTCACTATATACCCTTCATAAGGGTGAAAGTAGGTACAATTGACTAAAAAATTTGAGAATTTCATAAATTTAATTGGGATATTTACCTAACGAATAATCTTATTAATGAAATAAATAAATAAACAAATATGCAAGATTATAATGAGAACTTACATAAAAGGCAATAAAAACAACTCGATCATCCCTCCTCTATTTGAAGCTATTCCACAGCTTGACTTCTGAAAGTAATTCCAAAAAAGAGTCAAAAGGAGAGAGAATAAAAATAAACTATACTAAAGCTAGATGACCTACTAAAAACTAAACTAACAAGAATAAATAAATAAATATGGGTTGCCTCCTATAAAACATTGTGTTTTATTATCGTTTGCTCTACTTATAGAGGAATCACTCTCCATTGAGTGGAAGCAAATCAATCTTTGCTTTCCTTATAAATAATGTCTTCACTATGATATGAAATACGTCCATTTGCATTGATCTCATCACTGTCATTAAATAGCCCTTTTTCCATATTGTCGCACAATTATCTCCCATTTTTGAATGATATCATTTCATTACTCATCCTTAATGCAACTATGCACTCACGTACATCTATGATAGTTATGGCAGTAGATGAGAAAGAACTACCCAATAATATCTTATCAATTGGAGTAACTATTGGCATTACTAGGAAGTGTGTAAAGATGGGTGAGCTTACCTGCTCGTACTTACACATTTTTTGATACCCTATAATGGGACTGTATAAGTGACATTTAGCTTATACACTTGAATAAGAGGCTTGCAATAAATCCTCAATTTTGTTGAAAGAAATAAATTTTCAGGCATAAGATTCATATCCACTCCCATATCATGTTGTACTTCGCATAATGAAATCTCATTGATTTGTATGTTAAGGTAGGTGTATCTTAGATCCTATGCTAAGATTATTGAAGGATTTCCATTTTCATTAAACTCCTCGAAATTTGTATCATCCATGTTACACTCATATGGGTCTCTGGTAGGTTGTTTCTTCTTTCATAAATTCTTGTTCTTCTTCTTTCTTGGTGTTTTAACCAGTGACAACCCCTTCACAAATTAGGGCTCAATACCTTGCCTAATACAGTCATTAAGCCCTAATCTCGCCACGTAAAATTTAATAATGAATTAGTCAGCCTTTTGTTCCAAACCCATTCTACCTACTAATTACTTTTTTATAAACTTAAAAATTATTTAGGGGATGTCTTAACAATTTAGCATAAGCTTTTAACAAGATACCTAAGTGTTATGGAAAAACAAGAAATAAAGATTATATGCATGTATATATATATATGAAACGTCAATAATATAACATCATGTATTTGTTCAGGATATTATCCCTCAAACAACAATTTATACAACCCCAAAAGTCTGTGGATGACATATAAAAGTCATATAACAAAACAAAAAACCTACTAATCATGTGTAGCAGCAGTCCACTGGCTCAAAGGTAGTCATTGATCTTCTCTTTGCCTGGTCTGCTACTTGATGGATCTGCACTCACCATCATAAAAAGGACAAGGAGTACAAAAAAGTAGAAAGTAATACTAAGAAACATTTGCTCGAATTTCTAAATATAAAAGAAGTATCTGAAAGCATAATACTAGCAACTATGCTGAAAAGAAATTGTAATGGCCAAAATCTTTAATAATTGATTTGGTTTGTAATTAAGGGTCATCGACTTCTGACGTCGCTTGAGAACGGGTACACAAACCCAACACTCAGCTTTAAGAATAAGTAATATATTGTTTGTGGTATGATGTATGCTTGGTGCATTATATATGTGTAAATATAGTAAGTCACTCCTACTTGTGTATAGAGGTCGAGACGTGAGCAGGGAAGCACTTCGATATGCATGCAGACGTGGGATCGGGGTAGAGAGTGATATGGTAAGCTAGCTGAACTTAATATATGTTATTTGGTTAAATTACATAAGGCTATAGTAGATTTACATCGAATGTACCTAAGTTAGCAAGTTAAAACAATAACCACTTGATGTTCATCGAGATACTTGTTGACACATCAATATACCAATTGTGTTTCAAAATCGTGTTAGCTAGATGGAGATAGTGGAGAGTTAATGGGAATTGTGGTAAGGTGTAAGCTATTGGATTATTCTCAAGATACTTGTGTGCATGGAAATCAATGGCTATAAATCAACCTTATCCAATTAATATATGTAAGATTGGAAAGATCAACTCATTCAAACTATTTCATTTAATTTCAATTAAAAACTTGCTGGAGAAGTAACGTTAGAGAGAAAGAGGTGAAGGAGAAGAAAACTAGTGAAGAAGGAGATTTGGTGAAGCTGTTGATCAAGTGGTGGTGTACTACAACTTGGTAAGTTGAGTCATACCATTAACTTAGTTAAATTATTGAATTTATGTTAAAACTGATATGTGGCTGTTATGGTGGCGTTAGAGGGTGTCTTGTGGTCTTTGATAGGTAAGAACAGGGAACCCAAGGTATTGGAGTTAGCCTGTAGAGAAAACTCAAAATTAAAAGTGAAAAATTTTGGTTTTTTCTGCAATTAGTGCACTAAGTGTTATTGCTAAAGAGCTACCTGTGAGTAGCGCACTAATCAAGTTGACTAGCGCGCTAATGACGTGATTAGCGCACTAGAATTTCCACTTAGCGTCAGGTGCTTGACAGTACAAAATAAGCAATTTCTTAACTTGAACTTAAACACCTTAAACAAGTTTAACACCCTAACTAAGAGTCATAACCCATTATAAAACATGTCTAATGGTACTACGAGCCTAGGGTGAGTCTTAGCGGTTTGGGTATGTGTTTCAAGGTGTTGGGAGGCTGAATTTGCTACAAATTAGTGTAAAGGTAAGTAATATGATTAAGATATTTTTCTCCATTCCATGTATTGATGTTGATGCTTGTTAACAATTGTGTAATTTGTTATAATTGCTCAAATTCTTATGCCAAGATTTTTCTATTTACTTAATTGTGTCTTGTTATTTAATTAGAATATCTGTGCATATAGGTTTCGTGCACTTAATCGAGCGCAATGGAAAAGTTTGTTCCATGTAGCCAACCCTAATTAATTTGGGACTGAAGCTATATTGTGGTTGTTGTTGTGTATATAGGTTTCATGATGCGGCTTGGGGGTATACATGGCACGCATGGTATAAGACTATGGGGTGTCAGTATAGCTGACTAGTTAGTGTCACGAACCAACCATATAAAGTTGATGAAATGCACAAGCAGTGACCAATTAGAGTAATACGAAGTACTATGTATGCTAACCTATTACATGTGGCCAATAAATCGTGTTTCATATTTAATAAGGATAGGATATACAAGCTATTACCTGAAGGGCAATATCAAGACCAATGCATGAAATGATTAAACGATGACCAATAAGTGTAATACTGAAGTACTATATATGTGGAACTATTACATGAGGTCAATATGTCATGTTTCACAACTAAAAAGGAGAATATTTATACATAAATGATGACCTACAAGGGTAATAGTGAAGCACTATGTGTGCTGACCCATTACATGAGGTCGATATGCCGTGTTTCACTACTCATAAGGAGAATGCCTAATGATAAGTTGTGAACAACAAAGGTAATACTAAAGTACTGTATGCAAACCTATTACATGTGGTCGATATGCCATGCTAAATAAATGACGACCCAAGGGCTATGTTATCAATACCAAAGGTCTATGTAATCAATAAGGTATTACTAGGCTAATGTGTTAAGTACACAATTTAATAAGTGTAGTTTATTAGATTAGTTCATTGATGTTATATTGTTTGGTAATGTGTTTGTGTATCTATAATTATTGTTGTATAATTAATGCGTGTATTGTGAAACATATTTCTTATTATGTTTGAAAATGTGGATAAATGTATCTCAGTGTTACTTTCAACATTACTTTACTCACCATCCTTTTTATGATGGTGAGTGCAGATCCATGTAGTAGAAAGCGAGTAAGGAGAAGATAAACAATTACCTTTAAGCCAGTGGAGCGCTGCTACCTTTGTTGTAGCTTTCTAATTTTATTGTTTAACTTATATATATGTAAATCATGCACTTTTTGGGATGGATACTATGGTTTGTGAGATAGCATATTGACCAGACATATGTTGATATATAGTTATCTTCGTTTTTTATATATATATATGCACGTGATCTTTGTTTCTTGCTTTCTACGATTAGGTTTTTTATGAATGACTTCCGCATAACTGTCAAGACTTCTGCTGAATAATCTTTAAACTGTATAAAATTTTAATTAACTCTAAAATACTATTTAGTTATGATAATGGTGTAAGGTTTATTAGAAAGGCTGAATAATACATTGTTAGGTTCTACGTGGCTAGAATTAAGGCTTAACGATGTGATTAAGCTAAGCGGTGCACTATATTAAAGATGGGGCAATCATAATTGGTATCAGAGTCTAGGTTTGTAAGGCCTAGGTAATAAAGTATTAGTTGATTCAATAAGGATGAAATGAAATGCGAATAAAACACAAACTTTAGAGGTGGAAACCAGATGATCTTTACTCATAAACTATTTGTTGGGATGTGAGTGGATATGAGTTGGGGATTTTCTATGTATTTGTTATATTTGATATGTTTAAATATATATATATATATATATATGGGTAATGTCACATAGTAGCTGATATCACGTTTGCTATCAATTTGCATATAGCAACGGCTAATTCACGCGATAGCAAAGATATGGGTGCCTATGGCGGTTAGTCTATTATTTCTATTGATGATCTATAGAGGTTGTCTGACCATGTATCAACTCAGAGACAGCAGTAGACTGATTTCATCACTATGACGACAATTCGTTTTGCTCCACTAGCATAGACACTTGTTCCTACTATTACTAATACACTTACGCTACCATTGTTAAAGCTTCCTACTACAACACTTATATTTCCTATAATACAGACTATACTAGGAATGACAGTAAAATCCAAAGAGATGGTCGATACACCATCTCACACTCCCATATTAGTAGAGTTTTACTTGGTGACGGATCTCATCCGACTGAAACTAGCGTATTTTGATGGTTAGATAGACTTTGAGAAAATCAAAACGTGGGTGTATTCTCAAGAGAAGTTACGAAGAGTCTTGAGGATTGGGGATATACATCAAGCTTAGATTTTGTTGTATACATCGTAGAGAAACGCTAATGTTTAGTGGCATGCAAAGATAGCTTTAGATGGTGATTTTGAGTTTTGGGATGCATTTGAGAAAACGTTCTATTTGCATTACTTTCCACCTGTAGTGATAAAGAGGTTGAAGAAGTAATTTATGGACCTACAGTAAAGAGCTGGTGAGTTGGTGATGTAGTATTGAGATAAATACAGCTATTTAAGGCATTTTGTCGAAGACTTAGTGAGTGATGACTTAGAGGATGTATATCATTTTGGAGATGGACTGAGGCCTGATATTAGTTATTATGTTGTTAATACCAGAGCTAAGACACTTGATGATATATATGTGTGTGCTCTCTCCCATAAGACATCATTTTGTTAGGATTGCTAGTGGGATAGCTCAAGGTCCAAGAGTGACGAAAGATTTGTGTACTAATCTCGAAAGGAGGAGGCCGTAAGGTAAAGAACAAAATAATTAGACTGAGGGATCAGTAAATGTAGGGACAACAACATCTATTAACTGAAGGAGCATGGTTCGAGTGTACCTACCTTACCAACTCCAGTTAACTAGCCCTTTAGATATAGCTGGTATAGGATGGCAGAGGCTGAGATGCAACAACATAGGGCTAGACCCATATTATTTCTGCAGGATGGAGGAGACCTCTGACAAGTTACAGATTTCATTAAGTTTGACATATTATTTGTTAGTGTCCACAACCAGAGGGTTATCAGTTGGCGACATCACAGTCGCATGCTAGTAAGAGAGAGCTCATGCGGTGATAGGATCGGACCTAAAGACGGTACACGATCGTACTAGGGGTAAGTGAATTTATTTATTTTTTCAATATGTATGTGTATTGTTTGCTTTGTGCATGATATTAAACTAATAGGTTGATAAATAGAAGTAGTGTTATCTAAATAAGAAACATCTAAAACTCATTACAAAGTTATGCTTAGTAGAATTTCCTTTGAGTGCTTTGACCAAAGTGCTATATATAGGTGATGTTATGGAGGAGTTTGCAATGTGAGGACTTTCTTGTTGAGATATGTGGACCAAGGTTGAAATGGTTAATGGATCCACCTTTTGGTAGTTAAGAAAGGCAGGCTTTGGGGTTAGTATCATTTAAAGTTTTGGCAAAGGTAATTATAATAAAATAGTAAAAAAAATTAAGGGTAAGAATTGGGAGCAAGTAAATTTCGTAGACGAGATTTCTTTTAGTTGGGAAGATTTATAACGGCACAAATTTCTAATAATGGATTTGGTCCATAATTAAGGGTCATCGACCCGTAACGTAGCTCGAGAACGGGTACACAAAACTAGCACTTGACACGAAGAACAACTAATGTATTGTTTGTGGTATGATGTATGCTTGGGGCATTGTATATGTGCACACATAGTAAGTCATTCCTACATGTGTATAGAGGTCGAGCTGTTAGCAGGGACACACCTCGAGATGTGTGCTGGTGTCGAACTGGGGTGGAGAGTTATGTGGTAAACTAGCTAAACTTAATATAGTTTATTTGGTTAAATTAGATAAGGTTATAATTGATTTACATTAAATGTACCTAAGTTAGCCAGTTAAAACAATACATACTTAATGTACCTCAAAATACATGTTGACATATTAAGAGACCAATTGAGTTTCAATTTGGTGTTGGCAGGATGGAGATAATGAAGAGTTAGCGCGAATTATGGTAAGGTGTAAGCCATTAGATTATTCTCGAGATACATGTGTGCATGAAGATCAATTGCGATAAATCAACCCTATCTCATTCATATATATATAAGATTGGAAAGATCAACTCATGCAAACCATTTCATTTGATTTCGATTGAAAACTTGCTGAAAAAGTAAAGCTGGAGAGGAAGTGTTAAAGGAGAAGATAACCAGTGAAGAAATAGATTTGGTGAAGGTGTTGATCAAGTGGTGGTGTACTACAACTTGAAAAATTGATTTACACTATTAACTAAGTTAAATTATAAAACTAATGATAAAAAATGAAGGGTAGCTGTTATGGTGGTGTTAGAGGGTGCCTTGGGGTCTTTGGTAGGTGAGGATAGGGAACCCAAGGTGTTGGAATTACCCATGTGTGGAGAAAACATAGAATTCAAAGCGTACATTTTAGGGTTTTCCAATAATTAGCACGCTAAGTGTTCTTGCTAGTGAGCTACCTGTGAGTAGCATGTTAATCAAGTTGACTAGTACTCTAATAAGGTCATTAGAGATAGACATTCCACCAAGCGCTCTAGGTGCCCTAACAGTACAAAATCTGGAATTTCCTCACTAGAAATCTAACACCTTAAATTAATTTAACACCCTAACAGAGGGTCTAAACACATTATAAAACATGTCTATAGGGAGCTTAGGGAAAAGCGTCAGAGCTTCAGATACGTGTTTCGTGGTTGAAAAGTATGATTAGCTAGGAAATTAACACACAATTAAGTAAGTTGATTAAGATATTTTTGTCCATTTCATGTATTGATGTTGCTGCTTGTTCATAGTTGTAAATTGTTATACTTGCTCGAATTATTATGCCATGATTTATGTGTTTATTTAATTGTCTGTTGTAGTTAAATTATAATATGTATATATTTAGAATTCATGATGTGGCTTGGGGTATACACGACACACGGGGTATGAGACTCGGGGATGTCGGTATAGCTGACTAGTTAGTGTCACGGACCTACCATATAAAGTTAATGAAATGTACGAGCGGTAATCAATTAGGGTACTACGAAGTTCTATGTGTGCTTACCTATTACATATGGTCAATAAACTGTGCTTCACTACTAACAAGGATAGGATGTACAAGCTTTTACTTGAACGGTAATATCTAGGACAATGTGTAAAATGATTTAATGGCAACCAATAAGGGTAATATCGAAGTACTATGTTTGCAGACCTATTACATGAGTTCGATATGCCATGTTTTATAACTAATACAGAGAATGCCTATGCATAAACTTAAACCAATAAGTACTATGGGTGTGGACCTATTAGATGACGTCGATATGCCGTGTTTCACAACTAATAAGGAGAATACCTAATGATAAGCGGCAAACAACAAGGTTAATACCGAAGTACTATGTGTACAGATATATTAAATGAGGTCGATATGCTTTGTAAATAAATGACTATCCAAGGTCTATGTGATCAATACCCAAGTTCTCTTTGAATAAGAGGGTATTACAGGGCTAATGTGTTAGGTACACAGTTTAATATGTATGGTTCATTGGAATAGTTAATTGATGTTATATTGTTTGGTAATTTGTTTGTGTATTTGTTGTTATTGTTGTATAATGAATGTATGTATTGTGTAATGTATTTGTTGTTTTGTTCGGAAATGTTGATAAATGTCTCTCAGCGTTACTTTTTACATTACTGTACTCACCGCATTTTTATGACAGTGGGTGTAGATCCATTGAGTAGTAGACTAGGTAAGGAGAAGATCAGCGACTACCTCTGAGCCTGTGGAGAGCTACTACATTTTTTGTAGGTTTCTAGTGTTGTTGTATGAGTTATATATATGTCTTTCATACACTTTTTGGGATGTATACTATGGGTAGTGAGATAATATACTATCTAGACAAATGTCGATATATAGTTATCGCCATTTTGTTATATATATGCAAGTGATCTTGTTTTGTGGTGTCCATACTTGGTTTTATATGAATGACTTCCACATAATTTTCAAGACTTCCGCTGAATAACCTTTAAACTTTAAACGATTTGTATTAACTCTAAAATACTATTTAGTTGAGAATGGTATAAGGTTTATTAAAAATGCTAACTTATACGTTTGTAGGTTATAAGTGGCTAGAATAAGGGCTTAATGAAAGATTAGGCCTGGCGGTGCCCTAAATTATGGAAGGGGCCATCACAAGAAATTATGCTAAAAGATATTAAAGTTAAACATTATGAAACTGACACTTGGCTAAGTAGTAGGGTTGGTCGGTAGTGAGCCCTATCACTATGCCTTTTTCCCCTATATAAGAGTGGAGCTATGCTCTACATCTATGTTCAAGGTTGGAGTTGAGCTCTATGCCTATACAATCTTTCACAAATGCCAGTCACCTGTGATATATGTGTTTGCCAACAACCCCAGGTCCCATACCCCGTGTGCTGCGCAAGATAGTTATGAGATCTCGATCATCCTGGATGTCTAGAGACCCCAGCATGCTATGCCATCTCTATAATGTAATGGTTCTAGACACAAGAACTACTTTCATTGCCTAAGAAATGACATGATTTAGGAATCCAACAAAATAATTGCATATATAATGCGCAAAGGAATTTAGATGTACAATACCATCAAATATTTACCGAATAGCATGCCATTTTATTTGACCACATATAACAATAACAAAAAATGACATAAAACATGATTTAGAGTCAGTGAGACTGTTTAATCAATAGTCAATACCATGATAGCAAACTCATGAAATAAGAAAGGAAACAAGTCATGGAATCTAGAATACAATAGGCAAATCAGTCCAAAAATAGGAATTGAATGAAAAAACAAGAACATAATTTAAATAAATATCTTAATCTATTTACTTATAATCCACGCAAATTTCCTACCTAATCCGACCGCTCGACACCTCAAAACTCATATCTGAACCCCAGAGACTTTTCCCCAGGTTTTTGAAATCACTTAACATGTTTCTGTGTGTTTTTACACCTTTCATTAAGGTATTAGAATTTTTATAATTTTTAATTTTAATTTAGGAAATTCAAATTTTTGGGATGCCATTGCGCCAAGCGAGCTGGCGCGCTAGTGATTTTATTAACTCTACCTAGTTTCCCTAGCGCACTATATGTAGTGCGTTACCTGATAATAACTAGCGTGCTATGTGCAGGAAAACTCAAAAGTATGCACTTTGAATTTTGAGTTTTCTCCACATAGGGCCAACTTCTAACATGTTGGGATTTCTTTACTATACCTCCATAGACCCAAAACACCATCAACAACATAATAACAACCACGTTTAATTGATATCATGAATTTATCAATTTAATCTAAGTTGTTTGTGTAATTAAATTACCTAATCGATGAACACACCTAGCATGATGAACACATCAAAATCAACAAATCTTCCTCAACATGTCTTCCCGATTTTCTTCTCCTTATCCAAAAAGATTTCTTCTTTCCTAAGTTTAGTAAATGAAATGGTTTGGTATATTGATCAATCTATTCTTGTATATTTAGATAAGATTGATTGATAACCATTGATATTTTTTACACACGTATTCCGAGACTAATCTAATGGCGTTATTGTTACTAACTTTCCAATAGCTTCTTTCATTTAACACCAACATCAAACTCGATCAGTCTCTTGGTATGTAATTATGTATCTCAAGAATCATCATGTGACTATTGTTTTAAATTGTTAACTTAGGTACATCTCATATCAAATCAACAATAGCCACATTAAAACTACTATTTAAGCTACACTAAGTTTAAACCAACTGACCAAAACACTATCCACCTAAGTCCTAAGGATGAAAAATTCTTGAGGCATGTCTCCACCTACCTCTCAACATTTATACACAAGTAGGAGTGACTTAATAGCCTATGCACAAAGATTACAGTAGGCATACATTGTAATAAATATAACATATACCTCAGCCCCCTCGCATCGGTCAGCAAACCAATTTCGTTGCAGGTCCCATGTCATGGGTCATTGATCCTGATTAAGGAATGAAACTAGGATTTAGAAATTCAGGCAGTGACAAATCTTTCCAACTAATGGAAATTTCATCATCGAAATTAAACTTCAGTTAAAGTTAAACCTAACTAAAAAAGGTACAGAAATCTATCACGCATATAGTTTTCCTATTTGACTAACACCTTCAGGATATACCTGGCCCTTAACTATTTTACCCTTAAGTCTAGGATTTGTACTGGCTGCTCCTTGTAAGATGTATCCTCGCTCTGGTCGGTTTGAATGAAGTCAACCGTCGGCCTTATGTCTGCCTTCGACTTAGCAAGTCGAAGCATTGAAATATGGAATACTAGATGAACCCATGACATTTATGGAGGTAATCTAGCTCATACATAACCTTCTCGGCTCATCTCCTAATCTTGAAATGCTCGATAAATCTCGGTGCTAACTAGCCTTTTAAATTAAATATGTGAATACCCTTCCGAGGAGAAACCTTTAAATATACAAAAGCTCCCTCGTTGTACGTGAGACAATTGTGATACATATATGCATAGTTCTTTTACCTATCGTGGGCCCTTTTAAGCCTCTGGAAAATCTGTCATACCTTCTCTGTGTGATCAACAATAATTTCTGGCCCTATTAAGTCTTAGTCCCCTAGCTCAACCCAACAAGATAGCGAGCGACATGGTCTGCCTTATAAAGCCTAATAACTGTTGTTGTATGCAAACTCAGACAACAATATGTAATCCTCCCATGATGCGCCAAACTTAAGTACATAAACCTTAAGCTTATCCTCGAATACTTTAATTAATCTTTCTATCTATCCATAAGTTTGGGGGTGAAAGGCTATGTTGAATTATAGGCACATATCATACTACTCCTGCATATTCTGCCACATCTTGGATGTATACATATCAACTCTGTCTGATGTGATAGTCAATGGTACCCTATGCAGTCTAGTAGTCTCCCTCTTAAACAATATGCTCACTGGTCAAATACGTAGTGAGTTGCATCTGTTAAGAAATGGACATATTTTCTCAACCTGTCCATAATCACTATCACGACCCTAATTTAATTTCTAATCTCGCTTATTACTCGTAGTTAGGATCGCAGACCTATGACGTGGGACCCAATCCGTGCTATATGCATTGACCGAGGCGAGATGGCCAAGGTATATGTTAGATTTGTTGTGGTGTATACCTAGTGTATGATATATGGGTAGACTACTAAGTCACTCCTACTAGTGTATAAGTGTCAAAATGTGAGTGGGGATGTACCTCGAGCTACGTGCCGATGTGGGACCGAGGTAGATAGTGTTATGATAAGTCTATTTTAAGTTAGTATAGCTTATATAGTGGTTTTAATGAGGCTATAGTTGATTTTTAATTAAATGTAACCTAAGTTAGCATTTAAAAAAATAGCCATGTGATTTGCAACGAGATACATATTAGCAAATCTAGAAATCAATTAAGTCACACAATTGAGTTAGTTGGCTGGAATTAGTGGAGGTAAGTGGGACATGTGTTAAGAGTGTACCATTAGATAAGTCTCGAGTTATATGTCTGTAATTAGATTAATGGTTGTCATTCAACCATAGCCATTTCATATATATAATTAGAGATCAATTCATGTAAAGCACATATTCTCATTTAGAAAACTTAGAGAGGAAGGAAAGCTTGCTGGAGAGGAAAAAAAGAAGAAATCAATTTGAGTTGGTGAAATTAAGGTGTGGGAGTGAGCTAGCTAGCGTACATTAACTAGGTAATCTACTTACACTAGTTTATTTAGTTTAATTGGATGAGTCATGAATTTGGTGGTGTGTATGGTTGTTTTTATGTTGTTGATGATGTCTTGGGATTTTTAAGGTGTTTGTGGAGTTCCCCAAGGCATTTAGTTAGCATATGTGTGGAGAAAACTCAAAATCTTGGTTGTAGAACTCTGGGTTTTCCTGCACATAGCACACTAGGTAATTAGTTAGCATGCTAATTTTTGTTAGCGCGTTAGATACAGTGGTTAGCACTCTAACGAGGCCACTATTGCAGTAATGAAATCACTGCAGTAAATGTAGAATAAATTGTTATTCCTCACTTGTTTAGCTTGGTTTCCAAGATATTTTGATAAATTGTATTCTTTTGAATCAATTCCTGTGCTATATGTCGTTTCTTGATGTTTTGCAGTAAATGTAGAATAAATATCATACTATTATGGATTTGATAGTTTTGAATGACTTTGTGAACTTTGTATTATTTAGAGAATTTTGTGCTTTGTATCATAGCTAATTCTTGAAATCCTTAATGAGTCATTTTCTAGGATTTATAAAGTAGTTATAGAATATAGAGTCAATTGCACTTTGATTTGATCGACACATAGGGTTAGAGTCCCTGGGGATATCGACACTCGCCACTATGAAGAGGCGCATGAGGTTAGAGTCCCTGAGGTTGCCTATATATGGGGTTAGAGTCCCTAATGATACCGAAGATAGACTCCCTGATGACACCATGGTTAGATCCCCTAGTGATATTAAACTGTGTAATACAACGCACATCATTTAGTGGTTAAGGTTTCACTGACGTAGGTCACAACCGACTAGATCTAGATTATAACTATTTAGCATTATGTCGGTTTCACTTATTTAACCGAGGTATTTCTCAACATAATTGTGGTACTAGTCATTCTTTATGGAACTTATGCTTCTAAATACAATTTAGTTTATTTTGGAAATGTGAATGAATCGGTAAATGAGGATTACTATTATATTTTGTACGCACCGTCCTTTTCATGCAAGTGGGTGTAGAGCTATGGATAAGCAGGCCAGGCAAGGCGAAGATTGACGACTACCTCTAAGCTAGTGACACACTTCTGCATCGACATTTTTTGGTTTTGATATTCTGCGTATTATATAGTTTTATTTTGATACACTTTAAGGTTGTATATTGGTTGAGTATTTAGTTCCCTGATTCGTGATGGCATCATACTATTTATATTCGCCACTTTGTTATATATGCACGTGATTGTTATTTTCCTGGTTACCACACACTTAGGAATTATAGTAGTTGTTTCTGCATAATTTGTTAAGACTTCAGCTAAATCTTATAAATTTTAAAAAGTTTTTGTTAACTTTGAAATTCAATTTTAAAGTGACATGTGTTTTATTTATCCTAAACACTAGTATGTTGTAGATTTGGATAGAAAGGCTGACTAATACGTAGTCAAGTCCTATATGGTTAGAATTTAGGCTTAATTACGGGATTAAGCCAGGCAATGCCCTAAATTAAGGAAGGACCCATCATAATTACCAAGATAGAATCGTGTCCTTTGGCAGTCCTCGACAATCCCCTGGTAAAATCCATGATTATGTCTTCCTACTTCTATTGTGGAATGGGAAATGACTACAATAATCCTCTAGGTCTTCGATGCTAACCTTTCATTCGTTGGTAAATCCTACATTTCTTGATGAACTACGATATGTCCGCTTTCATCTCAGACTACGAAAAACGTCTCCTCATGTCATGGCACATCTAGGTCCTACTTGGATGAACAATGAGCCAAGAATGCTGTGAATCCTGAAGAATCTCATCTCTCAACTTTGCCACAACCGGTATCCATAATCTGCATCTAATCTTAGACACCGATCCGTCGCCTCCGTCTAGTCAGTACAATTAGTACTCTATGCTAACTCACTGAACCTCGAGTGTAGAATGTTGACTATTTAACCATTTGAAACTCTCTGTACAATCAGATGATGTCTCCGTATCTTCCGATCAAAAACCACCACTACTAACTCTAAGTCATGAGTGAGAATTTTTTTTTTTGTATATTTAGCTGTCTAGATGCATTACCCACTATGCCTCTACTCTGCATGAACACGCAACCTAAACTTGTTTGAGAAACATATTTATATAAAAAGAATCTACGTCCAACCTCTGGCAATACCGACACTGGTGCAGTGGTCTACAACCTCTTCAACTGAGTAAATGCTTCATCGCGCTGCTTTGACCACTCAAATCAAATGTTTTTCTAGGTCAATCTAGTAATCAGTGAGACGATCTTCAAGAAATCCTTCACGAATATGCGAGAATATCCTACTAATCACATAAAACACTTGATCTCCATAACTGACGTAGGTGTTGGCCGATTCATAGAAGCCTGAATCTTTGTAGGATCTTCTACAGTACCTGCTGCTTCTACAACATGTCCCAAGAATTTGACCTCTCTAATAATTTGCTTCACGAACAACATGTCCCAATGAATTTGACCTCTAATATATCATAAGTGAGAAATTCACACTTGTCTTTATGAACTTGGTTTAAAGTCTATGCTGCCCTCATAAATGTCTAAACTAGTCGATCATTATCCGGGAACTACGTGAGTGTTGCTCATGATCCTTTCAAGTCGTCGAATATATTAATATATCATAAGTGAGATATTGTGAGCAATGTGATGAAGTTGTGTAATCGAGATAGAATTTGTCCCTCTCATATAAAGAGAGATATCTAGTGGATCCTCGATGTGTTAGTTGTTAAAAGGCCTAGTCTAAGTGAATTGATATTGATCAATGTTACTTGGATGTTTTCAGTCTACCTAGAGATCGAGACTAGTACGATTGAACATGTTGGATGACAATTCCATGCCTTATGTTTGATCAAAAGGATATCGTGTGACAAAAGGATGTTATATACACTATTGATTAGGTTGTTTCGATTTGATATTCGTACAACTTGGGTAGTCATAATGTCTTGCTAGAGGCCGCTTATGACTTGTATACCAAAATATGTTTTGGTACACTGCCAACGTTGTATGAGCCTATTGGGTCGCACACTAAGAATGGTTTTGCGAGATTTTAAGATGATTCAAAAAAATGAATTTTATACGATAAAATTCATGACGGAAACGTCCTTGTGGTGTATTACACTTATACTTCTTTAAGTAAGGGTATATGTGTAATTTACTTAACCGTCTATATACAAGGGTTGTATAAATAGACGCTTTAAGTTAGAACACACAGACGAAAGATTAATAGGCCAAAACTCTATTTTTCGTTTTAGAAACGACTTAGGGTTTTTGGTATGCTCTGGATCGTTTTGGAGAGATTCAAAAGGTTTGGCATTCTCTCGACGCTAGCACTTCGAATCTCGGCCGCCGTTCGTGTGTGTGGATCGATAGAGGCGTTCGTCGTTGGCGCGCCTTAGAGATCGATCAACCTTCGAAAGGTATATTGCGATTGAGGTATGATTAAGTTTTTCATGGTTTAAACGTTTTTAATGGAATTAAATTCGGATCCTGTTGGGGTTTTTGTCAAAATTGTTTTGTAATCTCCGCTGCGTATCAACCCCAAAACCCAACAGTGGTATCAGAGCCATCGAGTTCGATTCCATTAAACTCATTGCATGTTTTCTTTTGATATATACATGATATATGATTGAAAGCATGTTAATAGTTGATGTATATGTGATATACATAAGTTTTCTGTGAGATTTATTATCATGTTTTGTGTATATGATACATATATTCGTGATTTAATTGAAATTAGTTTCGTGTTCTATGATCCATGATACCATTAGGTTCGATTAGGATAGTAGTTCATGATTCAATTACATGTTTGTGATTATTTGGATGAAGACCGAAATTGCAAATAATTAATTTTCGAAATTATTTATTTAAAAATAATTAATTTTCGAAATTATTTATTTAAAAATAATTAATTTTCGAAATTATTTATTTATCTTGTTATATCTATTTTGTTATGAAGTTTCTATTTTATAAAGATAGATAACAAATTAGAATATGAGATAAATTTCAAGAATCTTGTTATTGGTGATATATTAGGATTCAAATATCTTAATTCCAAAATAATTAATTAATTTTCGAAATTAATTATTTATCTTGTTATATCTATTTTGTTATGAAGTTTCTATTTGATAAAGATAGATAACAAATTAGAATATGAGATAAATATCAATAATCTTGTTATTGGTGATATGCTAGGATTCAAATATCTCAAGTCCTAATTGGATTAGGATAAGATTAGTCCTAATAAGATTAGGATAAGATTAGTCCTAATAGGATTAGGATAAAATTAGTCCTAATTGGATTAGGATAAGACAAGTCCTAATTGGATTAGGATAAGATTAGTCCTAATAGGATTAGGATAAGATTAGTCCTAATTGGATTAGGATAAGACAAGTCCTAATTGGATTAGGATAAGATTAGTCCTAATTGGATTAGGATAAGATAAGTCCTAATTGGATTATGATAAGATTAGTCCTAATAGGATTATGATAAGATTAGTCCTAATTGGATTAGGATAAGATAAGTC
Organism: Stephania yunnanensis; assembly: GCA_039657365.1. Taxonomy (NCBI): domain Eukaryota; kingdom Viridiplantae; phylum Streptophyta; class Magnoliopsida; order Ranunculales; family Menispermaceae; genus Stephania; species Stephania yunnanensis. Next base: position 29,652,601 of record CM077582.1, on the reverse strand, counting down.
CTAATTGGATTAGGATAAGATTAGTCCTAATTGGATTAGGATAAGATGATTAGTTAGATGTGGGCCCGAGTTAATTAAAATGTTTTAATTGACTTAATTTTCGATAAATTAAGGGGTTAATTTATGATAATAAAAATCAGCGAAAATTATGATTTTCTATAGCTAATTTTAATTTTCGAAATTGAAATTCGCCTTCTAAAAAAAAAAAAAAAAAAGGACGCGCCTTTCAGTAGCGCACGGGAATTCTTTTATTAGTGAAAAGTATAAAAAATTCCCAAATTGTTTAGTGATTGAACAAATCAATAAAATATATGATATTTCATTGTTTGCATAAAATCACTAAAACCGAATAAAATCCCTCTATTAAATCTTAAGTCTCGTGCCATCCATTTTAAACACTTGTCAAGGCCTCGATCACACTAATATAGTTTCACCATAGTTGAGTGTATTGTGTTATCTTGGTGAGACAAGTTGGGTAAGAGTTACCCGAATGTTTAAAATGGTCCGACTTAATAAAGCCATCAAAATAGTTTTGAGCTTTAGGCAAATGATGAGATAAAAACATGTTAAGACATAAGATGTCCCATATCTCATAAAAGGATCTAAAAATTACATAAGATGTAATTGGTAAGCGTTACCTACCTAAATAATCTAGTTCTCGTGTTTCATGCCATATTTGTCATAGAATTAGGTGAAATATGGATTTTAGTCCCCTAAATAAACAGTATGTTTCAGGAGGGTTGTTAATTTAGTGGGAGCCTATTCCTCTATACTAAAATAAACTTTGCATAATCTTTATTGTAGATAAATGGCATTTTCAAGTAACAATAATCCCTTGTCATCGCGATCCGTCCTTGAGAAGGATAAGCTATCTCGGGACTAACTTTCTTGATCGGTTCGAAACTTGAGAATTGTTCTTAAGCATGAACGCAAGTTGTATGTCTTGGATGCTCCAATCCCCGAGGACCCACCACCCAATGCTACGAAAGTGTGAAGGATGCGCATAGTAAGCATGTCAACGATTCTACCGATGTTGCATGTATTATGTCGGCAACTATGGTTCCCGAACTTCGAAGGACATGAAACTAATGGAAGCCTACGACATGGCTATAACGCTGAAGGAAATGTTCCAACAAAAGCTAGGCAAGAAAGGTTCGAGACAATCAAAAACCTACATTCTTGCAAGATGACCGAGGGTGCGTCAGTTAGTCCTCATGTTCTAAAGATGAAGGGCTATGTTGACCACTTGATAGACTCGGATTCCCATAAGCCAAGAGTTGACTACGGATTTGATCTTGAATTCATTACCGTGAGAGTTACTCACAATTTGTGATGAACTACAATATGAATAATATGGAGAAATCAATTTCAGAGTTGCATTTGATGCTCAAAACTGCTGAACAAAATATCAAGAACCCTCTAGTAATGTGTTGATGGTCCAAAAGGGAAAGGGAATGAAGAAGAAAGGCAAAAGCAAGGTTAGGTTGCCAAGGCTGTTGCTGCACCTGTCGCAAAGCCTATGGAACAAGTCAAGCCCCAGCCTGTTCCTGCTTCAAAACACCCAAAAGGAAAATAAGAAGATTGTCATTTCTGTAATCAAACCTATCTTTGGCATTGTCGTCTTGGACACATAAACGAAAAACACATAACGAAGCTCCATAAAGATGGACTTCTAGATTCATTTGATTTAGAAACATATGATACGTGCGTATCTTGTTTACTGGGCAAGATGACAAAAAGTCCCTTTCTTGGACACAAGTGAAAGGGCAAGTGATTTATTGTGTCTAATACATACCGATGTATGCGGTCCTATAAACACAATGGCTAGAGGAGGTTATCGTACTTCATTACATTTATCGATGATTTCAAAGCAGATATGGTTATGTATATCTAATGAAACATAAAGTGAATCATTTGAGATGTTTCGAACGTTTCAAAATGAAGTGCGAATCAACTTGGTAAAACTATCAAAACACTTCGATCGATCGAGGTGGTGAGTATTTAAGCCAAGAATTTGATGATCATCTTAGAAATTGTGGGATTGTCTCCCAATTGACTCCACCAAAGCAACTCCACAATGGAATGGAGTTTCGAAATGAGAAATCGAACCTTATTAGATATGGTTCGATCTATGATGAGTCATGCAAATCTTCCATTATCCTTTTGGGGTTATGCATTACAAGCTGCACTTTCACTCTAAATCGAGTTCCTTCTAAAGCGGTTGATAAAACACCATATGAGATATGGTACGGGAAGAGACCTAGTTTGTCTTTTCTTAAGATTTGGGGTTGTGAGGCTTACGTAAAGCGACAAGTCTCGAAAAACTAGCACCTAAATCGACAAGTGTTTATTTGTGGGGTATCCTAAGGAAACAAAAGGATATTACTTTTATAATCCCATTGAGAACAAAATGTTTGTTGCTCGGTATGGTGCCTTTATGGAAAAATAGTTTATTTCAAAAGACACTAGTGGGAGAGAAATAAATCTTGAAGAAGTTCAAGAATCACGAGATAAACCCCGAATCGCTTGGAAGTTCAACAACGTTCGAACAGTTGAACCTCCGCAAGTGACACAAGGCCCACGTAAACTGGGTAGGGTAAGACATGAGCCGAGAGATTCGGATTTCTCATTACCGATAGTCGTGATGTGTTGCTTATAGACCAAAATAAGCCCACCACTTATCATGAGGCTATGTCCGGACCAGACTCAGATAAATGGCTAAGTGCCATGAACTCTGAGATGCAATCCATGTATGATAACCAAGTTTGGAACTTGGTTGATTTACCTGAAGGTGGTAAGACCATTGGATGTAAATGGGTTTTCAAGAAGAAAACTCGACATGGATGGCAAAGTGCATACTTTTAAAGCAAGACTAGTAGCAAAAGGTTTCAGGGCGGACTCAAGGTGTTGATTATGATGAAACTTTTTCGCCAGTCGCCACGCTTAAATCCATAAGAATTTTAATTGTCATTGCTGCATATTATGACTATGAAATATGGCAAATGGATGTAAAAACAACATTTCTTAATGGAAAGTTTGCTTGAGGACGTGTATATGACACAACTTTGAAGGTTTTGTACATCCTAAGAATTCTAGGAAGGTATGCAAGCTTCAAAGATCCATTTATGGATTAAAGCAAACTTCTCGAAGTTGGAATCTTCGTTTTGATGAAGCAATCAAGGATTTTGGTTTTATTAAGAACGAAGATGAGCCTTGTGTATACAAGAAGGTCGGTGGGAGTGTAGTTGTTTTTCAGTACCGTATGTCGATGATGTATTACTCATTGGAAATGACATCCCAACATTGCGAGAATGTCAAGTCTTGGTTAGGGAAGTGTTTCTCAATGAAAGACTTAGGAGATGCAGCCTATATCCTAGGGATAAAGATCTATAGGGATAGATCTAAGAGGCTAATCGGCCTAAGTCGAGTGCTTACATAGACAAGGTGTTGAATAGGTTCGTTTGCAAGACTCTAAAAGAGGATTGTTGCCAATGTCTCATGGGATAAATCTCAAGAAGACTCAATGTCCTAAGACAAATGATGAGCGAGACCGTATGAATAAGATTCCATATGCATCGCCTATTGGATCTATCATGTATGCCATGTTATGCACTCGACTTCGATGTATCATATGCTTTGAGCACTACAAGCAGATATCGGTCAGATCCAGTGAGAGTCACTTTGGATAGCAAGAAAGAACATCCTTAAGTACTTAAGAAGGACTAAGGAAGTGTTCTTGGTCTATGGAGGTTTTGAAAATGATCTAGTTGTAAATGGTTACACAGATACAAGTTTTCAAAGCGATATAGATGATTTTAGATCGCAATCTGGATATGTGTTTATTTTGAATGGGGGTGCGATAGGCGAAAAAGTTTGAAGCAAGAGCGTGACAGATTCTACAATGAAGCCGAGTATATTGCAACGTCCGATGCAAAGAAAGGAGGCGCTTTGGATCAAAAAGTTCATTTCGAACTAGGTGTGGTTCCAAGTATTGCTAACCCCGTTTGTTTGTATTGTGACAATAACGGGGCAATAGCACAGGCCAAGGAACCTAGATCACATCACAGATCCAAACATATACTCAGGCGTTTTCATCTCATTAGAGAAATTATTGAGAGGGGAGACATAAAGATTTGCAGAGTACCTAATGAAGACAACGTTGTGGATCCATTGACAAAAGATCTTCCACAAGCAAAACATGATGGTCATGTTAGATCATTATGCATTAGATGCATGTATGATTGGCCCTAGTGCAAGTGGGAGATGTTGGGGCATGTGCCCTAGGTCAATCCATTAACTGTCTTTATGAATACTTTTAGTTAATAAAATAGAGGATTTCATTTGCTGTTTATTATAATTAATTTGCATGTTTGCATTATAATAAGATTCATGGGTATTTACATAAATATCCTAAATGTCCCTAGTCGATCATTATACTGGGAACTATAATGAATTAAGACTAGTGTGAGTCTTGATTGATGATCATATGATGATTATACGTATAGGGATACGAATCAAGATCACGAGTACTTGTTAGGGAACAAAGTCTTTGGACCGACCCGCTATGAGAACATCACATGGATTAAGTCATAGTTGTTTCTCATGATAGGTATATATTCCGGTCTTCTCGACTTGAGATTACCAGAGACTTCAACATTAGGAACACAAGTGATTTGACACAATCAAACGTTGTCTTTAACGGACGATTATAAAGGTTGTGATTGGTTATCTTGTGTGAGCAATGTGATGAAGTTGTGTAATCGAGATAGAATTTGTCCCTCTCATATAAAAGAGATATCTAGTGGATCCCTCGATGTGTTAGATCGTTAAAAGGCCTAGTCTAAGTGAATTGATATTGATCAATGTTACTTGGATGTTTTCGGTCTACCTAGAGATCGAGACTAGTACGATTGAACATGTTGGATGACAATTCCATGCCTTATGTTTGATCAAAAGGATATCGTGTGACAAAAGGATGTTATATACACTATTGATTAGGTTGTTTCGATTTGATATTCGTACAACTTGGGTAGTCATAATGTCTTGCTAGAGGCCGCTTATGACTTGTATACCAAAATATGTTTTGGTACACCGCCAACGTTGTATGAGCCTATTATTATCACAAATAGGTCAAGAAATGGTCTCATCACTCAATGCATCAAATTCATAAACATGACAGGAGCATTGGTCAAAGTAAACGACATGATTATGAACTGATAGTGTCCATATCCTGTGCCGAACGCTATATTTGCCCTATCATCATCTCTAATCCTAAGCCGATTACACCTTGATCTCATGTCTATCTTAGAGAAAAACTGCAGTCCTCTCAACTAAGCAAATAAATAATCAATCTACTGTAATGAATACTTATTTTTGACTATGACTTTGTACAACAGTCTTTAGTCTATACACTGGCTCAAAGTACCATCCTTTTTCTTCATAAACATGACAGATGCTTCCTATGGTGATATAGAAAGTGTAATGAATCCTTTTTGTCCCAAATCCTAAAGCTAACTCCTCAACTCATCCAACACTTTCAGAGCCATGCAGTACATTATACAAGTAGGCCTAGTTCTTGGTACCAACTCAATGATGAAGTGTATCTATCACGGTGGTGGTAAACTAGGTACATCCTTTAATCGCACGTATGGAAACTTACACACTACCAGAATCTTTTCGAGTCTGGGTCCCTAGCGCTCTGCTACAATGTATAATGATATCATAGTCTCAACTAGTCACAAGTAGACCACCAATGCCCTTAGCTCTTGGTCTACTACCACTATATGTGAACATTGGACATCTTAAAATCTCAAATATCACTTTTTTACTAAAATAGTTGATATAAGCGTGATACGCTACTAGCCAATCCATCCTTGATAACGCGTCGAAGTCTAAGAACTCGATAACCTTAAAGTCTGTAGGTAACTCTACCCTGCCTATCTCTATTAGACATCCCTCAATAAGACAATTAGGGTAAACCCTATCACCAGCTATAGTGCTCAAAATCAAATGTATGCTAACTCTAACCGGTGTCAACTCTAAGATGTCTATTACGCAAACAAAAATGAAAGATATTGTAGAACCTGAATCAAACAAAACATATAAAGCTCTACCATAAATAGAAACTGTACCCTCAATGAGTCCTCGTGTGCCATCGGCATCAGGCTGTGCTACCATGTGTACACCCTCTTGACTCTATGGTAGAATCATGGCTACTGGCTGTAGACAATCTCTAATCACATGCCTAACTTGACCACACCTGAAGTGAGTAGTCGACCTGCACTTACTTTTCGTCTGATCCTGGGCCTGTACTTGTCTATGTCTTTATCGAGAATTATCTCGGCCTCTACATCTACCTCTGCCTCGACCTCTAAGTGCAATTGACATGGCACCAATACTAGAGGAACTAGTAAAGTAGTAGAAGCTAGCAACGTAGGTCTGACTGGTGGTGGCAATGGATGTCTACAAACTTTAGTCTTCAATAGCATGAATGATGATAATTAGGGTATAATTGAGGTAGCTATCCTTAATCTCTAAGAACCAGTTTTCTATATCCTCTATCCTTTACCTCACTGCCTCTTCCTCACAAACTCAACGGTATGATCCACTGACAATGTTGGTCTCTACGGTGTCCCATCAGCAACTCTGCTCAGGTAATAGGTCTAGTAGTAAAGTCTACATTTGTAGATCTCACCCAAGGTTGTAGCACCTGAACAGACTAAATAAGATCTTTTATCTAGCCTTATACCATCTCCAAAATGATACATATCCTCAGAGTATTCTCTTACTAAATCCTTAGCAAGCTACCTCAAATAACGATATCGATTTCTATAGCTCATCAACAACTTATGAGATCCTTGTCTCAAATTCATAAACTCTTTCTTCAACCTATTTATCACTACAGGTGAAAAGTACTGCTGGTAGAACTTCTTCTTAATGGCATCCCAAAACTCAAAGTCTCCATCAAAAGTAATCATCGCACGCCACTAAATATCAACATCTCTCTACAATTTATTCGATGAAATTTTAGCCTAAATTCTATCCTCAATCCTTAAGATTCCATGCGGCTTCACTTAAGAAAATACGCACTTCTTAATCTTCTCAAAATCTTGGTAACCATTAAAGTAAATTGTTTTCAGTCTAACAAAATCCTTCACCAATTGAACCTGTGTTGTTGAACTAGAAGATGTAGGAGTGAAAGATGTAATATAAACTGTCTTTATGGCCGGTGTTATTACTAACGGTATAGTTTGTACTACTGGAGTGGTTGTAGTCACTAATATGGGAATAGTAGTAATGATAGTAGGAGCTGGTTTTTGTGCTGGTAAAAAAAAAGTGACATCATCATAGTAATGAAATCAGTTAACTACTATCCCTGAGCAGCTAATTGGTCGGATAACCTTTGATAATCATTAGTAAATGGAATAAAAGGTTGGTTGCCACTAGTACTTGCATCCCCTTTATCGCTTGAATCAGCCGTAGGCTTACGCATGTCGATAGCAAAGGTGAATCAGGTACTACGTAGATAATGCATATACATACATTTAGAAACTAGCATGTACAAATAAGAAATCCACATCACACTTCCACTTTCTTCCCGAATAATGGTTTTTAGGCAAGGATCATTTGGTTTGCTAAACTATATTATGGGTTTCCTTATTCAAATTTTATTTGTTACTTATTAGAAAAGTTTGTCTCTAATACCTACAGGGAATTTGGTATCACATTGTAGAATAAGTACATTCCACTACTTAAGCTCTATGAACTTAGGCTTTGATACCACTTATGATGGTCCCTTCTCAAATAAGGGCACCGCCTGGCCTAGTCCCATCATTAAGGCCAAATCTCGCTATGTAGGACTTAGTAAAGAATCGACCTTTTCCCAAAACCTTTCACCTTATTAATCAATTTTTATATAATTAGAAATTAATTAAAAGAAGTTTTAGCAATTTAGCGGAAGCTTTTAACATGATACCTAATAATTAGTTGTTGATTTTTCTTTTTGCCCGGCTTGCTATGATATGGATCTTCAACTATTATCATAAAAAGGATGGTGAGTACATGAAATTAGAAAGTAACATTGAGAGACATTTGCTCACATTTCCAAATATACAAGAAGTATTAGAAAGCATAATAATAGCAACTATGCTAAAAAGAAATCACGCTAAAAGGTTATACAGTTAAATAATATGAAACTAACATTTGGCTAAGTAGTAATGAACTAGAGTTGGTCAGCTGTGAGTACTATCACAATACCTTTTTCCAATATATAAGGATGGAGTTGTGCTGTACTTCTCTGTTGAAGGTCCAAGCTTAGCTCTACGCCTCTATAATCTTTCACAAATGCCAGTCACCTGTAATTTATGTGCTTGCCAACAACCTTCAGTCCCATACCTCGAATGCTACGCAAGATAGTGGTGAGATCCCAATCACCAGAAGTCTAGGGTGCCATACCATCTCAATCGTGTCATGATCCTAGCTACAAGAACTACTTTCATTACCCAATAAATGGCACAGTTCAGGAATCTAACAAAGTAATTGCATATCTAATGTGCGAAGGAATTTAAATGTACGATACTATCAAATATCAACCTAATAGCAAGCCATTTTATTTGATTAAATATAACTATAATAAGAAATGACATAGCACATTATTTAGAGTTAATTAAGACTATTTAATCAATAATTAACACAATGATAACAAACTTATGAAATAAGAAAGAAAACGTGTCATGATATCTAGAGTAAAATAGAAAATCAATCCAAAAGACTAGAGTTAAATGAAGAATCATGAATGAAATGAAAATAAATATCTCTATCAGTTTACTTATAATCCATTCAAATTTCTTAGCTAATCCAACCTCTCAAAACCTCAAAACTCGTATCCAAACCCCTAAGACTCTACCCTAAGTTCCAAATATCATTTACCATGTTTTGAGTGTGTTTGAACATTTAATTAGAGATATTAGACTTGTTTAGAATGTTTATGTTTAAGTTAGGAAATTCAGAATTTTGAGTTGTCATAGCGCCTAATGCGCTACCTACTTTCCCTAGCGCGCTATACGCAGCTAGCTCTCTATGTTCAATAAAACTCAGAATTCTATACTTTGAATTCAGAGTTTTCTCCATATAGGGCAAACTTCCAACACCTTGAGATATCTTTCCTACACCTCTAGAGACTCGAGAAACCTTTAACAACATAATAACAGCCACATTTAATTTATATCATGAATTTATCATTTTATGCTAATTGCTAGTCTAAGTAAACTACCCAAGTGTTGAACACACCTAACTTGATCAACTCATAAAAATCACTGAATCTTCCTCAACAAATCTTGTTGATCTTCTTTTCTTTCTCAAACAAGTTTTCTTCTCTCCTAAGTTTAGGAAATGAAATGGTTTATTTTGCACGTGTTTGTCAATCTAATATTACATATTTAGATAAGATTAATTGATAGTCAATTATTTTTATGTACACACGTATCCTGGGAATAATCTAATGGCCTTTACCTTGACATATTTCAAAACTTACTCTCCACTAAATTCTTTCAAGTAATACCAATATCACACTCAATTGGTATGTTGATGTGTCAACACGTATCTCGAGAATCAACATATGGTTATTATTTTAAATTGCTAACTTAGGTACATCTAATATAAAATAGACTATAGCCACATTAAAACTACTATCTACATCATTTTCTACCCCGGTCCCACGTCGGCACGCATCTCAAGTGACTTAAGAGCATACAAACATTCATTACACTAGGCATACATCGTAACAAATATAACATATACCTCGGCCCTCTCACATTCGATAAGTGCACGTATCTCGATGCAAGTCCCAGATTATAGGTTGCTAATCTTGATCGAGGAGTTAAACTATGATTTAGAAATTCATGTCGTGACGTAACTTTCCATAAATTGAATTTTCCATTCGAGTTAATGGTTATGATATGCTCCTCCATAATGTTCAATTCATCTACTGCATTGTCAATTGGGTCAAATTCAAAGATCTATATATCCTGTGAGATAAGATTTTCATTATAAGACTTTAATCTATGATCATCAACTTTAAAGATTCTTCATATTTCTCTACTCTCTATCTCTACAACACCATGGGAAAATATATGTGTAATTACAAAAGGCCCCTTCCATCTTGAATAGGTTTTCCAAGAAATAATTTATCACATGAAAAAAAAGTAAATTTTTTTCTCCTACTTCAAAATTCTTAATATTCAATTTATTACCATTAAATGTTTTAGTTTTATTTTTATAAATAGAAGCACTTTCATACGCATCATTTCTTAACTCTTCTATCTCTTAGATACTATGTTTAAGTTTTTTTCTTGCATTATCATAATTCATATTATATGTTTTGATTGCCAAGTATGCCTTATGTTCCAATTCTAATGATAACTTGCATGCTTTACCGAAATCTAGCCTATAAGGTGTCATACCTATTGGTGTTTTAAAAGCGGTTCTAAATGGCCGTAATGCATCCTCTAAACGAAGACTCCAAACTTTTCATGTTAGACAAGCGATTTTTCCAAAAATTGATTTAATTACTCTATTTGAGGTTTCGGCTTGTCCAATAGTTTTTGGGTGATATGTGGTAGATGTTTTGTGGTTAACATTATATTTGCGAAGTAGAGAAGCAATAATTCTATTGCATCAATGTGAACCTCTATCACTAATGAATGCTTTAGGTGCTCCAAAACTAGTAAAGATCATTGATTTTAAGAAATTAGCTACTATTTCAAGATCATTAGATTTTCTGGCCATATCTTTTACCCATTTAAACACCTTGTCTACGACTAATAAAATGTAATTATTTCCATTAGATGGTGGAAAAGGTCTCAAAAAGTCTATTCCCCAAACTTCAAATACTTTGCAAAACAGAATAACACATTAGGGCATTTGATTACTATCTCCTTAGTTTCTGATTCTTTGACAATTTGGAAAAGCTTTTGTATAAACATAACAATCGCGATATAAAAGTAGGCCAAGAGAATCCGGAGTCTAATAGTTTATGGGCTATATGAAGTGGAGCAAAATGCCTTCCACAAGCATAAGTATGGCAATGAGCCATGATGGATTGTAATTCCATTTGTGAATACATATTCGAATGGTTAGTAGGAATCGTGTCCATAGGGATTTTGCAATTTCCTTAAGAAAAGAAAGTTTTATTATTATTATTTTTATTTTTATTTTATTTTATAAAAACTTTAATATAAATTAATACTTTTTAAATATAAAAATCAACTAAACTAACTAAATTTACATAATTAACACAAATCAAGGTCACTAAATTAAAAACAATTCAATTCAATGGAAATCAATATAAATTAAACATCTAAACAAACCTCCAAAACAATGAAATTCCAATTCATTTTTGCATCTAAATATGTTACTTCAATCACATAGTCATGAACATACTTGATAAAGTATATTGGATCATTAAATAGTAATCAAAACTAAATATACTTTAGCCAGCCATTTGCTCTCTTTATACATGTAAAAAAGAAACTATAATGGCCTAAATTTTTAATAATAGATTTTGTCCATAGTTAAGGGTCACTGACCCGTGACGTGGCTCAAGAGCGGATACACAAACCCAAAACTTAGCAAGAAGACTAATTTATGTATTGTCCGTGGTATGATAAATGCTTTATGCATTGTATGTGTTTAGACATAGTAAGTCGCTTCTACTTGTGTATAGAGGTAAAGACGTGAGCGAGGACACCATGAAATGCGTGCCGATGGGGGACCGGTGTAGAGAGTGATTTTGTAGGCTAATTTAAGTCGATATGGCTTAAATGATTATATTTGATGAGGCTATAGTTTATTTACATTAAATGAAACCTCAATAGCATTTTAAAACATTAATCATTGATATTCATCAAGATACATGTTGACATATCAAGAGACCTATGGAGTTTCAATTGGTGTTAGTTAGATGGAGTTTGTGGAAAGTTAGTTGAATTTTATCAAGTTGTAAGCCATGAGATTGGTCTTGAGATACGTGTGTACATCAATATCAATGGCCATTAACAAACCTTATCATTCATATATAAATGCATTAAATGAACATGTAATTGATCTCATCTTTAAACTTAGAGAAGAAGTAAAATGCAGGAGAGAAGATAGAGAAAATCAATAAGTTTGCGATGGAGTTCTTGTAGATTTAAAGGAATTGATCAAGCTAGGAGTGGTGTAAAACTTGCTAAGTTAATCTACACCATTTAGTAGTTTACATTCATGTATTTGGTAATATTATTGAAGTATTGTTGTTGTTAATGATATGGAGGATGTATTGGGTCCTTGGTGAAGGGTAACAAGGGTCCAACGCTTTGCTAATGGCCAATTGGAGGGGGAAAACCCAAAAATTCAAAATGTAAAATTTTTGGGATTTCCTGCATCTAAAGCGCTAGGCATGCTTGCTAGCGCGCTATATGTGTGTATTGTGCTAATGAGTATTAGATAACGCGTCAGGGGTCTCTAATGTGCTAGATAAACAACCTAGCGCTCTTGGTGCTCTGAGCATCACACTGATTGTAGTTACCAAGGTTAAATTTAAAAGCTTAATACCATAACTGAGGGTTTAAACACATTGTAAAACATGTCTAGTGATACCAGTAGACTAGGGAAGAGTCTCAGGGGTTTGAGAACATGTTTCAAGTTTTCAAGAGATTAGATTAGCATAGGAGCTTACCGGTGTTTGTAAGTAAAATGATTTATATATTTTTCTCCATTTCATCTTGCATTATTGCTTGACTGAACTGCCTTGCTTGATAAATTCATAGTGACATGATTTATGTGTTTACTTAAATGTGTATTGTAGTTAAACTAGAATATGTATGTTTAGGTTGGCTGGTGTGGTTTGAGGTATACGCGGCATATAAGGTAAGGGATTTCGGGGATGTTGATAGAGCTGCATTGTTAGTGTCACAAACCTACCATGTAAGGATGATGAAATGTACAAGTGGTAACCAATTGGGGTAACGCGAAGTACTATGTGTGCCGACCTATTACATGAAGTGGATAAGCCGTGTTTCATAACTAACAAAGATACGATACATAAGCTATTACTTGAAGGGTAACATGATAAAGCGATGACCTATTAGAGTAATACCGAAGTACTATGTGTGCAGACCTATTAGGGTCGATATGCCTATTTTATAACCAATAAGAAGAATGACCATGTGTACAGCTAAATAAGTGACCACCCAAGGTCTATATGATCAATAGGGTAATATTTGGGCTAATGTGTTAGTACACAATTTAATATATGTGCAGTTCATTTGAATATTTTATTGATGCTACATTGTTTCGTAATGAGTTTATGTATTAATGATTATTATGGCGTAATGAATGTATACATCTATTGCTTGTTGTATCTTGTTTGCTTGGGTTCAAAGTTAAATGTCAAAAGTGCCTTTCTATATGGCACACTCAAGGAATAAGACTATGCCGAGCAAACAAAGGATTTAGAAAATGCACAACTTCCTCATCATGTATGTCACAAAAGAAGGCCATATATGGGTTGAAACAGGCCCTAAGAGCCTGGTATGATAGACTTGCCTCGTTCTTACTTGCTTAAGGATACACCAGAGGTAGTGTTGAAAAGACTTTATTTGTCAAATACTACACTAAAACTGTTTCGATTGCTCAAGTGTATGTAGATGATATTGTTTTTGGCTCAACTGCAAAATCCTTGGTGGAAGAATTTTTACTAACATGCAAAATGAGTTCGAGATGAGTATGGTTGGTGAGTTTACTTATTTTCTGGGTGTGCAAATTCAGCAAACTCCACAATGTGCCTTCCTTTCCCAACGTAAGTATTGTTGCTCCTAAGTGAAAAGATTTAATCTTGATAATGCTTTCCATCTTCAAACTCTAATGGGAACATGGAAAACTCGCTCAAGATGAACATGGAAAACAAGTTGACTATTCTTTATATAGGAGTATGATTGGAAGTCTTTTGTATCACACAATCGATAGACCAGACATAGCCTTTAGTGTAGGTGTGTATGCAAGATATTAGGCTGTTCCAAACGAGCCAGACCTCGCTGCTGAGAAACTCATGATACGATAATAGCTAGTTCATCTCATTCTTCATCTTTGATAATCCTTTAATGCTAAATTTTCTTTGGCTAGATATAGTGATGCAGACTGGGGAGGAAGTGCATATGACAAAAAAAAACACTTTTCTAGGATGTTTCTTTGAAAGTACCAACATTCTATCCTAGTTTAGCAAGAAACAAAACTCAATCTCCCTTTCTACTGCTAAATCTAAATATTTTCAGTCGGAAGTCATTGTATTCAATTACAATGGATGGGCCAGATGATATACGATTACAACATCCAGGTATAAAAACTTACAGTCTTTTGTGACAACAAGAGTCATTGATATATCTCAACTTAGATGCAATTGGCTGACATTTTCTTTAAGACACTTGATGCTAATAGGTTTGAGATATTATGGGGAGAGGTTGAGCTCAGTACAAGCCATGTGTAATCCACATTTGATTATTCCCAACAAACGTTTATTTTTATAAATTTTTATTTTTCTTTATTTTAAAAAATAATAATAATAAACAAGGGGGAGTACATTGTTTTGCGTTTGTTTGTGCGTATATTTTTCTTTCATCGTTATAAGTAGCCATTTTGCACAATGGGTAGTTTAATGATCTATGAGTTTTAATCATTGTAAGATTTTCTTATTTTGAGGTTATCTTAATAAGGCGTTGGTTTGGTGACAGATTTAAGGAGGTAGGTAACATCTTAAGCGCATTTTGTGATAATCTAAATAAAAATTGTTCTCCTGTCTTTCTAAGTTAGGAATCATCTAACCCTAACAATCACAATCCTTGTCAAACTTGTGGTGTTTCCCTTGTTTCTCCTTCTTTATCAGTGAAGTTCCATCAACCAATTCATCATGGTTTCAACAAAGGGGATCCAAGAAGACTATAGGAGCACCAAAGCCTTCATCATCAAAGACACCTCTAAAAGGAAGAATAACTAAAGCTAAAGAAAAAAGGAAATTGAAGTTCTGAACCCTACTCCTCTAATGGCCATACTAACATCATTGCCAAAAGAGAAGTGGTTGGCATCTTCCTCTAATGGTCTTCCACCAGTCATTGTCAATCGACCACTAAGAATAGTAAATCTGGAAGATATAATGTTTACTTCATCCTCTTAACTAGACAATGAACAAAATTATGAGGTTTGACCCACTACTGCTGTTGTACAAGAAATAGAGCCATTGCATGCATTGAGTTAACCTGACTAGATTGGTGAAAAACTAACCATTGAAGTAACTATCAAGATGCAACAAGCGACTAACCCTGTTACAATCAGTCCACTAATCGTAGATGAAATTCTTTTGGAGATAAAGCCTCTAGTCAAGCAAATCCAATCGAACAGATCACTGAAGAGATGGAGTTGTTGTTGTTGAAATCTTTAATGAAATTGATGCTGAGGAACATCCATATCTTTGCACTGAACAAGCGAATCTAGTTCTTGATGATACTATGAAACATGTAGTTCCAATGCAGCGAGAAACTTAACCGCTTGATGAATCTTTTCCTCCGACTGAAGAACAACAGCCTGAACCTACTAAATTGCAATAAGAAGTTAAAACTGATCGTGATGACATCTTCGATGCTAATGTTCAATTTGAGGACACATAGGATTTTGTCTCTTGCTGAAACCCTTAAAAATTGAAGGGAGAAGACCTAGTTAGTGTAAAAGTCTCAAAGAAGAGGAATGCACATATGAGATCTACACCCTCTAGCCTTATTGCACTAACAATCACCCCTAGTCCTGTTGTAATAATAGTGACCACCAGTCATGTTGCTCCAATAGAGACCTCCAGTCTCGTTGTATCACTTCTTTATAGTTCCTATTCTGAATATGATGATGCTTATAATATGGAATGGTCAAGCTTTGACTTTCATGACAGAATGGTGCTAAAGGAAGGAAAACATAAAGGAATGTATCAATAGTTCTATGATTTTGAAGCCCAAAAAAGGTATGATGATGTCCGCTAGATGAAGTTCCACTGTAAAAAGTATCTCCACAAGGATTCTTAGGTTAAGGCAAATTTGGTAATGTTTCTAACCCAATTATCTTTGCTAAAAGTTTTATCCTTCCCAAATAAGTTCAATGAGAGTTTAGTTAGAAAATCTTATGCCAATTTAAGGGTAGCAGTGGTTTAGCATTTCTCAACTTTCTATAATAAAGTCTATATTTTAGAATATATATATGAGTTTTCTCCTGAAATGATTAATAAGGTTTTAAAATGTGAGGTATACTATAATGGACATAAATATCGTGTTGCTTTTAAAACTAAGAGTAATATGTCAACCATTATGAAAACCATCACTAGAGGGGTAGTTAGAACTTGGAAAAAGAAAAAGGAGAGAGAACAAACTAAAGATGTGACTACCATATATTTTTCTCTATACACCTACACGACCAACAATGTCCTACTAATCAAACTTAGAAGTACTATTATGAAAAAACGCGAATAATGCTTTATGTCATTGGACAAGGAGTACCATGTGATTTGGGGGAAATAAATTTTAGGGCCACATGGATAGAATAAAGCTTGGAAATAAATTTGGATATATTTTCTTTCTCTGCTTGATAATTGATTTACTGATTTATTAAAATATACAGATAGATAGATAGGACCACTAGGCTTCAACAGAAATAAGGATGATCTTTTCCAAGGTTACGAAGGAGAATTCTACTCATACAAATAACCTTCTTATTAGTGAAGAATTTGCCAATACACCTCCTTACTCGGTGCACTATGGTGGGCTCATTGGTTCACCATGTGACAGTGAGACTGACACTTCAGAACTCCGAAGGAAAAAGAAGAAGAAGACCAAGAGTAATGATGCACCTACCTCTGTTTCAGATGAACCTAGCAAAGTTGGAGATGATACTGTTAATCCAGATGATCATAAGAGAGGGAGCTAGTAGCAGCTATTCAAGCACTACCGGATCATCTTTTTCACACTTTGGTCACTTTTGTTCAAGCTCTAAGCCCTCCTCCTAAGTTATGGTTTGGTATGTCTCCCCTTTTCCTTATTTTGTCATTAGGATCTCACAAAGGGGCAAAGTATGTAGATATGTGACTAAGGGATAGTAGTATGTAGTAGTAGTTTGAAGTAGTATGGTTGTTGGAGTTATTTTAGTTACTTGATTCTTGGTTATGATGGTTCTATTTTTATGTTAGGAAAACAATTTTTTTCTATTAATCTATGAGTTTTTAATTATTTTTGATGCTTAACTCTTATTATGACTTTGATAAAAGTCTGATGAAGTCTGTTGCTACAACACCCTATTGCAACTGGAGATAGAAGCTGAGTAGCTGAACTACCGAAGGTCAAATTTGATAATCAATAGTATGTTTCATATATAATCTTTTGACTTTATGGATGAATGTAATTGACCAATACTGATTATGGTCTGTGAAGTGTTGGATACTGCTTTGGACAAATCTTTCACAGTTATCATAATTTGGTGATTTTACTTTCTCACCATAATCTGATCCATCATTCATTTATCACAGTTTTAAGAACATAATGACAAAAGTGGAGATTGTTAATATCATTATCCGATTGATTGTCATTTTTATGCTTTAAGTAAGTGACTTGATTAAGATGTGTTTCACGTGCAAATGAAACCATCCAGACATCAGTTAAGAAGTTGTGATATCCAAATTAGTATTTTGAGAGTTATCCACGAACCGGTTGTATATAGTTAAGCATAAGGTTGTTGCTATAAAAAGATTTATTATTGCAACAAGGTCACATGATCAGGCCGTTGCGAGTATGATCTTATCTACAACATAAGATATGTTGATTATTGAAGTGATCTAAGACACATTAACCATATGAAGAATATGCCACAACGTGGTTTGTAATGAACTCATCTACTTTGTATTTCAATGAAAGTGTTGTTCACTTTATCTTTGAGTTATAATCACTGAGGGAACTTGAGTATTCCAGTAAGGGGGAGCCTCACCATGCAAGTGATAGCACACTTGACTAAAGTCCATAAAAGGAGTGAAAGAGATGAAAAGCAGAGGTCAACGAGGGAGTCACATGAAGAGTCTTGTATCTATTGTCATGATCATAGTTTTGTCAAGATATTGTTAGGTAGTGCCACTAAAAAGATGATGAAGAAAAAGACTTGATGAAGCTGGACTTAATACCACCTATGTATGCAAGATGTAGATTTCTTATTTACTAGTTTTTTAACATTTGTGGGTGGACAAAGTGGAGTATTAGTACTATTTCTTTTTTTTTTTACTTGAGAATATGTAATATTTTATCATTTGACTTTTTAGGCTATGAGTCAACAATCATTATATATTTATGAATTGTAATCTGACCTATATCTTCATATTTGTATACATTTTTTTTCCAAGAAATTGCTTTTTCAGCAAAAAAATGTAGTAGATGCACATGTACAATAGTGAACTATAGAGCAATTAGTTCATTATTGATATTCACATGCTTAGCATGTGCCAATTGACTAATATTAAGTAATACATTTTCTAAACCACCTCAAAATCCTTGTGGTAATCTTAAACCCACGAAATTGTCAACAACAATTCTTTAGTGATTCTGAGTTAACTAAAATCAATAGGTAAATCCTTAGAACTAAAGTCTATGTTTCTATTGATTTAAGTGGAGATTCAGGGTACATTGCAATTGCTAGGAAATCGCTGGTGTTGAAATCCAATTCTTTTCTGATTCGTTGTTGATGATTGTTTAAATACGCTTTCCACTTGATTAATTCCTTCATAATCTTCCATTTTTATTTCATTTTCTCATATGTTCCATTTATTACTCGAAATAATAAAAATAAGAGAAAACCCAATGTAATTGTATTTTACATCTAAAATTGTCATAAAATCTACTATAAACATGTCTAATTATTAACTTATCATAGGGCACGAGTGAAACTTTACGTTATTAATTTTTAGCACAATTATCTTATAAAAACAACTAATTTGGTTGAAAAGTAATGTATTGCAAGTGCAAAACTACACAGTAAGGGTTTTTATCCCTATTTGCATCAAACTATGTCTTTGAGATTTTGGAATAGCAGTGTCCGAAAGTTAACTAAATTACGAAAATGCTTTTAAGGTTTATTTTTGCAAATACAATGAATTTGGCTCAAATGAATCATAGGGAACGATCAAAACTTGAAGGTATTATTTTTCTCTCATTTCGCATCAAACTATGTTTTCAAAATTGTAATACTCTACTGCGCGAAAGGTAGCTAAATTACGAACTTGCACTCAAATTTTATTTTAGCAAATACAACAAATTTGGCTAAAAAAAATCATAGGGCACGCATGAAACTTTACCTAATTATTTTAGCCAATTTTGCGTCAAACTATATGCTCCAAATTCTAAAATATCACTGCCTAAAAGTCACATTAATCCAAAAATTGCCTTTAAGGATTATATTATAAAATACAACAAAATAGGTCGAATGGTAAGGTAGTGCACTAGTAACACTAGATAATAATGTCTTTTTGCATCAAACTATGTCTAAAAGATTCTAAAACTTTATTGCCTGAAAGTTAAATATATTACAAAATTGCCTATAAGGCTTATCTTAGAAAATACAACGAATTTGACCAAAACGAAGCATAGTGCTTGATTACAACTTGAAGGTATTGATTTTGTCCCATTTTGCATCAAGTACTTGAAATTTAAAATTCAACTGTTCGAAAAGTTGATAAATTAAGTACTTACCCTCTAAGTATATTTTTGCAAATACTTTTAATTTAGCTGAAAAACATCATAGATCATGAGTGAAACTTTAAGGTATTGATTTTTTGCCCATTTCACGTCAAACTTTATGCATGAAATTCTAAAACTTTAGTGCACAAAATTTACCAAAATTTGAAAATTGAACTTAAGCCATAAATTATAAATACAACAAATTTGGTTGAGAAATAGCGTAGCGCATGAGCAAAACTCATGAGCAAAACTAAACATTGATTATTTTTACCTCGTTTCATAACAAACTATGCATGTCCTCGAGATTCTAGAATTTCATTGCCCGAAATTAGTCAAATTACAAAATTTCCCTTAAGCTTTATTTGAGCAAATATAACAAATTTAGCTGAAACAAAGCATAGGGCATGATCACAACATGAAGGTATTGATTTTTTCCCTTTTAGTGCCAAATAATGTCCTCAAAATTCCTAAACTCCATCGCCCAAAAGGTGGCTAAAGTACAAACTTTCCCTCAAGGTTTATTTTAACCAAATACAATGAAATTGGCTGGAAAACATAATAAAGCACGAGGGAAAATTTATGTTATTGATTTTTAGACTGTTTCGCATAAAACAATGTGCTAAAAATTCTAAAACATTACCACTCGAAAAGTTCACTAAATCCAAAAATTGCATTAAAGACTTATATTGTAAAATACAATAAATTTGGTCAAAAGTACCATAGTGCATCATCAAAATTACATTATAAGGATTTTTACCATGTTTCCCATCTAATTGTCCTTTAGAATTGCGGTGCTCGAAAAATGGCTAGATTAAGAACTTGGCTGAAAAGCATCGTAGGGCACGAGCGAAACATTAATTTTTAGCTTGTTTCATTCAAAAGTTACCTAAATTCAAAAATCCCCCTTTAGTCATAGATTTTAAAAAGCACCAAATTTGGTCAAAAAGTAGGGCAGTGCAAAAGCAAAACTAGATGCACGTTTTGCACCAAACTATGTCCTCGGGATTCTAGAACTCCATTGCCTGAAAGTTAGCTAAATTACACAATTGCCCTTAAGGAAGATACAATAAATTTAGGTAAAACAAAGTATAAGGCATGATCATAACTCGAAGGTATTGATTTTTATCTCTTTTGGTGTCTAACTCTGTCCTAAAATTTTCAAAACTCTACTACTTGAACAATAGCTTGATTAAGAACTTGCTCTCTAGGTTTATTTTAGCAAATACTACGAATTTAGCATATAAACATCTTAGGGTACAAGGGAAACTTTATGGAATTGATTATCATATTGTTTCGCGTCACAACATGTGCACAAAATTCTAAAACATTACTGCCCAAAAAATTAACTAAATTTGAAAATTTCCATAAAAGCTCATCTTATAAAATACAGTGAGTTTGGTGGAAAAGAAGAGTATTGCAGAGGAGAAATTTTACTATAACAGTTTTTACCCCTTTTCACATCATACAATGTCCTTTAGATTCTAGAACTGCAATGCCTGAAAATTAGCTAAATTACATAATTGCCTTTAAGGCTTATTTTCGCAAATAAAATGAATTTGGCTGAAACAAAGCATAAGGCATTATAAAAAATTGAAGGTATTTATTTTTTCCTTGTTTGGCATCAAACTATGTTTTCAGGGTTCTAAAACATTGTTTCCCAAATGGTAGCTTAATTACAAAATTGTACTCAAGGTTTATTTTAGCGAGTACAAAGAAATTGGCCAAAAAGCTAACATAGGGCACGAGCGAAACCTTATGATGTTTTTTTAGCCTGTTTCGCTTCAAAATTTGAGCTTGAAATTCTAAAACTTCAGCTTACGGAAGTTACCTTTATTAAAAAATTGCCTTTAAGGCTTATATTATAAAATATAACGAACTCAATTGAAAAGTAATGTAGTGCACAAGCAAAACTAGATAGTACTTATTTTTACCTCATTTCAAACTCGAGATTCTAGAACTCCATTGCCAAAAGTTAGCTCAATTACAAAATTACCTTTAAGGTTTATTTTAGCAAATACAATGAATTTAGCTGAAACAAAGCATGGGGTATGATCACAACTTCATAGTTTTGATTTTCATCTCGTTTATCGTAAACTATGACTTTAAAATTCTAAAGCTACAACGCCTGAAAGGTAAGCTATATTATGAACTTTCCCTCAAGGTTTATTTTTTGCAAATATAATGAATTTTGCCCAAAGATTTTGTAGAGCATGAGAGAAATTTCTTGGTATTGATTTTTAGCCCATTTCATATCAAACTTTATGCTCGAAATCCTAAAACTTGACCCCCAGAAAGTTACCTAAATTCAAAATTTGCTTTTAAGGCTTATATTATAAAATATAATGAATTTGGTCAAAAAGTAGTGTATTACATAAGCAAAACTAGAGGGTAATGAATATTACCATTTTTGCATCCAACTATGTCCTCAAGATTTTAGAACTCCATTCCCTGAAAGTTAAATAATTCACAAAATTTACCTGAAGGCTTCTTTCATCAAATTCAACAAATTTAGCTATGACAATGCATAAGGCATGATCACAACTTGAAAGTATTGTTTTTTATCCTATTTAGCATCATAATATGACCTTAAAACTCTAAAAATCCACCACTTAAAAAGTAAAAAATATTTTGAACTTGCCTTCCCCGTTTATTTTAGCAAATACAATAAATTTGACCAAAAAAGTCCTAGGGCACGGGCAAAACTTTATGGTATTGATTTCAAGCCTGTTTCCTATCAAACAGTGTGCTTCAAATTATAAAACATCATTGCTTGAATGTAACCTAAATTCAAAAACTGTTCTCAAGACTTATATTATAAAAATATAACAAATTTAGTAAAAAATTAGCATAGTGCACAAGCAAAAGTAGACAAAAACGATTTTTCTCCATTTCCCATCAAACTATATCCACGAGATTCTAGAACTCCATTGCCTGAGATTTAGCTAAATCACAACTTTCCCTTAATGATTATTTAAGAAAATACAATGACCTTAGCTCAAACAAAGCAAAAGGCAAGATCACAACTCAAAGGTATTGATTTTTATCACGTTTAGCATCCAACTATGTCATTGAAATTCTAAAACTCCACCTCCTAAAAGGTAGCTAAATTACAAACTTTTCCTGAAGGATTATTTTAAGCAAAATACAACGTATTTAACCATAAAACATCGTAAGGCGTGAGCAAAAGCTTATGGTATTTATTTTTAGCCTATTTCGTATCAAACTATGTTCTTCAAATTCTAAAACTTCACCACCCGAAAGTTTACCTGAATTCCTGTCACGGCCTTAAATTCTAATTCATAGTTCAATCTCTTAATCAGGATCAGTGACTCATGACGTAGTACTCACATCAAGATACGTGTCATGACTGAGGCGAGAGGAACGAGGTATATGTTATATTTGTTGTGGTGTACGCCTAATGTATTGTATATGTATCGATTACTAAGTCACTACTAGTTGTGTTTAGGTGTTGAGGCATGAATGGGGATGCACATCGAGATGCATGCCGACATGGGATCGGGGTAGAGAGTGTTAGTGGTAAGTTTATTTAGGCTTAGTGTAACTCAAATAGTGATTTAAGTCTGGCTTTGGTTGATTATACATTTAATGTACCTAAGTTAGCATGTTAAAATAATAGCCATGTGATGATCATAGAGATACGTATTAACACATCTAGACATCAAGTAAGTTACTCATGAGTGTCACTTAGATTGAGTAAGTGGAAAATGTGTCAATATGTACATCACTAGATAGGACTCGAGATACGTGTGCATATGAGAATCAATGGCTATTAATCAACCATATCAATTTCATGTAAAAAGCTAGAGATCAACTCATGTAATCAAACCAACTTCATTTAAATAACTTAGGAGCTAAGTAAGCTTGCTTAGGAGAGAAGAAATGATTTCTAGAGAAGAATGGAAATGATCGAAGATCAAAGAGAAATCAATACGTTTGTAGTAGGTGGTGTTAATCAAGCTAGGTGTTCATTAAATTAGGTACACATCTCTCAATTTAATGTCGAAACCTGTTCTGGTTTTCGGTTTTTTTTTTCAGTAGCTAGATGATGAAGTCTTTAAAATTTGCCTCATTCCAAGCTGATAATCAAGCTATTAAGAAGTTCTTAACTTGGTTTTGAAATAAAAAGATATGAGTTTTTGAAGTTTTAAGTTCAAAATGAAAATTATGCTTATTGTATTAGGAACCAACCTATGTAATGTTTTCATAACTTGCTTATTTTGAATCAAAATGAACCTAATCTGGTGGCATTTGAAAATAACTCAATGGGGAACAACTTTGTCCTATAGGAATTTTGTTTTTTAAATATTTTCATATCTGAAAGTGCTCTACAAATATGTGATTAAATGTATTACGAGATTTTTTCAATCTAAATTTGTAAATAGAATAACTCCCTAATTATTCTTCCAAATAAGCTCATCTTTTAGTATGTTTTTATTTTCTATGTTAGCTGCAATGTAACTAAAAGTCACGAATGTTGAAACTATAGATAGGGAAAAATGAATTTTCTAAAAGTGTTGGACAAATTATGTTCTAATTTGAGTTGTGTTTAGTAAAATCGTGATATCGCTTTCGTTTTAAATAAAAATTACACAAAGCAAACCATTTCAAAAAGCTAAGTTAGAGACCAAGAACTTTTACAGGGGAATACATTGAGATATCGAAAATTTCATGCCTGAAAGTGTGCAGCAATACAGGAAATAAATTTTAATATTGTTTAGTTTTAAGGGGTTATTTTGGGTGAAGGTTGCGAAACCCATTTGGCCTGACCTAAATCCAATTTATTTGGATTATTTTGATGTTAAGAACCTAAAGAAGAATCTCAAAAGTTTGGATATGTGATATGAGGTGTTGAGAGGTCGGAATAGCTTAGGAAATTGCGTGGATTGTAAGTAAACTGATTGAGCTATTTATTTACATTTCATTCATACTTATTCATTTCCAGTTATTTGGATTGATTTGCCATTTTATTACAAATGCCGTGACATTTTGTCCTTTCTCATTTCATGAGGTTGCTTTCATGGGATAGATTGTAGATTAAATGATTTCAATGACTCCAAATCATGTGATATGTTATTTTCGAATGTTGGATAAATATAGTCCATGAAATAGCATGCTATTAGGTGATCGTTTATGGTATTATATAATTTATTTCCTTTGTGCATTAGTTATGAAACTTTTATATTGGATTCGAAAATCATGTCATTCCTTAAAATATTAAAGCAGTTCTTATATCTAAGGCCATTACATTATAAAGATCTGGCGAACATTCGGGGGTTAATAGACTTCTAGGGAGATAGGGATCTCTCCACTATCTTACTTAGCACATGGGAAATGAGTCCTGAGGTTTTTGGCAAGCATAACTCTGGTGACATCATTGTTATGGGACCCATAGTTGTTAGCAAGTATATATTGTAGGAGATTGGCGCTAGTGAAAGATTATAAAGGCAAAGAGTACTGCTCAGACCTTCACATTGATGTAAAGCTCAACTCTATCCTTATATAGTGGATAGAATGATGTGATGAAAATCACGGCCAACTGGCCCTAAATCATTACCACTTAGTTGAGTGTCAGTTTCATTTTGTTTAACTAAAGTATCTATTTGCATGTTCTCTTTTTAGCATAGTTTCTATGATCATGCTTTTATATGCTTGTTTCATAGTTAGGAATGTAAACAAATGTCTCTTAGTGTTATTTTATACTTTCCTCTACTCACCGTCCTTTTTATGACGGTAGGTGCAGATCAATCGAATTGTAGGCCAGGCAAAGAGAAGATCGACAAGTACCTATGAGCTAGTAGAGTGCTGCTACGCTAGATTTTGTAGGTTTTTATTTGGATGTATTACTTTTATATTTATTTCATATACTTTAGGGGTTGTATATTATAGGTCGAGAGACTAGTACCTTGACCAAACACATGATGATATATTGTCACCATTTGTTATATGTATGTATACATGCATATGATCTTTATTTCTCTTATTTTTTCCATAATTCTCTGGCATCACATTAAAAGCTTCTGCTAATTTGTTAAGGCTTCCACTGAATAAACTTTAAGTAAGTTAAAATTTTAATTAACTCATATTTATGAATTGAGATAGGATAGGTAAATTTCTATTTGAAAAATAATGGGTAAGTAATGAGGTTTTTGAAATACTCTCTATTTTTTGGATAAGTAATATATGGTGAGATTAGGGATTGATGAGGGAATTAGTCAGGGAGGTGCTCTAATTTTAGAAGGGGTTGTCATTAGTGGTATCAGAGCCTAAAATTTTAAAACCTAGGTTAAAGAGCCTTAGTTTATATGGCTTAGGTTGTGAAATATGGTAATTTTACAATGTAACACCAGAGCTACAGTTTGTAGCAATAAGCCTAACTATCCTAATAAGAAACAAACAAAATTTAAACCATAAAACATGAATTTTAGCTGTAGAAATCCAGATGATCTTTGCATAGAAACCATTAGTTAGGAAGTAAGTGAAAGTGAGATGGAGTTTTTTATATATACATGTCTTAGAAGTGTATATATTCGTTATCTACGTAGTAGTTAATTCATGTTCTTTATCAACTGATAGAAACCGATGGCTGATTCACGTGATAGCGGGGATGTAGTTTCTAGTGGCAGCCAGCCTTGTATTCTATCAATTGATGATTTTCAGAGGCTATTTGATATAATACCTGCATAGGGACACCAGTTGGAAGAGTTCATAGCCATAAGAAGAACATAAAGTTAAGTTCAGGTCCTACAAAGCTGAATGATCCTTAAGATATAATTTGAATATAAAAATCAAATGGGCTTAGTACTTTAAAGCACAGTGTGATATGGGTGCTAATGCAATCTCATGCCAATACACTCCTTTCTACATACTCAATTGGAGTTGGATGAACGTGTTTCTAAACGAGTTCTTTGACTAAATGATTTTCCGACTAAACCAATAAGGATAGTTACAAATGTACCAGTTCAAGAAGACAAGTACATTTTACCCCAGACTTTTTAGTTATGCCTCATTTTGTCAATGAGAATCCTCCTTTGATTTTAGGACACCCTTTCATAGCAACTTCTCAAGCTATCATGGATATTCTGAATAAAACAATCAAAATAATGAATGGCCAAGCAATCAATTTCTTGAATAGCACTATAGTGGTCCATCCTAAATTTAAGTTTATAGATCCAATTTAGTATTGGAATGGTTTACTTGAGCCAATGACAATAAGAAGAATCGCTCTGTGGGAGGCAACCAATATTCTATTTTTATTTCCATTTTATTAGTACATTATTTTTTTATATCTCTCATATTTTGACTCTCATTTTGGAAATATTTACAGAATTTAAGCTTTAAAGTAGCTTCAAATGAGGGGGAATGATCGAGTTGTTAAGTCCTTTTTGCAAATATATTGTCGCTATTATGTAAATTAAATTAGTTTTTTATTTATTAAATCAATAAAGCAATAAAATTATTAGTTAGTTACATATCCTACTCTTATTTTTGAAGTTTTAGTCCATTATACCTTGATATCGATTACTATAAGCGAGATATATGATAAATTTGGATTTATTTGGAAAAATAGAATTTATTGTCTAGTGAATCCTAAGTAATGTGAGTTTACATTGCGAATCGTTAGAAAAATTGGTAATAGTGAGCATAGAATTTAAATGAAATTCAAGTGTACCAATTTGACAGCGAATTGAACCCATAACTAAGATTCGTTGGGTAAATAGGCAGGGCACAAAACCATATTTTCACCAATAAGTAATGAATCACAAGCGAATTCACTCATAACCTTGATTCCCTGGGCTTGATTCCAAGTTTTTAAAACTAAACTCCAATTTGCCATAGATAACTCATTCCATATACATCAACTATTACACCCACTCGATTTAAAGACCAAGTTTTTGCCTATATTTAACCTTTATAAAATAGATTTTTGTGTATTTAAGTGATTCCTACCTTAATCTAGTTTTGTTCAAACTAAAAGAGATCGATTTTGAGAGTGTACAACGATACTAGGGCTTGAGTAAGGGAATTTTGAAACATAAAGTTCAACTTTTGGTTTGTGTTGCATACTATCAGCAATCTGGCCATATCACTCTTGTTTGTAATCCAAATTGACTGAATCCTATGCCATTTGAAACTTAACTTAAAGCTATTCTACTTTTTCCTTATGAACATTTTTTATATTTAGATGTTATCTCCTTTAAAATCGCTCACAACTTGGACCTATAAACTGAAAGTTTTAGTTAGACCAACAATAATATTTCCAATGCCATTTGAAAGTTAACTTCCAGATAAAAAAACATTGTCCTGCTGAATGATTTTCAAAGCCAAAAATGCTCTGCAATATGGGAAGTAAAAATGTTAGAAAAAACTTAGAGATAGTAAACATACTTTGGTCTAAGATCGTACTCGGTTTTTATCAAAATCAAGATTTGTTTAACTTTCTAGAAAGCTATGTTAGAAACCAACAACTTTTGTTTATAAAGTCTCCAGAGATTTTAATTTCTTGATGATCTAAAATAGAGGACAAGTGAAATTCCAAGCACTTAGCTATTTCTTTGAAGCTTGATGTGGATATGAGTTTTTGTAATTAATCTATAGAAAGGAAAATGACTTAGAATTCAAAACAGGACTTGAGGATGAACGGGGAGCGTTGGGTCATGTTGGGACTAGAATGCGATAAATTGTAAGTAAACACTATGCGAATATACATTTTTATTATGCATTGCATTTCACTACATTGCATTATACTATACCTTTGGTCGTGCATGTGGTAGACATGGGGACCTTTAGGGGCCGAATTTGATAGTTGGTATGACCATTTGATGTGTGGGAAAGCGAAAGAAGTACATTTCTAGGAACTTTTCAAATGGAGCAATAGACTATAAAATTTACCTAACTAGAACCTTTCCTAAGGAGCTTAGCACATGTAATTGCTAGAACCTCCTATACAAGCACTGAGTGAAAAGAAACTTCTATTGTTCAGTTGTGACGGGCCAAAAAAACTCATTCGGTGTAAGGCACCATCAGGTCGATGGTAGAAGCTAGCTCCATTACATTTTGAAGTTCTTGGGGATTACATTAGGGTTTTTAGACTTAGTTCATGTTTACTTCATTCTACCTTGCAATATATTTACTTTCTCTTAATTTTAAGTGATGAACTTGTATATTCCCTAGTTGTACAATCACAGGGTTACTCCTTTGGTGGGAACAAATTTATCTTGCAGTGATAGAGGAAAGGGCAAGGCTTGGGAGTGACAAATGACGGCAAGGAGAGCTTCGCCACTATTTTTCTTGTAGGTTTTGTGAGTATGTCTAATTTTGAATAAGTTGGTTTTAATTTTGGTTTTGGATATTCCTCGACGTGTGGATTACTATATATCTAA
Source organism: Stephania yunnanensis (assembly GCA_039657365.1). Classification (NCBI taxonomy): domain Eukaryota; kingdom Viridiplantae; phylum Streptophyta; class Magnoliopsida; order Ranunculales; family Menispermaceae; genus Stephania; species Stephania yunnanensis. The sequence goes on along the minus strand of CM077582.1, from coordinate 29,623,422 downwards.
CTTTGCGTTTTCCACTATTGTTCCCTTTTTATTATATATAAGGCATGCACAGTAATTCTGCACAATGGAATCATGTTTTAACTTGGACCTGGACTATTAATGAAATGTTAAATATGCAATGTTTTTGGAAAGTTATAAATATTCTAAAGGACTGTACAAATTTGCTAGACTAAATTCATCAGGAATGTAAATTAAGGCATAAATCAAGTCCTACTTCGGTTCTTTTTCCCAAGTTTAAGAATTGGGGCACAGTTCGGGCCAGTCAAACCACCAATATAAGGCTGAGGTGTAACAGCTTCCATGTAGATCTAAAATGAAAGTGATATGATGGAAATACCATTGCTTGCCCAACTAAAACTCTTAGTTTCACGTGCAAGTTGAATAGTGATTTTGATGGGGATAACATCCAAATCTAAAAAATGTTTAGTAGGACATAGTTGAAGAACTTTAAGTTAACTTTCATATGGATTTAGATTCACTCAATTTGTATTCCAAACAAGAGAGATAGGTTTAGATTACTAACTGTATGCCATGCATATTTCTTCAAATTAAACCTGCAAGTAAAAACTACCTAATTTCTACTAGATAAAGATGTATGAGAATGGTGTTGTGGAGTAGGTGTCGTATTCAGGTATATCGTAGAACCTCTCGGCGGTGTGCCTTCACTTCTAAATTCTCTCATTCTTCCTTTCCTTGTGGTTGTTGGTGAGAAGGAAAGGAAATGTATTGTATTGATCTATATTAGGAAATTGGGTTAATTAATATTAATTAACCTCCTTAAAGCATGCTCCTGATTTTACTAATGGAAGTGATTGTGAGACACATGGGACTCCTCAAATCATCATTCCATGCAACCAATATGACTAACTGAAGTAATGGTGGGACATAAGGCACTCCATTCATCACTCCAAAAAATCAATCTCATTCCTACACTTCATGCTAGTGTTGGCCTCTCTATGGCGCTCTTATGGGCCTCGAGATGTATGCTCGATGAACATAAAAAGTTTTAATGTAAGTGTGTACTGATTTGAGTCATTCCTCCATGCCTTGAGATGCACATTTTCCAAATCAGTAGGTCGATCAATGAATAATTAAATTCACAACTAGAGACAATTTATATTAATTTGATGTGGTCACATTGTGTTTATTAAACTATAGGCCCTTAATTAATTCAATTTCCAACCATTTTCAATTAAGTAATTTATTCTGCTTGGTATATTTTTCTGCTTTAGTCTATTCGCACTACCCATAACCGCCAACGCATATTTTTAGGTGATCCTAATGTCACACTATCGTTGCATTACTTCATGCATACGTATTTATATAATATTATACCTATCATGAATATACGACATATATACTTATCTACAGGTCAACACAACGTTGAGCATGATCACTTTGCCTTGGTTGAACCGACTTGGGCCTCTAGTCCGGTCAGACCAGGTTATGTCCGGTTAAGTCAGTGATGGCATGTCACTGTGATTCTTCGTTTGCAAAGCTAACTTTTTTTAAAACTTAAGCATTTTGGATTCAAAGATGTTTATATGCAATTGGTTTGAAATTAAGTTTTGAATGAGTTTAGCGGTGTGTTTTGTTTTAGAAAATTAAGAATTTATCGCCCGTTTATTTCATGTTAAGAAAGATTTGAAAAAATTGGATATAAGTTTATAACGAGTAAATACTTTAATGCCAATTAATTAATTTAGTCTTCAATTGATTTTCAAACTAGCTTTTAAATGAATGTCTCCTTGATTAAGTAAAGTTATTTTGAATTCTATCGAATCATTTTCGATAAATGGTTTTAAATAAAATATAGATTTAAATCTATTTTTGGACTTGTGTTATTTGTCTTGAAAAAAATGGCTGGAAGTGGAAGATGTACTAGTTTAAGGGGTAGAACGGAAAAACAGTGATGATAGCGACACCCTAAACCAAATCCAAAGTTGCACCTACACTTATTACGCCAACATAAGTTTCAATTAATACTCCCACAGTTAGACCACAACAAGAACCTATTCCACCAATAGATTATAGTGATGATTCGAAAGGAGAGGGAGTTGAGGAGAATATACAAGTTGCTTATAATGTAGATGATTTGTTTTATTATAAAGCTATTGCTAAAATGAAAAGCGATATTAGAACATATATAAAAGTGATCCCAGAGAGGGGATTCAATTTGAAGATTGAATTAAAGTACAGGTCGATGATTTTAAATTTAATAAGGGAAAGGAATTGGGGATTGTTGACTAGAGATTATAATCATGATGATTATGAGGATATTCCTAGAGAGATGGGCTATGAAATCTTATTTCGAGAATTTAATGATAATAGGCGTGGAAGTGAAGATAATATTATATCAATGGGTAAAAGAAGGCTAATGAATTGTTCTCCTGAAGAATAAACCAATATTTCAGATTACTAAGATTTCATAGAAGAGAAAATAACGATAACCCAAAGTCAGAGTACGGATTTAAGCATGGATTCCCTAGGAGACAATTAGGAGAAGATTAGAAGCAATCCGAAGGATGGATTTATTCAGTATAGATGGGTATCTAAAGCACATTCAAATAAAGAATTTTAGGAAAATCACAAGAACATGGAACTAATTTATCAATGCAAGTCTACTTGCAAGCTTTCAATATTATGAAGTTGTGAATTACAATGCAGTTTCATTGTATTATATTGTTCAAGGGTTAGGTTATATTTATGTTGGCAAGGTCATTTATCATGAATGCCATGACCCCCAAAAAAGAATAAAGGATTACATTTTCCCTGATACGACTGTCACTGATGCGTATATAGAGAACACCAAATAGGTGAAATACTATGTAAATTCTGAGGATGAAAAAGAGAGAAGAGAAATACTCAAAAGAGAACCTAATGAGAGAATAAAATAAGAGTAGATAATATAAAAGTTTTGGAAGAAAGGCAAGCCGCTACGTATAATAAGAGAATGGATTAGAGTTTAAAAGTACATACTAATGATTATACTGGTATTTACACAGACAAGATGGAGTTGTCCATGATGGCGAAACTAAATGTGAACTCTGAGGAATCGATTTTTTATGTTTCAAAAACAACAAAAAACACCTACGAGCTTACATTGTTTGGAAAGAAGAATGGCTAGAAGAATTTAAAGAAGAGGAGCAAAAATTAATGTATCGTCTACCCAATTGAGATTACCAAATGGAGTCTTTCCAAATAATATCCTAGAAATTGGAATAAACTATACTCTACGACCTTGTGGCGAGTTATCTATCTCAACAAGATGTTCAAGGGGATGGTGGTGATTATGCAACTTTTATACGGTGATTTCGATCTATTTTTTCTTTCATTTATTTATCTCTGAGTGATCTTGAGTGAGGTCATTATATGTAATGTGATACTGTGATATGTGTTAGATAGTATTGTGATACTTTGGTTTGTAATTTTTGAAGTTCGACATGATTGTGATACATTACTAATTTTGATGATGATGCTTGGTAAGTTAGTTTTATCATGATTTGTTTCTTTATGGAATATTTACTCATATGATAATTTTTTCATTAGTTTTTTTTTATTTTTTTATAGTTCGTTTATGCTTCATGAGGTATATTTGTTTTGTTGAAAATTTGACTTAATTTTTTAAATCTTGAGGCCAACATTTGGGTTGAGTTTGAGTGTATTTACATAAAGTGAATTATAAAGAATTGGAGTATGGAAGACTCGAGAGGTAAAATCTATTTATTAAAAAATCAAAGTTGAGTGAAAATTTTCAAATTTTTTATCAAGAAACATGTAATGTTTCTTCACTTTCTTTTATTTATATAGAAAATATGAATTGAATATAATTTGATCTAAATAGAAGAGATATTTTCATTACCTATTTGACTTTCCTAGATTGTGTATGGACTAGAAGAATTTAGAGGGATTAATTGCTTTGTATTATACATAGCAAATGGTTAGAAAATCGAAACAAAAATGCAAGATAAACAATACGGATTTCAAATAATCTTGTTAAAGAAAGATTATTAGTCAAATATTATATAAATATGCATATAATAAAAAGAGCTTTTGCCACAATTAAGGAAGAAATAAGAAATTAGCCAATACAACTTTACTTAGTTAAAAAGAATAATTACTTAACTATTGTAAAAATGAGAAGTGCTAACATGAGATTTTCAAATGAAAAAATAGAGAGACCCACAAGTGCCAAAGGAAATGGAGTCGGGAGTCTAGGGTTGGGTTAAATGTGAGAAATAATTTTTATAAAAAGAATAATGGTATCCAAAGGAAATATAGTAGGTAACCATATGAACGAAAAAGAAAAAAACATGTGGGATGAAAAATGAGAAATACAGAAAAAATAGAAGAATGTTTATAAAAACTCTTCAAATAAAAGATAGCTCAAGTGCTTATTGCAAAGTTGATTGAAGTATCTCTTTTTCCAACATTCAACAATTGAACATTGCAATGATTTTTATTGGTGCCTTAAAAACTCCTATCCACTTTAATTGTGGCAGTATTTTTAAATATTATTTGAAATTGACATTGATTTAGTGATTTTTCTATCTTGAGATTCTATATTAGCCATTGTAAGGTTGATACTTTTTAGTCATTGTAAGGTTGATACTTTCTACTAGATATCCTTGAGCTTTTGTAGAACTAATGGTAATAAGATTAATATTTGACTATTCTAGTGATATAAAGAAAACTAGTGGTTTGATAAAGGCCATCAATCTTGCTTATGTTTTAGGTTTATTGATTCAAGAATACTTCATAATATGATGATAGTATGATTATGACTATAAGTTATTAATATGTTTAGATTCAAAACGGGTTTATGTTCATTTTTCTGGATATTTGTTTAGATGGTTGTTTTATATTGAATTGGTTTGAATTGAATTTATAATATTTAGTATTAGTGAATTGGAATTGTGATAGTTAAGTTAGTTTAACTGGTTGTCATAGTTTGATTAGATAATTTTAATTTCCATTTTGATTAAATTAATAAAATTAAAGTAAATTAATAAAACCTTTTAAAAAAGCCTTCTTCTTAGGAAGTTTGCAAAATTCATGTGGAGACGATCCTACTTACCACTACTATAAGTAATAAGAATATACGAGAAAACTTATAGTGCACGCTCGACTCGTGTTAGCGGAGACTAAAAAGAACATTACAACCACTACCTATTCCTCAATGAAAGTGGGAAAATATTGCTACGAATTTTAGGAATCATCTACCTTGATTTTAGAGGAAGCACGATAGTATCTATGTTATCATTCATAGGCAGACAAAATCTGCATAAATTTGTCACAGTAGCTTTTAATTATGGCTTGCTATTGTTGTGTGTCATCTATGAGCATGAGATCATTCGTTTGTATGTTGTATCACTTTCTATTATCTCTGATAGAGGCACTTAGTTTACCTCTGGGTTCGGCAGAGTATGTTGGAATGCTTTGCCACTGAATTGTGGTTTAGTTTTAGATTAATTACTGTTTTAGGCTGAGTATCACCTTATTCGGGATAGGTGATGCTATAACTTAATATTAGAGCCTAAGGTTTATCACATTTGAATTAAGTGGTAAAATTGATATAATTTGGTATTATAGATAAGGCTCTGACCTTAATTTCATTTGGTTTTCGAATTCAATAATAACATAATTCTTTTGTACCGAATCCTAAGTTTATTGACTTTGATAGTTATCTCAAGTTATAAATAGGTTTAGGGTTTGATAAACAGTGTTTATCATGTTTTAGGGGGAAAATGAAAATGAAAACTTTATTATTTTTTATTTGCTATACATATTGTTCTTTATTGTATAAATATGATTTCCTTGTATTCTCTAAATGTTACCTAATGATCTTATTTCTAATTTTGTTTTGGAATATAATTATGGATCAGGGCACCAGAGAGACTGAGGATCAATGGAAATTTAAAATAGAGGAGCAAATGAAGGAATTTATGGAGTCTTAGGCGAAACTGATGGCATGCTTATGGTTTAGATGGGACCACCATTACAACAACCTAAGGCACAACCTGCGAATATTTCCGAGGTTAGCAGAGCTAAGGGAGGAGCTGAGATAGTAGCATTTCCAGCCCAACCAACATTAGCACATATTTAGGTGTCGGAGATAGCTGCCAATGTGCCTGTAGATTCTGAGAAGGTTGCATTTCTCAAAACCAGTAAGTAATTCATGAAATACGACATTATGAGATTTGATGGCACTATGAAGGAAGGGGTTGCTACGACCTGAATATTGGAGATGGAGCAACGCTTCTTTTCTATAGATGTTGAGGATAAATTTAAGGTTAAACTGGTCGTATTTTTGCTGATAGATATTGTATAGAAGTGGTGGAATTCCCCATATTTGATGTATTATACATTATTTCGACTTGAAATAGGGTCAAGTTAAAGTGTTTACACGATGTCTGTAAGTTTTGCAGTGCGTTGAGAATATTTCTCAATTTTTCATAAAATAGGGGTTCTTTTTGAAATCTGATTTAGACTTGAAAAATAAGAGATAATAAAAAAATCAAATAAAATAATTAATAAATTGGTAGGCGTCTAATGACATGCTAGGTCGAGAATGACACGTGGTTTGTACAATAGTGCGCACACCCGAGAATGGTCGTTGGCACGCATGGTGAATTTATAGTCGTGAAAATATATTGGCGTATATATATTTATATATATATAAATATATAATAAAAGAATCCTATAGTTTACCTCGAATAAAAGTATACACTGATTCATCTCGAGATACCCGTAGCTTGAGCATCAAGGAAGTGAAAGAGTTTAAAGTATGATGGTAAAGGGATTGTCCATGTCTCGTGATACGTACAACTACATTATTGATAATCAATGTATATATGTAGGCATGTGTCAAAATTGGTGTCACTTTAAGGAGTGTGATTTTAGTTCCAGACTTTTGGATCAGCGTCGAGTTTCATGTATGCAAATCTCGAGGAAAGTTTTTATATCTCCAAGAGGGCCGCTAAGGGCACCCCACCAGTTAATGAAGGCACCCAGTTAATGTGGGCACAAACCGATTTACCTTGGGCACCCAAAAATTACACCCGAAATACCTAAACTACCCCTCGTGGAAATCCATCTGCACCCCACCACCCCCACCACCGTCTTCACCGCCTGGACTCGAAGAAGACGTTCTGTGTGAACCGTGCAGTGGGGGGAATGTCCGAAAACGTGTCTCGCCTTGTGTTTCTCCTCCGTTTGACGGTTTTTTTGCAGTTCGTAGAGTCGTGGTGTGGGCAGATTTCGTCTCGAAGTTAGGGTTCCGCTGAACATCTTCGAACACACATTATTTGCGGGAAATCGGTCGATTGAAGGTACGTTTTTAGTGTTATTAAGTTACATTTGGAAGAGTAGTTGTGATTTACAGTGGTGGTTTGTTCATTAGTGTAAGAACTCGGAATTCGCAGTTCTCGGCCACACAGGGAAGAGAATGTGGTTATGCTCTCGGACAAGGATGACCGAGAGAGTAGCCAAATTTTGGGGAAATCGAACTGTCGGCTACAAAGGCCGACAAAGATCACACAGTCTCGCCTACTGACCACCGAGATGACTATAGGTCTCTCGGTCCAAATGTGACGAGAGATGGAAGTACTTCTAGGTAATGTGGTGGCGGTGGTGTACAACCGAGAATTTGGGCGTACTATTGGTTGTACCATGCCGTGAGTGTAAAGGTAGGCTCGGTCGTGAGTGGCCGAGAGCTTGTAGAATTCGAATGGTCAATTCATCTCGGTGGCGCAAAACCGAGACCGTTTCATTAGACTCGGTTGTTCAATGTCGATACATTGGAGGAATTGTCGGTCATGGGTGACCGAAAATATATGTCGTTTCACAAACCTGCTTGACCGAAACATAAGAAATGGATGATTTGGACTTTTTTTTTTTGTAAATTTAAGTTGGGATCTGTTCCATGCGCTTATATGTTGTAATTTATGCAGGTATGGCTCGTCCGAAGCAACCGGTGACTAGGGAAGAGGCTGGAGCTGAGGTCCCGAGGCCGAACAGAGGGCGAGGTGGCCGGAGACCCAGACAAGATCGTGCGGAAAAAGAGAAAGAGAAGGAGAATGAGGATGGTAAGGGCAAGGCGAAGGTAGATGGCAATCGTGGAAGGTTACATTTGCACGATGAGGGTTCGACCCTCAATGCCGGGCGACCTGAGGATCTTGTTGTTGCCGGAGGAGAAGAGGAGGGGCATGCATCGGAGTCAAGTAGCAGTGACTCTTCAGATGCCATGACAACCATGATAGACACAGATCGTAATGTGGGGGGGAGCGGAAGAGGTGGAGCTGGCCATGATGAAGGAGAGCCAGAAGTGGCTTTTGAGGCGCGTGCTCCATTCCCCGGTGGTCCTATAGACGGGGCGTTGCCGAAGAGCTTCAAGGATCATGTGGCTTTATCGATATGGAGGAATGAGGTAATTTCAATATCATTGAAATTATTAACTTAACACTCATGTCTTCACATAATGACGAAATGTTTTTACATTTGCAGGAGCGGCCCGTTCTTAAGTGTATCAATCACGGAGCTCAAATAGCGGAATGGGATTTACAGTCGTGTCACCCGGACACGGCGGGACTCCAGAGGATTATTCAGCGTTCGGGTTGAATGCGCTGATAGACTGCTCATACCGCAAGGCGAACAAGGAGTTGATCTCTGCATTTGTGGAGCGGTGGCGGCGGAGACGAACACATTTCACCTACCTTTTGGTGAAATGTCTATCTCATTAGAGGATGTCAGCTTCCTCCTGAAGATCCCTGTGACGGGCAAAGTTGTAGAAGTGGACAAATTTGCTAGGTACACGGAGGAATCTCGCTCCGACGCTATCAAGATGGTTTCCAACCTTCTTGGGGTTAGCGCCGAGGAGGCGGAGGAGGAGGTGAATATCACCAAGGGGCTCACAGTGCGCAAACATTGGTTGAAGAGTCGATGGTGCCCCAAAGCTGGTTCGATACCCAGAAATTATCCTCCTGTGGAATGCACAACCCGAGCATACCTGCGGTACTTGTTGTCGTGCACTCTTTTTGCCGATAAGAGTGGGTCTCGGGTGTCGATCGCGCTGCTGAAGCTACTTGAGGACTTGGACGACGTAGGGAACTACGCATGGGGAGCAGCTGCGTTGGCCTACTTGTATCGACACTTGGGGTCCGCCACGAGAGTCCTAGTGTCCCAGATTGCTGGCTACCTCACATTGCTTGAGGTTTGTTTTAAAATATACGGAATAGGCATTCTGTTGTTCGATTCGCCCAAATTGCAATTGTGGAGTAACTAACATTGTAACGTTATATGCAGGGATGGGTGTATGACCATTTCAAACTTGGTCTCGCCACGCCCAATGCGAAGTACGTGGACTACGTGCACCCTCGTGTCTCCAGATGGATTCAAAAGCACGAGACGGTTGCGAATGTTGACAAGCTCGGGGCCATTAGGAGAACCTTGGATAGGTTGCGACCAAGTGAGGTGAGCTGCCTATCCATGACCTCTAATGTCCTCTTAAGCACGTACTCAAATTTGGTAATTTAGTTTACACCCGCGCTTATATGTTGAATATTTTGTAGGTCACTTGGGACCCATATGTGAATTTAAGGGAAAATGGCGTTGTGCAAGCGATGGCCTTTTACAGTGGGAAGATCAAGTACATGGATGTGGTGGAGCCCTACCACCCGGAGAGGATTCTAAGACAGTTTGGCCACGTGCAGTCGATACCAGATCCTCCTTACCGTCCATTGGAAGCACATAGAGGCCCAGTTGCAAACAAGTACTCCGTCAAGTATGGGTTCGAACAAGACAATTGGGAGCGATGGAGGAACCATGTGTTGGCTGCTTGAAGTTAGGGCGAGAAGGCGTATTTGAGTTTCGGCTACACCGGACTACCTCCCTTGGTTCGTCAAAGTGTCTCATCCTATTATCACGAATCCGGTCTTTGAGGACCGTGTAATGGTCGCCTCAACCATAGCAGAGAACGAGATACTTGAGGTATTGGAATGGTTATACGTAATATGGCACTTATAATTATTTCCGCAATGTTGAGTATTTGACAGTAACCCGAAATTTTTCACCGGCGCAATAGGCGAGCCTTGGACGCGGCGTTGCGATGGATGGACCTCCCCCAGAGATGTCTACTTTTGACTCGGCTAGGACCACTCGAATGACATGGTCAACCTCCTTTCGGGAAGGAATTTAAGTCCCACCCCCACGAGTACATTTCCGCGACCGCAACCCGGCACAACCGCGACAACCGGCCCTACCGAACCAGGCCCGAGGCACTCCCACCATGGTAGCACTTCCACACCCTCAGCGCAGGCCACATCTCAGCCTGCCGCGACCGATGGTGGCACCCAGAAGAGAATGCATGGGAAGGAGTATCGAAGGAAGAACGTGAAAAAACCCAAGCAATGACCAACCCTCAATGTTGGAGGGATAGACATTTGTATTACATTTTACATACACTTTTTAATGGTTTATATGTCTCCTTTGCCTGTTGAGTACATTATCATGACTGTTTATGATGTTTCATTGTCCATGTTTGTGGTTGGAATTCGAAGAAATTTTTTCATGTTGTGTCGGTCACTCAGCACCGAATGTCAGGTGGAACTTTCGGTACACATCAGCCGAGACTATAAGGACGGTTTCGGTCTCTCATGGCCGAGCTTAAGCGTTAAGTTACGGTGGCGAATGATCATGAATTTGAACATTCGTTTCGGTCATGCATGACCGAAACGAATGTTCCAGTAACCATTTTGAACAACAAATGAAACTAACTTTCAATCATTTTATATCCTAACTTTGAAAATTACAAATTGTACAACCAAACTATTTGCATTGTTCAAGTTGTAACACTACGGTGTACCCAAATCTACAACGGATATGGTGGCATCAAGTAGAGTTGCAACGGCGCGATGTCTCGGAATACGAATCTATCTCGCCAACCTTTCGCACTATCTGAGCATACCGTACCCACGACGGGTATACGGATGGCAAGGGTGCATTCGTGCTCAAGCAACACTGTCGATGTGAACAAGTACACCATTACCATATTGTCGGGAAACAACATAACAATTCAACCAAATTCACATCACATACCCTAAGCCAATGTATATTCCTGTCATTAATCATGGCAATGACAGATCTCTGTTGTGGACGGTGGATGGTGGAGCACTACATAGAGGTAGAAATGTGGAGGCACTCCCACGCGATAGGTTGACGAGAACCACATTGACTGCAAAGTGGCTACTAACAATCCCATGTCCGGAAGTGTGAACCATTCTTGGAAAGTTGCACCAACTTGATTCTCTACGCAATGCACCGCAATCTTCACACTCTCGTAACCTGAACCTAGCACTTCGCGCCAATGGTTTTCATGCCCGATAAGCTCATCGTACATCCTTCTACGGACGATCCGCCACCCGTCGTCATCTGGTAGTCCAAGCCCATGCGCAACACACCTATATCCACAATTCCCATCGGCTAGCACATCGATGATGCCCTCAACATGTAGCAACCAATTCGATTCTACGCAATGACCGTAAGCCATGTTAGTTGCGTTGTGCTTGCGTCGACTACCACGACGCAGTTTAGGAACAACTTTACTTCTCTTCTGCCTAGAACTTGAGGCCTCCAGAGTCGATAGCACGTACTCAAACTCACTCGGCAACCGTCTCGTTGAAGAATCGGGACACTCGTGTTTTCTCTTCAACGACCCCGGTGTCCTCCCTTTTGTCTTAATTTTTGTCGCGCACAACACTGGAGTAGACGACGGTCGACTAATCTCCCTGAGCTGCTGAATAATCTTGAGTCGATCGTCCTCATTACTGCATGCAATAAACTTTGCCAACACCCTTTCAATCTCATCGTGCACGTTGTACCCAGACGAGTCCACCGGACTCTCAGGTATCATACTCAACTTTCGCTAGTAAACATGAATGTCCTGGAGAGGGATGGGCGTCCCAGCAAATATATGATGGTTAAGCTCATGTGCACAAGGAAGGCCATGTTTGGTGCGTATCGCGCAACCACAACGAGTGGAATCGTGACCAACATCCTCTCCCCGGGCCAATTCATCTCTAATTAGGCTAAGCGCCCGTTGAGACACATAACCGCGCAATCGTCGATACAACTCATCAACGTACTCATGTTGGACGACATTCAAACTTAGCTCAAACGATGCCTTGACGTTGTTGTGTTGGATTCTAAGGAGTCCATCGACCACATTCCATAGAGTCTCAAAATTAGCCTGACTGTTCCCAAGGTGTACCTTCAGAGTAGAATGTGCAGACTCCACCCTCTGAGTTGTCGTTTCCCCAAAGTGCATAAGTCTATTTGTCCAAGCCGAGACAAATTTCTCCTTGTAGCTCATGTGTTGTCCAAGTACTCCATAAGACCCTTTACATGTCCAAACTCACAACGAAGGTCATTCACCCTAACTTCAAATAACGCCTCCGACTTGGCATACATCACGCTCGTCCAACTACCCATAAAACGCGCAAAACCATCGTTCTCCCCAAACATCTTCTTAGTCTTAGACAAAACTACTTTGTTGATGTGCCAAGAGCAAAGGAGGTGAGACGAGGCCGGAAAAACTTCTTCTATTGCACTAATAAGGGCTAAGTCCCTATCAGTAACAAGCACGTCAAAGCTTAGGCCACCCATCCAATATGGATCTCAACTTCTCAAGTGTCCAAACATAATGCCCATGACTCTCTGATGATAAGAATGCGAACCCAACGGAGAACGTCAAGTGCGTAGAAGTGATGCCAACAATCTCCAACAAAGGCATTCGGTACCTATTTGTCTTGTACGTGCAATCCATCAAAATAACCGATGGAAAACACCTGACCAACTTTATTGAGTCGGGATGTGACCAAAATAACTCCGTGACAACATTCGTATCGGGATCCTTCCTATGCCATGACAACCACTTATTCTTCTCCAAAATGTGCAAGAGTTGTTGCATTTGAGTCCTCCCACCCGCATCCTCCTTTCGGGCTTTTTGTCTTGCATTATATATATAGTCCTCATTGTCGATACGTTACCAACGTCTCTTTGCTTCAACGTATTTAGGATGTCTCTTGGCTTCACATTCCCCTTTGTCATTTGCACCACAACTTCCTGCTCCGCCTTATCCAATCTCCCGGCAAAAGAATGGCCGTCCAAGTGTTTTGCGGGCTCGTGATTGTGCCTCCCACATATATAAGATGATATACCACAACGAGTCAAGCATTTTCCTTTACGTTGATAAGGAAAGGGCATCCACATTTCTTCGTACCTGTTGGAGTCCTCCCCGTTTCGTCTTCTTCTTCATTTCTTGGTTTCGAAGCTATTTTTTCCGCTTTACCCTTACCAACTCTTTGTGACATTCCCCTGTAAGTCCCTGACCTCTCACAGGCAATTTTCACCCTACCCCTGCGCTTAATGCCACCGGCGTCAGAGTGCTTTGTCACTAGCACGAACATGTTCTCACGACCTATCATTTGAAGCCATGAAACTGCTGCTTCTCTACTTGGAAATGGCCTACAAGGTGTAAACGTGTCCGTGTAGTCTGGAAATAAGGCAGAAACCGGCATTACCTGCAATACAAACAGTGTAACATTATAATCAACCGAAATGTAAAGCACAATCATAATAACATCCAAAAAAACATGTTTTCGGTCGTACATGGCCGCAACTAGCTTAGTGGTATCGCTCACGTACGACCGAGAGTAAACGAATACTATCGGATTTAACGGTTCCGTCAGATACGCGAAACATTCGGTCCTCTACGACCGAGACATTACATTACATCTCGGTCCTGCGAGGCCGAAACAATCGCGCACCACCCAGACAGAACCTTCGGTTAACCGCAACGAATACACAAAACATTTTCAAAAATACCTCAAGTACGACCTCCTCTGGCACCGAAGCAGTACAATCCTCCATTATATAGTGGAGTCAAGTTCGGATTGGAATAAATTACCAAACCCTACGTTCACAAACAAATCATCATTTTCATAGTTATACACAACTCAACTTTTCTAAAAAACACGAATATGGTTGTCAAACATTGTTACCTCGCTGTGGAATTATGACAATCCGCAATAATCGATCAACGCCGACAAACGCAGTGTGGATTTGTGGTTCAACCTTGTGGTGGGGTGCCTTTTTTTCTTTGTCAAAATGATTTGTGAGGTTGGAATCACTATATATACAAGGGCAAAATAGTCTTTTCCACTTTTGCTAAAATTTTTACAAATACTTTGGGTGCCTTCATTAACTGGTGGGGTGCCCTTAGCGGCCCTCATCTCCAAAACAATACACGCCACCTCATCAATTCATCATTTCAACATTCACCAAATCGAAACAGGGGAGGGGGATTGGTCATCGTCTTCAAATTTCGAATGTGTTCGTTTTTTCTGCCTATTTTACTTCCCCTTCGTTTTATCTCTCTGCGGTTTCTTCGTCTCTTTCCTCACATATAGCTTGTTGGAAGATTGAAATTAAGGAACGAGGAGCTGAAACTGCTGGGGGTTGAAGGTCAAGGTATTAATCAAATTGTTGTTTCAATTTCAATTAGGAATTAAGATAGTCGAACAAGGACTGTGTTAATTGTATTTGCTAAATTCGAAATTTGGATGTTAATTGATCAAGCACAGGACTATTGTGCTGTTGTTATTAAGCGAGTTGAAGGTTTGATTAGAAAATACAACACAACAACGACTCCACAGCAATAAAAAACAAAACCATAGAGACAATTTAGTTGATTGGTAGGTGAGATGAGGAAGACGATGGAGGAAGGGGGCGAGAAAACAAAGATGGAGAAAGTACAGACCTCTGCCTAATAACCTCTATCAAGATGTGAACGATGGTTATGAAGCCATCCAAACGAATCAGAGGAAACCTCTATTTTATTTCAATGGATTGGCAAGATGAAGGGGATGATCTCGTGAACTAGGCCTTGTTCAGGATCAAACCCCTTCCCATTTAAATAAAAAATAGTTTTAATTTACAAATAAAATGAAAATCCCTGAAAAGTGGAATAAAATTAAAAAAAGTTAGGATATTGGTCAAATAGTTAGAAATTTTAGATTTCTATGAAAAAAAGTCAAGATTTTACAAAACTTTTTATTTGGGGTTTGGCTTTGTAAAGCGTAATTAAGGACGACTGAGCCTAAGAAACCAAATTAGATTTTAAAGACCATAAAAGTTGGTTTTTGAGATAAATTAGTGATATTATTGTGGTAATTGAGAATCCAATTATGAAATTAAGGTTTCGATGAATGTTTTGGATTTTAAAAGGAATTGGTCAGAGTTTGAATGGGTTCAAACATCGACATGACTTGAAAATTATAAAAATTATTTGAATGTAGTGCAATTGAGTTAAAACTCTAACTTTTGGATTTTAATGATCAAATATGAAAAATGGATGTTCATGAAATTCGAGAAATATCCGAGTGAGGCTTCGCTATCAAATTTTAATCGATTTGGTTGTAAATAAACGCTATAGTGGACTTCACTACTTATGGAATTTATCTTTATATGAGCATTTGTTTTTATTATGCATTGCATTTCGCATCATTCTTGGTCATGCATTCATGTCATTCGGGACGATGGCTTCTTAGTGCTATGGCTCACAAGCGGGACTTAGGGCTTGGTTTCTAGACCGGATGGAATGGAACATGAAAGTCTTAAGGCACACAAGTTTTTCGGCGAACATGCATTAGACTGCTATTACTATTTTAGGTTCATTATTGGGTGGGCCAACCTATTTATGAACCTTAAATAGTAATACAAGACTTTCACTTTGTTACATAAATTTATTTTTACGTCGGAAATGCAAATACATATCTCCATGTATTCAGACTAACATTAGCAGGAGCACAGAGCAGTGTAGGAGTTTACTTACCTGACATCTTCGAGTTGTTTTTGATGATTCCAGATTCTTGGTGAAGACAAAAAAGAATGGACATGACTCAAAGATCTTGGTGATATGCTTTAAGTTTTTAAAGTTTAATTCTTATTGTAATCAAGTTATAAATAATTGTTTTGGGTTCCAAGGTAAGCATTGGTCATAAATACTTTCAAATAGGTTATGTGAGTCTCGTAAATTAGTGTGAAGTAGGTTAATAATTTTTTTATTCGGTTTCAGTTTATTTTTTGTCTATAAAGTTGTAAATAACGTATAGGACACTTTAAATAAGTTAAACCGTTTGAAATTAATAGATATCGTGAATTATGGGGAGTTGTTAGTCCATCTAGGCTTCTCCCCATTTTTGCCATTTATTAGATGAGTTTTTCGACAAGCCATTTTTAGGGGAGGCGATGCTGCGATTTTTACAAAATATTGGTATTTGTTCCAATAAAAAAATCATGAATTGAGTTCAATTGAAGATATAAATTTAGTTTGAGAGCATTATCAAGGATTGAAATAAAAACTATTTTGAGGTTGAAGTTAATTGAACGGATTAGATGCCTAATTGGGGGAGTTACGCTAAGTCAAGACTTAATGAGATAGGCCCTAACACTTATGTTCCAAAAAAAAATTTGAAAATACTTAATTAGTTACCAAATCAAGTTTTTGAAATTCTCAGATTTCACAAATCTTCTCAACTAATTTAAAATTTTGTCCTCAAAATCTAAATTTATAGGTTCCCTTAATAAAAAGAAATATTGAAATAATCTTTAAATTCAAACCTATAAAGGCTTTATCGAAGTGAAACCATTAAATGGGCACCTTTCATCATATACAAAAACTAGGTGATACAATTCATAAATGTCTCAACTTGTCATTTCCAAGTTTTTGGTTTAATGAAAAGTCCGCTCCATTACTTTGCCAATCCAGTCAATCTGTGAATTATTGACTAGTTAAACAATCAACTTTGTTGAATTTCTTATAAATTATTCTTCACTACTAATTTCATGCCTTGAATCTTATTGAAGCTTCGATACATACCAAGATCTTGCCTATCTTGCTTTTCATATGGCACTACTAATTCTTAAATGGTAACAATTCCATAAACGGATGATAATTCTTTCCTTATCAACCAAACTATGGTATAGAATCCCAATTTGCTTTCTCATCACCGATCATCTTTTCATTAAGATTCTCGACCTATCAATTCTTAGACTATCATTAGTATCAAATTAGACTGTGATACAAATAATATTTGAGCACGACATCAGATACTAAAGTAAAATTATACGTCTATCTGATACATCACCATTCTATCTTGCTCAACAAAAACTTGGAATTAAATGAGTCATTCCCTGCCTATAGATCTTTAATTAAGATTGTCATCCTATGACAAGGGATCTCAAATCTCAATCCTATTAGAAAATAAAACCAGTCACATCGTGTAACTATCACTCATTCTCTATATGTCCTCTTAAAATATCATTTTAGTCATGGGCTAGAAAGTAATTATCATTTCAACTCGTCAATCAGCTCACTTAACTTTTCCTTTGATTGGTTAAAAAACTAATGACTTTTCTAACTTTGTCGAATCATTCTCTACTCTTGAGTTCACCAAAAGCTTCATTTCATTCACTTAAATGTCAATCTCTTTCATATTATCTTCTTCAATATTCTGAGTTGTCACCTTTCTCCAACTACCGAGATTTCATACCATCTCATTCACTTACTATTCAACAAACTTCTTTCAATTCTTAAATAGAGACATTCATCCTTAACTTGAGTAGACATTAGCTTTTAAACAAAGATATCGACATATTTCATGATTATACTATCACAATATAAAGTTTAACTTGTATGAAATACAAGTTTATGAATATGTTATCTCTTTTCATATCTACTCAATTACAGTTGAAGAATATTCAATTATTCAAACATATTAAACAAGATACAATACACTCTATTTAGTCTTTTAGACGAAAAAAATATTACTAACTAACAGAATTGTAAGTCATGTTTCTCTTCTCATTTTATTTGTATTTTTACTATCATACTTATAATGGCCGCAAGTATAATGGCTTGATTATAGTAATAGTTTAATCAACTTATGTTTATTACGGATATCGTCCTTAGGGAATGGTGTATTGCACTTAGTATACTTAGTCAGAATTACTCTATTGTTGAGGATATCCTTTTTAATTAAGTTTTAAACTAAACTATTCAATTCTATCAAAACAACGTAAACATATACTCTTATACTTGAAAATCTTAGTTCATAACTTCACCTAGGTAATGAATAACTATGCCTTTAAATCACTTCCTTTATCTTCATTATGTGTGTGCAATTCCTAATTAGAATAGATAGAATTCCTTCAAATCCACTTTAACCAACCGCCGTAACGAAAAAGATTATAATGTGCAAACTAGAACTCCACCTATCTACGTGACTAATTTAAGTTCCACATTGCTTTAAGTTCCAAATCATTAGATTCATAACAAATTAAGTTTACTATTTGTGCCTCCCTAATCAATAATTATCTAATGATATTATGTGTTTTACTGTTGTACCATTCATATCTAGCTTAAAAGCTCCAATGTCCTTGATAACTCCTAAAACCTAGTATTAACAAACACATGATCAAGATGTTTATAACATTATGCTTAGAATCAGTACAAATTCTAACCATTACACTTTTCAACATTACAATCGACTCCTAACTACTTTAGCATAGCATTCATACTAAAGAATCCATTGATCACTAAGATTAATGTACCGCTCACACTTCATTGAAACAAACATGCACATAATGATACTCGTTGCAATCAAATATTAAACGAATAACTTCAATTAAATTAAAAAAAACAATACTGAACAACAACGCTTAAGTCTTCAATGTGTTCTTAACTACAATTCTTCTCAATATTAAAAAAAGTAAATCTATAGTAATCTATAGTAATCTATGATAATCGGCTGCTCTCTATGGTGGTGTATATGTTTACCATATTCTTATACATATTTATAATCCTAAGACACTTTAGAAAATAACTTGAAACCCTAGTAGACAGTTCTACACAAAATAGAACCCTAACTTTCTATTTTCTTTAGTCTCGGCGTTGTCCATAACTTATCAGATGATGTGTGTGTAATATCACGACACCGTGACAGCTTTAGACACTTTGTGTGTAATTTTCCTTATTCGGTAGACTGAACGCCCAGTGTAGATGTCCTCGGTGTTGCCTTTTTAGCCGATGGTGCCGCCACTGCGCCGGTTGTGCAGTTTTTCTTTTTTTTTCTTGGTTCTCCATGTTGTGCCCATGTTGTCTAACCTATGTCGACAACGTCAAGCCTATATGCCACAATGTAAAACATGATTTTGTGCATTTTTAGCCTCATTTTTATGAAATCACTCATTTGTCTCCTTTATACCTTGTATAACTGATAATACATAAATACCGTTAATTAGAGCTCATTTCAAAATATTTTCACTAAATATAATGCTAAACTAGTCCTATATATGAGTCTAAATAATCACTTATCAAATACCCCAAAACATAAAACTTTACATGTCCTGAGCAAAAATGTATTTTACTAAGTGCTATTATTACTACTACTTAGGTTCATAATCATTTCACATCATTCATAGAGTATCCTTTAATTCAAATAAGTTAAAGTTAATAATCCAAGAGATTTCTTTTATAAAAACCTTTTATTTTCAAAAACATGTAGCATTAACAACACATAAAACTCAGTTTCATAACAAAAAATTAGTTCACATCAAAAACCATCACTACTCATAAGTTTATTTCATCTCGACACTCAAATATTAAGTATACAATCTCATGATTTTTCATTAAACTCAAGAATTCACAATTAAGCATAGATCATACATTGTTTTATAAACTTTAACACTTCAAGAGTCAATAGGACTTAGTATAGTTGGGAAAAAAAACTTAAGTTAACTAAACTACTAGTACTCGAGCTAAATCTTTTATTCGAAGGGTTTTAATAGAACTTCTGCCTTTCTTTCCTTTATTTTTTAACTCATTTTTTTTCTTTTCTCCTCATATGTTTTAGTTGCACGATCCCTACTTTTTTTCTCTGGATTTTGTTTTTCCTCACTTTTTCCAATTCTCAAGTTCTCTGCACCCTTTTCCTATAGAACTTGTAGGACTCTATATTTTCTTTATCTTTTAAAACTCTTGTTAACACTTCTCACTTTCACTATATCAAGAAATTTTTAACACCAGTTTTTTCTTTGAACATGATGCTTATCTTTTCCCCTATTTGTACTAAGTTTTTAGTTACTTTTATACTCATGTAAGATTCACGCTTATCTTCGAATTCCTTAGAAATCTAACTTTTTTCAAAAGAAGTATTTTAGTATTCTCCTTGCTTTTGTTTCAAGTTTATGGTTTTCCCTAACTTTAGGTTTCTAATCATGAATTCATATCGTTATCAGCCGCTTTTCTTATTTTCTTCAAAAATCTGATAATGCTCTTTTTAGTTTCATATCATAAGATAGTTTTATTCTTAGGCATCCTAAATTAAAGGCATGAACTTCATAAATGAATTACTTATTCATTACATATTACTATATATAACTTAATCTATACTCTTAAACATTCAAATAGTGGGTAGAAAAAATAATACACCACGACGTTTTCCTCTTAAACTACTTCAAAAATAGAATTTTACGATCATACCTGTTGTGCTTATCCTTATTTCGTCCTTTCTTACCACTTCTAATAGTGTAGTGTTGATGCCCCCATACTTAAACAAAACGTTGGCCTTAAAGTTTGAAAATAATCCCGAAACATGAAAACATTAAACACAAACATATAATAATAATATCCCTATAACTCGATGCTTTATGAATTTTCTTCATAGGTTGCGATATTTCTATTCCGATGAAACTATGGTCTTTCCTATACATTTATAATAAAACTTTCAAAAGTTAGAAATCTAAAATGTTCGAATTGTCCTTAACTTAATAAATAACTAACTAATTGAATGAAATTCAAAAACTTGAAATAAAAAACCCTAGCTGCCTCTTAGTAACGCTTAGTTTAATACTTTTAGCCCGATGCCTTTTTGCTCGTTCAGTTCTAGTCTAAATAGAGATACTTCATTTATATGTCGAAGAAAATGATATGTGTCCCATTTGGATTTACTTCTAGCCTTTCAACAAAGTCAATCTTCTATATACAATTATCCTCCTTGATACTCATAGTGATCATTTATTCCACGTATGCAAGACCACATTAGAAGAGTTCAGGAAAGGTCACCCAAGTATCATATATATATCGTCATCCATATCATGATCCATAATCTCAAAATATGTGATGAATGTGAAT
Organism: Stephania yunnanensis; assembly: GCA_039657365.1. Taxonomy (NCBI): domain Eukaryota; kingdom Viridiplantae; phylum Streptophyta; class Magnoliopsida; order Ranunculales; family Menispermaceae; genus Stephania; species Stephania yunnanensis. The sequence continues at coordinate 29,602,172 of CM077582.1, read as the reverse complement.
CTACCCACTTTCACATGCACATTCAAGACTCCCCCGGTTAATGGCATTAAGTTACCATCAACTACTTGCAACTCTGTTATATCGAGATAATTTATCTTCAAATCGGCTTGTAACATGACCTTTATTACAATGACATAGACTGAGGCTCCCGTATCACACAAGTTGTTTCTGCACCGATGCCCATCAATGACTAATGGTATGCTTATATATCAAAGATCTCTCATTTTAATTGGTTGAAGTATCAATGTGAACTTGAATTTTGGTTTTAGCATCTTTGGAACAACTTTGATACTATTTCCTTTCGGTGCTTTTTAAGAAGGTTCTTCATCTGGTTCTTTGACTTTCCATCATTTCTTCCCCTTCTTTTAATTTTTCAAGGTATTTATCCATTGTTGTTTGACTACTTCAAGTTCGTCTTTCCTCACTTCTGTTCAATTATGATGCATCACTTCATATTTTCTCAAAGCCAAAGTGATGACTATTTTTGGCTTGTACATCTCTTGCTCTTGCATTGGCTCGTTGGTTTCCATAATGCTCATCTAGCGAATAACACTAAAGTTTTTCTTGGGATTTGTAATAGTGTTACTAAGAGACTATCATTCTTTCCTTAAATTCAAAGTAATGGTCCACTGATAAATCTATCTTTTCAAGTTCTTGATGGATTGTGATGTTTGGCTATCCATCTTCTTCGTAGCTTACTTCACATTTTCCATCTCTTTCTCAAACATCTCATGGCGTTCTCTATTACTCACATTCATGGTGTGCAAAAATCTCTCTATTGACTTTAATGAAGAAATCTCTTCACTTTGCCTTAGTTTCCCTTCTTGTACTTGTTGATCAAAGCCTTGAGGTTACTTCAGTGCATTATTATAATTTCCATATGAGTAGTTGGGGTTGTTGTTTTATCCTTAATAAAACATTTGAGGAACCATTCCTCTTGGCTTTGTTACCATAGCTCTGCTTGCTCATGAAGTTAATCTTTTAAAGTTTTGTTCTTTGTTGCATGTCCATTAAGTTAACCATTATATCTTGGTGGTACATGGGTTGAGTCTAGCCTGCACTTGTGGACATTTTTGTCCCATTCGAAGTTTTAGCATTGGACTACTGAAGTTGGATAGTTGTCCCTTAATCATAACTTACAAATCAATCTCATGCATGCCTACTAGTTTCCTCACTATAGAACGAGTACCAGTTGTAGGGTTCTGAGATGTTAGATCTAGAAAAGCTAATTCCCCATTCTCATCCTTGGTTAATGGAGAACCACCTACTACGACATCTACTAGTGTTCTGGCGCTGAGATCATCACATACTAGAAAATCTGTAGTTGTGCCCATTTCATGTATCCATGTTCAGGACGTCTACTCAACATCTCCTTTAATTTTTCACTAGCTTTACCAAGAGATTCGACATCTTCCTATTTTCATTGATCGATTTCCAGCTTCATTTAGCTTACCTTAACTTAGGGAAAAATCTTTTCCATAAATCTTTTATTGATTTCTACACATGAAGTCATATTCCCTTCATTCAGTCCTTAGAACCAGGATTTGATTTTCCCACCAGATTAGAGTAGGAAAAGTCTCATCCTGATCACCTCCTTAGCAACTCAAGTAATGTGCATGGTTTCATACTTCTCCAAGAGATTTTTTTCATATGTAACTGGATCTTCATTCACTAGCCCATTTAATGGGCTATTTTATACCATGTTGATTAGAGATTATTTCAGTTCGAACTCGATGGTGTTACCTCAAAACCTCATCACTCTATTGTAAGTATCTTGAGCAGTTGCCTTGAAGTAGCAACAAAGAAATCTATGTCCCTAAACTAAGTTATGCACTACCAGATCACCTTAGGGTTGCTAATTCCCTTGGCCTTATTGTTGTTTTCGTGCTTGATACTCCGCTATCTTGATTCCTTTTTTTCTTTCCTTATTGGTTCTTTAAATCTCAGGGTCGTAAGTACTAAGTCTTTCTCTCTTTTGTTATGCATGCACTAATTCTCCTTGAAAAGTAAACATAAAATATCAAGTTTCGAATGCCAAACTTGAGAATCAAACATTTTATTTTTTTCTTTTTGTTTTCATAAACTAGAAAGTAAATTACTTAAGATAAAACCTAAAAATTTTGCAAACTAACTAAGTTAAATTGGTTAACGATCCCCACCGAGCCAAGAACTTGATCGTGGCCAGAATTATGTATGTTTGTAGTAATAGTGGGATCAACTTACGTTGATTAAATATATAGTCCTCATGGAAAGGTGTATTGCACTTCGTATTTTTTGCAAGGATTACCCTATTAATAATGAAACATCTTTTTAATTGAGTTTTAAACTAAACTATTCTATTGTATCAAAATAATGCAAATACTTGTACTCTTATATTAAGAAGATCTTAGTTCACAACTTCACCTTGGTAATGAATAACCATGCCTTTCAACTCATTTCATTTTCATTACGTGTGTGCAATGCCTAATTAAAATAGACAGATTTCGTTCAAATCCACTTCAACCCACAGTCGTGATGAAAAGATTCTAATGTGCAAACAAGAACTCCACCTCTTGGTATGAATAACATAAGTTCCACATTGCTTTAAGTTCTAGATCTTTATATTCACAATCAATTAAATTTAATATACATGCCTTACAAAAAAATAACTATATATCGATGTTATGTGTTTTAAGGTTGTACCGTCCATATCCAGCTTCAAAGCTTCAATGGTCAGGATAACTCCTAAAACCTAATATTAACAAACATATAATCAACATGTTCGTATAATTACACTCAAAATCAATAAAAATTAAAACCATTGCACTTTTCAACATTATAATCCACTCCTACCTACTTTATTATAGTATTCATACCATATAATCTATTGATTCCTAATAATAATGAACTACTCACACTTTATTGAAACAAACATGCACATAATGGTATTCATTGCAATCAAAGATTAAACAAATAACTTCAATCAAATAAAAGAAAACAATATCGAACAACCACATAATTCTCTTTAATATCTAAGAACAAATTAAAATGATTCTAATATATGATAATTGGTTGCTCTCTATGGTGGTATATATGTTTACTACGTTGTAATACATTTTTATACTCCTAAGACACTTTAGAAAACAAGTAGAAACCTTTATGCAAAACTCTATATGAAAATAGAACTCTAACTTTCTATTTTCTTTAGTCTCGTCCCTATCCATAAGTGCTCTAGTGTTATGTGTAATGTCACGGCGCTGTGACAACTTCAGACACTTTTTGTTCACTTATCCTAATTCTATAAACTCAGTGCCTTGTGTAGAGCTCCCCGGCATCATCCCTTTTGTCTCACAACGCCGCCATTGCGCTGGTTCTGTTTTCCTCATTTTCTTCTCTTCTTGGTTCTTCATGCTATGCCCACACTATCTAGCCTCATCCCACAGTGTCAAGCCTATGTGTCACGGCGTCAACCATACTTGATGTATTTTAGCCTTTTTTTCATGAAATCACTCATTTATCTCATTTATACCTTGTATACTTGAAAATTCATAAATATTATTAATTAGAGCTCATTTTCAGATATTTAACACTAAATATACTACTAAACTAGTCTTATATATAAGTATAAATAAACAGTTATCACATACATATATCATACATTAACTCCTATTTAAAATAATATAGTGTTTCAAACTTCACCATCGACTAAACACATGGGTTAAAACTATACTTGAACCAATAAACAAATTATTCACTAATATCAATTATATACTACTTTGGTTCAAACTTTGAAACTTAAGGAGTTTGATTCCTAGTAAGATGTTTTCGAAGATATATTACGTTTCATCCAACTTATAGTTTGACATCTTAAGTCTTATTGGGACTCATTGACCGGAATTTCCATTTTCATGCGCATGTCAGAATTTATTGACCTTTTCTTTGCCTATACTTAAGCTTCCAATTGGCTTCCACAAAACTTCATAAACTTTTTTGTACCGAGTCTCACTCATTCAGTTGATTATTCATAGGCAGGTGGGCTCCACATACCAATCTTCTACGTTGTGAATGAATCGTGATTACCATACAGAGTCTACTCAGTTCCATTTTTCTAGTTCTTAGCTATTCTCATATTTATCTCATTCTTAGTCCCTTTACAACTTATCCAAACTTCATTTCACATTGAGATCACTTACAACTTCTTTAGCTCAACTTAGAAAGGCATTTTTATATATCTCCTCTTTTTGAAAATATAGCTGAATGTGATATGGCTTCTTATGATTATTTTGTCAATTGAAGTTTTCACTAGCTATTCTTGATTCAAAACAGAGAAATTTCTTGACTTAAACAGTTCCACTTTTTGTTATTGCCATAGTTATTTCCATTTGTCTCATATTTCCTGATTTTTGTTTTTCTAAAAAAGAAGTTGATACTTTTCAAGAGACAATGTAAGATATCAAAATATCTTACTGTTCAATAATTTACCTTTTGATATTTTCACTTTTCTATTATTGTTCATATGAAGAGATAGAAGACTTAGAATTTTCAAAATTATGATCAACTTGACATCTAATCTAACTCTTAAGGTTAATATTTCAATCCTTTAATTCATATAAATGAAAATTCTCATAATATAGTAGTTTACATTGACATCCTATATAAATCACTAACTATCTATTAGTACATTTATATTTTCCTTTGTTACATTTTAAGTCGTAGTGATAGGCATCATAACTTAATTTGGTTAGAAGTGACAATTGGGTACTTGAAACATCCTAACACAATCACATGTATTAATGTATAACAACTAATCCTAGCTGTTTTCATACTATTTTCCCTTTCTCAACTTCTAACATGTTGATCTTATCACTCCACCATTTCATTTTTAAGTTTGAGATTTCATTGATCTTTATTTTGTAACAACACCAAACCCGGTGTCAGTAAAGATCACCTCTAACTCTGATTTTTCCATTCATTTTATCTTCAATTTGGTTAACTCATAGAACCACTATACTCAATGTCACTTATAATTAAACCACTTGAGTATGACACAATAAAAAAACTCAGAACTTCTTGTCAATACTCATTTGATTTGTTTCAACTACATTTCTTTTCCTATTTCACTTTTTGGTTTTATTTTGCAAGGGAGATAATACTTTGCTTCAAAGTATTTTAGTTTTGTAGAAACAGACATAGACAACGTAATTTGATCCTATCATAATCCCATTGTGATTTCCATGTCAAAACTCAATTTGTCTATTCAATTTCCATTCACGAAACAATGTGTCTCATTTTTCTTTCCATTTAGACTATTTTCAGAAGCAACTCTCAATTGGTTCTAAATCAAACCAAAATTTTATAGAATAGGTCTTCCCGACTTACTAGCTTAACCGGTACTAACCTCATTCTATAACCCAAAATATCCATATCTTGTGTTTTATGCAAGTCTCAATTTCATTTAATTTTCAAGTTTACCAAATGATTTCTTATCATTTGAGACTCAATTTAAGTCTGTGTAAACATTTTCTTGAGTGTTTCACAATTGTAATAGTTTGATATTTTCAATTTCAAATGATATCATCTTTAGTACTTGTGTTCCTAAATCATTCATACTTCTTTCTCCTCTAATTTTTCATTGATTTTATAACTGAATGTTTCCCTCAGTTATATTTGTATCAAACTAGTTACAACACTTTTGAGAATTCAAACTTCATAAGTCTATTTCACATCCAACTACACTCAGTTTCATTTCTCAAGTCTATTCACTATTTTAATTATCCATTTATAATCTTACTTGTCATATCTCGCGAACTAAGTATCAATCAGACAAAATGAGAATAAAATTCTTATCATATATCTAGCTATAATACATACTATAGAGCAAACACATTACAATAACACAATATTCACAAAATACAATCACTTTCCAACCAATTGCACTCAATAACCATTTGGTTTCCAACCAAAGTTATCCTCCATTGAACCAAACCTAGGATCTGATACCAACTTTATAAGGATCCATCTAACTAAATCTTGACTTAACCTAATTCCCGTAATTAGGCACTTAATCCATTCAATTAAATTTAACCCCAAAATACCTTTGTATTTCATTCCTTAAAGTGCTGCAAAAGTAAATTTAAATCCTCAATTGACCTTAGTTCTTAATTTATTTCACTTGGAGCAAATTGGAAAATCATACGAAATGTCTTCCATATTTTATTAAAATTTCGGCAGTGCCTCCGCGAAAAATGGCTTGCAAAAACCAACTTAATAGACGGTAAAATCGAGAGAGGCCTAAATGGACTTACAATTCCCCGCAGTTCACAACATATATAAAATTTAAATTCGTAAACTAACTCAGACTCTCCAATACCTTAGTTACAACTTACAATCCCCAATAAACCAAAACTAAACATAAACCTCTCAACTTGCTTTTATCCAATTTAGGAGACTCTCTAAACCTTTCACTAGTTTTTCACGACTTGCACTCACCACAAGAATCCCAAAACAATGTAAATAACATGTTTACAATAAGAAAATTAAACTTTTAAAATTAAAACATTTATTGAAGATCTTTGAGGTTTTCCTGTTGTGTTTTGCCCTTAGAGAGAACCTAACATCTTCGAAAATAACTCAAAGATGTCAGGTAAGTAAACTCCAACATTGCTCTACACTCCTACAAATATTAGTTCGAAAAATGGACACATTTCATTACATTTCCTAATGACTACAAATTTATATAACAACATGGATTCCTCATTTCCTCTTTTAAGATTATACCAAGTTAGCCCTCATTCCCTACACTTTAATGCATGCTACCACAGAGTCAACCTTACCCACTTTAGACGCCTGCAGTACATCTAGTCTTAAGTGGAGCACCTCACACTCTTATAACCAAAATAGATGTAACTCTATCCGGATGTCATGTATGCATGACCAAGAATGATATAAAGTTCAACGCAGACTAAACAAAAATGCGGGTATAAAATAAATTTCACAAAAAGTAAAGACCACTGTAAGGTTTACTTACAACCAACCAACTTTAAAGTGGCTCCAATAACTTCCCTACATACCTAATTAATATTATGGGTCAATGTTCAAATGAAACTAAATCATGAAACCGAAGGAAAACAATGGCCAAAGTATGCTCCATAACTGTTTCCAAAAATAATTATTTATAACAGCTTAAATTATCTTTCAAATAGCTAATTAGGTTTACTTTTTAACCTTTAAAACATCAATATTTCTCATATTGGCTAAAAGAGAACTTGTAGAACTCCTTTCGTACTTTCCATAGACTCCAAGAACACTTAAGTCAGATCATAAATGGATAAGTTATGATTTTTTTAAATATAGCCCATCGATTATATAAACTTTTATGATTTCGTACTAGCAAAATTCTTCAAATCAATATTTTCATAGTTATATCACCAAAACTCAACATCACACACCACGAAATCATTGAATCCTACGTTTAAAATATTTTCACAGCCCGTGGAGTCAATTTGGAAGAAAACTAATAATTCAATTTGTCTAAAATCCTAATGTAAATAATTTCAACTACTTAACATCTTCAAAATAGTTATCAATTGAATTGCATCAATTCACTTCACTAAAACCCTAACCCACGTCATTGGGATTTATTCCAAATTGACGCACTTCTACCCAATACATTAATTCTGAATAATCCCTACCAATTCCTATTAGTACCCTAGAAAAATATTAAAACAATTACAAAAATTTAAATGGAATTATTGAAAAAGCCCTTAATTAAAAATTTACTAAATTTCAAGTCGAATACCACGTCTCCATCGTGAAAACCTGGCTCGAGCTAACAATTTTTCAATGCCCTATTGTTTTGCAGAAAGAGACTGAATGAAAATAAGGCATCGGAAGTTCGCAGATCGAAATATTGAGTTGTGAGGTTTAGGAACAAAACATTTTCGTTCTGTAATGAAAGTGAAATGAAACATTCGTTTCATTTGAAATTTTTTTATTTTATATATCTTAACCCTTATTTATTTGTCAAGAGCTTAATTCGTTTTTGTTTATTAATTTCTAAAAAAATATCTATTTTGACTCGCGGTGCTCGTTTTGGATTCGATTTTTCACCAAATTGTGCCAATTTCTCGATAAAACAATCCAACTCTATAAAGCATCCATAACAGTGGTTTTGATCATGCCAAAACTCCAAAAATATTATCTTTGTCCATAAAATATTAAAGTCTTCCACATAAATTACGTTTTCATACTTAGCCAATCTTGCACCAATTAAGGCCCAATCTCAACCTCAAACGCCGCCAATTGACACACAACTTAAGGCAAGGTGTCGAACCAAATTCACTTTCATTTTTCATTACCACCAATCCCGACTAGCATGCAAACCGAGTAAAAACCCTCAATTGATACACAATACTTTATCAATAGTTATCGAGCAACCAATAAATTTAATAGCACTAGTGCCCTTAAAACACACACTTACAACCCCGATTATGACAAATTGAGGATATGCCTTAACATACAAACTTCACGATAAAACACTATTTAATACACACATAGGGACTCATTAACAAAATATAACATTTCTCCTCATAATCTTCGATCTGTAATATGTGGGTCCTACTTTGAATATATAAATTCCAAATAGAATCTAAAACTGATTAATTAGTCGCCTAATTAAGTGTATAAAATTCTTAAATTTCACAATGAGTTGCTTAAATACTATGGGATTGACCTTAAGATGGTTGAATCTAGGCAAAAAATTGAGATTTTAGTGAAGAGATGCAACAGTTTGGTATGTAAATGAGTTGGTGTTGTGTGGCGATTTGAGGTTTTGGTTTTAAGAACCAAAAATCGTGCTCAACAATTCCTATATTAAGTAGAATAATCGGGAACTCGCTAGGTGAATCTGTGGGTTGTGAGGCGTAGTGACCTACCGATCTAAGCACTGATTCCTTGGTAAAGCAAATCATTGGGGATTCGCTAGACTCTAGTTTTCAATTACTTTTTTGTATACTTTCATCGATTATATTAGAAATTGCCAATTTCATTCAAATTCGCTTAGAAATTGCCAGGCTTAAGTTAGTGTTTCTACGATTTATTCTTTGCCTTATATATTATTCATAATAACTAATATTAAAGTAGAATATATTGAAATTTCTTATGTTTTATTTGGTTATGTAACTAACTAAATACTTTTATTAATTAATTAAATAAATAAACATATAAATAAGCAATCGAATTGTGCAACTTGCATAAAGGACATATAAGCAAAAAAGATCTCTATCACTCCCTCTTACTTGTTATTACAATGGAGTTTAAATTCTGAAAATATTTCCAATACAAGAGTAAAAAACTAAGAGAATAAAAACACACTAAATAAAACTAAACTAAATTCCCAATAAATAAACATAAAATATGAGTTGGCTTCAATAAAGAACTTTTGTTTACTATCGTTGGCTTAACTTAACACTTCTAAAATTAGGTTGGATCCTTAAACTTGAATTTAGGATAATCAACTCTCGAGCCCTTCAAGAAAGTGAGTGCTCAACCATTAATCGTTAGAGTGATTTTTTTGTTCATAATATCTATAACAGTTTGAGTAGTGGCTAAGAACGATCATCCTTAAATTAAAGAAGGATATTTGTTAATAAAGTGTGGCATGACCAAAATATTTGTGGGTACAATGTAGTTGTTCATATGAACTGACACATCCATGACCACTCGTATCGGTTGAATTGAAGTACCATCTTGTAAAGAGAATCATTAAGAGGCAAGTGAATTCAACTTTAATGTATTTTGTAGAAAGAAATGTATGGGCATGAGATTTTAATAAGAGCCCGTATCACACTGAGCTTAGAAGTACTAAGCCAATTTCATTTAAAAGTGCAATGGTATACCTCAAGCATCATTACGCTTCACAGGACTTAAAGTCAGCCTCCTCGTATTTAAGACGACTGATTGGCCTAGATTACTATAATACTCTGATAATCAAGTCAGCCTAATCCATTCTTTCAACTTTGACCACAATAATAATTATTTCTATCCTTTCTAAGGCTATAAAAATATATTTACATCCTCAATAAAACTCAATTCATAACTTATTCAACTGTAGTAAATTAGGAAATAATAGGTTTACTCTCCTTATTTTCTAAAAATTTTGACAACAACTTCCTTAATAGTGTTATGCTAGAAAACTTTCACCTACTAGGCAAAATCATGAGGAGATGTCTAAAAGGACTCACAACTCCCCACAGTTCATAATATATGTCAAATTCAAATTTATGAATTAACTTAAGTGTCTCCAATAACTTAATTTCAACTTTACAATCTCAAATAGACCTAGATTGAATATGAATCTTCTCAAATTATTTAAATTTCTAACTTAGAAGACTCTCATAACCATTCAAATAAACTTTGCGTCCTACATTCACCCTAAGAATCCCAAAACAATAAATGTAAACAATTTAAAACAATAATTTACTTTAATTTGTGAAAAGAATTACCACAATCTTTAAGTTTTGTACACTCATCCTTTGTCGTCATATAGAATGTGACATCATAAAAAACAACTCAAAGATGTCAGTTAGGTAAATTCCCACATTGATTTGTACTCCTACAATTGTTAGTTTCATACATGCTAACATGTGATTGCATTTCTAACTAATCAATATAATATATGCGTCAACATGACATGCAATCCACTATGTCATTATATCCTAACTATAATCGGACGTTGAATTCCAAATATAGTACAAAAATAATATTAAGAGATCAAGAAATGCAAAGATAACTTATCGGCGTTAGACTCCGCTAGTTTCGGTAGATGGCGTAAGGGCATGATTGAAACCTAGTTTCAATCAAAATAGATTCCAAAACAAGCTTATCCCTCTCAGTTACTCTATGTATGCATGACCAAGAGTGATAAAATAAAATGCTGACTGTAATACAATTACAAGTACATGGATATTCAATCATGAGTAAAGACCACTATAGGGTCTACTTAGAGCCAATCCATTTTGAGCTTATTTTTTGGGGTTCCTAGAGCATCAGATCACCTTGAAGATGTTCCAATAACTGCCCTACATACCCAATTATATTATGGGTCAGGCTTCAAGTGAAACCTAATGAAAACTATGACCAAAGTATGCTTGAGAACAATTTTCAAAAATATTAATTTATATAATTGTTTCAATTGCCTTTCAACTAGTCATCTTGGGGTAACTTTGTAACCTTGAAAACTTCTATATATTGCATGATGACGTAAAAGAAAATTGTGCAAAGCATGTCATTCTTTCAATAGAATCAAAGAACAATCAAATCAGATAATCAAGGGAGAAGTTATGAATTTTTCAATATGGCTTGTCAATTAGGCAAATAGTATTTTATTTGGTACTGAAAAACTTCTCCAAATTAATATTTTCGCAATTAAATCATGAAGGCTTACCAACGAGCACAATGAAACCACTCGATACCAAGATCAAAATATTTTCCATAACCTGTGGTCGAAAATTGGATTAAAACCAATAATTAATTCATCTAGAAACCCAATGTAAATTAATATAAACTATATAAACACCTCCAAAATAGTTATCAACTGAATCGCATTAATTTAATTCATCAATTACGTCGGTGGAGTTTATTCCAAATTGGCGCAAATCAACCAAATACTTCAATTCTTAACTATCACTACTAATTTCTATCAAAACCTCGTAGGAGAAATTGAAAAATCGCGAGAATTCAAATTGAATTTTGGAAAATGCCTTGAATTAACAATATACCAAATTTCGAGCTAAATAACTTGTCTCCGTTGCGAAAACTTGGCGCGAACTGATCCTCTTGCAACACTCTACGATTTTGCAAAAAGAAACCGAGAAAAAAGTGGACGTTGGGATGTTACAGAGTGAAAACCCGAGTGAGAGGTTTTGCAGAACAAAGTTCGTTCTCTCTCTCTATTGAAATCAAAATGAAAGTTCTGATTTTCATTTATTTTTTATATATATGTATATATAAACCCTCAACTGCTTGTCAGCAGCTTAATTTTTTTTATTTATTAATTCTCAAAATCCATATTTTGACGTGCTCTCATTTTTTGTGCTCATTTTCGATCTGGCTTTTCACCGAATTGAACCAAACTCTCGATAAAACCGTCCATCTTCATAAAATGTTTGTAACACTAGTTTCGGTCACGCCAAAACCTTTAAAGTTTTAACCTTGTTGGTGACGTACTAAAATCTTGTAGACTAATTTTCTTATTATCCTTAGCCAAACAAGCACTGATTTAGACCCAATCTCAACCACAACCACCACTAAACAAATTGAAACTTGAGACAGTCTTATACCAACTTCATTCTCACCTTACACTGCCATTGATACCAACTTATAAGTAAACCGAGATAAAATCTTCACGTAAGGATTAACATTTGGTTAATTAGTTTTTAGCAACTAACACTTTATTTTCACTCGTGCTTTTTAGACATGCACTTGCAACCTCGAGTATGACAAAATGAGAATAAAACTCAACATACCCCAACTTCGCGAGAAAATACTATATAATACACAAACTAAGCACATAAAGCACAAAAACAAAATGTATCTTATGATCTCTAATCCATAACATGTGGGTCCTATTTTGGATACTTCAATCCGAAATTACTTAATTAGTTGCCTAATCAGGTTTATAAAATTCTCGGATGTCACACTTAACTCCCCCTTTTTATTTTTCTTATTGCACTTGGACTTAGAAACTCCTATCTTGTTAATGCTTTTTCTATTCTCTAGTAGCTTAATTCTCCATTCTTAAGTTAAATTATTTTCTTCAAAGTGTCTTCAATTTGTTCTTTTTTTAGATTCTCTTTTGTAGTTTTTATTATTACTACATTAATTGCATAAGTTTATGTATTAAAGTTATCATAATAGTTGAAGTCTAGAACGTCATTATCATTTATTTCATTATCAAATAATCCATCATATTCTTCATAGGTGTCGTAATTATGTTCGTTATTAAAATTATATTTGACAATCTTATCTTCAAATTCCATAGACATTGTTCCTTTAAAAATATCTAACTTAGTTCTGGATATTTTAAGAAAAGGTCTACCTAATAGTATAGGCAAAGGATTGGGTGATATTGAATCTCCTATCTCCATGACATAAAAGTCAGCTGAAAATACTTAGTCATGTACTTGTACTAAGATGTCTTCTAATAATCCATACAGTTTGACAATTGTATTATTCGCTAAAGTAATATTAATATGTGTATTAGTTAACAATCTTATTTTCAATAATTCGTAAATTTTCAGTGACATAGCATTAGTTAATGCTCTGAGATCACATAGAGAAAAATCAATAGAAGAATTTCCTATTATGATGGGTACGATAAACATTCATTGGTCAAAACATTTCTCAGGCATTCTCTTTATGGACAAAATCTTATATCCAAAATTTTCATTATTTTTTAATTTATTAAATGGTTCAGATGTGTCTTCTTTAGTTTCTTTCTCCTTCGCATTTTCTAATTGTTGTGGAACTATAGAATTAGAATGTGTATCTTCATTTGATTCATATCATTTACTTTGCCTTGGTTGACTAATTTATAATTTTGTAAAGATTTTTCATAGACTTCAACTTTGCCTAAATACCATGAGTATAACCTTCCAGGGAAAAGTGTGTAATTATGTTGTTTAGCCATCCCTTGCCCTGTGGGAAGGACATTGGCAATCATCTCTTACTTTTTATTCTATTGTTTTAGGTATTTTAATTTTCTTTTTACCTTTTTTTGGTATCTTTTCTTACGTATTTGTTTCTTTTTTGCTATCATATCATAAAGTGTTAGCTTGTGCTTGATTAGTAATGTTTGTAGTTTAAGTAGATACTTTAGTTTGATTACTTTATTAATCGATTTATAAAGGCATTTGATTTAATTGATTTTTTAGTTTGTTAATAGATGTATCGGTTTAATTTTGATTAAAAAAGATTTGCATGAAGTTTTGATGACTTTGGGTCATAAAATTATGTAATATTTGTTCTAAATTTGGGTGCGTAGGTTGAATAGTCTGATGAAGTTGTTGCATTGACATTGGTTGTGTATGTGCTCTTGATCTATAAGTGTTATAGTTTTGATTTTGTGGACTACATTTAAGATTTGAATTTGGTTTTCAAGTGTAGTAATTGTTGTTAATATATTGGTTTCTTCTAGGACCAAAATATTGCTACATTACCGCGTTGAATTCTTCAATGTTATCTTCTTGCAAAATAGGACACGTATCCGTAGGATGTGTAACTTTATTACAAAATCCACATAGTTTCACTTGATTTGATCTATTGTTTAATAGTAATTTCAACATGTTAGATAATTCATAAAAAAATTTACTTGTTTTATTATTAACCTAAAAAAGTTTATTTCTTAATGTGTTGGTCTTTTCACAATATCGTTTAGATTGTTTGGCCATCTTGTTAATAGTTTTTTTTTCTAGAGTTGGTGTAACATTGAATAATGATCCACCACATACGACATCTAATAGTCTTTATTCAAAATGGTTTAGTTCATCATACGAGAATTCTAATAATGCTCTTTGGGTGTATCCATGTTATGGATACGATGAAATTAATCTTTGAAATCTATCCTACATTCATTAAAATTTTCATCATATTTCATTTTCACAACTGTGATTTGTCTTCTATATGTACTAATTTTTTTTGCAGACATATATTGATTTAGAAAAGCTTATAACATTTGAGCCCATATGGTTATCGAATCTTAAGGAAGCTAAAACAACCAATCTTATGCTAAATCTTTCAATATGAAAGGAAAAGCTTTAAGTTTGACTTGTTTTAACGTGCATTCTTTAAGTTTCATCCCATTGACTTGTGGTTCTTCATTGTCTTTACTTGAGCAGCTAGGTAGAGCACTAATGAATCTAGATCTAAGTTCAAATTTTGGAAATTCCTCAGGATAGGCAATACACATTGGTTCATAAGCAGTAATATTTTGTTTTGCTTCCTTAAAAGTAAGCTCTCTATCATTATCATTATTAATATCAAGGTTATTTCGGCTTCCATTATGGTAAGTTGGTTTTCTCTACGTTGTTGTTGTCTTTAATTACGATTAAAAGTTTTTTCTACCTCAGGATCGAATAGATGTAAAGATCCCGTTGAATTAGAACGATGAAGTCGATAGACCATACAATGTCTAAAACTCCTAGGAAATTATGTTTAAATCCTCGGCAATGTCGCAAGAATTTACACGTATTGAGTATCAACTATATGTTTCCTGTATATCCTTATTGTTTTTTACAGTGATAAGTGGGATATTCTCCAAAGAGATTTGTTAAACTTCTCTAGGAAAAAATGGCGTTTTAATGGTTTTTATTAATTTTACTTTAATTTAAATAAAACGTGAATAAAAAATCATTAATTCAAGCTATAATATAATATACTAATTTACTAAACTAATTAAAATAACTTTACTACGCAATTCAAATTTACTAATATTCAAATAAATTCAATTAAATAAGAACTAAATGTCTAAACAAATATCTAGGACAATAAAGTATCAATCTATTCTACATCTAAATATGTTACTTCAATCATATAGTTATGAGTATACTTTATAAAGTATCATAGATCATTAAACTCTAATCATAACTAAACAGGCTTTAGCCAACCATTCTCCTTATACTAGTGGAAAACCCACATTCTAATTTTATTGAGCTACTTTTGAATACACAAACAAATTAGCTTTACGCTATAAAACCACATAACACTTTGTGAAAACTTCAAACTACCGAATCTAACACCTTCAGAAATCTACTTCAACATCAAGTATAGATCTCGAATTCACTTATGACATCTAAACAATAATTGACACTGATAGGTGGAGTGTTGCTAATTTGTACTTCGTCAAATACTCATACGGGGCCCAATTTTAGGAAGATTGGATGGGCATTTTGAATCTATTGAGTAATGATTGTAATCGCAAGTATAACACCTCGATTGTAGTAATAGTTTGATCAACGTACGCTAATTATGGATATTTTCATTAGGGAAAAGTGTTTGCACTCAGTATGTACCTAGCTAAAATTAGTAAATTGCTAAGGAAATCATTTTTAATTAGTTTTTAAGCTAAACTAAACTAATCCGACAAATCAATGCAAATTACTTTAACTCTTATGTTAAGATTATCTTAGTTCACAACTGTACCTAAGTAATGAAAATACTATGCTTTTCAATTCACTTTATCATTATTATTATATATGTGCAAAGCCTAATTAGAATAGATAGATCTACTTCAAATCCACTTCAATCCTCTATCTCGAAAAAAACGATTCTAATGTGCAAACTATAACTCTAACCATTAGTGTGAATAACATAAGCTCCACATTGCTTTAATCTTTCAAATCTTTAGATTCCTACCTAATTAAGTTTACTATTTGTGCCTCTCTAATTAACAACCATCGCTCGATGTGGGATATTTTACGATTCTATCGTCCGTATCTAGCTTAAAAGCTTTAATGGCCATTATAACTTCTAAAAGCTAATATCAACAAACATGTGATAAAAATGTACATAGAATTACACTCAAAATCAATAAAAATTCAAACCATTGCATTTTTTATCTTGCTACTGTATCCAAGTTTATAGCAAAACATTCATACCATAGGATTCATTGATCCTTAACATTAATAAACTACTCACTTTTCATTGAAATAAACATGCACATAGTGGTATTCATTGAAATAAGAGATATAATAAAATATATTCAACTAAATTCATTAAAAAAATACTTGAATCACCATATGTGAGTCTTCAATTTTTTCTCTCCACAAATCTTTTTAATACTCAAGAATAAAGTAAACCTATGCTAAACTATGTTAATGGTGGCTAATCTATGGTAATTGGTGTGTTTATCACGTTCTCCTTTCTATTTATTCTCTTTAAATACATTTCAATACAATTAGAAACCCTACTTAATGATTTCTATTGAAATAGAACTCTACTTTCTATTTTCTTCACAACTCGACACTATCACTTTAGTTCTGGCGCAGTGTGTACACTCTCACGGTGCTGTTACTTTATCGAATTATTTGTGTACAAATTCTCTATTAAGTGGTCTTCACATCAACCCTGTCTATCCTTGACACTGTCCCCTGACCTCCATGGTGCCATGACTACACCAACGAACATGGCCGACTTTTCATCCTTGCGTTGATCTCAAACGCAGTGCATTCTTTTCCCATACTATACATTTGACTCCCACAGTGCCAACACTACTTAGCCATGATGTCGAACCTTCTTTGGTGTGTATTAGCTTTATTTCTTCTTGAATTCACTCATTTCTTCCTTTATGCCCTATGTAACTAAAAATACATAAACACTATCAATTTGAGCTCATTTCAGGATATTTATACTAAATATATCATGAAAGTAACCCTATGTGTAAGTTCAAATAATCACTTATCAAGCGACGTGGTGAGAAGGCGAGTTATCTATATGAAGCAACACCCATCTATACGGAATGGTTTTAATGAGTTAGCTACTTTTTTGCCGTGAATCTAAACACATAATGGGGTCATCCATGAATATGACAACTCTTTTATAATAATTTGTATCTAGCTTTTTTCTAGTCCCCTCTCTTATCAAGTTTATCATCTTATTATTCCTATATTAACACTTATTTGACTTATATGTAAACATTGCAACCGTCAGTCGCTTGATGAGGCATTGCAGTTCCAGTGCATGCCCGGGGAAAGTGTTACAGTGGCTAATGCATTTAACATTGCAAATCGAGCCATGCAATTCCTTTATGGTGCTAAATATTCATACCAAACCACCAAGACTGCCAATTAAAGCAAAGAAGGAACAACATCCACCGGGACTGTTCATCAATATAGCAAGAAGGAAAAACAGCTAGCAGTGAAGCCTTAGTTTTTTTCAAGATATGATACTTAAGTTGGTCATGGAATTTGAAACATTTTAAACTTTTGGAAACAATTTATCCTTTTCATGTACAATTGTTGTATGGTTTGTTAACTTTGGATTGCATTCTTTGTTTTTCGTGAAGAAAATGCTTTTGTGCATTTTCCAATTGTATGTTTTTCTTGGCCCTAATTTTATTCCCACATTCTATTCGTTTTAGTGTTTTTATATTCCTAATGGACTTGCTAGTCCGAGAACAACAATATTTTTTTCCGAATATGGTAGTCGAAAGTTCCATATTACGAAGTAAGTGGTCTTACACTTTTCAAAATTGTAAATCTCACATTTCTAGGTGTTGTACAAAAGAACAAAGGTGGGGTATAAAGGCCATTACAGCTCTATTTAACCAAAATTTCTAGTAATAATATGAAGTAAGTGGTCCAGCACTTTTCCAAATTGCTAATCTCACATTATCGGGTGGGGTACGAAAAACACAAAGGTATGTTATGAAGGCCATTACAACTCTGTCTAACCGAAAGTCTCAGTAATATTACGGAGTAAGTGGTCTGACTATTTTCAAAAATTTTAATCACACATTGTTGGATGGGTTACGACCAGGATAAAGGTGGGGTAAACCAGGCAATAAAGATCTTACTAATCGATAGTTTTAGAATTACTATGATGTAAGTGGTTCTACAGATATCAAAATTATACACGCACGTTATTGGGTTAGGTATGATCTGTATAATACCAAACACTACAGATCGTCGTAAACGAAAGTGTCAGACTTATTACGGTGTAAGTGGTTTGACACATCAAAATTATAAACAAACATTACTGGGTAGGGTATACACACTAGAAATGTGGGGTATAACATGGATTAAAATTTCCCCAACCGACAAGTTCTAGACATATTACGGTGTAAGTGGCTAGTATTGTTTTGTATATAAGCAAGTAGTATTCGTATGGGATACGAGGTGTACAAATGTAGGGTATGTTCATTAAAGCATTGTATAGGATTCAAGACAGTTCCTTAAGCATCGGTCGGACCTTACCAAAACCATTTTGTTGGCATTTGGATGTGGTATGCTTGGTATTTGGATGTGGTATACGTAAAATAATGATTGAAATATTTTCGACATAAAGAAATTGTTATTGCTTTTATCACTCCGAGACGAATATGTTCCTATTAATTTTTTCAGGACCAACTATAACAAATTAACTTTTGAAGACCCAAACAACGGTTATAAATAATTGCCACTATGAACTGGCAATCGGATATACACCAAAGTGCATGATTAACAAATCTTGTGAATAATATTAATCAAGGAACAAAAGAAAAGGATATCCATAAATGAGATACAATTGTGAAACAACAAGGTATATCAATTTCTATTTCACAAAAAAGTGTGTCTCATGCAAAATAAAAGTCCAAATCATGAGCCCAAAAATACAACCAATGTATCTAAAAAAACATTAAAACCAAGTTTACCATACCAACATATCCTCATGTATAACTCTATATGATGTATATATGAACGGATGATGTTGCATATATACTTTCAAAAATAGGTGCATGGTGTATCTTAATCAAGTGAAATGACGTCCACAGGACCACTTAATTGTGGTCGTGGGACCACTTAATTGTGGTCGTGGTATGATGTTAAGTCCAACCTCTCATTCTCTAATTTGTAGATCAGTGAGCACCTCCCATTGTCACTTATATGGTGGTAAAGGACCATTATCTCTCATTACAAGCTTCAAAGGAATATAAAACATGGGTGAGTAAAGGACAATGATAATCATTACAAAACTAAAATGGGAATTTCCCTATGTTAAGTAACTCAATCTAACAAAATGATTTTGTTGGCAAAGCAGAAGCATATTAGTCTTTTCTTAAATAAAGGTGGGAATGAATTTAAATGTGGAGCCAAAGACGGGACCTTTGATTGGCAAACATCACGAATCTTATCTGATAGCAGGATGGTACAACAAACCCCATATTTAGTAATGTAAGCCAAGAAGTTCCCAAAGCTGGGCACTCATAGAAATTAATGACATCTCTAATTTTTCTAGTCTCATTGTCATGAAACACATTTTTGTAGAGGGCCTCGCTTCTTGCCATCTCTTTAAATAATTCGTGTTGAACCTGAGTTCATTCTTCATCACCTTCGTAACTAGTAGCAGTGGCTATTACTCGAAACCCATAACCTTAATTAGGAGGAACATCGACATTATTGATACAACATGTGCTCCATATTTGAGGTATCACATCAAAGTACCAATCGGCAATCTGATTTTATATCCTACAATGCCTAAGTGCAGTGTATGGGATATGCCTTCATTTTCCCCAACCCTTTCCTTGTCTACGTGATGAAGAAGGTCCCTTACATGGTTCCTCACTTGCTCCTTCACTTAGTCCCTCACTTAGTCCCTGACTTAGTAGACTTGGTTTACTAGGCTAAATTGGTTGACTAGGCTGATTTTACGAACTTCTCTAACTTACTTGAGTTGGTTGGATTTGTTAACTTGGTTTGCTTGTTAGGGAGACCCATGCCACAGACTCTTGTGTTGCTATGGAATCTACATAATTGAAAGTATAAGGAGTTCTATTGGTGGACTTGCCAACCTGGGGCCTCTTATTCTTCGACTTCCTCTTGCTAAGGTGCATCTTGCTATTTATCGGCCGACCTTTTATTGTAAATTTTTTTTCGAGTCCATAAATGATAGTCGATGTAGGACAAATGGTTTACTTTAACTTCTGTACAATCTTTGCCCCATGTCAAGAGCACTGCTTTTCTACTTAGCCTCAACTCCGTTCATGTTAACTTAGTAAAATTAGTCTAATTTCCTATTATGTGAAGAATGGATGTCTTCTTCAATTTCTTCTGATACGGGTAGACTTCATTAAGAGTAATAGGGCTTCCATTAAGCAAATGTAAAACATTCTCATGCGCACATGGCTGGCTATGAGTGGCCTGCAAAACACATCCACAAATGGTCTTACCACTGCCAACACACTCACTAACTATTATTTCCTCCTTACTAATTAAATCCAATGCATGTCGGTCCACGAAGCCTATGATGTTATTGCAAAAGTGTTGTTGATACTCGTGTGCAACTAGGTGCATTGATCGATTGAATGATGACTTCAAGTTGCATTTTTGGTTAGTAAGAACTTCATGTATTGACTTGAAAGCATCTCCAAAATGTTCATGTGATGTCCCAAGCCTTTCTTAACTACATTAGTGGCACCATCAACCCACTTACAATTTACATTCCCAGAGTGTAATACATTGTTTGTCCATGCATACACAAAGTTATCCATTTTACACAACCATGTTTCCATAACATAGTCTAACAATCCCATAACTCCACTATATTTCGCCTCTTGTTCCACAAAGCGGCCATTGTAACATGACTCAGTTTGGGACTGCACCAAGTTAATCCACATCCCATACTATCTAATGTAGTCTCCCACCTAAGAAAATAGATCCCTTGTCTTCACAACAATATTCATGTTCATGTGTTATGAATAAATGAGGTAAAGGTAGGGAGCTCATCCTCTACTGCCGCAACCAAACCTAAGTCCCTATCTGTCAATACAACACTTTAGAGCTGCTACCTAGCAAATAAAGACTTCAACTATCTAAGCTCCTATGCATAATCAAATCTAGTCTCTTTAAATAAAAATTCATGTGCTACTAGGAAGGTCATTTGTGTCGAGGTGACCCCAACAATCATAAGGAGCGGGTACTTAAATCGATTTATTTTGTAAGTACAATCTATTATCAATATATGAGGAAAAAAATGGAGTTGCACTAAATAGGGGTGGGCAAAGAATATATCTCTTACACTATACATGTATGGCCAAAACCATGCTACTCAATGTATTTCTGCTCCTTCAACTAGTGGAGTAGAAGTTGGATTTTTTTCAATTTTTTATGCTTGATGTTACTTAAAATATCCCAAGGTGAGGCACTAGTTTTGCTCATATATCGTACTATGTCTTTTTTTGGTAAAGTAAGCCTCAATGCAAAAAAAAAATGATCAAAGAATTAGTGAAGCCATGGTTGCGTACCCCATGTACGACTTGGATGTGCCACAACCCATCAAGTTCATGCTTCACATTGATCATAAAATGACATTCACACTTCATGGATCTAGTTAACCTTTTCTTCTCCTCACTAGTCTTATCCTCCATTCATTTCAGTATTTGCTTTACCTTTGTAGTTTTCATTCCAAATGCCCCATTTCTTTCATAACCTATTGAAAACCTAGCTAGCCAACCCTGACTAAGGCCACCTAAATTAGACTTTAAAATAATCACTACAAAACCACAACATCTGGCAGTCTCCTGAGCCCAAGTTATTACATCATTTCTCCTTTTAAATGAGATATCAGGTGTAAAGTTCCTCGTTAAGTCCAGGAAGGACCCGGTAAAGGTGCCTACTGTGTCGCGTTTAGCTACCTACAAGAACGAAAAGGAAAAAAAATTACTTAGGAAGTAAGGCCAAAAACAAAATTTATACGAAGAATGTAGAGTGTTGGAGGAACATGCCCAACATATTAATCATGGGTTTCTGACAAATAAGTCGAAAGGTATATATAGGTTACGACTTACATGTGTCGTAACAACAGGTAACTTTTCAGTAAACGTTAATTGGAAGAAACTTCTATCTTTTAGAGTTAATTGGTCGTGACGTTAAGTACACATGTTGGCCCTATTACTCCACAGAGCATGGAGGTAACAACCTCAAATGGTGGTTCTTCCTTGATAAGAAAATCCAATAAAAATTAGAAAAACATACCTTTACGTTATTGGGATGTCTTTGTTTTGACGAATCCTTCAACATTTCTAACCAACAACGTCGAAAACAACAATAACTCGAAATCTGTAATAACCAAAAATAGTAAACAACAAGATTCAGCCAAATGATTCTTTAAAAACTGAAATCACCTACAAAAAGAGAATAAACAAGAAGAGAACGGACATACCGAGTCGATTACTTGCGAAATCACACATTTTTAGTTTGGGTATTTCAAATGTAGTGAGGGGGGTTTTTGGGTATTTCAAATGTCACATTGATGAAAGAGAATAGATGTTGGGGTATGGGGAAGAAAAGACCATTTTATATAAAGGGTAATATTGTCATTTCCTCTAAGGGCCGAATTGGAACTATTGTGAAAAAAATTTAAACGAGCTCCTCAAAACAATAAATGGGGTTCGTTTAGCCGCTCCCTTATTTTATATTGTTTTCTATTTAATTGAATTGATTTGAATTTTGTGAATTTAACTTGTGTTAACTAAGTTAGTTTAAATAGTTTAGTAGATTAATATACTTTGAATTGGTGATTTTTATTCTTATTTTAATTAAATTAATTAAATAAAAATAACAAAACCTCTTTTCTTAAAGAATTTGATAAATCCCTGTGGAGAAGATTTCACTTACCAATACTTCAAAATTTTAAAGTATAATAAAGGTGCAAGATTTATTGGACATTCTTGACACATGTCAATAAGTCAGTTAAAAAAACAACAACGTACACTGCCTCTCCCTCTTCTTTATCTCAAAGATTCTCATTTCCTTCCTCACAGTCTTGGCTTCCCATTATTTCTTTTCTTTTTTTACATAACCGACAACAACTCCCCATAAATCTTGCAAGTTTCGGAGGAGATTTGGTAAGGTTTGAATGTGAGGAAGTGATGATATTCATAAATGCAAGTTTGACATCAAAGAAAGCGTGAAAATAAGGTGAGTTAGGTACGTTGTTGATTAAATTTTGGTGATTTCATTGGTTTTGTGAGGTCGGGGATGAGTTGGCGACACGTGTCGAGCATGTACAATAACTTTCTCATATATCCACATTAATTGTGACAGTGATAAGTGGGATCATCTCCACATGGACTTTTATTGGAATAATCAACTAAACTAATTAAACTAACTTAACTAAGACAATTCAAATTCACTAATATTCAAATCAATTCAATTCAATTATAAATATCTAAACAAGCATCCAAAACAATGAAAAAATAATCCATTTTGCATCTAAACACATTACTCAAATCACAGTCATAAGCATTCCTTAATTTATTTATAAAGTATTATATATCTTTAAACACTTATAATAAGTAAGTAGACAACCCTTATCAGGCCATCAATTCTCCTTATATCGATATAAAAGCCACATTCTAATTTTATCGAATTAATCGTTTGAAAACGCAAAGAAACTCTTAGGCAATAAAAATGCATTACGTTCTACAAAAACTTCGAACTACTAAATCTAATACCTTTGGAAAGCTACTTCAATATTATACTTAGATTTCAATCCATCTAGTACATCTAAATGGTACAAGACCTTTTAAGCAATCCTAATTACTATTTTAAGGTAGATATTGAATCCTAATATCACAATACATAATCTAGACTATGCATGCAATATAATGTTTCATGTTTATAATACACAAATAATAATTTATTAAATCAGTGAATTAAAGAATACGATTAGTTCAATGAATTAAGGGCAAAATCATCTCATCACGACTGCATCAAAAAAAGAGATCACGTTCATGTTCAGACTTTATTTAAATTAGTAAACTAATGACTCTTATTAATAATAAACATTGAAATAATGTTAATAAAAGAAAAAGATAAATACCTCTGAATAAATACTTTGAATCTTGAAATCATCTCCAAAAGCAATGAACAATAAATATAAAAATTAAAAAATAATATGTGGCTCCAAAAGTAATGGAATATTGATCTAATTACTCAAAGGCAATTGATTTGGTAGTCTTGGGTCATATATATAGTATTCTGAGTAGTACATATCCCAAACTAACTCAAATATCTCGTGGTTATCTAAAATTCTTAAAATCTAACCTAGTGATTTGTCAGCGATTCCACTCGTAACTGAAATCACTAGTTTAATATGTAATTTAAAGATACAAACATTACTAAAGCACTCTTATTTTCAAAAAATATGTAAAATAACTCCACAATAAAATTGAATAGGAATTCTTAATTGCCAATAATTATCATGTTTACTTTTATATGTTGGAATGTTGGAATAAAAGATACTTCACTTAACTTACCTATAAGTACTGGAGCTAAATCTTTTTTTTTAAAGTGTTTTCATAAAGATTCTTCCATTTTCCTATATATTTTTTTTTCTTTCTTCTATACATTCATTTTCTTCTTCGTTATATTATATGGTTCTTTGCTCCATTTCCTTTGGAATTCGTTCTTTTTTTTATAGGAACTCTTCCTCACATTTTTCCCACCCTTAGATTACCTACTCCATTTCCTTTTGGATATGTGGATCTCTTTTTTTCATTTATAAACTCATGTTAGATATTCTCAATTTCACTATAATTAAAGAAGCATTCTTTCCAACTAAGTAAAGTTTATTGGCTAATTTCCTATTTCTTCCATTCAATTGTGGAATAAAATCTTTTCAATATATATACATAGATATATAAAATATTTGATTAATAATCTTTCTATAACAAGATTTTTCTAAATCTATCATGTTTATCTTGGACTTTTGCTTCGAATTGCTACCAATTATAATGTCTAAAACAAAGCAATCAATCCCCTCTAAACTCCTCTAGTGTGTACACAATCAAGGTTAAGTCAAATAAGGTATGACAATTTCTTTTTATCATAAACTTTATATTTTCATGAGTGATAAAAAGCTTCCATTTAATTTCAAAGTATATTCAATTCATATTATTAACTAAATAAAGTAAAATGAAGAAATATTAATTGTAGCTTCAAAAATTTGAAAACTCTCAATCATCTTTGAAAATTGAATAAATATATTTTACCCCTCGAGTCTTACATACTTCGCTTTTTAATACTTCGCTTCATCTAAATACCTCCCAACTCATTATAAACTTTGTCCTTAAAGTTTAAAAATTAAGTCGAATTCTCAACAAAACAAATATTCCTTGTGAAATATAAATAAGCAAAATGATGAATAAATAATTAAATAATTAACAAATTATCAAAAAGAATGAATTTCATAATGAAAGAAAACATGAAAAATTCTTAAATTTCCAAACATCATAATAATGTAGCAAAATTACATCAAACAATGTATAAACCACAAATAGCATCAATAGTAGCACGATATCACATTATATCTTATTGATCATCATATCACATTACAAACTAAGACCTCATACAAAATCACTCAAAGATGGATAAAACAAATAAGAACGTAGATTAGAACCGTCGTCCAAAAGTCGCATATTCACCACCATCCACGTGCTCATATTGTTAAGATTGGTATCTCACTATAGGATCATAAAGGATGTAGTCCACTCCTACTATTTGAGTACTTTCTAAAAAGACTCCTTCATTGGGCAATTTCAATTAGGTAGATAGCATTGGAATTCCAATTCCCATGCATTGCATTCTCTTGGCCATACGTCTCTCAAACCCGTGAAAACTCCTTACAATTTTGCGTTGGTCCTGAATCATGAACTCTTGATTTCTCATATTTCACATTTGGAACTACAAGATTTACCCAAATATGGCTATCACTTTCTCATTATCATACATGCCAGTAAAATATTTGGCAGATGGCTCTAATTTCGAGTTCATCCTCTTATTAGATGCAACAAATTGCATCTCTTATAAGACTCTCTTATTTTTTGTTCGTATCCTTCTTCTCTATTTAGTCTCTTTTATAAGTATCTCATTTCTTTATCGCTCCTCTTCCGAGTCTATATAGCATGGCACTTGTTTGGTGCTTTCTATTTATTCTTCGGTGATGGTCTTGTCAAGGTAAACATCCAACCTAAGACCTAACATAAGAAATAGGTCTTGCTTGCAGAATTCAATGATCATCAAAGGGAAATTTAACCTTTCATTCTTGTTTGTTGTCACGGCATTCCTAATTGAATCGTAAATGATCTTGCCACCATCAATGCAACCTATCCCTAGAAAGATATGGTACAACAACACCGCCTTATAGTTTACAACCTTGTAGTACTATAAATTTGGTTGTAGACTCCTATTGATGAAATAGTTTCATCCATTGGTGATTTTCCTAAAATTTTTAGTTTGAATGTAATTTAGATACGTGTCTTTATCTAAAATGAATCCAGCCACTAGAATTGCATCCAATCCGTTCCTAATGGTTTCTAGGGAAATCCATTTCTAAATCCATTTTTAGGTTTAAGGTATTCATTATTTTTTCATCTATGAAATTATGATAAAATGCTATACAGTTTTATTCTTTAAGTGAATATTCAACTAGTCTTCCTCGGACCATGGCTACTATCTTGTTATCACTCTCATGCCTATTTGCATAAAAACCTCAAACTAAAATCTCACGACCTTACACGTATTAAGCGTGTACAATAAATTTCCCACCTTTCTTAATAAGTGGGGTCACATATACATGGATTTTGCAAATTCCATAAGAAAAAAAAGCTTTATTGACAACTCAATAATTAGACATGTTTTATAGTGTAATTTAGATTTATTTTTTATATAAATGATAATATTACAATAGGTATTTTCTTGGTTTTTTGTAATCTTAGGATTTAATTAGTAAATATGAAGAACTGAAAGAAAAAAAAGAATAAGAGAAAAAAGTTAATTGGAGAACAAAGCTAGCAATTAACCAACAATATGAAATTACAAAGGAATTGCTGAGAAAATTGGTAGTAGGGAAGAGCTAGCAAATCATTAGCGAATTGGAAAATACGCTAGAAATCATCATATGAATCGGTAGAGCACATAGACCAATTTCTAATGATTAACTCAACGATTTGTATACATATTAGGGATCGTTTACAAATCCCTAAGGTCGGTTATGAGTTTTTTAAATAAAAATAAGGAATTTAAGTTTATCTAAGATTTGTATAGCTTAGGAAACTATAAATAGGGCCTTAGGGCTTCAAGATTACATTATCTTTCCTTAGAAGCATTCTTTATTAGCCATTAATTAGTTTTTAATGAGTTTATATTTGAAGCCAAATTTACCTTTATTTATTTCATTAAGAGATATTTATTTTATTATGTTTTTAATTATATTATTGTATTATATATTTCTTGCATGAGTGAGTAGTTTATCTAAATAAACCCTAAACATATATACCATGGATTGCAATATAGTTATGATTAAGGAATCATGTACTTAATACTTTAAATCTAATCATACACAATAATCACGGTGTTAATAAGTTTTTTTGCGTGTTACAACTAATGATTCTTGTGTTGCATGTATAGTTGCAAATATGTATTATGATATATGATTTTTGATTCTATGTTTATTATTATTGACAACAATTATATAAGCAGTAACTAGGATTAATCTATAGGCCCATATTACCTAAATGGATGTTCTAGGTGATTTTACTCTGAGTTATTTATTGATTAGCAAATTCAGATTAAGATTTGGTTTGGATTAGGCATGATTTTCATTTAGTATTAGTGCTATCGTATTTATATTTTATTGTGTTTTATCCAATAGGTAGATTTACAATGATAAGTATACAACTTATTTTCCGTTGAATATAAGAAAATCGATGGTTTGCTAAAGTCTATCAACATATTATGAATTAGGATTTAATGATTTCAAGATTTTATGTGAGATAATTATAACTATGTTATGAAGTAAAGTTATGTTCTAGTGTTTGAATAAAATCCAAATATATTACATTGTTTAGTGGGGGTTTGTTTAGATATTTATATTATATTGAATTTAAATTTTGTTTAATTAAGTTTGCATTGAATTTTTTGAAATAGTTTAGTTTGTTCCGTTAGTTAAATCAATAGTTTTAGTATTAGTTATTTAGTATTTTGATTCTCGTTTAATTAGATCAACTAAATAAATTAAAACAAGAATCAATACTTTCCTTTAAAGTTTGCAAAATCCTCGTGGAGACAATATCTCATTTACCACTACTACAAATAATAGGAAAATATTAGAAATTATTATGCACGCTAGACACGTGTCAATTTTTTGCATCGTTGATAGGGATTTTTTTAATAAACTCTTAGGAATTAAATGTTGTATGGCCTACACACTTCATATTGGGTTTTTGGGGTTCATACGCGGCAGAATTTTCAAAACAATTTTTGAAAATCCCCAACAGGATCGAAAATTAGTTCCATTAAACCAGATCTACGAAAGTAAATAATATCTTATTATGTAATTTCCTTCTCTTATTGTTTGATTTTCAAAACGTTCAAGTGCCCATCCTTTATCAGAAGTCCAGACGCGAACAGTGACCATAATTTGGAGTGCTAGCCCCAAAAGAGATTGAAAATATTTTTCTTTCTCTCCCAAAATCTAGAGAACTCAAAATTTGCAAAAATAAAAATCTTATTTTGTTTTAAGGTTTCACCTTTTATTTATATGTATAGATAAGTTCTCACTTAAAATCATATTCATAATATAACTATTATATTTACAAGGTCTTTTATGTCCTGAATTTTATCATATAAAATTCATTACTCTGGACTAATTGAAATTGTGCAAAGCGATTCTTTGTGTGCAACCCAAAAGGTTCGTGCGACGTTAGCAATAAACCAAAACCATTTTGATACACAATTCATAAGTAGTCTCTAGCAAGACATTATGACTACCCAAGTAGCATGAATATCAAAATCAATACAACCTAATGAATAATATATATATATATATATATATATATATCATGTCATTTTGTCATGAGATATCCTTAGACTAAACATAAGGCATGGAAAATCACCCTTAATGTTCAACCGTACTAGTCTCCATTTTTAGGTAAACTAAAAACATCCAAGTGACATTAATCATATCAATTCACATAGACTTTACCATTATCAGTCTATCATATAGAGGGATCCACTGATATCTCTTTCCATACGAGAGTGACAAATTCTATCTTAGTTACACACCTTCCCATATTATTCAAATGGTAACCAATCACGATCTTTATAATCGTCCGGATAAATACAACATTTATGTCAAATTACCATTCTCCTAATATTTAAGTCTTTGGTAATCTCAAGTTGAAAGACTAAATGATATACCTATAAAGAGTAACACCTATGACTTAATCCATATGGTGTTCTCATAGCTGGTCAGTCCAGTACCATGTCCTATAACAAGTACTCATGATCTCGATTCGTATCCCTATATGCATAATCATCACTTGACCATCAATCATAATTCACACTAGTCTTAATTCATTATAGTTCCTAATATAATGATCAACTAGGACATTTAAGATATTTCAACGAATACCCATGGATCTTACTATAAGGCAAACATGCAATCACTTGTAATAAAACAACAAATAATAACCTCAATTTTATCAACTAAAATTATAAGATAAATAATGTTTGTAGATGACCTAGGGCACATGCCCCAACACTTCCTCGCTCAAATTCTATAAGATCTTTACATCTGTTCAATCCTCAAATAGATAGAACTTTTAATATAAGTTTAAGAGAACAACATTTTTAAGGAAAATTTAGCTAATAGGATGAAAGATAACAACAATAATAATAATGATGATGTCGACGATGTCATTAATAATAATAATAATAATAATGTTAATAGTGTTATAAAATAATAACAATAATAATAGATAACTTTCTTTTAGACTCAAAATGTTATAGCATATGAGCCTATGTGCATAGCATACCTCGATGGATTCCTCGAACTTGAATTTAGATGTTGATTTATAAGTGCCCTACCTTACTTCTACGATAAAGACAATAAAGGCCCACTGAAATTCATAAGGGAGTATCAACAAAAAGTTAACAGGATGAAATAAAAAGAAGGTACCCCGGAACAGGTCAAACTAAAAGCTTTTCCTTTTGCACTAAAAGATCAAACATAAGATTGGTTGTTCTATCTTCCCCAAGATCTAATAACTACATCAACTCAAATGTTACAAGCTTTCTTAGATGAATACATGCCTGCTAGAAAAATCATTTACTATGAAAAGAAACTCACAGTTGGATAGATGAAAGAGGATGAAAATTTTGATCGATTTTGGGATAGATTTCAAAGATTAATTTCTTGTTGTCCACAACATTGATATACTTAAAGAACTTTATTTGAGATTTTTTTTGAAAGACTCAATTACTTTGAACAAAAGTTATTAGAAATAGTACGTGGATGATCTTTATTTGAAACAACATCTACTTTAGCTAAAGAAGCAATTAATAAAATGATTCAACAATCTAAGCAATATGGTGAAATGATCGAATCCTCAAGAAAGAAACTTTATGAAGTCAATAGTAGAAGAAATAATACGTCTAATGATAAAATTAATGAGTTTTCTAATATGATTAAGCTATTAATTAAAAATAGATCTTATCGAGGTAAAGCTTGTGGATTCTGTGATGAGGTCACACATCCTATGGATGGGTGTCCTTTTCTAAAAGACAACACCAAAAATTTAGTTATGGTCCTCAAAATCAAGATTATAGTACTTATAGACCAAGAGCTCAGATGCAATCTGCACCTAGTCAGCAACCTTAACAAAATGCTCACTTTACGTATCCAAATTTAGAGCAAATCTTGCATGATTTTATAAACCAAAGCAATCAAAATTTTACACAAATTTTTCGAAATCAGATTAAGGCTTATATTACTATTAATGAACTGAGAAAATCAGTTAAGTCAAATGAATTTTCAAATAAATAGGTTAAGTACTTAACCAAGTAATCATGCTAAAACACCTACTCAAGGTATTACTGCTCCTACTAATTAAGCACGAATCAATGTTTTGTTCAGTGATAAGAAAAACACCCTTGTAACTGAAAGATACTTAAACAAGATAATAAGAAAAAAACACTAAAAACTATTGAAGAATAAGAAGAAATGATGGCTAATGTCATTCCCACTAGAGAATGGTTGGCTGAACAATTAAAATATATACCTTATACCGAAAGGCTATACCCATAGTATTTAGCCAGAGTTGAAGCATATGAAAAATCTTTATAAAAGTCAAAAATCAACGATACGGATGAAAATGATAAGACTCCTAATAATTGGAATGAATCTATGTATTCATATTCTATTGTTCCACAACGATTAGTTAATGCTAGGAAGGAAGAAAATAGTAAAAACATGCTTGAAGCATTTAGAAAAATAAAAATCAATAAACCATTGAGGGAATTTATTATGCAATTTTCTAAATATGATGAATTTTTGAAAGAATTCTCTGAATCTTAGGGTAAATTTTTAGAAGAATATAGGGAAAACTTTGGACAAAAGGTGTCTGCTTCAATTAAAAAGAAAATACCTGAGAAATGTAATGATGTAGGACTATTTTGTGACATCCGTAAATTTTATAAACTTGATTAGGCGGCTAATTTAATATTTTTGGATTTAATTTGGGATTTATGTATTCTAGGTGGGACCCATGCATTATGGATCGGAGATTATAAATTTAATAATAGTTTTATGTGTTGCGTGCCTATTTGATGTATTATACACTATTTCGACATGAAATAAGGTCAAGTGAAGTGTATACGCGATGTTTGTGACTTTCGGAGCACATTAGGGAATTTTCTCCAATTTTAATAATCTTGGAGTATTTTTTGAAATGTAATTTGGTCATAAAATGAAAAGAAAATTGTGAAATTAAATAAAATAACAAATAAACTGGTGGGCGCCTAGTGACACTCGTGGGATGTATAATAGTGTACACGTTAGAGGGTGGTCGTTGGCACGCGTGAGAAATTTATAGTCGCGAAAATACATAGGTGCATTTATATTTATATATATAGTTTATATATATAAATATACGAAAACAAGTCCATAGTTTTAATTGAATAAAAATATACATTGAGTTTGCCTCGAGATACGTGTAATGCAATCATCGAGTAGTGAAAAATGGTTGAATGTTGTTGTTGAAGAGATATGGCCACGCCTCGAGATGCGTATTTTTCAATCTCAAGGAAAATCATGTGGTCTATGGTTATAAAATCATTTGAACTACCTCGAGGTACGCGATACATATCTCAAGGATATAAATATAATTAATCACCAGTAAGTCAATCAAGTGGTGGTTATGATATTGTTAATAGCCATAAGATCGACCAAGAGATATGCGACATGAATTTCAAGGAAGTTTGAATTAAATAATGAAAATGAATCTATACATTTGCTTTGAGATTCGTGCTATACGAAACTCAAGGAAATCAAATATATATCTTCACAAAAAAACAAAACATACACCGCATCATTCAATTATGTTTTGAGACAAGATTAACCTCGAAATACGTAGTATGTATCTTTATATATATCTTGATATTCACGTAATCTTTATATATATATATATATATATCTCCAAAAAAAAACCAACCCTCCTCAATTTTTTGTGTTTCAACACAGAGGGTTTGAGAAAGGCTGAGAGAGAGGAATTGAAACCGAAATGGTTGGAGAGGAGATTGACGATAGCGAGGATGAGGGTAAGTTTTTAGGTTGTAGATTGGTGTTGATCGTTGTTGTTGTTGCATGTTGTTGTTGTTGGGTTGTTAATGGAGATCGAGATAAGTTGGAGATGGGAGGCTTGGCCCATCAACGAAGTCGACGACAAGGGGTTGTCTCCTCTCCCAATGAGCCTAACAAACCCAACCTAATAACCAAATCGAGAATAAAAAAAAATATTCAACTATTGAAACAAGGGTCGTTGCCAGAAAAAGAAATGGGGTTTGACCTAGACTGAATCAGGTTCGATTTAATTGAACCAGACCTGTTCAGTTCAGGGGTCAAACCACTCAAACAAATAAGAGAAAAACAAGAGGAAATTTTCTAGAAATTGGAAAAATATTCTAGAAAAATTGAAAAAAAATTGAAAAAATGAAACTTGGACTAATTAAATAGAAATTAAATATATTAATGAAAAATCAGGAATTTGGAATTTTCTTGAGGAATTATATCAGGGTAATGCATGTTATAATACTAAAAAATGGACAAAATTTGGAAAATTAGTTTTTTAACTTAGTCTAGGTTAATTTTTTATTCTAAATTACAATTTGGAGTCAAATTTGGGTTGTGGACATTCAAGGAGTTGATTTGGAGCGATTTCAGGGTTTTTGAGTCGAGGACGACTAAATAAAATATAATAAATTAAAAAAATTACATTTAAGACTACATAACATAATTTTCAGTGCTGAATAATAATATTGAGTCAAAAATAAAATTTGGGCATCAGAGAATTTGTTTTGAAAGTATTTTAGGGTTTTAGGATGCGATTGGATCAATTAAACAACAACTAAATGGAAAAATTACAGAATTGTTATGGAAATTTACAGTATAAATGAATTGTAGGATCGCGATTGGAGCCTTAAGTGGAGTTGCTTACCTACTCAGAGCACAAGGGAGTTGTGATATCGCATCTGTAAGGTTAATTAAATCCCATAGTAACCTTTACATTATATGATTATAATTTTGTATAAATTGCATTGATCATTGATATTGCATTTTTGTTGTATATGCATACACAGGTAGGGAGGATAAGGATAAGGTCAGTTTAAGTCTCCTAATAGTGTCTACCTGACTGTGTGTATAGTTTAAAACTATATATTGTATATCTGAATATGTGTACATGATATATTAAGCTACCTTATTGTGTATACAAGGTAGAATTATATAGTGTTTACCTAACTATGTGTACAAGGTATAACTATATTATGCTTGAGGGGCTAGAGTCACTAATACTTTGCATCATGTGGTTATCATGAGATCATGTTTAACCAGATCATACTTTAAAAAACTCGAGCAATGAGACTCATTTGGTTATCCTCTCTTAGCATGAGTCCTTATTATTGTTTACTTACCGTTTTCAGAAAACGTTTTTTTATTGTAGTCAGATAACAAAAATGGGATGGATTCATGGTTATATTTACATTCCTTAGATTAAATTGTTCGTTTAATCTTTTGGATTATTATACATTTGCTTAGTACATGTGTACTAGATATTGTGGTTTAGTTATCTAACATTATCAAATTTTATAATTGGAATATGACAGGTTTTAATGGCAATAGGTGAAAAGGAAAGCTTTCCGACAGTTTGTGACTTGCTTAGTTCTTTTCTCTCTAAGTATGTATTATTTTTTTAATATATTATATTGTATAAATTTGGGTTTGAGTGTAATTAGAATCGCTTTTAGAATGGCTAAAATGGTTTAGGGATGAATTAAGATAATTTTGGAGTCAAGGTAATGTTAGTTTTAGTTTTTTCTTTAATATTTAAGATCAGGTTAGAAGGAATGTATAGTTTTATGAATACAATACATATGGTTATGGGTGGATTGTGAGTCCTTTGGTATTTCCACCAAACAGAGCAGGTTTTATTGATGAATTTTGAAAACCTGGTATACCAGTGTGGGATTAGGAATAGAGTTAGTGCTGTCAAAAGTTTTTTACTAAATTTTTAGAATTATTTAATTCATCTAAATGAACTTTGATATTTAAGATTCATTTTAGAATTCGATGTGGTTAAAAAATTAAATAATTGATGATTACAAGATCTTAATCTTAATGGTTAATTGATGGAGAGATTAAGCTTGCTAGATTATGAAAGGATTAAGGTAATCTAGGTCAGTCAGATGCCCTAATTAGGTGGGTCTGACAGGTTAGGAATTCTCTCTATTACTTTATTTT
This sequence comes from Stephania yunnanensis, assembly GCA_039657365.1. NCBI lineage: Eukaryota > Viridiplantae > Streptophyta > Magnoliopsida > Ranunculales > Menispermaceae > Stephania > Stephania yunnanensis. The sequence continues at coordinate 29,566,646 of CM077582.1, read as the reverse complement.
CCATGATTTTCTCTAGTAAAACATCTATCTCAAGTTCTATAATGTTTACTCGATCTACTCTACAAAAAGTCGTTATCATAAAAGGAAATGGTAATCCGTCGTTCTTATTCGTTGTGATGACACGTCTTATTGATTCATAAATAATCTTGCCAACATCCATATACTCCAATCCCCTCACAAAGTGGTAATGCAAAGCGGCTTTGTAATTCACGATTTCTTAATATTGTACCCTTGGCTATAAGTTGGCATTGATGAAATAACACCATGCTTAATTTCATGATTTTCCTAAAACATTTTAGTGATTTGATTAGCATATCCCTCCAAGTCTAAAGTGAATCTATCACAATTGATTGCTTCTAATCATACCCTAATTTGCTCAGTCTGTTAGTGTTTTGTAACAAAACATTAGATATGACACGAAGAGTGTTTTGGAAGAAATGTCGAGAGCTAGAAATGATCTAAATGTGGAGAAACCTGTTATGGACAACAATGGACTTTACATGGAGGATTTATAGCTGGCCTTTATGGGTAAAATTATGTGCAATCATATGATAACTCTTAGGAATCAAGATCCGGTGTTCGAGAACCAGAAGGCCTTAGCAAGAAACATTCACGAGAAGGAGAGGTCGATGTCAAGAAGACATAGAAGGCAAGGAGACGTAGAGGTTCATGTATCATCTACACAATGCGGCTACCACCTAATCGTGATTTTGATGATCAAGTACAGCGAGGTCAGGACTGCACCATTTATGATCCCACTGCTAGTTACTAGTCCCTGAGGAAGATGCAACTTCCAAACAACGATATTGATTTCTTTGTTGTATTTTATCTTCTTTTTCTTTAAGTGATAAAGTATGAGGTCTTGCACGTAAAACTCTGGTGATATAAATCTGTGCTCTATGGTGGTGATATACTATATGTGATCTGTGCTTGATGGTTTTATACATTTGATACTATATTATTTCATGTTGGTATTACATTTGATGGTGACACGACATTTTATACATTGATGATTATTACTCATATTTGTTATGTACTATGTTTGATGAAATTTATATATTGAGTTAATTTATATATTAATTATTCAATTTATGATTGTATTAACTCATTTATACTTTACGAGGTATATTTGTCTTGTTGAAAATCTGATTTAATTTTTAAACCTTGAGGATAAGGTTTGGAATGAGTTTTGGGGTATTTTAGGTGAAAGATGACAATGACAACAAAGAAAGCAAAGAAAAAAGGAAAGGCAGAAGATAAGTCAAAAATTGATCCAATAAGTTTAAACTTTTGATCCGATATTTAAGTGAGTTGATGAAGATTTTCAAATTTCTTCCAAATTTAAGGAAGTATAAATTTCATTTTACTTTATTTTTAATTAGGAATATAATATAATAAATATATAATATATTTTTTATGGAAGTAATATTTTTCTTACCAAAGTGAATTATATGATAGAAAGAATCAATTTTTATACCCTTTTTTATTAACTTTACTACTTGATGTATATATTAGATTGATTTTTCTTGTGTTAGTCATAAGAATGGGTTGAAGATTGAAACAATAGTGCAAGATGAACAAGACATATTTTTAAGGAATCGTGTGATACAAAGATTGATTAAATATTTTTATATTATATATATAAAAAATTATTATGCCACAATTGAAAGAAGAAATAGGTTATAAACCAATGAGTTTTTCCAAGTTAGAAAGAATAATTTCTTTAAATCTAGTGGACAGTGAGAAGTGCTAACAAGATTTTACAAATATATAAAGAGTCCTATAGATTCTGTAGGAAATGGAGCAAGGAATCTATAGTGGGAAAATTATAAGAATGTTCATAGGCAATGGAGAAATGACTCAAAAGTGAGATGAAAAATATGTATAACAAAGATAATAATTAGGATGAAGTAAAAAAAAAATGAGAGATAGAAAATATGGATGTTCTTAAACTCTTTAAAGAAAAGATATAGCTCGAGAGCCTAAAGCTAGGGTTGAGAGGAGTATTTCTTAATCTAACAGGTTTTAAACAATATAATCATTGGTATATTCGAAAAATTCTTATTGATTTTTATTGTGGTACTATTCATAAAGTGTTTTCTAAAAAAATATTAATCTATTGGCTTTTGTATTTTGTGATTTTATACTAGTCATCATAGGCTTGTCTGTGGAGATTGAGAACACCTATATTGTATTTTGGCCTTGATATTGAACTTTAAGTTCTAAGGAGTGTTGCATGGGTGGTTGAGTTGGCATTAAGAGATGGTTAGTTTTGTCTAAATTATTCTATTTTATCATAACTTCTATTTACTTGTGGTTAATATGTTTTTATTTGAAGATCAATTCTATTTAAAATTTCTATTATTGAATGATGCAATTAATAAGATTGAAATCAGTATGCAAAGAATGAAAATAGAATATAATTTAGAGTATTCCTTTGGCAAGTCGATAATTATACATGTCTTATAGTATTATTTAGGTTGATTTTAGATATAAATAATGATATTATACTAAGTATTCACTTGTTTTTGTGATTTTACGATTTAATTTGAAAAAATAAAGAAATGGATGAAAAAGAGGAATAAGCAAACTAGTCGACTGGAGAACGAAACAAGTGATATGAAATTACAAAGGAATCACCAGGAAAATCAACAGCAGAAAAGAGCGAGTGAATCATCAGCGAATTGAGAAATACACTACGAGTCGCCAGATTAATGGGTGGAGCACAAAGAACTATTTTTAGTGATTAACTCAGCGATTTGTGTACAACTTAAGAATCGCTAACAAATCGTTGAGGTCGGTTACGAGTTTTTTTATATAAGAACAAGAAATCTAAGTTTATCTAAGATTTGTATAACTTAAGAAACTAAAAAATAGGACGTTAGGGCTTCGAAATTACTCTTTTTTCCCTGAAAGCATTCTCTATTAACAATTAATTAGTTTTCTTGAGTTTGTGTTTGAAGCCTTATTGGCGCTTTGTTTATTTCATTAAGAGTTATTTATTTAATTATTTCTTTTAATTATATTATCGTACTATTTATTTATAGCATGAGTGAGTACTTTATTAATCTAAACAAACCCTAAACTTGTATATACATTGGATTGCTATATAGTTATAATTAAGGACTTATGTACATAATGCTTTAAATCTAATCATACACAACAATCATGGTTTTAATAAGTTGTTTTTGCATATTACAACTAATGATTCGTGTATTGCATGCATAGTTGCAAATATGTATTGTGATATATGATTTTTTATTCTATGTGTATGATTATTGACAACAATTATAAAAGTAGTAACTAGGATTAATCTATAAGGCCATACTACACGAGTGGATGTTCTATGTGATTATGTTCAAAGTTATTTATTGATTAGCATATTCTGTTTAATATTTGATTTAGATTAAGCGTGAATTTCATTGAGTGTTAATGCTATCGTATTTCTATTTTATTGAGTTTCATCCATTAAATAGATTTACAATGATAAGGATATGGCTTATTTTCCATTGAATATAGAAAAATTGATGGTCTGCTAAAGGCTATCAAACTATTGTAAATTATTATTTAATGATTCAAAGATTCCATGTAATATTATTATAACTAGGTTATGAGGTAAAGTAACGTTCTAGTGTTTGAATGCAATCAAACTATATTACATTGTTTAGTAGGGGTTTGTTTGGATGTTTGTTTGGATATTTATATTATATTATATTATATTTTTATTTTGTTTAATTAAGTTTGCATTGAATTGTTTGAATTAGTTTATTTAGTTTGGTTAATTAAATTAATAGTAATTGTTTTAGTTATTTAGTATTTTCTTTCCCATTTAATTAGATTAACTAATTTGAGTAAAACAAAGAAAAAAATAATTTCCTTAGAAGTTTGTGAAATCCCTATGGATACGATATCTCATTTACCACTACTACAAAGAATAGGAAAACACGAAAAACTATTGTGCACACTCGACACGTATCATTTATTATTTTTTACTTAATTTAATTAAATTTAAAATTAAGATTAATAATCTTTAATTTTGAAAATCAAATAAACTGACTATACTAACTTAATTAACACGTACCAAAGTCACTAAATTCAAAGAAGTTCAAATTAATGGAAGACAATATAAAAGAAACATATAAACAAACCTTCTAAATGATGAAATATCAATATGTTTTGCATCAAAACATGTTACTTCAATTGTATAGTCGTGAACATACTTGATAAAGTATCCTAGATCATTAAACTCTAATCATAAGTAAATACACATCCCTTAGGAATTCATTAGTTTTTCTTATACTGGCGGAAAAGCTAAACCATTTAATACACAAAGAAATTAACTTCACACAATAAAACCACATAACACTTTTTGAAAACTTCAAACTAATAAATCGAATACTTTCGAAAAGCCACTTCAATATTAAACTTAAATCTCAAATTAACCTAGGACATTTAAATGGTAATAAGCCTTCCAAAAAATCCTAGTTACTACTTTAAACTAGATAATGAATCAAAACATCACTATATACATTGACCACTATACGCATAACATTTAAATTCACGATTGCAATCCGTAAATAACAACCTTTAAAATCAGCGGTTTAAAAAATACGATTGGTTTAAAGAATTAAGCGCAAAATCTTCATATCATGACTACATTACAAAATGAATCAAGTTCATGTTAAGAGTTTGTTTAGAAAAATGAACTACTCACTCATAATAAAAAAATAACATCATAACTAAATAATTGATAAACATAATTAAAAATACTTTATTGAAAACTTGAATTTTCCAATCTTCTTCAAAAGCGATAAAAAAATAATGAATGATCTCCAAACTAAAGTAAAAAGTGTTAAACTATCAATAAGATTTTATTTTCATAGTTTAAGGTTATATAAATAATATTTTAGGTAATAGATATCCAAAACCAACTCAAAATCCTTGTTGTAATCTAAAATCCCCGAAACTGGCACAAGCGATTCATCGGCAGTGCTAGGTAAATGCTTAGAGAATTCTCAGTGATCCACCAATCTGAGTAGCAATTCCTAGTGTAAATGTCAAATTGCTTACGAATCGCTGGCTATGAAATCCAATTCTTTCTTTATTCATTGGTGAATCATTGTACAATATTTCCACTCAGTCAAATCCTTTATATTCTTCCCATTTCATTCATTTTTTTAAAATATTCCAATCATCACTTGAAATATAAAAAACAAGAGAAAAATTGAGTAATATAGTCTTTTAAATCTAAAATTATCCTCAAATATACTATAAAATATGTCTAATTATAAACTTATCAAATACCTCTAAACTCAGCATTTTGATGTCCCGAGTAAAGGAATACTCTCAATCATATTGTATTTTCTTCCCTCTTCCTGATTTCATAATTATATACTATTAATCTTCAATAGAACTTATCATTAATCAAACACATATTACCTTCATAAAATAAAAATTATGATAGAGTAGAAAGATTTAAAGAACAACCCCTCATTTCACAACTCAACCTTTAATTATGCAATACACCTCAGCATTCAAAGTTAATATAATCACTAAGGTCAATCCACTATATAGATTTTATCAATCTCCATTGAAAAGCATCAAGCTTATGATAACTAATACAAAATCACGAAATACAAAAATCACTAAATCAATCTTATTTTCAAAAAATATTTAAAATATCACCACAATCAAGTTGATAATTTTTTTTAATCACTAATAACTATCATTTCATATTTATTTGCTGGAATAAAAAGACATAATTCACTTAACTTAGCTATAAGCACTTGAACTATATATTTAATTTAGATAGCTTTTCATAAACATATTTCTGTTTTTCTATATCTCTATTTTCTTTTTCTTCTTATCTTCTGTAGAAATTCTTTCTCACATTTTTTCCACGACAAGATTCCTTACTCCATTTTCTTTTGAATATGTAGGTCTCCCAATTTTTATTTTTAAAACTCATGTTAGCGCTTCTAACTTTCACAATACTCAATGAAGTATTCTTCTTAACTAAGTAGAATTTATTGGCTAATTTCTTATTTTTCATTTTAATTAGGGCATAAATTCTTTTCATAATATAATAATACTTTTATTTTGATCTTCTACCCATTATACAATACAAAGAAAAGAAAAAATAGCAAAATTTAGAAACTATATCAATTATATTGCTAAATAGCAATGAAATAGTGACGGGTTAGTGCCGACAAGTAAATTTAATGTTAAGTGACAGAATAACAACGAAATTGTTGCTATTATATTGCTAATCTTTGTGTCTATTCTTCCCCCATAAATATTTCGTTGCCATTCCATTACTAAATTTGGCGCCCTATTTCCTACCAAAACTATCTATCGCTATTTCGTTGGTAAAGTTGGCGCTTAAATTTCCTGCCTAATATTTCCTTGACTTGCCACCACTACCTGTTCTTTTCACTCGCTACCACTATTGCCTTCTCCTCTCCTGCTGCCGCTGCTGCTATTGTCCCATTGCAGCTGTCGCACTTATTGTCATCCTACTCCCACTGCCGCCGTTGTCACTACACGACGCAACTGCAACTTGGGTAATTTTTTGTAAATTTCATTTCTAATATTATTTACTATTTTTATTTATTTTTATAAATGTAGTTTTCGCTATTTTTATTTATTTATTTATGTTATTTATTTTTTGGTATTTGTTTATTTGTATTATTGCGATGGTTTGTATGAATTAATAATTGATTAATTAATATATAATTTTTTATGAAATTTTGTTGTTAAAATTGTATCGTAGCCACCACACGTTGAGGAGGGAGTGGTAGTAATTTAATTTTAGAGGTATTTATATTATTTTAAAATAATTTTTTGAATTATATTTTTTAAATAAATGTATACAATTCTTTTAAAGTTAAGAAGTGAAAACCAAATTTAAATATTTTGGTATTTTGGTGTGTTTTAAAGCTATGTAGATTAGTATCGATGGCTCCAAATTAAGTGTGATGAATATAACAAATCAAAGCACAACAAAATTATGGCACATTAAATATGTGTCAAGGTTGGGTGCAAACATAATATTATATATAGTTATTAAGAACACGCTACAACAAATGTAAAACAAATGTATTTAAAGTATACTAAGCTGAATGAACAAATTTATTAATGTTATGTTATTTAGTCGACAATTTATGCATGTTAACTTTTGACTTTGATAATGTGTGTGTATTTCGTTCTAAAAAGTTGACTGTATTAATAAATATTTAACATTAATGTAACACCCAACTATACATATATTTTCTTGAAGATATTTTTTAATATATACAATGAATGTTTCAATATTAGTCTCAAACTTAAGCACTCCCTTTCACCGTAATCTAACCTAATTAAGCACTTTAAAAAATTAATGTTCAATCTAATACAATTTCTTATTTTAACTTTATCAATATAAATTTTCTCAACAATTTGTTAGAGATTAGTTTAGCTGAAAGTATTGTTTGATATTTGATAACATATATGAATTAAATTGCAAGTTCACGCATTAAATAATAACTTGACACTTGCTAGCAAGTCTTCGTTAATTAAGCCTTCTTTAATACCCTTAGACTATAAAGATGTAGTATAAATGTATTATCTTTCATGTTGCAATTAAATTCACATATTTTCTTGATTGTGCACATGCATCACGATGCATAATAAAAGGATCACAATATTATGTTAGAAAGTATAAATGCAATTGAATCATTGTTAATATGTGCACTTGAATGATAATTAATTAGTAATCAATAAATTGTTTTACTATCTTGTGTACATAAATCAAAATAGTGATTTGTAAGTTAAAGAAAATGTGATTTATCCAATTAAAACTCGACCTTGTTGAACTTAGGTGACAAAAACTCGACCAACTATCGAAACTCAATTTATAAAGCACAATCGACAACAAGTGATATACATATGTTTCTTTTTGTATATGATGAGAATCTCAATATTTAGAGCAACTATCTTTGAATTTAATTAAAAATGAACTTGTTTTCGTAAGACATGGCTAACCTAAATAGAGAATGGATATACAATCATGTCCAAAATGGGTTCGTACACTATGAGTTCGTGGTCAAAGTTAAGGAATTCATAGATTTTTTGAAAACTCGTAGCTACACTTACCATAGCTACAAAATGATATAGTGTCAGTGTGACTACACTAAATGTTATCTTCATAATTATCGCGATGAGAAGACTATTGAGTACAACATTTGTAAGCACAATCTCATTCATGACTACTACCACTGATATGAGCACATAGAGTGTAAAGCCGATGCTCCCAAGCCACTAACATTAGACGATCGATCGCACAAAACTTTTTACAAATGAGAGACTCAAGGCATTGGAGTTTCAACAACATCCTACTATGAGATGTCACATAATCCAGGAGGCTAAGTTTCGAGTCGACGCACTTGGAAGAGTCGCTGAATCCAAAGTCTAATAAATTTATCACATGGCAAATGCAGGATAAGAACCATTGTGGGTGTAGTGCAAGAAAATGACTAAGTTTTCTATTTTGACTAGATTAATGACTAAAGTGTCTCTTATGACGAGATTAATAACTAAGTTGTATACTCTAACGAAAAAATTTAGTTTTTTGCTATGACTAAGAGTCACTGAATCCTGAAACACAAACAATTATAGTATTTTCATGATATGTTGCCAGAAGAAAACTTGCTTGTTGAAAGCTTCTACGACACCAAAAGATAGGATTTGTCGGTCGAGTAGATAAATTGTCATGAAGACAAATACATGAGTTTTAGGGGCGTAGACTCTGAGTTACATTAGTGCAAGTTTTGTGGAATGTCTAGATACGATCAATAGTAGTCAGCTAGGTGGAAGATTCGAAATGTGTGGAAACAAGTGTATTACTTTTCGTTAACTCCACGACTAGAACATCTTTATGCGTTAGAAACAACTACAAGGCATATGTCGTGGCACAGAAAGTACCACTTACCAGAACACATCATGCACCATTGCTCTGATTTGATTGCATGGAAACCTTTCAATGAGGTGAAAGAAGAGTTTGGTGTAGTGGTGCAAAATGTTTGTTTGGAATTGTGCACTAATGGTTTTCAAGTTTTTGGTGTTTGTAGGAAACAATACTCATCATGGCTATTCATATTTACTCTGTACAACCTTCCACCTTCCATGGGCCTGAAAAAAGATTGCATGTTTATTACTGTAATCTTTCACAGAGCATCACATCTAGGTCAACAAAATTGATGTTTTCCAACAACCCCTGGTGAAGGAATTATTAGACTTGTAGCATGACGAAGCAGTTACGTACGACATATCTACAAAGTCTAGTTTTTTATGCAAGTTGCCCTCATAGGGGCAGGAAGAGATTTTCCCGCCTACGACATGCTGTCAGGGTGGAGCACGCACGATAAAATGGTGTGTCCATATTGTATGGAAGATACATGTGTTCCTATTGAGACATCATGGGAACATTTCTTGGTTCGACTGTCATCATCAATTTTTGCCTTCGAGTTTGAGCCAAAGGAGTGTCAAATAAATTTTTCATAAAGGAAAAAATAAACTACAAGAATGACTACCATTGTTCAAATACGACAATCACTTGTGATGGAAATTGAACATTTGGGGTTAATGAAGGTGACTGAAGTTTGGTCGAAAGCAGCAACTTAAATTTCATGGAAAAATCAAATATGCGAAATATAGACAAGACGTATACAAAATTTGCCACCGCCCATCCTTGCACATGGACCCAATGTCAAAGAAATATCCAAAAACTACTTTTACACCTGACAAACCAAGAAACAAATACTTTGCGAAAAGTTGGGACACATACATTTTCTCGATGGATATGCTTTAAATCTCTGTCATTGCACAGATGAAAGCGACTTCGGTTGTTTGGAATGAAGAGTTTCGATTGTCATGTCTTCATGCAAAGTCTTCTTGCAATCGCCTTTCGAGAACTCCTTGACAATAATGTTTGGCTAGCTATTCTCAAGTTGAGTTTTTTTTTTTTCAATTCCATAGTAGCCCAAAATATAAAACTTAAGGAAATTGTTGCATCAGATTGTGTCATACCCAAGATCTTGTGCAAGTTAAAGAAAATATTTGCTCTTTGTTTTTCGACTCGATGAAACATCTTCCCGTACACTTTTCGTACGAGGCTCGTCTTGCCAAACTAGTTCAATCTTGATGGATGTATCCGTTTGAAAGGTAAATCTAATATTTTTTCACATATCATAACTATAATTCAATTACTTTAATCAGTTAACACATCTTTTGCAACATAAATGTCATAACTAGGTACCTTCAACATCTTAAAAAATGTTCAAAACAAAGTGAATGTTAAGGCTTCAATATGTAATGCTTACCTTTTAGAAGAAGCAACTTTGTTTTATTCTTACTTTTTTAAGGAACACATCATGGCGACACATGATCAGGTGCCTCATAATGATGAAGGAAGCATTGCCCCAACCTAAATTTTTCTGGCACTTTTTCAAATTTCACACATCCAAGTTGAACATCGGTAAACATACCGCTCAATACCTCGAGGAAAGTGAGTACATCACTGCTCATAATTATGTCTTACGTAATTGTCTAGAAATTGAAACATACATCTTGTATGTGTAGTTAATTTTGGTACGATCAAAATGTTGATTTTAATATTTATACAACAACTAAAATCATGCTAACTCAAGTGTCAACTCGTCAAGAGGAACAACCACCTCGAGGTTGGCTTATTCATATTTATGGTTGCCATGTATTCGATGACAATCATTATTGTACAATCTTTTTTCAGGCTGACCAACTCGCACCATCATCAAGTAGTCGTCCATTTGCCCAGAGGATTCCCAAGCTTAGCGTTTTAGTACCATCATCGAGTAGAGCACCATCTACTCATGCGACATCTCAATCGATAACTACTTAATCACTACCTCACTTTCCACTGAGGACCACTCTTCTCACTAGCATACCTGGCCATGCCACTGGATTGCCAGCATTAGATGGCCTCGATCATTGTGATGATGATGCTCCATCAATGCCACCTAGAGATAGAGACGAGCGAGTCATAAAGATTTTCTTGGGCTTAAATAAAAATCCCAACTAATTGTTTCTACAAAATAGTTCATTTCAATATTTTTTTTGCCTATTATGAAAAGTGCTAATACCATAAACAGTTGAACAATTTGCATCCCTCCAATGTTGGCCAAGGTAACTCAGTGCAGTATTTAGACAAAAAATGCACCTTGATAGACACGTATGGAAGAAAGTTTCTCAACACATATGAAATATCTATTGGAATGACTTAAGAGTGAGTTAATTTATGATTTGTGACAACCTTGATTTTAAATGTGTTTGAAGTATCGTAACTAATCCATTGTCCTTTTTGCAATGTTTCTTCATATGGGATCCACTATAGATGTTGAGATCTATAATGTTTGGTTGCATATAGAGTGAACCAAATACTCAGTGTTTTTTAGCAATTGTCACGAAAATCTAGATGAGTGGCCAGGTTTCCTGACATAGGAGATTCGGGAAAGATATCTGGCCCATTGGAGTACGTTGGAGTATAGGGCCAAGTTGGAGCAGGGTGGAAGAATATGATGAGTGAGAAGAATGAACTTAGAACTAGTGTAGGAAGACATACCAGTGGTACAAAGTCTTTTGAGAGTCATGAGGAGTCATTGGTAAGTATCGAATACTATTTAATTACCACCGTAAAAATTTCTCTAGTTATTATAGAAAATAGTTTATTAATAATGTTTTAACTTAATTTTTGTCTGACGAATAGGTGGGAGATATTAAAGTTAGTTGAAGAGGTCACATATCTTCGTGAGGGGCAACGGCGGCACGATGAGATGCTAAGCCACCTCTTGATGTTTTTAAGGCAGCAACACCTTAAAGTACACTTTGGCGATCTTGGAGCTAGCACCTCTTAGGCCTCACCTCATCAGAAGCCACCCGTTGATGCCCTACCTTCTCAGGCCTCACCACAAGGCACGATGGATCAAGATGATTATGGCGGGGATGTTCATATTCATGACTTCTTTGCACAGGACGGCGACGACGACTTGGATCGATCGTAGTCATTATGTAGCTTGATATAAACTTTTTAGAGGAACCTTGTTGTAAATATTGTAAAATTTCGTTGTCTTTTATGATGTCTAATTTAGAAATTTATTTTAATTTTTTAATATATTTTCAATAAATTTACAAAATTTATTTTATTATATAATATTATTTGTTGCTACGTAGTAACAGATAACCTATAGAATTTGATATTTTGTTGGTATTTCGGTTCTATGTGGCATTCCTTTGCTAGGTAGCAATAGATTAGCAATGGAATATTTTAAGGTAATAATTTATTTTTAAAATTTTAAATAATGTTCCATTGGTAATTTGCTATTTAGCAATGGATTACCAATGCAACGTATTGATCAAATATGTTTTTCTAAAAAAGAAATAATTGTACGTTGGTAATCCGTTGCTATATAGAACTGGATTACCAATGGAACATATTAATCAAATATGTTTTCTAATGAGAAATAATTGTTCGTTGGTAATCTGTTGCTAAATAGCAACGGATACCAACGGATTACCAATGGAACACCGAATTTCATTGGTAATTTGTTCCTTAAAAGTAACAGATTAGCCACGGAAAGTAGTCTGTCATAATCAAAAGACAAACCGAAAAGGGTTTTAGCGACGTTTAGGAATGAAAAATTCGGTTGCTACGATAGCAACATATTGGAAATTCTGTTGCTAAACAGCTAGCGATAAGGTTTTTACCAACGGATTAAATTCCATTTCTAATCCATTGCTATAAAAATTGGGAACGAAAAAACGTGCCTTTAGAAACAGAAAATCTCGTTGCTAAGTCCGATATTTTTTGTCGTGATAATGTCTAACACAAAGTAACTAGTCCATTCTAAACTCCTCTAGTTCATACACGATCTAGGTTGAGTCAAATAGGGTATAAAAATTCATTTCTATCATAAAATTCTTATTTGTATGAGTAATAAAAATATATCCCTTCTATTTAAATGCATATTATATTTAATTTATATATTTCTATTTAAATAAACCAAAATGAAGAAACATTATCATAATTGTTGTAAATTTAAAAATATCTGCAGTCAACTTCAAATATTAAATAAACTCAACCTCTTGAATCTTTCGTAATTGGCTTCATTATACTTTACCTAAATACCCCCAAACTCATTTCAAACTTTCTCCTCAAGGTTTAAAAATGAAGTCTAGTTTTTCAAGAAAGCAAAATATGAAATCAAACCTAAGAAGAGGTGAATTCGGTGTACCGGGAGGTTATCGCCTTTTGAAAACCTTTCAATGATCAACTATGCTTAATGAACACACAATCAACAAGTATAGATGCAATGAAATGGTGAAGCAGGTACAAGAAATAGAAAGGAGACACAACAATTATAGTGGTTCGATCCAATTGATCTACATCCACTACCTAACCTCCATGGTTAGGATTTTCAAGCCCGCTTATATTAACAATAAGTGTTACAACCTATGCGTACAAACCTACAATGCCTAATCACAAAATAGGACTTCCTACCTAGCCTTAACTATGATTTTTTCCTAGCATCAACTAGGTCTTCCCTGACTTAGATCCCACTAAGTATTAAAATCAGGAACGTACAAAAATATATGAATACAATGAAAATCGACTTTACAAAGTAAAACGATGATAAGTTCAATTACTCACGAGCCACCTAGAGCCTAACAACTCTAATTCATGTAAGTATGAATATGAGTAAGATATTAAATATGCTACCAATTTTGCACTAATATCAATCGCTAAACCGATCTAACCAATTTTATTGGAAGGAAGACAGTTTCAAATCCGATGAACAAGTAGTTTTAGTAAAAATCAAGTTTAAGGCATAACTCTTATTCAAGTCAGTCCTTTTAGAAAAGAATTTCAAGCACAAAACCTAAGATAAATGTGTTCAAGATCATGGCAAATGATTCCCACAAAAATCTTAATAAAAATGTAATTTAAGCATAAGTGAACTAGGAATCAATCTTTCTTACAACCCAAAATGAAAGTAACTCAAATTAGTTCTAGAGAATTTGTTGCAAGCTTTATAACACCTCAGTGATACTAGCTTTAAGGATCATTAAGTAGCCTTAAATGATTCCAAGTGGTCAAGCATAAAAAAAAATTTGTCAAATCAATGTAGAAACTTAGACGAAAGAGATTTTTTGAGTTTGAGAGGTTAATGGTGTGTTCTAAGTAGTTTGTTAATGGTTTCTAAACTTATTTAACAATTTATTGCTATTATCTTGATCTAAGGGCCCAAAATCAATCATTGGTTCAAATTAAAGAAAAATATGTAAGATTATTAAAAAGTTATCGAGAGATTGCCAAACGCACTAGGTGACATCATTACCGTGCTAACTGCAGTTAGCGCACTAATGAGTCCCATTAGCGTGCTAACCAGTAGGGACTACATATTAAATATTTTTAGATTTAAGTTAGCGACTCCCTAACTCACCTACAACGTAGCTAAACCTACGAGAATACGTTTAACATGTTTAGTGTGAGTTAGTAGACCCATTTGGACTATTGGATGATTTTACAAATCCCAAGAATTAAAAGTTTCTACAAAAATTTTTGTTCTTACTATTTAAAAACCATTCAAACTGAAGTTGGTGCTTCCATAATTTATCATAACAATTTTTCCAAAACCAATGCAGATTTAAAAACACATTTACACTTGTAAAATAGTTTTCAAGTCACAAAGTTTAAATTATGTAAAAATTGAAACTTGAAACTTTTGAAAGCATAACATGCACGAGTCATATGCATTTGGCTTGCGTAATTGGACTTATATACCTTACATCAGTTAGATAATTGATAATATGAGATATCCAGTCCTTGTATCCTCATATGAGCCGAATCTTTAGCTTTTTCGGTTTCGTTTGACTTGAACTTATGAAAACTCATTTTTCCTCTCGAGCTTGTGATTCTTAGAAAAGTTTGATTTTGTGAAAACACTCAAAAAATAATAAAAATCCTTTCATTTTGTTTGTTGCCATCAAAATCACGGATGAAGTATAAGTGACGAAACACTTAGTCCAACAAAATATACCTCATGAAGCATAAAATAGTTAAATGTAAAACATAAACTACTTTTGAAAATAGATAATCAAATATCACACTATAGAAATATATAATGGTGTAAAGTATTCATTTCTTAATAAAAGGTTCCAAGAAGTTCACATTCCACACATACAAGCAAATATTAAAAATATTACAAGGTACTTTGCACATAAGTAAATTCATCAAAAGTCTTTACATCTCCATCATCATTCCTCGTTGCAGTAGGTGGTGAAGTGCTAGTATCAGTGAGGTTATAAAATCTTGATGGAAATCTCATCTGCAATGAAGGAATATTAATGTTCCTCCTTTGATCTAGCAAACATTCAACCACTCACATTTCCGATATAGAATGGTGGCAAGCTCAAGTTCTCTCTTTCTTATCTAGCATGTCATGGCTTCTCAAAACTTGCTTCTCATTTCTCCTAAAAGGTAAAATGAAGGATTTGAGAAATCCTTTCCTTTTAGCCTTAGATGGAGACGTAAAACTACCATCTGCCTCTTGAACATTTACTTAAGCCATCAAACATGCTTCTTGCCTTACTTTTTCTTATGTTATGCTATGAATTATCTTTATTATTCATGCCTTCGACTTCATAACTTCTTATCTTGTTGTGCTATGTCGTTTTTCGAATCATTATACTATTCGACTACTCTCATCTTTTTGACTATAGCATCAGTGATGGTCCTTTAGGGTACACATCGAATTCAATCTCATGGAAGTCAATTTTGGCTTTCATACATAGCTAGGTAAGTAGAATTGGGAATGGTAGGCCATTACGCTTCATGGTCTTAATCGCCTATCTCATCGCATCGTGGATTGCGTACCAAATGTCGGTATACCCTATATTCATAACAATGTGGTAGAGTAGAGTGGCTCTATGGCTTTTTACTTCAAAATCTTGTGTAGTGAGGTATAGGCATGCATCTATGATGTGGCTCCAATATTTAGTGGTTTTCCTAAAATTAACAATTTCAATGAACTATCGATGACCATCTACATCAAGAGCGATCCTCATCCGGGAATTACCTCCAAGGCTTCTTCAATTGTTGTATATGGGTAAGTTTCCTTATATACGTAGATTAGGTTGGGGTAGTCGAATTGGCAAACTATTTATAAGCACCCTTTTTCTATGTTTTCTTCGTAATCCCTAAGAAGGTGTTCCTGGTGTCTTTCTCGTATGATGCTCGTGATTTGTCTTCATATTTATGCACATTTCAGATTTAGAATCCTCTCTCCGGTATGATAACTCGTTTTGCATGTAGAAAATATCTATTTTATACTTAGGACTTAAAAATCTCATCGGATCATAAGGGACTTGTGTGTTTGGGCTTAGGTAGTCATAATCCTCATCTGAGCTAGGTGGGGTTGGTGTTCTCAACTCAGCCCTTCTGGTTCTCGATTTTCATTACTAATCATTGTAGGTTGAATAGAAATTTGTTGACTTAAGTGTTTCTTCATAGGTTTTTCTATCATGATTCCTATCATTTTCTCTTGTGCAGTACCTCTACTTCTTCATTTCATAATGATCAAATAACTACTATGAAGCAGTAAACCAAAATTCTATATTTGATAAAATAAACAAACTTAAGATGAGTAGTTTATAGAAAATCAAATTGCTATCGAGAAACTTGAAACAATTACGCACAAACGGGTGGGTATTTTTTGCGAAAGATATTTAAAAATTACGAAAGTCAAGGCTATGAGATCAAATCTATCAAAATGATTTTCCAAAAAAGAAAAAAAAACCTTGAGAATCATACCTCCGATTTGTTGAAAGCTCCACTTTAAATTCACTGCAAACATTTTTCTAAAGAATCCTCAAACTTTGGAAACATGCAATTTGTAACCCAAGGGTCAGTGCCATTATGATACCTAAGCTAATAGAGCCAATGAAATATTTCATTCATTATACTAAGATGAATTTCAAAATTAATTGATGGATTTTCAAAAATTAGACAAAATAATAATTTTATCAAAATAAAAGGGGCTAGGGTTGTTGTGATTATTTTCTTGAGAGTGAGTCTTTCAATATATGTGCCCATAAATTCCTCTATATTTATTTTCTAATCTCCAAATCGAACTTCGTTAAACCCTAGCTCAGTTATACCCTCTCAAATTCAAAACAATTTGGGTTGAATTGAACTTGGTTATGGTGGGAATTACTTAAATACACTAATATTACGCTTAGGAAGGTTGAATCTAATTAAGAAAATGATTGCGAGAGGAGGAGGTGCGACAGTTTAGAGGTGAGAATGAACTTGTATTTGCGGTGATTTTTGTTTTGTTTTAAAAATGAAAACTTTTGCCAAGCGATTCATGTGTATGTTGAATCGAAAGAAAATCGCTAGGCGAATCGGTAAGTTGTAAGGCGCGGTGGACCACCAATCTGAGTAGCGAATTCATGTACAAGTAGAACTACTAAGGAATTGCTAGACCCAGATTTTGCCTTCATTTGTTGGTTTTTGCTACAAATTTGGCCAGCAATTTCTAGTGTTATTTTGAATCATTGGGGATTCACTAGGCTTTGTCGTACTATTTTGCAATATATTGGTAATTAACTTACATACCCTCAATAAAAATGAATATAAAGGTAAAATTGACTAAGAAATTTATAAATTTGATCGAGATATTTACCTAACTAATAATTTCATTAAATAAATAGAAAATAAGCAAGAAGGATAACGCAAACTTGCATAAATGCTATAAAAATAAAAACAACTTGATCATCCTTCGCCATTATTAAAGCTAATATGGAGCACTAGTACTGAAAATAAATAAATAAAAAAAGTCAAAAGGAGATAGAATAGAAGTAAACTATACTAATGCTAGATTTCCTACTTAAAATTGAAAAAGCTTAATGAAATAAGGAATATCTGTTGCTTCCCATTGAGCGCAATTGTTTTTGTCGTTGGATCGACTTATAAATGAATCAATCTTTATTAAATATGGGTGAACCAATCTTCTTTTCAACTGATTCGTTGTTGAGAATATTTTCATTGCGGTGTGAAAAATGTCCTTCGTCATTGCTCTCATCACTTTCACTGAATTGCCCTTATTCTATATCGTTGCAAAGTTCTCTCTTGTTTTGGAATGATATTTCTTCATTACCAGTCCTAAGTGTGACTATGCGATCACGTACATCCATGATAGCTTCGACGATTTATAAAAATGGTCTACCTAGTAATATTTGATCATGTAATGATGTTGTTGCCGTGACTAGGAATTTTGTAGTGAAGGTTAGCCTACCCACTTGGAGGGGCACATTCATTGATATACCTAATAGGATTGTGAAAGTACCATATGGCTTGAATATTTCAATAGGAGGTTTACAATGAATCTTCAAATTATTTTGAAGAAACCAATGTGCAAGCATAAGATTCATATCAAGTTAAACTCCGTGAAAGGACATTTCACTAATTTATATGTTGAGGAAAGTGTATCCTGGATCCACTTCTAAGAGTTTTAAAAGATCGCCATTTTCACTAAATTCCTCTTAATCTGGGTCATATTTGTCATGTTTGATTGGGTCTCTAGCAGGTTGTTGCTCCTTTTGTCTTTTTATTTCTTTTCCTTTGGTGTAGTAACCATCCATAGTTTGATTCGTTAGATCTTATGGTTACAATAAGCTCTTTCATAGTGTTCAATTTATCTATTGGAACGTCAATTGGGTCAAAGTGAAAGATCTCCATATCCTTTGAGAAAAATTTTCATGATAAAGTTTTAGTCTATGACCATTAACTTTTAAAATTATCCCAATTTCACTACTTTTTATCCTTACAACACCATGGGGAAATACGTGCGTAGTTACATAAGGTTTCATCCATTATAAACGAAGCTTTTTATGAAATCATTTAAGATGTGAACAAAAAAATAACACTTTTTGTCCCACTTTAAAATTCATCATATTTAATTTATTATCATGAAATGCTTTAGTTTTATTTTTATAAATACAAAGATGTTCATACACGTCATTTCTCAATTCTTCCAATTCTTGGATATTTAGTTTACAATGTTTTCCTGCATTATCATAATTCATATTACATGTTTTGATTGCTCAATACACCTTATGTTCTAATTCGACTGGTAAATGAAATGATTTACCGAAAACTAACCTATAAGGTGTCATACCTATTAGTATCTTAAATGTAGTTCCCTATGCCCATAATCCATCTTCTAAGCGGTGACTCTAATCCTTACATGTTGGAAATACTATCTTTTCTAAAATTGATTTAATTTCTCTATTTGAGGTTTTCGTTTTTTCGCTAGTTAGTGGGTGATATGTGGTAGATGTTCTATGTGTAACTTTATATTTTTATAGTCAAATAGTGACAATTCTATTTCAAGACTGTAAACCTCTATCGCTAATTAAGATTCTAGGTGCTCCAAAAATAGTAAAGAACCTTAATTTTAGAAAATTAACTATTATTTTAGAATCATTAGATTTAGTGGCTATAGCTTCTACCCACTTGGACACATAGTCTACGGCTAATAAAATGAAAATATGTCCATCAGATGGGGAAAAGGTCTCATAAAATCTATTCCCCAAACATCAAATACTTAGCAAAAAAGAATAGGACATAGGGGAATTTGGTTCTTATGTTCTAAATTTTCAGTTCTTTGACAATTTATACAAGTTTTCGTATAAAGATAATAATCATAAAAAAGTAAGCCAAAATAATCTTAAGTCTAATATTTTACGGGTTGTATGACTTAGACCAAGCATAAATAAGGCAATGATCCATGACGATTTGTATTTCCATTTATGGAATACATCTTCGAATAGTTTGATCGGAACAAAATTTTCATAGGTAAGGATCATCCCATAAATATTTTTTAGAATCGTCTTTTATCTTATTCTTGTTGGATCGTGTTAAATGGTGTGGTAGCCTATTAGTAGTGAGATAATTGACTATATCAACATAGCATAGGCTAGTGATGGCTATCTTATATAAATGTTCATATGAGAATTCATCTTTAAATGGTATTGGGGGTTCTCTATTTTATAGTATACTTCGATGGTTTGCTACTAGGTCTTCATAACCTTTCATGTCTTTTATAGTTAGATCAAATTCTTGTAACAATAACATCCATCATTTTAATCCCGGTTTAGTATCTTTCTTTGCCATTAAATATCTTAATTTGACATGGTTTGAGTAGACTATTACTTTTGTTCCTAGTAAATATGCTCAAAAATTCTCTACACAAACACGACTACTAGGAGTTATTTTTCGGTGGTGGTATAGTTTAGTTGGGCGTGGTCCAAAGTTCTTGATGTATAATATATGACATGAGAATCCTTTCCTAACTTTTGACCTAAAATAACTCCTACTGCATAGTTGCTTGCATCACACATTATTTCAAAAGGTTGTGATGTATCCGATTCTTGATCTTCTAGAGCTAAATGAATCTAATGAAATCTTGAGTATCCATACAAACAACAATAATGAGTTTTTCCTGCTAGTCTTTCTAACATTTGATCTATAAACGTAAGTCGATAATGATCATTTCTAGTTGCAGCTTTTAGCTTCCTATAATATATGCACACTCTCCAACCATTTTGAATTCTAGTTGATACTAATTCTCCATGTTCATTTGTTATAAATTTGATTTCTATTTTTTGTGAACTACTTGTATCTATTTCGAGATTAATCCTATGCATGGATGTGGCCGGACTTATTCCTTCAATATCAACATTGTCCATCATATTGCTTTCTTGAATTCTTTCAGAACATTTATTAGTTTCTCCTCTTCTAAACTTGATAATTTATCAGAGATCGTAACATGTAAGGCATTGTTTCTTTTTAAATATGCATATTAAAAATGATCTGGAAGAACATTTAGATCTAAATCAAGAGTTTTTATTATAAAGGGTAAAGTTTCGAATGGTTTATTAGTAAATCTATATAGTAAGAGAGTTCAAGGAGTGCATTATAAGAATTTAAGTCATTGATTATCTCCCTTGTCTCATCATCTATATCATCGCTTTCATTTAAATACTCTATCACTTTTTTAAGCTTTTACGACTTATTGTTTCAAACAGTTTTATCTATTATCGAATCAAACATATCTATAGTGCATAGTGACAAAACATCTAAAAGATATTTCTTAGGGTTGAAGATGTTAAAGTTTACCATTTCTTAATCTACTTTCATTTTTAGAGTTCCATTAGAAATATCTATTTTGGCTTTTGTCATTTTTTAGAATAGGTGTCGTAGGATAAGTAAGGTTTTACTAAAGAAGTGGTTGTTGGACTAAATGTTTTGTCACTTATACTCCACTAGGGAATTTGATGTCGATAAACAAAGTGAAAGGATTCTTAAACGTTTGTTTTATGTTTCCAAACATCAAACTTTGCTAAGAATAACAAATTCAGAAAAAAGTTGAGTTTTCACAAGTTCAAGTCAAACATGATCTGGTAAAGCTCAATATTCGGCTCATACAAAGATATAAGGATTGGAAAGCTCACACCATCAATCATACAACTTATGTGAGGTTTGCAAGTCCAATTATGCAAGCCAAATGCATTAGACTAATGCATATCACATTTTCCAAAGTTTCAAGTTTGCTCAAGTCTTGGCTTTTACATTATTTAAAAGTCGTAACTTGAAAATGGTTTTGCATTGTGTAAACATGTTTTATAAACATGCATTAGACTTGGAAAAACTCTTATGATCGATTTTGAATGCACCAACATCTGTTTGGGTTTGTTTTGAACGGTAACTAAAATATTTGTAGATAAGTCCCTACACGTTTCATCAAACTAGAGTTTTTCATTTTTTGGATTTGTGAAATCATCTGTGCATTCCAAATGGTTCCAATGACTCATACTAAACATATTGAAAGTATTCCCCGATGTTTAGTTGAGTTGTAGGTGCGTTAAGGAGTCATTAACCTAAACTAAAAATATTTATTTTATCGTCCCCACTTGTTAGCGGACTAATGGGACTCATTAGCACGCTACCTAAAGTTAACGCGCTAACTAGTCTTCATACAGCTTTTTAAAAAGCTTACATCTTTTGTTTTAATTTAAACCAGTGATTGATTTTGGGCCCTCGAATTCAGTTAATAGCAATAATTTGTCAAATAGGTTTGAAAGCTATTAACAAACCACTTAAACATATTATTATCCACTCAAGATCAAAAACTCACTTGTATCCATGTTTTCACATTGATTTGACTATA
This sequence comes from Stephania yunnanensis, assembly GCA_039657365.1. Lineage (NCBI taxonomy): Eukaryota > Viridiplantae > Streptophyta > Magnoliopsida > Ranunculales > Menispermaceae > Stephania > Stephania yunnanensis. The sequence continues at coordinate 29,544,342 of CM077582.1, read as the reverse complement.
ATTTTATGCTTGATCACTTGCAGTGTTTCGAGGCTACTGAATCATCCTCGAAGTTAGTGTCCTGAGGTGTTCTAAGGCTTGCAATTTATAATCCAGCACTAATTTGAGTCACTCTCATGTGAGGTTGTAAGAAAGCTCGATTACCTAGTTCATTTGTGCTTAAAATTACATCTTATATTGTGAGTTTTGTATCATAATCATTTAATGTGTTTCAGAACACATTTATGTAGGGTTTTGTGCTTAAACTTTCTTTTCTAAACATTAGGATTGATTTGAATAAGAGCCATGCCTTAAACTTGATCTTTATCATATTACTTATTCATCGGATTTGAAACCGCTTTGATTCTCATCAAATTGGTTTGATTGGTTTCCTGATTGAGTTTGTTGAAAAATTAATGCCATATTTAAACTTGCATGCATTAGAGTTTGTAGGCTCTATGTGACTTGTATGTAATTTGACTTAATGTTGGTTTATTTTGTAAAGCTGATTTTTATTGTATTCTTATATTGTATTGTAAGGGGCTGATTATAAAACTTAATGGGATATAAGTCAATGTATGACCTATTTGAGGATAGGAACAAACCCTAGTTAAGGCTAGGTGGAAGTCTGAATTTGTAATTAGCAGTGTAGGCTTGTATGCTTAGGTTGTAACACTTATTTTTAATATAAGTGGAGTTTGCAAAATCTTAATCAGGGAGGTTAGGTAGTAGACGTAGATTGGTTGGATCGAACAACTATAAATCTCATGTATATTTTCCATCTTTTCTACCTCTATTATCATCGCATTGCATTCATACTTATAGATTGTGTGTGCATCAAGCAACATTATCCATTGCAAGTTTTAAAAAGATGATAACATCTTGGTACACCCAAATTTTTACGTTTGATTTCAATTCGTATCAGAGCGGGTTATTTGTCAAAGTGTTACTAATGTGTCTTTGAGTGTTTTCTTGGAAGGATGAAAACATTAGACCCAGCTTACCTTAGGGAAGGCAACTCATCGAGTTGGCCCCCATTATTTGATGGAACAAACTATGACCATTGGAAAGTGAGGACAAAGTTCTATATAATAGCACAAAGTAGGCATTTATAGGATTCAATCAAAAATGTTATTTTCCATCAGAAAAGCTTACAAAGGACTACACTCCCGAAGAGACAAGGATTGAGTTCTCAAATGATCAAGCCATGAATCACTTATTTTATGCACTAAGTGAGAATGCATTCAATCGGGTTAGTGCTTGTAAAATGTCCAATGAGCTATAGAAGAAGCTTGAAGTACACTATGACGGTACAATTCAATTAAAGAAGATCAAATTGAGGACTATAGAGGAGCATTACGAGACTTTCTGAGTTGGCACCGATGAAGACATAGCTACTGCCATCACTCGCTTCACTAAGCTCTTCAATGAGATCAAGAATCTTAAAAAGAACTATGATTAATAGACTTCGGTGTACAAAATTCTTAAAGGCATACCTAAGGATTGGGATGCAAATAATTATGTCATCCAACCAGTGAAAAATCTTGGAAATTAAACTTTTGATGCCATATGTAGAGAGTTGACGGTAAATGAGTTTGAGCTAAATGACTGAGCAAGATTAAAAGCACATGGTGGTGGTTCTGATAAAGATTCAAAAAAGGAGATTGCTTTGAAAGCAAATAGTCCTTTGGCAAAATTGAAAGCTCTCGCTCCATCGGTTGAGATTATTGAGGATGAGAAATCTAGAGATGAAGATGATCTTAAAGAGGAAGTAGACATGATTTCAAGAAAACTTCATAAGGCAATGTACAAGTGTGACAACTACGAGAAAAAGTTTAAGGCTGGAAGAAAAGGTGTTAAATCAAGTGAGGTAGTTTGCTTTGGGTATGGCAAACCAGGCCACATCAAGGCTAATTGTTAGTCCAAGAAAGTTATGGACAAGAGAAAAGGCAAGAAGAGCTCCAAAGCAACATTGGATGACTCATCTTCATCAAACTCTGACTTCGAGTCAAAAAATGAGAAAGCTATACTTTGTCTCATAGCACAAAATGAGATAAATTCTAATGCTTTTAATTTTGATGACGTTTATGAATTGGATAACTTGCCTACTCTTGATTAGCTTAGGAAAGAGTTGGAGAAAGAGGTCAAAAAGACCAAACAACTAAAAAATAACTTGACCATAGAAATTTGTGTGAAGAGTCACAAAATGAGACCACTAGTGACCTCCAAAATGACTTGAATGAAGTCATAAAGGAAAGAGATGCCTTTGAAAAAAAGGTAAAGGACTTGAACAATACGATGATCAAATTCATTAATGGTGGGGATATGTTTGATATGATCTTAGGAGCACAACAATGTGCACTCAACAAAAGGGGCATATGCTATGGAGCAAATTTATTGAGTTGCAAGTAATTGCTAAAGATGCTCACAGATGCTCTAAGTGCAATAGATCATAATATGTTGTCAAATGTGTCTTGGATAAGACTAATAGGAACAGACTCGGATGCGTAGTATTGAATGTTTATGATACTAACTTTATCAAACCTAAAAGAGTTTGGGTATCAAAATGTAGTGTCTTCCAAATTATGTAGTATGCAAGTAGGAGCACCTCGTGGTGCTTAAGTAGTCGGTGCACAAGACACATGACCAGAGATAGTGGATGCTCAAGACACATGACCAAAGATGCAAATTAATTCATTGAGCTAAAGCGGTATGATGGTGGAAAGGTCACATTTGGAGATAAAAATAAAGAAAGGCTCACATGCCTTGGTATTGTCTATCCACCTAAAATGTTTATCTCGTTGATGGTTTGAAACATAATTTGCTTAGCATTAGTCAATTATGTGACAAAGGTTTTCATATCATGTTTAAATCATTAAAATGCATTATTAGGAATGAGAAACATAAAATCATGTTCATGTCAAATAGAGATAAGAATGTCTATGATATTAACTTTGATGATATGCATATGACAAATGTTTTGTGTTTGAGTGCTCAAAATGAATGCGATGCATGGTTGTGGCACTATAAACTAGGACATCTAATATGAAAATTTTGTGAAAATTGACCAAACATGATTTAGTTTAAAGTATCCCAAATGCACATATATTAAAGATAAGGAATGCGAACCTTGTATTCTTGGCAAACAAGTGAAATCGTCATTCAAAATAAAAGTAGCTAGAAATGTAACTAGAACCTTAGAACTAATCCATATAGTTTTACTCAGACCTACCCAAACACAAAGTCTGAGAGAAAATCTTATTGATTTGTTATTATTGATGATTTCACTAGATATGCATAGTTACACTTTCTAGCACATAAACATGAAGATTTTGAAATGTTTGACAAGTTTTGTGCATTAGTTGAAAAGAAGAAGGGTTACAATATCACTATCATTCAAATTCATAGGGGTGGTGAGTTCATCAATAAGACCTTAGAGGAGTTTTGTGCTAGACGAGGGTATACACAACAACTATCTTCTCCTAGAAAACAACAACAAAATAGAATAGTTGAAAGAGAAAATAGGACCCTCCACAAAATATGTTGACTATGCCAAATGAGTAAAACATAGTTAAGCCCTTATAGCATGAAGCCATTAACAGGGCATGCTATGTTTTGAATAGGATAAATGTCTAAAAACAAAGGAAGAAGACCCTTTATGAACAATGGAAAAATTGAAAGCCTAACATTAGTTGCTTTAAGGTGTTTAGTTGTACTTGCTATGTCTTAAATGATATAAATCATTTGGAAAATTTTGACCAAAAGTAAAATATATGCACCCTCCAAGGATATTCCATGCATAGTAAATCATATAGAGTGTTCAGTAGATCAACCAAGATCTAGAGGAGTCAATCCATGTCAAGTTGGATGAGAAAAACCCTTAAGTGCAACTGATGCACACCTTAGAGAAAATGAGACTTGAGGATGATGATGGTATCATTCAAGCTCAAAACTTCAATAGTAAAGAAGTGAGAGGAAACCGAAATTAGTGTACTAAAAAACTCGAGACTTCTTTTAGGACATCCTTTTCAACAAATCATAGGTAGTCTAAACAAGGACATAACCATTGAATCTTCACTAAATCAGGATAAGGAGCATATTGCATTTATAATTTGAAGTCATGCGACACTCATAGTAATTCCACCATTAAAATGGGCAGGACCAATTAAGAAAACCTATAGATCTTAAGCTATATCGCGGTATGATAGGAAGTCTTCTCTACCGGCCTACCAATACACCCGATATATGTATAGTGTGTGCCTATGTGCTAGGTTCCAATCCAAGCCCAAGAAATCACATTTTAAATATGTCAAGTTTATATTTCGATATTTAAGTAGCATGCAAGAATTAGGATTGTGGTTCAACAAGGCTAAACTTTTGAACTTAAAAGCTTTATTGATTCCGATTATGTAGGAGTCTCCTAGAGAGGAAAAGCACATCAGAGTTTTGTCATTTGCTAGAAAAAATCATTAATCTCATGGTTTAGCAAAAAGCAAAACATCATTGCCTTGTCCACCGCCAAAGCCAAATATGTAGCTACCGAAAGTTGTTGTGCTCAAGTATTGTCCGTGAACCAACAACTTGAGGATTATCAAATCCATCTTAGTTATGCTAAAATCTATTGTAATAACACAAGTGCAATCAGCATATTGAAAAACCTGATGTTACATTCTCGTACCAAGCATATTGAGATTAGGCACCACTTCCTTCATGACCACGTACAAAAGGGGGATGTCAAACTGATCAATGTGTCCACTGAGGACAAATTAGCAGATATTTTCACTAAGCCATTGCCTAGCAACCAATTTTCAATGATTCAGTAAGAATTTGGCATAATTGGTGATTTCGACCTTCTAAGCATGTTCTAGCTCATTCAAACCTTTTTATATCTTGTTAGTAAAGTGTCCATGAAGTATGAGATAAATCCGAGGTGTCTTTCAAAAATTCAAATTTCTAGCCAAACAATTTCATAAGGAAATTAGCGCACTAGGTCTTCCTAGTTAGCATGATAGGCTCTGTTAAATAACACACTTTTGTTCCTTATGGCACGCTAGGTAGACTTATTAGCACACTACGAAATATGTTAAATGCGCAAGTCTACAGATGAGATAGAGTTTCAGCTCATTAGGGCACTAATCATATCACCGAAAGCGCTAATGTGTCTAGAGCCAAGTTTTTAAGACAACCTGAGACATAATGCTATGACCACAGTTTCATCTTCCTATGTCCCAGCTGAGTCTCCATCAGTCTCAGTCAACCTTTTTTGTGCTTTTAAGGTTTTCTAGGTAATCGCCTTCCATTTTTGTACTATTACTGTCCTTTTCACTCCATTTTTCATTGTCTCCATTTTTCATTCCCTCTCCACAGCATTATGTCCTTGTGCCACCTAGTGTTTGATACTATGTCAACCAAACGAACCCTACGCACCACAACTCATCATCCCTCTGCTGACAACGACTTTGAGTCCTCATCTCCATCTAGGACCGCGTCCCATTCCACTACCCGTCATGAGACTAGGTCATCTAGTCATCAGGTCAGCAACACACCATCCATTGTCCCAACCAATTATCCTATCCATGATAGTCGCTCCAAACCCAATTATAATGGTGCTTCATCCTCAAAATCAATCGTTGAAGGAGTTAGCTCAAGGCTAACAAACGCTTAGGTACTCAATCTCGCAGTCATTTATCATGATTTCTTCAACAAGGCACACCTCCCAATAAGTAAGGTACTTGCCAAACTTGGGTGGGTGTCCTTCTTTCGGTATAAGGACACCTACAATGCTCCATTGGTTTAGGTGTTCTACGCGAACCTCGTTACCACCAATGACTAACTTCTTCCGTTGGTGGTTGGTGGTCATTTTTTTTAGATTACTCCTAGGAATTTAGCTAAGCTCATTGACTTTCTCCTTCATCCTCCTACCACCACTCTAGAGGTTAAGATTCGTGATTGGTTATTTGAACGACTTGAGATCCTTAAATCTTTTACACAATCCGATAAGGAGATCACCATGCATCTGTCTTGAGTCTCTAACACTGACTTCAAACTCATACCTTACCTTCTCTAAAAATCTTACATATGCTCATCCTTCCCCATGGTGGTAGTAAGAACTATGTCATTCTACTTGACCTTTACGTTTTTGGGGCCCAAATGCAGGAGATAGCCATTAGTTTGCCCCATATCATGATAGCCCACATGACCACTACGTCGGGCTCCGGTCGCCATCTTCCTTACATATACGCATTGGTTTTTTCCTTGAGGGAACACACGTTACTTTGCATATGGGGTCGCCTAATTATCGTCATTGACAACGTCAGCATGGCAACTCTAAAGGCCATGAAATACTACTACATTCGCATTTAGTGGCGGTGGATATGCTTGGAGAAAAAACCTAATGGTGAGCACTATGAGAGCTATAAGTACCCTCACGAGTTTAATACTATAGTGGATTACGACGAGTGCAACTACTTGGACTATAGCTTTTTATTCGAGCACGACGATAGTAGTAACGATGAGGTTCAATAAGAGCCCTTGACCTAATTGGCTCCACCAGCTCCGTAGCGGCCACAAAAATAACCTCTATTTTACCCACCATTCAAAGGCAACACTCATCCACCGAATATTTCCCCCTCCTAAACCTACATCTCTACTCAGCTAGGCGATATGCACGACTATATGACGCAGACCTTCATGGCTATTGACTTTCATTTCGATCATCAAGCCATATGCCTGCGTCTTATGGAGTAACAATTATTACCACATAGGCAAACGAAAGATGATCGCGCTTCCAGCTCTACACATTGGACTTTGTCTCATTACAAGGAGGGGTTAAGCTTATATATGATAGGGGAGCATTAAGCTCATTTTTGTTAGTCTCATTTTGATGTACATCCATACATGTTTACTAATATAATTCTGGTTTCATGCATTTTCCACACAATGTTCATCTTATTCTTTCAGCACATAATGAAATGGATGCTCTTTTTGCATATCTTCGAGTTAGACTGTTCTACTTTCTATATTCTTTTACTTGTAGATGGATTGAAGTCTTTTTCCTTACTTGTGTTTTTTCATCGATGCATGTTGTTAGGTGGAGATTTTTTTTCCCAATTTTGATGTTATCAAAAGGGGAAAAATTTATGGTTTGAAGTTGATATGTATGTCATGTATATCTTTATTTATCAAGTTCATGTTGTTTGTTATCATAAAAAAGGAGGTGATTGTTGGACTAAGTGTTTTGTCACTTATACTACACTTGAAATTTTGATGACGACAAATAAAGTGAAAAGATTTCAACAAGTTTTTTTTGGTGTTTCGAACTGTCAAACTTTGCTAGGAATCATAAATCGAATAGGAGAGAAGCGTTTTCATAAGTTCAAGTCAAATGAGACCGAATAAGCTTAAGATTTGGCTCATACAAGGATACAAGGACTGGAAAGCTCACACCATCAATTGTACAACTTATGTTAGGTATATAAGTCCAATTACATAAGCCAAATCCATTAGACTCATGCATCTCACATTTTCAAAAATTTCAAGTTCGCTCAAGTATCGAATTTTATATTATTTAAACTTTGTAACTTGAAAGTTGTTTAGCATTGTGTAAACATTTTTTTAAACATGCATTAGATTTGGAAAAAAATGTTGTGATCATATTTAAATGCACCAACATCAGTTGAATGGTTTTTCAATGGTAAGTAAAATATTTGTAGATAAGCCCCTACACGTTTCATGAAACCATAATTTTTAATTTTCGGGATTTGTAAAATCATCCTAGCAGTTTAATCGAGTCCAGTGACTCATACTAAACCTGTTTACAATATTCCCAGAAGTTTAGTTTAATCGTAGGTAAGTTAGGGAGTCGTTAACCTAAACCAGAAAATGTTTGTTTCTGATCCTTGCTGGTTAGTGCGTTAATGGGGCTCATTAGCGTGCTACATGAAATTTGCACGCTAATGATATCACCTAGCGCACTAACCTGTCTCTTGACAGCTTTTTAAAAAGATTACATCTTTTAATTTAAGTTGAATAAATGATTGATTTTAGGCCTTTGGATAGAGTTAACGGCCATAAACTATTAAGTAGGTTTAGAAACCATTAACAAACAACTTAGAACATACTAATATCCTCTCAAACTCTAAAACTCACTTATGTCCAAGTTTTCACATTGATTTGACTAGAATTTTGTGCTTCATCACTTGGAGTCCTTCGGAGGCTACTAAATCATTCTCAAAGCTAGTGTTACTAAGTTGTTATAAGGCTTGCAAAAAATTCTCTGAAACTAATATGAGTCACTCTCATTTGGTTTTGTAAGAAAGCTTTATTTCCTAGTTCATTTGTTCTTAAAATTACATCTTCTATTATGCTTATCATGAGTCATTTGAAGTTTTCTTCAACACATTTGTCATAGGTCTTGTGCTTAAACTCTATTTTCTAAACTTTAAAACTGATTTGTACAAGGGCTAGGACTTAAACTTAATCTTTATCAAACTACTTGTTCAGTAGATTTCAAACTACTTTCATTCTCATCGAATTGGTTTTATTAGTTTCATGATTGAGATTGTTGCAAAATCAGTAGCATATTTAATATATCATTCATATTTATACTTGCATGGATTAGAGTTGTTAGGCTTTGGGAGGCTTATGTGTAATTGAACTTATTATCGGGATACTTTGTTAAGGTGATTTTCATTGTATTCTTGTATTTTATTGTAAGGGGCTAATTGTAAGAATTAATGGGATCTAAGTCAAGGGATGACATAGTTGAGGCTAGGTGTAAACCTTAATTGAGACTAGGGGAAATTCCTAATTTGCAATTAGGAACTCTAGGCTTGTATGCTTAGGTTGTAACACTTATTTTAATAAAAGTAGGGGTTTCAAAATCCTAACCTATGAGGTTGGTAGCTGATGTAGATCAGTTGAATCAAACCACTATGAATCTGGTGTATCTTTTCCATCTATCCTACTTCCTTCCTCATCGAATTGCATTCATACTTATTGATTGTTTATACATCAAGCATTGTTACCCATTGAAAGTTTTAAAAGGTGATAACCATTCGGTACACCCAACTCACCCCCCTTTTAGGTGTGATTTCAGTGGTCTTCATTCATGTCTATGACATTAAAATCGATTGGAAAAACTAAATCCATAACCCTAACCAGTACATACTTTAATACTCATAAAGGTGGAACAGTAAATATATCCACTAATTGTACTGTTATACCAGTTTCATCTACGAGTATGTTTGTCATTTTTAAATATGTTGACAAAGGCATAATGACAATTGAGTTGCCTAGATCACATAATGCTTTAGATATCCCTATATTTTTGTAATGACTCTTGTATTTAACCTAGTGATTAGCAATAATTTAAATGTTAATTAGCCCGAGTTAATCTTATAGTTAAGCTCAACTTCTCTAAATTAGTATGCGTGTGCATTTGTGTATTATTTGGTGTTTGTTTGGAGTGCCCAAATAAATAAAATCCGAAGTTCAATAAAATTGAATCAAATAAAAATCATAAACCCTTTGTTAAGCTTCTGACATGGGTTAATTCGTGTTTCAGGTTGAATGATTCTTTAATTGGGACAAGGGTCGTTACAGTTGGTATCAAAGCCCTAGTTTCCATAAAGTTAGAAGCTAAGATTACTCTGATAATTTTTTAGTACCTGGGAATGGGGTTAATAAAAAGATAAGACTCCTAACAATTTTATTTGTTTAGTTTCTATAATATCTATCATACAGATATTAGACTATTTTCTCCATACGATGAAAAATCAGTATGGTTTATAAGAAGTACTAGTAAGAGTACTTAGTAGAATACATTTTTGTTTGGGACATGCAAAATCCTAAGTTTGGGTATATTTGATAATTGATTAATTAGACTTATATATAGGGTTAGTTTAGTAGTATAATTAGACTAAATATCTTGAAATGAGCTTTAATTGATAGAATTTTTGTATTTTCAGGTATACAAGGTATAAAGGAGAAAAAAGAGATTTCATAAGAAAATGAGGAGAAAAATCACAAATTTACATTTGACGTTGTGCCATGGAGGCGTTTTAACGTTTGCCATAGAGGCTTGACGCCATGGGAAGAAAGCACAAACTAAATGAAGAGAGTGCAAGCCTTGGAGAAGGCTTAAAGCCCAAGAAATAGACACATGAGTGGTGACATAGTGGTATCACCTTAGGGTTGTACGCATAGCACTGGGAAATTACATACAGGGCACTAAGCCTAGTGTAAGGAGAATACACAAAGAAAGGTCGAAGCAGTGGCTAAGCCGTCGCATTACACACATGACGTGGATCAATTATAAACAACGTTGGGAAATAAAAATTGAAAGTTTGAGAGTTCTAGTTCATTTGGAATTATTAATTAGGGTTTCTAATTATATTCTAATAAGTATTAAGAGTATTAATAAGTATTAGAACGTGGTAAACTCGTTCAATATCATACATTATAACCAATTACTATAGAATAGCATAGTTTACATTGTTTTTTAGTATTAAGAAGAGTTTTGGAGGAGAAGCCACTGAAGACTCCATTTATGGTTGTTCGGTATTATTTTTTAATTTAATTGAAGTTATTTGATTTTATCTTTGATTGCAATTAATATCATGATGTGAATGTTGATTTCAATGATGAGTGAGTAGTTTGTTTATCTTCGAGATCATGGATCCTATGGTATGAATGTTATGCTAAAGGAAGTATGAATGGATTATAAAGTTAAAAAGTGCAATGATTATGATTTATATTGATTCTATACGAAATGCTATGAACATATTGATCATTTGTTTATTGTTTAGAGGTTGTAGGAGTTACCATGGTCATTGGAGCTTTTAAGTTGAATATGGACAATACAACTGTAAAATATTTGACATCGATAGATAGTTATTAATTAGGGAGGCACGGATAGTAAACTTAAGTGCTTATAAGTGTGAAGATTTGGAGCTTAATGATATGCGAGACTTACATTATTCACACCGATATGTGGAGTTCTTGTTTGCATATTAAGATCTTTTCCACCACAACAGTGGGTTGAAATAAATCTAAAGGAAATCTATCTATTCTAATTTACCATTGCACACACATAATGAATATGATGAAACTGAGATATGAAAGCATAATAATTCATTATGTAGGTGAAGTTGTGAACTAAGATTCTTCTTATTATAAAAGTACAAGTTAGTTTCTATTTATTTAGTAGAATAGAGTAGTTTGGTTAAAACCAATTAAAAAGAGATTTTCTTATCAATAGAGAGAACGTTACTTAGCGAACCATGTCTAGATAAACTTTTTCCAGAGGACGATATTTGTAATGAACCTTTAATAATCACATTATTACTACAATTGAACTGTTATACTTGTGGTTACGACTAAGTTCTTGCATCGTTGTCGGGGATAGGTAGCCACACACTAGTTTAGTTAGTTTACAAAATTTTTAAGATTTTATTTTCAATAATTTACCTTCAAGTTTGTAAAAACAAAAAAGAAAAAAAAAGTTTTAATTTCAAGTTTGACAATTCGCACTAGATCTTTTTTGTTTACTTTCTCTAGGAACAGATAGTGCAGGCGTAGTCAAGGTGATAAGGACTCAGTGCCTTATGATCCGGAGATTGATAGAACCAACAAGTGAAAGAAGAAGAAAAGAGCTAAGAAGGCCGATGATCAAAGGGGGAACCGAAACCAAAATCAGGGCCAAGGAAATAATCAACCCAAATGTGATCTAGTAGTGCAAGACAAAATATGAGGTTAAAGATTTCTTCGACACTATTTCAAATGGAAAATTCAAAAGACTTACAACAAAGTGATAAGGCTTCAGCCAACACCACCGAGTTCGAGTCGAGACCATCTCTCATCGACATGGTGCAAAATAGCCTATTCAGTAGGTTAGCAAACGAATATCCAATCGCACATGTGGAGAATTCTCTTAAGAAACGTGAAACTATTCACATTACTGGAGTCTCGAAGAAAGTAGTCGAGATTAGATTTTTCCCATTCTCATTGGGTGGAAAAGCCAAATCCTAGTTCCAATGACTAAATGCAGAGAATATGACTTTATGGGCGAATATCAATGAAAGACTCCTAGACAAGTTCTTTTCCTTAGTTAAAGTCAGTGAGAAAAAATTGGAAATCAACCAATTCAAGCAAAAAGATATCGAGTCTCTTGGTAAGGCTTGGGAAAGATTCAAAGAAATGTTGAAGAGATATCCACGGCATGGATATGTGAAGTGGGCATAACAAAAAATCTTCTACGAAAGAATTAATTACAGCATGGGAAATCAGTAGAGGCCATAGCAATTGGTTCTCTACTAACCAAAGATGAAAATGGAGTATTATATCTTCTAGATATTTTGTTTTAGAATTATACAGTAGGAACTCATGCCACAGTGAGGAAACAAGTAGGAGCATATGAGATTGATACACAACCAGCAATCATGGCACAACTATCAAACCTGTTAATCACCAAGCAATGGTGGTTAATTCATCGGGCATGCAACAAGAGATAGAGTATGAAGATGCCAACTTCATGAATAACCAAAACTATAAGAACAACTTCAGGCCGAGAGGAATGACACCTCAAAGATATTATTAAGGATACAACAACCCAAACTTCTCACACAGAAATCATGATAATGCACTAAAGCTACCTTTGGGTTTAGATTAATAATGCCATTAAGGAAAGCTATGCTAAATTCATAAAATGATTCCATTGAAGTGGGTTGAAAGATTCCGCAAGCCATTGACATCAAAAATAGAGAATGTCATGAGAGGAATGAGAAAGAGATGAAAAATGTAAAGCAAATTCTTTAGAAGATGGATGATGAGACAACACAATCCATCAAAAATCTAGAAAGAGACATTGGTCAACTCGCCATTACTTTGAATTCAAGGAAGGAAGGGCAATTTTTGAGTAACACTATCACCAATCCTCAGGAGAATGTTAGTTTTATTCACTTGATGAGCATTATGGCAATGAATAAGCCAATGCAAGAGCAAGTGATGTACAAGCCAGAAAGTGTCATCACTTTAGCCATGAGAAAATTGAGAAAATCTAAAGATATGCATGAGAAATAAAAGGAAGTAAGGAAGATGAGCTTGAAGGATTGAAAGAACAAAGAACCAATGCCTTGAAAAATAATAAGAAAGAGAAGAAATAATGGAGAGTTAAACAACAAAATGAAGGATCTTCTAAAGAAGCACAAAAAGGAAATTGCATCAAGGTTGTTCTGAAGAAGTTGGAACCAAAATACAAGTTCACACCGAGATGTCAACCAATCAAGAGGAGAGATCCTGGAGATATATGCATACCATTAAGTATTGATGGACAGCGGTTTAATCTTGTGTGACACGAGAGCCTTAGTCAATGTAATGCCCATAAAGGACATTTTACAAGAAGATTTGAATATTAATTATCCCGATACAATGGACTTGCAAGTAGTTAATTGTCAGGACCCGTTTCACTAAGCCCTGACCAAACCTAATTATCCCAATTAGTTTGGCTAACTTGTTTCCTTGTTCTTGTCATTTCTCGCAATTTCAAACAACTAAGCGAAAACAATGTAATGTAACTCGGTGTTCAAAGCACCTGAAAATCAAAATTCATATTAAACAGATCATGCATACGCCAAATAATGCAAAGACATCAACTAAGTCTCCATCGGTAACATTAATACTTAACATTTACACAATTTTGCAAAATGTATCCTACAACCTCAAATCCACTATTCATGCAATTTCATTAAAAATCTCAAAAATTCAAAACATAACTAGATGAAATTTTGAATTTACCTAAATGTTGGATTTTATTTCCAGTGTAAAATGCTCCTTTATGTTTTTTTCAATCCGAGCCCCTCTCACTTTTCTCACCAACTAGAACTCTAACTCTCCTTGAACTCAAATCCAAATATCTAAGCCCTATAATTGTGAAAATCCACAATGCACTTGCCTCTTTCACTCTCAATCACTAGAAACTCTCTAATCTCACTTTAAAATAGTCAAACTTTAGCTCTAAAGAGATATATGCTTGGTGGTTATGGTGGGGTTTTAGTGCAAGTGTGAAGAAGGGGTGAGAATGGGGTAAAAATAAGGTTTAACTCGACCCCAACGTTGTGCCTTATAGGCACATCACCATGAAAACGTCATCACTGCATCAATGACGCATTAGGGTATTTGTCTTAATTATGCCTGGTGCCAGCTCGACACTGTGGCCTATCCTCACGTCGTCATAGGTAATACACACGACATCGACCCATCTGCCAATGTACTTTGCATATAGTTTTTTACAAATTCTTCTTTGGCGCTCATCTAACTTTGTGTATCACTCACATAAGGTGTCGTGATCACATGAAATCCATGAAAGTATAAAAAGTAATAAATTTTACCTTTTATTTGCCCATGCACCTTAACTTTATCGCTTTGAACTCCTCCGCTCTTTTTCACTTTTTCATGAGTTAGTGAGACATTTTCAATCTGATGAATCCTCACCCAACGAATGGTATTTCATGTACAGTCGACATAAGTTTTCGAAAGTTAGAACTACAACTTGTTAATTGTAATTATTGAACTTAATAACTAGCTACTAACTAATATTGAAAAACCCTTGGGTTGCCTCCCAGTAGCGTTTGATTTAACTTCATTAGCCCGACTTATGCATTATGGCTCTTGAATGATCACGATGCTTTAACGTTACTTCAATGATGTATCCTCACGAAGTTCCTTATATCCTTTAATTCTTTTCTAGTATGTTACCTTATCGTTCATAAACTTCTTCTAATTTTACATACCTTTCCATACTTTGACAAAAAGAATTGTCTTTATAAATTTCTAAAATATCTTTGTGTAAACCTCGATTGTCTCACCATTCCATTGATCTTTCAATTATTGCTTAAATGGCATAAATGGTATAACAAGATTGATTGTCCCTTGTTCAAACACTGTATTGTGTGATCTCAATTTTTCCTTGCTTTTATTACTCATTATTATTTCAAACTTTTCTAGATCAACACCAATATCATGTTACAAAATATCCTCAAGATAAGTATTTTTCTCACATGGTCGAGTGAATCATCTGGCCCTGAAGCATTAATAATTTTGCAATCCACTTGATTGGGTTTATCTAATTCTTTATATGCATTATGACATACTTCCTTAGTTGTTAACAACTCATCGACTTGGTTCTCTTTGGACTCAACCACCACATCTTGTCTTGAATTTGTAAGTTTTGCAATTTTCTCTAAATTATTTTCCAAGTTCAAGAACGCTTGATCATTTTTTTCCTCCTTCATGTTAAATGATTTTCCAGAAATCTCCAATTTTTACTCATACTTCTTGAGTTCATTCTCGCTCTGCTCAGCCTTTTTTCTTATCATTTTCTCTAGAGATGTAAGATATGATTGTTCATCAATCTTTTGATCTTGTTGTAATTCTAGTTGTCATAAGATCTCCATGATGGTTGATATACAATTTGAATTTGACGATTGTAGAAGTTTTGTTAATTTTGATGTAACTCCTTCTCCTTCTCTTGTATATAGTTGCAATGCTCTTGAGTTACCGCAAATCTTGTAAATCCATACGAGTTATAATATGGTTGATGATATCTCATCTATGCTTAACCACTCGCGATTAGTTGTGCTTGGTATATGGTATTGTCTCATACAGCTTCACTTTGATAGACCAACCTAGAGATTCGATCAATAATCTCACTATTTAAATCCTTAACATGATAGTTATACAATTTTTACATCCCTAAAACACCAAAGATAAAAGAAAGTAGATCAAGTGCAATAGGGTCAATCAAATTTAAACTTTTTATTTTTTTATTTTTGTTTTTATAAACTCGAAAGTAAAGTACTTAAAATAAAACTTAGCAACTTTTCAAACTAAGTAATACTAAGTAGCTACATATCCCAGACAACGGTGCCAAAAACTTGAGGCATGCTGCAAGTATGACGGTTAGCTTGTAGTAATAGTGCAATCAACTTATATTGATCAAGTATATCATCCTATGGGAAAGGTTTTTGCACTAGTTACTTACCTATTTAACTTTGAACTATTGCTAAGGAAATCCATTTTTAATTGGTTTTATACTAACTAAACTAATCTAACAAATCACTTTAAACTTACCTTAACTCTTACGTTAAGGATATCTTAGATCATAAATTCACCTAGGTAATTTAATACTATGCTTTTCAACTATTTTACATATCTTGTGTGCAATGCCTAATTAGAATATACATATTTCCTTCAAATTCACTTTAACCCACTGTCGTGACGGAAAATATTCTAATGTGAAAACTAGAACTCCATCTATCGATGTGAATAACGTAAGCTCCACATTGCTTATGTCCCAAGTCTTTGGATTCATAACCAACTAAGTTTACTATCCGTGCTTCCTTAATCAACAACTATCGCTTGATGTCGTGTACTTTACGGTTGTACCGTTCATGTCTAGATTAGAAGATTCAATAGCCATGATAACTTCTAAAACCTATGTTTATTAAGTACATGATCAAGATGTCTAAAGCATTACACTCAGAATTAATACAAATTAGAAATATTGCACTTTTTAATCATATTCAAAGCATAACATTTATACCATATGATCCATTGATCTCTAAGATAAATAGTTTACTTACACTTCATTGAAACACAAATATCACAATTTATAATGGAAATCATTGGAAATCAGAGATGAATATAAATATTACCTTCAATTAATCCAATAAAACCAATCTTGAATTGCAAATGCAAAGTCTTCAATGTTTTCTTCACATAATACTCATTAATACTCAAACTCAAAGTAAACCTTATGGTAAATTACTCTAATGGTGGCTAATAGTTGGTATGTGGTGAGTTTACCACGTCCTAATATCTATTTAAACTTCCTCATAACAATTAGAAACCCAACTTTACAATTTTACTAGAAATAAAACTCCAACTTTCTATTTTTTGCGAGTTTGGCGTTGTCACTAATACCGCGACGCCATTTGTGTTAAGCTACTGCGTCACCACTGCGCCGCCATTGCATGCATCTCTTTTTGACTCCATGGTACCTTGATCCTATCACTGCATATCCCTGTGTCATCCCTTTTGTACCACTGTGCCCTCACGGCGCCGGACCTCCAGTGTTGAATTCTTCATTTCGTTTGCTCTCTTACGTCGTGCCTTTCCTCCCACAGAGTCAACATGTATAGTCACAGCGTGAACCATGTTTTCATGGGTTTTTGTTCTGTTCTTCTCATATTTGCTCATGTCTTTCCACTACGAAAAAAAGTAAATTATAAATGGAATAAGTGTCCGTTGCTAATTAGCAATGGAATAATAACAGAATGTGGATGGGAAAGTATTTGACCAGTCAAAAACGAATTACCAACGGATTAAAAAAGTAATTTTGTAATATATATAAATTTCATTGGTAAAAAATTCCACGAAAATATCCGGCTAATATTCTATTGCTAATCCGTTGCAATTTAGTTTTTGTGACGGATTAAAATTACCAACGGATTAAAATTACCAACGGATTAGCAATGAATTTTGACTAACCCATTGCTAATCCATTTGGAATCCGTTGCAATCTAACTTTTGCTACAGATTGCGGATGGATTAGCAACAGATTAGTTAAAATTCGTTGCTAAATCGTTGGTAATTTGTAATTCCTGGCTAATCAAATAACAGGAACTCTTTTATCCGTTTGAATTCATTTGCTAAATCTTATTGCATTGGTATTCCATTGTTACACTGGAAAGCGAAATAGAAAAAGGCACAAATGGACATGCCCTAATAGAGATCGAACCCCCACGAACTTGGAAAACCCTCAAACTCCTCACCTCTCATCCCTCCTTCAACCCACGAACCTCAACCACTGTTAGTCAACCGATTTCCAAAGAACCGGCGCCAGCAACATCGACACACAAGACGCTATAACACTGATTGCTGCTCTCCTCCTCCCTTCAGCCTCTCGTCCTGTCTCTGCCTGTTGAACACGCACCCATAAAAAGTACGGAGACTTACTCCAACTCGATCCAGACGAGACCCCATTGATCAAATTTGGTCGCCTTCGCAATCGAAAGAAGAAGACGCAATCGTGAATGCTTGAGCGATTGGTGTGCTGGGAGACTGAATCTGGGAACGATTGAAGGCGATTTCGAGCTCTTCGTCTAGGGTTCCTCAATCGCCTCCCCGATCCTCTGAATCCCTTCCGACAAGTCCCCAGCGAAGTCCACAACCACATTCTTGGTCTGAATGTTCGCCTTAATCGCCTCCGAAACCGAGCTCAATTTCTCCAGATTCCGACCCACCAACACCAAACTAAGCCCTTTCCCAGCCAAATTCAAAGGCCCCGTCACGAGCGCCCAGTTGAGCATACCCACTCTCTCTCTCTCTCTCCACAATGCACCCACTCGGTCACGCAAACACTCTTTCAAACCATTCAAACCGCAGAAACAAATTCGCAACTTTCACTCATGGAGTGACTATGAATCTCCTAATGATGTGAAACATGATCCTCTACTACTTGATCCTTCAATTTGAATACTAGAAGTCTCCTCACTGGAGCAACTTCTTCATTCCGCACTTTCTCCGCCTCTTTCAACATCCGGTTCATGTTCCAAATTGGATGAATGTGCTTGCAGTAAATTACGAGCATTTGCCGATTAACTTGCTTCGAGCAAAGTTGATAGAAAAGTAAGTTTGGGTTTCTAGGGTTTTCGATTCGGCTATTCTTGTTTCTCTTCCGTCTAGGGCTATCTCTTCAATTAGATGCTGCCAAGAGTTGCTAGATTTGTTATTCCCACTGTCTTTCTTTGTCGTTCCCACTGTTTTTATGGATCTTTAGTCCATAAAAAATGCGGATGTCTATAGTTCTATACATTTAGCATCCACGGTATTTCCTATGTTTCTATGTTGTTGTATTATGTCGGGTGTTCTTTATTTCTTAGATACAACCACCACCATCACAAGGAACCTTCATAGCCATTCATTAAGGGAGGATTTGAAATCAGATTCTGTTCAAGCAGTTTGAGAACTGTCAAGGGCAAGTTATTGTTGTATATAGTTGATTAGTTTTCTCTTTCTTGCATATGCCTGATGTCTATAGTGCTATACATTTAGCATCACATTGACATTACTAAAATGCTAAAATGACTGCTGTAGTTGCATATTTGCGGTACCTAAGACCATTAGATGAAATTGCATCGTGCAGCTAGAGATGCGTAATCCTTTGATCTAACGGTCATAAAAAGTCGTTTGAAACCTTAATAGAAAATTAACTGGATAAGGAAGTTAAGATTCATAAATTTGAAAATTGTATTGGAAAATGAATGAATGAAGTAACCAAGCCTCTTTATTTTACTATTACCTCTTAGATAGTTCTCATTTGGATTTAAATTTATGATGTCTAATCTTCTAAACAAGGTGCCTCTGGTGCATGATAATGCAGTTCTTTCTTTCTTTATTTTTTTATATTTATTTTTTTTTATTTTGTTTTTGAAGGATTTAAAAGATTACGAAAGCATAACACGCTTCAACTATATATATAGCCAATCCTTACTAAAAAGTAAAAAACTACAATTTGTAAAGTAATCTACCCACTATTCCTTCCACTATCGACCAAGAATTGGAAACTAATCCATTCATGCGCATTAATCTGCCTCAAGTGCATGTATGTCTTCATTCTATTCTTCCATTTAATTGAAAACCCTTAATTTCCATTCTTCCTAGCCGCATCCCTCAACTTGTGGCGATGAGCTCATTCATATCTATCAGCTCACTGCTCTTAATTTGCTTAATAAGGTATATACATACATTTTTACTGGTGTTCCAGACTTACTCTTTATATTGTAAAGTCCATATATGGATCATTATGTGGTTGGATATCCTGGAAATATATTAGAAATCTCCCTTTTTTTCCCTTGGGTACTAATAAATCTATTTTGCATTTTTTCTCAGAAAAAAGTTGGTTGCAAGTAACGATGGGTTTGAGAGAGTTCATGAAGGTTTAGGTTACGGGATAGAAATGAAGAAGGAGAATCAATCTTAAAATTTACTTCAATATACGATCTCGTCTTAGTAAATACTAGTTTTAAGAAGAGGGAGTCGCATATAATTACTTTTAGTAGTGGTCATAACAAGAGTCAAATAGATTTTTTTTTAACAAGAAAAATAGATAGAAAAATATGTAGAGACTGCAAAGTAATACCTGGTGAAGCGCTTACTACCCAACATAAGTTAGTAGTACTTGATATTAAGCTAAAACGATGACATG
The DNA here is from genome assembly GCA_039657365.1 of Stephania yunnanensis. NCBI lineage: Eukaryota > Viridiplantae > Streptophyta > Magnoliopsida > Ranunculales > Menispermaceae > Stephania > Stephania yunnanensis. The sequence continues at coordinate 29,524,097 of CM077582.1, read as the reverse complement.
ATATGAATAAAAGAGTTGGTGACCCTAGAATAAAGTAGTGGAACCTAAAAAATATTACACAAATAGAGTTTAGAGAAAAACTACTAAAGGAAAATGTTTGGAATCTTAACTTAGATGCTAATACAATGTGGGTAGAAATGAGTAGTTGCATAAAGAGAGTGTGATCAAACGTATTAGGTATATCTAAAGACTGGGGACCACCAAAAAAGGAAACATGATGGTGGAACAAGGATGTCTATCGAGCAATTAAGACTAAAAGAGAGATATATAAGAAAATACCTAAATGTCAAGATGAAGATGCGTACGATCAATATAGAGAAGCTAGAAAACAAGCTAAAAGAGTAGTTAGTCAAGCTAAAATAAATTTCAGGGAAGATCTATATACAAGGCTAGGTAATAGAGATGACGAAAAATATACATATAAGCTAGCCAAATTAATAGATAAAAAGAAAGAAGACCTAAGTCATGTAAGATGCATTAAGGACGAAAATCAAAATGTTTTAACGCGCGAGGATAATATTAAGGAGAGATGGAGAAGTTACTTCGATAGTTTATTCGATAATGGCCAAGTTGATATTATAATAGATGAAAACACACCAAGAAAGATATGTAAACTATACACGCAATGTCACAATTATAGAAGTTAAGAGACATTGAAAAAAATGAAAATAGGGAAAACATGTGGCCTAGATGAAATATTCATAGAGGTTTGGAAATGCTTAGGAAAAATTAGATTGATTTGGTTAACAAAAATTTTCAATAAAATTTTAAGATCAAAACGGATGTCAAAGGATCAGAGAAGAAGTATGCTTGTATCAATCTTCATAAACAAAGGAGACATTCAAAGTTGCTCAAACTATCGGGGAATTAAACTTATGAGTCATACTATGAAACTTTGGGAGAGGATAATTGGCAATAGGCTAAGGAGATAAACAACAATATCAGAGAACCAATTTGGCTTCATGCTTAGGAGGTCAACTATGGAAGCGATTTTCCTTGTAAGATGACTGTTAGAAAAATATAGAGAAAAAAAAATCTTCATACGATATTCGTAGATTTAGAAAAAACATATAATAGGGTCCCTAGAGATGTTCTTTGGTGGGTTCTAGAAAGAAAATGAGGGCATGCTAGATACATAGACGCTATTAAGGATATGTATGATCAAGTACTAACGAGTATAACGACATTTGGATGAGCTACAAAAGAATTCCTCATTATAATAGGACTACATCAAGAATCAGCTTTAAGTCCATATTTATTTACTTTAGTTATGGATGAACTAACTAGGCGTATTAAAAGAGGATATACCATGGTGTATACTATTCGCAGATGATAATGTCTTAGTGGATGAAACAAAAGATGAAGTGAATAAGAAACTAGAACTTTAGAGGAATACATTAGAATCTAAAGACTTTAAGTTGAGAATGACGAAAACTGAACACATGAACTGTGAGTTTAGAAACACTAGACATCGAGATGATGGAATGATAAAATTAGGGGAAGTAGAAGTTCCTAAGGTAAGCCACTTTAGATATCTGGGATCAATCATACAAAATTATGAAAATATTAAAAATGATGTCATACATAGAATTCAAGCTGGATGAAGAAATGGCGGAGTGCAATATGGGTGATTTGTGATCAAAATGTTCCTACTAAGTTAAAAGGAAAATTTTATAGGACCGCAATTAGGCTAACTATGCTCTACGGTAGTGAATGTTGGGTGGTAAAGCAACAACAATTACATAAAATGAACGTAGCAGAAATGAAGACGCTTAGGCGGATGTGTGGTAATACTCGCAAAAATAGAATAAGAAATATAGAAATTCAAAGACAAGTAGGAGTAGCGCCAATTGATACAAAGATTAGGGAAGAGCAGTTGCGGTGGTTTGGTTACTTGCAAAGACGGCTTACAAATGCCCCCACTAGAAAACTTGACTCAATAAAAACTATAAAAATTCGATGAGGTAGGGGTAGACCAAAGTTAACATGGGATGCATTAATTAAGAGGGATTCGAATGGTTTGGAAAGCTCACCATCAATTGCTCTTAATCAAACATAATGGAAAAGTTTGATCCATGTAGTCGACCCCAATTAATTTGGGACTGAGGCTATGTTGTTGTTGTTGTCGTTGTTGTTGTTGTGCAAGTATCCGGTGGAAACTATTAGTGAGATAAGGATTCGTAAGGACAATTGGAGAGGATGATCGAAAATGCAGACTCGCAACTTGTTGAATCGATAAACTTTACTCAATTTGGTAAGTATTGGTTCGGCGTTACATAAGCTATATATGAATCTTTCCTTCCTTCAATGATTTCTTGGTAAGTCATTTTTTGTTGGCCAAATGTAATAACCTGGTAACAAAACCCATTTTTTTATACATAATTTCTTATATCGCGATGGGAAGCAAAGTTGATCAATCATACCTTGTTATGCTTCAATTATAGCCTTTTTTATTGCTATTTCAAAATTTCTTTCTAATTATCTTATTATTTTTTGCGGTTTTATCTTCAAATGCTTGAATAAATGCAATTCTTCTTAGATATATGCCCAAAAGTGATGATGCGTTGTAGTAGATTGTGAATTCTCTACTTCCGCGTCTGGCGAACCTGGTTTATTTACAAGGTTGAGATTATTTACAGGGCCCTTTAGTTATCGACTATTATAAAAATAAAATAGATGGAAGAGACGAAAGAAAAACTTCCTTTTTCTTCTTCACTTATATTTGGTGCTTAAATGCACATATACAGACACATAATGACCAGATGTCAACTATGTACAAAACATTCCTAACTAACATATTTGATATGAAATCATAAACAATCCAAACTAATATATTTGATATAAATCCTAACTTACTCACACGTGATTCATATGCAAGTTAGTATTGCTTGGCATTGTCATTAACCAAAGATTATCTTCTTGAATTGAATTTCTACATTTCATATGAACTAGGTTGAATGCATATAAGCAAGAGTTGAAGTTGAGGCAATAAAGGGAATTTAGGTACATTTTGTAACTGTTCAATGCATTCATTTCGGTTACAACTTCTGATTTCAATCCTTTTTAATACCTTGAAATGTTAATATATGACTTGAATTTAGCTTTTAAATTCATGTTGATTTGATATTGTGAAATGTTGTGGAGATGTGAAACCTTCTAGGCATTCTCGCACTGATGTTTATTAGGTTCTGAGATTTTTGGTAATTTATTTTGTGGGGGAAGCTCTGTCGAAATTTGTGTAGAATATGCAAAACTAATGGTATGATATCTTCAGTATTATTTGCGTTCTACTTTAATTCACACTGTAACTATTACTACTCCACTCTCTTCATTGAATTGTTGTGTAAATGGGGAGCAAGTGTTGCTATCCATTTAAAATTAAGAATCCAAGAAAGAATTGAAAAACACAAACAAATAAGACTTGAAGAAAAATTTTATTGAATTGTTTATATATGAAATACATGTCTTTGTCTTACCGAGAGGGTTGAATATGATTAAACAACTAATGGTATGATGTCTTCAATGTTATTCGACTCCCACTTAAGTAAAGAAAAAAATAGAATGAAAAGTAGAAACTACTTAAGATTTCAAATGTCTCTGTCATTTCAAACCTTTAACGAAATCATAGTGGTCATTGGTTTTTTCTGCAGCCGCAACATATGCACAATACATATTTGTTCAAATGCTTAATATACCCAAGCTTGCTTATTCTACCTTGGATTGGATTCAAACTTAGGATACAACAACAACGTAGCCTCAGTCGCAAATTAATTGGGGTCGGCTATATGGATCAAACTTTTTCATTGTGCTCGATTAAGTGCAATTAATGGCGAGCTTTGCAAACCATTCAGATCCCTCCTAATTAATGCATCCCATGTTAACTTTTGTCTGCCCTACCTTGTCGAATTTCTACAGTTTCTATCGAGTCAAGTTTCTAGTTGGAGCATTTGAAGGTCGTCTTTGCAGGTGACCAAACCATCGCAACAGCCCTTCCCTAATCTTTGTATCAATTGGTGCTACTCCTACTTGTTTTTGAATTTCTATATTTCTTATTCTATCTTTACGAGTTTTACAACACATCCACCTAAGCATCCTCATTTCTGCTATGTTTATTTTATGTAATTGTTGTTGCTTTACCGCCCAACATTCACTTCCATATAACATAGCTGGCCGCTATGCCTAATTGCGGTCCTATGAAATTTTCTTTTTAGTATGAACATTTCGATCACAAATCACCCATGTTGCGCTCCACCATTTTTTTCATCCAACTTGAATTCTATATGTGGTATCATTCTCAATGTTACCATCATTTTGTATGATTGATCATAGGTATCTAAAGTGTTTTACCTTAGAAACTTTTATTTCCCTTAATTTTACTACTCCGTCATCTCGACGTCTAGTGTTTCTAAACTCACAGTGCATGTATTCGGTTTTCGTCCTACTCAACTTAAAGCCTTAAGATTCTAATATATTCCTTCAGAGTTCTAATTTTCTATTCACTCCATCTTTAGTTTTATCCACTAAGACAATATCATCTGCAAATAGCATACACCATGGTATATCATCTTGAATATATCTAGTTAGTTCATCCATAACTAAAGTAAATAGATATGGGCTTAAAGCCGATCCTCGATGTAGTCCTTCCTATCGTAATGGGAAATTCTTTTGTAGCTCCTCCAAATGCCTTTATACTTGTTACTACTCCATCATACATATCTTTAATAGTGTCTATATATCTAGCATGCACTCTTTTTCTTTCTAGAACCCACCAAAGAACATCTGTAGGGACCCTATCATATGCTTATTCTAAATCTACGAATATCATATGAAGATCTTTTTTCTTTTCTCTATATTTTTCTAAAAATCTCAGCTATTATATATATGTATATATATATATATATATTAATCACCTAATTTTGGGTTTAAACCCTAATTGGACTTTGTTTCCAAATCTCGAAGCTGATGGGATCAAAATTCATCCACCATCAGAAAATTTTAGAGTACATACATACTGCTGAAGCAATTCATATAATTATTGCTGTTTTAGAAGATTTTAATTGGAGAAATCTTTTCCAATGACATGGGGATACGATGATAAGCTACAATTCCGTTTGAAGCCTTTAGGTGCTTAAGAAGGGAAATGTGTAAAGAATGCACCTAGGTTAATACCAAAATAAAAAATAATGCACGTAGGTGCAAGTTAGAGTTTGATAGCCGTTTGAGCAAAAATCTCATGTCCATGTTACTTAATTCCTTTTGAGTAATTTGTCTAGTATGATGCAGACAACTCTAGGTATAATATACACTAAAAACTGTTGTATGATTTGTTTTAACTTTGATTGCCTTTCTCTATTCTTTTCGTTTTTTGTTTTTTTTTGTTTTTTTTTGTTTTTTTTGTTGTTCTCCTTCTTGTTGTTTTTAGTAAGGTCCCAAATTGTATTGTTTTAAGCTATTTGATGTTGTTGTTGTTAAAAAATAAATTGTTCTCCTTGTTGTTTTTAGTAAGGTCCCAAATTGTATTGTTTTAAGCTATTTGCTGTTGTTGTTGTTAAAAAATAAATTTGGACATTTTGTTTTGGTTTTCATGCCTTCTCTATTTGAGTGCAGTTTTGATGACCTTTAGTTGCTGTGATTTCTAATTGTGATTATAATTTTTTTCATTGCAAATAATTCTCAACTTAAATACGTGTAAATTTTCTGTTTTTGTTTATCTAAACTGTGGGTCTGGCTATGACTTAATTTTTTTATGGTGTTTGGCAAGTAATTTATATATTTTTCAAGTGGTGTTTTTCATTCCTTCTGAACTCAAATTGTGAAAATTAATGCTTTGTATAATGCATATAGTACATATACGATAACTATCTGTGTATGTTCATGTTACACTGATCCTTAAATGCAATTAATATCAACCTGACTGTTCAAAGTGATATTTTACTCTATTTGTTGCCTAAATACGTGTAAATTTTCTGTTTTTGTTTATCTAAACTGTGGGTCTGGCTATGACTTAATTTTTTTATGGTGTTTGGCAAGTAATTTATATATTTTTCAAGTGGTGTTTTTCATTCCTTCTGAACTCAAATTGTGAAAATTAATGCTTTGTATAATGCATATAGTACATATACGATAACTATCTGTGTATGTTCATGTTACACTGATCCTTAAATGCAATTAATATCAACCTGACTGTTCAAAGTGATATTTTACTCTATTTGTTGCCTAAATACGTGTAAATTTTCTGTTTTTGTTTATCTAAACTGTGGGTCTGGCTATGACTTAATTTTTTTATGGTGTTTGGCAAGTAATTTATATATTTTTCAAGTGGTGTTTTTCATTCCTTCTGAACTCAAATTGTGAAAATTAATGCTTTGTATAATGCATATAGTACATATACGATAACTATCTGTGTATGTTCATGTTACACTGATCCTTAAATGCAATTAATATCAACCTGACTGTTCAAAGTGATATTTTACTCTATTTGTTGCGTAAATATGTGAACTGCTTTGTGATGGAATATTTTTAATATGCTATTTCTTTATCTTCAGATAACTTTAGAATAACTGCATAAGAATGACAGGAACCGATTTTTTCTATATGCTTTTTCATTACAGATATCTATGTAGTATGTGCCTATATATTATATTTGCTTTGACCATATTGAAAATTTAAAATGAAAGAAAAAGTTTGCGGCTCTAAATCAGTAACTAGCAAAATAAGGAAAAAAAGAGAAAAAAGAGAAAAGAAAACAACAGAACAAATTTCCAAAGTTTGCCTGAACTTCAAAAATATGTTTGTTTCTGTTATCTTGTAAGTTAGGTTCATGTATCTTTCACAATATAAATACATTTAAAGTAGATATGTGCAAGCACTCAAACAATGTTTCTCTATATCTCTTTGATAAACCATAAATCCTTTGTGCAAAAGGAACTTTCCTCTAAAGATGTCCTGGCCTTAATTTCAGCCACCAACACTTTTTGAAGCAATATGGGTATAAAATGATCAAGTTTAACCAAGTGGTGTGGCCTTTATGTTTACTTTTCTTTTTTTGTAATTTACTCAGTGTACTTGCCGTGTTGTTTCAGTGTGGGCTGTCGAATGTGACATGTATCTAAGTTAATGATAAACTCCACAATGTCGTTGAGGTCATGATAGTCATTTTTTCATGTCCTAGAAAGCTCTTTTAGTTAGGGAAAAAGATCTAAATAAGGGAGAAGGATATTGTTGAATGTCATGTGAATTGTTTTGTTGGAATTCTAACTGGGTTTCAGGAGACAGATAAACCTCTCGAAAGTCTATCTAATTGTTCTTGTTCCTTGTAATTCTCCTCATTTGATCAATCAAGTTTTATTCTAGTTTTGGTTCTTATCAAGATGTAATGGCATGAAGCAAACGAACTTGTGAAAATTCAATAGAACTCATCTCTATTAATCTATCTTGATATGTGATTGATAAGTCCAAGCTAACTCAGTTCCATATCTGTAATCGTTTTGGACATTATATTTTAATTTGAAGCAGCAAGTACTTTCTGTTGTTGTAATTTGAAGATGTCTCATAAACTATAACATTTTTAACAGTGTTCTTGGTCTTTGAGGATTTGGAGCTAAATGATAATGGTAGGACTCTTTAGCGAAATTTTCTTAGTGCCTTGAAATGACTCAGTTTGCTCTCTTCTCCAAAAGGAAGTTGGAATAAGATTTGTTCAACGTGGCTCAAAATCAGTCAATCTTTAAGGACAAGTTTACCAACTTCAACTGGGTATAGGATCCCACCAATTCTGTGCCATCTCTCAGGTGGACAAACAAGGGGCGAGTTAATAGTTTCTTCCTCTATGATTTGATTTAGTTCCTGGTTTATAGCCTTTAGTAGTAGGGGTTTCCAATCTTAGGAATCTGGCTGGAGCACAATAACATCTTGTCTTATTTGTCCAATTGTAACGAGGTAACTTAATTCAAAAATATTTTCATATATGACGTTTCATTTTCTTATTATTATTTTTTTCTTTATATAACTTTAAGAACTTTTACTGTTTCCTCTTGCATTTGAAACTTAATGTTCACATAATTTTTGAACACTTTGACTTTATATTGATTTTTTTCCCCAAATTTCAATGGAACTTGGGTACTTCAAAACTTAAAATTTGTGAATTTGGGATCATCCCTGTGAAGGATAATAAAAAAAAAGAAGAAAAACGGGGGAAGATCAATATGAGAAAGATTTAGTATGCCAAAAAAAGGTTTATAGGAGAAACGGTTTGAAAAAGTATGATTTGAAGTTGTGGTTTTAAGTCCTGATGGAGAAGAAAGGAGATAAAACTCGTAGTTTGGAATGGGTTATTTTAAATATGGTGGTGAGTTGAAAAACTGTTATGTGGAATGAGTAGCTCAATACTTGCAGTACATGCAAATACCTAGGTTTGTCCTAAAATTCTACCTTAGTCGTGAATTACTGTCTTTCCTTTGAGATCATGTATCTTGATTCTACATGTCCCGTAAAGAGAGTTTTATTATTGACCCACACATTTTGCTCGTCCTTTTTGGTGCATTTCAGTTGGCCATGTGCACACTGGAAAATCGTGGTGATCTCTTCCTACTTACCTTGACTGGTGATAATGAGCACCGTCTAAATCCATCCATGATTGACAACATCCGAACAGCTCTTCACCACTGAAGCAAAAGCAGGTTCCGTCCTGATTACTACCGCAGAGGGCAAGTTCTTTTCCAATGGATTTGACTTGGCCTGGGCGCAAGCTGCTGCATCTGGATTCCGAGATCGGCTTCACCACATGGTTGTGAGTTTCAGACCCGTCGTTGCTGATCTGATTTCCCTCCCACTACCTACAATTGCTGCAGTAACTGGTCATGCTGCCGCAGCTGGATTGATGCTAGCTATCAGTCATGACTATGTCCTCATGAGGAAAGACCAGGCGTTCTCTACATGAGTGAGCTTGACATAGGGATGACATTCCCTGATTATTTCCTGGTAGTAATGCGGTCAAAGTTTGCCTCACCTATTGCTCTCCGGAATGTGGTGTTGCAAGCTGCGAAGCTAAAGCCAATGGAGGCATTGAAGATGGGAATCATAGATTCTGTGCACGAGAGCCCGACAGAGACATTGGAGGCTTCTCTGCGCCTCGCGGAGAAGTTGGGTTCTAGGAAGTGGAATGGGGACGTGTATTCAGAGATACGTAAAGCTTCCTTCCCTGAGATTTGCAAACTGCTTGGGCTGGCACACAAGGAAGTGTTAGTGGCAAGGCTTTGAAGAGGAAATACTGGATAAATCATAACTATATTTTGCGCGATTAGGTTACATTTGTGTTTGGTATATATACGCTTATGATAAATTATATAGTCATTTTCGTTACGCTAGAAATAAGCAATGGTACTCTGATACACTATCGAGTCTTGCTAAGGAATAAGAGATTGTATCTAATAATTCAGACAATAAATTTAGGTATATTGTTTGTGTATTGGGTTCCAATCTTAATGGTAGGCATGTGGCCAAAAAGTCGCAACTTTTTTTCATCTCCTCTCCTTGTGCAGTAGACCAGTAGTGCCTTACTGTGAGCCCTTCAATAGCGTGACCCGAGTAGGCTGAGCTAGGCAGCGAGAAACCTAGCAAATGATCGAGTTGTGGTGGACTTGGGTGGTTACATGAAGTTTGGTTGCATGTGGGACGGATAAGGCAGGGCGCAGGCATGGACGAGGTCGCGCCTTGGTGCACTCCTAGGCACGGTGCCTAGGCGCATGCGAGGTTGCGCCTTGGCACGTACTTTGGCGCGTCCCTTGGCATAGGCACGAGCAAGCCTTAGCAGATTCCCTAGGCACAGACAAGGCGACGCCTTTGCACGAGCAAAGTCGCGCCTTGGCAGATTCCTTGGCACGAGCAAGGTTGTACCTTGGCACGGACAAGGTCGCGTCTTGGCACGGGTAAGACATACCTTGGCAAAGGGTCGACAAATCTTGAATTGGGCGTTGACCAAGTCAAAGTACGCTTGGTCTCATTTCTTTATGTTTCCTATTGGAGCTGAAGAAACAATTTAACATCTACTATAAGGGGTGGTGTGTTCTCTCCTAGAGGCGACATGGGCATAGTAGTAAGGAGGACCCTCGAGCATGCCTTGGGCACCATGCCATGGCAAGACCCTCGGACCCATGGTCCGGCCACCTCGAGCAGGTGGGACTCGACTGAGCCCCGGTTAGCACCCGAAATGCCTGGGTGCAGCCAAGCACCACCGAGTAATCCCTGTCCTTTAGAGAAGCATGGACCACGTCCCTCGAGGCGTAGATGGACCAAGTCAAGGTGGTTCCAAGCGGTTGGGTAACTACCTTGGTCATGGCCACTGGCATGACCATGACATGTCTAAGAATGTCCCGAATACATGGTGCATGTGCTAATTGACCAAGCGGTTGAGGCGGTTATGGAACCAGGTTGCAGCAAGGGAACAAGACAGTTAGGCAACTGCCTTGACCACAAAGGAGTGGGGTTTTACTTAGTCTATGGATCAATGTAATCGGGACAGGTGTCCTAGACGGTTATGTAACTAATTGTTGGCTGATCTATAAAGCCATGTGCTCTAGGCTTGGGGTAACATGGAGTACCAGAGTTGTATTCCCATTGAGAGCTTAGTAAAACTTTTCCTTGGTGTCATCGCTTGTTGTTCATTCGAATTGAGTATTGGTAGTGTTGAACTAAGGTGGCCCTTAGGCACAACGGGTTGGGTTGAGCGAGAAAAACTTCTTTAAGGTAAACCCCTCACTTAACGGCCCCGTGACAATTGGTATCAGAGCCCCGTTTCGGAGACGATGGCGATTAGAGCAGCAAGTGATCTAAGTGAGAGGGTGGCTCACTTGGAACAAATGATGGCAACGATGACTGTCCTGGAACAGTCGGCAGAATCCTCAATGTCGGCACAACGCATTGAAGGATTGGAGATGTTGATGGCTTCCCTGGTGACTAGAGGAGAGTCATAGGAGGCATTGATAGCTGCGTGAGAATCCAAATTCGAGGAGCTTGTAGCGGATGTACGTTCTGTGAGATAACTTACCACCGAAACAGCTGCGATAATGGCTATGAATGTGAGCTTACTGAAGCAAGCCGTGGGTGGATCCTCGGAGGTTGCAGGTGCGGTAAAGCCTAGAACCAAGGTGCCGGAGCCAAAGAAATTCTCGGACAAGCGGAGCGCAAATGAGCTTGAGAACTTTCTTTGGGACATGGAGCAATACTTTGTTACTGTCCAGACGGAGGAGAACCAAAAGGTCATCTTGACCTCCATGTACTTAGAAGGTGATGCTAATCTCTGTTGGAGGACCAGAGTAAACGATAATGCGGCTACGGGTAGACCAAAGATCGTGGATTGGGAGGTACTAAAGAGGGAGTTGAAGGATCAATTCCTTCCTATTAATACTGCTTGACAAGCGCGGGAAGCCTTGTGCAAGCTCAAACATACGGGATCGGTTTGAGATTACGTTAAGGAGTTTTCCTCTCTCTTGCTGGTCATTAAAAACATGTCAGAGGAGGACTAGCTCTTTAATTTTACTACTGGATTGCAGTCATTGGCTCAATCCGAGCTAAGGAAGCAAGGGGTGAAGGACTTGCTTAGGGCGATTACTGCGGTTGATAGTCTTATGGACTTCAAGACTAGTTTTTCCACGAGCGAAGGGAAAAACAACAAGAAGAAGCCGTTCAAAGATCACCACATGAAGGGCGAGAAGAAGCCCTTGTTGGGGCATGTGCCCTAGGTCAATCCATTAACTGTCTTTATGAATACTTTTAGTTAATAAAATAGAGGATTTCATTTGTTGTTTATTATAATTAATTTGCATGTTTACATTATAATAAGATTCATGGGTATTTACATAAATATCCTAAATGTCCCTAGTCGATCATTATATTGGGAACTATAATGAATTAAGACTAGTGTGAGTCTTGATTGATGATTATATGATGATTATACGTATAGGGATACGAATCAAGATCACGAGTACTTGTTAGGGAACAAAGTACTGGACCGACCCGCTATGAGAACATCACATGGATTAAGTCATAGTTGTTTCTCATGATAGGTATATATTCCAGTCCTCTTACTTGAGATTACCAGAGACTTCAACATTAGGAACACAGTGATTTGACACAATCAAACGTTGTCTTTAACCGGACGAGTATAAAGGTTGTGATTGGTTACTGTGTGAGCAATGTGATGAAGTTGTGTAATCGAGATAGAATTTGTCCCTCTCATATAAAGAGAGATATCTAGTGGATCCTCGATGTGTTAGACTGTTAAAAGGCCTAGTCTAAGTGAATTGATATTGATCAATGTCACTTGGATGTTTTCAGTCTACCTAGAGATCGAGACTAGTACGATTGAACATGTTGGATGACAATTCCATGCCTTATGTTTGATCAAAAGAATATCGTGTGACAAAAGGATGTTAATTATATACTCTATTGATTAGGTTGTTTCGATTTGATATTCATACAACTTGGGTAGTCATAATGTCTTGCTAGAGGCCGCTTATGACTTGTATACCAAAAATGTGTTTTGGTACACTGCCAACGTTGTATAAGCCTATTGGGTCGCACACTAAGAATGGTTTTGCGAGATTTTAAGATGGTTCAGAAAAATGAATTTTATATGATAAAATTCATGACGGAAACGTCCTTGTGGTGTATTACACTTATACTTCTTTAAGTAAGTGTATATTTGTAATTTACTTAACCGTCTATATACAAGGGTTGTATAGATAGACGTTTTAAGTTACAATACACGTACGAAAGAAAAAAGGCCGAAACTCTATTTTCGTTTTAGAAACGACTTAGGGTTTTTGGTATGCTCTGGATCGTTTTGGAGAGAAACAAAAAGGTTTGGTATTCTCTCGAAGCTAGCGCTTCAAATCACTACGCTCGTTCGTGTGTGGATCATTCGATACTGTAGGCGTTCGTCGTTTGCAGCGCCTTAGAGATCGATCAACTTTCAGAAAGGTATATTGCGATTGAGGTATGATTAAGTTTTTCATGGTTTAAACGTTTTAGATTCGGATCCTGTTGGGGTTTTTGTCAAAATCGTTTTGTAATCTCCGCTGCGTATGAACCCCAAGACCCAACGGTGGTATCAGAGCCTTCGAGTTCGATTCCATTAAATTCATTGCATGTTTTATTCTGATATATACATGATATATGATTGAAAGCATGATAATAGTTGATGTATACGTGATATACATAAGTTGTCTTTGAGATTTATTATCATGTTTTGTGTATATGATACATATATTCGTTATTTAATTGAAATTAGTTTCGTACATGCTAGTAACCATATTAGGTTAATTCGAATAATTTTAATGAATTGAGTTTCGTGTTCTATGATCCATGACACCATTAGGTTTGATTGAGATAGTAGTTCATGATTCAATTACATGTTTGTGATTATTTGGATGAAGACCAAAATTGCAAATAATTAATTTTCGAAATTATTTATTTATCTTGTTATATCTATTTTGTTATGAAGTTTCTATTTGATAAAGATAGATAACAAATTAGAATATGAGATAAATATCAAGAATCTTGTTATTGGTGATATACTAGGATTCAATTATCTTAAATCCAAAATAAATAATTAATTTTCGAAATTATTTATTTATCTTGTTATATCTATTTTCTTATGAAGTTTCTATTTGATAAAGATATATAACAAATTAGAATAAGAGATAAATATCAAGAATCTTGTTATTGGTAATATACTAGGATTCAAATATCTTAAATTCAAAATAAATAAATAATTTTCGAAATTATTTATTTATCTTGTTATATCTATTTTGTTATGAAGTTTCTATTTGATAAAGATAGATTGCAAATTAGAATAGGAGATAAATATCAAGAATCTTGTTACTGGTGATATACTAGGATTCAAATATCTTAAATCCAAAATAAATAATTAATTTTCGAAATTATTTATTTATTTCGTTATATCTATTTTGTTATAAAGTTTTTATTTGATAAAGATAGATAACAAATTAGATTAGGAGATATAAGCAAAATCGGTTTCGTTATCCCTATTGGATAGGAGATAAATATCAAGAATCTTGTTATTGGTGATATACTAGGATTCAAATATCTTAAATCCTAATTGGATTAGGATAAGATGATTAGTTAGATGTAGGCCCGGGTTAATTAAAATGTTTTAATTGACTTAATTTCGGATAAATTAAGGGGTTAATTAATAATAATAAAATCAGCGAAAATTATGATTTTCTATAGCGAATTTTAATTTTCGGAATCGAGATTCGTCTTATTAAAAAAAAAAAAACGGGGGCGCTGCCCCCTGTACCCCCGTCCGCTGATCGGCCAACGGGACCGCCGTCTAACTAATCTTAGCGTACGAAAATTCTTTTGTTAGTGAAAAGTATAAAAAAAAAAAAAAAATTCCAAATTGTTTAGTGATTTAAGAAATCAATAAAATATATGATATTTCATTGTTTACATAAAATCACTAAAACTAAATAAAATCCCTCTATTAAATTTTAAGTCTCACGCCATCCATTTTAAACACTTGTCAAGGCCTCGATCACACTAATACAGTTTCAGCCATAGCTTGGTGTATTGTGTTATCTTGGTGAGACAAGTTGGGTAAGAGTTACCTAAATGTTTAAAATTGTCCGACTTAATAAAGCCATCAAAATAGTTTTGAGCTTTAGACAAATGATGAGATAAAAACATGCTAAGACATAAGATGTCCCATATCTCATAAAAGGATCTAAAAATTACATAAGATGTAATTGGTAACTGTTACCTACCTAAATAATCTAGTTCTGTGTTTCATGCCATAGCTGTCATAGAATTAGGTGAAATATGGATTTTAGTCCCCTAAATAAACAGTGTGTTTTAGGAGGGTTGTTAATTTAGTGGGAGTCTATTCCTCTATGCTAAAATAAACTTTGCATAATCTTTATTGTAGATCAATGACCTCTTCAAGTAACAATAATCCTCTGTCACTGCGATCCATCCTTGAGAAGGATAAGCTATCTGGGACTAACTTTCTTGACTGGTTCCGAAACTTGAGAATCATTCTCAAGCATGAACGCAAGTTGTATGTCCTGGATGCTCCAATCCATAAGGACCCGCCAGCCAATGCTACAAAAGCTGTGAAGGATGCGCATAATAAGCATATCAACGATTCTACTGATGTTGCATGTATTATGCCGGCAACTATGGTTCCCGAACTTCGAAGGACATGGAACTAATGGAAGCCTACGACATGGCTATAACGCTGAAGGAAATGTTCCAACAAGCAAGCTAGACAAGAAAGGTTCGAGATAGTCAAAAACCTACATTCTTGCAAGATGACTGAGGGTGCGTCAGCTAGTCCTCATGTTCTGAAGATGAAAGGCTATGTTGACCAGCTTGATAGACTCGAATTTCCCATAAGCCAAGAGTTGGCTACGGATTTGATCCTAAATTCATTACCGGAAAGTTACTCACAATTTGTGATGAACTACAATATGAATAATATGAAGAAATCAATTTCAGAATTGCATTTGATGCTCAAAACTGCTGAACAAAATATCAAGAAACCCTCTAGTAATGTGTTGATGGTCCAAAAGGGAAAGAGAATAAAGAATAAAGGCAAAGGCAAGGCTAGGTTGCCAAGGCTGTTGCCGCACCTGTCGCAAAGCCTATGGAACAAGTCAAGCCCTGGCCTGTTCCTACTTCAAAACACCCAAAAGAAAAGGAAGAAAATTGTCATTTCTATAATCAAATCTATCTTTGGCATTGTCGTTTCGGACACATAAACGAGAAACGCATAACGAAGCTCCATAAAGATGGGCTTCTAGATTCATTTGATTTAGAAACATATGAAACATGCATATCTTGTTTACTAGGATGACTAAAAGTCCCTTTATTGGACACAGTGAAAGGGTAGGTGATTTATTGTGTCTAATACATACTGATGTATGCGGTCCTATAAACACAATGGCTAGAGGAGGTTATCCGTACTTCATTACATTTACTGATGATTTCAGCAGATATGGTTATGTATATATTATGAAACATAAAGCTGAATCATTTGAGATGTTTCGAACGTTTCAAAATGAAGTGCAAAATCAACTTGGTAAAACTATCAAAACATTTCGATCAGATCGAGGCGGTGAATATTTAAGCCAAGAATTAGATGATCATCTTAGAAATTGTGGGATTGTTTCTCAATTGACTCCACCAGCAACTCCACAATGGAATGAAGTTTCTGAAAGGAGAAATCGAACCTTATTAGATATGGTTCGATCTATGATGAGTCATGCAGATCTTCCATTATCCTTTTGGGGTTATGCATTACAAACTGCAGCTTTCACTCTAAATCGAATTCCTTCTAAAGCGGTTGATAAAACACTATATGAGATATGGTACGGGAAGAGACCTAGTTTGTCTTTTCTTAAGATTTGGGGTGTGAGGCTTACGTAAAGCGACAAGTCTCAGAAAAACTAGCACCTAAATCTGACAAATGTTTATTTGTGGGGTATCCTAAGGAAACAAAAGGATATTACTTTTATAATCCCCTTGAGAACAAAGTGTTTGTTGCTCGGTATGGTGCCTTTATGGAAAAATAGTTTATTTCAAAAGACACTAGTGGGAGAGAAATAAATCTTGAAGAAGTTCAAGAATCACGGGTAAACACGAACCAGCTATCGGAAGTTCAACAACGTTCCGAACCAGTTGAACCTCCACAAGTGACACAAGGCCCACGTAAATCTAGTAGGGTAAGACATGAGCCGAGAGAGATTCGGATTTCTCATTATCGATAGTCGTGATGTGTTGCTTATAGACCAAAATGAGCCCACCACTTATCGAGGCTATGTCTGGACCGGACTCGAGATAAATGGCTAAGTGCCATGAACTCTAAGATGCAATCCATGTATGATAACCAAGTTTGGAACTTGGTTGATTTACCTGAAGGTGGTAAGACCATTGGATGTAAATGGGTTTTCAAGAAGAAAATTGACATGGATGGCAAAGTGCATACTTTTAAAGCAAGACTAGTAGCAAAAGGTTTCAGGCAGACTCAAGGTGTTGATTATGATGAAACTTTTTCACCAGTAGCCATGCTTAAATCCATAAGAATTTTAATTGCCATCGTCGCATATTATGACTATGAAATATGGCAAATGGATGTAAAAACAACATTTCTTAATGGAAAGCTGCTTGAGGACGTGTATATGACACTGTAGGAAGGTTTTGTACATCCTGAGAATTCTAGGAAGGTATGCAAGCTTCAAAGATCCATTTATGGATTAAAGCAAGCTTCTCGGAGTTGGAATCTTCGTTTTGATGAAGCAATCAAGGATTTTGGTTTTATTAAGAACGAAGATGAGCCTTGTGTATACAAGAAGGTCAGTGGGAGTGTAGTTGTTTTTCCGGTATTGTATGTTGATGATATATTACTCATTGGAAATGACATCCCAACATTGCGAGAATGTCAAGTCTTGGTTAGGGAAGTGTTTCTCAATGAAAGAGTTAGGAGATGCGGCCTATATCCTAGGGATAAAGATCTATAGGGATAGATCTAAGAGGCTAATCGGTCTAAGTCGAGTACTTACATAGACGAGGTCTTGAATAGGTTCGCTTTGCAAGACTCTAAAAAAGGATTGTTGCCAATGTCTCATGGCATAAGTCTCAGCAAGACTCAATGTCCTAAGACAAATAATGAGCGAGACCGTATGAATAAGATTCCATATGCATCGCCTATTGGATCTATCATGTATGTCATGTTATGCACTCGACCGATGTATCATATGCTTTGAGCACTACAAGCATATATCGTCGAGATCCTGGTGAGAGTCACTTTGGATAGCGGTAAAGAACATCCTTAAGTACTTAAAAAGGACTAAGGAAGTGTTCTTGGTCTATGGAGGTTTTGAAAATGATCTAGTTGTAAATGGTTACACGAGATGCAAGTTTTCAAAGCGATATAGATGATTTTAGATCGCGATCTGGATATGTGTTTACTTTGAATGGGGGTGCGAGAAGTCGAAAAAGTTCGAAGCAAGAGCGTGGCGATTCTACAAATGAAGTGAGTATATTGCGTCGTCCGATGCAGCAAAGGAGGCAGTTTGGATTAAAAAGTTCATTTCCGAACTAAGCGTTGTTCCAAGTATTGCTAACCCTATTTGTTTGTATTGTGACAATAACGGGGCAATAGCACAGGCCAAGGAACCTAGATCACACCACAGATCCAAACATATACTCAAACATTTTCATCTCATCAGAGAAATCATTGAGAGGGGAGACGTAAAGATTTGCGGAGTACCTACTTAAGACAACATTGTGGATCCATTGACAAAAGCTCTTCCACAAGTAAAACATGATGGTCATGTTAGATCATTAGGCATTAGATGCATGTATGATTGGCCCTAGTGCAAGTGGGAGATGTTGGGGCATGTGCCCTAGGTCAATCCATTAACTGTCTTTATGAATACTTTTAGTTAATAAAATAGAGGATTTCATTTGCTGTTTATTATAATTAATTTGCATGTTTACATTATAATAAGATCCATGGGTATTTACATAAATATCCTAAATGTCCCTAGTCGATCATTATATTGGGAACTATAATGAATTAAGACTAGTGCGAGTCTTGATTGATGATCATATGATGATTATACGTATACGTATAGGGATACGAATCAAGATCACAAGTACTTGTTAGGGAACAAAGTATTGGACCGACCCGCTACGAGAACATCACATGGATTAAGTCATAGTTGTTTCTTATGATAGGTATATATTCCAGTCCTCTTACTTGAGATTACCAGAGACTTCAACATTAGGAACACAGTGATTTGACACAATCAAACGTTGTCTTTAACCGGACGAGTATAAAGGTCGTGATTGGTTACTGTGTGAGCAATGTGATGAAGTTGTGTAATCGAGATAGAATTTGTCCCTCTCATATAAAGAGAGATATCTAGTGGATCCCTCGATGTGTTAGACTGTTAAAAGGCCTAGTCTAAGTGAATTGATATTGATCAATGTCACTTGGATGTTTTCGGTCTACCTAGAGATCGAGACTAGTACGATCGAACATGTTGGATGACAATTCCATGCCTTATGTTTGATCAAAAGGATATCGTGTGACAAAAGGATGTTAATTATATACTCTATTGATTAGGTTGTTTCGATTTGATATTCGTACAACTTGGGTAGTCATAATGTCTTGCTAGAGGCCGCTTATGACTTGTATACCAAAAATGTGTTTTGGTACACTGCCAACGTTGTATGAGCCCATTGGGTCGCACACTAAGAATGGTTTTGCGAGATTTTAAGATGGTTCAGAAAAATGACTTTTATATGATAAAATTCATGACGGAAACGTCTTTGTGGTGTATTACACTTATACTTCTTTAAGTAAGGGTATATTTGTAATTTACTTAACCGTCTATATACAAGGGTTGTATAAATAGACGCTTTAAGTTACAATACACGTACGAAAGAAAAACGGCTGAAGCTCTATTTTCGTTTTAGAAACGACTTATGGTTTTTGGTATGCTCTGGATCGTTTTGGAGAGAAATAAAAAGGTTTGGTATTCTCTCGAAGCTAGCGCTTCAAATCACGGCCGCCGTTCGTGTGTGGACTGCTGATAGAGGGCGTTCGTCGTTGGCAGCGCCTTAGAGATCGATATACCTTCAGAAAGGTATATTGCGATTGAGGTATGATTAAATTTTTCATGGTTTAAACGTTTTTAATGGAATTAGATTCGGATCCTGTTGGGGTTTTTGTCAAAACTGTTTTGTAATCTCCGCTGCGTATGAACCCCAAGACCCAACGCCCTACCCTCCGAAGCAAGCGAGCTCGAAGCCAATCCCGAAAGTAGATGCAAAGCCCTCATCAAGTTCCTCACACAAGAGCTGTTTCATTTGCAATGGCCATTGCAGGGCACGAGACTGCCCAAAGAAGGAGAAAATCTCGGTCTTGATCGTAGAAGGTGATGGCAAGCTCCGGATGAACCCACTACAGTTGTTGAATGTCATTCAGCAATCCAAGACAAGCCCTTCGGAGGGGCCGATGTACGCTGATGCGGAGGTAAACCAGAAACGAGTCTTGGCAATGGTGGACTTGAGAGCAACACATTCATTTCTGGTAGACCACATGGTGGAAAAGCTAGGACTTGATCTTGTTAAGAATTCCAGTCGAATGAAAGCTGTGAATTTTGAAGCAAAGAGTATTCAAGGTATGACATCTAATGTAAATCTTCAGGTTGGGTCTTGGGAGGGGAAGATCAACCTCATGGCAGTTCCTTTGGATGATTTTGATATCATCATAAGGAATGACTTTCTACTATTGGGGAGCATTGCCTTGATGCCATTCTTGAGGGATTGTTTGTGATTAATAAGTCTCATCCTTGCTTTATTCCTGCGGCTAACATAATTTCGGGGAAAGAAAGCGCAAAGTTGTCCCATCTTTCAGCTATTCAAGTGAAAGATGGCATCAAGAAGGGTGAACCAACATACGTAGCGGCCCTGGTGGAGACTAAGGCAAGCGAGACAACAAAAGTCCCTGATGCAGTTGCTAAGGTACTGGAGGACTCCAGTGACATGATGCCGACGGAACTACCAAAACAATTACCCCCACAAAGGGTGATTGACCACGACATTGAGCTGATCCCTGGCTCGAAGCCCCCAGCACATGCCCCATATAGAATGGCTCCCAAGGAGTTGGAGGAACTGAGAAAGCAATTGCATGAGTTGTTAGATGTTGGATTCATTCAGCCATCCAAGGCACCTTATGGTGCACCAGTCTTATTCCAGCGTAAACTTGATGGATCCCTTCGGATGTGCGTGGACTACAGGGCACTGAATAAGGCGACGGTGAAGAACAAGTACCCTATCCCACTGGTGGCAGACTTGTTCGATCGGCTATCTAGTGCAGCATACTTCACGAAGTTGGACTTGAGGTCGGGGTACTGTCAAGTCCGAATTGCGGTTGGTGATATCCATAAGACGGCCATGGTGACTAGGTATGGATCATTTGAATACTTAGTAATGTCGTTTGGCTTGACAAATGCCCCTGCTACATTCTGTAATTTAATGAACAATGTATTAAGGGAGTTCATCGATCGATTTGTTGTTGTTTATCTTGACGACATTGTAATTTATAGTCAAAACCTCCAAGAAAATGTGGATCACTTACGGATGGTTTTGACTACTTTAAGGGCTAATCATTTGTATGTGAATAGCGAAAAATGTGAGTTTGTTGCGCAAACGATCACTTTCCTTGGTCAAATTGTAGGACATGGTAAATTACAGATGGACCTGGAGAAGGTGTGGGCGATCATGGAGTGGCCAAACCCCACTAAGGTCTAGGAGTTGCGGTCATTCTTGGGTTTGACAAATTACTATCGGAGGTTCGTGGAAGGCTACTTAAGGAGGGTGACACCACTAACAGACTTGTTGAAGAAGGATCGGGCTTGGGCATGGACAGATCGATGCAACCAAGCTATGGTAGAACTAGGCAGGTCGTTGCCTCTGAACCAGTGTTGGGACTACCCAATGTTGACCTACCTTTCGAGGTGCACACAGACGCATCAGACATAGCATTGGGGGAGGTACTTGTCCATGAGGGACACCCCATTGCTTTCGAAAGTAGGAAGCTGAAGGAAGCGGAGTAGAGGTACCTGGCTCACGAGAAAGAGATGTTGGCGGTGATTCATGCTCTCTATCTTTGGAGGGATTACCTATTGGGAACAAGCTTCGTGGTGCAGACATATAATGTTGCTATTACATACTTCATTAGTCAGAAAAAGCTCAATCAGAAGCAAGCTAGGTGGCTGGATTTCCTAGCAGAGTTCGATGTGCAGTTTGAACAGAATCCTGGAAGGCTTAACTCAGTCCCGGATGCTCTCAGTCGCAAGGTGGTGGCTGAGATGGTATTAGCAGTGGTGAGGTTGGAAATTGAGTTCCTACCTCGCATTAAGGAGGAGACAAGCAAAGACCCTGTTTGTACTAAGATGCTGAAGCTAGTAGCGGAAGGAGTCACTTGAAGGTTTTGATGTTAAGATGGAGTCCTCTATGCTAAAGGAGGACGTCCATATGTTCCTAATACTGGTGGACTAAGGCGACAACTTCTGAGGGAGACACATGATGCTCGGTGCGCTGGGCATCCGGTGATGGAGCACACTTATTTCCTCTTATCACGTTCATTCTTCTGGCCTAAGATGGAGGAGGATGTAGAACAATATGTGCGAACTTGTCTTGTGTGCCAGCAAGACAAGACAGAGAGAAGGAAGGCACCAGGGTTGCTGGAGCCTCTACCTGTACCGGACAGACCATTCCAGAGCATTTCCATAGATTTCATCACTAGTCTTCCTAAGGTGCAGGGAATGACCAACGTGCTAGTGGTGGTGAATATATTCTTGAAGTATGCTACGTTCATAGCTGCTCCGAAGAATGGGGATGTATACTTGATGACGAAGTTGTTCTTGAAGCATGTGGCAAAATATTGGGGGATACCGGAGGATATTATCAATGATCGAGACGTTCGGTTCACTGGAAGGTTTTAGATTGCCTTATTCAACCTAATGGGCTCGGAGTTGAAGTTTTTCACAACAAATCATCCTTAGTCGGATGGGCAGACGGAGAGAATCAATGCATTGTTGGAGGACTACCTCAGACAATATGTCAATGCAAGTCAGTCCAACTGGGTGGTTTTACTTGATACAACCCAATTCCGCTACAATCTTCACAAAAGCTCGGCTACGGAGCCGAGTCCATTCGAAGTGGCGACGGGACAACAACCGACTACTCCACATGAGGTAGCCAAATCAAATTCGATGGGGTCGAGCCCAGCGGCTTATCGCTTTGCGAGAAACAAGCAGCAGCTGAGGTAGGCAGCTCAAGACAGTTTGGCCAAAGCTGTCCGGAGGATGAAGAAGTATGCTGACCAGAACAGAAGACCCTTGGAGTTCTAGGTAGGAGACCTAGTCTTGTTGAAGCTCACTCCTCAAATTTTGAAGAAGTTCAACAAGAAGGAGATTTACAAGGGTCTGGTTCAGCGGTACGAAGGACCATTTGAGGTGGTCAAGCGAGTTGGGAGGGTGGCTTATTGCTTAAAGCTACCAGAAAGGTTGAAGATACATCCTACATTTTATGTCAGCTATCTCAAACTTTTCCACGCTGATGAGACAGATTCAGGGAGGAGCACAGTGAGACGAGCTGCACCCTTAGTACAAGAGGAGTTTGTAGGAAAAATTGAGCAGATTCTAAGCCACGAGACAGGTGGCCAAGGTAAGAAAAATAGGCAAACTTTTTACTTGATAAAGTGGGTTGATGTTGAGGAACCTACTTGGGAGCGAGACACTATTCTATGGCAGTTCGAGAAGGAGATAACAGACTACCAGAAATGGCAGCAACGGAGCAGTTCAATGAGGGCATCGAACATTTCGGCGGGGGATGTTTGTCAGCCCCTCAATAGAGTGACCCGAGTAGGCTGAGCTAGGCAGCGAGAAACCTAGCAAATGACTGAGTTGTGCAGGACTTAGGTGGTTCCATGAAATTTGGTTGCATGTGTGACGGATAAGGCAGCGCGCAGGCATGGACGAGTCTCGCATTAGCGCGCTCCTAGGCACGGTGCCTGGGCGCATACGAGGTTGTGCCTTGGCACGTGCCTTGGCGCGTCCCTTGGCTCATGTACGGGCAAGCCTCGTCAGATTCCCTGGGCATGGACAAGGCAGCACCTTGGCACGAGCAAGGTCGCGCCTTCGCAGATTTCTTGGCACAAGAAAGGTCGTGCCTTGGGCAAATTCTTTTGGCATGGGCAAGGCGGCACCTTGGCACGAGCAAGGCCGCGCCTTGGCAGGTTCCTTGGGCACGAGCAAGGCCATACCTTGGCAGATTCCTTTGGCATGGGTAAGGCGGCTCTTTGGCACGACCAAGGCTGCGCCTTAGCACGTTCATTGGGCACGAGCAAGACAGCGCCTTGGCAGATTCCTTTGGCATGAGCAAGGGCTCGCCTTGGCACGAGCAAGGCTGCGCCTTGGCAGGTTCTTTGGGCACAAGCAAGGTGATACCTTGACAGATTCCTTTTGGCACGAGCAAGGTCGTGCCTTGGCATGGACATGGCCGCGCCTTGGCTCGGGCAAGGCGTACCTTAGCAAAGGGTTGACAAATCTTGACTTGGGCGTTGACTAAGTCGAAATACGCTTGGTCTCATTTCTTGTTGTTTCCTATTGGAGCTAAGGAAACGACGTAACATCTACTATAAGGGGAGGTGTGTTCTCTCGTAGGGGCGGCGAGGCATAGTAGCAAGGAGGACCCTCGAGCATGCCTTGGGCACCATGCCAAGGCAAGACCCTCGGACCCATGGTTCGGTCACCCCGAGACGATGGGACTCGACCGAGCCCCGGCTAGCACTCGAAGTGCTTGGGCGCAGCCAGGCATCACCGAGCAGTCCCTGTCCCTTAGAGAAGCATGGACCACGTTCCTTGAGGCGCGGATGAACCAAGTCATGGTGGTTCCAAGCGGTTGGGTAACTACCTTGGTCATGGCCACTGGCATGACTAAGGCACATCCAAGAATGTCCCGAATACATGGAGCATGTGCTAATTGACCAAGCAGTTGAGGCGGTTATGGATCTAGGTGGAAGCAAGGGAACAAGACAGTTAGGCAACTGCCTTAACCACAAAGGAGTGGGGTTTTACTTAGTCTATGGATCAATGTAATTAGGACAGGTGTCCTAGACGGTTATGTAACTAATTGTTGGCTGATCTATAAAGTCATGGGCTCTAGGCTTGGGAAAGCATAGAGTACTAGAGTTGTATTCCCATTGAGTGCTTAGTAAAACGTTTCCTTAGTGCCATTGCTTGTTGTTCATTCGAATTGAGTATTGGTAATGCTGAACTAAGGTGACCCTTAGGCACCACAGGTTGGGTTGAGCGAGAAAAACTTCCTTAGGGTAAACCCCTCACTTAACGGCCCCGTGACACTTACGAACTACCATTGGATTAGACTTTCTTGAGTGGGGCTTAAAAGCCTCTCAGGCCCAACCCACACATAGATTCGGGTCTATATATAGGTTTAAATTCGGTTGATGTAAAAAATGTAAAGCCTGCGCTTGGCCCATTAAGGACATACATAATTTTCTTATATAAAAATATAAAAATAAGTTATTTTTTCATTTCATAAATGTGTGAGGGCGATTATTTCCACTCATTTATGTGCTTTTAGCACCCATACTTTGATTCACCCAAATATGTGTTAGAATCACCCATAAATTCAGCCCTTAGTTTCTTAAAATACCCTCCTTAATACATTCTCCCACCATCAAACTATATGCTTTGCCTACCCATTCTCGACATCTCCGTTCCGTTCATTCATCTCTGCTGCGGTTTAGAACTCCATCTTTTTAGAGATCTCTCATCCCTTCACAAGTCTTCCCACAATCATTGGTGGAGTCCAAGCTCTAAGCCTTTCAATCTCTTTGCATTACTAGTTAGATCCAATTGGGACCACAAGCAAGAAACCTAGTTGACTATAATTAGACTTTAAAACTCGCGTTCCAGTTGGATCAAACTAGTACGCTTCCATGTTTCCCAGTCACACAAGACTGGTATGAATGATTACAAAAAAAAAGATGTGCAACATACATTCATACCTTAGCCAGACAAACAATATCTCTATGTCTTTCAAATTTTCTTCAAAACAAGATTTTGGTTCCATCATATGTCAAAACGAGCTAATGTTATGCCCTAAACCAAATAGATAAAATTCAATAAAAAAGTTGTGACAAAATATAGGATTCATTGGTGAAGATGATAGCATGACTTACCGAGTTTGGATAGTTTTATTCTTTTAGTCGCCCAATTTTCGTTGAATTAGAGAGTTAAGGTTCGAGGTAGGAGTATGTTAGATTATATTAAGGTTGAAATTGTCAATAAAAACTAGGGTTTTTTCATCCAATTTTTTATTTTTTTTAGTGCACATAAATGGATGTAAATAGTTGCCATTTTTATTGACTCTTTCAACACCATTTGTATTTGTACGTATGTATTATATATACATTATTTTTTACGCAAAAAAGTGGTGTAACTCAAAATGTTAAACATTATGTAAAGTGTGCATTGGTCCTAGCACCAACTCTTACATAGAACCTTATTTATTTTAAAATATATGATTTCTCGACTTAAATTCGGGATTGGCCTGGGGTGGGATTGGGCTTTTTAAGTTGGCTCAAGCCCTATCCATTTGAGAAGTGGGCCAACGGGGTTTGGGCCCGAGCTGGGGTGTTCTCGAAAATGGCTACTCGCTCGATTTATTGTGCGCGGGCTTAGATGGGTCGGGCAGGGCCTCGAGTCCATGATCATTTCTACATATGTTTATTAGATCTAGTTCTTTCAGTAGATCAGAACTCAACAATCAATCTTTTTATAAGAAATAAAAAAATATCACAACGTAGCCCATTAAAGGTTGAATAGCCCCATTTCTTATTAGTAGTCCCCTCCAAAAATCTTTTTTAGAGGGTAAGATAGAAAATTAAGTCACTAGTCTAATCGAAACTCCAAGCATATTACATTAAACTACAAAAAAGTAAAAATAGTAGCAAAATTTAAGGACGGGATTTCGTAGCTAAATATCAATGTAACCACAACGTATTAGCGACGTCAGATAAGTTTAGGGTTTAACGACAAGATAGAAATAGCATAGCAACATAAATTTAGCAATGAAACTCGTTCCATCGCTATTCCGTTGCTAATCTTGGTGCCAAAATCTCCTCCCAAAACATTTTGACACTATTTCGTTGGTAAAGTTGTCCGTTAATTTCCCTCCAAAATATTTCATCGCTATTTCGTTGGTAAAGTTGACGCGTAGTTTTTCGCCTAATAATCCTTCGCTAACGTGTAATGATGGAATAGCAATGAAATAAGTAATCCGTTGCTAAATCTATTTAGCAACGGGATAGCAATGGATTACCTATTATATATTACCTATTTTGTCGTTGTTCTATTGCTAATTTGAATTGGCAACGAATTAGCCACATGTTTAATTCCATTGCTAAAGCCAAATCAAAATCAAAATCTCATCTTCACCCATATTCGCTATGCCTTAGTTGACTACCACCACTTTCGTGCCTCACTGTCCTCAGCTTTTGTCCTTCGCCGCTTTCCTCCTCACTGCCTCTCCTATATATATATATATCTCCCTCTCTCTTCCCTCCGCCTCTAATATCAAGTGCTCTCTCCTCTTCACCTCTATTGTCGAGTGCCTAAGCCTATTGTTGTCTGCCACCTCCCTGTCAGCCGCCACCCTTCGCTTCCTTGCCTCGGCCCCCTTCGTTGACACCCTCGCACACACATAAATACATACAACATACACACACACACACACACACACACACACACACACACACACACACACACACACACACACACACACACACTCTATCTCTATCTTTTTTTTTCTTTGTAACATTCCCTATCCCGATTAGGACAATACCCAACCTAAAACCCTAATTAAGCCCCGGTACACCAGTTGTACTCAAATAGAGTAACAATACAAGCGTTCTTCATACATGATAATCACAATACAATATATCATATATCAAATAATCAATTGAAAATGCAGCAGAATTAAAACTTTTTTGATAATACAAACGATATACTAAACTATACTAATCAAAGTCTAAAACCCATATCAACCTCGATTTAAGAAACAACCCCAAACCTTATGTTAATACAAAATGTATTTCAATTCAAATACATAAGGCAATAGTGAAATCAATTCAACGTAGAGAAGACTATAAACTCATGATCTTCTCCGTTCTCGAGTTGAAACGAACATCGATATTCTAGAAATGTTAATTGGGATAAGCGCTCCAACTTGCTAAGTAAGCGACTCACAATTACAATATCAAGAGCCTATTTAATAATCAAGTAATATGAATAATAATATGAATCCAACAATATCTATCAAGGCATGATAAATAATATAAACAATAGATAAACTCGGAGACATAAGTCTAATCATTTCCTCATTTATTTTTTGTGTGTTATGCTTGTCACTATGCAGTGCTCCCATTCTCGGTCCATAACTACATGAACTAGATATACTACGATATATATCACAAATAATAAATGTAATTGAGTCCCACTTACCTGTGCTGAGCTTTCCTAAATTTTGATCAACTTACACGATTCCTGGAATCTCGAACCTTTTCTCGACGATCAATAACCTAAAATAGATTTATCACCATCAATTTGAGTCTAATACTCATTGGTTATAACCCCTAAATTAGTCCTATTTGAATCCGAAATCCCGGGACCTTACACAAGCTGCAACCAAAGTACACTCGAGAACTATTTATGAAAATAATACATTATAACAATTTCAAAGTGCTATCAACTAGCCATATAAGGTTAACTTGTTAACATTGAAAACCTCAATATGTGTCATGATGACCAAAAGGAAGTTGTATTACCCATGTCGTACTTTTCATAAACTCCAAGAAAACTCAAATCGAATCACAAGCGTAGAAGTTATGAATTTTCTAGTACACCCTAGTGAATAGGCAAACTTATATTAATTTAAAACTAAAAAAACTTCTCCAAATCAATATTTTTGTAATTATATCATCATTACTCGACACTAAATACCAGGAAATTGCTTAATACATCATTCAAAATACTTTCACTACCCGTAGAGTCAATTTGGAAAAAAACCAATAATCCAATTTATTCAAGATCCCAATGTAAATCGGTATCAACTATAAAAACATCTTTCAAATAGTTGTATACAAAAGTAAACTATACTGTAATTCGTGATTTCCTTTTTTGATTATTCGATTTCCAAGACGTTCAAGTGTGCGTCCTCTATCAGAAATCCATACACGAACGTTGACCACAATTTGGAGTGCTAGCCCTAAGAGAGATAAAAAATGTTTTTCTTTCTCTCTAAAAATTGTGAGAACTCGAAAATAGCAAAAACGAAAAACTTATTCATTTTTAGAGTTTCAACCTCTATTTATATGTGTAGATAAGATCACTTAAAAAACCTATTCGTAATACAACTATTGTATTTAGGCAATTCAAGCAAATTACACATACGCCCCTATTAATAAGTTATCATATAATAAATGGTAAGGCCTTTTATGTAATTAATTTTATTATATAAAATTCATTACTTTGGACCAATTGAAATTGCACAAAGCCATTCTTTGTGTGCGACCCAATAGGCTCATGCGACGTTAGCAATGAACCAAGTACTCAAGTCATAAGCAGTCTCGTGATTTCTCATTAAGCTTTAACAACACATAATTTACTATCTAAACTTAAAAGAAGTTTACAACTAAAACCATCACTACTCACAAGTTTATGTCACATCAACACTCAAGTAACAAGTGTGCAATCTCATGATTTCTCATTAAGCTCAAGAATTCATAAATAAGCATAGATCATACTAGTTTTGTAAACTTTAGTACTTTAAGAGTCTATAGACTTAACATATAGTTGGAAGAAAACTTAACTTGACTAAGTTACTTTGTACTCGAGCTAATTCTTTTCATTAGAAGAGTTTTAATCTAACTTCCGCCTTTTTTCTTTATATATATATATATATATATATATCTTTTCTTTTCTTTTCTTTTCTTTTCTCATCATATTTTTTAGTTGTACGGTCCCTGCTTCGTTTCCTATTGATTCAGTTTTTCTCACTCTATACAACCATCAATTTCTTTGTTTTTTCCTGTAGAACTTATGGGACTCATTATTTTATTTAAAACTCCTATTAGCACTTCTCACTTTCACTTTATTAAGCAATTTTTAACTCCAACTTCTCATTAAACATCATGCCTATCTCCTCTTTTTGGTACTAAATCTTTATTTACTTTGTACTCAAGTAAGATTCATAATTATTATAGAATTTCTTAGAAGTCTAACTTTTTTTAAAAGAAGTGTTCTAGTATTCTTTGTGCTTTTGTTTCAAGTTCATAGTGTTTCCTAAATCTAGGTTTTTAATCATGAAATTATACCGTTAATTGCTAAACTTATGATTTTCTTCAAAAATTTGATAACTCTTTTTCGACATTCATATCAACAAGATACTTATATTCTTACTCATCCTCAATTAAAGGCATTACTCTGCAAATGAAATATTTATTCATTATATATTAGTATATATAACCTAATCTATACTACCTATACACATTCAAATAATAAGTAAATGAAAAAGATACACTAACAATCTTTCCTCTTTAACTGCTTCAAAAATAAAGTTTTACGATCATACCTACAGTGTTTATCCTTATTTCATCTTTTCTTACCACTTCACATAGTTTAGTATTGATACCCCCAAACTTAAACCAAACCTTTTCCTCAAGGTTTAAAAATAACCCTGAAACATAAAAGCATTAAACATACAAACATGATATAATATAATTTATGATCTAAACAAAAAAAATGCATAAACAAAAAATTTAAACAACTAATAAAGTAGCAAATTATCCTAAATGTAAAAATAATCAATATAAATGTATCACTCATCGCCCCAAGGTCTAAAGAAATCTGAAGACTCATACTCTGGAACTGTGTGTCATCATCAACATCGTCATCCTCATCATCATCAGCTCCTAATACGTATCGAACGTGCACAATAATTTTTTGTATTTTACGCTTATTTTGTAAAGTAGTGGTAAATAAGATATCGTATCCATAAGGATTTCTCAAATCTCACAAAAATTAAGGCTACCCTAAAGTTTTACCGGATTTAACTTGTTTTAATTAAACAAGAACTGAACACTAATAATATGAAATTAAAATAAACAATTAACTAAAATAGCTAAACTATAAACGATTTAAATTCAATAAACTAACCTAAGGTAATTCAAACTAATAATCAAGTAATCAATAAATTAATATGAATGAAATATCTAAACAAACATCAAAACAAACCCCCACTAAACATTATAATATACTTGGATTGCTTTCAAACAGTAGAACATAACATTACTTCATACTATAGTTATAATCATAACACATGAAATCTTGGAATCATTAAATCCTAATTCATAATAGGTCGATAGCTTTTAGCTAGTTATCGATTTTCCTAATTTAAATGGAAAAGCCACATTCTTTGTTGGGTTTCAGGGTTCATACACAATAGAGAATTCAAAACAATTTTGAAAAACTAACAGGATCAAAAATGTGTTTCATTAAACTAGATTTACAAAAGTAAAGCATACCTTAATCCGTGATTTCTTTATCTGATTGTCCAATCTCTAAGATGTTCAAGCGCCAATCCTTTATAAAAAATCCACACATGAATAGTGACCACAATTTAGAGTGCTAGCCCTAAAAGAGATAGAAAATGCTTTACTTCCTCTCTCAAAATCCAGAGAACTCAAAAGAGCAAAAATGAAAATCATATTTCGTTTTAGGGTTTCACCCTCTATTTATATGTGTAGATAAGCCCTCACTTAAAATCCTATTCGCAATACAATTATTGTATTTAGGCAGTTTAAGCAAATTACACATACGTCTCTATTAATAAGTTATCATATAACAAATTGTAAGGGCATTTATGTAATAAATTTTATCATATAAAATTCATTATTCTGGATCATTTGAAATTGTGCAAAGTCATCCTTTGTGTGCGATCCAATAGGTTCATGCGACATTGGCAGTGAATAAAAAAACTATTTTGGTACACAAGTTATAAGCGGTCTCTAGCAAGGCATTATGACTACTCAAGTAGCATGAATACCAAAATTGATACAACCTAATGAATAACATATATCATATCCTTTTGTCATGTGATATCCTTTGATTAAACATAAGACATGGAAAGTCACCCTTAATGTTCAATCGTACTAGTCTCGATCTTTAGGTAAATTGAAAAACACCTAAACGACATTGATCATATCAATTCACATGGACTTGACCATTATTAAACATAAGGCATGAAAAGTATTCATGATCATCATATGATAATCACGTGACCATCAATCAAGATTCATACTAGTCTTAATTCATTACAGTTCCCAATATAATGACCTACTAGGGCATTGAGGATATTTCAACAAATACCCATGGATCTTATTATAAGGTAAAAATGCAATCACCTATAATAAAACAACAAACACAAACTTTTATTTTATTAAAATTATAACATAAACAATCTTTGTAGATTGACTTAGGGTACATGCCCCAACATTCTTATCATTGTAAATCTACCCATTGGATAAAATGCGACACCAGAGAAATAAGATACCATTAACACTTAATGAAAATCATGCCTAATCTAAGCCAATATTAACCAAAGCCGTATAATAGAAAATTTAAAGCATAATCACCTAGAACATCCACTTAGAAAATACCTTATAGATCAAACTTAGTTACTACTTCTATATTATTTTCAATAATTATAGACATAGATTTGGACACTCTATATTAAGGAACATATTGGCTACTATGAACTCAATACAAAGAATCACTAGTTGTAATACGCAAAAACAACTTGTTTAATCCATGATTGATATGTATGAATTGATCTAAAGCATTAAGTATATGACTCCATAATTATAACTACATAGCAATCCAAAACATATACATGTCTAGGGTTTGTTTAGATTAACAAACTACCCACTCAAGTTGGAAATAAACAATGTAAATATATAATTAAAATACCTAAATAAATAAATAAATACCTTTTAATCAAAGCTCCAATGTTGCTTCACATATAAAACTAAACGTATAAAAGGTTGAAAAGAAGAGTAATGGAGAGTTAAAAAGAGAGTAAGAGAGAATTCCTTCGAAGCTCTCTGGTCCTATATATAGTTTTCCTAAGTGTACATATCCTAGATAAATACAAATTTCTCGTTCTTATCTAAAAACATTGTCATCGACCTTAGCGATTTGTCAGTAATTTCTAAGTTGCACACAAATTGATGAGTCAATCACTTGATTTGGATTTCTGTGCTCTACCGATTCAGTTGGCCATTTCTAGTATATTCTCCAATTCGCTATGGATTCGCTGGCCAATCCCTGCTGCCAATTGAGGTGGTGATTTTTATTGTAAATGCAAATCCCTTGCTAATTGCTGGACTTTTTCTCCAGTTGATTGTTTTGCTATTATTCCTATTTTTCTTCTATTTCTTTATTTTCCTATTTAAATCCTGAAATCACAAAAACAAGAGAATACCTTTTGTGGTTTCATCATTTATATATAAAATCAACCTAAATTACACTATAAAACATGTCTAATTATTAACTCATCAGTTCCAGCATAAGATAATGTGAAATGATGTTCCACTCTTCTACTCCGCACTATGTCAAGATCAAACATAAAGTTTGATGCTGCTGGAAAGCCAATAGACCTATCAGTAGGTCTCAACCATCTATTCCTCTCATATCTAGCTATGTCCCTCTGATGATTTGCAAATAACATGAAGTTGCGCCATTCATTCATTTTGTCTTGGATCCTTCTCTTCTGTTGGAGTAAGTGCTTTGACACTTACACTCCCCCGAGATTTTGATGGCAACAAACAAAGTAAAAGGATTCTAACAAATTTACTTAAGTGTTTCATAACATCAACCTTTGTTAGGAATCCTAGGAAAGTTGAACTTTTACAAGTTCGAGTCTAATTGGTAAAATGACTCTGGACAAGCTCAAGACTCAACTCATACAAGGATACAAGACTAAAAAGCTAAAACTATCAATTGTATAACTTATGTAAGGTATATAAGTTCCATTCCTACAAGCCAAATACATTAGAATCATGCATTACATGAATCATGGTTTTCAAAGTACTTAAATTCTTGAATTTTATGATTTACAATTCTTTAAGTTTTAAAAGGATTTAAAATCGTTCAAGCATGGCTTAAAGCATGTATTTGAGGTGTGCAAGTTATTGAAATTATTTTTGAATACATCAATGTTAGTATGGACATCTTTTGGATTTTTATCTAAAACATTTGTAGAAAAGCCCCTTTATGTTTCATGAAACTGGGATTCTTAATTTTCGGGGTTTGTGATATCATTCGGGATGTCCAAATATGTTTAAAAGCCCTGCTAAACATGTTTGAAGTGTTTTCAAAAATTTAGCAGAGTCGTAGGACCATTGAAGATTGAATTTGCAAAATCAGAAATGAAATTATTTTGAAGCCTTGTCCCTAGCACGCTAGGCAAGCAAGATGTCGCGCTACCTGCAGTTAGAGTGCTATCCAAGCTACCTTGCATGCAATGCTGAGTTTTGACAACTTTTGAAAAAGTTGAATCTCCACCTTTAATTTGAATTTAGGGATCATTTTGGACCATTTGACTAACATAACGGTCTCCAACGCCTTTTTAGGGCTTAAAAGGCAAAACAAACAAAGAAGAACCCACATTGAGAAACTTTTGGTCACATACTCTCATACATCCAAGTTTTACACTCAAATGTGTGAACTTTGTGCTCACAACCACTTGGAATCTTTGAAGGCCATTGATTAGCTCTTGAAGTTGATACTAGAAAAGTGTTCTAAGCCTTGTAATCAACACTCCAAATCAGATTTTTGAATCTTGAATTTGGGGTTGTATGATCTCTTAATTTCCTACTTTATTTGTGCTTAAATTATACTCTTTCATTGGAGTTTAGTGTGAAAATCAATTGTTGTGTGGTTAAACACATTTGTCTGAAGTCTTTGCACTTAAAATTGATCTCTTGAACCCTTGGATTTTTTTGAACAAGTTGTTGATATTAATCTTCATTTTCTTCAGCATCACTTGTTCACTTGATTTGAAAGCGTGCTTGTTTTTAATCGATATTGATTTGTTGATTTCTTGACTAAGATTTGCGCATCTCATTGAATTAACTGGTATCTTTGTTGTGTCCATACTTGCATTCATTAGAATGGTTTAGCTCTAGGAGGCTTGTAAGGGTTGGACTTATTATTTTTTTACTTTGTAAGGCAAGTTCTCATTGTAATCATCAATCTTTGTTGTAAGCTATTGACTATAAGACTTAATGGGATCTAAGTTAAGGGAATACCTAGTTGAGGCTAAGCAAAAATCCTAATTAAGGCTAGCTGGGAAGACTTAATTTGTAATTAGGCACTCTAAGCTAGTAACTTAGGTTATATCACTTATTAGTAATATAAGTGGGGGTTTGAAAATCTTAACTGACGAGGTTAGGTAGTGGATGTAAATCGATTGGATCGAACTACTATAAATCTCGTGTCTCATTTCCTTCTCCTATATCTCCTTCACATTTGAATTAATTTGTTACTTATTGCTTGTGTGGGTGTTTAGCTTCATTAGTTGATTAAAAAGTTTAAAAAGGCGATAAGCTCTTAGTTCACCAAACTCTCTCCCTTCTTGGGTACGGTTTCAATTAGTATAAAAGTGGGTTATTGCTCAAAGTGTTACTAATGTATCTTTGAGTGTTCTCTAGCAAGGAAGAAAATTTTAGATTCGACTCGCCTTAGGGATAGCAACTCATCTTCTAGGCCTCCCTACTTTGATGGGACCAACTATGCTCACTGGAAAGTAAGGACGAAATTCTATATAAAATCATAAAGTAGAAGTCTGTGGGATTCAGTCGGGAATGGCTACACTTCATGTTGGATTTTTGGAGTTCATACGTAGTGAAAAACTCAAAACGAATTTTGAAAAACCCCAACATGATCGAAAATAAGTTCCATCAAACTAAATCTACGAAAGTAAATCACACCTTATTTCATGATCTCCTTTTCTGATTATTTATTTTCCAAGATGTTTAAGTGGGCGTCCTCTATCAGAAATCTACACATGAACGGTGACCACAATTTGGAGTGCTAGCCCTAAAAGAGATTGAAAACGATTTTCTTTCTCTCCCTAAATCCAGAGAACTCAAAAATTGTAAAATGAAAATCTTATTTCGTTTTTTAGGTTTCACTCTTTATTTATATGAGTAGATAAGCCCTCACTTAAAATCTTATTCGTAATACAACTATTGTATTTAGACAGTTTAAGCTAATTACAAATACACCCCTATTAATAAGTTATCATATAACAAACCGTAATGACTTTTATGCCATGAACTTTATCAAAAAAAACTCATTACTCTGGACCAATTGAATTGTGCAAAGTCATTCTTTGTGTGCGACCCAATAGGTTCAAGGGACGTTGGCAATGAACCAAAAACCATTTTGGTACACAAGTCATAAGCGGTCTCTAGAAAGGCATTATGACTACGCAAGTAGCATGAATATCAATATCGATACAACCTAATTAATAACATATATCATATCATTTTGTCGTGCGACATCTTTTGATTAAACATAAGACATGGAAAGTCACCTTTAATGATCAATCGTACTAGCTCGTTCTGTAGGTAAATTGAAAAACATCCAAGTGACATTTATAATATCAATTCACATGGACTTGGCCATTATCACTATCTATACGAGAGTGACAAATTCTATCTTGATTACACACCTTCACATATTATTCAGACGGTAACCAATTACAATCTTTATAATTATCCGGTTAAAGACAACATTTGATATTTGATTGTGTCAAATTATCACGCTCCTAATATTGAAGTCTATGGTAATCTCAAGTCGAAGGACTAAATGATATTCCTATCATGAGTAACACCTATGACTTAATCCATGTGGTTTTCTCATAGTGGGTCAGTCCAGTACCTTATTCCCTAAAAAGTACTCATGATCTTAATTTGTAGACCTATACGCATGATCATCACATGGCTATCAATCAAGATTCACGTTAATCTTAATTCATTATAGTTCCTAGTATAATGACCGACTAGGAACATTTAGGATATTTCAACAAATACCCATGGGTCTTACTATAAGGTAAACATGCAATCACTTATAATAAAACAACAAATAAAACCTCTATTTTATTAACTAAAATTATAAAATAAGTAATATTTGTAGATTGACCTAGAGCACATACCCTAACATCTCCTACTTACATTAAGGCCAATCATTCATGTATCTAATACTTAATGGCCTAACATGACCATCATGTTTCGTTTGTGGAAGAGCCTTCGTCAAAGGATCTGCAAAATCTTCTTCTGTAGGAACTCTGTAAATGTTCACGCCTCCCCTCTCAATGATTTCTTAAATGAGGTGAAAACATCTAAGTATATGTTTGGATCGGTGGTGTGATCTTGGTTCCTTGGCCTGTGCTATCGCCCCGTAGTTGTCACAATACAAGCAAATGTGTTTAGCTATACTTGGAACCACACCAAGTTTTGAAATGAAATTTTTGATCCAAACTTCCTCCTTAGCTGCATCAGATGCTGTAATATATTTAGCTTCTGCTGTAGAATCTGCGATAATTTCTTGCTTCGAACTTTTGCAGCTCACTGCACCTCCGTTCGAAGTAAACAGATTTCCAGACTGTGATATGAAGTCATCTATATCAGTTTGAAAACTTGCATCTGTGTAACCACTTACAACAAGATCGTATTCCAAACTTTCATAGACCAAGAACACTTCTTTAGTCCTTCTCGAGTATTTAAGAATGTTTTTTTTACTGCTATCCAGTTACTCTCACTGGGATCAGACTGATATCTGCTTGTTGTGCTCAAAGTATATGATACATTGGGTCGAGTGCATAACCTAAAATACATGATAGATCCAATAGCTAATGCATATGGAATCGTATTCATGCTCTCTCGCTCATCATTGGTCTTCAGATATTGAGTCTTGTTGAGATTTATACCATGAGATATTGGCAATGACCCTCTTTTAGAGTCTTGCATACTAAGCCTTTTTAGTACCTTATCTATATAAGCACTCTGACTTAGACCGATTAGCTTTTTAGATCTATCCATATAGATTTTAATCGCAAAGATGTAGGCTGCATCTCCTAAGTCCTTCATCAAGAAACACTTCCCTAACTAAGATTTGACACTTTGCAAGGTTGGGATGTCATTTCCAATGAGTAAT
Source organism: Stephania yunnanensis (assembly GCA_039657365.1). NCBI lineage: Eukaryota > Viridiplantae > Streptophyta > Magnoliopsida > Ranunculales > Menispermaceae > Stephania > Stephania yunnanensis. The sequence goes on along the minus strand of CM077582.1, from coordinate 29,486,193 downwards.
ATATCATTAACATATAGAACCAGGAAAATAACCACGCTCCTACTGACCTTCTTGTATACGCAAAGCTCATCTTCATTTTGCAAGAATGATGGTTCTTAATTGTCTCAAACCTTTCTAGCCTAGCTTGCTGTTGGAACATTTCCTTCAGCATCGTAGCCATATCATAAGCTTCCATGTGTTCCATGTCCTTTTGAAGTTCAAGAATCATGGTTGCCAACATAATGCATGGAACATCAGTTGAGTTGTTGACATGCTTAATAGTTGCATCATTCACGGCTCTTAAAGCATTGGCTGGTGGTTCCCTAGGAATAGGATCATCCAGGACATACAACTTGCGTTCATGCTTAAGAACAATTCTCAAGTTTCTGAACCAGTCAAGAAAGTTTGTCCCGGACAACTGATCATTCTTAAGGATGGATCGCAGTGACAAGGGATTCGTGTGATTTGAAGAAGCCATAGATTTACAATAAAGATTATGCGAAAGTTTATTTTAGTATAGAGGAATAAACTCTCACTAAATTAATAACCCTCCTTAAAAATGTTATGTTAATTTAAGGGACTAAAATCCATGTTTCACCAAACTCCAAGACAACTAAGGCATAACACTTCAAATTACGTTATTTACGTAGGTACCGATTACCAATTACATCTTATGTAACTTTTAGTTATTTTACTAGATTATGACATCTTATGACTTAGCATGTTTTATCTCATCTAGTGCCTAAAGCCCAAAACTGTTTTGATAGCTTTATCTAGTCTAACCATTTCAAACAATAGAGTAATCATTACTCAACTTGCATCACCAAGACAACGCAATACACTATGTGGAGGCAGACGCATATTGATGTGATCGAAGCCTTGACAAGTGTTTGAGAATGGATGACACTTTATTTAAAATTTGAAAGAGGAATTTTTGTTTGTTTTAGTGATCATAATTAAATAAGATAAATATATATTACAATGCATGAATAATCACTAAAAAGTTAGGAAATTATACTAATATTGACTATTATGCGAATTGTTTTGGACGCTACGAACAGTTAACGACAGTTTCGCTGGCCAGTCAGCCGGCAAATTTTAATTCTGAAAATTGAAAATCGCCTAAAATTTCTCATAATTTTAGTCAATCCAATCAACCTAAACTACCCCTTATTTTAATTTAGAAAATATTAATTAAAATGTTTTTAATTATCTCGGGCCCACCATTACCTTAATATCTTATCCTAATCCAATTAGAATTTAAGATACTTTGAATCCTTATCCAATTAGGATTTGTTTTATATCTCACATATCTTATAGGATTTGTAATTTTAATCCAATTACAAGTCTATCTCCTATATTGTAGGAATACACTAACGAATAACTACAATGAGATGTATCATCACAATCAATTTTGAGATATTAATCATGCATTCAACATCAAAATCATATTAACCTAATCATGATCTCTATTATGGAGGCATACATAATTACTGAACAAATGAAATATGTGTTCAAGATCAGAATCATATTAACTTAAACATGAAGTCTACCATGAATATACAAAATTCACATTGTTCAATATAAAAATCTATGTCGATTAAAATATTATAAACATGAATACTATCATTGAATCATATCATGCGATGTATCAATATACATGAATTAACAACGTACTTTAAAACCAATTCTTGATAACAATTATCAAAGAATCTATACGTATATCATATATACATTAATCAAGATTACGTTTTCACACATGTATCATATATACATTAGAGAAAACATGCAGATGTTTAATAGAACCGAGCCTAATGCTCTAATACCACGGTTGGGTTTTTGGGGTTCATACGCAGCAAAAAACTCAAAATAAAATTTAAAAAACCCCGACATGATCGAAAATAAGTTCCATTAAACTAAATCTACGAAAGTCAATCATACCGTATTTCATGATCTCCTTTTCTGATTATTTATTTTCCAAGATGTTTAAGTGCGCGTCCTCTATCAGAAATCTACACATGAACGGTGACCACAATTTGGAGCGCTAGCCCTAAGAGAGATTGAAAACGATTTTCTTTCTCTCCCTAAATCAAAAAACTCAAAAATTGTAAAATGAAAATCTTATTTCATTTTTAGGGTTTCACTCTTTATTTAAGTGTAGATAAGCCCTCATTTAAAATCCTATTCGTAATACAACTATTGTATTTAGGCAGTTTAAACAAATTACACATACACCCCTTTTAATAAGTTATCATATAACGAATTGTAAGGGCTTTTATGTAATGAATTTTATTATATAAAATTCATTACTCCGGACCAATTAAAATTATGCAAAACCATTCTTTGCGTGTGACCCAATAGGTTTAAGCGACGTTGGCAGTGAACCAAAAACTATTTTGGTACACAAGTCATAAGTGGTCTTTAGAATGGGATTATGACTACCCAAGTAACAAGAATATCAATATCGATACAACCTAATTAATATCATATATCATATCATTTTGTCGTTCGATATCATTTGATTAAACATAAGGCATAGAAAGTCACCCTTAATATTCAATCGTAGTAGTCGCGATCTTTAGGTGAACTGAAAAAATCCAAGTGACATTGATCATATCAATTCACATAGACTTGGCCATTATCAGTCTATCTTATCGAGGGATCCACTGATATCTCTCTTTATACGAGAGTGACCAATATTGAAGTCTATGGTAATCTCAAGTCGAAGGACTAAATGATATACCTTTCATAAGTAACACTTATGACTTAATCCATCTGGTGTTCTCATAGCACGTAGGTCCAGTACCTTATTCCCTAACAAGTACTCATGATCTTGATTTGTATCTCTATACACATGATCATCACATGACCATCAATCAAGATTCACAGTAGTCTTAATTCATTATAGTGCATAGTATAATGACCGACTAGGTACATTTAGGATATTTTACCGAACACCCATGGATCTTACTATAAGGTAAACATCCAATCACTTATAATAAAACAACAATTAAAACCTCTATTTTATTAAATAAAATCATAAGATAAATAATGTTTGTAGATTGACCTAGGGCACATGCCCTAACACTTCACCCGACAAGCCTAAAAAGACTTCACTCCCAAAGATATAAGAGTTGGGCTACACAATGATCAAGCCATGAATCACTTGTTTTATGCACTTCGTGAAAATGAATTTAACAGAGTGAGTGCATGCGACACTGCTTAGGAAGTATGGGAGTAACTTGAAGTACATTATGAAGGTACTACTCAAGTGAAGAAAACAAAGTTGAGGATTCTTGAGGAGCATTATGTAACTTTTCGAGTTCGCACTAATAAAGAGATTGCTTCCGCAGTTACTCCATTTGCTAAGCTCTTGAATGAGAGGAAAAATCTCAAAAAGCACTTTGATCAAGAGAACTCGGTGTACACATTCCTCAAAGGCTTACCTAAGGAATGTGATGCAAAGAAATATGCTATTCAATCGACACAAAATCTTGGAGCCTTTCACGATCTATATGGAGAGTTTAAGGTTCGTGAGTTTGAGCTAAAGGATTGAACTAGATTGGAAGCATCTTGTGGTGTATCAAAGAAAGAGTCAAGGAAGGCAATAACTTTGAAAACAAATAGTCTATTTACTAAGTTGAAAGCTCGTAGTCATTGATTAAGATCAATGATGATGATGAACCATATGACACAAATGAACTTGAGGAGGAAATGGCTATGCTGTCAAAAAGGCTTCATAAAGTCGTGTATAGGCGTGATAAGTTCAAGAAGAAGTTCAACAGTGGAAGCAAGTCAAGTGAAGTACCTTGCTTCAAGGGTGGCAAACTAAGGCATTTAAAGGCCGATTGTCATTCAAGAAGAGCAATGATAAGAGAAAGGGCAAGAAGAGCCTCAAAGCTACATGGGATAACTCATCCGCATCTAATTCTAATTCCGAGTAAAACAATGAGAAGGCTATTCTTCCTCTTATGGCAAAGAGTGAGGTAAATGATTCTAACTCTTTAGATTTGATGATATCAATGACTTAGATGAAGAGCTTAGCATTCATGACCTTAAAAAGGAGTTGAAAAAAAGGTTAAAAAGACCAATCAACTATAAAAGAGCTTGATCAATTATGAGATTGAGAAGCCAAATGAGATTATTGATGACCTCCAACATGATTTGGAATTGGTCATAAATGACAGAAATGATTTAGTTAAGGAAGTAGAGGACTTGACCACCTCAGTGACTAAGTCCACTAATGGTATAAAGATTTTTGACATGACGTTGGGAGTACAACAACGTACACTCAACAAAAGAGGCATAGGCTGTGATGCTAGCCTATTGAGCTATAAAAAATTATTGTCCGACAATAGTAAATGCTCAAAATGCAATATATCTCATAATGTTGGCAAATGTGTCTTGAATAAGACCAATAGGGGCAAACTAGCATGGATAGTAAAGAATGTTTATAATACTAAACTTCATGGATCCAAAGGAGTTTGGGTACTAAAATCTATTATCCAAAGATGCAAGTCAATTCATTGAGCACCTAATGATACTTGGATAGTGGGTCATCAAGGCACATGACCGAAGATGCGAGTCAATTCATTAAGCTTAAATAACATGATGGTGGAAAGGTCACATTTTGTGATAACAATAAAGGAAAAGTAATTGTCATTGGTATTGTGGGTAACGATTTCTTATCCATATCTAATGGTTATCTTGTTGATAGATTGAAACATAACTTGGTTAGCATTAGCCAATTGCGTGATAGAGGATTTCATGTCATGTTTGGATAATTGAAATGCATAGTAAAAAATGGGAAGCATGATACTATCTTTGTTGCAAGTAGAGATAGAAATGTTTATGCCATAAACTTTGATGAGATGCACATGCACAATATTTCATGCTTAAGTGCTCAAAATGAGTGTGATGCATGGTTGTGGAACCGTAGATTAGGTCATTCTAGCATTGAGAATTATCAAAATTGTCTAAGCATGACTTGGCTAAAGGTATTCCTAAATGCACTTATAAGAAAGACAATAGGTGTGAATCTTGCATTATTGGAAAACAAGTGAAATCATCGTTCAAGATGAAAGTAACTAGTGATGTGACTAGAGCCTTGGACTAGTTTATATGGACTTGTTTGGACCCATACAAACACAAAGTCTAAGGGGTAAATCATATTGTTTTGTTCTTGTTGGTGATTATAATAGGTACGCATAGGTATATTTCTTAGCACATAAACATGAAGTGTTTGAGGTCTTTGTCAAATTTTGTGCCTTGGCCGAAAATGAAAAAGGCTATAAAATCAATATCATTAGAAGTGATAGAGGAGGTGGGTTTTTCAACAAAAATCTAGAAGAGATTTGAGCAAGACAAGGGTATTAACATCAATCTTCTTCTCCTAGAACACCACAACAAAATGGAGCGGTTGAGAAAAAGAATCGGATCCTTCAACAATTACCGAACCATGTTAAATAAATACAACATAACCAAGCAATTTTGGGCCGAAACCATTAATACAACATGTTATGTCCTAAATAGGAAAAATGTTTGCAAGAAAGTGAGCAAGACTCATTATGAGCTATGGAAAGGTTAAACGCCTAACATAGGCTACTTTAAGGTATTTGGTTGCACATTCTATGTCATGAATGATAAGGATCATTTGGACAAATTTGACCCAAAGTCAAACATTTGCACATTCTTAGGATATTCCATGCATAGTAAGGCTTATAGAGTATTTAATACATCATCTCGGACTATAGAAGAGTCCATTAATGTTAAGTTTGATGAGATGGATCCCAAAGTGAGATTAAGGAATACCATGGAATAAATGAGACTTGATGATGATGATATCATTCGAACTCAAGATTCCAATGGAAATGAAAAGGAAGTAAGAGAGGAACCCGAATCTAGTCACCTAAGAACTCTAGGAACAAAAATGAGTTTTTAGGAACAAAAAGAATGAGAAGGGAGAGTTAGTGCAAAATAAGGCTAGGTTGGTTGTACAAGACTATAATTAAGAGGAAGGAATCGACTATGAAAAAGCCTTTGCTCCAGTAGCAAGAATAGAAGCAATTCGTATGTGGCTTGCTTATACTTGCTACAATGGATTTCCACTATTCCAAATGGATGTCGAAAGTGCATTTTAAATGGCTTTACCAATGAGGATGTATATATAAAACAACCACTGGGTTTTGAAGACCATGATTTACCAAATCAAGTCTATCATCTTCAAAAAGCTTTGTATGGACTTAGACAAGCTCCTAAGGCATGGTATGATAGACTAAGTGCATTCATTCTTAACAAAGGGTTTAAGAAAGGAAAACTAGATTCTACATTGTTCATTTTGATAAAAATGATGATATGCTACTTGTTCAAATTTTTGTAGATGATCTCATTTTTGGGTCATCAAACAAGCATTTATGCAATGAATGTTTGGTTTTAAGGTTCATATGTAGTAGAGATTATAAAACAATTTTGACAAAAACCCCAACAAGATCCGAATCTAATTCCATTAAAAACGTTTAAACCAAGAAAACTTAATCATACCTCAGTCGCAATATACCTTTCTGAAGATTGATCGATCTCTAAGGCGCTGCCAATGATGAACGCCCTCTACCAACAGTCCACACACAAACGGCGACCGAGATTCGAAGTGCTAGCTTTGAGAGAATACCAAACCTTTTTGTTTCTCTCCAAAACGATCCAGAGCGTAACAGAAAAACCTAATTTGTTTCTAAAATAAAAATAGAGTTTCGGCCCTTAATCTTTCGTCCGTGAGTTCTAACTTAAAACGTCTATTTATACAACCCTTGTATATAGACGGTTAAGTAAATTACACATATACCCCTACTTAAAGAAATATAAGTGTAATACACCACAAGGACGTCTCTGTCATGAATTTTATCATATAAAATTCATTTTTCTAAACCATCATAAAATCTCGCAAAACCATTCTTAGTGTGCGATCCAATAGGCTCATACAACGTTGGCAGTGTACCAAAACACATTTTGGTATACAAGTCATAAACGACCTCTAGCAAGACATTATGACTACCTAAGTTGTACGAATATCAAATCGATACAACCTAATCAATAGTGTATACAACATCCTTTTGTCACACGATATCCTTTTAATCAAACATAAGGCATGAAATTGTCATCCAACATATTCAATCGTACTAGTCTCGATCTCTAGGTAGACTGAAAACACCCAAGTGACATTGATCAATATCAATTCACTTAGACTAGGCCTTTCAACAGTCTAACACATCGAGGGATCCACTGGATATATCTCTTTATATGAGAGGGACAAACTCTATCTCGATTACACAACTTTATCACATTGCTCACAAATAACCAACCATAACCTTTATAATCGTCCAGTTAAAGACAACGTTTGATTGTGTCAAATCACTGTGTTCCTAATGTTGAAGTCTCTGGTAATCTCAAGTCAAAGGACTGAAAAATATACCTATCATGAGAAACTACTATGAATTAATCCATATGATGTTCTTATAGCGGGTCATTCCAGTACTTTGTTCCCTAACAAGTACTCGTGATCTTGATTCGTATCCCTATACGTATAATCATCATATGATCATCAATCAAGACTCACACTAGTCTTAATTCATTATAGTTCCCAATATAATGATCGACTAGGGACATTTAGGATATTTTTGCAAATACTCATGGATCTTATTATAATGTAAACATGTAAATTAATTATAATAAACAGCAAATGAAATCCTCTATTTTATTAACAAAAAATATTCATAAAGACAGTTAATGGATTGACCTAGGGCACATGCCCCAACATCTCCCACTTGCACTAGGACAAATCATACATGCATCTAATGCCTAATGATCTAACATGGCCATCATGTTTTGCTTGTGGAAGAGCTTTTGTCAATGGATCCGCAACGTTGTCTTCAGTAGGTACTCTGCAAATCTTCACGTCTCCCCTCTCAATAATTTCTCTGATGAGATGAAAACGCCTGAGTATATGTTTGGATCTGTGGTGTAATCTAGGTTCCTTGGCCGGCGCTATTGCCACATTATTGTCACAATACAAACAAACAGGGTTAGCAATACTTGGAACCACACCTAGTTCAGAAATGAACTTTTTGATCAAAAACTGCCTCCTTTCTTCGCATCGGACACCGCAATATACTCGCCTTGTTGTAGAATCTCCCATGATCTCTTGCTTTGAACTTTTTCAAACTTCATCGCACCCCCATTCAAAGTAAACACATATCCAGACTGTGATCTAAATTCATCTATATCAGTTTGAAAACTTGCATCTGTGTAACCATTTACAACTAGATCATTTTCAAAACCTCCATAGACTAAGAACACTTCCTTAGTTCTTCTTAAGTATTTAAGAATGTTCTTTACTGCTATCCAGTAACTCTCACCAGGATCTAACTGATATCTGCTTGTAGTGCTCAAAGCATATGATACATAAGGTCGAGTGCATATCATGGCATACATGGTAGATCTAATAGCCGATGTAAGAATCTTATTCAAACGGTCTCGCTCATCATTTGTCTTAGGACATTGAATCTTGCTGAGATTTACGCCATAAGACATTGGCAACAATCCTCTTTAAGAGTCTTGCAAACTGAACCTATTCAGCACCTTATCTATGTAAACACTCTAACTTAGACCGATTAGCCTCTTAGATCTATCCCCATAAATCCTTATCCCCAAGATATAGGCTGCGTCTCATAAGTCTTTCATTGAGAAAAACTTTCCTAACCAAGACTTGATATTCTGCAATGTTGGGATGTCATTTCCAATGAGTAATATATCATCAACATACAGTACCAAAAAAATAACTACACTCCCACTGACCTTCTTGTATACACAAGGCTCATCTTCGTTCTTAATAAAACCAAAATCCTTGATTGCTTCATCAAAACGAAGATTCCAACTCCGAGAAGCTTGCTTTAATCCATAAATAGATCTTTGAAGCTTGCATACCTTCCTAGAATTCTCAGGATGTGCAAAACCTTCAGGTTGTGTCCTATACACGTCCTTAAGAAGCTTTCAGTTAAGAAATGCTATTTTACATCCATTTGTCATATCTCATAGTCATAATATGCAACAATGGCAATTAAAATTCTTATGGATTTAAGCATGGCTACTGGCGAAAAAGTTTCATCATAATCAACACCTTGAGTCTGCCTGAAATCTTTTGCTACAAGTCTTGCTTTAAAAGTATGCACTTTGCCATCCATGTCAATTTTCTTCTTGAAAACCCATTTACATCCAATGGTCTTACTACCTTTAGGTAAATCAACCAAGTTTGGAACTTGGTTATCATACATGGATTGCATCTCAGAGATCATGGCACTTAGCCATTTATCTGAGTCTGGTCCAGACATAGCCTCCTGATAAGTGGTGGGCTCGTTTTGATCTAAAAGCAACACATCACGACTATCAGTAATTAGAAATCCGAATCTCTCTGGCTAATGTCTTACCCTACCAGATTTTTGTGGGCCTTGTTTTACTCGTGGAGGTTCAACTAGTTCAGAACGTTGTTGAGCTTCCAGTAGCGGTTCAGGGTTTATTTGTGATTCTTAAACTTCTTCAAGATTTATTTCTCTCCCTCTAGTGTCTTTTGAAATAAACTATTTTTTCATAAAGGCACCATACCGAGCAACAAACACTTTGTTCTCTGCGGGATTATAAAAGTAATATCCATTTGTTTCCTTAGGATACCCCACAAATAAACACTTGTCAGATTTAGGTGCTAGTTTTTCTGAGACTTGTCGCTTTACATAAGCCTCACAACCACATAATCTTAAGGAATGATAAACTAGGTATCTTCCCGTACCAAATCTCATATGGTGTTTTATCAACCGCTTTAGAAGGAACTCGATATAAAGTGAAAGTTGTAGTCTGTAATGCATAACCCCAAAAAGATAATGGAAGATCTACATGACTCATCATAGATCGAACCATATCTAATAAGGTTCGATTTCTCCTTCCTGAAACTCCATTCCACTGTGGAGCTGCTGGTGGAGTCAATTGGGAGACAATCCCACAATTTCTAAGATAATCATCAAATTCTTGGCTCAAATATTAACTACCTCGATCTGACCGAAGTGTTTTGATAGTTTTATCAAGTTGATTCTGTACTTCATTTTCAAACGTTCGAAACATGTCAGATGATTTAGCTTTATGTTTCATAAGATATACATAACCATATCTGCTGAAATCATCGGTAAATGTAATGAAGTACTGATAACCTCCTCTAGCCATTGTGTTTATGGGACCGCATACATCAGTATGTATTAGACCCAACAAATCACTTGCCTTTTCACTGTGTCCAGTAAAGGGATTTTTAGTCATCTTGCCTCGTAAACAAGATACGCATGTTTCATATGTTTCTAAATCAAATGACTCTAGAAGTCCATCTTTATGGAGCTTCGTTATGCGTTTCTCATTTATGCGCTCGAGACGACAATGCCAAAGATAGGTTTGATTCAAACCACTTGACTTAAATCTCTTTGTATTTATGTTAAAGACTGGAGTATCAGTGGACCTTTTCATGCTTAGAATATAAAAACCATCACGCAAATCAGCATTTGCATAAAATATGCCTTTACGAGAAATGGAACATCTATTATTCGCAATAATAAAATCAAAACCATCCATATCCAAACATGAAACAGAAATGATGTTTTTGCTCAAGGCAGGCACAAAATAACAATTATTTAAAGTTAAAATAAGTCCACTGGGTAAGACTAAGTCATATGATCCAACAGTCAAGGCAACAACTCTTGCTCCATTCCCTACGCGGAGGATGACTTCTCCTTTCTTTAACTTTCTACTTCTGGTGAGTCCCTGCACATTTATACAAATGTGAGATCCACATCTAGTATCTAATACTCAGAAATCACTAGTACATAAATTAATTTCAGTAACATAAATACCCGTAGTGGTAGTCGCACTACCCTTTTTCTTCTTTAGATCTTCCAGATAGAGTTTGCAATTTCTGAACCAATGTCCAGGTGCATGGCAGAAATGACAATTTTCTTCCTTTTCTTTTGGTTGTTTTGAAGCAGGAACAGACTGGGGCTTGATTTGCTCCATAGGCTTTGCGACAGGTGCAGCAGCTGCCTTGGCAACTTTAGCCTTGCCTTTGCCTTTCTTCTTCATTCATTTTCCCTTTTGGACCATCAACACATTACAAAAGGGTTTCTTGATATTTTGTTCAGTAGTTTTTAGCTTCAAATTCAACTCTGAAATTGATTTCTCCATATTATTCATATTGTAGTTCATAACAAATTATGAGTAACTCTCTGGTAATGAATTCAGGATCAAATTCGTAGCCAACTTTTGGCTTATGGGAAATCCGAGTCTATCAAGCTGGTCAACATAGCCCTTCATCTTCAGAACATGAGGACAAACTGACGCACCCTCAGCATCTTGCAAGAATGTAGATTTTTGACTATCTCGGACCTTTCTTGCCTAGCTTGCTGTTGGAACATTTCCTTCAGCGTTACGGCCATGTCGTAGGCTTCCATTAGTTCCATGTCCTTCGAAGTTCGGGAACCATAGTTGTCGCATAATACATGCAACATCAGTAGAATCGTTGACATGCTTGTTATGCGCATCCTTCACAGCTTTCGTAGCATTGGCTGGTGGGTCCTCAAGGATTGGAGCATCTAGGACATACAACTTGCGTTCATGCTTAAGAACAATTCTTAAGTTTCTGAACCAGTCAAGAAAGTTAGTCCCAGATAGCTTATCCTTCTCAAAGACGGATCGCGGTGACAAGGGATTATTGTTACTTGAAGAGGCCATTGATCTACTATAAAGATTATACAAAGTTTATTTTAGTATAGAGGAATAGACTCCCACTAAATTAGCAACCCTCCAAAAACATACTGTTTATTTAGGGGACTTGAATCCATATTTCACTTAATTCTATGACAGCTTTGGCATGAAACACAGAACTAGATTATTTAGGTAGGTAACAGTTACCAATTACATCTTATGTAATTTTAGATACTTTTATGAGATACAGGACATCTTATGTCTTATCATGTTTTTATCTCATCATGTGCCTAAAGCTCAAAACTATTTTGATAGCTTTATTAAGTCGGACCATTTTAAACATTTAGGTAACTCTTATCCAACTTGTCTCACCAAGATAACACAATACACCCAGCTATGGCTGAAACTGTATTAGTGTGATCGAGGCCTTCACAAGTGTTTAAAATGGATGACATAAGACTTAAAATTTAATAGAGGGATTTTATTCAGTTTTAGTGATTTTATGTAAACAATGAAATATCATATATTTTATTGATTTGTTAAATCACTAAACAATTTGGAAATTTTTTATACTGTTCACTAATAAAAGAATTTTCGTGCACTAGGATTAGTTAGACAGCGGTCCCGTTGGCCGATCAAGGGGCAGCGGCCCCGTTTTTTTTAGGAAACGAATTTCAATTCCGAAAATCAAAATTCGCTATAGAAAATCATATTTTTCGCTGATTTCATTATCCCCAAATTTACTATTTATCAAAAATTAAGTCAATTAAAACATTTTTAATTAACCCGGGCCCACATCTAACTAATCATCTTATCCTAATCCAATTAGGACTTAAGATATTTGAATCCTAGTATATCACCAATAACAAAATTTTCGATATTTATCTCCTATCCAATAGGGATAACGAAACCGATTTCGCTAATATCTCCTAATCTAATTTGTTATCTATCTCTTATCAAATAGAAATTTCATAACAGAATAATAACGAGATAAATAGATAATTTCGAAAAATAATTATTTCCAATTTCGATCCTCATCCAAATAATCACAAACATGTAATTGAATCATGAACTACTATCCCAATCGAACCTAATCATATTAGTTTCGAATTAATATTCAGACTTATACGATTTAAGAAACTTAAATCAATGTAACCTAAATATGCATACTGAATTACAGAGATTTCATCCAAGCATCAATACACGAAAAATAAAGAATATACCTAATGGTGTCATTGATCACAGAACACGAAATTCAGTTCATTAAAATTATTCGAATTAACCTAACATGATTATTACCATGTACGAAACTGATTTCAATTAAATCACGAATATATGTATCATATACACAAAACATGATAATAAATCTCACATAAAACTTATGTATATCACATATATATCAACTATTAACATGCTTAAAATCATATATAACGTATATATCAGAAGAAAACAAGCAATGAATTTAATGGAATTGAACTCGAAGGCTCTGATACCACTGTTGGGTTTTGGGGTTCATACCCAGCGGAGATTACAAAACAATTTTAACAAAAACCCCCCAATAGGATCCAAATCTAATTCCATTAAAAATGTTTAAACCAAGAAAACTTAATCATACCTCAGTCGCAATATACCTTTCTGAAGATTGATCGATCTCTAAGGCGCGCCAACGACGAACGGCCTCTACCAGCAGTCCACACACGAACGACAATCGAGATTCGAAGTTTAGCTTCGAGAGAATACCAAACCTTTTTGTTTCTCTCCAAAACGATCTAGAGCGTACCAAAAAACCCTAATTCGTTTCTAAAACAAAAATAGAGTTTCGGCCCTTAATCTTTCCTCCGTGTGTTCTAATTTAAAGCGTCTATTTATACAACCCTTGTATATAGATGGTTAAGTAAATTACAAATATACCCCTACTTAAAGAAATATAAGTGTAATACACCACAAGGACGTTTCTGTCATGAATTTTATCATATAAAATTTATTTTTCTGAACCATCTTAAAATCTCGCTAAACCATTCTTAGTGTGCGGCCCAATAGGCTCATACAACGTTGGCAGTGTACCGAAACACATTTTGGTATACAAGTCATAAGCGGCCTCTAGCGAGACATTATGACTACCCAAGTTGTACGAATATCAAATCGATACAACCTAATCAATAGTGTATACAACATCCTTTTGTCACACGATATCCTTTTGATCAAACATAAGGCAAAGAATTGTCATCCAACATGTTCAATCGTACTAGTCTCGATCTCTAGGTAGATCGAAAACATCCAAGTGACATTGATCAATATCAATTCACTTAGACTAGGCCTTTTAACAGTCTAACACATCGAGGGATCCACTGGATATCTCTCTTTATATGAGAGGGACAAATTCTATCTCGATTACTGAACTTTATCACATTGCTCGCACAATAACCAATCACAACCTTTATAATCATCCGGTTGAAGACAACTTTTGATTGTGTCAAATCACTGTGTTCCTAATGTTGAAGTCTCTTGTAATCTCAAGTCAGAGGACTGAAAAATATACCTATCATGAGAAACAACTATTACTTAATCCATGTGATGTTCTCATAGCGGGTCGTTCCAGTACTTTGTTTCCTAACAAGTACTCGTGATCTTGATTCGTATCCCTATACGTATAATTATCATATGATCATCAATCAAGACTCACACTAGTCTTAATTCATTATAGTTCCCAGTATAATGATCGACTAGAGACATTTAGGATATTTCTGCAAATACCCATGGATCATATTATAATGTAAACATGTAAATTAATTATAATAAACAACAAATGAAATCCTCTATTTTATTAACTAAAAGTATTCATAAAGACAGTTAATGGATTGACCTAGGGCACATGCCCCAACAATGAATTCTCATCCTTGATGACACATGAATTCGAAACGAGCATGATGGGTGAACTAACATACTTCTTAGGCTTGCAAATTAAACAATCTAAGCATGCCATTTTTTTTTATAAATCAATTGAATTATGTGAGGGACATGCTTAGGAAATTCAAATATGAGAGCTCGAAGGAATGCGACACTCCTAGTTGTTCAACAATCAAAATGGATAAGGACCCTCAAGGAAAACATATAGATCCTAAGCTATATGGTGGAATGATAGGGAACCTACTTTACTTAAACGCTAGTAGACCGGACATTATGTTTAGCATTTGTCTATATGCTAGGTTTCAATCCGAGCCTAAAGAGTCACATTCAAAGTGTGTCAAGAGCATATTAAGATACTTGAGTGGTATACAAGACTTAGGCTTATGGTTCAACAAATCTCCTAATTTTGAACTCAGAAGTTTTATTGATTCAGATTATGCGGGAAGCTTAGTGGATAGAAAGAGCACATTGGGATTTTGTCACTCGCTAGGAAGTCTTTGATTTCATGGTTTAGCAAAAAGAAAAACTTCATCACACTATCCACTGCCAAAGCCAAGAATGTGGCAATCTGGAGTTGTTGTGCTCAAGTGCTATATATGAAGGAACAACTCGAGGATGATCAAGTCCATGTTGGTTGTGTTAAAACTTTTTGTGATAATAGAAGTGTAATTAATATTTCAAAGAATTCGGTGTTACATTCATGCATGAAGCACATTGAGATTAGACATCTCTTCTTCGTGAACATGTGCAAAAAAGATATGTTAAATTGATTCACATATTTACGAAAGACCAACTTGTGGATATTTTCACCAAAACTTTCCCTAGAGATCAATTTTCAAAAATTAGACGAGAACTAGAAACATTTAATGAACCCAATCTATAAAGTGAGTCTTAGGACTGTCCATTATGATTGGCATGCATCTTGAGGTGTTTACGATGTGTATGTTGTGTTAAGAGTTGCGTTCTGAAGTCAAAACTGATTTTCAAAAATCAGTCTAAACTCTAGATAGCACGCTACCTAGTGCCTAAGTTCTAGGTAAAAAATCCAGAACATATAGCATTCTAGGTCCAACAAAAAGTGTGATATCCAGTGCGAGGGTGTTTTTTAAAACACCAGAGAGCTTTCTCCCTCCTCTAATAGCTTACTATTTTGGACACACCGTGATCATATTTTTCCAAAATTGATTCTCCTTATTGTTATGGTGTGACTCCACTCTATTAAGGTGGGAAAATCATTATGCTCTCATCGTTACACCCTTTGATCCACCACTTTTAGCATAAATCTCCAATTAAGCCTTTGATACCAAATGTTTGATAAAATGCCTCCATGAAAGATGTCGATCCGTTTGGCTACCAAATCAACTCCTAGGCATCCTACTATGTGCCAAACTATCCAAGAATCATCAGGGAGTGATTCTGATTCATCTTCGTCATCTCAGAGCGCGGCTCCATCGAGTACTCATCGCATTACTCGATTGACTAGCCATCATACAGATGATACTACTCCCATCGTCTCTGTTGATCCTATATGCCATGAAGGATGAAGAAAAGTAATCCATGATAAGGCATTTACATCATTTATCCTTAAGTCAACCAACTTAACATTGAGGGATGCCTACATCATCAAATCGGGAGTTGTTGATTTGGAATTCTTTTATAAAGCGTACTTACCAGTCCATAAAGTGTTAGAAAAGACGGGATTAGCGCAATTCTGCAGTTATAAGGCCAAATACTATCCATCACTCATTCAAGTTTTCAACTCCAACATGAAAACGAGCAATGATTTTACCATCAGATCACGTGTTGGAGGCGGGAAGCTATGATTACTTTGGATAACCTCCATGACATACTTGGATTACCACTTCATGAGCCTACCGTCACACTTCATGAAAAACTACTCTCATGGCCCTTCGATAAGCTACAGCTTTTGAACTCCTTCCATCGAGGTGAAACGATGCTTACTATCTATACTAGCGGTCCCACTGACACGGACTTCAAGATTGTGCGCATCTACTTCATCGAGTCTTGTACAAGGTGACTCTTCGTAGAAATGGAAGCAAGAACTATGTCACTATGCTTGACATGTACATTTTTAGAGCACTTATGAGAGACACACAGATTAGTTTGCCACACATCATCATTTCTCATATGACAACATATTTCGGTGCTAATTGACACTTGTCGTATACTCATTTGTTAACTCATTCTTCGAAGAGACCAGCATCGATCTAACCATGGGAGGTGCACCTCTATCTATGAAGGAGATTGCTGGTTTAGATACATTGCATGTAATGAAGTATCTCTATGTTCATGCCTAAAACAAATGGATATGGCTTGACGATATTCTAGCGGGCATAAAGTACGGAGGATATAAGTCTCCATATGACTCAGATCAGGATGTACAATTTGATGTGCACGAATATCTTAACTACAAAATGCTATTTCCATAGTACGATGATGGAAATGATGGTCAACACAATGCTCAGGATGATGAGGAGGTTCATCGGGAGATTCCAGCTCCACAACTACCATTTTAGGTTTCATCATAAACAACTTAGCCATACCTTCATAATTACATGCCTCAGCCTTATTATGGGTTATCCCCTTTGATTGATATGCCCCCCATATGCTACATATCTCTCTTCTCAGCTCAGATATATGCATGAGTATATGAACTAGACATTTATTGAGATCGACATGCGCCTTGATTGTCAGGGTGATCGTCTTCATCGCATTGAGGGATATATGCTTCTACCTAGGTAGCCAAAGGAGGATGGTTCATCTCGCTCAGCTTGTCGGATTTCTTCTTTATAGAGTTGATATGAGCATATAGATAGGGCAAGTACTAGTAGACTTTATGTGTTAGAGAACTTTAGGGTAGTCATGTTAGTGAGAGTTCTTTTTGAAACCTTATATACATATAAAGTCTCCATTTCACTTTCGCATGTGCCATATCTTATCATTATGTAACAACCCTTTCTCAAATTAGGACATCGCCTTGCCTAATCCCATCATTAAGCCTTAAAATTGCTAATTAGGGCTTAACAACGAATTAGTCAGCCTTTTTCCAAAACCTTTCTAACACCAGTTTTTTTTTTTCAAATAAAGATTTCTTATCTTATGTCATTTAATAAATCAGAGTTAATTAAAATCTTAAAAATTTAAATTTTATTTAGTGGAAGTCTTAACAAATTAGTGGAAGCCTTTAACATGATAACTAAGAATGTGGAAAACCAGGAAATAAATATCACATATATACATACATGTATATATATAACGAAACAATGATAATATATCATCATGTATCTGGCCAGGGTGTTATCTCTCAACCCATAATATAAACAACCCCAAAAGTAAATGAAAGACGTAAAAGTTATACATCAAAGTCAACACCTACAAATCCGGTGTAGAAAAACTCCATTGGCTTATAATTAGTCGCTGATCTTCTCTTTGCCTGGGCTGCTACTCGATGGATTTGAACCCATCGTAAAAAAAGGACGGTGAGTACATGAAAGTAGAAAGCAAAATTGAGAGGCATTTGTTCACATTTCCAAATATATAACAAGTACCTGAAAGCATAAAAATAACAACTATGCTGAAAAGAAATCATGCTATAAGACACTCGAGTTAAACAAAACGACACAGACACTCGGCTAAGTAGTAATGATCTAGGGTCGGACAGCCGTGAGTTACATCACATCAACCTTATACCACTATTTAGAGCATACATAATATCATAAATGCCTTCACATCCTCACAAATGCCCAGTTCATATATAAATTATCCACAAGCGCCCCTCAAAAGTGGTGTATACTTACCAATAACCCAGGGTCGCATACCCCGTGTGCTGCGCAAGATAATGGTGAGATCCCAACAACCCCGGAAGTGTAGTGACCCCATGAGCCACGCTATCTCTATCATATCATGGTTATAAATACAAAAACTACTTTCATAACTTAAGAAAATGACATGGTTTAAGAATCCAACAATGTACTTGCATATCTAATGCATAAAGGAATTTAGATTTACAATACTATCAACACCTACTTAATAGCATGCTATTTCATTTGACGACATATATCAACAATCAAGAATGAGATAGCATATGATTTGGCGTCAATGAAACTATTTAACCAACAATCAATACCATGATAGCAAACTCATGAAAGGAGAGAGGAAACAAGTCATGGTATCTAGAGTACAATAAACAAATCAGTCCAAATGACTAGGAATGAATAACAAAATTGGAAGGAAATGTAAATACATTTCTCAATCAGTTTACTTACAATCCATGCAAATCTCCTAGCTAATCCGGCCTCTCAACATCTCAAAACATGTACCTGAATCCTTGAGACTCTTCTTTAGGTTCCTGATATCATTTAACATGTTTTGGAGTGTGTTTAGACCTTTAATTAGTGTATTAGACTTATTTTATTAGAAAATTACATATTTGGTGCTGTCAGGCACGCTAGGTGTTATGCCTAACACGCTAGTGACCTCATTATCGCGCTATTCAACTTTATTAGCATGTTACATACAGGTAGCACGCTAGCTAGCATGTCTAGCGCACTATGTGCTGGAAAACCCATAATTTTGCACTTAGAATTCTGATTTCTCTTCATACATGCCAGCTCTAACACCTTAGGATCTCTTTATTAACTTACTAGAGACCCAAAACAACCACTTAATACCACAAGATGAGCCACATCTCAAATATTTCATGAATTTATCAAATTAAATTAAACTAGTAGTGTAAGTAGAATTACCTAGTTGATAACCACCTAAAGCTTGATCTACACATGCAGCTTCATCAAAGTTCCTTCACTATCATACTGATCTTCTTTGATTCTTCCTCTCCAGCAACTTTACGTAGCTTCTAAGCTAATGAAATGAGAATGAAATTGTTTGCATGAGTTGATCCATTCAATCTTATATATTAAGATAAGGTTGAATGATAGCCATTGAACTTTATGTACTCACGTATCTGGAGACTAATCTAATGGCTTACATCTTGACACAATTCCGCTAACTCCCTACTATCCCCATCTAACTAACACTAAATGAAAACTCAATTAGTCCCTTGATGTGTCAACACGTATATCAAGAATTATGAAATGGCATTGTTTTAACTTTCTACCTTAGGTCACATTTAATATAAAATCAACTATAGAAAATTAATACTACTATTTAAGCTACATGAAGCTTAAATCAACTCACCATATCACTATCTACCATAGTCTCACGTTGAAACGCATATCGAGGTGCATCTCCACTCACTTCTCGACACATATACACAAGTAGGAGTGACTTAGTAGTCTACATTTATACAATACATTTGACATACATAACAACAAATCTAACATATACTCGGCCAACTCGCCTCAGTCAGTTCACATATCTCGATGCACATCCCACATCACAGGTCAATGATCTAGATTAAGGAATTAAACTAGAACAAAAATTTTGGGTCGTGACACATTATTTCTATTTTTTACCTATTGCATGTTATGAGTTTTGTGAATCTCTGAATAATTATATAGGGATGAATGTCATTTTTTCTCTCTTTGATGCATATGAATGAATGAATTGATCCTTACTTGCATCGCTTTTATCAAAGAGGATTACTTATGTATGCATTGTTTCTAAAACAAGGGAAATGCATTACAATTATGAACTTCATATGTATATGCATATTGACAAGGGGAGACTTTCCATCCCCGCTTTTTGATGTTATCAAAAGGGGAGAATTATTGCCTTTGAACTTGCAATTTACGAACTCGATATATATGAAATATCAATCTTTTGTTTGTCAAGTTCAAGATGTTTGTTATCATAAAAATGGAGATTGTTGGACTAAGTGCTTTGACACTTACATTCCACTTGGGATTTTAATGACAACAAATAAAGTAAAAGGATTCTAATAAGTTTACTTAAGTATTTCATAACATCAACCTAAGTTAGGAATCCCAAGTTCAAAAGGAAAGTTGAGCTTTTACAAGTTGAGCTTTTACAAGTTCAAGTCAAATTAGCAAAATGAAGCTGGACAAGCTAAAGACTTGGCTCATACAAGGATAGAAAGACTAGAAAGCCAAAGTTATCAATTTGTACAACTTATGTAAGGTATATAAGTTCCATTCCTACAAGCCAAATGCACAAGAATCATGTATTACATGAATCATGGTTTTCAAAGTACTTAAAGTCATGAATTTTATGATTTACAATTCCATGAGTTTTAAAAGGACTTAAAATTATGCAAACATGGTTTACAGTATGTATTTGAGATGTGCAAACTGTTGAAATAATTTTTTAATGCACTGATGCTCGTTTGGACAGCTTTTGGATTTTCATCTAAAATATTTGTAGAAAAACCCTATATGTTTCACGAAACCGAGAATCTTAATTGTCCGGATTTGTGATATCATTCAAGATGTTTAAATATATTTTATAGACCCTACTGCACAAGTAGGAAATGTTTTTAGAGGTTCAGTAGAGTCGTAGGACCACTGTGGAGTAGATTTGCAAAACCAGAAATGAAATCGTTTTAAAGACCCTGTCCCTGGCATGCTAGGCAAGTAGGATAGCGCGCTACTGATAAATAGCGCGTTATCCATAATACCTATCACGCTATGCAGAGTTCTAATATATTTTTTAAAAGTTGAATCTTCACATTTAATTTGAATTTGAGGATCATTTTAGACCATTAGATCAAAATAACAGTTACAAACTCCTTTTGGTCATACATTGAAAAACTTTTGGGCATAAACAAAACAAACAAAAATGAACACACATTGAACAACTTTTGGTCACATACTCTCATACATCTATGTTTTGCACTCAAATTTGTGAGCTTTGTGACCACTCGGAATCTTTGAAGGCTATTGATTAGCTCTTGAAGTTAATACTCTAGAAGTGTTCTAAGTGTTGCAATCCATACTGCAAATCATTTTTTCGAATCTCATACATGGGGTTGTAAGATCTCTTGATTTCCTACTCTATTTGTGCTTAAACTATACTCTTTGATTGGAGTTTTATGTGAAAATCAATTGTTGTATTGTTAAACACATTTGTCTTAGGTTTTTGCACTTAAAATTGATCTCTTGAACCCTTGGATTATTTTGAACAAGTTTTTGATCTTAATCTTGATTTTCTACAATTCCACTTGTTCACTTGATTTAAAACCATGCTTGTTTTTAATTGATATTAATTTGTCGATTTCTTGACCAAGATTTTCGCATACTCGTTGAGTTCATTGGTATATTAGTTTTGTCCATACTTGCATTCATTAGAGTGGTTTAGGTCTAGGAGGCTTGTAAGGATTGGACTTATTATCGTTTTACTTTGTTATAATCAATCTTTGTTATAAGCTATTGATTATGAGATTCGGTGGGATATAAGTTAATGGAAGACCTAGTGAGGCTAAGCAAAAATCCTGGTTGAGGCTAGGTGGGATGTCTTAATTTGTAATTAGGCACTCTAGGCTTGTAACTTGACGTTGTATCACTTATTGGCAATATAAGTGGGGATTTGAAAATCCTAACTGAGGAGGTTAGGTAGTGGATGTAGATCGATAAGATTGAACCACTATAAATCTTGCGACTCATTTCTTTCTCCTCTGCCTCCTTCACCTTTACATTAATTCGTTACTTAGTGCTTGTATGGGTGTTTAGCTTCATTAGTTGATTAAAAAGTCTAAACAGGTGATAACCTCTCGATTCACCCAATTCACCACCTCTTGGGTGCGGTTTCATCTACCTGTCTTGCTCGTATCTCAATAAGGCTTCCTGATGCTGAGCTCTATCCTCTCTGTATTGTCTCCTTATCTTAGCAATACATAGACTCTGCTGTGGTGGAGTCAAGTCCTTAGGTGGTGGTATAGGTGCCTGTGGTGGTGGAGGTGGTGAAAAAACTTCAAGACCATCTAAGCCCTACTTTCCTATTAGTGGGTTTACAAACTCGTAGCGTTCAACAAATCCTTACTGTTATCCTCCTCCTAATATTCTTCATTCTGCAACTGATAAGTTGTCATTTATGCTATATTTTAGGGTGATTTTACCACTGATTTCATGACTTTTATCATCATTTATATTGTTAAATCGTTATTTTTCTATTTTTAGGTCAAAAATAGGCTTTTGTACAAAAAGGAGTAATTTTCATTTAAACTCAGTAAAAAAGCTAAATTAGGCTTAGCGCCTTGGCAGAGATGTCAACATAAAGCTAAATCGCTAAGAAATCGTTGGATCAAACATGATTGAAATGAAAGAAGCTCATTAGAAATACTACAGGAAAAACTTTGTGAAAACCTAAGAGAAAGACGAAGCTCATATCTCAAGGAAAACACCAGCAACTTCATCGTGATCTCGGTATGTATATGTGGCATTGACACATTGTTGGGCTCGATTAGGAATGAAACGAGACAGAAATAGAATGTAGCTTTTACATAGAGATTTCCTAGCTATTTGGTATTTTGTACGTATATACGACGCTAGGAAGATCCGAATATTATTGGTTTAAATTCGGTTGTTTCATATAGATTTTGGTTTGGATATGATTCTATCCTACTCCTTCAATATATATGAGACCTCGGAACGAAAAGAAAACATATACAAAGACCGAGAGTTCTAGTTTTAGAATTATATAGAGTTCTAGAGAGGAAGCTTTGGTTCTAGTTTTCTTTTGACATTTTGTACGGAGACTCTTGGTAAGTTTTATATATTTAATATATTTAAGATTTGTATTTATAATAATGAGTGGCTCAGTCCCACCATCTAGGCTGAGGTATTAAGTTCTAGGATTCATAGATTTGTGAAGTTTATGTACTTCAATTCTTAATTGGTTTTATACCGATTCTTGTATTCTTATTTGCATCTTTATTTCGAGGTTTTTTTATTATGGCTTTAAACCTTGAGTTAGTTCGTTTTTTGTGTAATTGCCCGTGCATGGCAATCATATTTGAAAACTATCATCACTAATCCTACTGCCATTTGGTAAAGGGAATTACGTAGGGAGTGGGGTCTTATCTGTTGGCAACTGATGTGACTTTGTGTATTTAAGATATGAGATGGGTAGCAATGTATTGTAACTTTTATTAGTGATAGGTGGACAATACGACGCTAGTTACCACTCATGATAGGTGCTATCATAGAGCGCTAATGCTACTAGTTTGTTGAAAGCCTATGACATATCCAGTGGCTTTTCAAATCTAGTTAGTAAGTGGTTGTGTCGCACGTTCCCTCCACTGACATGAGGAGAACAAGGTGATGAAAGTCACTATAGCCTTTCTAAAGGAATCAATAATAGGACAAACATTTGATAAACCAACAATCAAATCAATTTCCTAGAATGTCAAAATTTGCTTGGGTCTAGTCTTTATTTATTGATTTCAGTTTTATGTGTTTTAATTCGTATGCGTTTGATTTACCATATTACTTTTGTTTTCAAAACCCCCCATTTTTTCTAAACCTAAAAGAACACCAAATCCCTGTGGGATCGACCTCATTCTTGCCTAACTATAAATCATTTGTAGTTAGTGAAAAATGAGACTATTTTTGGTCTTGAATGACACGACATCAAAATTTGGCGCCATTGCCGAGGATTGGTGCTAATTGTTTTCTTTTAGGTTTTTTGTTTTTATTTTATGGTGCAGGTCATAAACACTCAGTATCCGTAGATTTATTAGTTCCTTACAATCTAAAGATTTATCGGACCTATCGGATAAGGAACAAAACTAATAGAAGGCGAGGGTAGTCATGGGTGACTATGGTGGACAATATGATACATTAGAATCATCCAGTTGTGCATGCTAATGGGCAGAACAACCAGCAGAATGTAGGGCTATAACCGATGCAAGAAAGAGAGCTCCCTTTAGGGAAACGAACCAACAATGAGGAGGCTCGTTACCATTATGTATAAAGTATCCATATGCTTCCGGTCAGTTCAAGTTGTAGTCGGGGCTAATACATAAGTTTCCTAACCTTCATAGGAAATAGAATGAGGATCCTCAGAAGTTCCTCGCAGAGTTTGAGATGGTGGTAGTATACATAAAGCTTGCTACAATTGATACTGATCTAGTGAGACAAAAGGTGTTTCTTTTCTGTCTTAAGGACTCTGCATAGGAATGGTTATTCCACTTACCAACCGGTTCCATAAAAACTGGAATGAGCTAAATTAGAAGTTCTAAGATGACTACATGCCAGCCAGGAGAATCGCTCAGCTGAGGAGGGAGATATCCCACATTATTATAAAGGATGATGAGTTGTTGTTACAGTACTGGGAAAGACTCAAAAGATTGTACAGGGAATGTCTTCAGCGAGAAATATCTAACAGAAAGCTTCCATAAAGGGCTCACATATAATAAGAAAAAACTTCTCGATACAGTGTGTAATTGTAGTGTATCTGATATCACACCGACTGTGGCTAGGGGATACATAGAAAAGGTAGCCAACCGAGCTAAGCACTATGAACCAATTAGTGAAAGATGAGGAGCTACGATATCTTTAGGGTTGAGCAGACTTGAAGATGAGTTGTCAGAACTCAAGTCTTTGGTTAAATAGATGATTGTAGAAAATGGTAAAGCAAAAGCTTGTGGGATTTGCTCCGAGCCGAGTAACTTTACAAGCGAGGTCCTAAACTCTGTGAGGACACTATGGAGGTGAAGGTTGCAGGGCAGTTTTCGGGACCCCCAACAGGGCAGTTTGGACATCAAAGTAACTTTTATGGAGGGAGGAATAAAGACCCCAACATCAACTTTGCTGCCGAGAATCAGAATTACCAGAACTTTGTGCCTAGAGGACATCCATTGCCGGTAGCACCATATAGCCAACCACCTTACTAATAGGGACCAACCCTAGTAGGGATGACCAAGCAGTTAATCTTATCCCTTTAGTAGTACAAGGCTAGGACTAACACTTCAAATAAAGAGTTGCAGACTAGGTTATCTGACACGTCAGCTCAGATTGCCCATGGTAGTAACCAGGGGGAGTTACCATCCCAACTAGTCTCGAACCTTAATAAGCATGTGAATGTCATTTCACATGTCCACACATCAACTATTACAAAGGAAGTTGAGAGGAGTACCAAGTTAGGAGGATGGAACAATACCATATAGCACAGGGTACCGTTTCCTCAAAGATTGTGTTTGAAGAGGTATCTTTTCCTTACCACGGATCGACCCAAGGAATGTGTGGTAGCCAAGACATAATTTTAGGAAAAGATGAAATTCAGCCAGAAGCGGAATAATTTTGTGAACCATTCTGCATTCAAGAGCGCTTTAGACAAGAAAAGGAAAATATCCTAGCAGGCGACATATACACCACAAAAATGTGGTGATCCAAGTATATTTAGTATTACTTGCACAATATGAGGTTTCCATGTAGAGAGGACAATGTTTGACTTCGGTGCATCTATTAACATCATGTTAGCGTTCATTTTCCTTATCCATGCATAACCATGTTTTAAGGCGTTCTGACATTACCATCCATTTAACGGATGGATCTTCAATCCTACTGATAGGTATGTTGGAAGACATGACTATTCCCATCAAAGGCCTATACTTTCCTAGTGATTTTCATGTCATTGACATCGAAGACACATCAGTGTCCTCACTTACTTCAATTGTTTTAGGAAGGCCTTTTATGGAAATGGCCAAAGCTAAAATAGATGTATTTAGTGGTAACAATTCACTTGAGCATGATGATAGGGTAGTTCATTTTGATGTTCCAGAATATTTGGACTTACCCACTAATGTTTAAGTGATATATGCAGTTTCGTCTCTTACCGATGATGATTAGTAAAATAGCATGGAATTTCTCATAGATCATTTGAAGAAGAAGGGCAAAAGAGAGCGGGAGAAGAAGAGAAAGAGGCAAGAAAAAAGGGAAAGAGTACCTAAAGGTTAGGTGTTAACATAGAACTACCAACCTAAAGAGATTTGCAACATGAGGCATAAGTTAGAACCACCAGCGTTCATTCATATCTCATGTATTATTAGAGATGTGGGCCAGATGGTGTACTCAACAGTCATCGACACGGGAACATTCGAGAACATTGCTTCCATGAAACTCCTGTAGACGGCTGAGATGGAAATAACTGAGAAAATTTTAACTTGCCAAGATATATGGAGTTATGAGAAAGGTGTCCGTAAGACTTGGATACCTGGAGTTTTCGGTGGACTTCTTAGTTATTGATGAAGGATTTCATGAGATTAACATCGTGCTGCTAGGGATGTCGTTCCTCAACACAACCAAAGCCAACATTATTGTCTACAACGAGAATGCTACATTCAAAATTGGAGACATAATAGTATTCTATAGCAATAGCATGTTGTGCAAGAAGGAGGAGCAGGGAATCATCAAGCGTCATATGGTTTCTACATGGCCAGCCAAGGAGAAAAAGCCACCTATTGATGTGATCGACTAGGACTCCAACTAGTCCAAGAATGTGGTAACGTCAGGCCATCGACGTTAAATACAGGCGCTTCATAGGAGGCAGGCCACATTTAGTTATTTGAACTTGGTTTAATTAGTTTGAATTAGAATAAACTATGGATTTTAATAAGTAAATTCGAGTTACTCGATTAGGAAATTAAAGTTAATTTTGATTTGAATAAGTTGATTTGAATAACTTGATGTATATCTAATACCTCTAAATTTTTGCAGAGACTTGTTCATTATTTGAAGACTTGTAAAATGCTTTCCATGCATGGAAGTCCGAACGATTTTCGACGAAGTAATTCGGGGCAGGTACATTTTAATTTAATGCATCATTTGCATACATATAGAGGCACAAACATTGGTAATTTCATGGAATTTAATTCATTTTTTTTAAGAATAGCGATTTCACAGAGCCGTGAAGGCTATACATAAATCGTCATGGTGACCCTTGAGAATATCCCGATTTCAATTTATTTGATTTTTATTGCTAGCAATTTGCAAGCGATTTCAGTGTACACTTAAGGTGTCGGCAAGGCGCTACAAATTATTTTGGGATGAATTTGAAATCACCAGCAATTTGGCAATGCCGTGCTATTGGAATGTATGACGTTGCATTCGAAATCAAGTTTTTTAAGAACCTTATTGTCACCTTCCTCACTAAAACCCAAGTAATTTACTACTTCCCTAGCCCTTGAAAACTTATTTCCAACCTCAAAATCCACCGACTCCAAGCCCCTATCTCACTCATTTACGATTCTCCATCCAGCGGAGACCATTTTGAGCCACAAAACAACGAATTTTGAGAGTGCTGCGACGAAGCCGCGACTTAAGAGTTTGACTTTTTGACCTCCTAAGGCGTATATTAGGCTGGGATAGCTACTGTGAGCTCTTGCAAATTCAATCCCATTTAGGTAATGCCCCAATTTCACTTTCATTTTTTAATTTCTTATCGGGTGTTCTTCGGCCAATTTGGGAAAAAATGTTTGCATTCTAGGAGTTAAATTGGCCCATAGAACTATAAGCCTTTTGATTGTGAGGTGATTTGGTCAGATTAGTTGTGATTTCAATTTTGGAAATTTTTATTTTTTTAAAGGAAAGCCTATGTTTTTTGGAAAATTTTAGATTTTGAATTCAATTTTTGATTTCAATTATTTTAATGGCTTTGAATTAATCAATATTGCAAGGATTAAGTTAGGGGGAAAATGTGGGGATGTTTACCAAAATTGAATTTCCAAAGTTTGGTTTTCTTGGAATTCGTCGACACTTGGGGTAATTCAATTTAGGGGTTTGTAATATTTCCTATAAATTGCGGTGATGAGTTGATTCAAATAATAGTTGTACCTATCTCTGTTGATTTGAGCTTTTGTGTGATTTCAAGATTTCAAAAATGGTTTTTTACCAAAAAAACTTTGAAATTTAAGGCATTTTGGGCAAACTTTTGCATTTCTAACTCCATGTTCTTCCGTTTACTGAGTGTTATAGACAAATTTGCTCATAATTCCATGATTGGACTTTTTTGTAGGGTTGTTTGTTTGTTTGTTGTGTTGTGTATTTTTTGTACTATGAAGAGAGAGGAGTGTAGTGGATCATCGGGACTTAAGATGAGGATAGGTAGTCAATTACCACCTCTTATACCTAGAGCGCACCAACTTAGAGCTCCCTAATGTTATGATCGGTTTAGCTTGGTGAGCGCGGTAGCTGCAAAGAGGTACGAGAGTGGCCTCAACATCAAGAATAAGAAACCTTTAGCTGAAAGGGGATTTGGGATACCGACTCCCAAATATGAGAGGAGAGTTACATCTATCTTTAGAGACAGGATGAGAGTTATTTACCTGGGATTATTTGATACTGATCAGACCAGCCCATGACCCGGACCCGATATATGGATGTGAGGAGTTAGTTTGCGAGTTCTTTGTGAATAGACATGCTACCTATCGTAGCTTGAGTGTTTGAGTCCGAGGAGTCCAAATTGACTATAGTTCCATGACCATTAATGCTTATAACAGCTTACCTACCTTTGAGAACTTAGGTATTTCTAATATCCCCTTTTACGACCTACGTTATACCTATGACTCTCACTACACTTTAGCGAAAATTATGGCAGTTCTCACTTGTTTCCCATACCATGAATGGACCTATGCCACTTCTTCACAATATCTTAAACATTTGGTTAAGGCCTACTTTAAGAAAGCTCTTCAGGTGTGGTCTTTTTCATTGATGCATTCATCTACCCCAATACATAGCACGGTGATGTGACACGGCCAGATGTGCAGTGTTTTATCATATATGGATATGTGTCGGTGGCATCGATGTGGGGTGGCTCATATTTGAGGTTATCCGAGTGGGGATGGAGATGAAGAAGAATGAGAGCTTTGAACTTCCTCCACTCATCATCGATCTCTGCCAACGAGTTGGTGTTCCTCTCAATGGTCTTTAGTTTGACATCCCTCCCTAGCTATGATGAGGATATCTATGGGTATGACAGTTTGGAGGAGATGGATTCTGAGGATGAGTAGAGAGAGAGAGAGAGAGAGAGAGAGAGAGAGAGAGAGAGAGAGCAGCACGACTACGTTAGTAATAATAGGAGAGCTGCAAGGAGGAGGAGAGGAGCACGAGCCCCTGCAGTGGGAGCTTCCTCATCTGCACCACCATTACTAAGAGGAGTAATGGGACATTTACCCAAAGAGGAGGTCATTATCCATAACCGGAGGGAGATCAGCTGTTCCCTATATTATTATCAAATGTGACATCGACATGTGCATGATCACCCTTTATAGCCAGCTCCATCGACACCGGTAGTCCATTCATCATCATAACAGACTATTAGGTTTATTGCGCATACAAGGAGTGTGGAGCATCCTCACCCTCCCATTCTTCAAAAAGTACGCAAACACCATTTAAAACCCCATAACATAGTGCGAAGTAGCAAGACAACTCTAGCGAGTCTGAGAGTTAAGTTTTTTTCTTTATATAGACGAAAACTGAGAAACTTTGTAGTTTTTGTAATATATTCAACAAATATAGCATGATGATGTTATATTTTGTATTTTCACCACACAACATATCATTTGGATACATTTTCAGCTTATATATGTACTTTATTTCATTCCATTCTATTTCTTATCTTGCATTATTCAATTTCACTTGTCCTTTGGAATGTTTATTGGTTGCCCGACTTTCTTGAACCTTGAGGATAAGATTCAAGATAAGTTTGGGGGTATGCAGGTATGCAGTTGGATGGAATGCATGGATGAACCGAAAGGATTTTTGGCAAATCTTCTCAATTTTTCGTATTTCCTCAAAATTTATGGTGAAATACAGGAAATACGGTTTCATTTATTTCATGTGTGGCGGTCCTGCTGCCTCAAGGTAACTTGTCTCCGTGTACTCCTTGCTAGGTGGGCCCACCTACACGTGTCTGCCACCTTCCGTCCACCTATTGTCTCAGAATTCGTGTCCTAGTGTATTTTATCAAATTAGTTATTTGATTATCAGTATTTGCTTAACTTATTCTCCTTAAGTATTTAAATGCTTTTTTTATGCCTAACAATAATAGTGGCTTGTATCTTACAAGTTAACACATATATCAGTTGAAGCCTTAATTGATACATTTAATAAGTAATTTAGCATGGTAAAAACTATTCATAAGAGCAAATCCTATTGTGGAAAACTGAAAAAAAAAACTTTATAAATAAGCGACGGTACCATAAATAGGGTATATATACATGAATTGTGTCATCACAAGTCTCCCAATACCCAAAATAGACAAAATATCAAAATAAAACTCGTGCGAGTAGGTCCTTGACGACGGGCAATCAGATGTAGTCGCTTACGATCCCTTTGCCCCTACTGGTACTGGGATCTGCACTCAATCATCACAACAAGACAGGTGACAAGTATAGTAATTAAAATTCCAAGGAAACCCTTTGAACATTCGCAAAACAAAGTAAATGAAATGCAAGAAATACTGTCAAGTAAACATGCAGAATATAAATAGGCAACTGTAAATGGCTCATCACATGAATAGATAATAGATAAGCTAACAAATGTGGGTGCTCACTCCGGATGGAATAGACTATACGTCGGGTCACCAAGCTCCCACTAGTGGTTGCCCCCAAATGGCCCGACACTTGGTCCCTCGCGATGCTGGCAAAATCCGCTGAGTCACCGACACGTGCACCAAGGGTAAGCTCAGGTTACCATTCACTGAGGGTCGTGTCACATGTTCTATAATCCAGTGCATCATGAGCACACAACCGGGAAAATTCGGGAGAGTAAGCTCAACCCACGTCCAAGTAACGAAATAGAGTAGTAGAGACAACAAGAAAATGAAAGAAATGAAATAGCAAACATAATCAAATACTCTAAGTTTTTTAGTTGAGTTTTACAAACCTTAAAACGCTCTCCAACCTCTTTGGACTCTCGTATACAACTCGACAAGCTCTCGACACCGAGCTATGATCCCCCAAGTCACTGAAGTCCAAGTTTTATGGGTTTAGGTTATTTCCTAGTGTTTGCACATGTATTAGGTGGAAAATCACCAAAACAGCCTTCTAAATCCATATTTAATCTATCATTAGCTTGTAAAAGATACATATAGAGTGCTAGGTAATGGTAGCGCGCTATGGGATTCATGTAGTGCGCTATTGTTCTTCACGACGGAGAACAGTTGGAAACCCAGAATGATTAGTGCTAACTGTTCCAAGTAGCGCGCTATCTGTCATTTGGGACAAAATCCTCAAGTCGAGAATTCTGTCTTTCTCCTCTCAGTTGGCTAACTTATTGGTTTGAACATGCTTTACATAAAATATTAACTTCAAAAAAACATTTAGCACACTCCAGAACATCAAATTTACCCCAAATTCTCCAAATTCATGCAATCACCACAACTTCCTAATTTCATCAACATAATCAAATCTAGTTAAACAAATGATAAATTCTCTATGAATATGATATAAAAACATGTAATTCATTATGTTTTAGCCCAAAATTGGAGGTTCAACCATTAAACTCGAATTCAATAAAAAAAAATGGGTTCATTGGAGAGTGGAGGAGATTAAGATGATGATTACCTTGGTTTGAGCTCTTGAATTGGTCTTTAAGGTGTTGAATTCTCAACTAGAAGTTCTTCTTCTCCTCTAGTTTTACTGGTTTTTGCATGGATGGTGTGAGTGGTTTGAATTAATAATCCATTAAGTCCTATATATATATATATATATATATGATTAATATCAAGTGTGTGTATGTATCTCGAGGATTATCTTATGGTGTATAAACATGCTGTAACACACCCCTTAATGACTCCAATGACACACTTATCTCCTAGTACTACTTATTATGATCATCTAGATATTCATCTCATGGTCTTCATTAATTAGTGTAAACTATAGGCTAAACTTATTTAATTGATTTTACATTACATTAAGCCTTATAAAACTGTATAGTTAGTGTTTTATTTATCCAATTTTACTAACTCATGGTCCCACTAACCTTCGGCTACCTAGTATCTGGTGTCCCGTGTCTCGACACGCATTTGAGGTGTGTTATAGTCTATTATTTAAATTTCAATATAGTTAGCCTATAGTTACATTACCCATTTCAATTTAATAACTTAGTCATATTTATGTAAGTTTGTTAAGTTTTTCTAGTGTACCGTACTTCGCCTCTCAATACTCGCGTTGACACGCACTTCGAGGCAACTACCCCGTCGCACACCCTCTCGCATGATATCACGATTCAACATACACATGCAATATATTAACAAATAAATTTATGAAATGCATCTCAAATAAACAATCCAACACAAAAATTAACTAGTGTACCTAGGTTGATGTGTGTCCTAGCCTACTTGCGACGTCCAAGTGGATCTGAGCCGGCGTCTGTCTGAAATTACGAGATGAATAATGATGTTAATAAAACGGACCGTTACATCATGGATTGATGGATTGGTAGGTTGAACACATTTACATAACTTGTGATTTCTTTATTCTTTTTGTTTCCCATTTGTTTTGAGCCTAAAAGAATGCCCAATTCTAGTTTAGAATAATGGTTGACAATTTTTGGATTCATATACGGAATGATGTTGCTAATGATGGACAAGACCTTAGGAAAAGCATTAGTGAAACATAATGTTCTTATGATTGGTCCACTTACTATGTTTACGCCAACGAGTGTTAGTGTGGAGTCAAGGCTCTATAGTAGATATGAAAGTGGGTAGAAGGTGACAATAGGACAAGAGTCAACTTAATATCTATAGATTCAAGAATAGATTTGCACTAATAAAAATAAAGTATAACTTAAGATTAAGTTTGGAGGAAGACATATGCAATGTTTGAGTAGCCCTTAACCTTAGCCCGCCTATAATTCATCCCTAGTTAGCCCAGTTGAGCTAACCTAACTTGATTCCTTCATCACCTATCATGAAACCCACAACTCGAAAGCCTTATAATCCTTTTTACATACATTAGAAGATTAACTTAATCATAGAAAAAGCAAGAACTGCTAATAGAAGTTTTTAAATTAAAAAAAAAGTGTCCCATAGGTTCTATAAGAAAAGTAGCAGGGAATCTAGTGGTGGAAAAGTGAGAAAAATGGAATCCTCTGGAAATGGAGTAAGGACTGTACGAAAAATCGTATTTAGAGAATTAATAACGAGTTGGTGGAAAAGTGAGAAAAACATAATCCACTTGAGTGTTCTTGTTTCCATTTGGCAATTTTTATGAAAAATTAGATAAAACCATTAAAGTTAGAGTTAAGCATTAAAAAAGCTGAAATGTGTGTCATAAAAATAAGTTGATTATCTTTTGCTCCTTTACTCGGGATGAGCAACTGTCTAATTTTGGGGGTATTTGATAAGTTGTCATTTGTGCTATATTTTAGGGTGATTTTACCACTGATTTCATGACTTTTACCATCATTTATACTGCTAAATTGTTGTTTTCCTATTTTAAGGTAAAAAATAGGTTTTTATATGAAAAGGAGTGATTTCCACTTAAATTCAGTCAAAAAGCTCAAAAAAGGCTTAGGTTGTCATTTGAGCTTTGGTTCTATAGAGTTCAAGAGTGGAAGCTTTGGTTCTACTTTTCTTTTGAAGTTTTGCGCGAATACCTTTTGTAAGGTTTATACATTTAATATTTGTATTTATAATTATGAGTGGCTAAGTTCCACCATTTAGGCCAAGGTATTGAGTTCTAGGGATTCATAAATTCATGAGGTTTATGTGCTTCAATTCTCAACTTGTTTATACCGATTTTCGTCTTCATATTTGCATCATTATTTTAAGGTTTTTTATTACGATTTTAAAACTAAAATTACTTCATTTTTGTTGTGTAGGTTCACGTGCATGGCAATCATGGTTATAAACTATCGCCAGTGATCTTACTGCAGCATGGTAAAAGGGATTACGTTAGGTAGTGGGCGGGGCCTTTTTTGTTGGTAACCGGTATGTCTTTGTGTACTTAGGATATGAGATGGTTAGGAGTGTATTGTAATTCCCACTAGTGACAGGTGGACAACACAATGCTAGCTACCACTCATGATAGGTGTTCTCATAAAGCGCTAATGCTACTTATTTATTGAAAGCCTACGACATATTTGGTGGCTTTACAAATCTAGTTATTATGTGGTTGTGTCGCATGTCCCCTCCATTGACTTGAGGAGAACGAGGTGATGAAAGTCACATAAGCCTATCTTCAAGAATTAGTAATAGGCCAAACATTTGATAAACTGACGATCGAGTCAATCCCTAGAATATGAAATCTTACCTTGGTCTAGAGTCTTTATTTATTGATTTTAGTTTTAAGTGCTTTAATTTGTATGCATTTTATTTATTAGTTTACTTTTGTTTTCAAAACCCCCCGTTTTCCTAAACCTAAACAGAACACCCAATCCCAGTAAGATCGACCTCGTACTTGCCTCATTATAAATCAATTGTAATTGGTGAAAAACGAGACTATTTTTGGTTCTGAACGACACGACATCAACAACTCTTGGGTCAACTCCACTGCTTCTGCTGCTGCTACTGTTGCTTGATCCGCTTGTTCCTTGGCTAAGAACTTGGCCTCGAGTCTGTCCCTTTCGGCTCTCTCTCTCTCTCATCCTAAGCGTCTTGGTATCTAGTCGGTGATTTGAAAGTGAGCATAAACTCCTTATCTATTGTTGCTTGGGCATCTATATCAAATTCCTCATCCTGAATCAATTTAACTTATGCCTTAAAACACATTTGGATTATTAAGATTGGAAACAACAGTTTGTTGTCTTTTAGTCATGATTGAATCCCCCAAGTTCTTGTAAATGATCTCCCCATGTTGATCCTTTCATTATTTTCTATAATCTCATACAAACAAGTCACCTTAAGCTTGTTGTTCTCGCCATGCTGAGTAGTCAGATATAGTGAAGCAACAAAAAATGTTGCCACATTCTATAAACTCTCCTCACACTCCCCTTCTTAATACGCTTCAGTCCATTCTCTGCTCCCATAATCCATCCTTGTTGTCCTCGGATAACTAGTAATCTTTTAATTCCTCTAAAAGGATATATGCTATAGGGTCGCTCATACAAATCATTCTCCGTTCAAGCTTAAATATTCTAACCCATAAATGTCATTTATTGAATGTTCATTACATAGGACCATCACTCATCTCACATTAATTGGGTGACCTTTCTTTGTAAACCTCACATTGGCATAGAAATCGTAACTTTTTTACGTACTCCATAAAATTTGTACTTCATATAATCTTGCGTGAAAGTTCCCAACCCCATTGTTTGATGAAGTTATTGAATCTCTTATCATACTTAGTCGGTAAGTTTATTCCTCTTTTGCAAATGAATTCCTTATTCTTAATAGCCTCATACCTCTCATTGGCCTCTCTACTAATATCAAGCTTAAACTTAAAATGCCTCAGGGCATCCTCATTTAGATCTCTTGAGGATGATGCCTCATTATCATTTGCCATTGATTCACTGACTTGACTCATTTGCCTTCTTATTCTTGCAATTATCTCAATAAAATGCACACAACACAAAAATTCAATGTTAGTGTATGTGCCCTATGCTAATTCTATAAATTTTGTCTAACTATTGTAAGTAGATACATGTTTCTTTTATTATAGTATCCAAGAATGATTACTGTATTATTCTAAACGTCCCTAGCCAATTAGTACTATGGGAACAATAATAAATCGAGACTAGTATGAGTTTCGATTAATAATCATGTGATTATTATATGTATACGGATACAGATCAAGATCATGGGCGTTTGTTGGGAATAGATGCTGGGCCAACCCGCTATGAGAATGCTACATGGTCTAGGTCATAAGTTCTTTTCATGATAGCTATATCATTTAGTCATTTGACTTGCAGTCACTATAACACTAACATTAAAGGCACAATGATTTGACATAATTAAATGTCATCTTTAATCGAATGACTATAAAAGTTGTGATTGGTCATTATCTGACTAATGCGTAGATGTTATGTGATCAAGATGGAATTTGTCCCTCTGTTTTAGAAAGCAATATTATTGGGCCTCTCGATATGTTAGACTGATAAATGACCATGTCTAGTGAATTGACTGGATCAATATCACTTGACAATTTTAGTCTACTTAGATATCAAGACTAGTAGATTAAACTATAAAGGTGACATTCTATGTCTTATGTTCAATCAAAATATATCTTGTGACAAAGTGATATGATATACATTGTCTGTTAGGTTGTATCAATTTAATGATCTTCGTGCAACTTGGGTAGTCATAATGTCTTGTTACAAGCCGCATATGATTTGTGTGCCAAAAAGGGTTTTTGTTCACTGCCAACCTTGTATTAACCTATTGGGTCATACACAAAGAACGAATTTTTGCGATTTGATATTGTATATGTTGATCAATTTTATTTGATAAAACTCATTTTGAAGATTCTCATTAAGTGTCCTAGTTTTATTAGGATTCAAATTCTCCTACATTTCTAGTGTGACTAGAAATCTTTTATCTCTTAGTAAATTCTACTTTAAATAGGACTCTAATTTGAATTATAGTATGACTTAAGTTTATTTGAGTTTTAGAAAAATTAAAAATCTTGTTGGATTAGTAATTGTAGATTATCTATAACTCTATCCTTTTTAGAGTTGAACTTTATTTAATTCTCTATTTGGATTGTGACTAGGAGATGAAGTTCTTTTACAGCTCGACCTATTATACTATAAATAAGGCATTAGGGTCATAGTTGTAGTAGAGAGGTTTTCTAGAAAGATTTTGTAAGAACATTGCTCTAAAATTTATGGCATTAGTACTCTGGATCGTGATCGTCCATTCGTGTGTAGATTTTTGATAGAGGACGGTCCTCTCTAGTAGCTTCTTGAAGGAATCAAACAATACCAAACAAGTCAGACATGGAGTTGTTCTTGTTAAGATATGTTTTTTCTTTATTAGCACATAATGGAATCGATAGGATCTTGATTCATGGATATTTGAAAAAGTTTCGAATACTTTTGCTGTGTTTGATCATCGAAACCCAAAATTCAACACGGGTCTTCAAATCGCCTATAATCACAATTTTCATCCACAAGGGTCATTCACATTTCAAATAATTTAGAAGACATTACTAAGTCACTATAAGACACATTCATGCTTCAAATCCACACAACTTTAAATTCCTATCCAACACCTTAATTTCCACAATTCATGCAATTCCATCAATAGTATCCAAAAATTTCAAAGTATAACTAATGGAATTGGAAAATTACCTTAATGTCAGACTTCTTTCTAGTGTAAATTACTTTTTCAAGACTCTAACAATCAAATCCCTATCACTTTATTCACAAACTAAAACCCAGTTGCTCTTTTGATTCAACTTCTCAAAATTAATGCCTTAGCTCTCTTCCTTTGTGCAAATCCACAAAGTAACTTCACTCTTTATCATTAGGAACACTCTTTTCTCATTTAAAATTGCTCAAACTTGGGTTCTAGAGGGATGTATGCTTGGTTGGTGGTGTATGGACTACTTGAAGTGTGCAAAATTTGGATTGAAAAGTGTTTAAAACCCCCTCCTTGACGCTAATGCCATCCTTTATAAGGCATAGTGTCGCCACAACATGGCCACGACGTCAAGGCTGCTATGAGCAATTTTGCCCACAGCTTAGCGCCATCTTGCCATTGCCCTTGTTAGCTCACAGTGCTATGTGTATATATACACACCGTCAACCAGTTTATCTCCATAAATTGCATATTTTTCATTAACTCCCTATTGGTGCTCTCCCGGCTTTGTGTATTACTACACTAGGCATCGTGACTGCGTGAAATACCTTATATATGTAAAAACTCAATACAAACTTACCCATGAATTGTTAATGTACCTGACCGTTACCGCTCTAACTTCTTTGCTTTTTTACGCTTTTTGTTGAATTAGTTGAGACTTCTCCATTCTGATGAAATGTCACCCGACAAATGGTCTTTCCTATAAATTTAGCACAAGACTTTCAAAAATAAGAAAAGTACTAAAACATTTGGATTGTTCTAACTAAAAAAAATAAACAACTGAAATTTAAGAACTGAAATTAAAAACCCATAAGATGCTTCCTATTAGCGCTTTGTTTAACGTCATTAGCTCGAAGCCTTATCACTTGTTTAGTCCGAGTCTAAATCTAGATACTCTATTTATAGGTCGATGAAAAGGATATTTCTCCCATTCGGAGGTACTTCTTGCCCTTCATAAAAGACAATCATCTCGCTATCATCATTACTTCCTCGTATGCAATACCACATTGGCAGTGTTCAAGAATAGCAACCCAAATATCATAGACACATCATCATTTATATCATGGTCCATAACTTCAAAATTAGTGATAAATGTGAATCTACCCACTTTCTCATGCACAATTAAGACTCTCCCTATTGTTGGTACTAAGTACCATCAACTACTTGCAAGTCTATTGTATTGGGACAATTGATCTTTCAATCTACTTGTAACATGTCCTTTATAGGACATACATTGACTAAGGCTCCCATATCACACAAGATGTTCCTAAACCGATGTCCATCAATGCTCAGTGGTATGCATATATCTCAATGATCTCTCATCTTAATTGGTTGAATTCTCAATGTGAACTTGAATTTTGGTTATGGCTTTTTTAGATCAACCTTAATGCTATTTCCTTTGGGTGCTTCTTCAAAAGGTCCTTCATCTTGTTGCTTAACTCTCCATTATTTCTTCCCTTTTTTGTTATTCTTTAAGTCTTGATCCTTTGTTGCTTGAACCTTCAACATCTTGCCTTACTTTAGTTACATTTTCTTGCATAAGTTAATATTTTCTCATAGCCAAAGTGTTGACTCTTTCTGGCTTGTACATCACTTTCTTTTGCATTGGCTCATTCGTTGCTATAGTGCTTATCATATGGATAGTACTACTATTTTCCTTGGGATTTGTGATAGTGTTACTCAGAAACTATCCTTCCTTCCTTGAATTAAAAGCATGGCTAGCTGACCAATCTGTCTCTTTAGGTTCTTGATGGATTGGTTCTTTAATCATCCATCATCTTAAGAGTTTGCTTCACATTTTCCATCTCTTTCTCATGTTTTTCATGGTGTTCCCTATTGTTGATGTCAATGGTCTGCAATAATTTCTTAATTGACTTCAATGAAGTCATTTCTTCGCTTAGCTTCCCTTATTGGAATTGTTAATCAAAATCTGGAGGTAACTTCAGTGCATTATCAGGATTCCCATATGAGAATTTTGGGTTTTTGTATCCTTAATAAAAACTTTGAGGAGTCATTCCTCTCGGCCTGAAGTTGTTTCCATAGTTCTGATTGTTCATGAAGTTGATATCTTTCAACACCATTCCTTGTTGCATGTCGAATTGATTAACTGCCACTGCTAGGTGATTAATTGGTTGGTGTATCACTTGCTTGTCCCATTTATAGCTTTGCTATCTTACTATTCTGGTTAGATAGATGTGCTATGATCATAGCTTGTAAATCAATATCATATACGCCTGTTGGCTTTCTCACTGTGGAATGAGTACCTGCTATAAAATTCTATGACATAAGACCCAAAAGACTTAATGCTTCGTTTTCATCTTTTGTTTGTAGAGAACCACTTGCTATGACATCCACTAATGTCTTCATACTATGATTCATTCTATAGCAGAAGATTTGTAGTAGTGCTCATTTCACATATCCATGTCTTTGACATCTTTTCAGCATTTCCTTGAATCTTTCCTCAGCCTCACCAAGAGGCTCGGTATCCTCCTACATGAATAAGTTGATTTTCAGTTTCCTTTCACTGATCTTCACTAGGGGAAATAACCTGTTTAGAAATCTTTCATTGATTTGCGCCCATGAAGTCATACTCCCTACATTCAGTCATGTCACACTTCTTTAGAAAACTCTTTACATGTGCAATTGGATCTTCATTTGCTAGATCATTGAATAGGCTATTCCGCACCATGTTGATAAGAGACGGTCTCAGTTCAAACTCGATGGTGTTGGTCTCAGTTCAAACTTGATGGTGTTGGCTAGAAGCCTCATCGCTCCATTGTATGTCTCTTGAACTTCGGTTTAAAGTATTCAAGAAGATATTTCTGTCCCCGCACTCTGTCTTGCACTACTAGATCACCTTCGAGTTGGTTATTAGCTTAGCCCTGATGTTAGTTTCGGTTCCCCACTTGATCTTCCGCCACCTTCATTCCTTTCTTCTTCTTTTCCTTTTTGGTTCTATTAATCTCATGATCGTAAGGTAATAATCCTTCTCTCCTTTACTATGCATGCACTAATTCTCCCTAAAATGAACACACAATAGATCAAGTGCAAATTGTTAAACTTGAAACTTAAAATTTTTTTACTTTTTTTATTTTACAACTTAATAGTAAATTACATAAAACGAAATCTCAAAAATTTTGTAAACTAACTAAATTAATGTGTAACTACCAATTCCCGGTAACGGCGCCAAAAACTTGATCTTAAAACTGCAAGTATAATTGCTCGGTTATAGTAATAATATAATCAACTAATGTTGATTACGGATATCATCCTTAGGGAAATATTTATATGGACACTGTTCACTTAGTTAAATTCATTATATTGCTAATAAGATCTCTTTTTAGTTGGTTTTAACTAAACTACTATATTCTAGAAAATAATGTACAAAAACTTGTACTCTTATTCTAAGTAGACTCTTAGTTTACAACTTCACCTAGGTAATGAATTACTATGCTTTCATATATCACTTCCTCCATCTTCATTATGTGTGTGCAATGCTTAATTAGAATATATATTTCCTTAAGATTCACTTCGACCCACTATCGTGGTGGAAAAGATCTTAATGTGCAAACTAGAACTCCACCAATCAGTGTGAATAACATAAGTTCCACATAGCATAAAATTCCAAATCTTTAGATCCATAACCGCTTAAGTTTACTATCTATCGATGTTATATATTTTACGGTTGTATAGTTCATATTTGATTTAAAAGCTCCAATGGTCATGGTAACTCCTAAAACCTCTAATCAACAAACACGTGATCAAGATGTTCATAAAATTATGTATTGAATCAATACAAATTCTAACCATTGCACATTTTAGTCATTATAATCCGCTCATACTTCCTTTCACATAGCATTCATACCATAGGATGCATTAACCCTTAAGATAAATAAACAACTCACTTATCATTGAAATCAACATAGGCATCATGGTATTCATTGCAATCAAAGACTAAATCAAATAAATTCAATTACATTAAGGAAACAATACCAAACAACCACAAGTGGAGTCTACGATTTCTTCCCATTTGAATCTCTTTTTAGTACTTAAGAACAATATAAACTATGCTATTCTATGTCAATTGATGGTGATCTATGAAAATAGGTGATAATTGGTGAGTTTACCATGTTCTAATACCTATTTATACCCTTTAGACTCTTAATAATACAATTAGAACCCTAATTAACAATTCCAAACGAACTAGAATTCTAAAATTTCTATTTTTATGTCCCGGTGCTACCAATAAGTAACCCACCATATGTATGTTAAGCTACGATGCTGCCACGACTTCGACCTGTTTGTGTGTGTTTTCTCCAATCAGTGAGCTCGGCGCCTTATGTATGTTGTCCCGGCACAGTGTGTAAGACTCCATGGCGCCGCCACTACGTACACTCTCATGTGTCTATTTCTTGTCTTCAAGCCTTCTCCACGCCTTGCACTCTCTTCATACGCCTTGTGTTTCCTTCCTATGGTGTCAAGCCTCCATGCCACGATCTCAAATGTTTATTTGTGTTTTTTCTCCTCATTTCATCATGATATCACTCCTTTATCTCCTTTACACCTTGTATGCCTAAAAACACATACAAACCATCAATTAGAGCTCATTCTGGGATATTTATACCAAATATAGTACTAAACTAACCCTATTTATAAGTCTATTTAAA
Source organism: Stephania yunnanensis (assembly GCA_039657365.1). Classification (NCBI taxonomy): domain Eukaryota; kingdom Viridiplantae; phylum Streptophyta; class Magnoliopsida; order Ranunculales; family Menispermaceae; genus Stephania; species Stephania yunnanensis. Next base: position 29,443,681 of record CM077582.1, on the reverse strand, counting down.
CACATATCATGCAAGATAAACTTCTCCATACAAATGCCCATTTAGGAAAGCACTTTTAACATCCATTTACTGTAATTCGAACCCTTTGTTTGAAGCAATGACTAATTGTAGACGAATAGGTTCTAATCTGGCAGCAAGAGCAAACGTCTTATCAAAATAATACCTTCAACCTATGTGTATCCTTGTGCAACCAATTTGGCTTTATTGCGAGCAATAATACTATTCTCATATGTCTTGTTGTGAAATATCAACTTAGTACCAATGATATTAACATTAGTAGATCTTGGAACAAGCTCCCATATATCCTATCTAACAAAGTCATTGAGTCCCTCTTGCATAGCATTAACAAAATATTCATCCATTATAGCCTCCTTGGAGTTTTTACGCTCAATCTGAGATCTAAAACATGCGAAATGAACTATATTCCTATAGTCAACATGAGGAATGTCTCTAGTTAGCACTGGATCATTAACTAAGCCAATAATTTTCTTAATTGGATAATCTTTCTACATCCTCGATTGTGGAGCTAAGTTTTGTATTAGGAGGTGATTTTGAATAATCATCATCATTATCATCTTCATCGTCAAATGGATTGGTGATACATGAATCTGATGGTTAGCAGTAGGCTGAGTAATTGGTTCTAAGCTAATTGGTGTTGCAGCTCATCATCATCATCCTTTTGAAAGGACAATTATTCTATTCTAGCACAATCATCAACCATAATCTTAATAGATTCCATCACAATCATAGTTCACTTATTGTAGACTCTTTAAGCTTTACTATTCTGAGAATATCCAAGAAAAACTCTTTGAAGTTTGCAAGATATTTCTCGTGTTTTCTTATTATTTATAGGTTGTGGTAAATAGGATATCATCTTCATAGGGATTTTGCAAACTTCAAAGAAAAGTATTTTTTTTCTTGTTTTTCTTAATTTAGTTAATATAATTAAATGAGAATTAAAGTACCAAATAACTAAAAACTATAACTACTAACTTGATTAAGCTAATTGACTAAACTAATTCAAATAATTCAATGCAAACTAGAACATAACATCGCTTCATAATATAGTTATGATCATATTGCATTAAATCTTGGAATCATTAAATCCTAATTTATAATAGGTTGATAGTCTTTAGCCAACCACCGATTTTCATATATTTAATGGAAAAGCCATATTCTTATCATTATAAATCTACATATTGAATAAAACAAAATATCATAGAAATACGATAACAATAACACTCAATAAAAATCATGCCTAATCTAAATCAAATAAAAATCAGAATATGCTAATTAATAAATAACTTAGAACACAATCACCTAGAACATCTACTCGGGAATAAGCTTTATAGATTAATCCTAGTTACTACTTGAATTATTATCAATAATCATAGACATATATTTAGAATCAAAATATTAGAATACATATTTGCAACTATGCATGCAATATCAATCTTCATTAGTTATAATATGCAAAAATAACTTATTAAATATGTGATTGACGTGTATGAATAGATTTAAGGCATTAAGTTCATGATTCCTTAATTATAACTATATAACAATCCAAAGTATATACATGTCTAGGGTTTGTTTAGATTAATAAAGTACTTTCTCATGCTGGAGATAAATAACACAATTATATAATTGAAAGACATAATAAATAAATTAATCAAAGCTCCAATGTAGCTTCAAACATAGACTTAAACTAATAAAAGACTTACTGAATATGTGAAATAGGTTGGAGAGAGCTTTATTTTGAAGCCCTCGGATCCTATTTATAGTCTCCTAAGTTATACATATCCTAGATAAAACTTCATTCTTCATATTAATCTAAAAATCATGTAACTGACCTTAGCGATTTGTCAGTGATTCCATTTTGTACAAAAATCATTGAGTTAATCACCAGAATTTGCTTTATGTGCTCTACTGATTCAGTAGGGGATTTCTAATATATTTTCGAATTCACTGAGAATTCGTTGGCACTTCTTTGCTATTGATTTAGGTGTCAATTCTTAGTGTAATCCTGCATCACAAGCTAATCGCTGGACTTCTTCTACAGTTGACTATTTTGCTTTTCTTTCTTTTTTTCTTAATTAAATCCTGAAATTACAAAAACAAGAGAATACCTAGTGTAATATCATCATTTTTATCTAAAATCACTCTAAATTACACTATAAAATATGGCTAATTATTTACTTGTGAAATACCACAAAATTCAGCACTTTGCAGTCCCGAGCAAAAGAATACTCTTAATCATATTCTTTTTTTATTCTTTATAAATTGATTTCAATCTAATTCATCTTATCTTTAAATAATATAAATTTTGAAATAGAAGTGATTTTCATATGGAAACATATTACCTACAAGTTAATGAAAGTTATGATAGAATAAAATGATTTAGACAAAATGAAACATTCCATAATGATAACTCAACCACCAAATATAATACCCTTTAGAACTTAAAGTTCATTACCAAGGTCAGTAAACAAATTAGGTTTTCTCAATCTTTGCTGACAAGTATCAAGCTTAAGATAACTAGTATAGAATCTCAAAACACAAAAACCAATAGATTGAACTTAATTTTAGAAAATACTTTATAGTAGAAACAAATATATCGTTTCAAACTTGTTATATTAAGAAAAACTTCACTAAACTCTAGTTTCAAGCACTCGAGCTAAATCTTTTCTCGAAGAGTCTAAGAACTTCCACCTTTTTCATCTCTAAACTTTTTTCTCTACTCCATCTTAATTACTACTTCTTTATTATATTTCTTTTGCTTTTGAGTCCCTGCTCCATTTCCTATAGATATTCTCACATTTTCCCACTATAAATTCCTTGCTCCATTTCCTATGCAATCTATAAGACTTTCTATATATTTTTAAACTTTTATTAGGACTTCTTATTGTCCACTAAAATTGAAGAAAACATTCTAACTTATAAAACCTATTTGATTTCTAACCCATTTCTTCTTTCAATTCTGTCATAATAGATTTCTTTATATATACTATAAAAATATTTAATCAATAGCTTTTGTATTACAAGATTCTTAGAAATTTGTCTTGTTCATCTTGCACTATTGTTTCGATTTTTACCCATTCTAATGATTAATACAAAACATTCAATTTGGTGTATACATCAACTAGTAAAGTTAATAAAAAATGTATAAGAAATAAAGTTTTTCATCGGAATATGAATCAAACCGAAAGACCCCTTAACTCTTGAAGTTGTGAATAAAAATTGATTCATTCTATCATATAATTCACTAGGGTATTAAAAATATCACTTCCATTCAAAATCTATTATATATTTATTTTCATCGTCGTTTTTTCCTATAAGGAATTTGAAAAATTTCACCGACTTACTTGAATATCGAATTTTTTTGAACTTTGTATCAATTCTTGACTTATCTTTTACCTTTCTTTCCTTTCCTTGCTTTCTTTGCTATCATTGTCATACTTCACCTAAAATGCCCCCAAAATCATTCCAAATCTTATCATCAAGGTTTTAAAATGAAGTCAAGTTTCTAACAAAACAAATATACCTCATGAAATAGAGAGGAATTGATATAATCATAAATTGGACAATCAATCAATATAAATAAACGCAATATATAAATTACATCAAACAAAGTGCAAAAAAATTATATGAATAAGCCATCATCATTCTATAACAAATATACCAAATCACCAATCATGGATTACATAGTATAGCACTACCACAAATATAAAGTGTCACCATAGATCCCAAAGTATATCACCATTATCGAAGATACATAGAAGACCTCACACAATATCACTTAAAGGCAAAGAAGGTAAATAGAATAAGGAAATTTATGTCGTTGTCCGAAAATTGCATCGTTATCATACTCCATTGGATCAATCCTCTTTGATTGGTAACTCGTAGCAGGGTCAAATAGTTGGTAGTCTTAACCTAGCAATATTGGGACATTAAGACTACTATTAAGCAGTAGCCTCATCAACGTAGATTGTACATTAATCTCTGCGCCTCCTTGTCTTCTATGTCTTCTAGACATTGTTCGCTCTATCTTATGAATACTCTTGCTAAGGACCTGTGGTTCTCGGGCACTAGTTCTTGATTTCTTGGAGTTTGCATTTAATTGCACAGAATTGTACCCATAAAGGCCAACTTTGACTCCTCCATGTATAGGCCATCATAAACCCTAGCAGGTTGCTCCATATTCAGATCATGTCTAGCTTCCGACATTTCCTTTAAAACTCTCCCTTATTATCTCTGATTTTCTTCTATGTTTTGTCTCTTTTGTGGCTATCTCAACCTTCTTGATAAGTCGTTAATAATAATATATTTAATTATTTATTTTATATGTTTTTAGTTCTCAATGTCTATTATTTTTAATGAATTCTATTTTATTTATATTTTTAGTGTTTTAGTGGCAATTTGGTGAAATAGAGATAATTTAGGGTCTTTCGAAGTGTTCTTGGTGTTCGGAATTGATAAATGAGCTTGTTTCGAGACAGCGTGGTGGGACCCACATTGGTTCGTGTTGATGTTCTGGTGGTTTAGAAGAAGTTTGGCAGTGCATTAGTTGAAAAAAGTCATTAAAATGACTAAGCATAAAGTCATTCCTGAAGTGATTCATTAACCATCAGATTAGTTTTGAGACACGCACTGTACAGTGGATGAAGAAAGGGACAGTAGTTAAGTGATGGAGCCAGAAGACGTACATGAGCCACACAACACTTCAGAAACCATTCATTAAGACTGGGATTTGCACGAATAGATAGATTAGATGAGAAGTAAAGGTTTTCAATTGCCTCAAGATACATTCAACACCAACTCCCATTAATTCACATGGCTTCTCTAAACAATGGCTTTCCTTACTTGCGTGCCATGTATCCTCACCTTATTGACCCACTACTTCAACACAACAACCTTCAACCAACCAGAGCTTGACACATAAGCAAATAATAACAAAACAACCAATGAGACGCTACTAAATGTCCAAGACCCAAACAACAAAGTCACCACAACCATTAGATCTTCCTAGGCGGATAAGACATCAGTTAATGTACAAAACTGATTTTCTCTCTTTCAGAGACCAAATTAAGGGGTTTTATTTATATAGACTTTAGGGTTTTGTTTAGTCTCTCCATAAGACGCATACAATCAATTCCTCTTTTCTTTTATTTATTTAATATAGTTTATCAAGACAATGTTTGGCTAAGCAATCTTAGAATGGGTCAGAGGTGAAACAAATCCAGATTCATGGTTTATAACATTGTCAAGTGAGATCTATTTATTTATATTTTAATTTATTTTAATTCCTTTTATTTTATTTGTTGTTAATTTCATGATTATGGTGCAAACTTAGGGTATGCATTATGGCTAGTGCATGCTTTTAAGTGGAAGGACTATAGTTAATCGAGACTATCGTATCAGTAATCGTATGATTGGACTAATATATGTGACAATCACTCACCGATTTTTCGTTAACACTTTTCGGTTCTTGAGTATGCATCAAATAAATCTAGGTTAAATTGAAAGTAGATGCGATTCGATTATCAAGGATTAGTATTCCTTTGGAACTTTATGCAATTAATGCATTAAATCTTATTAGAAGAGGATTTCAAACCATTAACACTTATTCAACCTTAATTCTCAATTTCATATTTACTTTATTCATTAAAACTCCCTAATTTAAGATTGGATAACAATCTTAATTCATAAAATCATAAAATCATGATTTCGATATTAATCATGTTATGCATGAATACTTTAAATTGGATTTACCTTTTCCCAGGTTCTCCATACTTTCAACATCAACTATATCTTCATCAAGTTTCTGATAATAATTTGGTTTACTACCACTACCTATTGACTCTTGTAATAGTGTGCAACATTCTCGTTCTACATGCCCTTGTTATCCACACCTATAGCAAATAATCAACATTCTTTTCTTAGCTCCTGCTCCTTGAAATGCTAGTCTACTAATGTCCATTGATTCTTTCGGATTAGTAGAAAACATCTTTTAGTAAAAGCATTCCTAGATTGTGCTTACACTTTTTTTATTTTCCTACGAAAGAAATTTTTAAACATCATTTTCTCCGAGGTTTGTGTTGGTTGTTTCTAAATTCAAGTCATGGCCCACTTAGCCTGTGTATCCTACACTATTCTTCTCGCACTTATCTCTCGGTCTAGGTCTAATCAAACCTTTTGCACTAAATATTAGTAACCCAACAATATTAGTGAGAATAAAAAAATCTTTAAAGACCATCCAATGGAAAACAAGTTCACTTCTGGTCCTCATAAAATTTCTTTTGTCTTTCCTTTTTCCAAATTTAATTTAGATTTAGGTTTTTACAAACCTAATCCTTAATACTTTCTCAATTCCTGAGATATTGATGGACACCAACCATCTTATTATCACCTCGAAAAGACATATCGCTCATATTTATCCCATAGATATAATAAACCTATCAAATAACATATCTTAAGCTTTTATTTTATCATCATCCCCCTAAACATCGATAAGATCGATTATCAAATTCTCTATTACCAAACTGTATCAAAGTTATTGCTTGATACCAAAATATAGTAGAGCCAATAAAATTTAAGTTCTAATACCAATTGTATCAGAGTTATTTCTTGATTCCGACAAGGGTCTAACAGTCAATAATACCAAGCTGTATCAGAGTTATTAAATATAAAAGCACTTAAACTCTAGCTCTGATACCAATCTGTAGCATCCCCTATCCTATTTAGGGCGATACCTAGCCTGAAAACCTAATTACGCCCTGTTAAAATAGTCAGATTTAAATAAAGACAATAGCCTTACCTTCTAACCTAATATACATGTATATCTTGAAATATCAAATCATAATAAAAAAATAAAGCAACGGAATTAAAACTTTTTTGATTAAAACATAAGATATACAAAAATTGGAATAAAACTCGATTGTAAAACCATATCCCAACCTTGTTTATTATAAACTAATAATTTAATACAATGTATATGTATACAAAAGAGTACATTACATTGGAGGAGATCTATAAACACCTAGATCATCCCTTTTCCTTTCTCTTCAGCCTTAAATTGTGTACTTGAAATATTAAAGGGGAATGAGCGCTTAATCTCGCTCAATAAGTGACTCATTTACTTATCAACTATCTACTAGTAATCAATGAATAAATGAGTAAAAACATGATCTAATAATAGCTACTTAGGGTAACAGAAATGATATAAACAATACGTATCTGATGCAAGTCACTCAATATAGCACACTGTACTATGACTCTTCTAATTATTTTCAAAAATAAGAATTTTCCTCTCTTTTATGCGGGAACACAGTTTAAGGGGTCCTACACAGGCTTTATGTAGATACCCATAGAATGCGTTAATGGCTAACTGAGATTACACACCTAAATGGATAGTGAATTGATAGGGTATCATAATTAGAACTGGATTTAAACTCTAGTTACCCTTATTGGAGGTAAGTACTTATCCGCCTACCACTGAGATTGATACTTATCCACCACTCTCATCTTAGTTATTGAAGCTTGGTACTTATCCGCCAACTTCAATATCCATTTCAAATTACCATTTTATTAGAGGTACTTACTTATCCACCTTTCTATGAGTTTGGTACTTATCCACCAACTCCACTATATTCAAGTTATTATCCCCTATCCCTTACACTTTTAAAGTGAGTTTTAAAACTTTTAAACCACATGAGTCACAATACAATGCCCTAAACCCAGTCTTTAAGCTACATGAGCTAATATACTAATTACGTAGCATAATTGATAAAATAAATGAGTCTCACTTACCTGTATTTGCTTTTCTAAGTTCTACCAATTTACACAACTTCCGCTATCCTTAAATCACTTTCTCTCATTTAACCACCTTAAACAAACCAGTTCTAATGAATTCAGGTCAAACACCATATGTTTATGACCCCTAAACCATTCCTTAAACTTTCAAAAAAACTTATAAGAAATTCAACAAATTTTCTATTTTTTTAGGGTGGGAGTGCGCCCCCTCATTTGGTAGGGCACGCTTAAAAAACTGGGCTCCTTTTAGTTCTTGATGGGAATGTACTTCCTTGCTATAGAGAGCATGCTCCATCGTCGAGCGTCCAAATAGAGCATGAGGCAACAACCCATATTCAATCCCAAATTCATTTCCAAAACTCCCAAACTCATCGAGCAGGGCCTCAAATAAGGTCTTATACCAACTCTAGCTATTAACAACAACAAATAACTTGAGTTCCATCAACGTTTTTTTATCAATTCAACCAAGAACTTCAAAAACTAAAGATAAAAACTTACCCAATCAGTGATGGTCACTAGTTTATGGTGTTGTGAATGCTTAATTCCTTTGAATCACATTAATAGTCCTATCCTCAGATTGACAAAACCCTCACTGCTTATCCTTCATCTTACTCGATCAAATAGTGATGATAAATTGAGGTTTTTGGTTTATAGAAATTCGTATTGCATAAATCTTGAGACATATCTGTTGGTTCAATTTTCTCAATTTTATGTTTTTTCCCTTAAGATACGTGTTGCATATCTCGAAGATGATCTTTGTAGCTATAGGCAAACCTATCAACACCTAACCGGCTTATTCGTGATCAAACATGTTAATCTTCTTAAGATACCTACAGTGTATCTTGAGGTAAATCTTTGTGGCTATTAACAAACCGCCTCACTAGCCACCTAAGTCACTCCATGCACCACTTGATCTATCTAGATATCATAAAACGTATCTCAAAGCATATTTAAAGCCTATATTTTGTCATACATGCTTATGTACGCACCACCTAATTTTTACGGAGATGTGTTTACACACATCTCGAGGAATGATTAGTCCATAAGTTCATTAATGTTTCATGCCTCCTTGCACTCTTCACCTTATCAAGATCTACGTATACGTATCTCGAGGTAATCCAATGGTTTAAAAATTCAATTCAAACTATATTCTTTTTATATATTTCGATTATATATAAATATATATACCTATGCATTTTCTCCCCTGTAAATTCATCAAGCTCACCAACAACCACCCTCGAGCATGCACACTATTGTACATCCCACTCGTGTCACCCTCCACTGTGCGTGTCACTAGATACCTACCAATTTCTTAATTATTTTCAATATATATACATACAATATATAGATATATGTATATATGCTTATATTCTTGTATTTATAATTTCATTGTGCACGCCACCTCACGACCCATATGTATCACCCTTAACTTACACACGCATGAAGTGTCCCATAATTTTTCAATTAATTATTTACTTTCCAATTATAAACTTATATAAATTTACAATAATAGCCTATATTATATTTAACTCATAATCAAATCAACTAAATACAATACATTCACACAAAGTACCCACACACTAATCAAAATATGTTAGGTTTTATCGCAAGCCTAACTTGGATTAATTAGTGTTTAGATTACAGTTAATCACCTACTTAGGGACACTTGTCATTACATGGCCACCCCAAAAGTGAACCTAAAACTGTACTATAAGTTTAATGCATGCTCATCAAAAAATTTACATAACTTGGGTCTTCTATGTTCCAGTCTACTTAGTAAGAAAACCTACCTCCAAGTCCCGATCGTGAGCCGTAGTACTAACGAGCCATCGTCCATAATGACATGAATGCATGAGTAAGAATGATGCAAAATACAATGCAAATTAGTCATAATTAGAGGTACAAATATAAATTCCATAAATAGTAAAGACCACTGTAAGGTTAACTTACAACCAACCAACTTCGAGCTAAATTCTCGTGGTTCTCGGAACGTCAAATCCCATTGAAAGTGGATCCAATAAGATGTCATAAAAACAAGGATCAAGCTCAAGTGAAACCAAATAATGAAACGTCATAAAAACAATAACCAAATTATGTTCAATAACTATTTTCAAAAATTGAAATAAGATGTCAAGTAAGTAAACTCCTACACTGCTCTGTACTCCTACAAATGTTAGTCCAAATACATGAATAGATCTAAATGCATTTCCAAATAACAAAAAGTTTATATAACAATGTGAATCCCTATTTTTTTTAGTTAAAAGCTCACTAGGAGGTTGGCCACCCCAAAAGTGAACCTAAAACTTTAGTACGAGTTAAATGCATGCTTGCCGAAAAACTTGAGTGCCTTGGGTCTCCCATGTTCAAGTCTACTAGGTCAGGAAACCTAGCTCAAAGTCCTGCTCATGAGCCGTAGCACTAATAAGCCATCGTCCTGAATGACATGAATGCATGACTAAGAATGATGTAAAATGCGATGCAAACTAACCTTAAATGCAGGTACAAAGATAAATCCCATAAATAGTAAAGACCACTATAGGGTTTGTTTACAACCAACCAACTTTGAACTAAATTCTTGAGGTTCTTGGAATGTCGAATCACCTTGAAAGTGGATTCAATAAGTTCCTCACATACCTGATAATAATAAGGATAAAGCTTCAAGTGAAACCAAATAATGAAACCCCATGAGAACGATGACCAAAGTATGCTCGACAACTGTTTGCAAAAATAATAATCTGTAACAATTTCAAGTAGTTTTTAACTAGCTAACTTGGGGTAGCTTTTTAACCTTAAAAACATCAATATCTTTCATATTGACCAAAAAGGAAGATGTAGAACTCCTTTTTTACTTTCCATAAACTCTAAAAACACTTATATGGGATCATAAATAGAGAAGTTATGAGTTTTCCAATGTAGCTGGTTGATTAGGCAAACTTAAACAATTTAGAACTAAAAAATTCTCCAAATCTATATTTTTTACAATTATATAATCAAAACTCGACACTAAACATCAAGAAATCACACAATACCATATTTAAAATATTTTCACATCACATAGAGTCAATTTATATAAAAACCAATAATCCAATTTGTTTATGAATCCTAATTTAAATCAATTTTAACTACAAAATATCTTCAAAATAGTTATCAACTAAATTGCATCAATTCATTTCACTAAAACCCTAACCCACGTCATTGGGATTTATTTCAAATTGGTGCAAATTAAACCAATACATCAATTCTCAACAATCTTTACCAATTCCTATCAAAATCTCGTGAGAGAAAATCAAAATATCGTGAGAACTCAAATTGAATTGAGGGAAAATGCCATGAATTGAGAATTAACCAAATTTCAAGCCGAATACCTCGTCTTCGTCGCAAAAACTTGGTTCGAACTTACCGTCTTGCGAAACTCTATTATTTTGTGAAAAGAAATCGAGCAAAAATAGGACGTCAAAAGATCATGGAGCGAAAACCCGAGTTTATATAAGGATAGAACGTTTGAAAAACTCTATCGAATATGAAATGAAAAGAAGGTTTTGATCCAATTTTTATTTATTAATTATGATCTATTTTGGTTTCTGTGCTCATTTTTCATCCGATTTTTAACCAAATTGAACGAAACTCTCAACAAAATAGTCCATTTTCATAATCATCCATAATGCTAGTCTTAGTCATGCCAAAACTATAAAAATCCTAACTTTTTCCACGACATACCAAAATCATCCGAACCAATTCAGTTACCATACTTAACCAAACTTTTCACCAATTTGGGCCCAATCTCAACCTCAACAACTACCAACTAACTTGTAGCTCGCTGTAAGGTCTCACACCAACCTCATTCTCATTTTACATTACCACCAATTTTGACTTGCACGTAAATCGAGATAAAATACTTCTGTGATACTTAACACTTGCTTACTAGTTTTCGAGCAACTAATAATTTTATTTTCACTCATGCCTTTAAGAAACAAAATTAAAACCCCAATTATGAAAAATTGAGGATACACCTTAACACATAGACTTTGTGACAAAAAATCGTATATTACATCCACAAGGCATGTAACACGCAAAAATAATATTTTAATTTATGATCTCCTATACGTAATGCATGGGTCTCGGATATCCAAATTCCTATTAAAATCCAAAAATAAGATATAATTAGTCACTAATCATGCTTATGAAATTATTGAATTTCACAATTCTTCCCTACTAATTAAAAATTGCATTCTCGAAATTTAAAATTATAGGTTTATTGGACCAAAAGAGATATGAGAAAATAATACTTCATTTACAGCTCTTTTAAATCCAAACCCGTAAAAATCATTTGCATAGTAAAACCGTTAAGTGAACCCAATCGCTTTCGTTGTAATCTACTTGGTGGTTGAAATCTTAAACATTTCAAATTTTCATTTCCAAATCCTTGGTTTAATGAAAAATTATCTCCACTCCTTTATTAAAAAAGAAAATTTATCTCTACTAACTTTGTCAATCTTGACATTTTGCGAATTTCTAACAAGTTAATTGATTGACTTTATGGAACATCCAATAAACTTAATTCATTTATCATCTCATACTTTGAATTTCATTCAAGCATTAATACTTAATAAGATCCAGCACATCTTGCTTTTTAATAAAACTATTTTCATTTTTTATTGATACCAATTCCACAAACCATTGATAATTATTTCCCTATCCACCAAACTCTGGTACACATCCCAGTTTACTTTCTCATCATTAACCATCTTTTCATTAGAACTATTATGTATAAATATATAAATTGATGCGAATAATATTTGAGCACAACATTAGATACTAGAGTAGAGTAGTGTCTATCTGATCCATCACAATTAGAATTACATTAGTTAAACCATGATGATAGATTCGAATTCCGTCTATCATCCCATGACAATATATCTCGAATTTCAATCTAATCAGAAAATGGAACTCAACACATCGTGCAAGTTTTACTTATTCTCTAAATGTTTACTCACAATATCATTTAAGTTGTGAATTAAAAAGTAATTCACCAATTTCGACTCGTCAGCTAATTCACTTAACTTTTTACTTGACTGTTTAGAAAGTTAACGACTTTTCCAACTTCATTAAATCTTTTTCTATTAATGGGTTTTCATATTGTCTTCTTTACTACAACTTCGATTCTCACGTTACCAACTTAATCATATTGGTTTTTATCATCTCTCTACTTTTTGAGACTCACATCATCCCATTTTTAATCATTTCCTATTCAATAAACTTCTTTCATTACTTGCATAGAGATAATTATCATTAACTTAAGGAGACATAGGTTCCTAAAAAGAAATATCGACATATTCCAGGATTATACTCTCATATTATAATTTTTAACTTGTATTCCATACTAGTTATAAATATGATATCTCTATTTTTCTATACTCTACATATATTTTTTGGCTATACTAAATTTATAGTGGAAAAATATTTAATTCATTGAACATATCAAATCAAATACATTGTACTCTATTCAATATTTTCAACCGAAAGATATTGTACTAACTTACTAAGCTGTTACTTATGTTTCTATTTTCATTTTATTTGTATCTTCACCGTCATACAAGTGACTTATGTCAACTCCAATTTAAAATATTATCGTGCTTCAAAACTTCACCACTGACTGATCACGTGGTGTGATACTACATTTGAATCAATGTACAACATATTCACCGATATTAGTTGTATACTACTTTGGTTCAAGTTTTTTAACTATTGGAGCTTAACTCCTAGTAAGATCCTTATAAAGATATATTGCATTCCATCAAACTTTATGATATTCTAAGTCATATCGGGACTCGTTCACTTGAAATTTCCATTTTTCATATTTATGTGAGAATTTATCGACCATTCATTTGCCTATACTCCAGCTTCCAAGTGAATCCAACAAAACTTCATAGACTTTTTATATCAAACCTCATAAATTCATTCGATATTCAAAGACTATTGTCGTGATTCACTAGTCTTCTACACTGTGAACGAACTATGATTATACAGAGTTACTCAGACTTTTGGTCATGGACGACTACTCCAATTCCTTACCTTGACTAAAGGAGTTTGTTTGTGTCACTTTCAATAGTCACAAGTCATCTCTACGTCTAATTTTTTTATACATAGAGTAAATTTCGTTCAATTTTTTACAATTTTAGCTATTCTCATATTGATCTCAATGTTGGTCCCTTTATAGACTTAGCACGACTTTAATCAGCACATAGGCGACTTACAGCTCTATAAGTTTTACTTACAAAGACAATTTATATCTCTTCACTTTTCAAAAGTATAGCTAAGGATGATATGACTTCTTATAATTTTTTTATAATTTGATGTGTTCCTTAACTAATCTTTGTTTGAAATAGAGAAATTTTGCATGTCAAACAGATCTATTGTTGGTTCTTGCCTTAAATGTTTCCATTTGTCTCAGATTTCTTAACTTTTCTTTTTCTTAATAAGAAATTCAGTACTTTTCAAGAGACTACGTAAGATATTAAAATAACTTACTGATCATCAATTCACTTTTTGATGATTTCACTAGTCATTTATTCTTCAACTAAATAGATATAAGAATTAGAATCTCCAATAATTTAATTAACTTAAGGACTAATCAACTTTTAAATGATGCTATTTCAATCTTTTATGCCTAGAAATGGAAATTCTCACAATATAGGAGTTCAAACCGACTTTCTATACAAATCACTTACTAATACTCAATTAGTATGTCTATCTCTTTATTTCTTATATTTTAAGTCGTAGTGATAGGTATCATAACTATAATCTGGTTAGAAATGACTATTGGGTACTCGGAACTTCCTAACACAATCACGTGTTAATTTTTGATAGCTAATCCTAGCTATTTTCATACCTTTTTCCCCAATTTCAACTTTTAACATGTTAAACTTGGCACTATACTTTTCATTTTTCTTAAGTTAGAAACTTAGTCGATCTTTGTTTAGTAACAACACCTAACCCGGTGTTAGCGAAGATCACTCCTAACAATATTTCTCATTCTTTTTATCATTTCCTTATTCGACTCATAGAACCACTATACTCAATGTTGCATAAAAATAAAAAAACTTGAGTAATAAACAATTAAAAGACATTTAATACTTCTTTATAGAAGTCATTTGATTGTTTTGAATCACGGTCTATTCCACAATTCTATTGGTGTTTTGTTTTTCAAATGAGATAATACTTTGCTTCAAAATTATTTATTTCAGTAGAAACCGACTTAGACAACTTGACTGATTCAATCACAATCCTATTGTGGTTTTCAAGTCAAAACTCAATTTGTCTAATCAATATCTAATTTTAAAACCACGTGTATCATTTTATTGTCATTGAGACTATTTTGGAAGCAACTTTAAATTTGTTATGAACTACACCAATACTTTATAGAACAGATCTTTCCGAGTTACTAGCGCAACAGGTACTAACCACATTTTAAAACTCCAGATATTCATGTATGTGCTTCCCACAAATCTCAATTTTATTTTATGTTTTCCAAACGATTCTCAATCGTTTGAGACTTAATTTAAGTCTATTTTGGCACTTTCATGATCGTTTTATAATTGTAATAGTTCGATACTTTCGATTTCCTAGAAATCCATGTTTAATACTTACGTTCCTAAATCATCTAAAGTTCTTGCTCAACTAATTTCCTATTGATTTTACAACAGACTATTTCCCTTAGTTATATTAGTATCAAACTACTTACTATATCCTTGTGAATTTAGAATTCTCTAGTCAATTTCATTTCTAATCATGTTGTTTCATTTTATAAGTTTATTATCTCTTTTATTATTTGTTCCTAATCTTACTTGTCATATCTCATGAGTTAAGTATCAAACAGACAAGGAGAATAAACTTCCTATTACATATGCGATGATAATATATATAACTATATAACAAGCATAAAGCAACAACTAAATATCCCAACCAAAGTCACTTCCCAACTAATCGTGCTCAATCACTCTTTGGTTCCCAACCAAAGTTTTTCTCAATCGAGTCAAACCTAGGCTCTGATATCAAGTTTGTCTGGACCCGTCTCACTAAGCCCTAACTTAACCTATTTCCCCTAATCATACAACTAATCCATTCAATTAAATTTGACCACAAAATAATTTTTATTTCAAACCTTAATGATAATCCTAAACTAAATTTATATCCTTAATGAAACTTAATTCATGATTTGTTTAATTGTAGCAAATTAGGAAATCATACGGATTATTGTTCCTATTTTATAAAAATTTCGGTTGCACCTCCCTTAAAAGTGGGCTGCTTGAAAGCTTTCACCTAATAGACAACATAATTGGAGAGAGGCCTTAAAGGCTCACAACTCTCGACAGTTCATAATGTATATCAAATTAAAATTTATAAACTAACCTAGGGTCTCCAATACATTCATTACAATTTTACAATCCCAAAATAGATCAAAATTAAAACATAAACCTCTCAACTTATTTTAAACCGACTTAGGAGTTACTCATAATCTATTCGATAGTATTTCACATCCTACACTCACCTCAAAGCTCAAAACAATATATAAAGTGTTTACAACAAGAAAGTTAAACTTTAAATTTAAAAGCAATCACAAAAAATCTCGAGTCTTGTCCGCTTTTCCTTGTCTTCCCAGGGAACCTGAAATCATCAAAAACAAGTTGAAGATGTTAGGTAAATAAATTCCTACACTGCTCTGAACTCCTGCAAATGTTAGTCCAAATACACGGATATGTGTAAATGCATTTCCAAATACAACAAATTTATATAACGTGAATCCCCCATTTTTAGTTAGAAGCTCACTAATAGGTTGGCCAACCCAAAAGTGAACCTAAATCTGTAATACATGTTAAATGAATGTTCGTTGAAAAACTTGAGTGCCTTGAGTCTTCCTTGTTCAAGTCTATAAAGTCAGGAAACTTAGCTCCAAGTCCTGCTCGTGAGCCATAGAACGTAAAAGCAATCGTCCTGAATGACATGAATGCATGGCCAAGAATGATACAAAACGCAATATAGACTAACCTTAAATCGTTACAAAGATAAATCCCATAAATAGTAAAGACCACTGTAGGGTTTACTTACAACCAACCAACTTTGAGATAAATTATCGTGGTTCTCGAATGTCAGATCATCGTGAAAGTGGCTCTAATAGCTTCCTTACATACTCGATAATAATAAGGATAAAGCTTCAAGTGAAACCAACTAATGAAAGCCCATGAAAACAATGACCAAAATTCGTTCGATAACTGTTTGCAAAAACAATAATATGTAACAATTTCAAGTAGCTTTTAACTAGCTAACTTGGCCTAACTTTTTAACCTTGAAAACATCAATATCTTTCATATTAACCAAAAAAGAACTTGTAGAACTCCTTTTTTACTTTCCATGGACTTGAAGAACACTTAAATTAGATCATAAATGGAGAAGTTATGAACTTTGTTAAATAGCCTTTTGATAAGGCAAAATTTAACAATTTAGAACTAACAAAAAACTTCCAAATCAATATTTTTGCAATTATATCATCAAAACTCAAAACTAAACATTAGGAAATCACTCAATACCATATTCGAAATATTTTCATTTCTCGTGGAGTTAATTAGGAGAAAAAAGTAATCCAATTTCTTCATAATCCTAATGTAAATCAAATTTAACTACAAACATCTTCAAAATAGTTAACTAAATTGCATCAATTCAATTCGCCAAAACCCTAACCCACGTTAGTGGGATTTATTCCAAATTGGAGTAAATTAACCCAATAAATCAATTCTCGGCAATATCTACCAATTCATATCGAAACCTCATGAGAGAAATAAAAAAATCGCGAGAATTTAAACTGAATTGAGGGAAAATGCCATGAATTGAGAATTTATCAAATTCCAAGAGGAATATCTCGTCTTCACTATAAAATGTTGGCTCGAAATGACCGTCTCTTGTCACTCTACTATTTTACGAAAAGATACCAGGCAAAAATCAGATGTCAGGAGATTGTAGAGTGAAAACTCGAGTTGATAGTGTTGGGGATAGAAGGTTTTCAAATGTGTTATTGAAAATGAAATGAAAAAAAGTTTTGTTTTCCTTTTTTTTCTTTATCTATATCTATAAACCTTCAGTTGCTTGTCAATAGCTTAATTTATTTTTATTTATTAAGTTTTGAAAGTTTTATTTTGATGTGTTTTAGCTTTCGATGCTCGGTTTTTATCCGGTTTTAACAAAATTGTACCAAACTCTCGACACAATAGTCCATTTTCACAAAATGTCCATAACTCAAATCTCAGTAATGCCAAACCTCTAAAAATCTTAACTATGTCCACGACATACCTAAATCATCCGAACCAATTCTATTTTCGTACTTAACAAAACTTTAACCAATCCGGACCCAATCTCAACCTCAACCATCACCCACTAACACGTAACTCGAGGTAAGGTTCCGTACTAACTTTGTTCTCATTTTATATTACCACTACTTACTTGCATGCAAACTGAGACATAACCCTCACGTGATAATTAATAGTTGTTTACTAGTTTTCAAGCAACGAATAATTTATTTTCACTTGCGCCATTCAGACACGCCCTTACTACCTCGATTATGACAAATTAAGGATACACCTCAACACATAAACTTCACGAAAAAATATCGTATGTTACATCCACTAGGCATTCAACACGCAAAAAAAATATTGTAACTTATGAACTCTAGTTTGTATTACGTAGGTCCCACATCAGATATCCAAATTTCTATTAAAATCTTAAAATAATACTTAATTATTCACTAATCGAGTTTATGAAATTCTTGAATTTCATGTAGTTGCCTCGTACCTCCTTGCCTTAGCTGGTCGTTGGATCTACAAATTGCCCCAAAAAAGAAAAGTTCCAATTAGTAAATCACATGGACTACTACACTGTATTTAAGAATCCAATAAAAAGCGACTATGAGAAATGAATGTAAGGAAATAAAACGGGGAAAGAGACCTTGCATGAATATAAGTCACTATCGAACAAGAAAAATAAACTGCGAGTGTAACCAAATAAACAATGACTAAGCTCAACTGCGGTTATCGGGAGAAGCATCAGATGCTAAACCACATCGAACCATACTCCTTAATGCCTTCTTGATGCTCGTGGATATAACCCACAGATTGTCAACACATCAGTTGTGTGTCACTTGCATTCGACTTAGCCATACTACACTACAATACACAAACAATTAGAAATAGAATAAACAACCCATGCGCCACCACCAGCAACGACATATGTAAAATGTAAAAAATGAACAAACATGAATTCTGCAAAGTTTTCTTGTGGGGTAACTTAAATCGAACCCCGACACCACACTTTTTAGTCTCCAGTGACCTATACAAGTTATTTATAGCGGGTTTTAAGTCCTAAAATTAAATTTAGTTCAAACCCTAAAAATTATTAAATTCTTATTTTTCGGCTTAATTTCTTCAAATGGCACAAAAACCCTTAAGACATAAAATTGGCTTGTCAAAAGTGGCTCTTCGCTATTTAGGTTGTTAAAAAAATAATTTGCTTGAAATTATTTTGCCTGATTAGTGCAGTAATGAGGCTCTTTAGTGTGATAACTGCTTGACTAACATGCGTTTTGCTCAGAATTGTTGCTGTGCTAATGGCCTCCATTAGCACGCTAACGGGTTTGAAAGCCTGAATTTTCGACTTTAAAATCTAAGTTTCTCTCCCCCGTGGCCTCCGCCAACCCCGTCGACCATACCCTTTCCTCGTAGGGGAATTACCACGTCCAAACAATAGCCAAAAATATCCATTGAACCTATAATTTAGCATCCATTGAACCTAGTCTCTACAAGAACAACAAGTTGTAAAAATCGGTTTTAGATGACCAATCTCTCTAAACCTTTAGAGTCAATACTCCTTATTTAGTTGAAAAAAAGTGGAGTGATCAATGGAAACTGGTTTTAGGTTTAAACCATCACTACATCAAGAACTTTTCCACAACCATTGATGAAATTCAAGCATAAAAAGTGAAGGAGATCAATACCTAAGCCTTAGATTGTGGGAATTGGCCAATCATGTATAGATTCCCTTATAATGGACCCTTAGAGCACTAATTTCAACAAAACTTCAGCCCTCCTCTCGCTTCCTCTCCAATTTACTGTCCACGACATGCAAATTTAGGACCAAAAGTTCTTAAGTTATGTTTATGTAGCATGGGCAAATTTGGATCACATCCTCTCATCTGTCATCAATCCCTCATCTTCATACATATCTAAGAATTGAGTTCCAACAATCCATGCACCTTGTATCTCAACTAACTCATTCTTAGGACCTTTATAAGGTTTAATCACTAGGACCATATATGATCTCCTTAAATAAATTTGAATTTTATCTTAAGGTTTCTTAATGTAGCCTATTTAAAAACTATATGCATATTAATAGCTCCAAAAACTTAGACCATATGGGTTCTTAGCCACTGAAATTCTATTTGTACAAGATCAATTTATTGACTACTAGACATCACGGTGCCCAAGCACATGTGTTTTGAGGAATTATCTAGCCTTTTGATTTATTGATTCTACTACTTAGGCTTAGATTTATTAATATAACCTAGCTTAGGATTTTACTTTTCATGTTATTTAGTAATCTACTAAGCTAATCAATTGTACCCATATACCAACATACCCTATATTCGTGTCGATGACAAGTGTCGAGCGTTCACAAGAAATTTCCCACTTTTATTATACTTATAAATTTTATAGCAGTGATAAGTGGGATCTCTCTATAGTGATTTTGCAAATTCCTTAAGAAATGGATTTTATTATTTTATTATTTAATATAATAACAACCAGATTTTAAAGTAAGTGTCTTTAAATATAGAAATCAACTAGACTAACTATATGAAATTAACAAAAATTTAAGTTACTAAATTTAAATTAATTCAATTTAATGGGAAACAATATAAAAAAAATCTAAACAAATCTCCTAAATAGTGAAACATAAATCCATTTTGCATCCAAACATGTATTTCAATTATATAGTTATGAACAAACTTTGTAAAATATCCAAGATCATTAAACTCTAATCATAAGTAAGTAGACAACCCTTAGCAAACCATCAGTTTTTCTTATATAGGTGGAAAAGCCACATTCTCATTTTATCGAGCTAACCCTTTGAATACACAAATAATTTAGCTTTAGGCAATAAAACCGCATTATACTTTGTGAAAACTTCAAACTTCTAAATCTAATACCTTCGGAGAGGCACTTCAATATTAAACTTAGATCTCAAATTCACCTAGGACTTCTAAATGGTAGTAGACCTTTTAAACAATCCTAGTTACTATTTTAAACTAGATAATGAATAAAAAAACAAAATACACATTGGCCGCTATGCACATATCACCTAGATTCATGATTGCAATCCACAAATAACAACCTACAAAATCAGTGAACCAAAGAATATGATTGGTTTAAAGCGTTAAGCACAAATACATCCTATCATTACTACATTGAAAAACGAATCAAGTTCATGTTCAAAGTTTGTTTAGATCGGTAAACTACTCACTCATAATCATGAATAGAATCATAACATAATAATTAAAGACATAATAAAAAATACCTTATTGAAGGGTTGAATCTTCCAACTTCTCCAAAAGAAATAAAAACAATAAAGAATGGCCTCCAAACTAAAGTAAAAAAGTGTTAAAAATATCAAAGGCTCCTAATTTCATATTCTAGGAGTTCATATATATGTATAGTATCATAGGTAATACATATCCCAAACCAACTTAAACTTTGCGTTGTAATCTAAAATCCATGAAACTGACATCAGTGATTCATGTTATAACACGAATTGCTACAAAAATCCTTCGAGGAACAGCCTCAGTGTTCCACCATGCAATGGCCTAAATTAATTAAAATAAGACTAGCATTAATGTTCGAGATTAATGGCAGTAATTTGAGCCTTACATGGATAGCTCAGTTAACTCAGACACGACAATCAAGGGAGTATCTTATTTATGGATAATGGTTGTTTACCTGCGATATTTACAATCATTATATTATTATATTGCATCACATGTGTATATGTTGCTATTGGGTGAGTTAGTGCGATAGGTATTTACCTCGAAAAATGTGTTAAAATAGGTATTAGGTAGGCGAACTATGGGTACACTAAAAACATGACTAACGCACGAAAACTCTACTAATAATTGAAAAAATGGGAAATATAAACATAGGCCAAATCAAGTTAGTCAAAATAATAGGCTATGGTGCTCCTCGAGATGTGAGCCGAGACGCGGGGACATCAAATAACTGGGTAAATGAGGGTTAAGTTGAACAAAAATATTGTCAAATGTCTAAGTAGAGTCATTAAATTGTGTCTTTAAAATTCAAACAAGGGCTATAAGATTGTCCTCTAGATATTTGTGCACAATAGATCACACACAATATAAAATGGGGACTTGGTTTCTTGTTTCAAAACCAACATCAAAACACATGAAAAACCTCTGAAATCCAGCAACATTAAAAGAGTTGTCTTTGAATGTGAAGTCTATTTCATCAATGAAAAAGAGTTTTATCACTTATTTTTATAGAAATTAGGTTTTTTGTGAAAAATTGGGAAATTTAGAATAATGCATCATTCTATAATTTGACGAATATGTTTTAGAAATTGGGGTCGACGGCGTTTGGATTAGGCCAATTGGGGTGTTAGGAGAAGAATTCTAAATTGAGAATTATGTTGCCCAACATGCCTAGCGCGCTACCCAAGCTAGATAACACGCTATCGAGTCTTGACAAGCCATTGTTCTTCATCTTAAAGAACAGTTGCACACTATGTGCCTCCCTAGCGTGCTACTCACATACAGCGTGCTAAGTGGATTGTTGATAACCTAATTCGAAGGGGCTATCCTGCATTTCTGACTTACACACTTAACTAAAATACTTTGAAACACTCTAAATACAATTAAATGACTTCAAGGGATTAAGGAGACTATAGCTTGAGTAGCGAGAGATAGTCAAGTCTGATTCGGGAGTTCGAGGAAGTCAGAACTCGTATTTGAGCTGCATAAAACCCGATGGAAAGCTTTACAAAATTCATGGTGTGGTTTGATCGATATCAGATTACATGTGTTACTACTAGTGGACACACAAGGGTTTTACTCTGAATCCGGTTGCTTATATATTGGTTTTGACTAAATAGCTTGCACGGGTTGCTTATTTTAGCACGCGTGTTAATGGAAGTAGAATGTATCTACGACTGTTAAAAGGGATTTAAGGTGTTCCCTTTACTTGAAATAGCTTATGGAAGGGTTTACCCGCTAACTGTAGTTGGGGTTTAGTTATTGTAAGCTTGCAAGTGTATATGTGGCTCATGTTTTGTTTTATCGATGTACGAGCTAGTTTAGGTTATGGTTTTCTCGTATTATTTGGTTGTTTGTTTACTACTGCTTTACTTCCGAGCTTGCTTAATTTATATGTGCTGTTACATTACTCGTTGCTATTTTTATATGCTGTATGCCACCTACATTCATGTGAGTATGATCTTCTGTTGCCAGATGTATTACTTGCATGTCTTGTAGTTTTATCATTTTTATTCATGAATATTATGTGGACTTCCCTTAAGATTTTACTCACTAAACTCATCACTTTATTTGTTGGGTGACCAAGTGGAAATCGTTTGATGAGCAAGGGCAAGGAGGTTTTGGGGATTACCTCTAAGATAGGGATGTTAGCTCATGTTTGATAAAGTATGTATATATTACATTTTGTTAGGTTTTGGGAAGTTGTAGAACACTGATACATGTATATGGATCTTTTACACTTATTCGCCTATGTTATATACATGGAATCCTTTTGCCGGGTTTTCCACTACTTAGGATTGTTAAAGATGCATATAATACTAACAAATTTAAAAGCTTTTGCTAGAAAACTTATTGTAACTTCGTAAATTAACAAACTAGCTAAATAAACTTAGTAATTGTCAATTGAAGAACAAATGGCTAGGTTAGAGATTGTTGGAAAATGTGTAAGTAACCAATTATGTCACGAGCCATTATAGATAAGCTGGACACTACGTGTCGGTGCCTGGTTCACCTTGGGAATTGAGGTCACCACAGTTTAGTATGCCTCAAGAATAGTTTAAAGTAATTGGATAAAACTTAAACAAATAAACCTTACAAGTGGAAACGTGAAGATCTAAACTTAGAATCCTAGTTCGAAAGCAAATGTGAGTCAAGTAGCTATAGGGCTTATATATGTGTTATGTTTTTGATTGCATATATTAGATACATGTATACGAAAGGTGTTTTGCAGCATTCTTCTCGATGTAGATCACGATGGATGCTTAGCCGACTCCACCTACTACTGATTTTGGTCAGAAGAGCAATCAAATTAAAGATGAGTGTTTAGATTTGGCATTAACCGCGCAATTTGCAGCTCACGATAGGCAGTTTAAGCATTGATGGATAAGATGCACACATAGATACCAATGCTTGCATCATTTACTTTTACCATAATACAGAGCACGATTGAGACAACATTTGCTCGAAAGATAGTCGTACTAACAATTTAGGATGTACCGATGTAGGCAGTGTAAATGACACTCAGGTTGTGGTTGTTGCACTGACAACAATACAGAGTGATCCAGCGACAACTACGACTAAGATGCCAATAGCTATGCTGGCACAAACATATGCTTTTGAGGCTTTGTTGACGACATAGGTCAATTTGATGAAGGAGTTCATCCAAGTTGGTCACGGATATTTCTAAAGAGGCAAAAACTTAGAGGTAGCTGGGAAATTGTCAATTGCGCATTAATGTCTACATAAGCTACTACGGGTTCACGAGAGCATACAGACCAGGATATCAGGGCATAAGCTGAGAGGAAATGCTAACGTGTGGTGGACAACGTACAAATAAACTCATCTAGATCTGACCACATGGGATGAGTTTCGATAGATTTTCTATAACCAAGATCTAGGTGAGACTGAGAGAGAGGTTTCTGGCCCCAAGACAAGACAACCCGATCATTTCTATAATTCATAAAGAGATGCCAATATTTATTACAGTTTTTCACTGACATCGTAAGCACTAGGAGACTACAATTTTATTACTTCATCTAAAGGTTGATTGAGGACAACTTTAGAGCCATTGTTTCCACTAGAGCCTATACACTATAAGAAATATATGATAGTGCACTCACACATGAGACATATCTTCTATAGAAGGGCGGCAAACATTCATCCACTAAGGCTAAAAGGCAGACTAGAAAGAATTCTAGGAAGAAGAGACAGAAAGAATGATACTGCACGGATGACATGCAGTATGGTGAGATCGTAGGGTCAATGATTAGACAACCAGAGCTATGCTGTATTAGCACTACTAGCGATACCGCGGAATTAAAATTAGGACCAAGGAGGTAAAGACCTAGGGTCAAGGCCAGGGGGTTATGGAGTCAGTAAGTAAGATCAGGAAGGAAAACTATGTGTTGGTGATGTGGGTAAGAGGGTCATATCAAGAGGGACTATCCACAAAGATCAATGACTCCAACATCAATGAAACTGGTGCAGACTCAAGAGCTGGTGCCACAATGACTAAGCTAGGCTGGGAGAAGTCCCAGTAGTAGGTACAAGGTAAGTAAAATTAAAATAATGAATAATTGAAGTTAAAGTTCATGAATGCATGGTATGTTATGGTTTGTTAAGTTTATTATGTTGGGATACATGATATGGGAGGTTTAGGGTTACCTAGTGATAGGTAACTGGGTTAGGGTAACTTGGGCACGATATCAGGCTGAAGGGTAGCTTATGGAGGTGTCGAGGAGCATGACGAATCATGATCACCTTAGCAACACGTGCATATGTCTCAGTGCAACACTACGTCCCCTGTAATAGGTATGAGAGTAGTGGGGTGTTCAAGGGACCATAGAGTAGTACTATCAAGGTGTGAGGCATGGTCATACAGGAATAGATTAGTCGAACTAGAGTTTCCTTGAGATCTAGATTTCGGGGATGAAATCTCCCCTAGTTGGGAATAATTGTAACATCCTAAATTAATTAAACTAGGATTAGTGTTAATCTTAGAGATTAACGGCCGTAATTCTGGCCTTACATTGTCATGGCCTAAAGTCCTCATCCTAGATTACTTCCTTAATCAGGATTATTGACCCGTGACTTGGGACCCGTATCGAGATGCGTGCACTGGCAAAGGTAATTGGTCGAGGAATATTTTAAATTTTGTGTTATGTATGTCTAGCGTTTTCTATATGTGAAGAATTCTAAGTCACTCCAACTTGTGTGTAGATGTTGAGATATGAGCGTGGATGCACCTCGAGATGCGTGTCGATGTAATATAGGGAAATGAGTGATATGGTAAGTTTAATTTAAGTTAATGTGACTTAAATAGCTAATTTGATAATGCCTATAGTGTAATTAAAATAAATGTATCCTAAGTTAGAAAATTAGAACATTAGTCATTGATGTTCCTCGAGATACGTGTAGACATATCACAAGACCAATTGAGTTGTAATGTGTGTTATCATGATTAGTCAGTGGATATGTAGTGGATTGTAGGATACATTATGAGCCATTAAATTAAGCTAGAGATGAGTGTACACTTTAATATCAAGGGCTCCATGCAATCTTTTCTAATATATATAAGATGGATGAGATGAACATGCAATTCATTTGCATTTTAACAAGAGAAGGAGAGAAAGGTCTGGAAAGGAAGATCAATGATTTGTGAAGAAAACTATGGTGAATTTGAGGGATTTGATTAACTTAAAGGAGTTCTACAACTTGGTAAGTTGATCTATACCTTTAGTTTTGTGAAAAATTGATGAATTTATGATATATATGATGTAAGTTGTTATTATGGCTGTAGAGGATGTATTGGGTCTCTGGTGGAGGAGAACATGGAACCAAGGCTTTGGGAATGGCTGTGTAGGAAAAAACTCAAAACTTGAAGTGCATAATTTTTGGGTTTTCCTACACATAACGCTCTTGCTAGCGTGCTACTTGTGTGTAGCACGTTAATAAGTGTGAGTAGCGCGCTAAAAGAGTCTCTAGCATGCTAGACTTGCTACCCAGCGTGCTAGATGCTCTGAACAACACAAATTTTGTTGTATTTATACGACTTTAAAAACCTTTAACTTAGCTTAAACCTAAATAAAATCACCTGAACATACTCTAAAACATATTTGAAGATGCCAGGAACCTGGAAAAGATTCTCGGGGGTTTATGTACGCATTTTGAGGTGTCCAGAAATCGGTTAAGCTAGGAGATTTGGGTGATTTGTAAGTAAACTTATCGAGAGATATTTATTTCAATTTTTTTTACCTATTATTCTTTTCATTTACAATCATTTGGGCCGATTTACCTATTGTACTCTAGATGCCATGAATTTGTTGTTCTACCTTACTTCATGAGTTTGTTATCATGGCATTGCTTGATGTTTAAATGGTTTCATTGATTCTAAATCATGAGCTATGTCATTCTTGATTGTTGAGAAATTTAGTCAAAGGAAATAGCATGCAATTAGATAGGTGATTTATGGTAGTGAAAATCTATTTCCATTTGTGAATTAGTTATGCAATTATATTGTTGGATTCTTGAACCGTGTCTTTCTTGAGTTATGAGAGTAGTTATTGTATCTAGGACCATGATATAATAGAGATAGGCGCAGCACATGGGGTCACTAGGTTTTAGGGGTTGTCGGCATCTCACTACTAGCTTGTACAGCACACAGGGTATACGACCCAGGGTTATTAACAAGTATATTTACATGTGTGATGGGCATTTTTGAGGAAGTGAAGGTATCTTTAAAATTGTTTATGCCCTAAATAATGGAATAAAGTTGACGTGATGTAACTCGCATCCAACCAAAGTTAGATCATGACTACTTAGCCGAGTGTCTGTCTCAATTCGATTAACTATAGTTTCTTGCAGAATGATTTTTTTAGCTTTAGTTGCTATTATTACGCTTTCAAATATTTGTTGTATATTTGGAAATGTGGATAAATGTCTCTTAGTTTTATTTTTTGCTTTTTCGTACCCACTGTCATTTTTATTATGGCGGGTGCAGATCCATTGAGTAGTAGATCGAACAAAGAGAAGATTGGCGACTACCTCTGAGCCAAGAGTGCTACTACCTCTAACTTTGTAGGTTTTAAAATTTTGTTGTACAAATTATGTATGTCTTTTTTATACTTTTGGGCTTATGTATATGGGTAGAGAGATGGTTTTCTCGACCAGACAAATATTGGTATATTGTTATCGCCATTTTTTTGTATATAAATGCACGTGATAGTTGTTTCCTGGTTTCTATATATTTAAGATTTATGTTAATGGCTTCCACTAAATTGTTAAGATTTCCGCTGAAAGATCTTTAAGTTTTTTAAATTTTAATTAACAATAAATTAATAATGAATATGAGAATAGTGAAATGCTTATTTTGAAAGTTGGTAATGAGGGGTAAAGTTTGAAAAGGATGACAAATATGTTGTTATGACCTACGTGGCCGAGATTAAGGTTTACACTATATAATGATGGAGTTGAGCTTTACATCTCTGTGAAGGTCGTAACTGTGCTCTACACCTTTATAATTAGCCCAAATGACAGTCTCTTAGGATGCATACTTGCCAACAAGCGCGATTCTTATAACTAATGAAATTACGCAAGTTATGCTAACCAACAACCGCAAGTTCCATACCCCGTCTTATGCGCACGATAGTAGAGAAATCCCAATCACCCAGTAAGACTACACTACAAGAAAAACGATATTCAGAAACGAAATTAGCCACGGAATTAAGTTCCGTTGCTAAGAAAAAGTGGTTAGAGACGGAATTGAGACGGAGTAATTCAGAGACGGAATATAGAGAGATAAGAGACGGAAATAGAGAGGGAAATAGAGAAGGAAATAAATTTCGTCTCTAAATAATGGCGCCAACATTCTCACCAAAACTTTCTTTTTTTTTATAACCGTTCATTAAATCTCGATATTCGTGCGTGCTTCGATCTAAGGCCCCCCCCAACAAAAACAGTCGATCGTCTTCGTCCAAAAAACCAAATATCTTTCTCTCAACTCTCTTTCTCTCTGCTGGCGCTCTGGTCTCTCTCACTCACCGCTAACCGCCTGCTCACGGCTCTGCTCTCTCCCCGGTCACCAGTCACCGCTCTCTGCTCTCACCGGTCACCGCTCTCTCATCGGTCATCTCCGCTCACCGCTCTCTGCTCTCTCTACTCTCTGCTCTCTAGTCGCTTTGTGCTCACCGCTCTCTGCTCGTCGAGGACGTTCTCTCCCTCTCTCACCGCTCTCGGACCGATGTTTCCCAGCTCTCTCTCTCTTTCACCACTCTCTCTCACCGAAATCTCTCTCCCAAACCCTAAATCTCTGTCGTCGCTGCGATTGCGGTTGCGACGACCGTCGCTGACTGCCGGAGATTGGAGCCTCTGAAGCCCTAAGCCGTCGTTGACCTACGCCCTACCCTAAGTCGTCGCCGAACTAGTCAAGGTAAAACCATCAAGCCCCTTCTCTATTATTCTACCTAGCTGTCCCAGTGAAGGGCCGCCTTGATCTTCTGCACAGTACAGGAGATGAGGTTGTTGATCCATCTCCAGAGATTGCTGTTAGTCTTTTTTTTGTTTTTTGTTTTTGAATGTGAACTTTTCAAACTAATACTTGATAATACAAGATTATTTGATGTGGTTCACACTACAATACTATGTTGGACAGTTTTTTTTCCTTTTTGGGCATTGGGAGCCATTTGCAGTGAATTTAATCTTATACTAGTTTTCTAGGTACTTATGCGAAACCTTTCCCAGCTTGAGTTATTTGCTGATGTGCACATTGTTGTGGTTAATTTATCTCACCATAGACAAATTTAAGAAGGCAATACATTGCTTATTTATTTCTTCATTTTCTTGCAGATGGAGTTCTCACTGTTTTGACTACAGGTGGGTTTTGTTTTTCTTTGAAGGAATTATGTTTGGAAAGATTATGTAGTTAATCCTTTTAGTCCATGAAGAGGTCCTAGGACAGTCTAGATAAATTTTAAATTTTAATCTTTGAAATCTTCTAACAAATTGCTGCATTCAAGAATCTTCTCGGTTCTCAATCTAATGGGAGGCAAGTAGCCAATAAACTCCCTATGGTTTGGCTGGAAAGGAAATGCTAATGCAATCCACATATTTTGGGGAAGGGTGAATTGGAATTGTAATTCACCGAAATCTGACAAATTA
Source organism: Stephania yunnanensis (assembly GCA_039657365.1). NCBI lineage: Eukaryota > Viridiplantae > Streptophyta > Magnoliopsida > Ranunculales > Menispermaceae > Stephania > Stephania yunnanensis. The sequence continues at coordinate 29,413,638 of CM077582.1, read as the reverse complement.
CATTTCCTTGGTACTTCACTGATATCTCTATTTCCAATCTTGTCAATATCATTTTTGGATAGTGTAGGACTTTCTGATGAAGAGATCTACCAGTATTGCTTAAATTTAAAGGAACATGGTCCTTCCAGAAGGTCAACGAGGTTACCTTCAAGGTCTAAGCATGGCCAAAAATTTAGGTATGCATTTATTCACTAAATTTAGAAGGTTTAGATGTTTTTACTGTGATTACTTGGCTTTTCTTTTTTGCAGTGGGACTGAAATAACTTTGTGCACCTACGAAAGCATTAATAACTTAGTCACTGGGTTCACTTGCTTCCTTCAAAAGGTTCAGCATGCCTCACATGTCTTTGGTTCTATTTCTAGAGTTGAGGGAAATCGATGGATGCTTTGTCTTGAAATTAGCTATGAACATATCATGTTGTGTATTCATGCTTTGTTAGCAATTACTCTTCCTCGTGGGTGGCATGCAGTTGGAGGCTTGCTTTATAAAAAAAAACAAAAATCACTGGTCATATGGCTGAGATGCATCTAATGTTCATATGGTCAAGTGTTCTTTTTAAGCTGTATTGCATTTTATCTTTGTTCGATGTTTCTGACTAACTTCTGTTGTATTTTCCATACCTTCTGCAGATGCTAATCTTAAAAATTCTTGTAAGTTCTCTGCTAAGAGTGCTTTTAAAGTCACTTAACATTCACTTAACTTGTGCTGATCCAACTAATTTAAACTTGCAATGCTTCCTAAGAAAGCTTCCCCCCCTGCTTTATTACTTAAGTAATGGAGCTGTTATTTGTTGAAAGTTATTAAATATGTCAGTGATCCAGATCAAAGATTAGTTGCTGATTGTAATCTCATGGACTTGGATACTGCTGCTGTCGCTGATCGTCGAGGGCATTTTGTTGTTTTGTTGAGTAAAAACCATTTCAAAGGTAAGATCTTTTTTAGTTTATTGATCATATTTGTAACATGTTTGGTTCTCTTATCATGTTGCCTTACATTGGGTTTTAGTTTTCAAAGTTCATTTATATTTATGGTGTTCGCCAACTGTTGAAACTGGTAAATTGGCATTTCTGTACTTAGGCGAACTATTAAATCAAATAATTAAAATTTTTTGACGAATGTTTTTTATTTTTCAAATCTATTGATGTCGTAAGTGGTGTTTTCAAGGGTAATTAGTTGAATGTGTCAATGTGGTGTTTTCAAGGGTAATTAGTTGAATGTGTCAATGTAACTTTTGGTTGTCATTATTTTCACGATCAGTGTGTTTGGTAAGCTGAGATGTGGCTATTAAATCGCAAGCCTACAAGAATCGCACGATTCATAAACCGAACCGTGCGATTCGGTTTAACTCGTACGAGTTAACTTGTATGATTTACGAGATAACCCTTTTAAATCGATAAAGGGGTCACTGAACTTTTTTTTCCTTTTAAATCTTATATGAACTGCTTGTCCAGGTTATCTTATATGAACTGCTTGTCCAGGTTATCTTATATTTTAGATGGCTCATTTTGAAAGTTCTACTTTTTGTCTACATGAAATTCTGTTTTCACCATATTAAAACTCATTCCATTATATTGGTTACGATTGAATAAATTTGTGGCTGCTTGAATAGCTATATATTTTGCCTGTAATATAATATATTTTTATTCCACAGGACAGGTTCCCTAATCCAAAAGCTCTGGTGAATGAGCTTCATCTGAATGGTTTTAAAGCAATATGGATGCTCGACCTAGGGATTGGGCACGAAGAAGGTTATTTTGTTTACGATAGTGGTTCTAAAGAGGATGTTTGGATTCAAAATGTAGATGGGAAACCTTTTGTTGGTAAGTTTAAGTTTCCTGTATATATGCATTTGTTCTATGGTTGCTTTGTGATTGTTGAACCTTAACATGTAACCAATATTCTATTTACCAATGCAGTTGATATTCCCTTCAACACTTGAGGTGTCTAACCTCATATCTGCTAGTGAGGAGCAGTACTACAAGATTCGCCTAGGTGATGTTTGTTTTCTTCACTAACTGTGTAGTGTCTTATTCTAACTTTTCTAATTATGTTTATTTATGCTGATTCGGTAAATTTGTTGGAATGCCTTCCTGTTTTTGTTCATTGTTGTTGCTCCACTTTTTCATAGAATGTCACAATGTTGATAGATCCGTCGTCATTATATTGATTGATCTTTTGAGCTCAATATGTGTTCAATTGACAATTGGTGTTGTACAAGGTAGGCTCTCCACCTTAAGCGTGGCAATATAGCACTTGATGCTTGGTGTCTCATTGAATTGGAGCTGGACTATAAATATTTATGTTCTAAATATGTACACTTGATGCTTGGTGTCTCATTGAATTGGAATTGGAGCTAGGATGTGATTCTCATGAATGATTTAAATACTTGTGTTTCAATAAGTGTAAATAAGTTAAATACTTGTGTTTCGATAAGTGTAAATAATCCGGCATAGAATTTACGACGCGCTAGAATGTGATTCTCATGAATGATGTTGTTTCTCTTTCTCTAATAAACACATGAATGATGTTTTTTAAGGGTTTGTATTAGAGAGCAAATGACACTCTTCAGTGTTCTATTTCTTTTTCATCGTCGATCAAATGTGAAAAAAAAACATCTAATGTTTGAGGAAACTGGAAAGTAAAGGAGAATCGCGAGATACTGGACTAGATAAATTAAACTTAAGTTGTTTGAAAAAAAAATTTAATGTTTGTGACTCCTGGTTTTGGAATGGGCATTTATTAAGCTGTTCTTGCCGATGTGACATGAAAAGGAACTTCCGCACCATTAGGGGTGTGGTGAATTGATGCTTGTGTTTCCTTGGTCAACTTAGTATTATGTCTGCTTAAATAAAACTCACTTCAAGGAGTTTGAAGAATACTTAATATTCCCTTGCATAGCATTGCTAGCTTCATCTATAAGAAGCTTAAGAATCTGTCTAATTAATGTAATTGATGTGTTTAATATTTGCTTTCAGGTACCAATGGCTTCACAGCCGGGTCGAAGTGGATGGCTATGAAGAATATAGTGAAGTTGAATACAGTCCTACTGGGTGTACTGGGGAATATACTGTTATTGAGTGAGTGGTTATTTTATGGAATTTATGCATTTTCTTTAGAAGCATAAATGCGTAGAAGCATCGTACGATATAATTTGATCTTTTTATTCTCTATGAAACGTTCCTGATTAGGAAAAGATCATGTAATTGCCTAGGGAAAGAATAAAAAGAGTTCTCAATTATTAGTGTTACTTCTAAATTATAAGTGATTTTTTGGTTTTATTTATGTCTACTTGTGAAGATCTATTGAAATGAACAATTCCAATAATTTTGTATGATAGCAAAGACATTCATCAAATAGCACAGGTTCTTTTTTTTCGTGCTAAAACTCACAAGAGGATGCTAGTTATGGCGCTTCTTTATGCGAAAATTGCATTAGAGTTCAATCAATCTTTACATTGGAGAGCTTGCTTGTTTCAAAGCGATCGTCTTGTCTTTACTATGATTATATTATCATCATTGTGACTTGTTGGCACACTCGATACTATAGGCGTAATCTTTAGCAGGAGGGAGGGGATGAATCTCTGAAGTTAGAAGGAGATATTGGTGGTGGATTAGTTCTTCAACGCGATTTCGGTTCCAAAAAATTATCCAAAGTTCGCACATCGACTCTGACATAATAGCTCGAAACGTTGGCGCCGGTTCTGGCGGATTTTCAAGGTTTGTCCTAAAATAGTTTATCTACTTGTGTTGCGCCAAGGATTTTGAACTTTGTTGAATGACAAGTAACCTAAATTAAAACACAAGAAGCTTGCTTATGACTCCTTTAATCTTATATTGCCCAAGGTTGGTTTGCTTGCACAGTTAAAACACAGTTAAAGGAATGCACCGAGTTTGACAATCACTTATAATTAATCAGCTATATGGTATCTGTTTATAGTTACATTTCCTCAAGAGTTGTCATGATTTATGCATGTTTTCACTGCTTATATGTTCGTTTTTGTCCTTAATTTTAGGTGAATGGATGCTGGTCGATAGATGGTTGAAATTGGGTCTGGTGAACCGATTCAAAATCGACGAGGTTTACAAGTGTACATGATCTATTTACATGAGTAGCTATGTACATGATCTATTTACTTATCTATGATGTTGAATTTCATGTAAATGTGTTGTCCTGGCACTATTGCTATAGATTGTATAAGGCCTTTTTGTGCATATTTAGAGGATTGAAAGCTTTTTTTGTGGTTGTTAAACAATAGGATTGGTGGTTTTTGTGCATACTTAGAAATTTGGAACATTTATTAAACTTAACAAGCTTTCGTGGATATATAAATCTTTTTCAATGTCTAATTGTACATTCTTTTCTCGCATTTGAATATTTGTTGTTGATATATTTTGTCAATGTATGTATGTATGTCAAATTCTGCTTTTTTGCCCAAGGAGTTGTTGGAGGGGGTGTAGGCGATGGAGTAGGTCCTATGGTTGTATTTTCAGGTTTAGAGGTTATGGAGAACTAATTGGATTAAGCTTAGGTTTGAAAACTAAACAAAGCGGAATTGAGACGGATTAGCAACGGAATTCAGAGATTCCGTTGCTATTCCGTCTCTAATTTTCGAGGAATCTGCATGAATCAGCAACGGATCAGAGACAAAATTATTGTATTCCGTCTCTGATCCGTTGCTAATCAGAGATGGATCAGAGACAGAATTCAATTACAATTGTACCCTTTCGAAGAATTTCCATTTATGTTCCGTCTCTGTTCCGTTTCTAAATTCCGTCTCTAATCCGTCCTTAATCAGCAACGACGATTTTAGAGACGGAATAGATTACGTCTCTGTTCCGTTGCAGAATTGAATTAGAGACGGAATTTATGCAAATCGGAGACGGAAATTTTCGTTTTTGATCTGCTATTTTTTTGTAGTGCTAGTTACCCTCGAATGACCACCGGACCTCTATCATGAAATGGCCCTAGATAAAATAACTACTTTCATATCAAATGGAACGTCATGGTTTTGAAATCAAACAAATCAATTACATATCTAATGCATAAAGAAAATGGAATATACAATACCATAAACCGCTATCTAATAGAATGTTATTTCACTGACCACATATATTAACAATCAAAGTGACATAGGACATGGTTTAGGGTCAACGAAATCATTTAATCAACAATTTATACCATGAAAGAAAGCTCATGAAATGAGAGCAAGTCATGACATATGGAGTACAAAGGTAAATTAGTCCAAATAACTAGAAATGAATTTATAAATAGGAATGAAATGAAAATAAATATATCAATCTGTTTACTTACAATTCATGCAACTTCCTAGCTATTCTGGACTCCCAAAACCTTAAAACTCATATCTGAACTCCCGTGACACTTTTTAAAGTTCACGATAACAGATAACATGTTTTTTAGTGTGTTTGGACCTTTACTTAGGGTTTTGAACTTGTTTATACTATTTAAGAAATTTTAGAAAATTGCAGATTTTGTGTCGTCAAAGCACCTAACTCGCTAAGTACCCTGATTAGCACGCTAGTAGCCTCATAAGCGTGCTAACAAATGTCTCTAGTGCACTACTCAAAGTTAGCGCGTAAGTAAACCTACCTAGCGCACTATGTTCCGAAAAATCCGAAATTCTGAAATCATAATTCTAAGTTTTCTCCACACATAGGTCATAAGAAACCTTGGATACTCTCATACACTACTCCCAAGTCTCAAAACATCAATTACAACATAAAAACAACCACCAATCCATGAGTTCATCAAATTGAGTGAGCTAGTGTAAGTGAATTACCTACTTCATAAACTCCTAGCATGATCTCCTTAACTAATCCACTAATTTCTCCATAGAAGCTTGTTGATCTTCTTCTTCTTCTTCAATATTTACTTCTCCAACAAGTAAGAAAAAGAAATGAATGAATTGATTGTGTTGATCATAAACTTTATATAAGAAATGGATACGGTTGAATAATAACCATTGATTTTTATCCTTACATGTATCTCGAGGCTTATCTAGTGACCTAACCATTGGCACATGTCTAACTCACTCTCCACTATCTCATGCTAAGTAGCACCGATTTCCAACTCAATTTTTTCCTAGATGTCCCCGCTTACATCTTGACATCTATATATAAGTAGGAGTGACTTTATAAGTCTTCACAAATACATAACACTAGGAATTCATCACATCAAATCTAAAGTGTTTATCGGTCCACACAAGGAGTATTCAGACCATGTACTCGTTAGGCTAAGTCTCGGGCTAGTAACCCTGATTAGGGACCAATTTACTATTAGTGAATTTTGGTTCGTTATAGTCTTCGCAACTAATAGAAATTTCATCCTCGAAATTAAACTTAATCTTATAACTTAGTCTCATTTTAAAAATAACGGAGTCACTTACTAGTTGACTATTTGTTTTTCACCTTTTAAAAATTTATTCTTACTTCACTTTCTCAATAACTACCCTAGTTAAAATCTCAAATGATACTAGCCCCAAATTTCGTATTTCTCCATTTAGTGCAGGTAGTTCCCCTGTCTGGATATCCTTGGTTTATATATTACTATCTATGCTCAATTAGTACATGCACAGTATGACAATATGCTACAATCTGGTCATAGTACTCCAGAGAAATCTTACTAGGCATAATCTTTCTTATGAAAGTTTTTAATGTGCTTATTAGACAACACTACTTTTATTCTCTTATTAACTCATATGTTATGGAGTGGTTCGAGCTATTCTGGTCAGACTAGTGATCCTGTTTAATGCCCAATACCTAGAACTACTATTGTTACCTAGGTCAAATAATGCATAATTAAGATAATAATTAAATACATAACCTCAACAAGGTCGTTGCCACCTCTTGGTCTGACTCTGTCTCAATGTGCATTCAACGTCCGGTCTTTGCTGATGAGGCTCCGGACATTGTCAAACCATAATCTGTCTACATCTATAAAATGTCGGCTGTCTTCTTTGTGCTGTCGAGGTTACCTGACTGTGTATTGATCTTTGTCTATATGGACTAATGCCACCATCACCCTACTCTCTATATCTAGCTAAAGAAAATTTATGGGTTGTGGACACCGATGAACTACGTATCCAACCTGATGAAACCTATAACATGTCGATGGACTCTTTTGCTCTATGCCTGCAATCTGAATCTGCCTCTGCCTCGGCGCATCATGACCTCGATTGCCTAATGTCTGCTAAATCTACGATAAGAATGATAATAATCTTGCCAATGATGGTATGAGAAATCTACTCCCTAATTGTGGACCGCAACTCATAATGTGTTCGTCTTGACCACATTTGCAACACGTCATATATCTCTCCCGCTTCGTCAACTCAGTCTATTTTGGAGTGAGTCTTTGCTCCTGCATCAATGCATACTAGTCTCTACCGCCCTGAACATGCTAAAACTTTTACAGTGGTTGTCTTATCGGAGGTGGTTGACTAGCAAAATTAAAAACAAAAGTAGGTGGAACCATCACAACTAAAGACATGGATGGAAATCTACTAGCCCTTGCAGGTGCCAATAGAAAAACGTGTATGCATGGTACTGCCGTGGTTACTAGTATCTCCAATCTTAAGGAACTCATGTTTCAGACATCTTCTTTAATCCTTTTCCTTTCTTCCTCTTCCTACAGTCTCAGTCAATACTAGTGTAGGGTCAATCAGAATCTATGCTGGTACTATAACAGATAACATCTGGTGAAATAGGTACCGTATGCGTTAAAGGTATTTTTGGTGCTCGTCGTATAGTGGAGGTAAAAATTGATACAATCGGAGTCTCAGGTGCTGGAATTAATGTCGCAGTAGGGTCGATGAAAATAATTTTCGCAACCAAGCGTGCTCATTTAATCCTAAGAAGCTTGGACAACTGATGTCCTTGGGCACTATCAATGTTCGTCCAATGCCGCATATCTTTAGTCGTAATAATGTGTGCCTCAGGTGGCGGTAGTACTGTAGTCGAAGTAGTAGCGATAGAAACTATTTGTTAAAGTGCGAACGCACGCATCTTCATATCTGACATAAGACCAGCCAACTGTTGACCCTGCAGAACAACTCCATCAGATGGCATGTAAAAATCCTCGGTCGAGACTGTATTCTAGCTACCGCTAGCACTATGATCTCCACCCTCGCGTTGATCTGCCATCGTAGTCAGCGTGTTGATAGTGATTGCGACATCAGCTACTACCGAAATATTGGGTATAAATACATACAAAACATAACATATACACATAACAATCTCCAACTCACATCCATTCATTTCCCAACTAACAGTTTCTAGGCAAGGACCATCTAGTTTCCACATCTAAGATTCATATTTTATTCAAGTTTCATTGTTTTTGTTGATAACTTTGGTTCTGATATCAACTATGATTTTGGTATCACATTATAGAAAAACTATACTTCATTGTCTAAGCCTTATAAACCTAGGCTCGAATACAACTTGTGATGTTGGTATCTTAAACTTGGATAACTTCAACTAAAAACACCTAGGATCTAACGCCTAGGCTTTGATATCACCTTCGATGCTTCGACTCCTTAAACTAGTTACCGCTCGGCCTATTCCATTATTAAGCCCTAATCCATACCATTAGAACCCAATAACGAATTAGTCAGCTTTTTTACCTCATTAACTTCATCAACTAATTAATGTTCTTTTTAATATTATCATAAAAGATTAATAGATCATTATCTTTACTTTAATAATTAGCGGAAGACTTACTAAATTAGCATAAACATTTATAAAACACCTACCCAGGTAAACAGACGTTATATAAAACCAACTAAAGTAATGCATGAAACAATAGGGATGTCTAATCTCTCATCCCAATATACAACCCTAGAATACACAAAAAATGTAAGTAATAATTCCACAAAACGATCAATTACAAAAGTAGTAGAAGCTTTCCTCTAACAGCTCAACACTAATCCTTGATCTTCTCCTTCCCTGGTATGTTACTCGAAGTATCTGCAACCACCATCATAAAAGGGATGGTAAGAAGGAAAAAAGTTACATTGAGACATTTTTTTCACATTTATGAAATATATGACAAGTATCTAAAAGCATAATATATAAGAATTAAAGTTGAAAGGAAATCATGTTATAAGATACTCCAGCTAATCAATAAGAAACAGACACTAGGCTATGTAGTTATGATCTAAGGTCGGTCGGCTGGGAGTCCTATCCCAATGCTTGTTCCACTATATAATAATGGAGCTGAGCTCTACATCTTTGTGAAGGTCGTAACAGTGCTCTACGCCTTTATAACTATCCCAAATGCTAGTTACTTAGTATATACACTTGCCAACAACCCGTAGTCTTATAACTCATGAAGTCACCCAAGTTATGCTTGCCAACAACCCCGAGTTCTATACCCCATTTGTTGTAGAAGATAGTGGAGAAACCCCAATCACCCGGGAACTCTAGTGACCCCCGTAAGTCCACCGGACCTCTATCATGAAATGGTCATAGATAAAAGAGTTGCCTTCATATCACAAGGAACATCATGGTTTTGGAATCCAACAGCTCAATTACATATCTAATGTATAAAGGAAATGAAATATATAATACTATAAACCACTACTTAATGGCATGCTATTTCACTGACCGCATATATTAACAACCAAAGAGACGACACATGATTTGGATTCAATGAAATCATTTACTTAACAATCTATACCATGAAAGCAAACTCATGAAATGAGAAAGGACAACAAGTCATGGTGTATGGAGTACAGAGGCAAATGTGTCCAAATAACTGAAAATGAAATTATAAATAGGAATGAAATGTAAATAAATATCTCAATAAGTTTACTTAAAATCCATGCAATCAATTATAAATAGGAATGAAATGTAAATAAATATCTCAATAAGTTTACTTAAAATCCATGCAATCTTCAAGCTATTCAGGCCTCTCGACACTTCAAAACTCATATCCAAACTTCTGTGACACTTTCCAAAGTTCCTGATAGCATATAACATGTTGGACCTTTACTTAGAGTTTTAGAATTGTTTATAGTATTTAGGAAATTTTAAAAAATTGCAGATTTTTTGTTGTCAAAGCACCTAACGGGCTAAGTACCCTGATTAGGACTTATTAGCGCACTAACAAATGTCTCTAGCATACTAATCAAAGTTAGCGCGCTAGTTACCCTACCTAGTGATCTACATGCAGGAAAACCCAGAATTCTCAAATCAGAATTCGTGATTTCTCCACACATAGGCCATACCAAAACCTTAGGTACTCTCCTACACTCCTCCAAAGTTCTAAGACATCAATTACAACATAAAAATATCCACTTATCCATGAATTCATGAAATTAACTAAGCTAATGTAAGTGAATTACCTACTTCATGAACTCCTAGCTTGATCCCCTTCACTAATCCTTTGATTTCTCCATAAAAGCTTGCTGATCTTCTTATTCTTCAATCTTTACTTCTCTAGCAAATAAGAAAATGAAATGAACGAATTGATTGTGTTAACCCTAAGCATTATATATGAACTGGATATGGTTGAATAATAACCATTGGTCTTTATGCTCACACGTATCTCGAGGCTTATCTAATGGACTACACATTGGCACACGTCCCACTAACTATCCACTATCTCATTTAAGTAACACCAATTTCTAACTTAATTGTTTCCTAGATGTGTTAATAGTATCTCGAGAATCATCACTTGGATATTGTTTTAAGTTGCTTAACTTAGGTACATTTCATATAAAAGTAACTATTGCCACATTAAAATCACTATTTATGCTTTATTAAGCCTAAATAAAATTGGCACATCACTCTCTACCCCGATCCTATTTCGGCAAGCTTCTCGAGGCGCGTCCCCGCTTACATCTTGACATCTATATATAAATAGGAGTGACTTTATAAGTCTATACAAATACATCACACTCGGAATCTATCACATCAATTCTAACATGTTTCTCGGTCCTCACATCGAGTATTCGGAATGTGTACCTACTCTCGAGCCACATCTCAGGTTAGTAACCCTGTTTAGGGACCAATTCCCAATTAGTAAATTTTTGGCCATTACAGTATTCCCAACTAATACAAATCTCATCCTTGAAATTAAATTTAATCATAAGATTTATCTCACTACTCAGTCTCATTTTAAAAATAACAGAGTCACTTACTAGTCAAAACTTAGTTTTTCACCTCTTAAAAATTTATTCTTACTTTACTTTCTCAATAACTACCCTATTCAAAATTTCAAATGATACTTGCCCCAAAGTCCGGATTTCTCCATTTAGTGCAGGTGGATCCCCTGCCCGTATATCCTGGGTTTATATATTACTATGGGTGAGTCTATGCTTAGTTACTACATGCACATTTTCATAATATGCGGCACTCTAGTCATAGTACTCAAGAGAAATCTTACTAGGCATAATCTTTCACATGGAAGTTCTTAGTGTGCTTATTAGACAACACTACTTTCATTCTCTTATAAATTCATATGTTATGGATTTGTTTGAGTCATTCTCGTCAGTCCAATGATCAACTTTAATGCCCAATCAATAGAACTGCTATTGCTACCTAAGTCAAATAATGTATAATTAACATAATATTTAAATACCCACCCTCACCAAGGTCGTATGCCATCTCTAGGTCTGTCTTTGTCAAAACGTGCTTTCCACATCCGATCTGTGGCTGCATGGCAGACTGCTGATAGTCATGAGACTTTGGACATTGTCTAACCATATGTCCAATTTGTTTACATTTGTAGTACGCTGACTATCTTTTTGTGTTGTCAAAGCTGCCAACTGTGCGTTGATCTCTATCTTTGTGGACTAATGCCACCATATCTACCCCCACTCTCTATTTCCAGCTGAAGTAAATATGCGGGTTGTGGACACTATCGAACCATGTGTTCAACCTAACGATGCCAATAACACGTCAGTGGCCTCCTCAACTCTACACCTGCAATTTGAATCTGCCCCTACCTCGGCACATCATGACCTCAGTTGCCTAATTTTTGTTGAATCTATGACAGGGATGATAATAAATCATGCCTGTGATGGTATGAGAAATCTACTCCCTGACTGTGGACTACAACTCAAGATTCCCTTCTGACCACATCTGCAAAAGGTCATATACCTCTAATGCCCTGTCAACTCAGTCAACCACATGGTGAGTCTCTGTTCCTGCTCCAATCCATACTAGCCTCTATTGCCCTAAACTTGCTGAAACTGTTGCTGTGGTTATACTATTATAGGTGGTCGACAGGAAAAATCAGAAACAAAAGCAGGTGGAACCGTTGATATGTCAGTATTTATAGGTTTTTATTAACCTATTTTAGTATATTTAATGTAGAAAGTCTTTCAAATATATATTCAATCATATTTATTAGTCATTTTCAAGTGAAACGGAGTACGCATCCATACATCAGCAGCTCTAGCATTCAAGCACATCTTCAAACAACTTTCCATCAACCACCGCTCGACATGTGGCGGGCTTTCTATACACAACACGTAATTGCATATTTCTCCTACAATCTAACAATGATACGCCAGTTGCCTAGCGCAGATGGATGAATGGGTGTGCGACACATGTACACAACTCTAAACTTGAACATTCGGTAGTCCAAGATGCTCCTGGGCGCACGTGTTAATAAAGATACCACCAAAATTAGTTTCTCTTACCTCCCGGGACTAATTTTTAAATGTATATTAGGAACCTTAGGTTTTATATTGAAACACCGACTATTATATTTTTAGCATTGACTTCTCTCGACGATTGCCTAGGTCAACAGGGAAACAAGAATGGATCATGGATTCATGGCATATTATGTGAGATCTTTTATTTTATTATTTAATTTAATTTAATTCTCCTATTTCAATGTTGTTAATTTTAAGGAATATGTTTTAGACCTAAGGTGTGTATATGACCAGTGAATGCTTTTAGGTGGACAATCTATAGTTATTTGCACCAAGAGTATCCGTGTAATTGTACTTTTGGACTAATAAAGTGACAAACACTCACCCATTTGCCATAAAATCCTTTCGATTATTGAGTGTGCAATAATTGAATCTAGGTTAAACTGGAAGTGGATGCGATCCTATTATTTAGGATTAGTGCATAAATCTATATTTATGCGGATAGTGTGTTAAACCTAATTGGCGGATGTCTAGGGCTATACATTGATTATGGAATTAGTTAGTGGCAGATGTCCTGGTTATCGAGATTAGGGGAATGTGGAATTTTTGGAGGATGTCGATTATCTATAGCTAATCTAGGTGAATTTAAATTGACAACTTTTTTGGAAAGATTGAAGACCATTATTGCCATTGAATCTTGATCCAGATTTGTGGAGCTGAGACCTAGGTGTTACTTGGTTGTTCATTAATTGTTTTCAAAGTTATTTTATTTATTTATTTTATTTAGTTTATTTATTTCAATTATTTTTGCTTAAAAGCCCCAACTTCCTTTTGTTGTTTTTAACTATAGAAAGGCCACCAATCTATGTGGGATCCCTTTGCCAATATTCTACAGAATAGTTGGTTTGGGAAATTTATTTTATTGATGTGTTTGGTGCGTGTCAATTTTTGGCGCCGTTGCCGGGATTGGTTTTATTTCTTTGGTATTTTTATTTTTTAATTATTATTTATTATTTATTATTATTATTTGGTTTTTTTATTCATTTATAAATTGGAGCACCCAGTAAGTTTTTTATGTTTGACTATAGATTATGTTTTTAGTATAACATGAGTTTTTTTTTAGGATTTTAGATGTTTTGAGACTTGGTTGGGATGTGTCCAACTTTAAGTTGTCGCATCAATGGCGAGTGTTTGAGAAGAATTAAAACCCTAGACTTCATCCATCATCTTGTTGATTTCACCCTTAGTTGAAAGACTTCGGACTCGCAAGACTTGATTGAAATCTTTTGAGTTAACTCATATGTTTACTAGTTCATGTTTTTGTTATGATTGTTCTTTCATAGTTTCCTTAGTCACCTACACATGATAGATTTCGTGCGTTCATTTGTGTTTAGAGACTTTTGTTATGAATGTATTTGTATCATTTTCTTTATTTATTCATGTTCTTCTTCACTATTATTTTTCCTTTTGTTGGATGGAATTCCTTGACTAGTTTTGAAACTTAAGGACAAAGTTCAGAATACGTTTGGGGGTACTGTAGGGATTGTGGATTGATTTGGATGGATTCTTTGCGAAAGGCTGCAGGTGAGATCATTTAACTTTTTTATTTTTTAATATGTATGCGGTTATTGGCGGTTATTAGATGGTAATGGTGGTGTTTGATATCATTTCTTTCATTTCTTATCCTTATATATTTCTTTCTCATTTCATTAGTAGTTAATACACTTTCATGCATGTATTAGTATATTTTTTATTTTTGTTTTGCATATAGAGTCACCCAAAACTTTGTTCATGGCTTTGGTTGTGGATGAGTACATTACAGTTGCCTTTTTAATTTGAAACTTAGGGAAAACTAGGAGAAACATTCAATCGAGTCTGTAGCTCAGTATTATTATGATTTCATAATTAGGGACTTAATTGATGGTTGGACTTTGTGCTAGATAACAAAAAATGGGCAGATGGTCAAAATTGTGCAAATGATATTATTTTAACCCGCATTAGGGGATCTGCTTGATCATAGTGGAAGTGAGAAGGGCTAACATGCGTTTTTTGTTGATATAGAGAGTCCTACAGGTTTCCATAGGAATTGGAGTAGGGAAATTTATAGTGGGAAAGTGAGAAAATCGATCCGTAGAAAATGGAGCAGGGACCGTATTTGTTAAAAAAAAGAATATAATAAAGAATAAAATAATGAATAAAGGTGGAAGTTATGAAAACTCCTCAAGTAAAAATTTAGCTCGAGTGCTTTCGCTAAATTAAGTCAGACTTTAAACTAGTGTGCTTGAATGTATAGACAAAGAAAACTCGTGAGTAGTTGACGACCTTTGTTTTGACTGAATCTATGTCTTCAAAGTGTGATCTTAATTATGTTTGGGTTGCGAGTCTTGACATATCATAACTTCGAAATTTCCTGAGTTGTTTGTTAACTTGGTGGCTATGTAAACCACAGGAACTCCATGAATTTAAGTCTAGTATAGGATTAATACGGTCATTGCATATTTATATTAGGAATCTTGTTTAGTTTGTGTTATAATCTACACCTTTGCTCGAGATGTGCAAAGTCTTAAGTTTCGAGGTATTTGATAAGTCGGTATTTATAGGTTTTTATTAGTATGTTTTAGTATATTTAATATAGAAAGTCTTTAAAATATATATTTAATCATATTTATTGGTCATTTTTAGGTGAAATAGAGTGCGCGATTCAATCCGGGGTGGGAAAATAATCAAAATGAAGTATTTACAAGCAATGATCAAATGCCGAAAGATTTTCCTTGAGTTTCCTCCTGCGCAGTGGGTAGAATAGGAGACAGTAGCGTCTTCTCTCTAATCAGATGATGACACGTCAGCAACAACATGTCAAAACAAACCGTTTCCAACTAACCCTCAGCAACCATTCATTTTCCTTGAGTTGCGTGCATTTGCAGTCTCCAACACTATTGCATGATTTGTGCGACTCCACCAAACCAGCGCCTCCTGCAACCACGCGTCAGTAGCTCCAGCATTCAAACACGTCTTCCGGCAGCTTTCCACCAACCACCACTCGACATGTGGTGGGCTTTCCATGCACAGCTCGTAATTGCACATTTCTCCTCCAATCAGACGACGACACGTCAGCTGCCTGTTGTTGATGGATGAATGGGCGTGCGACACGCGTACATGACTCCAAATTTGAATGCCCAACAGTCCCAGGATGCTCCTCAGTGCACGTGTCAATAAAGATACCACCAAAATTAGTTTCTCTTACATCTCGGGACTAATTTTTAGTAGTTTTATATATTAGGAACCTTAGGTTTTATATTGAAACACCAACTATCATATTTTTAGTATTGACTTCTTTCGATGATTGCCTAGGTCGGTGGGAAAACAAGTCGGGATCA
Organism: Stephania yunnanensis; assembly: GCA_039657365.1. Taxonomy (NCBI): domain Eukaryota; kingdom Viridiplantae; phylum Streptophyta; class Magnoliopsida; order Ranunculales; family Menispermaceae; genus Stephania; species Stephania yunnanensis. Next base: position 29,397,644 of record CM077582.1, on the reverse strand, counting down.
TGGATTCATGGCATATTATGTGAGATCTTTTATTTTATTATTTAATTTAATTCTCTTATTTCTTTGTTGTTGATTTTAAGGAATATGGTTTAGACCTAGGGTGTGTATATGTCAAATGCATGCTTTTAGGTGGACAATCTATAGTTATTTGGACCGATAGTATCCGTGTAATTGTACTTTTGAACCAATAAAGTGACAAACACTCACCCATTTTTCGTAAAACCCTTTCGATTCTCGAGTGTGCAATAATTGAATCTAGGTTAAATCGGAAGCGGATGCGATCCGGTTATTTAAGATTAATGTTCCACATATCTATATTTTTGTTGTTAGTGTGTTAAACTTGATTGGCGGATGTTTAGGGTTATACATTAATTAGGGAATTAGTTAGTGGCGGACGTCTTGACTATCAAGATTAGGGGAATGAGGAATTTTTGATGGATGTCAATTTTCTATAGCTAATCTAGGTGAATTTAAATTAATAACTTTTTGGGAAAGATTGAAGATCATGATTGCCATTGAATCTTGATCCTGATTTGTCGAACTGTAGACCTAGGTGTTACTTCGGTGTTCATAAATTGTTTTCAAAGTTATTTTAGTTATTTTATTTAGTTATTTTATTTTGTTTAGTTAATTAAATTATTTTTCCTTAAAACCCCCTATTTCTTTTTGTTTTTTTAACCATAGAAAGACCACAAATCTCTATGGGATCGACCATTTACCATTATTCTACAAAATAATTAGTTTAGTTAATTTATTTTATTGATACGTTCAACACACATCAACCATCACAACTGAAAACATGGATAGAGATCTACTAGCCCTTGCAGGTACCAATGGAGAAGCATGTACGCATGGTACTGTTGTGGTTACTGGTATCTCCAATCCGAAGGAACTCGCTCTTTCAAACATCTCCTTTAATCCTTTTCCTATCTTCTTCTACTTGCAATCTCTGTCATTAATGGTGTAGTGTCAACCGCAATCTCTGCTGGTACTATCACGGATAACATCTCTGTCGAAATGGGTATTGTCTGCGCTATATGTATCTCTAGAGCTCACCATATGGTGGTGGTAATAGTCGATACAATTGGAGTCTCAAGTGTTGGAATTAATGTCACAATTGGCTCGATGGAAATAATTGGCATAACCAGGTGTGCTCGTACAATCCTAAAAAGCTTAGCCAATTGATGTCCATGGGCAATGATTGTTTTAGTCTAATGTTGCATATCATCATTCGTAATAACGTGTCTCAGGTGCTGATAGTATTGTAGCCGAAGTAGTAGCGGCACGAACTATTTGTGCAAGTGCAGATATACGCATCATTATATTTGACATGAAATCAGCCAACTACTAACCCCGCACTGCAACTTTGTCGGATAGCCTCTGAGAATCTTTAGCCAAAACTATATTCTGGTAATCGCTTGCACTAACATTTCCACCCCAGCGTTGATCTGCCATCGTAGTCTACATGTTGATAGAAATCGTGACATCAACTTCTACGTAAATATTGTATATAAATACGTCTAAAACATAAGAGAAATACATAGCAATCTCCAACTCACATCCGTTCACTTCCCAACTAATAGATCCTAGGCAAGGACCATCTTGTTTCCACATCTAAGATTTATATTTTACTCAAGTTTCATTGTGTATTTGTCGATAACTATAGTTTTGATATCAACTATGATGTTGGTATCACATTATAGAAAATCTATACTTCATTATCTAGGCCTTGTAAACCTAGGCTCGAATACAACCTGTGACGTTGGTATTAGAAACTTGGATAACCTTAACTGGAAACACCTAAGATCTAAGGCCTAGGCTCTGATACCACCTGTGATCGCCCGACTACCCAAATCGGTTATCGCCCCTACCAATCCATTATTAAGCCCTAATCCATACCACGTAGAACCCAACTATGAATTAGTCAGCTGATAAGTCAGTATTTATATATATTTAGTAGTTTATTTTAGTATATTTAAATATGCAAAGTCTCCAAAATATATATTTAATTATATATATATCTTTGGTTGTTTATAGGTGAAACAGAGTCCGCGGTTGACTTCGTGGTAGAAAAATACTCAAAATGGAGTATTTACCTGCAGTGGTTGAATGTCGAATAGTTTGCCTCGAATTACGCATTGTGCGGTGGGTAGAATAAGAGACAACACATTTCAACCAATTGGGAGCTGCCACGTCAGCTTTCAACCAATTAGATGATGCCATGTCAGAGCCACGCGTCACTCAGCATCATAGCAGCAGCCACGTGGTGCGTTTTCATTAGATACCAACACGTCACTCATTGCCGTCTCAGCCAATCAGAAGCCGCCACATAGCGTTAACAAATTAGCTCCACCAATCAGCAGGCACCGCATCTGCATCACACAATGCACGTCACGCTTGCATTTTTCTCCGCGTTTCAGCTTCCCATCGATCTGCATCTGGATGCGTGTCCATATAGACTCCCAGATTTTTGCACAAAAGCACGACTTTTCTCTCTACCCTTAGACGCCAAGTGGCGCACAATCACCCATGCACAACGCCTCATCACACATCTCTCGGCCAATCAGACGGTGCAATGTGGCTCTCCATAGCACACCAGCGTGTCACAAACAGCTCACTCAACCAATCCGGAAACGACACTTCAGCGCTTGGCAACAAACAACCAATAGCGCTGCGACACGTGGCGGACGCCTATTAAAAGCCAAAAACAGCACTACGATGCTCCTCGGCGCTCGAGTCACCTCCCCAACCCCCAAAATTAGTTTCTCTCACCTCTCGAGACCAATTTTTAGTAGTTTTATATATTACGAACTTAGGTTTTATTTTTTGGAACACTGACTACTTTTTTTTTTTTTAGCATCGACTTTCTTCGACGATGATGATCGGCTAATCAACTCCTTGCATAGGTCGAAGGGGAAGCAAGTCGGGATGATGAATTCATGACATATTATGTGAGATCTATGATTTTTATTTAATTTAATTTAATTTAATTTCTCCTATTTCATTGTTGTTGATTTTATTGAATATGATTTAGATCTAAGGTATGTATATGGCCAATGCATGGTTTTAGATGGACAATCTATAGTTATTTGGACCTTTAGTATCCGTGTAATTGTGCTTTTGGACCAATAAAGTAACCAACACTCACTCCTTTGCCGTCAAACCCTTTCGATTCTTGAGTGTGCAACAATTGAATCAAAGTTAAATCGGGAGCGGATGCGATCTAATTATTTAGGATTAATGTTCCCACAGATCCAAATTAATGCGGTTAGTGTGTTAAACCAGTTTGGCGGATGTCTAGTGCTATACATTAATTAGGGAAATAGTTAGTGGCGGACATCCTAACTATCAAAATTATGGGAATTAGGAGTTTCTGGAGAATGTCAATTTTTCATAGCTAATCTTGGAGAAATTGAATTAATAACTTTTTTGGCATGATTGATTACCATCAAATGCCATTGAATCTTAATTCTTGCTTGTGGAACAGTAGACTTAGGTGATTTCTTTTCATTGATATTAGTTTTGCGAACTTTTTACTTGTGCTAGTTTAATTAATTATTTCATTGAACTTTCTGAACCTATTTTTAGTTAACTTGGAGTAAAACTTAAGTCCTGTGGATTCGACCCCATATTTGCCACTGCTACACCCTTGTGGTTGGTAACTCGATTGTGGATTATATTTGGCATGCATGACATGTGACCAAATTTTGGCGCCGTTGCCGAGGCCATAGTACTTACTCTGAGTTTAAGTTTCTTTTTTTTTTTTTTTTTATGCTACCACACCTCACTCGGTCAAATTCGGTCGGTTCATTGTTTCCTTACGATCCTAAACCGGATAGAACATTTCATAAGAGGATTAGAAAGAGACCCAACATAGGCAACAAGAAGGCCAAAATCCTCTGAATATGGCTACAAATCGAAAATCAATATGGGTCATGCCAATCAAGAGCTTCACGCTCCTTTGGCGCAACAACCCCTCTGTATAAACTATCTAGATAATGCCGGAGACTTTGAGTTGAGGTCTGGGTTCATTCATCTCCTATCATCCTTCCATGGTGGCGAGAATGAAGATTATGTCACTTTCCGGAAGGAGTTTCATACTACCTGCAAGTTAATGAAACCCTCCAATGCGGATGAGGAAACAATCAAGCTCAGATCTTTTTCGCTTTGCCTTAAAGACAAAGCCAAGGAATGACTTTTCTACCTTCCGCATAGCTGCATTAACTCTTGGAATGAAATGGCAACCACGTTTTTTAATGAATACTTCCCTGAGGATAGAGTTACTCAGCTCATCCAGGATATGCGCAGCATCAAAATGAGGTCGGGCAAATCATTTGGCGCATATTGGGATCATTATAAGCGATTAATTGCTAGTTGCCTGCAACATGGCTAGTCTGAGAAGGCCATAGTTCAGTTTTTCTATGTTGGCATGTCGCCCATAGAACGATGCCCGATTGATAATGCGTGTGGGGGTCACATTTGAGACAAGACTCCAGCCCAAATGAAGCAATTGTATGAGGACATCATACAGCAGTCATGCCTTTATGGTGATCTTGATGCTACTGCTTACCGAAGTCTGACTGGAGGGAGTGTCTCGAGTTCCACTGACCAGAAAATTGACCAACTAACCTCTATGATGGAACGTCTCCTCTCCTCTGGCAAAGTGCAAGTCGAAGCTTGTGGATTATGTACTGCCACAAATCAAGCAACTGATGAATGTCCTACTCTCTTTGAGGACAATCAACAGGCAAATGCCATGGGTAATCAGTTCCAATGACCATCTAGAGTCCCATTTGGGACTACATGTAATCATCCAACGGTGAGGAACAACCCGAACTTAAGTTACAGGCCTCAAAACCAGAACAATCAGACTTTCATCCCTAGAGGTCAACTGTTGCCTACTCCCTCCAATAACTCATCTTCACTTGAGGATATGATGAAAACCTTTATGGATCAATAAAGCTAATTTATGAGTGAAATGGCTCAATTCAGGGCTACCACCGAGAAATCCATCATCGAAACCAATTCGGCGGTTTGAACTCTTCAAGTTCGAATGGATCAAGACACAACAGAATGGGCATCTCGAGGATAAAGGAAAGTTGCCTTCGCAACCTTACCCGAATCCTAATGTGATTGCTAACGCAGTTACACTCTGAAGTGGTAAAGAGCTAGAGGGACCCAAAAGGAACAATGGGTCATCTAGTGCCAAAGAATAGGGAAATGAGGAAGAACACGAGGTAGTAGTGACTCCGTTTGTCCCTAAATAGATGGTAACTACTCAAAAGGAAGCACCACCCACATTTAAGGTCAAACCTCATTTTCCACAACAACTCATTCTAGATAAGAAAAAAGAAGAAGAGAAATAAATTGTCGAGACCTTTCGTCGAGTGGAAATCAATACTCCAAACAAAGGGAAAATGAAAGGCAACGAAAAAGTCTAAATGGGAGAAACCATCACGGCTATCCCACAGAAGTAGTTGCCTCCTAAATGCAAGGATCCTGGGATGTTCTCAGTACCTTGTGTTATAGGTGATGTAACCATTCAGAGGGCTATGCGCGACCTTGGTGCTTCCATTAATGTCATATTATTGTCTATTTATGAGACATTGCGTGCAGGCCCATTAGAGGAGACTGGTATTATCAGTCAGTTGCTAGACCGTTTCGTTGTCAGACCTGTTGATGTTCTTGAGGACGTTTAAGTCCAAGTGAACGAAATTGTGTTTCTTGTTGAATTCTACATAGTAGATACGAAGGAGGAGCCATTCCCCAATGCTTCGTCAGGACTGCTTCGGCGTCCATTTTTGAAAATGGCGAAGACGAAGATAGATGTTGATGATGGATCTCTTACCATGGAATTCGACAGTGAAGTCATCAAGTTTAACATCTATGACACAATGTGATACCCCAGTGATGTGTCGTCTGTGGTGTGTACCGTGGACTGTGTGGATCCACTCGTTGAGCAAACCATACTCACAAGTGGCGATGATGAAGTTAAAGTAGTGTTAGAACATCATATTTACACTACACAAATCCACAAGAGTGATCTGACCTTTGACACTGATTTTGACGATGTTATTTTTGAGTTGGATTCATTCCAACCCCTGCCCCCAAGTGCCTATCATTTGGAGTTGCCTACTTTTGACTCTGAACATTCTCCCTCCTTGGTTAAAGCTCCCACACTTGAGTTGAAGCCATTACCTAACTGCCAAAAGTATATGTTTTTTGGTGAGAATGACACACTCCCTGTGATCATCTCAGCAAAACTTACACATTTGGAGGAAGAGAAGGTCCTTCGAGTACTCCGATAGTTTAAACAGGCTATTGGGTCGACCATAGCGAATATCAAAGGTTTGAGCCCTTCCAGTGGCTTGCATCATATATAAATGGAAGAATGGTCGAAACCTTCGAGAGAAGCCCAATAGAGGCTCAATCCACTCATGATGGATGTCGTGAAGAAGGAAATACTGAAGCTCTTTGATGCTGGCAAGATTTACCCCATCTCTGATAGTAAATGGGTAAGCCCTATCGAAGTTGTCCCTAAGAAAACGAGAGTCACGGTAGTCACCGGTTCACATGCTAAGTTGGTTCCAACCCGCATTCAAAATGGATGGCGAGTATGCATTGCCTATAGGAGATTAAACGCTTCCATTAGGAATGATCACTTTCCCCTACCATTCATTCATCAGATGTTGGAGAGACTAGCCGGTCATTCTCACTACTGTTGTCTTGACGGTTATTTCAATTTTCATCAAATACTAGTAGCTCCTGAAGACCAGGAAAAGTCGACCTTCACCGGTCCGTTTTGCACTTTTGCCTATTGACGCATGCCCTTTGGGTTATGCAATGCATCTACCACCTTTCAAAGGTGTATGGTGAGTATCTTTTTAGATTTTGTTGGGCATTTCGTTGAGGTATTCATGGATGACTTTACTGTTTACGGTGATTCATTCAATAGTTGTCTCAATAATCCGGCAAAGGTACTCCGCAGGTGTATCGAGAAGAACCTGGTTCTGAACTATGAAAAATGTCATTTTACGGTGGACCAAAGTCTTATTTTGGGTCACGCTATCTCAGCCAGGGGCGTAGAGTTAGACCAAGCTAAAATTGATGTTATTAAGAAACTTCCCTACCCTACGAATGTGCAAGAGATTACATCTTCCCTTGGACACGCCGGTTTTTACCGTCGTTCCATCAAGGACTTTTCAAAACTCACATAACCCCTATGCCATCTACTTCAAAATGACTTACATTTTGAGTTTGATAAGGCATGTAAGAGTGCATTTAATGCACTGGAAGACGAACTTACTAGCACACCAGTCATTTAGGCCCCTAATTGGGAGCTTCCATTTGAGATTATGTATGATGCTAGTAATTATGCAATGGGTGCAGTCTTAGGACAGAGAATCAGGAGAGCTTCACATGTCATTTACTATGCTTCTCGTATTGTAGACGCAGCTCAGATGAACTACACCACTACCGAGAAAAAGCTCCTTATCGTTATTTTCGTACTCGAGAAGTTTCAGCCTTATATCTTGGGAACCAAGGTTATCATTTACTCTGATCATGCTGCCTTAAAGTACCTGATGAGTAAAAAAGATGCCAAACCTAGGCTCGTTATATGGATACTCCTACTACAGAAGTTTGACATCACAATCAAAGATAAAAGCGGAGTACATAATCTAGTCGCAAATCATCTCAGCAGAATTGAGAATGGTAAGAGTCCTACTTCTCTTAAGGATGATTTCCTGGATGAGTACATATATGTAGTTATTGAAGATATCTCATGGTACGCCGATTTGGTGAACTATATCACCTCGGACGAGCAATCTCCTCACCTTTCGAAAGCTCAGAAGAATAAAGTAAGGAGTGATGCTAAGTACTATGTATGGGATGACCTGTACTTATGGAGATTTTACTCTGACTAGGTTACTAGGCGTTGTGTTCCTCAGACTGAGAGTCACTCCATATTGGCTTTTTGTCATACTTGCGCCTGTGGTGGCCACTTCGGTCACCGTCGAATAGCTAGGAAAGTTCTTGAAAGTGGGTTTTACTGGCCCACTATTTTCCATGATTCATACATATTTACCAAGACTTATCCTAACAACCATAAAATTGGTAACCTTAATCATCGGGAGCAATTGCCACTTACCCTGATTCATATTTGTGAGATATTTGATGTTTGGGTTATAGACACTATGGGACCGTTTCCAGTGTCATTTGGTAATGTTTACATACTCTTGGCAGTGGACTACATGTCTAAGTGGGTGGAAGCTAAGGCTACACGCACTAACAACTCTAAAGTGGTATGTGAATTCCTTAAATCGAGGATTTTCACAACCGTAAGGTTGAAAGTCTTTTGAGATGGTACAAAGTCACTCGTCGAACGTCTACAGCGTATCATCCCCAAACGAGTAGCCATGCAGAGGTCTCTAATAGGGAGATCAAATCCATATGGAAAATGACAGTGAATCCTAAACGTAAAGATTGGAGCCCACGTATTCATGATGCGATTTAGGCTTATCGAATGACGATTAAAAGGCCAATTGGGATGTCCCTAAATCACCTTGTGTTTAGTAAAGCTTGCCACCTGCCAGTCGAGCTCGAGCATAAATCATACTGGGCTGTGAAACAGCTTAATATGAAGCTCGATGAAGCAGGAAAAAAGAGAAAGCTCACTCTCCAAGAATCGGAGGAAATCAGGAACGACGCGAATGAAAATGCGCGAATTTATAAATAAAACAAAAGCATTACATGATTGCAATCTCTCTAGGAAATCTTTTCTTGTTGATCAAAGAGTGCTTTTATTTCAGTTACGTCTTAAGATTTTTCAGGTAAGTTGAGATCCATATGGACAAGACCATGTGTTATGACTGCGGTGTATGATCAAAGAGCAGTGGAGATTCTAAGTTTAGAGACTGGTAATGCGTTTAAGGTGAACGGCCACAGATTGAAGATCTTCTATGAAGACTTCCTGAGCCATAATGTGGAGGTCATCTCACTTCCAACGCCAGTCTATACTGATTGATAGACTTAGACCAAGTCGAGCCAACGACTTTAACCAAAAGCGCTATTGGGAGGCAGCCCAAACTTTGATAAGTATCATTTAGCTTATTTATTTTCATATTTATTTTATCATTTTGAATGAATTTTTATCATTTCCTTCATCTTATATTTATCACTTTCTTTCACCATCTTGTTTGTTTTCTATGTGTGGACCTATCGACTTATTTTGAACCTTGAGGACAAGGTTTGGAATATGTTTGGGGGTGTTTTAGGGATTGTGGATTGTTTTGGATGGATTCTTTTGCGAGAGACCGCGGGTGAGATCGTTTATTTATTTATTTTATGCGGTTATATGCGGATATCGGATGGTAATGGTGGTTTTTTTATATCATTTCTTCCATTTTTTTAATTTTTCGTCCATTCATATTCCTTTATCATTTCATTAGGATTTGATACACTTTCATGCATATATGTATTTCGCATATATTTCTTTTTAGTTATATAGAGTCACCCGAAACTTTGTTCATGCCTTTGGTTGTGGATGAGTAATTTATAGTTGCCTTTTTTACTTGAAACTCAGGGAAAATTAGGAGAAACACTCAATCGAGTTCGTAGCTCAGCATTTTTATGATTTCATGATTAAGGACTTAGTTGATGGTTGGATTTTATGCTAGATAACAAAAATGAGTAGACGGACAAATTTGTACAAGTGATTATTTTAGCCCACATTGGGGATTTACTTGATTATAGTGAAAATGAGAAGTAGTAACATGAGTTTTTCTATAAAAAAAAAAAAAGAGTCTCACATGTCCACAGGAAATGGTGCAGGGACCGTATTTGTTAAAAAAAAGAAGAAGAAAAAAATGTGAAAAAAATATAAAGAAGATGAATAAAGGCGGAAGTTGTGAAACTTCTCAAATAAAAGATTTAGTTCGAGTGCTTTCACTATATTAAGTGAGAAATCTGAACTTATGTGCTTAATTGTATGGACCAAGAAAACTTATGAGTAGTTGATGGCCCTTGTCTTCACCGGATTTATGTCTTGAAAGTGGGAACTTAAATGTGTTCGAGTTGTGAATCCTGACATATCATAACTCTGAAATTTTCTGAGTTGCTTGTTAACTTGGTGACTATGTGAACCAAAGGAACTCCATGAATTTGGGTTGGTATAGGATTAGTTGACTCAGTGCATATTTATATTAGGAGTCTAGTTCAGTCTGTGTTGTCATTTACACCTTTGCTCGGGATGTGCAAAGTCTTAAGTTATGGGGTATTTGATAAGTGAGTATTTATATATATTTAGTAGTTTATTTTAATATATTTAAATATGCAAAGTCTCTAAAATATATATTTAATTATATTTTTTGGTTGTTTTTAGGTGAAACGGAGTGCGTAGTTGAATTAGTGGTGGAAAAATACTCAAAATGGAGTGTTTACATGAAGTGATTGGATGCCAGACAGTTTGCCTCGAATTACGTGTTGCGCGGTGGGTAGAATAGGAGACAAAATATTTCAACCAATTGGGAGCTGCCATGTAAGCGTTCAACCAATCAAACGATGCCATGTCAGCACCTCGCGTCACCCAGCATCACAGCAACAGCCACGTGGTGCGTTTTCATTGGATACCAGCACATCACTCATTGTTGTCTCAGCCAATCAGAAGCCGCCACGTACCGTCAACAAATCAGCTCCACCAATCAGCAGCCACCGCATCAGCATCACACAATACACGTCACGCCCGCATTTTTCTTTGTGTTTCAGCTGCCCATCGATCTGCCTCGTGATGCATGTCCGCACAGACTCCCAGATTTTCGCACGAAAGCACGACTTTTCTCTCCACCCTTAGACACCACGCGGCGCCCAATAACCCACGCAGAACGCCTCATCACACATCTCTCAGCCTATCATACAGTGCCATGTGGCGGTCCACAACACACCAGCGCGTCACAAACATCTCACTTGACCAATCCGGAAGCGACACGTCAGCTCTCGCACGCAAACGAACCAATAACGCTGTGACACGTGGCGAACACCTATTTTGAAGCCAAAAATAGCCCTATGATGCTCCTCGGCAGACGAGTCACCTCCCCAACCCCCAAAATTAGTTTCTCTCACTTTCCGAGACTAATTTTTAGTAGTTTTATATATTAGGAACTTAGGTTTTATTTTTAGGAACACCGACTATTATTTTTTAGCATCGACTTTCTTCGACGACGATGATCGGCTAATCAACTCCTTGCCTAGCTTGAAGGGGAAGCAAGTCGGGATGATTGATTCATGGCATATTATGTGAGATCTATTATTTTTATTTAATTTCATTTCATTTCTCGTATTTCATTGTTGTTGATTTTAATGAATATGATTTAGATTTAGGGCATGTACATGGCTAGTGCATGTTTGTTTTAGATGGACAATCTATAGTTATTTGGACCTTTAGTATCGTGTAATTGTGCTTTTGAACTAATAAAGTAAAAAACATTCACTTGTAAACCATTCGGTTCTTAAGTGTGCAACAATTGAATCTAGGTTAAATCGAGAGCGGATGCGATCCGATTATTTAGGATTCGTGATCCCACAAATCCAAATTAATGTGGTTAGTGTGCTAAACCTGTTTGGCGGATGTCTAGAGTTATACATTAATTAGGGAAATCGTTAGTGGCGGACGTCCTGACTATCGAAATCAGGGGAATTAGGGATTTTTGGCGGATGTGAATTTTCCTAAGCTAATCTAGGAGAAATTGAATTAATAACTTTTTTGGGATGATTGATGACCATTAAATGTCATTGAATCTTGATTCTTGCTTGTGAAACTGTAGACTTAGGTGATTTCTTATCATTGATATTATTTTTGCAAACTTTTTACTTGTGCTAGTTTAATTAATTATTTCATTGAACTTTCTGAAAACCCCTATTTTTAGTTAACTTGGAGTAAAACTCAAGTCCTGTAGATTCGACCCCGTATTTACCACTACTACACCCTTGTGGTTGGTAACTCGATTGCGGGTTATATTTGTTACGCACGACACATGACCATCAGCCCTTTAACTTCATTAACTTCATTAACTAGTTAACGTTCTTTTTAATATTATCAGAGTAGATTAATTGATCATTATCATCACCTTAATAATCAGCTGATGACTTAATAAATTAGTGGAAACATTTATTAAACACCTAATATGGAAACCAGGTAAACAGACGATTATGTAACACCAACTAAAGTAATAGATGAAACAATAGGGAAGTCTAATCTCTCATCCTAATAGATAACCCAAAACTATACAAAAGACATAAGAAATAATTACACAAAATGATGAACTACAAAAGTAGCAGAAGCTCTCCTCAGATAACTCGACACTAGTCCTTGATCTTCTCTTTCCCTACTCTGCTATTCAAAGTATCTGCACCTATAGTCAAAAAAGGATGCTGAGCAGGAAATAAAGTAACATTTAGAGACATTTGTTCACTTTTTGAAATATACGACAAGTATCATAAAAGCATAACAATAAGCATTAAAGCTTAAAGGAAATCATGCTATAAGATACTCCAATTTAATCAATAAGAAACTGACACTAGGCTAAGTAGTTATAATCTAGGGTCGGTCAATCGGGAGTCTTATCCCAATGCCTGTCCCACTATATAATGATGGAGCTGAGGTCTACATCTTTGTGAGGGTTTTAATTGTGCTCTACGCATTTTTAATTATCCAAAATTTCAGTTACTAGGGATGTATAGTTGCAAACAACTACAAGTCTTACAACTCGTGAAGTCACCTAAGTTATGCTTGCCAACAACCCCAAATTCCATACCACATCTTCTGTAGAAGATAGTGGAGAGATCTCGATCACCCTGGAAGTCTAGTGACCCCCATATGTCTGTCAAACCTCCATCATGAAATGGTCCTACGTAAAAGAACTACTTTCATATCACAAGAAATGTCTTGATTTTGGAATCCTCCGAAGCAATTACGTATCTAATGCACAAAAGAAATGGAATTTTAATATCATGGTATTTCATTGACCATATATATTAATAATCAAAATGACATAGTACATGATTTGGAGTCAATGAAATCATTTAATCAATAATCTATACCATGAAAGCAAACTAATGAAATGAGAAAGGACAAGTCAAGGAATATGGAGTATAAAGGAAAATTAGTCCAAATGACAATAAATGAATTTCTAATTAGGAATGAAATGTAAATAAATGTCTTAATCAATTTACTTACAATCAACGCAATTTCCTAGCTATTCCAGCCTCCCGATACCTCAAAACTCGTATCTTAACCCCGTGACACTTTCCTAAGTTCCTAATATCATATAACAAGTTTTTGAGTGTGCTCGCACTTTACTTAGGGTTTTAGACCCCGTTTATATTGTTTAAGAAATTTTTGAAAATTGCAAATTTTGTGTTGTCAAAGCACCTAGCGTGCTAAAGATCTTGATTAGCTGGCTAGTGGCCACATTAGCACGCTAACAAATGTCTCTAGCATGGTAATCAAAGTTAGCGCGCTAGTTACCCTACCTAGTGTGCTATGTTCAGGAAAACTCAAAATTCTGAAATCAGAATTTTGAGTTTTCTCCACATATAGGCCATACCTAAACCTTGGGTACTCTCATACACTCCTTCAATTCCCAAGACATCAATTACAACATAAAAACAACCATCATTCCATGAATTCATCAAATTAACCAAGCTCGTGTAAGTGAATTGCCTACTTCATGAACTCCTAGCTTGATCTCCTTTATCAATCCACTGATTTCTCCACAAAAGCTTACTTATGTTATTCTTCTTCAATATTTACTTCCCTACCAAGTAAGAAAATGAAATGAATGAATTGATTTTGTTGATTCTAAGCTTTATATATGAAATGGATATGGTTGAATAGTAACCATTGATCTTCATGCTCACATGTATCTCGAGGCTAATCTAATGGCTTGCTCATTGGCACATGTCCCACTAACTCTTCACTATCTCGAGCTAAGTAACACCAATTTCTAACTCAATAATTTCTTAGATGTATCAATACATATATCGAGAATCATCACATTGCTTTTGTTTTAAGTTGCTTAACGTAGGTACATTTAATAGAAAACTAACTATAGCCACATTAAAATCACTAGTTAAGCTATATTAGGCCTAAATAAAATTATCACATCACTCCCTACCTCAATCCAATGTCAGCATGCATCTCGAGGCACGTCCCGACTACGTCTTTATATCGTATATAAGTAGGAGTGACTTTATAAGTCACAACAAAAAAATCACACTAGGCATCCATTACATCAAACACATTTCTTGGTTTTCACACCTAGTATTTGAACCATGTACCCTCTATCGGGCCTCGTCTCGAGTCAGTAACCTTGTGTAGGGACCAATTTACTATTAGTAAATTTTTGGTTGTTACATTCCCTTTGCTCAAAATGATTGAGTCCTTCATAAAAATATTCTAATAAAGATCTTTAATTATATCCATGTTATGGACAAGAAGCAATTTTTCTTTGGAATCTATCCAAAAATTCATTAAAGTTTTCATCTTTTTTCATATTTGCAACTGTGATTTGCTTTCTATATTAAATAATTTTTCTAGCAGTTAGATATTCATCTAGGAAAGCTTATAACATTTGAGTCCATGTAGTTATTAAGTCTTATGGGAGATAGAACAAACAATCTTGTGTTTGATCTTTCAATGCAAAAGGGAAAGCTTTAAGTTTGACTTGTTCGATATTACCTTCTTTCCATTTTGTCCCATTAACTTTATGTTGATACTCCCTTATGAATTATGTGGGTCTTCAATGTCTTTACAATGGAAGTTATGTAAGGTAGTAATAAATGCAGATCTAATTTCCAATTCAGGAAATCCATCAGGGTATGCTATGCATATTGGCTCATATGCTGTAACATTTTGATTTTCTTGTTTAAAAGTGAGTTCTCTATTATTGTTGTTACTATTGATAACTCTATTATCATTATTATTATTAATGACATTGTCATTAACATTATCGTTTTTTTCCATCCTACTAGCTAAATTTTCCCTAAGTTGTTGTCTTAAAACTTCAATTAAAAGTTCTATCTATTTTAAGATTAAACGCATGTAAAGATATAGTTGAATTAATATGACTAAGTGTGTAGACCATAAAACGTCTAAAAACTTTAGAAGTTAATTAAGAAATCCTTGGTAACGGCAACAAAAATTGCACGTGTCAAGCGTGTATAATAGTTTCCTATATTTTCCTATTATTTTTAGTAGTGGTAGATGAGATATATCATCTCCACAGGGATGTTTCCAATCTCAAAGGAAAGTATTTTTTTCCTTTTTCTTATTCACTTAGTTAATCTAATTAAATGGGAATTAAAATATTAAATAACTGAAAACTATAAATACTAATTTAATTAACCAAACTAACTTACTTAATCTAAACAATTCAACTCGAGCTAAATTAAACAATACTCAATTTCAAAATAATTTAATATTTTAAACAAATATTTAAACAAGCCCTAAGTAAAACAATGTAATATACTTAGATTGATTACAAACAATAGAACACCACATAACTTCATACTATAGTTATAATCCACACAAATGGAGTCTTGGAATTATAAAATCTTATTTCATAATAGGTTGATAGCCTTTAGTGTGGCGGCCCAAAGCCCCGAAGCTACCAGGTGGGTGTTGTTCCTTACCTAATGGGCCCCACTGCACCGTCCACTTCACTTAACCTCAAGGTCCCGCGCTTTGCTAGGGTCACATGCCATTCTTACATCCTTAGTGTGCATGCTAACTTATCATGTTGCCGCTATATTGTAAATCAGTTTTGCATATATCCATTTTAAGTCATGTATATTAAAGGTTTACTGTCCTTTATTTTTGAAATTTGCAAATTATACAAATGGCTTGTGTTTTAATCAAATGGAATTAATAAGCAGTAAATTAATAGTAGAAGTCTTAAATAGACATAAAAACATGAAATGTATATATGTTGTGTGTCATAAAGTATAAATCCTGATGTAGAAAACCCGAAAATGGAGTACTAAGTATATAAGGCGACCTGATAACTAAAAGTTAAGCATAAATATATATACATACATGTACAATGGATCTCTAACCTCCTTGATACCCAAAATAAATCAAAATATCAAAAAGCTAAACACATACGAGAGTGTCTTGGACAATAGGTGATCAGATATAGTAACCTAGGATCCCCTCACCACTGCTCGTACTAGGATCTGCACTCAACTATCATAACAAAACAGATGATGAGTCTAGTGAGTAAAGTCTTAAGGAAACTCACTGAGCATTAAAGTAAATAAGACGCTAACGAAAATACTAAATAAACATGCGAAAATATAAAGAGGCAATTGTAAATGGATTATCGCATGCATACATAACAAATGGAGAAACAAAGTGTGTGATCTCTCGATCAGATTAGACTTTACTTCGGATCCCCAGGATTCCTTCAGTGGGTGCCCCTACAACTATTTCACCTGGTTGCTCGCGGTGATTGCCTTAAACTTACGATTCGCAGACACGTGCACTAGTCAGCAGCTCAGGTCGCAATTCACCAAGGGCTTGGTCACATGTGCTACATCCTAGTATGTCATAAACACATAACAAATATACCGGTAGGAGTAATCTCAACCAACCATCTAAAATGGTGTGGAATAGAATGGTATGCAAGAATGGATAGAAGTAATATAAAAACAAAAATTAAATACGTAAGTGATTTCTCTGTGGAATTCACAAACCTCAAACATGCGCTTCGACTTCATCGGACTCCTGAATCTGACTTCGCAGCTCGCGATACTCTTGCTATGGTCCCCTTACTCCTCAGAAATCCAAATGTGTCAGTTTAATTGATTTATAGCCATAATAAGTTAAAATATTAGTAATCAACTAAAAAAATTAGAATTCTATTTCAAATTTTTAGTTGTGCCATATTTTTCAAGTTCCACCGAGATGCCAAACGCCTAAAGAATTCTTGAAATCTAATGTTATACCTTTTTCCCATTTTCTTGTATTTTTTTTTTTTGGATTTTTCTGTAATTTTTATATTGTTTCTATAATTTATTTTACTTATTATGTATTTAATTTAATTTTTAATTATTCAAAAGTTTTAATGGGGATTTAGAGCCACCTAAACCATGCCTGGTTCGGTTAGGCCCAGTTCGCCTCGACTTGGCTAGGCATGGGCCGGATAGTGCGTCCCCAAATGATTTTGCAGAGATGAATTTCAATGCATTACAATTCAACTCTGCCTCTTGTACAGAAACATTTTTTTTATTTCATTCTCTTTTCTTGTTCTCATTTTCTAACAACCTGATTACAACAACGATAACAATAACAATAATTAACAAAAACCATTACCATTAAATCCCAAGTCTTCAAGCTCATTTCCATGGAAACACAAATTGAAGAAGATAAAATTGATGGAGAGAGTGCATTGACTTGATTGTGTATCATTGATTATGATCTCTCACACCAATTCAGTCGAAACTTAGCCATCTAAATCTCTGGTTTTTGCTCTCAAGTTTAGGAGGTAGAAAATGACGGTGCATGTTGATTTTTCCCATTAACTCTTGCTATTTAGATGTTGTGTTTAGATCAATTGTGTAGATGTATACTGAGGACGATCTTGTTGTCTTTGTTAAGGTTGTCACTGTTGGGTTTTGGGGTTCATACGCAGCGGAGATTACAAAACAATTTTGACAAAAACCCCAACAGGATCCGAATCTAATTCCATTAAAAACGTTTAAACCATGAAAAACTTAATCATACCTCAATCGCAATATACTTTTCAGAAGGTTGATCAATCTCTAAGGCGCTGCCAACGACGAACGCCCTCTATCAGCGGTTCACACACGAACGGCGGCCGAGATTCGAAGTACTAGCTTCGAGAGAATACCAAACCTTTTGAATCTCTCCAAAATGATCCAGAGCATACCAAAAACCCTAAGCCGTTTCTTAAACGAAAAAAAGAGTTTTGGCCATTTGATCTTTCGTGTGTGTATTGTAACTTAAAGCGTCTATTTATACAACCCTTGTATATAGACGGTTAAGTAAATTACACATATACCCTTACTTAAAGAAGTATAAGTGTAATACACCACAAGGACGTTTCTGTCATGTTTATCACATAAAATTCGTTTTTCTGAACCATCTTAAAATCTCGCAAAACCATTCTTAGTGTGCGACCCAATAGGCTCATACAACGTTGACAGTGTACCAAAACACATTTTGGTATACAAGTCATAAGCGGCCTCTAGCAAGACATTATGACTACTCAAATTGTACGAATATCAAATCGAAACAACCTAATCAATAATGTATATAACATCCTTTTGTCACACGATATCCGTTTGATCAAACATAAGGCATGGAATTGTCATCCAACATGTTCAATCGTACTAGTCTCGATCTCTAGGTAGACTGAAAACATCCAAGTGACATTGATCAATATCAATTCACTTAGACTAGGCCTTTTAACGAGTCTAACACATCGAGGGATCCCTTTGGATATCTCTCTTTATATGAGAGGAACAAATTCTATCTTGATTACACAACTTCATCACATTGCTCACACAAGTAACCAATCACAACCTTTATAATCGTCTAGGTTAAAGACAACGTTTGATTGTGTCAAATCACTTGTGTTCCTAATGTTGAAGTCTCTGGTAATCTCAAGTCAGAGGACTGGAATATATACTTATCATGAGAAACAACTATGACTTAATCCATGTGATGCTCTCATAGCGGGTCGGTCCAGTACTTTGTTCCCTAACAAGTACTCGTGATCTTGATTCATATCCCTATACGTATAATCATCATATGATCATCAATCAAGACTCACACTAGTCTTAATTCATTATAGTTCCCAGTATAATGATCGACTAGGGACATTTAGGATATTTATGTAAATACCCATGGATCTTATTATAATGTAAACATGCAAATTAATTATAATAAACAGCAAATGAAATCCTCTATTTTATTAACTAAAAGTATTCATAAAGACATTTATGGATTGACCTAAGGCACATGCCCCAACATCTCCCACTTGCACTAGGGCCAATCATATATGCATCTAATGCCTAATGATCTAACATGACCATCATGTTTTGCTTGTGGAAGAGCTTTTGTCAATGGATCCACAACGTTGTCTTCAGTAGGTACTCTGCAAATCTTTACGTCTCCCATCTCAATAATTTCTCTGATGAGATGAAAACGCTTGAGTATATGTTTGGATCTATGGTGTGATCTAGGTTCCTTGGCCTGTGCTATTGCCCCGTTATTATCACAATACAAACAAACGGGGTTAGCAATACTTGGAACCACACCTAGTTCGAAATGAACTTTTTGATCCAAAGCGCCTCCTTTCTTTGCATCGGACGACGCAATATACTCACCTCTGTTGTAGAATCTGTCATGATCTCTCGCTTCGAAATTTTCCGACTTATTGCACCCCCATTCAAAGTAAACACATATCAGATGCGATCTAAAATCATCTATATCAGTTTGAAAACTTGCATCTGTGTAACCATTTACAACTAGATCATTTTCAAAACCTCCATAGACCAAGAACACTTCCTTAGTCCTTCTTAAGTACTTAACGATGTTCTTTCTTCTTGCTATCCAGTGACTCTCACTGGATCGACCGATATCTGCTTGTAGTGCTCAAAGCATATGATACATCGAGTCGAGTGCATAACATGGCATACATGATAGATCCAATAGGCTGGTGCATATGGAATCTTATTCATACGGTCTCGCTCATCATTTGTCTTAGGACATTGAGTCTTGCTGAGACTTATGCCATGAGACATTGGCAACAATCCTCTTTTAGAGCCTTGCAAACTGAACATATTCAGCACCTTGTCTATGTAAGCACTCTCACTTAGACCGATTAGCCTCTTAGATCTATCCCTATAGATATTTATCCCTAGGAGATAAGCTGCATTTCTTAAGTCTTTCATTGAGAAACACTTCCCTAACCAAGACTTGACATTCGCAATGTTGGGATGTCATTTCCAATGAGTAATATATCATCAACATACGGTACGAGAAAAACAACTACACTCCCATCGACCTTCTTG
Organism: Stephania yunnanensis; assembly: GCA_039657365.1. Lineage (NCBI taxonomy): Eukaryota > Viridiplantae > Streptophyta > Magnoliopsida > Ranunculales > Menispermaceae > Stephania > Stephania yunnanensis. The sequence continues at coordinate 29,377,550 of CM077582.1, read as the reverse complement.
TATACACAAGGCTCATCTTCGTTCTTAATAAAACCAAAATCCTTGATTGCTTCATCAAAACAAAGATTCCAACTCCGAGAAGCTTGCTTTAATCCATAAATGGATCTTGAAGCTTGCATACCTTCCTAGAATTCTCGGGATGTACAAAACCTTCGAGGTTGTGTCATATACACGTCCTCAAGCGACTTTCCATTAAGAAACGTTGTTTTTACATCCATTTGCCATATTTCATAGTCATAATATGCAAAGAATGGCAATTAAAATTCTTATGGATTTAAGCATGGCTATCGGCGAAAAAGTTTCATCATAATCAACACCTTGAGTCGCTGAAACCTTTTGCTACAAGTCTTGCTTTAAAAGTATGCACTTTGCCATCCATGTCAGTTTTCTTCTTGAAAACCCATTTACATCCAATGGTCTTACCACCTTCAGGTAAATCAACCAAGTTCCAAACTTGGTTATCATATATGGATTGCATCTCAGAGTTCATGGCACTTAGCCATTTATCCGAGTCCGGTCCGTACATAGCCTCCTGATAAGTGGTGGGCTCATTTTGGTCTATAAGCAACACATCACGACTATCAGTAATGAGAAATCCGAATCTCTCGGCTCATGTCTTACCCTACTAGATTTACGTGGGCCTTGTGTCACTTGTGGAGGTTCAACTGGTTCGGAACGTTGTTGAACTTCCAGTAGCGGTTCAGTGTTTACCTGTGATTCTTGAACTTCTTCAAGATTTATTTCTCTCCCACTAGTGTCTTTTGAAATAAACTGTTTTTCCATAAAGGCACCATACCGAGCAACAAACACTTTGTTCTCAGCGGGATTATAAAAGTAATATCCTTTTGTTTCCTTAGGATACCCCACAAATAAACACTTGTCAGATTTAGGTGCTAGTTTTTCTGAGACTTGTCGCTTTACGTAAGCCTCACAACCCCAAATCTTAAGAAAAGACAAACTAGGTCTCTTCCCGTACCATATCTCATATGGTGTTTTATCAACCGCTTTAGAAGGAACTCGATTTAGAGTGAAAGCTGCAGTTTGTAATGCATAACCCGAAAAGGATAATGGAAGATATGCATGACTCATCATAGATCGAACCATATCTAATAAGGTTCGATTTCTCCTTTCGAGAATCTCCATTCCATTGTGGAGTTCTTTGGTGGAGTCAATTGGGAGACAATCCCACAATTTCTAAGATGATCATCAAATTCTTGGCTTAAATATTCACCACCTCGATCGATCGAAGTGTTTTGATAGTTTTACCAAGTTGATTCGCACTTCATTTTGAAACGTTCGAAACATCTCAAATGATTCAAACTTTATGTTTCATAAGATATACATAACCATATCTCTTTGAAATCATCGGTAAATGTAATGAAGCTTACGATAACCTTATCTAGCCATTGTGTTTATAGGACCGCATAGTATGTATTAGACCCAATAAATCACTTGCCCTCTCACTGTATCCAGTAAAGGGACTTTCAGTCATCTTGCCTAGTAAACAAGATACGCACGTTTCATATGTTTCTAAATCAAATGAATCTAGAAGTCCATCTTTATGGAGCTTAGTTATGCGTTTCTCATTTATGTGCCCGAGACGACAATGCCAAAGATAGGTTTGATTACAGAAATTACAATTTTCTTCCTTTTCTTTTGGGTGTTTTGAAGCGAGAGAGCAGTGGGGCTTGACTTGTTTCATAGGCTTTTTGCGCAGTGCAAAGCAATGGCCTTGGCAACTCTAGCCTTGCCTTTGCCTTTCTTCTTCATTCCCTTTCCCTTTTGGACCATCAACACATTACTAGAGGGTTTCTTGATATTTTGTTTAGCAGTTTTGAGCATCAAATGCAACTCTGAAATCGATTTCTCCATATTATTCATATTGTAGTTCATCACAAATTGTGGTAATGAATTTAGGATCAAATCCGTAGCCAACTCTTGGCTTATGGGAAATCCGAGTCTATCAAGTTGGTCAACATAGCCCTTCATCTTCAGAACATGAGGACTAACTGACGCACCCTCAGTCATCTTGCAAGAATGTAGATTTTTGACTGTCTCGAACATTTCTTGCCTAGCTTGCTGTTGGAACATTTCCTTCGAGCGTTATAGCCATGTCGTAGGCTTCCATTAGTTCCATGTCCTTCGAAGTTCGGGAACCACGAGTTGCAAAGCATAATACATGCAACATCGGTGAATCGTTGACATGCTTACTATGCGCATCATTCACTGACTTTTGTAGCATTGGTGGTGGGTCCTCGGGATTGGAGCATCCATGACATACAACTTGCGTTCATGCTTAAGAACAATTCTCAAGTTTCGAACGAGTCAAGAAAGTTAGTCCCAGATAGCTTATCCTTCTCAAGGATGGATCGCAGTGACAGGGGATTATTGTTACTTGAAGAGGCCATTGATCTACAATAAAGATTATGCAAAGTTTATTTTAGTATAGAGGAATAGACTCCCACTAAATTAACAACCCTCCTAAAACGTATTGTTTATTTAGGGGACTAAAATCCATATTTCACCTAATTCGTGATGACTATGGCATGAAACACAGAACTAGATTATTTAGGTAGGTAACAATTACCAATTACATCTTATGTAATTTTTAGATCATTTTATGAGATATGGGACATCTTATGTCTTAGCATGTTTTTATCTCATCATTTGCCTAAAGCTCAAAACTATTTTGATGGCTTTATTAAGTCGGACCATTTGAAACATTGAGGTAACTCTTTCAAAGTTGTCTCACCAAGATAACACAATACACCAACTATGGCTGAAACTATATTGTGTGATCGAGGCCTTGACAAGTGTTTAAAATGGATGGCACGAGACTTAAAATTTAATAGAGAGATTTTATTCGGTTTTAGTGATTTTATGTAAACAATGAAATAGCATATATTTTATTGATTTGTTCAATCACTAAACAATTTGGAGATTTTTTTTTTTTTTTTTTTTTTTTTTTTAGAAGACGAATCTCAATTCCGAAAATTAAAATTCGCTATAGAAAATCATAATTTTCGCTGATTTTATTATCATAAATTAACCCCTTAATTTATCCGAAATTAAGGCAATTAAAACATTTTAATTAACTCGGGCCCACATCTAACTAATCATCTTATCTTAATCCAATTAGGACTAATCTTATCCTAATCCAATTAGGACTTTTCTTATCCTAATCCAATTAGGACTAATCTTATCCTAATCCTATTAGGACTTATCTTATCCTAATCCAATTAGGACTAATCTTATCATAATCCTATTAGGACTAATCTTATCATAATCCAATTAGGACTTGAGATATTTGAATCCTAGCATATCACCAATAACAAGATTCTTGATATTTATCTCATATTCTAATTTGTTATCTATCTTTAACAAATAGAAACTTCATAACAAAATAGATATAACAATATAAATAATTAATTTCGAAAATTAATTAATTATAAATAAATTATTTCGAAAATAAATAATTTATAAATAAATAATTTCGAAAATTAGTTATTTGCAATTTCGGTCCTCATCTAGATAATCACAAATATGTCATTGAATCATGAACTACTATCTCAATCGAATCTAATCATATTAGTTTCAAATTAATATTCAACCTTACACAATTCAAGAAACGTAAAACAATGTAACCTAAATATGCATATTGAATTACAGAGATTTCATCCATGCATCAATGCACAAAGAATAAAGATTATACCTAATGATTTCAATTAAATCACAAATATATGTATCATATACACAAACGTGATAATAAATCTCAAAGAAAACTTATGTATATCACATATACATCAACTATCAACATGCTTTCGATCATATATCATGTATATATCAGAAGAAAACATGCAATGAATTTAATGGAATCAAACTCGAAGGCTCTGATACCACTGTTGGGTTTTGGGGTTCATACGCAGCGGAGATTACAAAACAATTTTGACAAAAACCCCAACAGGATCCGAATCTAATTCCATTAAAAACGTTTAAACCATGAAAAACTTAATCATACCTCAATCGCAATATACTTTTCAGAAGGTTGATCAATCTCTAAGGCGCTGCCAACGACGAACGCCCTCTATCAGCGGTCCACACACGAACGGCGGCCGAGATTCGAAGTACTAGCTTCGAGAGAATACCAAACCTTTTGAATCTCTCCAAAACGATCCATAGCATACCAAAAACCCTAAGTCGTTTCTTAAACGAAAAAAAGAGTTTTGGCCTTTTGATCTTTTGCGTGTGTATTGTAACTTAAAGCGTCTATTTATACAACCCTTGTATTTAGACGGTTAAGTAAATTACACATATACCCTTACTTAAAGAAGTATAAGTGTAATACACCACAAGGACGTTTCTGTCATGAATTTTATCACATAAAATTCGTTTTTCTGAACCATCTTAAAATCTCGCAAAACCATTCTTAGTGTGCGACCCAATAGGCTCATACAACGTTGACAGTGTACCAAAACACATTTTGGTATACAAGTCATAAGCGGCCTCTAGCAAGACATTATGACTACCCAAGTTGTACGAATATCAAATCGAAACAACCTAATCAATAATGTATATAACATCCTTTTGTCACACGATATCCGTTTGATCAAACATAAGGCATGGAATTGTCATCCAACATGTTCAATCGTACTAGTCTCGATCTCTAGGTAGGTGAAAACATCCAAGTGACATTGATCAATATCAATTCACTTAGACTAGGCCTTTTAACGATCTAACACATCGAGGGATCCTTTGGATATCTCTCTTTATATGAGAGGAACAAATTCTATCTTGATTACACAACTTCATCACATTGCTCACACAAGTAACCAATCACAACCTTTATAATCGTCAGGTTAAAGACAACGTTTGATTGTGTCAAATCACTGTGTTCCTAATGTTGAAGTCTCTGGTAATCTCAAGTCAGAGGACTGGAATATATACTTATCATGAGAAACAACTATGACTTAATCCATGTGATGCTCTCATAGCGGGTCGGTCCAGTACTTTGTTCCCTAACAAGTACTCGTGATCTTGATTCGTATCCCTATACGTATAATCATCATATGATCATCAATCAAGACTCACACTAGTCTTAATTCATTATAGTTCCCAGTATAATGATCGACTAGGGACATTTAGGATATTTCTGTAAATACCCATGGATCTTATTATAATGTAAACATGCAAATTAATTATAATAAACATCAAATGAAATCCTCTATTTTATTAACTAAAAGTATTCATAAAGACATTTATGGATTGACCTAAGGCACATGCCCCAACATCTCCCACTTGCACTAGGGCCAATCATATATGCATCTAATGCCTAATGATCTAACATGACCATCATGTTTTGCTTGTGGAAGAGCTTTTGTCAATGGATCCACAACGTTGTCTTCAGTAGGTACTCTGCAAATCTTTACGTCTCCCATCTCAATAATTTCTCTGATGAGATGAAAACGCTTGAGTATATGTTTGGATCTATGGTGTGATCTAGGTTCCTTGGCCTGTGCTATTGCCCCGTTATTATCACGATACAAACAAACAGGGTTAGCAATACTTGGAACCACACCTAGTTCGAAATGAACTTTTTGATCCAAAGCGCCTCCTTTCTTTGCATCGGACGCCGCAATATACTCACCTCTGTTGTAGAATGTCATCTGATCTCTTGCTTCGAACTTTTCCACTTATTGCACCCCCATTCAAAGTAAACACATATCCAGATCGCGATCTAAAATCATCTATATCGGTTTGAAAACTTGCATCTGTGTAACCATTTACAACTAGATCATTTTCAAAACCTCCATAGACCAAGAACACTTCCTTAGTCCTTCTTAAGTACTTAACGATGTTCTTTTCTTGCTATCCAGTGACTCTCACTGGATCGGCGATATCCGCTTGTAGTGCTCAAAGCATATGATACATCGAGTCGAGTGCATAACATGGCATACATGATAGATCCAATAGCTGGTGCATATGGAATCTTATTCATACGGTCTCGCTCATCATTTGTCTTAGGACATTGAGTCTTGCTGAGACTTATGCCATGAGACATTGGCAACAATCCTCTTTTAGAGCCTTGCAAACCGAACCTATTCAACACCTTGTCTATGTAAGCACTCTCACTTAGACCGATTAGCCTCTTAGATCTATCCCTATAGATCTTTATCCCTAGGATATAGGTCGCATCTCTTAAGTCTTTCATTGAGAAACACTTCCCTAACCAAGACTTGACATTCGCAATGTTGGGATGTCATTTCCAATGAGTAATATATCATCAACATACAAGTACAGAAAAACAACTACACTCCCACCGACCTTCTTGTATACACAAGGCTCATCTTCGTTCTTAATAAAACCAAAATCCTTGATTGCTTCATCAAAACAAAGATTCCAACTCCAGAAGCTTGCTTTAATCCATAAATGGATCTTCGAAGCTTGCATACCTTCCTAGAATTCTCGGGATGTACAAAACCTTCGAGGTTGTGTCATATACACGTCCTCAAGCGACTTTCCATTAAGAAACGTTGTTTTTACATCCATTTGCCATATTTCATAGTCATAATATGCAAAGAATGGCAATTAAAATTCTTATGGATTTAAGCATGGCTCTTGTGAAAAGTTTCATCATAATCAACACCTTGAGTCCGCTGAAACCTTTTGCTACAAGTCTTGCTTTAAAAGTATGCACTTTGCCATCCATGTCGGTTTTCTTCTTGAAAACCCATTTACATCCAATGGTCTTACTACCTTGGGTAAATCAACCAAGTTCCAAACTTGGTTATCATATATGGATTGCATCTCGAGTTCATGGCACTTAGCCATTTATCCGAGTCTAGTCCAGACATAGCCTCCGATAAGTGGTGGGCTCATTTTGGTCTATAAGCAACACATCACGACTATCGGTAATGAGAAATCCGAATCTCTCTCGGCTCATGTCTTACCCTACTAGATTTACGTGGGCCTTGTGTCACTTGTGGAGGTTCAACTGGTTCGGAACGTTGTTGAACTTCCGATAGCGGTTCGAGTGTTTTGTGATTCTTGAACTTCTTCAAGATTTATTTCTCTCCCACTAGTGTCTTTTGAAATAAACTGTTTTTCCATAAAGGCACCATACCGAGCAACAAACACTTTGTTCTCGGCGGGATTATAAAAGTAATATCCTTTTGTTTCCTTAGGATACCCCACAAATAAACACTTGTCGATTTAGGTGCTAGTTTTTCGAGACTTGTCGCTTTACGTAAGCCTCACAACCCCAAATCTTAAGAAAAGACAAACTAGGTCTCTTCCCGTACCATATCTCATATGGTGTTTTATCAACCGCTTTAGAAGGAACTCGATTTAGAGTGAAAGTCTAGATTTGTAATGCATAACCCGAAAAGGATAATGGAAGATCTCGCATGACTCATCATAGATCGAACCATATCTAATAAGGTTCGATTTCTCCTTTCAGAAACTCCATTCCATTGTGGAGTTGCTGGTGGAGTCAATTGGGAGACAATCCCACAATTTCTAAGATGATCATCAATTGGGAGACAATCTCACTCGACATAACATGATATTTACAAACATGCAAAGATTTATGCCATATTAAATGAAATACACCATAATAAAAGCAACCAATCAGACAACATAAACTAGTACCTAGTCAGGCGTGCCACTAACCTATCTGCAGCATTCATGCGGATCTAAGCTGACGCTCCCGCATAGTAGACTCGAGCTTCTAGATGAGTCCTCCAGTCCTGTGATGCTGCTTATGAAATAATACTCGAGAGATCTCCCTATTTTGTGGAGTTTGTATTTTACGGTTTGAGATCTGCATTGGATGTTACTTTTAAGTCGTGTCAGGCTAAACCTCAATCAGACTCATATAAACCAACAGTCTTGGTCTTGACCTAGCTAGCGTACATAGAAATGTTGAATTTCGGATGAACCCTAGCTCACTGTGGTGGTAAGTCTAGTCTATACGCCACACTGCCAACTTGTGCTATGACCTCGAATGGTCTGATGAATCTCGGGGCCAGTTTCCCCTTGATCCTAAATCTCTATTGATCATTCCAATTGGAAACTTTCTGATATACCATGTCGCCCTCCTCATAGCTCAAACCCTCATGATATTTATATATATATTTCTTCTGTCTATCTTGGGCTACCTAAAATCTTTGCGTGATCAACAATTGTCTCTAGCCAAATGGTTGCTATATCCTCTGGCTCTGCCCAATACGCGGGTGATCTATAGGGCCTCCTACACAATGCCTTAAAAGGAGGTATCCCGATACTCGCCCGATAGGTGTTGTTTAGGCAAACTCATACAATAGTCATCCCATGAACCCCCAAACTGCAGTATGTACGCCCCGAGCATATACTTTAAAACTTGTATCAATCTCTCTGACTGGCTGTCAATCTGAGGGTGATAAGGCGTTCTAAACCGCAACCTTGTGCCAAACTTCTCATGCATGATTTTCTAGAACTTAGACATGAGTTAGGGATCTTTGTTAGATACAATAGAGACTGGCACCCTATGAAATCTAATAATCTCCTTATCGAACAAAGTGCCCAGCTATGGGTATGTGTACCTTATCGAAATCGGTATAAAGTTTGCTGATTTCGTCAATCTATCAATCACTACCCAAACAGCGTCGTGTCACAAGGAAGTACCATAGTAATGTGCTCCCATTTCCACTATGGAATGGCCAATGGTTGCAATAAACCTCCAGGTCTCCTGTACTTGGCCTTCAACTGTTAACAAATGTGATAACTCCTGACATATACGCTGACGACAACCTTCATCCCTGGCCACCAAAGTAGTCATTGAAGATCATGGCACATCTTGGTCCAACCAGGATGAACTTTGTAACAAGACCTATGGGCGTCCTCTTGAAAATAGTCTTGTAACTCAGGAATTGTTGGTACCCACAATTTGCCTCTTTGCCTCAAACACTAATCTTCTATCTCTGACTAATTTGTACACTCAGGATCTTGTGCCAGCCTACTGAACTCGTCATACAAACAATCTTCTCTCCGACACTGAGCCACCAACTTAATAGATATTGTTGGGACCTTCATCTGGCGAAAAATATGCAGCTCATCTGTAGCAGGAATATCTCTCATTTACATGGCCGATGTTGCCTTTAACATTCTGTGTTCATATGTCATGCGTCGCACAGCTTCTATCCGTAAAGATAGTGCCTTTAGGCCTTTAGTGCAAAAGTGACTACTACAAGCTCCAAGTCGTGCACCGGATAATTACCCTCATGGGATCTCATATGTCTAGATAAGTAAGCCACTGGTAAACTCTTACTCGGCTTTGGTAATGTTAACATTGGTGTTGATGTCAATCTTCTTTTCAACTCCCATATTGCTTACTCAAAATCTTCTAGCTAATCAAATAGCACATATTTCTTGGTCAGTCTCGTCATTAGCACTACAATCAAGGAAAAGTCTTGTACGAATCGGTGGTAGTACCCTTCTAACTCAAGAAACTCCGAATGTCAAAAACAGACTCAAGCATCCTCTAGTAAATAATAGCTTAAATCTTCTCGAAATCTACAAGGATGCCTTGATCGCTGATGACATGTCTAAGAAACTTCACCGCATACAGCCAAAAATCATACTTGTTGAACTTGGCATATAGCTTGTGCTCCCTCAATGTCATCAATACTTTCCTGAGGTGACTCTCGTGCTCCATACACATCCTATTGTAAATCAAGATGTCGTTAATAAAGACAATGACATAATTGTCTAAGTTGGTCTCAAATCCAAATGCATCAAGTCCATGAAGATTGCCAGGGCATTAGTCAGCCTTAAAGGCATGACTATAAACTTAAACAACCCATATCTCATATTGAAAGCGGTCTTCTCAATGTCCTCTTCTCGAATCATTAACTGATGATGGACTGAACATACATCAATCTTTGAGAAAAGCTTGATGCCTGCCAACTGATTGAATAGATCATCAGTTCCGGGGAGAGGCTAACGATTCTTGACTGTTGCCTAAATTAGTTTCTTGTACTCCACGCACATCCTCATGGAACCATCCTTCTTCTTCATAAATAATACTGGCACTCCCGCATGAGAAATTTTAGGGTGGATGAAACCCTTCTGTGGTAGATCCTCAAGCTTTCTCCTCACCTCCTCCTGTTTAGATGTTGACATCAAATAAGGTATGCTGAGAATTGGTTGCATCCCAGATAAAAACGTGATAATAAACTCGACCTATCTAGATGGTAGTAATCTTAGCAAATCATATGAAAAAACATCAAGAAATTATCTAACCACTGGAACATTCTTAATCGTTATATCTGTCCTCGGCTCCGGCTTAACTACTATTGCAAATGATTCCATCTCCTGAGTCGTAGCTAGTCCGCTTCTAGTAATGATGTGGTATTTACATATATATCCTAAATGTGGAGTCGCGACTCAAGTAAATATGAAATCCGATTATAAAGGTTGTGATTGGTTATTGTGTGAGCAATGTGGAATCTTCGGAACATGAAACGTAATGGTCTTATGGAAGCAATCCAGTTGTGCATGATACGCCGCCAACTAGTTCATCCCCAAAAATGCGTCAAACTTGAGGTATTATAGGACTAGTAAGTATATCGGCAACTGATGCTCTTACCTCTATCATGTAGTCTCAAGATATCTGGTAATAATATATCTTATCCCAACGGCCTTACTGAGGACAAGTTGTGTGTCTTGCATCTGTAATGCTAACCCTAACTCTCCTACCATGTGTCCAGCAATAAATGAAAATGTGATACTAGAATTTTTCATGTTTGCATTATAATAACATACATACATCGATGGTACCCATAATAGATAATGTACCCTCGATAAGCTGTCTTGTCGCATATATCGTTGTGCGTGAATCGTATGATCATGCCATGTCGCGCTCCTGATGGTGATAGGTATGTCCTACAGTTAGCCTTCAAGTGTCTTCTCTGACCATAATGATGACATCAACGTCTCCCATACCTCCCATCATACCTGTCTCTAGATCTCTGACCTTGACCCTAGTCTATTTGACCCTTGTCTCGATCTCCCCGATCCTTATCCCGACCATACTATGCGAGCTAGGTCGCTATCGATGTTTCTTGGGTGGTGCGGTGTGTAATAACATGATTAGATATGGTTCGATCTATGATGAGTCATACGAGATCTTCCATTATCCTTTTGGGGTTATGCATTACAAATGACTTTCACTCTAAATCCGGTTGATAAAATGGCTACATGTCTTCATAATCTATAGGGATAGATCTAAGAGGCTAATCATCTAAGTCGAGTGCTTACATAGACAAGGTCTTGAATAGGTTCGGCTTTGCAAGGGGAACGATGTATCATATGCTTTGAGCACTACAAGCGACATCGCATCGATCCAGTGAGAGTCTCGATAGCGTAAAGAACATCCTTAAGACTTAAGAAGGACTAAGGAAATGTTCTTAGTCACTGAGGTTTGAAAATGATCTAGTTGTAAATGGTTACACGGATGCAAGTTTTCAAACCGATATAGATGATTTTAGATCGCGATCTGGATATGTGTTTACTTTGAATGGGGGTGCGATAAGTTGGAAAAGTTCGAAGCAAGAGACTGTGACATGATTCTACAACATGAGCCGAGTATATTGCGGCGTCCGATGCAAAGAAAAGAGGCGCTTTGGATCAAAAGTTCATTTCTCGAACTAGGTGTGGTTCCAAGTATTGCTAACCCCTGTTTGTTTGTATTGTGACAATAACGGGGCAATAGCACATGCCAAGGAACCTAGATCACATCACAGATCCAAACATATACTCAGCGTTTTCATCTCATTAGAGAAATTATTGAGAGGGAGACGTAAAAATTTGCGAGTACCTACTAAAGACAACGTTGTGGATCCATTGACAAAGCTCTTCCACAAGCAAAACATGATGGTCATGTTAGATCATTAGGCATTAGATGCATGTATGATTGGCCCTAGTGCAAGTGGGAGATGTTGGAGCATGTGCCCTAGGTCAATCCATTAAGCTGTCTTTATGAAATACTTTTAGTTAATAAAATAGAGGATTTCATTTGTCATTTATTATAATTAATTTGCATGTTTGCATTATAATAAGATCCATGGGTATTTACATATATATCCTAAATGTCCTAGTCGATCATTATTGGGAACTATAATGAATTAAGACTAGTGTGAGTCTTGATTGATGATCATATGATGATTATACGTATAGGGATACGAATCAAGATCACGAGTACTTGTTAGGAACAAAGTAATCTTTTGGACCGACCCGCTATGAGAACATCACATGGATTAAGTCATAGTTGTTTCTCATGATAGGTATATATTCCAGTCCTCGACTTGAGATTACGAGACTTCAACATTAGGAACACAAGGTGATTTGACACAATCAAACGTTGTCTTTAACCTAGGACGATTATAAAGGTTGTGATTGGTTACCTTGTGTGAGCAATGTGATGAAGTTGTGTAATCAAGATAGAATTTGTCCTCTCATATAAAGAGAGATATCCGAGTGGATCCCTCGATGTGTTAGATGTTAAAAGGCCTAGTTTAAGTGAATTGATATTGATCAATGTCACTTGGATGTTTTCGTCTACTAGAGATCGAGACTAGTACGATTGAACATGTTGGATGACAATTCCATGCCTTATGTTTGATCAAAAGGATATCGTGTGACAAAAGGATGTTATATACACTATTGATTAGGTTGTATCGATTTGATATTCGTACAACTTGGGTAGTCATAATGTCTTGCTAGAGGCCGCTTATGACTTGTATACCAAAATGTGTTTTGGTACACTGCCAACGTTGTATGAGCCTATTGGGTCGCACACTAAGAATGGTTTTGCGAGATTTTAAGATGGTTCAAAAAAATGAATTTTATGTGATAAAATTCATGACATAAACGTCCTTGTGGTGTATTACACTTATACTTCTTTAAGTAAGGGTATATGTGTAATTTACTTAAACGTCTATATACAAGAGTTGTATAAATAGACGCTTTAAGTTAGAATACACTAACGAAAGATCAAAAGGCCAAAACTTCTTTTTCGTTTAAGAAACGACTTAGGGTTTTTGGTATGCTCTGGATCGTTTTGGAGAGATTCAAAAAGTTTGACATTCTCTCGACGCTAGCACTTCGAATCTCTACCGTTCGTGATCGCCGATAGAGGCGTTCGTCGTTGGCAGCGCCTTAGAGATCGATCAACCTTCTGAAAGGTATATTGCAATTGAGGTATGATTAAGTTTTTCATGGTTTAAACGTTTTTAATGGAATTAGATTCGGATCCTGTTGGGGTTTTTGTCAAAATTGTTTTGTAATCTCCGCTGCGTATGAACCCCAAAACCCAACACTTGCATCTGTAATGCTAACCCTAACTCTCCTACCATGTGTCCAGCAATAAATGAAAATGTGATACTAGAATTTTTCATAACATACATCGGTCTACCCATAATAGATAATGTACCCTCGATAAGCTGTCTTGTCGATATCTCTTCTCTGACCATAATGATGACATCAACGTCTCCCATACCTCCCATCATACCTGTCTCTAGATCTCTGACCTTGACCCTAGTCTATTTGACCCTCGTCTCGATCTCCCTGATCCTTATCCTGACCATACTGCAGAGGCTGCTATCGATGTTTCTTGGGTGGTGCAGGTGTAATAACATGAACTGGCTACATGTCTTCATAATGGGAGATATCTCCCTTCTAATCATCAGGACGTTCCATTTCCTGTTGTCTATCCCGACAGACATTCCTGATAAGATTTATCTTTGTCTCTTCAGCCTCCTATCTAGTAGAGAACTCTGCCTTGTCTGCCTTTTGAACTATTCTGAACTAGGTACTCGCCTATCGCCTCTCTGTAGCAAATATGTCTCACGGGCAAGGGCTCGATCATACGTATCCTATAATGTGTACGCTCTAGTCGATACAATCTCACTGTCGACGACCTCCTCTAATCCCCGTACAAAGTGATAAATCGGTAACCGCTCCGTCCCGACAACATCCATGGTAACTTGAAGCAGATATCAGTATCTCTATATATAATAATACCGATCGGTTACCCTATCTTTGGGTCAAGAAATCCTCTCTCAAATGTAACTGGACCTCAATGGGGATAAACACATCATAGAACACATGTCTGAAGTGTGCCCATGTCGTCAACTCTAGGTGGTCGCAGTAAGTAGTACACCTTATAATTGAAGCTCTTCTAAAACATGACCTAAAAACCCGCACTTGTATACTCCCATCAACTCCCAATCGCTTATGCAACCTCTGGTGTGAATGTAACAATCTCCCAGTCGCCTCCGGTTCACCACCTTCATAGAAATAACCAGGATGAAAGTGAATAAACTCCTAGATCAATTTCGCCTCATGTGTCAAAGTGAACACAAAGGTAATGGCTGTAATAGCCATCACTCTGGTCATCCGTGTAAGAGTAGGAGATGGTGTCTCGACTTATAGGAATTGGTATAACCATTCGTGTAACCCTCTCAATAGGTGTCTCATGAACCATATGAGTAGTTACCTGAACAGGCTTTTGCTGGACAGTTAGGGCGATAAATGTATGTGTAGAGAAAACTATAACTACGACGGGAGCAACGACGAGTACTATATGAGTCCTTAGTAACTCTAAGATACTTTCTAACTGAGCGTCATGTGCTGCAATTCGGTCATCGACACTCTGCGTAGTAGCAATTGTAGTGGCCTTAGTAGGATCGCTAGTTTGACCAATCTCTAGCAGAGTAGTAAATTCTCCATCCATCATGATCTGTATCAAGAAGCATGTTACGAATCAGACTTGGTATATATATGCCCTTAGTATATAATACACAATAAAAATATAACAAATATATACTCACTAACTCTACAAACCTCACAATCACTTCCCAATTAGTGTTCTAAGGTAAGTACATTGGGTTTCCAAATCTAATGTTTATTTATTAAGTTTTATGATCTTACATTATTTCCCTAGGTCCCTCGAACCATGGATCTAATACTAATTGTAGCGGCCATGTGCCCTGAGGCCTCCAGGTGGGTGTTGATCCTTGCCAAGTGGGCCCCATTGCATAGTCCACGTCAGTGACCCTCAGAGTCTCGTACTCTGTTGGCGAAGCTTGCGAAGCCTACATCATCGTTATGCGTGCTAACTTGTTGTGTTGTTGTTATATTGTGAATCAGTTATGCATATATCCTAAGTCATGTATATTTAAGGTTTACGGTCTTTTGTTTTTGAAGTTTGCTAATTATACAAATGGCTTGTGTTTTAATCAATTGCAATTGATAAGAAATAAATTAACAATTAAAGCCTTAAACTGACAAAAAAAATGCATATGGCTTGTGCATAAAGCATAAATCCTAATGCGGAAAACCAGAAAATGGAGTACTCTGTATATAAGGCGACCTGATAACCAAAAGTTAAGCATATATATATATATACAATGTATCTCTAGTTTTCTTGATACCTAAAATAAATTAAAATATCAAAACGCTAAACACATAGGAGAGTTTCTTTGAAAATAGGCGTCCGAGATAGTTATCTAGGGTCCCCTTGCCCCTACTCGTACTAGGATCTACATTAAACTATCACAACAAAATAGATGACTAGTCCAGTAAGTAAAATCCCATGGAAATTCAATGAGCATTTAAGTAAATAAGAAGCCAAAGAAAATGTTAAATAAACATGAAGAAATTTGAATAGGCATCCGTAAATGGATCATCGCATGAATACATAACAAGTGGATAAACAAAGTGTGTGATCATTCCGGTCAGACTAGACTTTACTTAAGATCCCCAGGATCCCTTCACTGGGTGCCCCCACTTCACTTTCACTTGGTTCCTCGCGATGATTGGCGTAAACCCACGCTTCATTGACACGTTCACTAGTCAGCAGCTTGGGTCGCAATTCACTGAGGGTTTGGTCACACGTGCTATAGTCTTGTGTGCCAAAACAAGAACCAATATACTGGTGGAAGTAACCTCAACCAATCGTCCAAAATAGTGTGGAATAAAATAGTATGCAAGAATGGACATAAGCAGAACATAAACAATAATTAAATATTTGAGTGTTGTTCCTATGGGTTTTACAAACCTTAAACACGTGCTCCGACTTCCTCGGACTCCCCAATCCGACCACTAGCTTTAAGTACCCGAGCTACGATCCTCTTAATCCCTTGAAGTCCAAATATTTCATTTTAATTAATTTATAGCCACATTAAGTTTAATTATTAATAATAAAATAAAAAATTAAATTTTATTTCAGATTTTTAGTTGTGGTATATTTTTCAAGTTACACCGGGGTGCCAAACGCTCGAAAAATTCTCGAATTCTAACGTTCTACCTTTTCCCATTTTCCTATATTTTCTCTATTTTTTCTAGATTTTTTCGTAATTTTTTTGTTTTTATCTATTTTTTATTATTTATTTTATTTATTATGTATTTAATTTTGTTTTTAATTATTTTTAATGGGCCTACCTGAATCGGGCTTGGTTCGGCCAAATTGGGCTGAGCTGGGTCCCGTTCGACCCAAGGTCGCACGCATGCACGTTAGGTGTGCGTGCAACCCACTCTAAATTGATTTTGTAGAGACGTATTGCAATGCATTGCAATTTGTCTCTGCCTCCAGTACTGATCATGTGTCGTGCGTGCCAAATATAACCCGTAATCGAGTTACCAACCACAAGGGTGTAGTAGTGGTAAATACGGGGTCGAATTCACAGGACTTGAGTTTACTCCAAGTTAACTAAAAATATGGGGTTTTCAGAAAATTCAATAAAATAATTAATTAAACTAACAAAAATAAAAAGTTCGCAAAAATTAATATCAATAATGAAAAATCACCTAAATCTCCAACTCTACAAATCAGAATCAAGATTCAATAGCATTCAATGGTCCTCAATCTTTCCCAAATAAATTATTAATTTAATTCTCCTAGATTAGCCATGAAAAATCGACATCCGCCAGAAATTCCTAATTCCCCTAATTCCAATAGTCAGGACATCCGCCACTAACTATTTCCCAAATTAATGTATAACCCTACACATCCGCCAATCAGGTTTAACACACTAACCGCAGTAATATAGATCTGTGGGAACACTAATCCTAGATAACCGGATCGCGATCGCTACCGATTTAACCTATATTCAATTGTTGTACGCTCAAGAACCGAAAGGTTTTACGGCAAACGGGTGAATGTTTGTTACTTTATTGGTCTAAAAGCACAATTACACAGATACTAATATTCCAAATAACAATAAATAGTCCACCTAAAAGCATGCATTGCCCACCTACATACCGTAGATCTAAATCATAATAATTAAAATCAACAACAATGAAATAAGAGAAATTAAATTAATTAAATAATAAAATAAAAGATCTCACAGAATATGCTTTGAATCCATGATCCCGACTTGCTTCCCCTTCGACTTAGGCAAGAAATTGATTAGCCGGACATCATCTTCAAAAATCACTACTAAAAATACTACTTGATCTCTAAAAAATACTAATTAATTGTTATTCTAATAATACTTTTGTTCCTAATGTATAAAAGTAGTCCGAATTGTACTTGGATACTAATTTTAGGGGTTAGGTACGTGACTCGTGCGCCGATGAGCATCGTAGGTGTGTTTTTAGATCAAAAATAGGACTCTGCCATGTGTCACAACGTGATTAGCCTTTTTTCTGCGTCGCGATGACGTGTCGGAACGCCATTGGACCGCCTACTCTGCCGACTCGCTGATTTGGCACCGCATTTTTCGCCAAAAACTATGCATTCCGTTATGTGTGGTGACTCATCGCCACGTGTCACCGGGTGATTGGCCGAACCACGTCAATTTGACGCGCTGGACCAGTAAGGTAGCGCCACGTGTACGTGCGCTGGCGGAGAAAAATCGAACGAACATTGAGCTAAAATCTGGGAGTTTGTGCGAGCACGAATCTCGAGGCATATCAACGAAGTCTGTGCGAGAAGTAGGAATTGCGCTGTGTGACGTAGCCTTGTGGTGCTGACGCGGCGGCCCGTGATTGGTGGCGCTGGCTTTGTATTGACGCTGTGGACCAACAGACGCGTGACACTTGGCACCCACGGTGTTGCGAACCGCTGACGCGTCATCTTCTGATTGGTTGAAACATATTGTCGGCTATTCGACCTACTGCGCAATGCGTATTCGAGGCAAACTGTCCGACATTCGATTACTGCAAGTAAATACTCCTTTTTGAATATTTTTCTGCCACGAATTCAACCGCGTACTCCGTTTCACCTAAAAATGACAAAAAAATATAATTAAATATATATTTTAAATACTTTTAATAATTAAATATACTAAAATAAACTATTAAATACCTATAAATTCCGACTTATCAAATACCCCCAAACTTAAGACTTTGCACGTCCCGAGCAAAGCTGTAAATGACTACACAAACTAAACTAGACTCATAATATAATAATGCACTGACTCAACTAATCCTATACCCGACCCAAATTCATGGAGTTCCTTTGGTTTACATAGTCACCAAATTAACAAGTAACTATGAAAATTTCAGAGTTATGATATGTCAAGTCTCGCAAGTCAAACACAATTAAGATCACACTTTCAAGACATAGAACCGGTAAATACAAAGGCCATCAACTAATCACGAGTTTTATTTGTCTACACAATTAAACCACGCAAGTTCAAAATCTTACTTAATATAGTGAAAGAACTCGAACTAAATCTTTTATTTGAGTTTTACAACTTCCACTTTCTTCTTTTTTTCATTATTTTTCATCAACCTCTTCTTTTTTTCAAGTAGTACGATCCCTTCTCCATTTCCTGTGGACCGTTTTTCTTACTTTTTCCCACCACAAGATTCCCTGCTCTATTTCCTGTGGAAACTTGTGGGACTTTTTTTTATTTTTATTAGAAAAACTCCTGTTAGTACTTCTCACTTTCACTATAATCAAGCAAATTCCCCGATATGGGTTAAAATAATATAACTTGCATAAATTTGACCGTTTACTCATTTTCTTTATCTAGCACTAAATTTAACCATCATCTAAGTCTCTAATCATGAAATCATAAAAATGTTGAGCTACGCACTTGATTAAGTGTTTCTCCTAATTTTCTCTATGTTTCAAGTTAAAAAGACAACTATAGTTTACTCATTCACAAACAAAGGCATGAACAAAGTTTCAGGTGACTCTAAAATAAATAAAAGATACTAAATATCTACATGAAAGTGTATCAATTCTTAATGAAATGAGAAAGGAATATGAATAGACAAAAAATGAAAGAAATGATATAAAACACCACCATTACCATCCAATATCCGCATATAACCGCATAAAAACAATTAAACGATCTTACCTGCGGTCTTTCGCAATAGAATCCACCCAAAACAATCCATAATCCCTAAAACACCCCCAAACTTATTCCAAACCTTGTCCTAAAGGTTCAAAACAAGTCAAGAGGTTCACACTTATAAAACAAACAAGATGGTGAAAGAATATGATAAAAATAAGATGAAGGAAATGATACAAAGTCATGCAAACTAATAAAAAAATATAAAAATAAATAAACTAAATAATACTTATCAAAGTTTGGGCTGCCTCCCAATAGCGCTTTTGGTTAAAGTCGTTGGATCGACTTGGTCGGAGTCTGTCAATCAATATAGACTGGCGTTGGCAGTGAGACGACCTCCACATCATGGCTCGGGAAGTCTTCATGGAATATCTTCAATCTGTGGTCGTTCACCTTAAATACATTACCAGTCTCCATACTCTGAATCTCCACTGCTCCGTGATCATACACCGCAATCACAATATAAGGTCCTGTCCACCTCGATCTCAGTTTACCTGCGAAAATCTTAAGACGTGACTGAAATAAAAGCACTTTCTGACCAACAAGGAAAGATTTCCTAGAGAGATTACTATCATGGAACGCTTTAGTTTTTTCTTTATAAATCCGTGCAATTTCATTCGCGTCATTCCTGATTTCCTCCAACTCTTGGAGAGTGAGCTTTCTCTCTTTTCCTGCTTCATCGAGCTTCATATTAAACTGTTTTACAGCCTAGTAGGATTTATGCTAAAGCTCGACTGGCAGGTGGAAAGCTTTACCAAACACAAGGTGATATGGGGACATCCCAATTGGTGTTTTAAACGCCGTTCGGTAAGCCCAAACCGCATCATCAAGATGTGCACTCCAATCTTTATGAGTAGGATTCACCGTATTTTCCAAGATGGATTTGATCTCTCTATTAGAGACCTCTGCCTGGCCACTCGTTTGGGGATGATATGATGTAGACGTCCGATGAGTGACATTATACCTCCTCAGAAGACTTTCAACCATACGGTTACAGAAGTTAGTGCCTCTATCACTGATCAGGGCTCGTGGGGTACCAAATGTTGTGAAAAACCTCAATTTAAGGAATTCACATACCACTTTGGAGTCATTAGTGCGCGTAGCCTTAGCTTCCACTCGCTTAGACACGTAGTCCACTGCCAAGAGTATGTAAACATTACCAAATGACACTGGAAACAGTCCCATAAAGTATATACCCCAAACGTCAAATATCTCGCAAATATGAATCGAGGTAAGTGGCATTTGGTCTCGATGACTAAGATTACCAGATTTTTGACAATTAAGACAAGTCTTGGTAAACATGTATGAATCATGGAAAATGGTGGGCCAGTAAAATCCACTCTTAAGAACTTTCCTAGCCGTCCGACGGGGATCGAAGTGGCCTCCGCGGGCGTAAGTATGACAAAAAGCCAATATGGAATGACACTCGGTCTAAGGAACACATCGCCTGATAACCTGGTCGGAGCAAAATTTCCATAAGTACGGGTCATCCCATACATAGTACTTAACATCACTCTTTACTTTATTCTTTTGAGCCTTTGAAAGGTGTGGAGATAGCTCACCCGAAGTGATATAGTTCACCAAATCGGCGTACCAGGGGAGATCGTCCATAACAGCATAGATGTGCTCGTCAGGGAAATCATCCATAAGAGGGGTAGGACTCTGACCATTTTTAATTCTGCTGAGATGGACTGCGATTAGATTCTCTGCACCACTTTTTCTTTGATCGTGATGTCAAACTTCTAAAGTAGGAGTTTCCATCTAATGAGCCTAGGTTTGGCATCCTTTTTACTCATCAGGTACTTCAAGGTAGCATGATCAGAGTAAATGATAACCTTGGTTCCCAAAAGGTAAGGCCGAAACTTTTCGAGTGCGAAGATAACAGCAAGGAGCTCCTTCTCGAGTAGTGTTGTAGTTCACCTGAGCAGCGTCTAGAGTACGAGAAGCATAGTAGATGACATGTGAAGCTTTCCCGACTCTTTGTCCTAAGACTGCACCCACTGCATAATCACTAGCATCACACGTAATTTCAAATGGAAGCTCCCAATTAGGGACCTGAATAACTGGTGTGCTAGTAAGTGAGTCTTTCAGTGCATCAAATGCACTTTTACATGCCTTATCAAACTCAAAAGGTATGTTCTTTTGAAGTAGACGGCATAGAGGTTGTGCAATTTTTGAAAAGTCCTTGATGAAACGAAGGTAAAAACCAGCGTGTCCAAGGAATGATCTAATCTGTCGCACATTCGTAGGGTAGGGAAGTTTCTTGATAACATCAATTTTAGCTTGGTCTACCTCTATGCCTCTAGCCGAGACAATGTGTCCCAAAATAAGACCTTGGTCCACCATAAAATGACACTTTTCATAGTTCTGAACCAAGTTCTTCTCGATACACCTGCTGAGAACTTTCGTCAGATTGCTGAGACAACTATCAAATGAATCACCGTAAATGGTAAAGTCATCCATGAAGACCTCAATGAAATGCTCAACAAAATCTGAAAAGATACTCACCATGCACCTTTGAAAGGTGGCAGGGGCATTGCATAACCCAAGGGCATGCGCCGATAGGCAAAAGTGCCAAACGGACTGGTGAAAGTCGTCTTTTCCTGGTCTTCAGGTGCTACCGGCATCTGATGAAAATCAGAATAACCGTCAAGACAGCAGTAATGAGAACGACCAGCGAGTCTCTTCAACATCTGATCAATGAATGGTAGGGGGAAGTGATCCTTCCTGGTGGAAACGTTTAATTTCTAGTAGTCAATGCATACCCGCTATCCATTTTGAATACAGGTTGGAACCAACTCACCATGTGAATTGGTGACTACTGTGACTCCGTTTTCTTAGGAACCACCTGGATAGGGCTTACCCATTTGCTATTAGAGATGGGGTAAATCACACCAGCATCAAAGAGCTTCAGTATCTCATTCTTCACTACATCCATCATTAACGGATTGAGCCTCCTTTGGGCTTCTCTCGTATTCCATATATATATGATGCCTGCAAGTGGAAGGGCTCGAACCTTTGATATCCGCTATGGTCCACCTAATAGCCTGTTTAAACTCTTGGAGTACTCGAAGGAGCCTCTCTTCCTCCAAATGTGTAAGTTTGGCTGAGATGGTCATAGGGAGTGTGTCATTCTCAACCAAAAACATGTACTTTAAGTGCTCAGGTAATGGTTTCAGCTCGAGTGTGGGAGATTTAACCAATGAGGGAGAAAGTTCAGAGTTAGAAGTAGGTAACTCCAAATAATGGACATTTGGGGGCAGGGGTTGGATTGAATCCAACTCGAAAACAACATCTTCGACATCAGTATCGAAGGTCAGATCACTTTCGTGGATTTGAGTAGTGTCGAGATGATGCTCTAACACTACTTTAACTTCATCATCGCCACTCGTGAGCAAGGGCTGCTCAACGAGTGGATCCACACAGTCCATGGTACACACCATAGAAGACACATCGCTGGGGTATCGCATCGCGTCGTAAATGTTAAACTTGATGACTTAACCGTCGAACTCCATGGTAAGAGATCCATCATCAACATCTATCTTCGTCTTCGTCATTTTCAAAAACGGACGTCCAAGGACTACTGATGAAGCATTGGGGAATGGCTCCTCTTTTGTAATGACCACATAGAACTCAGCAGGAAACACAAACTCGTTCACTCAAATGAGAACGTCCTCGAGAACACCGACAGGTCTGACAATGAAACGGTCTGCTAACTGAATGACAACACCAGTTTACTCCAATGGGCCTGCATGCAAGGTCTCGTAAATAGATAATGGCATAACATTAATGGAAGCGCCAAGGTCGCACATAGCTCTCTGAATACTTACATCACCTATAACACAAGGTACCGAGAACATCCCAAGATCCTTGCATTTAGGGGGCAACTTCTTTTGTAGGATAGCCGTGACGGTTTCTCCCATTAAGACTTTTTTGTTGCCTTTCAGTTTCCCTTTGTTAATGCATAGTTCCTTAAGAAACTTTGCTTACCTAGGGACTTGCTTCAGAGCGTCGAGGAGTGGAATATTGATTTTCACTCGCCGAAAGGTCTTGAGAATTTCTTTCTCTTCCTCTTTTTTCTTATCTAGGACGAGTCATTGTGGAAAAGGAGGTTTGACCTTAAATGTGGGTGGTGCTTCCTTTTGAGTAGTTACCATCTGTTTAGGGGCAGACGGAGTCACTACTACCTCGTGTTCTTCCTCATTTGTCTGGTCTTGGGCATTAGATGACCTATTGTCCCTTTTGGGTCCCTCCAGCTCTGTACCACTATGAAGTGTGAATGTGTTAGCACTCGCGTTAAGATTCGGGTAAGGTCGCGAAGGAAACTTTCCCTTATCCTCGAGACGTCCAAACTGCTGTGCATGTTGGTCCACTTGAACTTGAATAGTTCGGACAGTCGATTTGAGTTCGATGAAGAATTTCTCGGTGTTAGCCCTGAATTGGTTCATTTCATTCATAATTTGGCTTTGTTGGCTCATAAGGACTTTAATCATATCCTCAAGTGAAGAGGAATTATTGGAGGAGGCAACGGTTGACCTCTGGGAATGAAGGTCTGATAATTCTGATTCTAAGGCTCGTAACCGAAGTTTGGGTTGTTCATGACCGTGGCATGATTATAGGTATTCCCGAATGAGACTCTAGATGGCCCTTGGAATTGATTACCCATGGCATTGGCCTATTGATCATCATTAAAGAGTGTAGGACATTCATCAGTTGCATGATTTGTGGCACCACAGAAGCCACAAGCTTTGGCCTCCATGTTACCGGCTGAGAGGAGACGTTCCATCATGGAGGCTATTTGGTCAATTTTCTGGTCAGTGGAACTCGAGATATTGCCTGTAGTTAGACTTCGGTAAGCAGTAGCATCGAGATCACCATAAAGGCGTAACTGCTGTGCGATGTCCTCATACAGTTGCTTCATTTGGGCTTGATTTTTGTCTTGAAGGTGCCCCACACGCATTATCGATCATGCCAACATAGAAGAATCGAGCTATGGCGTTCTCAAATTGGTCATGCTGCGGGAAACTAGCAATCAATCGCTTATAGCGATCCCAATATGCGCCAAATGATTCGCCCGGCCTCATTTTGATGCTGCAAATTTCCTTGATGAGAGCAACTCTATCCTCAGGGTTTTATTCATTCAAAAACGCGGTTGCGGTATCATTCTAGGAATTAATGCAACCATGCGGAAGGTAGAAAAGCAATTCCTTGGCTTTGTCTCTAAGGCAGAACGGAAAAGATTTAAACTTAACTGTTTCCTCGTCCGCATCGGAGGGCTTCATTGACTTGCAGATAGTATGAAACTCCTTCAGGAAAGTGATAGGGTCTTCATTGTCGCCACCATGGAAGGATGGTAGGAGATGTATGAACCGAGACCTCAACTCAAAGTCTCCAGATTAACCGGATAGTTGATGCAGATGGGTTGTTATGCCAAAAGAGCTTGAAGCTCATGATTGGCGTGACCCATGGTGATTTGGCGATTTGCAGCCATGTCCAAAGGATTTTGGCCTTCCGATTGCCTAAGTTGGGTCTCTCTAATCCACCTATGAAAAGTTCTCTCTGGTTTAGGGTCGAAAGGTAATAATGAACCGACCGATTTTGACCGAGTGAGGTGTGGTAGCATAAAACTAAAATAAATAAATAAAATAATAAAAATAAAAAAATAAAAGAAACCTAAACTCAAAGTAAATAAAAATTAATTAACTAAACTAAACTAATAAATAAATTAACTAAACTAAACTAATAAAAAAAATTAAGTACTAATCTAACTAACGAAATAAATAAATTAACTAAACTAATGTTAAAAATAATTAATATAACTAACTAACGCCTAAACTCAGAGTAAAGACTAAGTCCCCGGCAACGACGCCGAAATTTGATCACGTGTCGTGCGTGCCAAATATAACCCGCAATCGAGTTACCAACCACAAGGGTGTAGTAGTGGTAAATACGGGGTCGAATCCACAGGACTTGAGTTTACTCCAAGTTAACTAAAAATAGGGGGTTTTCTGAAAATTCAATAACATAATGAAAAATCACCTAAATCTCCAGTTCCACGAATCAGAATAAAGATTCAATAGCATTCAATGGTCCTCAATCTTTCCCAAATAAATTATTAATTTAACTCTCCTAGATTAGCCATGGAAAATCGACATCCGCCAGAAATTCCTAATTCCCCTAATTTCGATAGTCAGGACATTCGCCACTAACTATTTACCTAATTAATGTATAATCCCAGACATCCGCCAATCAGGTATAACACACTAACCGCAGTAATATAGATATGCGGGAACACTAATCCTAGATAACCGGATCACGACCGCTACCGATTGAACCTAGATTCAATTGTTGTACACTCAAGAACCGAAAGAGTTTAACGGCAAACGGGTGAATGTTTGTTACTTTATTGATCTAAAATCACAATTACACAGATACTAATATTCCAAATAACAATAGATTGTCCACCTAAAAGCATGCATTGGCCACATACATGCCATAGACCTAAATCATAATAATTAAAATCAACAACAATGAAATAAGAGAAATTAACTTAATTAAATAATAAAATAAAAGATCTCACATAATATGCTTTGAATCCATGATCCC
Organism: Stephania yunnanensis; assembly: GCA_039657365.1. Classification (NCBI taxonomy): domain Eukaryota; kingdom Viridiplantae; phylum Streptophyta; class Magnoliopsida; order Ranunculales; family Menispermaceae; genus Stephania; species Stephania yunnanensis. The sequence goes on along the minus strand of CM077582.1, from coordinate 29,351,601 downwards.
GACTTGCTTCCCCTTCGACTTATGCAAGAAATCGATTAGCCGGACATCATCTTCAAAAATCACAACTAAAAATAATAATTGATCTCAAAAAAATACTAATTAATTGTTATTCTAATAATACCTACGTACCTAATATATAAAAGTAGTCCAAATTGTACTTGGATACTAATTTTAGGGGTTAGGTACGTGACTCGTGCGCCAAGGAGCATCATACGGGTGTTTTTAGATAAAAAATCGGACTCTGCCATGTGTCACAGCTTGATTCGCTATTTTTTGCATCGCGATGACGTGTCGAAACGCCATTGGACCGCCTGCTCTGCCAACTCGCTGATTTGGCACCGCGTTATTGGCCAAAAATTGTGTGTTCCATTACTTGTGGTGACTCATCGCCACGTGTCATCGTGTGATTGGCCGAACCACGTCAATTTGACGCGTTGGACCAGTAAGATAGCGCCACGTGTACGTGTGCTGGCGAAGAAAAATCGCACGAACATTGAGTGAAAATTTGGGAGTTTGTGCGAGCACGAATCTCGAGGCATATCGACGAAGGCTGTGCGAGAAGAAGGAATAGCGCTGTGTGACGTGGCCTTGTGGTGCTGACGCGACGGCCCGTGATTGGTGGCGCTGGCTTTGTGTTGACGCTGTAGACTAACAGACGCGTGACATTTGGCACCCACGGTGTTGCGAACCGTTGATGTGTTATCTTCTGATTGATTGAAACATATTGTCAGCTATTCGACCTACCGCGCAACGGGTATTTCGAGGCTAACTATCCGGCATCCGATTACTGCAAGTTAATACTCCATTTTGAGTATTTTCCGCCACGAATTCAACCGCGCACTCTGTTTCACCTAAAAATGACCAAAAAATATAATTAAATATATATTTTAAATACTTTTAATAATTAAATATACTAAAATAGACTATTAAATACCTATAAATACCGACTTATCAAGTACATAAACAAAATTTTTTTTATTTCTCTTTCTTATCTTATTCTCATTCTCTAACAACCTAACTAATATAACAATAACGATAACAACAATCAACAACAACCATCACCATTACCTTGATTTTATGTCCTTCATTCTGATCTCTTACACCATTTCTAGTGGAAATTCAGCCCTCTAAATCACTGGTTTTTGCACTCAAGTTTAGGAGGTAAAAGATGATAATGTATGTTGATTTTTCCTACTAACTCTTGTTATTTCTACGATATTCTTAGATCAATTGTGTATACGTGTCCCGAGGACGATCTTGTGGTCCTTGTTAAGTCTGTCACACACAAAATAACGACTTCATCGAGACACTAAACATCCTATTATTACACATTTTAAGATCATCATAATGTCCATAAATGGCTTTAATTTAATTTAATCAAACTATAGGAAAATTAAATTAATTCTTTTAAAATAGACAACTTAGGTACAACAATAATACAATTAGTATATTTGATGCATAATTAACCTAATTTATGTCTCACTCACTCCTGAGTATCCGAAACCCAATGCCCGAATCCCAACACGCATCTCAAGGCGCGTCAATCCTTGATGTACCCAATTAGTTTGACATAGCATAAAGTTTGATTCTCCATTTTATGCCATATTAGCATTGAATTTTAGTCATTTTATTCAAGTGAGTATTATAAAACTTAGTGTACCCATACTACGCCTATCCGATACCCGTGTCGATACGCTTTACTAGGCAATTACATGTCACACCATTTCTTTCGATTAACATGATATTTACAAACATTTGATGATTTATGCCTTATTAAATGAAATACACCGCAATAAAAAGCAATCAATCAGATAATATAAACTAGTTCCTAGTCAGGCTTGCCCCTAGCCTATCCGCATCATTCACATAGGTCCGAGCTGACGTCCTAATCCCTAAATAAATAATAATAGTGGTGTTAATAAAATGAGCCATTACATTTACCTGGCTATTGATTTTTCTAAATTCAATGGAAATGCCACTGTGACGGCCCCAAATTCCCAATGCATTTGGGTACGCCCGGCCTAGACCCGTGCAGGTCCCGAGTCAGTTTCTCAGCGAACTGGACGAGCCTAGTCAGCCTCAACTTATCAACATTTTAAGGTTTTTAAGGTTTATGAAAGAGTTATTGCAGTTATAATACAGCGGAAGCGAAAATCATATTCTAATCAAATAATGGGAAATAACTCAATCAAGGGAAATTAGGAATCTATATAAATGTGGAAACCCCCAAGACAGTCATATCCAAGTCAACAAAATGAAATTATGGAAATCACCTCAAACCTAGTTCCCGGTTCCAAAACAACCATATATGCATATACATAAACGTCATACAAAAAGGATAGGTACGAGCCTACATCTCGGTACCTCACGTCCATTTGCTCACAAAAAGTCTCCTAGACACGGTCCCTTGCCCCTCGCTCTCCGTCTTATCCGCACCCACCGTCACAAACTAGACGGTGAGCAAGCGAGAGAAGTTGAAAGTAAAGCGAGAAGAATATAACAAGATAATTCATGAAACGACAAACAAGACAGTCTAAATATCATGCGGTATGCGAAATGCGGGAATACAAATAAACAAGAATGCATGATAGACAGATGGAAATGATAGCAATCGAAACATGCGTGTTCTACGAGTCAAGAGAGGCAATAAGTAGTCCATATTCCACAACAATACCCCAACAATCCACAACCATCCACAACAATCCAAGTACATGGTATCACACAATCACTAGGGGTGGTCAAACACTCGTGCGCTCGAGTGCCGCGTTTTATCCCTTCTAGTGCGGGCCGCATGTACCTTCGAGACGTACTTATGCCAAGAACACACATACAAGAACATAGAATGGAATGCCAATGATGGGATAATAACGAACACAAGAAAAGTGAAAATGAATCACATGATATCTTCTTAGTGGCTTACTAACGTACAAATGCTTTTTAAGGCAAGTGTACTTACCCGAGATTATCGTAATCCACGTAAAACTCCCGCGACTCCTAACGCGTATCCTCAAGTTTCCCGTTACTGTCAAGGTCGGAAACTCGTGTTATTAGGTCGAGTCATTCACTAACACTTAGGTTTAAACTTATCATTATTTCCAATGTTTTGAATGGCTCGGACGGTCATACATTTTAATAAATAAAAGAAGACACTCTCTCTCGGGTTTTGAAGACAAACTACGTATTCGCTTCATCGCGAGTCATAGGCTCGGCTCAGTCGTATGCGGGTCACGTCATGGTCTCGCGGACCGGCAACATGATCACGACGTCATAGCCATTCATCGCCACGCGACGTTTGAATAGCAACTATACATTTTTTCGACTCGACGATGGCATCACACGAACTAATTCCAAAAGCCTTACGTACGTTTGTTTCGGACTTAGCCGAGGATTGCTAGACGTCAACTAATATTAAGTGAGACCTCGACAACCTTTAATGATCGTGGTTCGACCGGTAGGACCGCCGGCGATGGTGGTTTCCGGCGAGCCTCCAACGTACACATCACATGAAATATCGATTCCTTTGCACCTATAAAACTGTTTTTGGCCACTTTTAGGGTTGTGGGACCCACATACGAGTTTTGGTGGGGTCCCCGACACGTTCGGTCCTGGTGGTCCGGCGGTGGCGCCGCCGATGAGGGCCTTTTCCGGCGAGAGGGTCAACACCTAGCAAAAACCGAGTTTGTTGTATGTATACAACAAGTACTTTGCATGGGCCATGCGGGGGGTGGTTCCGGGACGTCTTGGACTCCGGTGGGTCTCCGGAGGTCGCCCACGGCCGGCCCTCGTCACGGCAACCACATGCACACGTAACAAGTGTGACGAACAACAACAAAAACAAAGAGAAATGAAGAGAAACGTGAGCCGAGAGGGAGAGCAAACCGTGAGGAGAGGGAGAGTGGTCGAGTGCTCACGGGAGAGAGAGAGAGAGTGTGAGACCTCCGGCGACCTTCCTCGCCACCACGGGACCTCCGACGACGGCTTGGTCTCGGCCAACCGAATGGTGAGCGAACCTAGAGAGAGAGAACCCGTGAGAGAAGTGAAACGCGAGAGAGAGAGAGAAAACCGAGGTGAGAGTGTTACCTCCGGTTGGCGGCTTCCTCCGGCGTCCCTGGTCCGGTCACCGGCGAGAGCAGAGGCGGCGGTGAGCTGAGGGAGAGAGAGGCCGTGCGTGAGAAGTGAAACGCGAGAGAGAGAGAGGTTTGAAGCCGTGAGTGATGGGAGAGAGTTGACCGAGGTGAGTGGGAGAGAAGATAAATCGGGAGGAGAGAGAGAGTGATGGGAGTGTGACGTGAGTGATGGGAGTGTGAGGTGTGAGTGATGGGAGTGGGTGGGGTGGTTGGTTTCTTTTGTTTGAAATTTCAAATCAATATGGTGGGGTGTGTCCTAGGTGTGCCTTGCCCACCCACAAGTCCCCAACCTTAACCCCTGGGTTCCGGACTCACCTTACCTCATCGACCCGTATTTTTCTCCGTTACGTGCACACTTTTACTGTATTTCCTCCCCCGGCTACCTAGGCGAGAACTCACGCATAAACAAAAAGGAAATCGCTCGAGTGGCTCGTGACACGCATTTAATCCATAATGCTATTACACATATCAAAAATCGTAAAATTACCTCGGTGTCGACTCCCAAGGTTCGAAGTACCGTCCAGTATCGCGTGGCCGGGTCACGATCCTGACACGTGTCACATAAGTCGTGTTAGAAATCGAGAGATGTTACAGCCACATTCATAAATTTGTAAATCTACCCATTGGATAAAACGAAACACCGTAGAAATACGATAATATTACACTAAATTAAAATCAAGCCAGTCTAAGCCAATATTAACATAAGTCGTATAATGAACAACTTAAAACACAATCACCTAAAGCATCCACTTGAGAAAAACCCTACAGATTAATCCTTGTTACTACTTCTATAATTATCATCAATAACTATAGACATCAAATTATAATTGAAATACTACATAACACATTTGTAACTATGCATGCAATATTAATATTCTTTAGTAGTAATACGCAAAAACAACTTATTAAATCCGTGATTGACGTGTATGAATAAACTTAAAGCATTAAGTTCATGATTCCTTAATTATAATTATCTATCAATCAAAGTATATACATGTCTAAGGTTTGTTTAGATTGATAGACTACTCACTTATGCTGGAAATAAACAATGCAAATTTATAATTAATACATAATGAATGAATAAATACCTTAATATAAATACAAGCTCTAATGTATCTTCAAACGTCAACTAGTAATATAGAATAGACACTAGAAATAATGTAGAGCAAAAAGAAGAGAGAGTCATTTCGAAGCTCTCTTATTTTTTTAATAGTCTCCTTACGCATACATATCCTATATAAACTCAAACTCTTCATATTTTTTTAATTAAGTTGGCAATTTCTAGTTTATTCTTCAGTTTGTTGTGGATTCGCTGACACTTTCTTGCTATCGATTAAGGTTTCGATTCCTAGTGTAATTGCAAATCACTAGACTTCTTTTCTAATTGAATGTTTTGCACTTCTTTCTCTTTTCTTCCATTTCTTCATTTTTCCATTTTAATCTTGAAATTACAAAAACAAGAAAATACATAGTGTAATATCATATATATAAACGTAAATTACGCTATAAAATATGTCTAATTATTGACTTTTCAGTTACTTCCCTACTAAACACTCACTAGCCTCTATCAACAAGATTTTTTTTGAATCTTAGGTTTTAATGCCAACATTGTCAGACCCCACCTAATTAAGGCATTTGATTGGCTTAGATTACTTTTAATCCCCATATAATCTAGCAGCCTCAACCCCTTCATCAATAAATAAACAATATAAATATCTTGTGATAATCAAATATAATACATTATCGCACAAAGGAATCTAAGTAAATCTTAAAACTTAAACTTTGTATAGATTAATTACATAATCCTCAAAATTTCATAAAAAATTTTTCGACATCGCTTCCTCTATTTTAAGCCTACACCGGAAAAGTCGACCTTCAAAAGTCTTCAACAAACCTACTCGGTTTGGTGGAAATGCCGAATGACTCATAATCGACCCCTAACAATATATATTGTATCAACATAAATTCTTTTTATTCTAACTTGATTTAAAAGATTGAAATCCTTAAACTAACATTACCTTAGCTCCCAAGTTCTCTTAATTCATCCCAAAACTGTTACATCTATTCCAAAGAAGATTAAACATGAATCCAAAAACCCATTTATAGCATATATTATATCAAAAACATTATATACATAGTGAGAATAAAACTTAGCAACTCATCAAAAACCATAAAGCTTCCCTTTTTTTGTAGTCGTTCAAACCTGTCATTATTCAATTATAAAAATTCGATAATGTCGTATAAGTAAATTCCACACCATCCAGTACACATGTAATAATCAAATGCTTAAAATCCAAGAGATTAAACAAACAGTGTAATCCAAGGAGTTCAAATACAACCGCGAATCAATCTCATTTCTATTATTCGACCACAAATAGTTGATATCCTTCGAAAGTGGTAAGTAAACAATATTAAGGACTCAGGTACAGAGAGGATAACAAAATGAGTCTCGTTCCACTAGTCTATCAGAGTATGATCTAGTTCAATGTGATCTCATGATAACTATGTGATGCAAAGTATCAGTGACTCTAGCCCTTAAAGCACAACCCTGTACCCATAGTATAGTAAACACTTTAAGGAGACTGAAATCGACCTTGTCTTCCCCACCTGTATATGCATGTACAACAAATAATGCAATATCAAGGATCAATACAATTTATACGAAATTATAATCATACAATATAAATGTTACTATAGGATTTACTTAACCTTACAAATGCGAGAGCGTAACTCCTTTGCGCTCCAAGTCAGTAAAATAGTCAACACGAGGTTCCAAATGCAATCCTAAAATTCATTTATAAGTCTGGTAAGATTCCACAACAATTCTACAATTGTTTCCAATTTATTATAATTCTAATTGGTCCTATCACGATTCGAAATCATCGGAATTATTCCAAATCAAATCCCTGGACATCCGAATTCAACTATCGTCTCCAAATTATGGTTTGGCATCGAAAAACCAACCTTGACTAAACTTTTAGATTTTTTTACTATTTTGGACATTTTTGGGTATTGTAATATACATTGCAATGCAATATCCCTGATATAAATCCCTTAGAAAATCATAAAATCCACATTTTTCATAAAAAATTTCAATTTCTATTAAATTTCCTAAAAGTCCTTTTTTTCTAAATTTTCCCAATTTTCAATGATTTTTATTTAATTTTTTTTCAAATTTAAAATCACTTTTATAAGGGGGTTTGATTCCCGAACTGGACCGATCCGACTCAATTAAATCGGACCCTGTTTGGTTCGGTGTAGAGATCAAACCCCCTTCTTCCTCATTTCTTTACAATGAATAGAACCATTATGTTTTGATTTTTGATTATTTTTCTTAATGTTTGGGGCGCCAAACCCTATTGGGGTTGGGCAGGGGAGCTAACGGCTCCCTCTCTCCAACATTTTCCCTTTCCTATTTCTTCTTCCTTCCTCCTTCTCGTTTTACTATTTTTTATCAATATTTACTTAATCCGAACCCCCTCACCTTTCTTCTCAAAATCAACAACAACAATTAACCTCTGTTCAATTCGAAATAATCGAAAATCAATCCAATTTATCTGTACTCATACATTCCAATCCACAAAATCAAAATTGAGATTTGAATCTCCAACTCACCTTTAACCCGATGCACATACCACAGTCAACCCGATTCGATCAATAACACTCATGTTTCAGTGATGAAGAATGAAGAAAAATCAGTGATAGAGAGAGGAGAGGGAATAAACCCGGTGAAAATAATAGGGACGCTGAAGATACTAGTGGGAGAGGTAAGGAAGTGAAGACGAAAAAGATGGAGTACCTAATTTGATCCCCTATTGATTTCTATCCCCCTCTGTGATTTCGTTTTGTAAATCAGGAGGGTGTGCAAATACCAAAATACCCCTAAGTAATTATCTCTTCATGTACAAATCAAATACCCTTTTAGCTAATGTGGCCATTTTTCTATTATTTTTGTAAGTATCTCTTCGATTTATGTCCAAATTAAACCCCAAAAAATACCCCAATTCAACCAAGAATTGGAAAATTTATTAATACGCTAAGAAACTCTCGTACAATACATTTCGCACACAATTCGAGTTATGGGACCCACTCCGACTCGTTGAATCCAATTAAACTTCAAAATTTTAATTTGTAAACGTAAATTCAATTATTTTTCACAAAATCCATAATGATGGTTCTGGTCAATATTTTAATTCTCTCGATACTCTTTTCGACATGTATCTCGAGATAGAACCTCATAAAATATTGAATTTACTCGTTTAATTTGGAATTTCACAAAATATAATAATGTATAGTACACAACAATGCACACATCACACAAAAAATAAAATTACCTGTAAATCTCATTTCTCTGGTCCTCAGCTCTTGACTCACGACCTAAACCTTAATTAGAACTCATTAATCTCGAATTAGCCATAATTATCTATTTAAAAATGTTGTGATTTGATGGATTACCTCCTTTGTCTCGTTTTTTATATCATCAATGTCTTTTAAGTCCTTTATTACTTTTTAAGCTTGTCCGATTTATCGTTTATAAAATCTTTGTCTATTATAAGGTATAACATATCTACGGTGTATACTGATGAAACATCTAAGCAATATTTCATATTGTCATAGATGTTAGAATTTATTGTTTAATTATCTATTTCCATTGTTAGAGTTACACTAGAAACATCTATTTTGGCTTTTTTCCATTTTCAAGAACAGACATCCTTGGGAAAGAGAACTTTTATTAGAGAAAATGTATTCTTTCATGTCTATGACAAAGAAATCGGCTGAGAAAACTAAATCATCAACCTAACGAGTACGTCCTTTAATACTCCTAAAGGTTGGATGGTAGTCCACTAAATGTACTACTATATAGTACGTTTATCATTTGCAAATATATTAACAAAGGCATAACGTCGATTAAGGCGCCTAGATCACATAATACTTTAGATATCCCTATAATTTCTACCGTGCATCACTATAATAACAAGAAAAAATAGCAATGAAATTAAGCGACATAATCAATTCCATTACAAATAGCAATGGAATAATGATAGATTAGTGACGACAAGTAACTTTAATGTTTAGTAATGGATTAGCAATGAAATTTGAGCCACGGAACCCGTTCCGTCACTATTTAATTGCTAATCTTGGTGCTGAATTGTCCCTCCAAAACATTCCATTGTTATTCAGTCACTAAATTTGGCGCCCAATTTACCCTAAAACATTTCGTCGCTATTCAACTGGTAAATTTCGTGCCCAAATTTCCCACCTAATATTCCGTTTCTATTTCATCGCTAATGGGTAGTGACGGATTAGCTACGGAATAGGGTGCACAGGTGGAAACATGAATAGCAATGGATTAGCAATAGAATAACCTATTATGTTGCTAATTTGACTTAGCAACGGGTTAGCAAAAGAATTATTTTCATTGCTAAATCCAAATAAAAACTCCCAAACTCATCTCCACCCCCATTTCCTCTACCCTAGTTGAATGATTCCAAGCCTCCCTCTTCTCTATGCCATCACCCACGGTCGCCTTCCGCCTCCTCGTAGGCAGTCTCTCTCTCGTTCCCCTCCCCTCTCATTGTTGAACTCCTGCTCTTCCACTGCCGCTCTCCTACTATTAATCTATGTCCCCTCCTCTGTCGCCTCTCCCCCTCTGCTCTCCATCGCTCCGCTCGGGCCCACCTCTATTTGCCTCTTTTTCTATCTCTTGCTCTCTTTCTCTTTTCCCTCCCAATGTTTTACCACCGACCATCCATTGCCACATCGCCCTTTTCGCTCTCTGTCACCTCGACCTCAAGCCCACCTTTGTTTGCCTCTATTTCTCTTTCTTTCTTTCTTTCTTTCTTTCTCTCTCTCTCTCTCTCTCTCTCTCTCTCTCTCTCTCTCTCTCTCTCTTTTTCTCTCTCATTCTCTTTCATTCTCTCTTATTATTTGCCACTTGTCGCCACAACATCTACTTCTTGTCCGCCACCACTCTCCACCTCCCTTCACCTCCCTGAGTCGCAACCACTCTCCTGTCTCCTCGCCCGCTGCTACACTCGCTGCCATCGCCGTTGCCATTACACGACTGATAAGTGATTATTTAATCTTATATATAGGGTTAGTTTAGTATTATATTTAGTATTAATATCCCTAAATGAGCTCTAATTCATTGTGTTATTTCCTTTTCATGTAATTATGGTTCAAACGAAGGAAATGAGCAAAAACAAGAAGAAGAAAAGCAAATACCCATAGAAGCACGGTTAGCATCACGGCTATAAATGTTGGCATTATTGAGTATTAAAGTACAGTGTGGGAAAGAAAGGCATGTCATGGGATAGCAACGAAAGTGAAGAAATCAAGTCCAGAGGTATGGCGTAGTGGTGGCCTGTGGACATACAAGGGACGGTGCCAAGACAACAGGGACAGAGCCAGGTGGACATGAGTTCAAAAGAAGTGCACGTAGTGGCTTGACTCGAGGAAAATAGAAATTTGGAGTTTTATTTCAAGTTAAATTGTAAAGTACATTTTTTTGTTATTTGGAAGTATAAATATGTATTAGGATGTGGTAAACTCACCACAAACCAACTATTAGATACCATTTGAGAGATTTAAATAGGTTTAGTTTGGTTCGAGTATTAATGAGTTTTGTGTGGAGAAAGCGTTGAAGACTCCATGTTTGCAATTCAGGTTTGGTTTCATTGTTTTAATTGAAGGTAATATATTTATATTCATCTCTTATTTGCAATGAGTTCAATTATGAATTGTAACGTGTATGTTTCAATGAAGTGTTAGTAGTCTGTTAATCTTATGGGTTAATAGATCTTATGGAATGAATGCTATGCTTTGAATATAATTCAAAAGTGATTATAAAAGTGCAACGGTTAGAATTTGTATTGATTCCGAGCATAATGCTTTAGACATCTTAATCGAATGTTTAATGATATTAGGTTTTAGGAGTTATCATCGCCATTGAAGCTTTTAATCTGGACATGAATGGTACAACTGTAAAATATACAACATCAAGCGATACTTCTTGATTAGGAAGGTATATATAGTAAACTTAGCTAGTTATGAATCCAAAGGTTTGGAGCATTAGAGCAATGTGGAGCTTACATTATTCAATTAAAATGGAATTTCCTTATCAATAGTTCAAGTTAAAGAGGTAATTAACTAGTGCAAAAACATTTCCCTGATAATGATATAGATTGACATAAGTTGATTGCAATATAACTTTGGTGAGACGTTATACTTACGATGCATGACAAGTTTTTGGCACCATTACTGGGGATAGGTAGCCATTTACTATTACTTAGTTTGAATATTTGCTAAGTTTTATTTGAAGTACTTTACTTTTATGTTCGTAAAAACAAAAAATAAGGCTTAAGTTTCAAGTTTGAATTTCTCCACTTAATCTTTTTGTGTTTTCTTTTCAAGGATGATTAGTGCATGCGTAGTAAAGGAATGAAGGACCTAGTGCCTTATAAACCAGAGATAGAAAGAACAAACAAAGGAAAGAAAAATAAAAGAATCAATATGGCCTAGGAACAAGCTAGAAACCAACAACAGGGCCGCAGGAATAACCAACATGCAGGTAATCTGGTTAGTGCATGATTAAGTGTGAAGGTAGAGATGTCTTCGTGACTATTTCAGGCTTGATGTTCAAAATCCTTACAACGGAGTGATTAGGATTGTATCCAACACCATCAAGTTCAAACGAAGACCGTCTTTGATAAACATGGTGCAAAATTGCTTGTTCAATGGGCTACAAATGAAGATCCAATTGCATATATGGAGAATTTCTTAGAGAACTGCAACATTGTGCACATTCCCAGAGCTACAGAGGGGGTGATTAGGATGTGACTTTTCTCATTCTCATAGGTGGAAAATCTAAATCCTATTTCCAAGGGCTGAATGCAAGGAGTATGACCTCATGGGTGTAAATTAATAAAAAACTTCTTCACAAGTTCTTTCCCCCAGTGAAAGTCAATGAAAGAAAACTAGAGATTAATCGGTTCAAGCTAGAAGAAATCGAGTCTCTTGGCGAGGCATTGGAAAGATTCAAAGAGATGTTGAGGAGATCTCTGAGATAAGGATACGTGAAATGGGCGCAACTCCAGACTTTCTACTATCGGATGAACCACAGTAGGAGAACGGTTGTAGATGACATAGCAGTTGGTTGTCTACTTACCAAGGAAGAGTATGGAGCATTAGGTCACCTTTATATTATGTCTCAACATTCTACCGCCGATACTCATTCCACAGTAAGGAAACCAGTAGGGTATATGAGATTAGTCGCAAGCATCAATTATGGCATAATTATCAAATTAAGTAGTCAAATGGTGAAACTTCAGATGGGACACCAAGGTCCACAAGTAGCACAACAACCCATTCATCACAAAGGCATGGTGGTTAACCAAATAGACATATAACAGGGAATGAAATATAAGGACATCAACTTCATTAACAACCAAGGCTACATTAACAACTTCAGGCTGAAAGGAATGGATCCTCAACCGTTTTATCAATGATACAAGAATAACAACAACCTGAACTTCTCGTATGAAGATCCTGATGATTTACAGAAGTTATCTCAAGGCTTTGATTAATAAGTTCAATAGGGGAAGCTGGGACAGAGCAAAGAGATAACTTCATTGAAGTCAACTGCGAAGTACTTGCAAGCCATATATATGAGCAATAGGGAGCGCTATGAGTAGCACAAGAAAGAGATGGAAGGAGTGAAGCAAGCCATGAAGAGGATGGATGATGAGCGATCACAATCCTTCAAAAACTTAGAGAGACAACTTGGACACCTTGCTATAGGCTTGAACTCTAGGAAAGAAGAACAATTTCCTAGCAAAATCGTCACCATTCCTACGGAGAACGTGAGTGCTATTCATATGATGAGCACTACGAAAACAAATGAGCTAAAATAAAACAAGTGATGTATAAGATGTAAAGGTCAATACAATGGAAATCAAGAAGCCAGAGAAACTAAAAGAAGTGCAAAAGGTCGAGATTCAAAAAGAGACACCATGGTTCGCATACTACATTAACTACTTGGCATATAGAGTGTTTCTTCCAAAATTGACAAATTCAGTAAGAAGAAATTCCTGAGTTATGTGAAGTCATACTTTTTGGATCAATCGTATCTATTCAATAGATGCAATGATGGACTAATTCGATGATGTGTAGCAGAGGAATAAGGCATTTCGGAAAGGTCATTCATCACCATAAGGGGACACTTTGGAGCACAATGAACAACAACTAAAGTGTTACAATATGGGTTCTAGAGGCTAAATCTTTTTAAGGATTCATATATTTTTGTGAAAACTTGCAATTAATGCTAACAAACAGGAAATATTTCTAGAAGATAAGAGTTTCCATAAATCGCATTTTAAGAAGTTGATCTCTTGGATATCTGGGGAATATATTTTATGGAACCATTCCCTACTTCAAATGGAAAATAATATATATTGTTTGTAATAGACTATGTATCCAAATGGTTAAGAAGCCATAGCAACCGCAACCAATGACGCAAAAGTGGTCATAGAGTTCATAAAGAAAAACATCTTTAGTCAATTTGTAATGCCACGAGGATTCACATTTTTGCAACAAAGCCTTAGACATTGTTAAAAATATATGGAGTTAGGCATAAGACTTCACTTGCCAATCATCCTCAAAAAAATGGACAAGCTAAAGTAAGTACCAGAGAAGTGAAATAGATCTTGGAAAAATCTATCAAAACTAATAGAAAAGACTGGGCATTCCTTCTTAAAGAAGCATTATTGGCATAAAGGAAGACATTAAAAACACCAATTGACATGTCTCTATATTTCTTGGTTTATAGAAAAATATGTCACTTACTAGTAGAGTTAGAGCATAAATCATATTGGAAAATTAAAAAGCTCAACATGGATTTTCATGTTGTAGGGAATGCCAGATTACTTCAAGTAATTGAACTAGATGAGCTTTGATTTGATGCATACGAAAATGCCAAGTCATACAAAAAAAATCAAGACAATTGCATGACAAAAGGATAGAATATCGATCCTTTGAGTCTGGACAACTGGTATTGTTATTCAATTCAAGATTGAAGTTGTTTCCAGGTAAATTGAGATCGCAATGGTTAGGACCATTAAAGGTAGTTGCAACTTGGCTTTATGGAGTGGTAGAGTTAATAACTAATAGTGGTAAGACATTTAAAGTAAATGCTTGATGAGTTATCTATTTTATAAAACATAAGTGAGGCAAAATAAGCTTATAGGTTCAAGAAACAAAGAATCAATGCCTTAAAGGAAAAAAAAAAGGGAAGCAACATTAGAAGGCCAAGCAAAAAGATGAGGGACCTTCCATAAAAGACCCACAAAGCCATGAAATCATGATAGTTTCGAAGAAGCCAAAACCAAACTTTAAATTCATTTCGAGACTTTAGTTTATCAAAAAAAGAGATCCTAGAAAGATAATCATACCGATAAACATTGATGGGCACCGATTTAGAAATGTCTTATGTGATATAGGAGCCTTAGTCAATTTCATGCCACTAATGCACATGTTGCACTCGAATTTGAAGATCAATTGTCCCGGTTCCATGAATTTGCAAGTAGCCAATGACAACTTGATACCTACTAAAGGGATAGTCTTGAATGTGCATGTTAAAGTGGGTGGATTCACATTCATCATAGATTTGGAGGTCATGAACCACAATATGGATGATAATGTGTTTATGATACTTGGGCGGCCATTCTTAAAAACTGGAAATGCAATTTTATACATCAGAGATAGGAAGATCACGATGAGTAGATGAGGGTAATGATGCTGAAAAGGTTGTCTTTGTCGATGGTGAAGAAGTACATTCAAATGAGAATGACATCATAATCTTTGATTTGCATATGGAAATTCTCGATTTAGACTCAAACAAAACGAGCGAAAAGATGTCAAGCTAATGACGTTAAATTAAGCGCTATTGGAGGGGATGGGCAGCCCAGGGTTTTAAAATTCCAAGTTTTTAAAATTTTTGTCTATAGTCAATTATTTAGTTCTATAGTTACAATTAACAAACTGTAGTTCTAACTTTCGAGATTTTTTGTCAAATGTGCAGGAATGACCATTTTTCATGATTCATCAAAATGGAAATGTCTTGCTAACTCATAAAAGAGCAAAAAATAGCTAAGAATTTCAAAGCAGTGAAGGTAAGGTGCATATGAGCAATCGAAGGTAAAATTCATTAATTTTTATATTTTTATGGATTTCATGCGGTCATGACACTTTATATGAGTGATACAAAATGTACGTGGAACGTCCGAGAGAAATTAACAAAAGAAATTCACGTAAGGTACATTGGTAGATAACTCGACGCAGTGGGTATTACCCACGACGTCTTAGGGATTGGCTATAACACTGAGATATAGGCACAATGAGAGAAAGCACCTCATTGCGTCCTCAACATAGTGATGATGCAATGGCGGCGCTCTCCCAATGCCTTGCCTATAAGGCATGGCACCGGTGGTCTATATAGAGGGTTTAAACCCCAATTTTCATTCACTCTTCATACTTGCACAAAAACCCTCCCACAACCACGAAGCATACATCCATCTAGAGCCAAATTTTCATCACTTTTAAGTGAGATTAGTAAGTTCCTAGTGATTGAGACTGAAAGAGGCATGTGCACTATAGATTTGCACAAGTGGGAAAGCTAGGGCATGGATTTTTGGATTTAGAGTTTAGAGAGAACTAAGGTTCTAATTGGTGAGTAAAGTGAGAAGGTTTGGATTGTTAAAGACTTGGAGGAATGTTTGAAGCCAGACATAAATTTAGCATAAAGGTAAAGTTATAATTTAATCTAGTTATGCTTTGAATTTTTGAATATTTTAATGAAATCAAATGAATAGTGTATTTGAGGTTCTAGGATTAGTTTTGCAAGATTATGTAAATGTTGAGCACTAATATTACCCATAAAGACTTAGTTGATGTCTTTGCAATATTAGATGTGCGCATGATCCATATGATATAAATTTTGATTTTTAGATGATTTGAAGGCCCGATTTGCATTGCATTGTTGTTGACTTGTGTGAAATTTGAAGAAGTAAAAAGAATAAGGAAACAAGTTGGCCAAATTAGGGCAAATGATTTTGAGGCATCTAACTCAATAAATCACAATGAAGTAGAGCCTATACTATTTGAATCTAAATTTTTCATTAGTAGATGGGCTAAGGACCGATATGAGAAAATACTACGTAGGGAGATCATTTGTGAACGAGGAATAAATTTGCTGACCAAGTATGATAATGGAGTGAATAACTTTATTAGGCGATGAAATTGGGAGCAACTCACTCATGATTATAGAAAGAATGTCGTTAAAGGAGTGAGTGGGATTATTTTTTAATTTTATGCTAATGCGAAGTTCACTACCAAAGATGAGCTAGTGAAGGTGAGAGGGATGTTTGTTCCCTTTAATATACGTGAGATCAATAAAATCTATGGGTTGGAGTACTTAATTTTATATGGATCCCAACTGACTTTCCTGAAGAAGTTATATGAAAAACCTTATAACATATACCCCTATAGAGTCATAGAGAGCGCATTAGTTGTTCTAGGACAACAAGGCTGGGTTATGGGAACTGAGAATGTGCAAAAGCATATTAAGAAGGAAAGTGTTAGAAAATTTCACAGAATGTGGAAACATTTCATTGTTACATCGCTATACCCCACTTCTTAGCAAGGCGAAATCAACAAGAAAAAAGACTTGTCTTAATGAGATTACAAAGAACGGGGAGATCAACCAGTAAGAACACTTAAAATAGTATGAGGAAGTCAATCATGTCAAAAAGAGACAACAAATTATTTTTTGCTATCTTGATTACTCGGATGTGCTTAAAGGCCGAAGCGAGACTGAGAAATAACGAAAAATTCGATATAGAGGCCAACTAACCATTGATGAAGCTTTCATGCTTACATTAAAACCACCCCCTCGTTACTAAGATATCAAGGAGATGAGAGAGATAATCGAGGGAGTTAGACTTGAGGCCGAGTTATTGGCGAAAAGGCAAGAGGATCAAACAATAGCAGCAAAATTAGCTTAAGAGCTAGAAGATGAAGGATATGGAGAAGGGGAGGAGCAACAACATTAGGGATTTACTGAGAGCTACGAGTTTGTAGACTCACTGATTGGGGAGCAAGACTTGGAAGTTTCGGAGGTATTTCTACCACCTCATCCACCATAGGCCCATTACCTCCACCAAAGGTCTTGATTCCATCACAACAGAGGCTATGGATAGCCGAGATGAGGAAAAAGTACCAAAAGGACAGGTTGCAGTATCAGGTAGATGTATTGAGATATGAGCGGGATATGAAAAGAAGAGAGAAATATCGATGGAACGAGCAACATAATTTCATGTTGTTATTGATTATAAGAGGAACATAGTTAGGTATGAGGGGAGCAGACTAATGAAATATACTAATTTGTTATTTGGTTTTCCAACAATTCCAACTTATATGTTCAATTCAAATTTGGTTCAAAGCAGTAGGGTGGACCATCCTTTGAACCATCCCAAGCTAGAGCTGATAATGTAAATGATGATGATGGCATACAACCCTAAAGTTAGTGTATTAGGAATCCTTTAAACTTGAGGAGATGAGAGTCACATTAATACCATTTTATTTATTTTTTTACCATTGGGATATTTTGTTTACTATTTAGTTATTTCAATTCTTTGTTTAGCTTATGCTTTTATATAACTTGTGTTATTTCATATGTTTGTTTGTTTTAGTGTTTTCATGTTTCATGCTTACTTTTAAATATTAAGGACAAGGTTTGGATTAAGTTTGGGGGCATCGACACTACACTACACTATAGGAAGTGGTAAGATAGGCTAAGAAATAAGGATAAGCACTACATGTATGATCGTTGAGAATTTTAATTTGAATCAGTTAAAGAGGAAACCACGATAGTGTACAAATTTTTAATTTTATGTACTATATGAATGTTTAAGTTGTATAAATTATGTTATATATAGTAACAAGTAATGAATAAGTAGCTCATTTGCATGTTCATGTCTTTAATTGTGGATGAGTATATTACAAGTATCTTGTTCACATGAAACTCAAGTGAGTATTTTAAGATTTTGAAGAAGAAAATAATGAATTGTAGCAAACAACAGTGTGATTTTATGATTAGCAACTTAGAGTTAGAGAAGACTTTGAACTTGAAACAAAAGCAAGAAACTAGAACACTTCTTGTGGAAAAATTTAGATCTCTAAGGATTCTATAATAAGTGTGAATTTTACTTGATAATACAAAGCAAAAGACTTCATGTAAAAGAAGGAAAAAATAGACATTATAAATGAAAAAGGTTGGAGTTAACTTATTTGATTTAGTGAAAGTGAGAAGTACTAACAAGAGTTATAGAAAAAAAAAGTAAAAAATGAGAAAATCCCACAAGTTTTATAGGAAATAGAAAAGAGAACTTGATGGTTAGAAAAGTGAGAAAACAAAGCCAATAAGAAAATGAGCAGGAATTGTAAAATAAAAATGAAAAGAATAAGAAGAATAAGTGAAAAATTAAGTAAAGAAAAGAAGGCGGAAGTAAAATAAAACTCTTCAAATAAAAGATTTAACTCAAGGTAGCTAGTTGAGTTAAGTTTGCTTTCCAACTTTGTTAAGTCCTATAAATTCTTGAAGTACTAAAGTCTTCCAAATATGAGTTCGATCTATGCTTATTTTTGAGTTCTAGAGCTTAATGAGAAATCATGGTATTGCATACTTGCTACTTGAATGTTGAGATGAAACAAACTTGTGAATAGCTATGGTTTTTTGTTGTGATCAACTTTGGTGTTTTGAAAGTGAAGTTATATGTGTTGTTAAAGCTACATGTTTTACAATAACAATTATTTGCTAAGAAAAACTCTTGAGTGGATTATTAACTTGAAACTTAGTGAATTAAAAGATATTCCATGAATAATGTAAAATGAATAAGGATTAGTCATTAGGAGACTTAATAAAATATACTTTTGCTCAGGACGCGCAAAACCCTAAGTTGGAGGGTATCTAATGAGTGATTATTTAGACTTATGTGTAGGATTAGTTTAGTAGTATATTTGTGCAACATATGAGAATTTCATAAACTTGATTAAGCGGCTAATGAAGTATTTTCTAATTTAATTTGGGATTTAGGTATATTAGGTGAGACTCACGTGTTACAGATAGGAGATCATAAATTTAATATTATATTTATGTGTTGTGTGCTTATTTGATATATTATACACTATTTCAATGTGAAATATGGTCAAGTGATGTGCATAAGCGTTGTCCGCGAGTTTTGGAGCACGGTGCGAAACATTTCAACAATTGTTATAAAATTGAGGTATTTTTTGGAATTTAATTTGGAGTAAAAAATAAGAGATAATCATGAAGTTAAATAATAATAAATAAATTGGTATGTGCTTAGTGGCATGCGGGGTTTAGGGTGACCCGCGTGGGATGTACCATAGTGTGCAAGCTCAAGGGTAGTCATTGGCATGCGTGGCAATTTTATAGCCGCGAAAATACATAAGTTCATATATGTTTTTTGTCATAGTTTATATATTTAAATATATAAAAAGAAATCCTATAGTTTGAATTAAATAAAAGTATACATTAGATTCACCTCGAGATACGTGTAATGTGATCATCGAGGAATTAAAATAATCGAACATTTTTGCCTCGAGATGTGTGGTGTCCAATCTCAAGAAAATTAAGGGTGTTTGGTTTCTTAATTAAACCATATGATCTACCTCTAGATATGTGTTAAGTATCTCAAGGAGATCAATATAATTAGTCACCACTAAGTCGGTCAATAGGCGGTGATTATCTTGTTGATAGCCCCAAGATAAACCTCAAGATACGTAGTACGTATTTAGAGGAATGTCAAAAGGAATATATATATATATATATATATAAATCATAAAATTTGCCTCAAGATTTTTGTGATGCAAATCTTGGGAAATAAAATATGTCTTCAGAAACAAATAGAACATGGCCTCATTCAATTTTATTTGGAGATAAAGATTAACCTCGAGATATGTCATACGTATTTTCATATATCGAGGAAGGTCAAATTTATATTATGAAAATGGAACCATTAGATTTGTTTCTACATTCCCGTGATGCAAATCTAGAGGAAAACAAATATATATTTCAAATAAAACATAATCGTCTCTTCAATACAATGAAGGCTAAAATAAGAGGAAAAAAATGGTGATTGAGGGAGAAATAGAGTGACTAAGATAGGGGATCGAGACAGAAGTGATGGAGGCGGTGATGGTAAGTAGTCATGGTTGTTGTTGTGTTGTTGTTTGCTGTTGTTGCTTGAAGGAGAGAGAAGATTTGGACGAACTGCCAGGGCAGTTCGTTAGAGGAAGTGATGGCAGGGGAGACTCTCCCCAGTCTAGTCCTAACCCGAGGTTTGGGTGGGTGCCTATCTCTAGTGAAATTGAATAAAAAAATAGTGGCTATTGAAAATAAAGGAACATAGCAATGTAAGGAAGATGAAAAGGGTGTTTGATCCCCATACCAGACTGAACTGGGTTCGGTTTAAGGTACAAACCACCCTAATGAAACAAAATAGAAAAGAAAATGCTAGAATTTATCAAAAACTCCATAAATTGGAAAAAAAATAAAAAAAAGATTTTTGGACAAATAAATCGAAATAGTGGTTTTTTATAAAAAATAAAGATTTTGGGATTTCATCGAGGATTTTTATGAGGGTTTTTCTCGTAATGCGTGATACCCAAAAACGTATGAAATTTAGAAAATTGTTTGAAAGCCTAGTCAACGGTAATTTTCAATTTTGAACAAGAAATTGCAGTCAAGATTAGGATCCAGACATATGAGGATAAGCTTTGTACTTATTTAAGAGTTTTCAGATTGTGGAAGGACCAATAAATATATAAAATTAGAAAATTTATATTTAAGCCTAAACAATGTAATTTTCAATGTTAAACAATATTTTTTAGTCAAAAATAAAATCTGGGCATCAGAGAATTTATTTTGGAAGTATTTTAAAGGTTTCGAAACACAATTGGGTCAATTGAACTATAACTAAATGGAAACAAAATGTGGAATTGATATGGAAACTTATCGAATTTACTTATAAATGAATTGTAGGATTACAATTAGAGGCCTGTGTAGACCTGTTTACCAACTCGGAGCGAAAGGGAGTTGTGATATCACGTTTGTAAGGTTAAGTAAATCCCATGGTAATCTTTACATTGTATGAGTGTTTCTCAAATATAATTGCATGCACTATTTATCGCTGCATATTTATTGATCATGCAATCATGGACAAGAGAGAAAAAAGGCCTTTGGGGGTCCCATTGTGTTCATTGGTTATATGTATAGTAGGATGAACACCATGGTGCTCTGCAACTTGAGTCACTAATCGTAGTAGACACTTGTTTAAGATGGTTATAGGTTCTTCAAGGACTTCCTCTCACACTCATGACTCTTTATTACTGTTTATCCACCACTTTTAGAAGACATCATCTAATTGTGGTCGGTCAACAAAAATGGTATGGATTGCATACTTGTATAATTTTGATTCCTTGCGATATTATTGTTCATTTAAACTCTTGGAATATAATGCATTTAATTATTATAGGTATATTGGATAGCGTGAGATTTACTTATCTAACATTATGGAATTTTTATAATTGGATAATGGTAGGTTCTAGTGGCAACAAGAAAAAGGGAAAGCTTTCCGAATGTTTGTGACTTGCTTAGTTCTTTTCTATCTATGAATGTATTCTTTTTTAATATATTATATTATATCAATGGGTTTTTGGGTTTGAGTGTGATTAAGATCTCCTTTGGAATGACTTGAACAGTTTTGGGATGAATTGAAATAATTTTTTAGTTAAGGTAATATTAGTTTAAGGTTTCAAATACTTCAAATCAGGTTATAATGAAGATATAGTCTTGTTAATGCAATATATATTGTGATGGGTGGATTGTGAGTCCTTCGACATTTCCACCAAAGCTGAGTAGGTTTGTCGAAGATTGTTGAAGGCTGGGTATTCCGATGTAGGCTTAGAAATAGAGAAGGTGCTGTCAAAAATTCTTATAGAATTTTGAGGATTATTTAATTCATCTAAATAAACCTTAAGGTTTAAGATTCACTTTAGAATCCTACGTGGTTGATAAAGTTTTATAATTGATGATTACGAAATCTTAATCTCAATTAGTTATTAATAGAGAGGTTAAGGCTGCTAGATTATAACAGGATAGAGGTAATCTAGGCCGGTCAGATTACATAATTAGGCGGGGTCTGACA
This sequence comes from Stephania yunnanensis, assembly GCA_039657365.1. NCBI lineage: Eukaryota > Viridiplantae > Streptophyta > Magnoliopsida > Ranunculales > Menispermaceae > Stephania > Stephania yunnanensis. Next base: position 29,329,190 of record CM077582.1, on the reverse strand, counting down.
ATGTTAGTATCGGAGCCTAGGTTTGACTCAATTGAGGATAAATTTTGGTTGAAAATCAAATGGTGATTGAGTGCGATTAGTTGGGAAGTGACCGTGAGATGGGGTATTTGAAATATTGTGCTCTATTTGTGTTTTATGTATGTGTTATCACTAAATATGTGATAGGAAGTTTATTTTCTTGTCCCTTTGATACTTAAATTGTAAGATAGTGCTAGTAAGACTATAAACAGATAATTAAAAAAGAGAATAGGCTTATGAAACAAATTTGAGCGTAAATTGATGTGAAATAGACTTATGAAATATGAGTTCACAAAGGTGTTGTAAGTAGTTCCATACTAATATAACAATTGAAAGTATAAGATATGAAACCAATAGGAAATAGGTTAAAAGGGAAGTCCAAATGATTCATGTAAGTAAACACTGAACGTGAATTTCTAGGAAATCGAAAGAACAGAACTATTACAATTTTTAAATGCTCAGCAAATATTAAAATAGACTTAAATTAAATCTCAACCAATCGAGGATCATTTAGAAAACATAATATGAAATTGGGACTTTTGGGAAGCATAAGATATGGATATCTTAGAGTTTAGAATAAGGTTATTAGTACCAGTTGAAATAGTAACTCGAAGAAACTTATTCCTCGAAGAAACTTATTCTACGAAATATTAGTTTGATTCATAACCAATTGAGAGTTGCTTTCTAAAGCGTCTAAATGAAGAGGAAAGGGAGACATGAGCTCGCGAAAAAAGAAATTGACTAGACAATAACAACAGGATTGTGATAGAACTAGTAAATTTCTCTAAGTCGTATCTACGAAAATAAAATATTTTAAAGTAAAGTATTATCTCTTTTCCAGAACAAAACAAAAAGTAAAAGTGGAATAGAACCATGGTTCAAAACAATCAAATAACTTCTAGAAGGAAGTACTAAAACTTTTGATTATTTACTACTTAACTTACTTATCCATAAGTGACATTGGGTATAGTGGTTATATTAGTCGAATAAAGAACTGATAAAATAAATGAGAATACATGAGTTGGAAGTAATCTTTTTTAACACTAGATTAGGTGTTTTTATAAAATAAAGATTAACGAAAATTTCTAACTTGAAAATAAAAAATGTAGTGATAAAATCAACGTGTTATAAGTTAAGGTGTCAGTGACATGGTCTAATAATAGCTTGGATTAGCTATTGAACATCAACGCAAGTGATTGTATTTTAAGATTCAGAGGACCCAATAGTCACTTTTAATCAAATTAAGTAATGATGTTTATCACTACAACTTCAAATATAACCAATGAAGAGATAGATGTACTAATCGAGTCATTAAGTTAATCGGAGTTATATAGGTCGTCAGTATGAACTCCTATATTGTAAGAATTTCTATTTGTAGGATTTAAAGGATAAAAATAACATCATTAAGAATTTGATTAGTCATTTAGTTAATCGGAGTTTGAAAATTCAAATTCTTCTATCTTATCAATTGAATAATAATGAAAATGTGAATTCATCAAAAGTAATTTGATGAATAATAAGATACAAAGTAATCTCATATAGTCTCTTAAAATGTACTAAATCTCTTCTAGAGAAAAAGAAAAGTCGAGATATTTGAGACTAATGGAAATAATGTAAGGCAATAAAAAAAGTTTAATTATTTGAGAATCAAAATTTCTCTATTTTGAAATAAATTAGCGAAGGACGACTTCGATTCGTTAAATGATAATTAGAAGTTGCACCGTCCTTAGCTATATTTTCAAAAAGAGAAGAGATATAAATTACCTTTCTAAGTCACGATTAAGGAGCTGTAACTAGCATGGTTATTGAACGAAAGTTGTAATAAGTTTGTAAAGTGAATAAGAGTGAGATCAATGTGAGAATAGCTAAAATTGATTAAAAAATGAATGGAATAGACTCAATATATAAAATAAAATGAGATGTTGAGATGACTTGTGAATGTTGGAGGTGACACGGACAGACTCCTTTAGTCAAGGTAAGATACTGGAGTAGTTGTGCATGACCAAAGTCTAAGTAACTTCATTTCATAATAACGATTCATTAGCAGCATTGAAGATTAGTGTGACTCATCCACCCATTTTTGAATAATCAAATGATTTAGTGACAATCGGTTTAAAAGAGTCTATGAAGTTTCGTCGGAGTCAATTGGAGGCTAAAGTACAGAAAACAGAATTTTCAATATATTTTCACATTTGTGTAAGAATGAGAATTTCAGGTTAACGAGTCCTGATCAAATTAAAATAGGAAACTATAAGTTTGATTGAACTTAATATATCTTCACAAGGATCTTACAAGGAATCAAAATCCATGGGCTGAAATCTTTAAACCAAAGTAGTGCACAACTAATATAAGGGAATATTTATTTTACATTGGTTCAATTGTAGTACTACAACACCTGATTAGTCAGTGGTGAAATTTGAAACATTAGTTATTGTAAATTTGATGTAAGATATTCGGATGACAGTGAATATACAAATGAAATGAAAAGTTATATATAACTTACAACTCAATTAGTAAGCTTTATCTCTATTAGGTTGGAAATATTGAATAGAGTACAGTGTATCTGACTTGATATGTTTGAAGAATTGAATATTACTCAATTATAATTGAGTAGAAATGAAAAAAGATAAGATATTTACAAACTTGTATGAAATACAAGTTAGAAGTTACACTATGAGAGTATAATCATTGAATACGTTGATATCTCTGCTTAGAAATGTATTTCTACTCAAGTTAAGGATAACTGTCTCTATACAAGTAATGAGAGAAGTTAGTGAATAGTAAGTAATTAAGACATGGGTTTGTGGCAGATCTTAGTTAAGTGAAAAGAATGAGGTTCTTGGGGAACTCATCGTTAAAGAATGATTTTGACAAAGTTAAAAAAGTTGATAATTTTCGAACCAATCCAAGAAGAAGTTAAGTGAATTGGCTTACGAATTAGAATCGATAATTTCTTTCTAGTCCATAATCTAAATAATATTGTGAGTATAAATTTAGAGAATAAATGAGAGTTACACGATGTGTCATATTTCTATTTCTGATTAGATTTAAATTGGAGATCTTTTGTCATGGGGTAATAGATGTATTATGAGATCTATAGTCATGGGAAGACTAAGCGATTCCAGGTTTTTGTTGGGGAACGTTGGAATGGTGATGGATCAAATAGACACATAACTCTATTTACAGGGGTGTATTCAATTGAGATTTTAATAGATTTTTCGCTACTTTTATAAGTCGATTACTTTTCTAAAGTTTGTAGATTTTCGTAGATTTTCAAAGACTTTGATAGTAAACTTCTTTTTTATTACTTTTATTAACATTTAAGATTTTTAGTCACTTTTGTGAACTTCTTAAACATGATTTTGATTGATACTAGTAGATTTTTGTGATTTTAATATTGATACAAATATTTTGCATTTTATTATAAAAAAGAAGAATAATTATATTTCTTTTTCTTAAGAACAATTATTAATTTTTTAAAAGTATTTTTATATTTTAATGAAAAATCATATAGACATATTAATGAATTACAGCTGTCAAGATAGTAACATAATAAATAAGTAACTAAATATCAACAAAACAAATATGCAAATGAATAATCTTTTAGTGGCAAAAAAGAACCAACTAATATCATTGTGTGTAAAAAATTTACATTTTTTTACTTATGTAAAAAAAACTTATATCTCTATCTTTAAGAATGATAGTTTAGAAATTTTAAAATGCACTTCTTGGATTTGAAAAAAAAAATATACGATTATTTTCTCCAAAAATAATAATAGTATATTTTTTGAGATTATAAGTAAACACTTAATAAACAAAACTTCTTTGTAAAAAATCCTATCAAATGTACAATGATGCAAAAATGAGATCTTATTAATAACGACATCATTTTCATTTTCATCAACATAAACATTACAACATAATGAGTGAGCAATGAAATTCACGAGTTGTTAAGTGATTGGAGAAGTTGATAAAAACAATTGATAAGAAAAGACATTATGAACAATGAAGTCCTTATTGAATAAGGGAAACAACAAAAATTAAAAGTCTCTAAAAGTTTATGGGTTGAGGTGAGGAAAAGTCGGAGATTTGTTTAAGTGTATTTTTATACAAAAAGTCTACAAAAGTCGAGATTTGTAACCAAATTACAGAAGTCATTAAAAAAATTAAATACACCTTCCTTTATAAACTCTCTAAAAGTTTAAATTGAATACCCCAAAACTTATATAATCTTTTAAAAGTCTATAAAAGTTTACATTGAATACACCTTACTTTTAGAAACTCTCTAAAAGTTTTAATTGAATACACTTAAACTTTTTTAGTAATTAAAAGTAACCAAAAGTCTATTAAAATCTTAATTGAATACGACCCTGTTAGTATCTAATGTTGTGCGTAAATATTATTTACACCTATATGTAATTTTAGACTGATGATAGTGTAAGAATTAATTAGCTAATAATTAAAATAAAAAGTGATAATTAGTGATGAGAAAGTAAACTGGGATGTCTACCTTATTTGGGTGGATATGAAAAAAATTATCAATGGTTTATGGGTATTTAGATTAGAATGAGAATTGTGTTAAGAAAAGAAATATAGGCTAGATCTTGCTTTATATTGATGCTCAAATGGGATTCAATGTATGAGATGAGAAATAAAGTACAGTTATCAGATATTCTATAAAGTTGATTGTTTAACTCGACAAGAATTCACAAATTGTCAAGATTGGCGAGTTAACGGAGATAACTTTTCATTAAACCAAAATGTTGGAAAATGAAAAGCTAAAATGATTATGATCTTTATCAGCGAGTTGTTGAATACAACGTAACTGATTGGGTCCATTTAACGGTTCACCTTCAAAATGGTTTTACAACTTTGGATTAAAAGAGTTATAGAGAAATGATCATTTTTTCATATCTCTTTTGGTTCAGTAGCCTATAAATTTAAATTTCGAGGATGAAATTTTTAATTAGTTAGAAAAACTGTAACATTAGAGAATTTTATAAACTTGATCAAGCAGCTAATTAAGCATTTTCAAGTTTAATTTGGGATTTAGGTATCTGAGGTGGGACCCACATGTTATCGATCGGAGATCATAAATTTAATATTATTTTTATATGTTGTGTTCCTATTTGATGTATTATACACTATTTTGACGCGAAGTAGGATCAATTGGAATGCATACGCGGTGTCCGCGAGTTCAGAAGGGCAGTGGGAATATTTCTCCAATTTTGGCGAAATTAGGGAATTTTTTATAATTTAATTTGGAGTTAGAAAAAAAAGATAATCATGAATTTAAATAAAATAATAAATAAATTGTTAAGCGCGTAGTGACATGCGAGGTCGAGGGTGACACGCTTGGGATGTACCACAGTATGCACACTCAAGGGTAGTCATTGGCGTGCATGGCGAATTTATTGTTGTTAAAATACATAGGTATATATATATATATATTTTTACATGTAGTTTATATATTTAAATGTATGAAAACAAATCCTACAAATTGAATGAAAAAAAATATACATTAGATTCGCCTCGAGATAAGCGTAGTATGATCATCAAATAGTTAAAATGGTTGAACGTTGTTGTTGAAGAGATGTGTCCACGCCTCCACGCCTCGAGGTACGTGTTTTCATATCTCAAGGAAAACAAGGGCGTGATTTTTTAATTAGATTCTAAGATCTACCTTGAGATACGCATTACGTATCTCAACGAGATCAATATAATTAATCACCAATAAGTCGATCAAGAGGTGGTGATTATCTTGCTGATAGCCACAAGATTGACCTCGAGATACGTAATATGTATCTCGAGGAGGATAAAAAGATATAAATGAGTCATTAGATTTTCCTCGAGATTCATACGATGCAAATCTCAAGGAAATCAAATATCTATCTTCACAAACAAACAAACATACATCGCCTCATTTAATTTTATTTGGAGACAAAGATTGACCTCGAGATATGTAGTATGTATCTCGAGGATGATTTAATTTATATTATAAAAATGGAACAATTAGATTTGTCTCAAGTTTTGCGTTATGCGAATCTCGAGAAAAACTAGTATATATTTCAAATGAAACATAATCGTCTCTTCATTGCAGTGAAGCCGAAACTGAAAGGAAATAAGTTGTAATTGAGGGAGAGACAAAGAAGCTGAAAGAGGGGATCCAGACCGATGTGATAAAGGTGGTGATGGTAAGTTGTCATGGTTGTTGTTGTGTTGTGGTTTATGGTTGTTGCTTGAAGAAGAGAGGAAGACCATGGCAGGTGTGACTCTCCCTTGCCAATCCCAACCCAGGATTAGGGTTGGGAGCCCAGCCACAATGAAATTGAAAAAAATGGTGGTTGTTGAAACAGAGGAACAGAGCAACGCAAGGAAGAAAAAAAGGGGTTGATTCCTTGACTAGACTAAATCGAGTTCGGTTCTATTGAATCGGACTGGTCCGATTAAGTGGACAAACCACCTCAAATTAAACAAAGAAGAAAAAAATGCTAGAGTTTTTAGAAAATATAAAAAAAATAGAAAAAAATAAAAAACTATATTTTTTCGATAAATAAATTGACATAATGGATTTTTATAAAAAAAATTTGGATTTTAGAATTTTATCGAGGATTTGTACTAAGAGTTTTTCTCGTAATGTGTGCTACAATACCCAAAAATGTACGAAATTAAGAAAATTTTTAAAAGCCTAGTCAAAGGTAATTTTCCATTCCAACCACAATTTGCGGTCAAATTTGGGATATGGACATCCGAGGATAAGATTTGGAGATATTTAAGAGTTTTGGAATTATGGAAGGGCCAATAAATATATAATAAATTGGTAAATTTATATTTATGCCTAGACAACTTAATTTTTGATGCCAAACGATAATTTTGAGTTAAAAATGAAATTCGTGCATCAGAGAATTTATTTTGTAAGTATTTTAGGGGTTTCAGAATGCAATTAAGTCCATTGAACTACAACTAGATGGAAAAAAATATGGAATTGTTATGGAAACTTATTGAGTTTATAAATAAGTTGTAGGACTGCAATTGGAGCCCTGTGTAGACTAGCACTCTTGGCTTTTTTAAGGGGGCAATACCCTGGAGTAGACTTTGGCGATCTCGGGGCTACCACCTCTGAGGCCTCATGTCATTACACCCCACCTACTGATGCCCTGCCTTCTTAGGCCCCGTCACAAGGTACAACAGATCATGATGATAATAGAGGGAATGATCTTATAGTTAGAGCACGTGCCCTAGGTCGATCTACAAACATTATTTATCTTATAATTTTAGTTAGTAAAATTGAAGTTTGCATTTGATGTTTTATTATAAGTGATTGTATGTTTACCTTATAGTAAGATCCATTGGCATTTGATGAAATATCCTAAATTTTTATAGTCGATCATTATACTAGGAATTATAATGAATTAAGACTAGCGTGAATCTTAATTGATGGTCACAAGATGATTATGTGTATAGGGATACGAATCAAGATCATGAGTACTCATTAGGGAAGAAGGTATTGTACCGACCCGCTATGGGAACACCACATGGATTAAGTCATAGGTGTTACTAATGGTATATATATATATCATTTAGGTCTTCAAAATACGATTACCATATACTTCAATATTACGATCATGGTAATTTGACACAATCAAATATTGTGATTGATTACCATGTGAATAATATGTGAAAGTGTGTAATTAAGATAGAATTTGCCACTCTCGTATAGAGAGAGATATTAGTGGATCCCTTGATATGATAGATAAATAATGGCCAAATCTATGTGAATTGATATAATCAATGTCACTTGGATGTTTCTAGTTTACGCAAAGATCAAGACTAGTAAGATTGAACATTAAGGGTGACTTTCTATGCCTTATGTTACATCAAATGATATCGCACGACAAAAGGATATGATACATGTTATTCATTAGGTTGTCTCAATTTTGATATTCATGCTATTTGGTTAGTCATAATGTCTTGCTAGAGACCGCTTATGACTTATGTACTAAAATGGTTTTGGTTCATTGCCAACATCTCATGAACCTATTGGGTTGCACACAAAGAATGATTTTGAGCAATTTTAATTGGTCAAGAGTAATGCATTTTATATGATAAAATTCATGACATAAAAGCCCTTACGGTTTGTTATATGATAACTTATTAATAGGGGCATATGTATAATTTACTTAAACTGACTACATAGAATAATTGTATTATGAATAAGATTTTAAGTGAGGGCTTATCTACACATATAAATAAAGGGTGAAACCCTAAAACTAAATAAAATTTTTATTTTTTCAAATTTCGAGTTCTCTGGATTTTGGGAGAGAGAAAAATGTTTTAAATCTTTGTTGGGGCTAGCACTCCAAATTGTTATCACCATTCAATTGTGGATTTCCGATAGAGGACAGACACTTGAACATCTTCAAAATCAAGCGATCAGAGAAGGAAATCATATAATAAGGTATGATTTACTTTCATAGATTTGGTTTAATGGGACTTATTTTCGATCCTGTTAGGGTTTCTCAAAATTTGTTTTAAATTTTTTGGTGAGCATGAATTTAAAAACCCAACACCTATTTAGGGTTTCTTTGCACAAGACAATGACGATGATGAGTTAGATCATTCGTAGTCATTGTGTAGCTTAATAGAGACTTTTTTTTAGGAACGTTGCTGTGAATATTGTAAACTTTTTTCGTTTCTTATGAAATCTCTGCTTGTTAGAAATCTATACTTTTGACTACATTAATTATTTATTGATCTTAAATAATGGCGCGTTTCTAATCCATTTCTATTTAGCAACATATTAAAGAAATATTTTTTTTTCATAAAAATAACATTTGCCGTTGCTAATCTATTGTTGAATATCAATGAATTAGCAAAAGAAAGTAGTCTATTGCAATTAAACGACAAATCGAAAAACAATTTTTGCAACATTTGGCAATGAAATTTTTCGTTGACGAATTGGAAATTCTGTTCTAAACAGTTAGCGATGAGGATTTTGGCAACGGACTAAATTTTGTTGCTAATCCGTTTCTAAATGGATTAGAAAGGGAAAATAGGACTTTAGCAACAAAAAGTTTTGTTAGTAAATTGATTGTTTTTTGTTGTGTAAGAAACAAAAAAACGTTTTGGGACCAGAGCATTTAGTAGGTAATTTATTTCTGATTAGTGCTGGCATATGTTCTCTTAGGCTTACATTTTCATTGGGCTTGATTTTGTTAGTGCATTAAGTCTTTTTTAAACTTTTGATATTTACATTTTGTACGGCTTCGAATAAAGATATGTTTTCTACCACTTTCCTTAAAGTGTCTAAGATTTCTTTTTCATCTTGTAATTTCTTTGTGTTCTTATTGTTTAAAACGGTAGAGAAATAGTGCTCTTACTATACTTGGTTTATTCTTTTCGAAATCACAATTGCCTTCTTTTGGAATTTTATTATTTTGGATTTCAATTTCTTTTTCTAATTTTGCTTCTATGTCTTTTTGGGGAACTAATTGTTTTGACATCTTTGGTTCTTCCATTTTTTCACCGCTTCTCTAGATTATCGCTTTTGCAAATGAACTAGGTTAAGGTTGAGACAGTAATTTGACTTGGTTTACCATGGACTCATTTTCATTTTCATTTGACTTAATTGATTTTTGTAGTTCAATTATATCATCTTGTATCGCTTGAATTTCTTGGTCTTTTTTCTTATTTGAATTTTCTCAATTGTTATATCCTTTAATGTATATGTTCTATAGCTTTGATAATTTCGGATGTCTACACCATTACCTATATTTGGTCTTAGGTTTTTTGCATTATTGCTAGAAACATAATTAGGTTGAATATGCTTATTAAACAGATTCATCATACTGTTAGCCTCTTTAATTTGATTTATTGCACCAATGGACACTCATCGTATAGATGATTAGCCTCGTTGCAAAAAAACACAAATTTCACTTGGAATTGATCTATTTTTAATAGTAATTCAACCATGCTTTTTAGTTCATCAAATTTATCATCCAGCGTCTTGATTATGTTTTGATTAATTTCACAAGAACAATTTTTATGAATTTGTTTCTCTTACAATATTGTTTTGATTGTTTTGTCATTCTATTAGTAGTGACTTTTGCTAATCTTTATGTTACGTCGAATAAAGATCCTCCACAAACTGTATCTTGGAATGTTTGTTCTAAGTTGTTTAATCCTTTGTAAGAATTATTCTAATAAAGTTTTCTCCCTAAATCCGTATTATGGACATAATGATATCAATTTTTGGTATCTATCCCAAAACTCACCAAAAGTCTCACCAGTTTCAGTCCTATTCAAAATAATTTTATATGCTGGAACATATTGATCTAAAAAGGTTTCCAGCATTTCAGACTATGTGGTTATGAAATTTTGAGGGAGATAGAATAACCAATCGTGAGTTTTACCTCCTAAAGAATAAGGAAAGCCTTTTGCTTGACATGTTCAAACTTTATGTTTTTGAGTTTTGTCACACTTACTATATGCGTATATTTCCTACTAAAATGTTGAGGATCTTCATCACCTTCACTTTGAAAGTGAGATAAAGAATTGATGAATCTCAATTTTAATTCGAAATTGGAAAATCTAGGGGAAAATGAACTCACATAGGTTCGTAAGCAGTGATATTTTTACTGGCTTGCCTAAATGTAAGTTCTTGCTCAATTGTTGCCATATTATATTGCATGCAATGAAAAAAATTCTTAAGAAATTATTTTAAAATCCACGGCAACAGCGCCAAATATTGACATATGTACAATAAATTTTCTGCTTTTACTATACTTATAAATTTCGTAGTAGTGATAAGTAGGATGTCACCATAGGGATTTTGCGATTCCTTAAGAAATGGATTTTATTATTTTTTATTTTTAAATAAATTAATAAAGATCAGAATTAAAATTTAGAATTTCTTAATATAGAAATCAACTAACTAACTATACAAATGTAATAAAGATAAATAAAAGTCACTAAATTCCAAGCAATGCAATTTAATTGAAATAATATAAAATAAACATCTAAATAAACCTCCTAATTAATGAAACATCAATTTGTTTTGCATCTAAACATGTTACTTCAATAATATAGTCATGAACATACTTTGTAATGTATCCTAGATCATTAAATTTTAATCATAAGTAAGTAGACAGCCTTTAGTAAACCATCATTTTTTCTTACACCAGTGGAATATCCACATTCTAATTTTATTGAGTTAACCCTTTGAATATACAAAAAAATTAACTTTGGGCAATAAAACTGCATTACACTTTGTGAAAACTTTGAACGACTAAGTTCAAAACCTTTAGAAAGCCACTTCAATATTAAACTTAGATCTCAAATCTACCTAGGACATCTAAATGGTAATAGACCTTTTAGACAATCCTAGTTACCACTTTAACTAGATAGTGAATCATAATATCACAATACACATTAGCCACTATGCACGTAACACCTAGATTCATGACTGCAATCTGCAAATAACAACCTATTAAATTAGTGAACTAAAGAATACGATCGGTTTAAATCATTGAGCACAAAATCATCCTATGATGACTACATTGTAAAATGGATAAAGTTCTTGTTCGGAGTTTGTTTAGATTGGTAAACTACTCACTCATAATCCTAACTAACATTAATAGAATAATTGAAACTCTTAATTAAAAATGCCTTATTGAAAGCTTGAATATTCCAATCTTCTCTATAACCAATAAAAACAATAAAGAATAGCCTCCAAACTGAAAATAAAAGTGTTAGAATTACTAAAGGCTCTTAATTTCATAGTCTAGGTTCATATATATAGTATTTTAGATAATACATATCCCAATTCAACTAAAAATCCTCGTTGTAATCTAAAATCAACGAAGCCGACACTACCGATTCCTCAGCAATTCTTGTTGCAATGTGAATTGTTGGAAATATTCTAGGAAAATAGCCTCAGTGTTCCACTGCTATGAGTAGCGATTCCCAATAAAAATGAAGAATCACTCAGTAATCAATGGCTTTAAATTCTAGTACTTCCTTGGTTTTTGGATGATTGTTTTCGTACTTTTTCCACTCGGTCAAATCCTTAATTTTCTTCTCTTTTTCATTCATTTCTACAAGTATTCTTCATATTACACGAAATAACAAAAAATACAAGAAAACCAATGTAATATAGCATTTTTACATCTAAAAATACCATAACATACACTATAAAACATTGTCTAATAATTGACTTATTATTGACACGTAACCCGAGGCGATATACCTATCACTCTAACTCTCGCGAAATTTACGTGACGCACACTAAATACATTAAATCAATGTGATGCAGTTTATTTAATAAAATACAAACAATAGGCATGCATCACAAAAAATAACATAACCTCAGTTCTCACGTCTGAATAAACTAAGTTTTACACGTCAACCTAAATTACAGACTATTAATCCTTGTAGATAAAGCTTAAGATATTTTAATTAATTTGGGCCGTCAAATTCAATACAATGAAGGGATACCTTATGACCTGAAAAATAACGAAAAATGAGTAGTTCATCCTAATAGGAAAAAGAAACAAAGCTCATGTTTAAGCTATTGGAATATATTGCTTACATTTACATTCAGAAGTTGTTTTAAAACTTCATGATACTTTTTATATTCCAAGTCATTCTTGATATTTAGTTTCCTTTCCTAGACTTTATCTTGAAGGTTACTCCTACTTTCAAGAAAAATCCTTTACTTTGTCTAAAAACTAAGTTGTTATCAATTCCAAATAACTTTTTGATAGGTTATTTCAACTGCGCCTTAATGATCATTTCGCTTTAACCCTTTTATCTGTGGATAATTATGTTGGAAAAAAAAAGTGCAATAATAAGATTCCTTCAAATTTGTGGCATAAATGCTTTGGTCACATATCTAAAGAAAGATTGTGAACGATCGATGGTGAAGCAAGAGATATTGCCTAAATTAGGCTTTCCTAATATTGATTTATTTGTAGATTGTATTAAGGTCAAACAAACTAAAAACAATAAGAAACGTGTTACAAGAAGTAGCAAACTCCTTGAGATTATTCGTACATATATATGTGGACCATTTGACATGCCATTTCTATCTAGTAATTAATGTTTTATTATTTTCATTGACGCTTATTCACTATACATGTATATCTATTTGTTGCATGATAAGTCCTAGGCAATGAATGCTTTGAAAGTATACATTACTGAGGCTGATATACAATCAAATTAAAAGATTAAAATTACCTGTTATGTTAGTTGCAGTGAATATTATCGTAGATATGATGAGATTAAATAGTGTCTTCGTACTTTTGCTAAACTCCTTAAACAACATGACGTTTGTGCTTAATACACAATGTCTGGTATAGCTCAGTAGAATGGTATAGATGAACGTCGTAACTGAACACTAATTGACATAGTTAGGAGTATGTTAAGTAATTCTACATCGACTAAGTCATTATGGATGGAAGCCTTAAAGAATGCTACGTATTTATTAATTAGGCTCCGTAGCAGGTCAATCCCTATAACTTCTGTTGAGTTGTGGACTGGAATGAAACTTAGCTTACAACCTCTCCATATTTAAGGTTGTTCAGCAGAGGCTAGAGTTTATAATTCACAAGAAGATAAGTTGGATTTTAGATTGATCAATGGTTACTTTATTGGTTACTCTGTCATAAAATTTCCATATTTATCCATAGCACAAAGATTGTTAGAAATGTCAGATTCATTAAAAATGGTAAAATTAGTAGGAGTCATAATTCACAAAATGTGGAAATAAAACAAATTACTCCCATAGATGTTTCTCATCATGAATATATCAAGATCACTTTTAATAAAACCATTAATGAGTCACATGGATTAGCACTCCAAAGACCTCAAACAGTGAGTAGTTCTGCTATAGTTGATGATTACATGGTGTATTTACAAGAATCTAATTAGGATATTGCAATTAATACTAAAGACTTAGTTTCTTATAATGAAGCCATCTAAATTAATGAGTTTATAAAATGGATTGATGCGATGAAAGATGAGTTAAAATCAATGAATTAAAATAATGTTAGGTACCACATTCAGTTGCATTATGATTTTAAACATGTTGGATGAAAATGGTTTATTAAAACTAAAATTGATTCTAAAGGCAATGACGAACGATAAAAGGCTAGACTCATAGCTAAAGGTTTTACTAAAAAATAAGACATTAATTGTACAAAAATACTTTCTCTTAGACTCTTTTAGAATCATAGAAGCATTGGCGGCTCATTTTGATATATAATTACATCAAATGAATGTAAAGGCCGCTTTTTTAAATAGAAGTTCAAATGAAGAATTCTATATAAATCAACAAGCTTACGAAAAAAGAGACTCTTTTAGAATCATAATAGCATTGGTGGCTTATTTTACATCATAGAAGAAGGAAAAGAACACATGGTTTGCAAACTTAAGAAATCAGTATATGGACTCAAACAAGCTTGCTCTAAATTGTATATTATGTTTAATTATACCATAACATCGTTTAGATTTAAAGGAAATATTGTTGATCGATGCATATATGTGACGATTAGTGGGAACAAGTTCATATTTTTAATTTTGTACATTGATGATTTGCTCCATGATACCAAAGAATCTCTCTTTCAAAACTCTAAAATTAAAATATGGGTGAGGCACACTACATGATTAGAATTGAGATTCTTCAAAAGGAAACCATGTGAATTATTGTTATTTTCTCAAAAGTCGTATATTTAAAATTTTCTAGAGAAATTTAGTATGTATATAAGTCTAACAAATATTGCTCCTATACAAAAAAGAGACAAATTTAGCCTTATGCAATTCCTTAAAAATGATTGGGAATATGAAGAAATGAAAAAGATTCCATACACTTCATTTGTGGGAAGTTTGATGTACGTAACAGACTCGTAATAGACCAGATATCAATTTTACTATTGGCTCGTTTGAAAGTTACCATAGTAATCTTGTCATGGATCATTGGTAAGGTTTTACAATATTAACAAGGGACATAAGATTACATGTTCATTTATAGAAAATATAATCTAGAAGTCCTCGGATGTTTAGATGCAAACTTTGTTGGTTTTCTTGACTTCAAAAAGTCTAATTTTGGGTATGTTTTCCTTTTAGCTAATGGAGCAATCTCTTGGAAGAGTGTTAAGCATACAATTACATCTACTTCTACTATGAAAGTTGAGTTTATAGCTTGTTTCGAAGCTACAAATCAGGATTATGGTTGAGGAACTTCATTTTAGGGCTTGGTATTATAAACTCGATTTCCATGGCATTGAAGATTTACTATGTTGATTCTACAATAGTGTTTTTCTCCAAACATGATCTCTATTCAACTGGTGCCTAGAACATGGAGATAGAATAATTTGCATTTAAAGAATAAGATAAGAAAATAGTGTCATTTGAACATATTAGCACATATCCAATGGTTGCAGATCCCCTAACATAAGGATTACTACCAAAGTTATTTAAAGAACATGTCAACAAAATAGACATTTGAATGTAAATGTTAAATATTTTAAACTTGGAATTTTATTACAATTATGTTTGTCATGAGATCTTAGTTCTTGTGCTAAATGTATTTTACTTCTGTACACTTATGCTTATTAACGATCTGAAGTACATTACGTCCTTGACACAAACATTACACTTTATAAATCATATAAAATGGTTTAGTAATGCTCGTGGTACCTAAAAGGAAGTATGTCCTAATTGATATACAACCGCTATGAAACACATTACTAATTTATTTTACTATGATCTAAAGTTACCAAAAACTTATACTCGCTAATAAATAAAATTTTGTAATAATTGGTTGGAATGCGGGTCAAGGGGGAAAACCATTAAACTTGATGTGACCCACATTATCGAAATCTAATATTATGAGATAAGTGGGAAAATGATAGATCGTTATTTTTCTCATAACTTAGTTACATAGTGGCCAAAATATGTAATATACATTTTAATTTATAGGCTGTAAAATACATAAGTATATATAGCTTTCATATTCACCATTTGATCTAAATCCAATCGTGAAAATCTAAAATCACCGTTCATAGTGATTTTAAAAAGTCACCATTGTTGAATTTCCTATATTTATAAATAATTGATATACAAATATGTAAATAAACATATAATATTAACGAATTTAATTTGAACCATTGGATGTTCTCTAGATGCATACAAGTACGAGATGGTGTCAAGATCAGTATTAATTTAGAAATAATGTCATTTTAAGACAATCTCTACTAGATCAGCCTTGAGATCTTATATGTGTATCTCGAGAAAATATATATATATATATATATATATAAACAAACCAAACTTATGCTTATCACTGTTCATCGATCAAAAATGAGAGAGGTTTTATGGATTCAATTTTTTGTGACGACACAACATGAATTATACCGCGTTTGACCAACTCGAACCGGGTCTAAAGCCTAGTTACGGTATGACTTGGGGGTACGACAAGGCCCAACGGATTGTCTATCAAAGTCTTGTTATATTTGGGTGTGTGTATTGTATATTAAATAATTAAAATATATTGTAATACATGTGGACCTCAAGACGTGCATTGGCAACACGGGTAGCATGGTTAGGTCCATCACATGGAAAAATACTAGGCTAAGCAAAACCAAATTTATTTTTTGCGTTTCCGTTGATTTTATGTCGCAAAAATACATAAGTCAAATAAAATAAATATATATAAAAGCTAATAATCTTACTTGGATTAGTGGCAATGTAAAATGAGAATGATGTTGGTACAAGATTTTACCTCGAGTTGTGTGTTTGTTGGTGGTTGTTGAAGTTGAGATTAGGTCCAAATCGATGCAAGTTTGGCTAAGTATAGCAAGAAAGTCGGTCTATAAGTGTTTGGTGTCTTGTAGACAAAATGAAGACTTTTGGGGTTTTAGCGTGACCCAAACTAGTGTTATGGAATTTTATGGAGTTGGACTGCATTGTCGAGAATTCTTCACAATTTGGTGAAAACTCGGATCGAAAACGAGAACCGGAAGTCAAAACGCATCAAAATAGGAATTTCGAGAACTAATAAATAAAAAGAAATTAAGCTGCTGGCAAGTAGTTGACGGTTCATCTATAAATATATATAAAAAATCAAATGAAAACAAATATCATTTGAAATGTTCGACAGAACATTTTTGTTCCTTCGATACCTAACCTTACCTATTCTGTCTTTCGTTCTGCAACCTCCCGACATCCGACTTTCGTCTGATTTCTTTTCTCGAAATAGTAGAGCATCGCCAGACGGTCAGTTTGAGCCAAGTTTCCACTATAAAGACAAGGTATTCGGCTTGAAATTTAGTAAATTCCTAATTCAAGGCATTTTCCATAATTCAATTTGAATTCTCATGATTCTTTAATTTCTTTCGTGAGGTTTTTATAGGAATTGATAGGGGTTGTTGAGCATTGATGTATTGGGTCGATGTGTGCTAATTTGAAATAAAAACCATCAGTGTGGGTTAGGGTTTTAGTGAAGTGAATTGATGCAATTCAGTTAATAACTACTTTGAACGTGTTTTGTAGTTAAGATTTTATTACATTAGGGTTTTGGACAAATTGAATTATTCATTTTTGTCCACATAGATTCCACGGGCTGTGAAAATATTTTGAATCTAGTATTGAGGGATTTCCTAGTGTTTGGTGTTGAAGTTTTAATAGTTCTAAACTGTTAAATTTTGCCTAATCAACAGGCTATATTGGTAAATAAATAATCTCTTCATTTGTGATCTGATTTAAGTGTTTTTGAGTCTATGAAAAGAATGAAATGAGCTCTACGAGTTCCTTTTTGGTCAATATGAAAAATATCCAGGTTTTCAAAGTGAAAAAGCTACCCCAAATTAGCTAGTTGAAAGCAAATTGAAGTTGTTATCAAATAATTATGTTAGGAGTTGAAGACACGGAGTTAGGTTCTATTTGAGGTACGTGGAGCTTGACTACGGGTCAGGGCATTGGACATGAGGCACACTGTAAGTGAACAATATGAATTTATAAACTTTCAGTACGCATCATACAACTATTGCATTGTTGCATTGCATCCATGACTATCTATTGGCCATACATATAGCCATTTGGACCTTAAGGTTCGACTCCAACTTTCAGACATGTTGTACGGCATAGTATTATTATGTGCACCTCCTACTACTTTGATCATCTTGGGCGGAGTTAGACTATATCGATAATGCTCAGGGCCTCATATCATGTGAAAGGATATCCCCAGATCATAGGTGGGGGTTGTTGCCATTCCAATGGCATATATGCCAGGTTCTGCACCTTGGAAATTCATGGGAATCACCCTGACCATGCGAAAAATAGGATTGCAACATTTTTACTTTGATTCTTGTTACTATATTTTCTTCAATTGTTTATCATGTGTTACAGTTTTATAAAACCTATCTATTCATTTACTGAGGGCTTCGGAACCTAGATTTGTTGTTGAATCAATTAGACTTGCACTGGTTACGAAAAAAGCAAGGCACTAGAGTGGTCAACGATGTAAACGAGCACCCATATCAACCCTGCTGGTAATATATTTGTTGAATTGGTTTTAGTTATGTATTCATTAAACATACTTGTATTTGATTTGTATTTGGGAGTTAGTTCTTTGAATTTGCTTTTATGGATTATTTTATATTATAATTGATGCTTCCATTTTAGGTTCTCTGATTGCTTTGCATGGTCACTTGCTTTACACACCACATGTGCGACAAACAACTGAGCATGTCAATACAATTTAATGTTTTTCAAAAAATTAAAGCAAAAAATGGTTTTAAAACTAGAATAATAATAAGGGAAGGTGGGTCTAAAACGCCTTTTAGGACCACAGTGTGACCGAACACCTCGAAAGGTGGTTTGGGCTGGTTGAACAACTGGTTCACGAAACGGGTGCCAACATTTTTTGAGTTGCTCGTGGAATTGAAGGAAGAGAGATTTCCAATAAATAATAAAGGATCAACACAATTGAATTGAGTAAGTTGTGATTTGTTGTTTGAATTTTAAGGTTTTATGTTTTGATGTTTGAATTGAATTGATTTATGAATTCACACTGAATTCTTGTTGTAGTTGTTAGTGGTAAGGATGGGTGTAAGACCGCATTTGATGCAACGGCCCGAGTTTCTAACCCTTGTTTTATCTTTAATAAATATCATTGATCCATGACATTGGACCCACCGGTAGAAACGTGGTCTAACCTTAACGAGTGATCGAGGTATATTTTACATTTTTATGATTTCTAACTAAGTGTGTCTGAGTAGATTATTAAATCACTTTTATTTTTTATAGGCATTGTGACACGGACGGAGACACGCATCGAAATGCGTATAGGTTTCGGACCCAGGTAGAGAGCTTAAGTGTAAATTCTCAAATTTAAAAGTATGTACTTATTAATTTAACCACATTATATTAGTTTATTTGGCCTTTGATATAAAAAATAATCAAATCAAAGGGCCAAAGTTTGTATGAATAAACATAGACCACGAATATGCATTAAGATTCATGTTAGCACGAAATCCATGAGATTAGTTTCAAATTTGGGGTTAATGTAGAAGAATTAGTAGAGATGATGGGGTAGCTAATAACCTTAATTTTTCCTTGAAATTTGAATGACAAATGAGATGAAGGGCCAAGATCACCTCATATGTAGATATAAGTATGTGTTCTTCATTTCCATGCATTCAGGAGAAAAAAAGATCTGAGGTTCAGGAGTGCTAAAAATCACTAAAAAAGCCTTAAGTGTTTATGAGATCAAATTGAGCATCTAGAAAAGAAATCAAGAGCTTGGGATCAACGACAAGCATAAGCAAGAATTTCTTATCCTCATGCATTCAATTGTACAGGATTAGGTCCTAAGTCATGAGCCATTAGATGAAAACAAATTTTATACTCCTTTTTACTATTTTGATGAGTTAATTGAAGATATAATTGAGCTCTCAAGTCTCAAATTTTGAATTGACAAAAACTTACAAGTTTTTGTCAAAGTTGAAGTTTTGCTAATGAAACTAATTTTGCCGAATTCTAGCTAGTGAATGAACTTGTTTTTCAAAACCATTTGTTTATTTGAGATCCTTATGAAACTACACCAAATTTACTATAAAGAAGTTTAGGATCAATCAAACTTTTAAGTGCTTTTGAACAAAAAAATGGATATTTGAAGTAACTAACTTGTTTAATTTGATGATTATTGGAATGTAATATGTTGTTATCATGGAAAAGGTGTTAAGTACCCTTTGTAGAACGAACAAGGGCTCCAAAAGGCAAATAAGTTGGATTCCCATGGGAAACCCCAAAATTCTAGTTGCAGAATTCTAGGTTCTAGCAAGCCTAGTGCGCTAATGGCGAACATTAATGTAGCGCGCTAATGAACCTAATTGGCACGTAAATTGCCCTGGGTAGTAAAAATTCGACAACATTTCCAATTAAACTAAAACACTCTAATTTAGTCTAAACCCCTATTAAACTATTCAAAGAAACTTTAAACATGACACAAACACCTTAACATTATATAGAGTCGACACTGGGGTGCGGGATGCTAGTTTGAGTGGTCGGGAGTAAGTTTAGGCTAGGAGTTGCATGTATTTGAGCCAAGAAACCTATTTGGGCATTCATTTTCATTTCATTTCCATTTTATCTTTGAAATATAGTTTTGTTGGACTATTTTATAGGTTTTTAAACTTTTCCCAATGCCATGACATGTATGTGTACTTCCTTAATTAGGACACGGCTTGGCCTAATCTCGTCATTAAGCCCTAACTTCCACCGCGTGGGATTTAACAAAGTATTATTCAGCCTTCTCATTACTTTCACCTCATTAGCTACTTTCCTACTAAGTGTATCCAATTCTCATTATTGTTATTATTTCTCAATTAACAGTTAACTAAAATTCTTAGAAAATTAATCTTATTTAGCAAAAGACTTAATAAATTAGCAGAAGCAATTAATAGAAATCCTAAGTTTGTGAGAAAATCAGAGAAACAAAGATCACAAGCATATGTATAACAAAATGGTGTTATCTATATATCAACATGTGTCTGGTCGGGTAACTATCTTACAACCCAACATAATCATCTCCAAAAGTGTATGAAAGTCATATATAGAAGTCATCCAAAAAACTAAAAATGTATAATATCAGATGTAGCAGCACTCTAGTGACTCAGAAGTGGTCGCTGATCTTATCTTTGCCTAATCTGCTACTCGTCGGATCTTCACCTATTGTCGTAAAAAGGGCGTTGAGTACAGGAAAGTAGAAAGATACACTAAGAGACAATTATCCACATTTTTAAATATACAACAAGTATCTAAAAGCATAAAGATAGCAACTATGCTAAAAAAGAATCTGGCTATAAGATATTTTAGTTAAACATCATAAAGCTGACACTAGGCTAAGGATTGTTGATCTAGGGCCTATCGATCGTGAGTTACATCACGTCGGCCTTATTCCACTTTTTAGGTCATAATCTATCTTATAGATGCATTCATATCATTATAAATGGACATTACACATGTATAAATACTCACAAATGCCCCTAAATGTGTAGTATAGTTGTCAACAACCCTAAGTCCTATACCCCGTGTGATACACAAGTTAGTAGTGAGATCACAACAACCACGGAAGCCTGGTGACCCCTTGTGCCGAGCTCATCTCTATCATATCATGGTCCTAAATATACTTACTACTTTCATAATTCAAGGAAGGACATAGTTTAGGAATCCTACAATGTGATTGCACATTTAATGCACAGAGGAAAATGGATTTACAATCAAGAATGGTATAGCACATGATTTAGAATCAATGAAACCACTTGATCAACAAACAATGTCGTGATAGCAAACTCATGAAATGAGATCGAACAACAAGTCATGGCATCAGGGTACAGTAGATAAATCTATTCAAATGACAATAAATGAATAGCATAATAGGAATAAAATGTCAGCAAATATCTCGATCGATTTACTTACAATCCACACAAAGTTCATACGCTAATTCGGCCTCCCAACACCATGTATCTTACTATGAACCTCTCGAGACTCTTTGCTAGATTCCTGAGGTTAATTAGGATGTTTATGACTGATACAAAATATTAAAGTTAGATTAAATCAATTAGAAAAACCCCAAACTCATAGCTTTTGCTAAAAAATTCACCAACAACACCTACAACCTCAAAAAGCCATAATTGTGTCAATTCAAATCGAAATTCGGGTTTTTTTTAATAGCATATTTATTTATTTTTCACGTGGAATCCAAATCTTGAAACCAATTGCAAAAATGATTTCATTTAGTCTCTGAAATTATGCAAGAACCAAAACTAAAATACAACTCAAATTTCTTTAAACAAAATTTTACAAAATGATAGTGTACACTAGCTTACCTAGTTGTACAAAATCACCAACTTGGTCAATCCCTCTAAAATTAACCAAAATCCCCTCACAATTCTTTGATTTCCTTCTCTAGATCTTCTTCTCTCCCCTTTAGATCAAATGAAATGTTTGGATGTTTATCCCATTCAATCTTCTACATGTTAAGTTAAATTTTTAGCCTTTGATCTAATGTACATCACCTATCTCTAGATCAATCTAATGGTCTCAATTGTAAACCCAAAATCCATCAACTCTCAACTAACTATTCCTTGATAACACGATGTAACACAATTAGTCTTGTGATGTGTTCGCACGTATCTCGAAGAATATCAATGGCTAATGTTTTATTTTTCTAACATGGTCTTCATTAATGTAAATCAAACTATAGCCACATCAAATTAGCTATCTAAGGCACATTAACTTAAATTAAACTTACCACATCACTCTCTACCATGGTCCTAAGTCGACATGCATCTTTAGGCGCGTCCCCGCTCACTTCTCGACATCTATATGCATGTTGGAGTGACTTAGTAGTTTACACATATTGCATATACTAGGCATACATTACAACAAATCTAATATATCATGGATTGCCTTTAATCCTCCTCAAGCTTCCTTAGTTAGATAATGGAACTTACTCAAATATTCAGGCATTAGGTATTCATCGTTCTTTTTTTAGTGATCTTTCGATAAACTAATATACCGATTAATTCTTGCAGCTGAACGATCCACTATTCTTCCTCTAACTAGTAACTCCATTTTATTGTTACTTTTATAAGCATTCGCATAAAACTCTTTCACTAAAATGTCGCATCCCTTCTCATTAGGAACATTCTCAAAGTCTAAATTGTTACAGTCCCTAGTTAATAATCCCCAATTTCTCCATCAATGATATCTAAGATCCTATACCTATATTTCAACTCATTCTTCACATTGAGTCCCCTCTTCAAGATCAACTTTGTTCCTTTCTATATCTTTCTAAATCTTGGTAAAGGCCTCATCGTTGATAAAAATTTTCTTCCTCGGAAAATACTTCTTCACTTCATTCGGTACCTACTTTTCTACTCCCTCATCCTCATCGTTCCTCTAAATCATAGCTAAACGATAAAGGGAAGGGTAGGCTCTCATTATGGTCTAATCATAGGTACATTGACAGAAATTTTTGTAGGTGGGATTCGAAAAAGCTTTGATTTATCCTTAAGTTTCTCTACTAACTTCCCTTTTTCCTTTCTCCTCCCTCAAACTTTTATCCTTTCCACTTCTAGTCATTTCGATAAGTACAAGTAAATGAATAAACTTTTAAAACATTTTAAAACCAAATTGACGAAAAAGTGTTCGATAAAAGTCAACTTATCTATCTATTAAGGAGAAATTCATTGGAAAAAGTCTTTTATAAATTGAGAGTTTGAAATTCATATGAAATTCATTGATAAAACATCATTGATAAAAGCAGTCGTTCATAACTAGTTCAAGTCATGTGATGGACAAACATAAAAACCCTAAAACTCATTTGAAACTTAGTCTTAAATTAGTGTGCATAAAAAATTCAATCAATTCACCATATACTAAAAATAGTTCAAAAACTCTATATCAACGCCACTCCCATACTAGTATTACAATTGAAAACATTCGACATGAAAATCAATTTTTAGCATAAATTTCAAAATTTAAGCTTTGACTTATATAAAAATCCAAAAATCCATCAAAATTCTTGAAAATTTGAAAATATAATCAATAAAAGGTTGTGGTTCTCATTGATTACCTTATTGAAAGTAAATCTTTTAAGATTGGAAATCTAGAACTCATCTTAGGAACTCCTTCGAGCTCCAACTTCGAATTCCCCTTGCAACAGTCAACCCTCAAATGTCCCCTCTGCCCACACCAGTGACATCTACGGCTCTCCAATTTACCCGTCTGTCCATCTCCGGATCTCAAACCCTGACCCCGATCTACCTGACCCCTGTCATGTCCCCTTTGATCTCGATCCTAACGGTACTCATGTGGCTGTGCCCTCTGTTGATCCACTGGTGCTGAGGTGATAGCATGAACTTGTTGTGGTTCCTCATATCGGAACTGACTGTCCTAAAACTCGTCCCAGTGGCCCCTATCCTGTCTATCATCTTTTCGGCCTCTATCCGGATGATCCATCGGTCTCTTCTGCTTCCAACTAGACTAAGAACTTTTCCCTGATTGTACCTCCCTACCAGTCACACGTTGGCCAACCCTCTTCAGTAGGTATGTCTCATAAGCCAATGCCCTGTCAAAGATCTCCTGCGATGTTGTGGCTCCAGTCGAGACAACCGCTATGTAATCCTATCATCAACCCCTCTGGTGAAATAATAAATCTATAAACGCTCTATCCCGGTGACATCTAGAGAGAACTGAAGCAAATGTCGGAACCTCTCCATATAATGCATCGAGGTCTGACTGCCCTGTCTTAAGGCTAGGAACTCCTCCCTCAGCCCCAACCTAACCTCCATAGGTATGTACTGATCATAGAATAGCTCCCTAAACTCAGCCCGTGTCGTTGGTTCCAGATGAGTATCCGTATATGTCGTCCACCAGACCGATGCATGCCCTCTCAAACAGGCTCCAGAGAGTCGTGCCTGTACAGTCTCATCGTTCCTCATCAGCTTAGGGAAACGCTGATGAGATACTATTCATCTCCCTGCAGCCTCGGGGTCCCGTTTCATTAAAGAATCCAGGCTGGAACTTCAAAAACTCCCTCAATAGCTTCGCCTCTAATGCCAAAACGAATACCGATGTAGTAGGAGTATCGGCAGTGGGGGTGGCAGTTACCTTGTCCGTCGTCGTCTGTGGAGGCAAAAGAGTCGACGTCTCTAAAAGTGCGACAACTGCGGTAGCTATCTTCGTAGGTGCCTCTACCTTTACCCCCTGAACTGGCATCTGCGGTACCACCGGAACAACAGCTGTCCCCGCCGGTATGGTCACAGCTATTGGCTCCTAGCTGAAGTGAGTGCCGCCAGTACTACGACCTGCTCTCGTAATAGCTCTAATACCATGGTAATATGTGTCTCCTGTGTCGAGAGTCTATCCTCCATACTCGTCGTAACCCGGACATCCCCAACCGCATCGTTAGTCTGCCCAATCTCAACTAGCGTACCAGACTGTCCGTCCATGATCTGCACAAGAATGCGCTCCTGATTAGTCTCGAGGTATAGACGTATGTATATATTAAAATACAAATATAACACATATAAATTCTAACTCTACCCGCCTCACATCATTTCCCAACTAAAGCTCTAAGACAATTACTTCGGGTTTCCACATCAAAGTCCATCTATTAAGTTTTATTGTCTTACGTCTTCTTCTTTTGCCTTGATACCAACTGTGGTGGCCCTCGCCGCCCCGGGGTGACGTGTCTCCGTGTACTCCTTGCCAGCTGGCCCAACTACACATGAACAGCACCTGCCCGTCTTTTCTCTATCTCGAAATGTATCCACTTATGTGTGTACATTATATAAATAGCATATTCAGCGGAAGACGTACGTAAATGCAAGAATTATTAAGAAACAATTTAACGAAACCTAGTGTGGAAAATAGACCCTGAAAAGTACTATGTTAACAACTGTACCATATAAAACTAAGCATGTACAAGGTCATGTCACTCCTCAATTCCCAAAAGAATCAAAATATCAAAATAATCACACGTACAAGTAATCCTCAAAGGTAGGCAGTCATAGGTAGTCGCCTAAGATCCCCTTGCCTTTACTTGTACTCGGATCTGCACTCAATCATCACGGAAGAAAATGGATGACGAGTCCAGTCAGTAAAATCCCAAGGAACTCCTCCGAGCATTCATATAAATAAGTGGAAGTCAATAAATACTGTTAAATAAACATGCGGAATGTAAACAGACAACTGTAAGTACGGCTTCGTATGCATAGATAACAATAAAGTGCAAATGTGTGTGCCTGTTCCAGTCAGACTAAACCATACTTCGGGATTCCCTTCCAGGATCCCACTAGTGGACACACCCAACTAGCTATCACTTGGTCCCTCTCGATGGCCGGCATAGACCTACGACGCACCGACACATGTATCAGTTCAATAGCTCGGGTCGTTATCCACCTAGAACTCCTAATACATATGCCATGGTCTAGAATGCATAGACACATAACGAAAAATCCGGTGGGAGTAACTCAACCAACCGTGCAAACAACGACAAGATATAGATATATGAAAAATCACAAGGAAATACTAGAATTGAATGGAATTACAAAGCAAAATAAATACTCGAGAGTTTTTCTATTGGGTTTTACAAACCTCACAACGCGCTCCACTAACCTGTAATCAATCCCCGGGTCCAAGTCCAATGAGTCTTTGGTCGCCAATTGATCACCGTGTCAACCTATGCCCATTTATTAATAACTTAAGTTAGCATAACAATTTACCACAAATTTTTAAAAATTTTAGTCTAAATTGCCCATTTCACGCTTTTCGAGGCAAAACCCCGCAAAAAGTCGCGTTCGACATTCCCACATACGTTCTTTTCATATAACCTTGGGCCAGAGTCGATCCACGCTCGACCCATGGGCCGAGCCTTGCCCGTTCTGGGCCCGGCCTAGTGGGTGGGTGCACACAAGCGCACGCGCGCGCGCGTGTGCACTTTCCCCTTCCTCTTTATCGAACCAGCTATTGGTTCGATCCAAAAATTTTATTTTATTTTTTCTCCTCGATGATGGGTTGGGGATGCTCTCCACCTCAACTCTAGAGGAATCGATGGCAGGGGAGACACCCCTGCCATCTCCACCATGGCCCGGTTCGGCCTCCATGGCCGAACCCCAATCTCGGCCACCCCACCGAACCCACCAAAACCACACAAACAACGATGACTCACCTCGACCATGACGTCTCCACTTTCTCTTCTCTCCTTCCCGCGCGTCCCTTCTTCACCTCCTCATCTCCTTTTCTTCCTTCTTCTTCCTCTCGGTCTCCCGTTCGGTTATGTGTGTGTGTGTGTGTGCATGGGGTGTGTGTGTTGGGTGTAGGTGTTGGTGAGTGGACAAGTGTTGTTTGAATGGACAAATGTTCTTGAGTTAGGTGTCTGGACACCTAAATGTGACACAGCTAAGACACTCGCCCGTGTTTTTGGGCGTTTCGACGCCCGGTTTCTCGTTCGAACCATGATATACGCATACCGCCGTATCGCTAGCCACCCAATATCTATTCCATATTATTTACTTACAACTTTTTTATTTAATTTGTCTGTTTTCATTTCCCCGACCTAATATTCGGTCCCGTCGACTACCTGATACCCGTGTCGACACGTATATCAAGGCGAATACCATTCATACAATCTCGTTGTGTGTTAGTTTCCTCGTCCTAATATTCGGTCCCGTCAACTACCCGGTACCCGCATTGACACGCATATCGAGGCAAATACAATTCACACACCCTTACACGTATTATTTTGCAACATACACACATGCGATGTATTTGAATAAATTACACTACAAATAAGAAACCAACACACCATAAACTTCCATACCTAAGTCCCCGTGTGTCCTAGCCTACCGCGGCGTTTACGTAGATCCGAGCTGGCATCCACATCTATAAATTTAATAGATATTAATAAAATGGGTCGTTACACATTACACACAACATATTATGATGTAAAACTAAATACAAAGCATAGCATTAAATTACCTAGGTAAAATCATGAACTAAGATATCCTTAAAGTGATTTGCTAGAATAGTTTAGTTTATATATAAAAGCAATGAAAAGTGAATCCCTTAGCAGTAGTTCAAGTTAAGTAGGTGATATATAACTAGTGCAAAAACCTTTCCCTGAGGACGATATCTGCGTCAACGTAAGTTGGTTACATTATTATTATTATAAGAGAGTTGTTATACTTGCGGCATGCATATTAAGTGTTTGGCACTGTTGCTGGGAAAAAATAGCATTAATATTATGTAGTCAGTTTGAATAGTTGGTAAGTTTTATTTTCAGCACTTTAACTTTTAGTTCATAAAAGCAAAAATCGAAATAAAAAATGGGATTAAGTTTTAGTTTGACTTTCTACACTTGATCTTTTATGTTTTTTTTTGGATGCTTAGTACATGAGTAACAAGGGAGAGAAGGTCCTAATGCCTTATGACCCAGAGAATAAAAGAACGACCAAAGGAAAGAAAAAGAAAGGGGTCAATATGGCTGAGGAGCAAGAAAGAAACCAACAACAGGGTCGTGGGAATAACTAACTTGCAGGTTCTCTGGTAGTGTATGAGAGAGTGTGAGGACAAAGATGCCTTTGCGACTACTTTAAGCCAGAAGTTTAGGAGACTTACAACGGAGTGATGACACTTCCTACTAACACCACCTAGTTCGAGCTACGACTGTCTCTGATTTACATGGTGCAAAATAGTCTATTCAGCGAGCTATCCAATGAAGTTACAATTGAACATGTTAAGAATTTCTTAGAGAAGTGAGACATCGTGTAGACCACCGAAGTTATGAAAGACTTGATCAAGATGCCACTTTTCCCATTTTCACTCCATGGAAAGGCCAAATCTAGGTTCCAAGGGTTGATGTAGGGAGTTTGACTTCATGGGGGGAAATCAACTAAAGATTTCTTGACAAGTTCTTTCCCTTAGGGAAGGTTAGCAAAAGGAAACTAGTGATTAATCAGTTCAAGTATTGCGACACCTAGTCTCTTGGTGAGGCTTGTGAAAGATTCAAATAAATGCTGAGGAGATGTCTGGGACATGAATTCATAAAATTGGCACAACTCCAGATTTCGTACTATAGGATGAACTACATCACAACAACACTAGTAGATGTTGCATTAGGTGTGTCCTTACTTACTAAGGATTAGAATGGAGTATTGGATTCCCTTGATCTTATGTCTTAGAATTCTATGTCTGGTATTCGTTTAACAGTTAGGAAATCCGCGGGCGTCTATGAGATTGACTTGCAAATGGCAATCATGGCACATTTATCAAATTTGAGCTTTAAAATGGCAAAACTTTAGATGGGACACCAAGGTCCACAAGGAGCATAACAACCCATGAATCACCAAGGCATGGTTGTAAACTAGATAGTCGTATAGCAGGGAATGGAACATGAAAACATCAATTCATGAACAACCAAGGCTACGAAAACAACTTCATGTGAATGACACTCACGTTCTCCTTGCGATAGCCTTGAAATCAAGGAAGGAAAGTTTCCTAGCAACACCATTACCAATCCTAAGGAGAACGTGAGTGTCATTCACATGATGACCACTACGATAACAAATGAGCTAAGACAAGACCAAGTAATGTACATGCATGAAGAGATACATGAGCACGGAATGAAATTAAGGCAAAATGAGCTTGACGGTTTCAGAAAGCGAAGAATAAATGCCTTGAAGAGAATGAAAGGGAAACAAAAATGGAAGGCCAAGAAAAAAGATTAAGGACCACCCAAAGAGGACACACAAGGAAATGATCTCAAGTTGGTTCCAAAGAAATCATAACCAAAGGTAAAGTTCATCTCGTGACTTAAACTTATCAAATGGAGAGATCTTGGAGAGATAAGCATACCGATAAACATTGACCGACACTAGTTGAGAAATTCTTTATGTGATACAGGAGCCTCGGTCGATGTCATGCCACCGAAGGACATGATTCATGCAAATTTGAAGATCAATTGTCCAAATACCACGAATTTGCAAGTAGCAGATGGAAACTTGATAACTACTTTAGGAATAGTTTTTCATGTCCACGAATTTGAAAGTAGGTAGATTCATATTCATTGTACATTTTGAGGTCATGAGCAAAAATATGGATGATGATGAATCTATAATACCTGGAAGGCCATTCTTGAACACTGCTAAATCAAGTTTACAGGTAAGAGAAAGGAAGATCACGATGAGTATCGACGAGGGCAATGATATTAAAAAGGTTATCTTTGTCGATGGTGAAGAAGTACATCCAAACGGGAAAGACATCATAATATTTAATTTGCAGATGCAGCTTTTTTATTTAGACTCAGACTAAACAAGCTATGAAGGCGCCAGGCTAATGATGTTAAATTAAGCTATACAGGGAGGCATCAAAGGGGTTTTTAAAATTTCATGTTTTTGAATTTTAATTAGTAGCTAGTTATTTAATTTAATAATTACAATTGACGAGTCCCAGTTCTTACTTTCGAAAAATTTGTGTCGAATGTGCAAGAAATACCATTTGTCAGGTGATGATTCATCTGAATGGAAATTTCTCACGAAGTCATGAAAGAGCGAAAATGTGTTAAGGAGTTTAAAGCCTTGAAGTTAAAGTGCATAGGCAAATTGAAAGGTAAATTTTTAATTTTTAATTTTTATTGATTTCATGCGGTCATGACACCTTTTGTGAGTTATACACGAAGTTAGAGGAGTGCGAAAGAGAGTTAGAGAAAAATCATGCACAAAAATTTGGGCGCATAAGCCGAAGTAGTGGGAACAACCAACAATGCCGACGCCGAGGTTGAAATAAGGGTTTTAAACCCCATTTCACACCATTCTCCACACTTGCACCAAAACCTCACTACAACCACTAAGTATACACCCCTCTATAGCCAAACTTTGTTCATTTTCAAATGAGATTAGTGAGTTCCGAGTGATTTAGAGTAAATATACAAACACATTATGGATTCGCACATATGGATGAGCTAGGGCTTAGATTTCTGGAATTTGATCCAAAAGAGAGCTAAGGTTCTAGTTGGTGAGAAAAGTTAGAGGGGTTGGATTAAAAAAAACTTGGGAGGAGTGATCTACAACAGAAATTAATTCGGCATTGAGGTACATCCACAATTTCATCTAGTTATGCATTGAGTTTTGAGAATTTTGATGATATTGTATGAAATTCTTGATTTGAGGTTGTAGGATAGGTTTTGCAGAATTGTGTGAATGCGAGCAATAAAATCACCTATGGAGACTTTGCTGACATCTTTACATTATTTGGCATATGTATGATCCATGTTAAATAAATTATAGTTTTTTTTAGGTGATTTGAAAACCAAGTTGCACTACATTTTTGTTAGTTGCTTAAACATTGAAGGAAATGGCCAGAAACAAGTTACCTAAATAAGAGCAAATGACTATGAGGCATCTACCTCTAGTAACCCCAATGATGAAGAGCCTAGAACTTTTAAATCCAAATATGTTATTTGTAATGAGGCTAAAGATCGATATGAAAGAATCTTACGTAGGGAAGTTATTTGCGAAAGAGGAATAAATTTGTTGCCCAAATATGATAAAAGAGTGAATAATTTCATTAGGCACCGAAATTAGGATCAACTCACTCAAGACTATATGAAGAATGAAGTTAAAAGATGAGTGGGATTGTTTTTGAGTTATGCTAATCCAAAGTTCATGGCTAGGGATGAGCCAGTGAAGGTGAGAGGGGACTTAGTTCATTTCAATGAACGTGAGAGTAATAATTTCTATTTTTCGGAGCACGTAGGATGGTATGGATCTTAACAAGCTTTTTCAGCTAGATTAAATGAGAAAAACCCTATAACCTATACCCATTTAGAGTCATATAACATTCATTAGTTATCCCAGGACAACAAGGATGTGTGATGGAAGCTGAGAATGTGTCGAAACACATTAAGAAGGAGAATATTAGAATGAACATAGGATGTGGCAACATTTTTTGTTGCATCGTTATACCCTACTTCTCAGCAGGGTGAGATAAACAAGAAAACAACTGCTCGTCTTCATGAAATTAAGAAGTTCAAGGGAGATTAACATCAGGGGAATTCTTACACACCAATTCGAAGGAGTTCATTATGTTGGAAAGGGATAAAAAATTGTTGTTCCCTATTTTGATTACTTAGATGTTCTTAGGGGTCGAAGTGCGAATGAGGGATGATGAAGAATTTAGATAGATTCCTAACAAACCTTGGATGAATCTTTCATACTCACATTGAAATCACCACATGGTTACCAAGAATCTAAGAAGGAGAGAAAAGGTCGAGGGAGCTAGATGTGAGGCCGATTCGTTGGCCAAGAGGCAAGAAGATCAAGCATAAGCAGAAGAAGTAGCAGCATAACAAGCCCAGAAGCTAAAAGATGTAGAAAATAAAGAAAATGAGCAATAAAAGCAAGGATTTTGCTGAGAACTATGAATTTCTAGACACAGAAATAGGATAGTAGGACTTGGTGGTCTAAAAGTTTTTCCAACACCTTCTCCACCACATGCACCTATACTACCACCTAAGGATTTGACTCTACGACAACAGAGGCTATGTACAATAGAGATAAGGAGATGATACCATGAGGATAGGGCTCAATATCAGGTAGCCATACTTAGAAATGATCAGGATATAGAGATGAGTGAGCAACACATAAGGAACGGGCAACGCAATTTCATGTTGTTTGTTGATCATCACAGAGCCATAGCTAGATATGAGAGGAGCAGATGGTTGAGACCTACTAATAGGTCGTTCAATTTTCTAGTAGCACCGGCTTACGTGTTTGATTCAGATTTGGTGCAGAGTAGGATAGTAGAGTGTATATTGACACCATCGCATGCTGGAGTTGATGATTCATATGATGATGATGATCACGGGCAGTCCTAAAGTTAGTGTTATAGGATTCCATTAGACCTAGGGAGTTGAGAGTGCTTTTGATACAATTCATACATTTTTCACATTTGGGGTAGTTTGTAAACTATTTAGTTATTTCGATTTTACTATTTAGTTTATTATAACCTGTGTTATTACATAAGGTTATGTGCTTTGATCTTCATGTTTTAGGCTTACGTTTAAACCTTAAGAACAAAGTATGATTTAAGTTTGGGGGCATCAACACTACACTACATAAAGGGAAGTAGTAAGATAG
This sequence comes from Stephania yunnanensis, assembly GCA_039657365.1. Taxonomy (NCBI): domain Eukaryota; kingdom Viridiplantae; phylum Streptophyta; class Magnoliopsida; order Ranunculales; family Menispermaceae; genus Stephania; species Stephania yunnanensis. The sequence goes on along the minus strand of CM077582.1, from coordinate 29,295,969 downwards.
GCTAAGAAATAACGATAAACAATACAGGTATGATTGCTTAAATTTTAATTTGAAGCAGTTAAGGGGGAAACTGTGGTAATGTATAAACGTCTCATTTTACTTACTATATGAATGTTTTAGAAGTCTAGATTAGTTAATATAGTAATATTTAATGAATAAGTAGTTCATTTGCATGTTCATGTTTGTAATTAAGGATCAATAAAAACTCAAGAGAATGTTTTGAAATTTTGAAAGAGAAATAATGAAATGTACAAACAAGGTGTGATTTCATGATTAGAGACTTAGAGTTAGAGAAGACCTTGAACTTGAAACAAAAGCAAGAAATTAAAACACTTCTTATGGGAAAAGTTAGATATTTACGGATTTTATAATAAGTATGAATCTTAATCGAAAATAAAAAGCAAATAAAGACTGAGTTCATGAGTGGAAGAAATATGCATTATATAGTAAAAGTTGGAGTTAACTTACTTGACTTAATGAAATTGAGAAATGCTGACAAGTGTTTTAGGAATAAATAGAAAAAATGAGAGAATTCCATAGTTATACAGAAATGGAGCAAAGAGTTTGATGGTTAGAAAAATTGAGGAAGAATAAAGTCCGTAGGAAAAGGAGTGGGGACTGTTATCTAAAAATAAGAAGAAGAAAATACATTAAAAGAAAATAGATAAAAGAAGGCGGAACTAAGTTAAGACTCTTCAAATAAAATATTTAGCTCGAGTGCAAGTGGCTAGTTAAGTTAAGTTTCCATTCCAACTATATAAAAGTCCTATAGACTATTGAAGTGCTAAAGTCTACCAAGGATGAGTTTGATCTATGCTTATTTGTGAATTTCGAAACTTAATGAGAAATCATGAGATTGTATACTTGCTACTTGTATGCTGAAACTAAACAAACTTATGAGTAGTGATGTTTTTTGGTTTACCTCTACTTTAGTGTTTTAAAAGTGAAGTTATATTTATTGTTAAAGCTACATATCCTAAAAAAATATCAGTTTAAGTAAATAAAAACTCTTGAATAGATTGTTAACTTGAGATTTAGTAAATTAAGGGATACTTCATGAATGAGGTGAATTGAATGAGGAGTAGTTATTAGGAGACTTATTAGAATATACATTTGCTTTGGACATGCAAAACCTTAAGTTTAGGGGTATTTCATAAATGATTATTTATACGTATATATAGAGTTTATTTAGTCGTATATTTACGATAATCTTTAAATGAGTGATAATTCATGATATTATTGCATTTTCGGAAAATTAAGGTGTATTGGAAAAATTTATGGAAAAACTAAAAGAAATAGAAAAAAACCACAAAATCAGAGTTAGCACCGTGGGAGCATGAATTGATGTTGTGGGAAGACAAAGCATGGCGGGTAGATGAAAGGCACGACGTGGGAGAGAAGAAGAAATAGTTAAAACCAACTCTGAAAGTCTGGCGCCGTGGTTAACAATGGATAACACCAGGATAGAACAGGGACGACACTGAGGCTCCAAGGGCTCGAAAACACATGATGAAGTTGTGGCCCAGTGGTGGCACCGTGAATTAACACACGCGATTTCGAGGCATTAGTGACCGCGCAAACTTTGCATAAATTAGAAAGTGTAGCTCTAATTTGGTGTGAATTGTATAGGGTTACCAATTGTTATTAGGGAGTATAAATAGACATTAAGACATGGAAAATAAAGGAGAGCCAACCACATAAAAGGAGATTAACCTCTATTAGAGTAATTTAGGATTGAGTTTGAGTATTAAGGAGTTTTTATTGGAGAAATATTGAAGACTCCATGTTCGTAATCAATATTTGGTTTCATTGATTAATTCAAGGTAATATTTATATTCATCTCTGTTTTGCAATGAATTATATATTAAATTATTATGTGTGCGTTTCAATGATGTACGAGTAGTCCATTTATCGGAGGGATCATTGGATCTTAAGGTATGAATGTTATGCTTTGAAATAGGAATAAAAAGTGATAATAAAAAGTGCAATGGTTAGAATTTATATTGATTCCTAGTGTAATGCTTTAGCGTCTTGATCACGTGTTTAATGAATCTAGGTTGTTAGAGTTATCATGACCATTGAAGCTTCTAATCTCGATATGAGCTATACAACTGTAAAATACACAACACCAAGCAATAGTTGTTGGTTAAGGAGGAGCGGATAGTAAACTTAGTTAATCAAGTAAGAATTTTCTCTATCACGATAGTAGGATGAAGTAGATTTGAAGGGAATCGGTTTATTCTAATTAGGCATTACACACAATATATTGAGATGTAAAAATAAATACAAAGCATAGTATTAAATTACCTAGGTGAAGTTGTGAACTAAGATATCCTTAATATAAGAAGTCAAGTAAGTTTAAAGTAATTTGTTAGAGTAGTTTAGTTTAAATGTAAAAGCAATTTCCAGTTAGTCCCTTAGTAATGGTTCAAGTTAAGTAGGTAATATACAACTAGTGTAAAAACCTTTCCCTGAGGACGATATCCGTCATAAACATAACTTGGTTACACTATTACTACAAGCTAGCTGTCATATTGCGGCACGCACACCTGTCAATCGTTTTAATGATGAGGGGGTTGACATTATCTATGATATGTAAACATTATGAAACTCTAAATAGGACCCTAGAGCTTCGAAATAAAGACCCTCAATTAGCTATTATTAATTTTAAAGTCTTTTCAATTATGTTTTAATTTAGTCAATTGTTCATTACTTTCGGAGATTCTTTAGAGATTCAAGACTTATTTAATAGAGTTATTTAAAAGTAATGTCTTTCGATTATTTATTTATTGCGATGTTTATTAAATAATATTGGTGAGCTGTTTATTACTCCAAAATAATACTCTGGAAATGATTGTAAACTATTCACCAATTTAGTCATAATGCAAAACTTTATGTGCTTAATGCTTTAAACCAATCATAAACGTCAATCACGATTTTAATAAGTATGTTTTCATGTATTACAACTAATGATTCTTTGTATTGAGTGCATAGTAAATAATATGTTTCTCTGCTTAGGGTATTTAAATCTATGTCTATGATTATTGATAACAATTGTAGAAGCAGTAGCTAAGATTAATCTACATGACATAATTACCCGAGTGGATGTTTTAGGTGATTGTGTTCTAAGATGACTAGCATAATTATGGTTTTTATTTAGTTTTGATTTGGTATGACTTTTATTGAGTGTTAATCCTATCGTAATTTCTAGTTTACTGTGTTTTATCTAATAAGTAGAATTACAAGAGTAAGGATATGGTTTATCTCCATTGAATATAAGAAAGTCGATAGCTTGCTAAAGGCTATCGACTTATTGTGATTAGATTTTAATGAATAAGGATCATTATATAAATATGATGATTTGATTATGACTAATATGTAATGAAAATGTCTCAATATGATGGTTTGCATATCATTGTATATGATGTATTGTTTAGATATTTAATATATATTCATTTCTTTATTTTTTGTTTGAATTGCATTAGATTAGCTTATTGAATTTAAATTGCTTATAGTTTAATAATTTTAATTAATTGATTGTTTCGTTTTTGGATTGATAGTGTTTAATTCTGTTATCAATTAGATTAGTTAAATTAAAGAATATTAAATCCAATAAAACTTTAAGGTAACCTTAGTTCTAAAGAGATTTGCAAAATCCTTGTAGAGACAATATCCAATTTACCACTATTACAAATAACACGATAATATGAGAAACTATCGCGCATGCTCGACACATGTTAGAGGGGGAAGTTGCCTTTAGAACCCTACCCTAATCCAAATATGGGAATTAACCCATTAGGCGATAAGTGAACGCTATTATTCATAACAACACCACCTCAGATAATGAGGTTTATGAAACTGTCACCCTATAAGACCAAATTAGGATGTGATCTACCCAAACCCCATGAAAGACCTATAGATATACCAATTAAACGTGATGATCTAATAGGTAACCCTTGCACTATAGGTGAACTATATGTAGAGAATGTAATGCTTGATTTAAGAGCATCAATCAATGTGATGTCCTCGAAATTCTATGAGCCTATAGGGGTAGGCGAACTGTCAGATACGAAGATTCAGATTCTGGCCATTGATGGTAAGGAGATCTGATGTAAAGGAATTATTCAAGATGTAATGGTTCATGTTGGGAATTTGATTTCCCTTAGGACTTCTATGTTATAAAAATGATGCACAAGTCATGACCTTTTACGGTTTCATTCGGTATGCCCTTTATGCGAATGGCCGAAGCTAACTTTGACGTAGTCAAAGGCTTTATGTTTGTTGGGTATAATGGGAGGGTAGTCAGTTTTAGAATTTTGCATATTTTAAATTCTTCAACTAATGCATTATTTACTTGCACTACTAATGTGTTGGACAGAATGGTTATTGATAGGTATCCGTCGATCGAAAAAGTTACAGAGGAAATTAAGCCAGAGATAGCCCAGGAAGAAAAGCCTCCGCGAAGAGGTGCGTGTATAATTACTAGTCCTCTACCTAATTTGCATCTCGCCAAATGAGGGACTAAGCGCATAAAGATAGATGATAACATGGAGAAGAGGATGGTACTCCCCGACGTGTTACACTACTAGTTCAGTATTACAAGAATCCTAGGCTTTCATCCAAGATTGGAAAATTAAGGATCCCTAAAGTGTTATGTGACAGAGAAGCTCAGTTCAATGTCATGTCATTTTCATATTATGTGGATTATATATCTCACCAGCGATGTTGAGATCAATGTAGTATATATAAATGGCATAATGGAGACACTATGAGGAATGGCTGAGAATGCAGTTGTTTGCATCGGAGACTTCGTGATTGTCACAGACTTCTATGTGGTTGATGAGAGCAACAACCAATGTGGTAAACTTCTTTCCGGGTTACCATTCCTGGGGACTGCTAAGCACTTATTGACGTGGAGCTGCACTACATTAGCATTTGGGTAGGAAAGAGAACGAAGCTCTTCTAGGACAAGAGTGAGATCTTGAATAACAAGGAATGAGTCTTCGCACGATTCTCCGTAGCGTTGATTGAGGTCGTTGATTTGGACCCCGACTAGGGAGAGGTAAACTCGTCGAGCCAACAAAATTAAACTAAAGCGCTACTGGGAGGCAACCCATGAATAATTTTATAGGTAAAAATTGGTTTTAATTTATTTTTGTTCTTATTTTCCTCATCGTACATTCAAGTATTGTATTAAATTATTCTATATATTATCTATCTAATTCCTTAATTTTTCTACTAATGTTCTCAGCTTAATTTTGAACCATGAGGACAAGGTTCAAAATATGTTTGGGGGTATTAGGTATGTAGATAGAGTATTCAATGAAGCCTTACAGGTATGAGCTTAATTAGAATTTTTTCTTGCAACTTCATAAGTATCATTCTCTTTTCATTTCATTTCTTATCTTCCATTTCTTTCATCTCGTCTAAAATCTAATACAATAATGCATGCATAATTAGATAGTTTAGTATATTTACAGTTTTATAGTCTTACCAACGAGTAAATCTTTGCTTTTAATTTTTAGAGTAAAAAATTGGTCAAATTGTTTACCTTCAGACTTAAAAGAAGTAAAAGAGCTTTTGAACCTACTTGACAACATTAATAGAAACTTGGAGTAGGGATAAGACATAACTTGAGACCAAATTAGGTAGGTGGTTGAATTAAATTACGGGAACATTCGAAATCTTTAGGAATCTAAAAGTAGGACTAATCCACTTAAAGTATAATTGTTAAAGATCTATCACTTGTAAGAGGAAAAAGAAGGCTTATTTACTACAGTAAAATATGGGCTTGATGATTCTACATTGGAGAACTAACTTGACTTTAGCAAAAGTGAGAAGTGCTAATAGGAGATTTCTAATTAAAAAAATAGAGAATCCTACAACTTCGCAAGAAATTGAGCGGGAAACTTGATGGTTGAAAAAATAATAAAAAATAGGTGTCCGTAGGAAATGGAGCAAGGACCTTACAATAAAAAAACACCATATAGAGGGAAAAAGTGAGGATCTTGATTAGTGATTATTTAGACTTCTATATAGGGCTAGTTTAGTAGTATATTTAGTATAAATATCCCGAAATGAGCTCAAATTGATGACATTTATTTATTTTTAGGAACAAAAGGCATAAAGGAGGTAAATAAGTGAATTCGAGAATAAATAGAACTAAAATGCATAAAATAGAGGTTGACGCCATGGCAAGAAAAGTGATGTTGTGGGAGATGAAGCCACAGTGCCAAAGACAAAGGAAAAGAAGAAAAAAGGCAAGAATGACTGGCGCCGTCATGGTGTTGTGGAGGTCAAGGGATAGCACCAGGGACAGACCTGCTCAGCACCGAGAATATTGAACCGAGAATTTGCACATAAAGAAACTAGCATAGTGGTGATGCCGTGGGTTTATACACATAGCGGCGAGACATAAGTCATAGTGCCGAGACTAAAGAAAATAGAAAGTAGAGTTCTATTTCGGGTAAAATTGAAAAGTACAGTTTTTAATTGTTTTAAAATCTTTCTTAAGAGTATAAATAGATACTAGAATGTGGTAAACTCACCAATTGCCATAGATTACCCATCATTAGCAATAGTTTGGCATACGTTTACTTTATTCTTGAGTTTTAAGAAGATCTATGAAGAGAAGACATTGAATACTCACATGTGATGATTCAGGTATTGTTTATATTATTTAATATAAGTTAATGTTTTAATATCTGATTTCAATGAATTGCACTATGTGCATGTTTGTTTCAATGAAGTATGAGTAGTTTATTAATCTTAGAGATCAATAGATTCTATGGTATGAATTGTACCGAGCCGAAAACTTAAATTTACGATTTACTAGAATTTCAAACATTTAGTGATCCTAAGTCGCAACAAGGAATCGTGGACTGGCGACGTGCTCGAAATGTAAATAAAATAAATTTATTTGTGTTTGGTGTGCAACTTTGTGTTATATATATTATCGTGACTTGGATGGTTTTAATAAATTAAGTTCGGGCGGCGATTATGACTTAAACTATTAAATTATTGAAAATTAGTTAAGTGGGCTTAAGGCAAGGTTGTTTGTGTTAAGCGCGTCCTGATTGGGGTCATAAAGTGTCCCCAACGTTGTAGATTGGTAGATCTATTTGTTAAGTGTGTTGTATTAACTATAGAACATTTGTGTTATTTTAATCGAGGTAGGACGGATAGTTGAGGTTGTATCAACACACGCACAACGCAAGGACGGCGAGGGTGAAGTGAGCCTCTATCATGGTGGCGCAGTCACCAGTGCGGCACCAGCAAGCGAACGAACGGTCTGCAGCCGCAGCGGAATAGCAGGGACGGACGAGCTTGGAGGAGGAGGAACTCTTGGACATAAAGCTTAGAGAAGCAACAAGCTTGGATAGCCAGCGGGATACGATGGAATTGACGTCGGCGAGGAGCAACGACTCCGAAGAGGAAGGACAGCAGGTCAGCGAGTCGAGGATGCTAGCACAGCTTGACGTGGTGAACGGTGATGGTTGATAGCGGCGGTGTTGCTCACGAAGAAGAAAAAGTGTTCTTGCCCCAAAAGTTGTAGGAAAGATGTAGGTCTAGTAAAACTGGGTTCTTGAAGGACATTTGGAGCTGATAACTCCATTAAAGGTATGGTGAGATCCCAACCCTCTCAACTTTTATTTAAGCAAGACTTGGTTGATGAAAGTTAGTGAATGCTAGTAGTTCTGCTTCTTGTTCTTGTGTCAAACTTTAAAAAAGTATTATTATTGGAAAATCTATATTGAAACGATTCTTATCGATGAATTAATCTTGTTGCTATAGTTTGTTGGGTCTCATGAAAAAGGCTTTTCATATTATCGTTAAATTGAACTTTGTTTTGAAGGTTTCGTACCTTGGAAATGGTTTTGGAAGATAATGCACTCTTTTGTTTTATGAAATTGTCAAAGATATATTCACTTGCTCTTTTTAAGGAAATGCATGAAAAAATATGAAATTTGAGTCCTATGGATTTCTTTTTCGAGCTGTCTGTATGATTTGATTTAATCGAGTTTCCTCGGCATTATTTTGAATTCTTGAAATGATTGTTACTTGTTCGCATTGGTTTGATAAAACCATTTTAAATTGCTTACTAAGTAAATGGTTCTTTAAATATGAATTTTGGTCTCGACGAAGTATATTTTAGTCTCATTATCGAACATGGTTGTGATTAATCAATTTTGGATAAGATTGTGACTAAGTTGAGGCATGAGAGAAACTTTGATTGATTCCTTTGAAAATGAACTTATTTAGATTAAGTCATGGATTTTTGACTAAATGCTATGATTTGAGAATTCTATGTCGAACTTGACTTTTATGTGGTGATTAAATCTTTTTGGTTGTGATTAGTCAATCACATTCAATTTATGTGGGAAAACCATGTCTTATGGGATTTTCCTTGTTTTGCTTCAAAGCATGCTTGTTTTACTCGAATCGTCGTTTCTGATTTGATGGAATGGTTTTAAACTCAAGAATGACTTAATTAACATAATTGGGAATGGGAATGAGTTCCTAATCGTCTAAGCTATCATAAACTAATATTAAGTGAGTCTAAACGATATGTATACTTACACGCTTGTAGATATGCGACGAGGACTTAGCTAGGCAATTCGACATATGAATCAGTTTAAGTAGACGCAGAAAGTGAGATAAGTGGGGTTTGCTCTATTACCAGTCATGCCATGCTAATAGATATGCTAGGGTTTTACTTTAGTAATTTTTTATGAATTACTTGGAATGTGCCTTGATATCTTTTCATTGAGTTGTTTCTGATCATGTCCCTTTTGTACTCGTTGTTTGAGTGCCTGTGGAACTGATATAACTTGAGTGATTATGATTGGTACTATGCAGAGGACGGGCGATGGCCACTGGTGACTTCCCTCCGCTATTTTATGATATCTTGATGTGCATAGTTGTTCAGATATCATAAGCGTCGCTTTGATGACCTTGTTAGCTAGTTGGGATTCTCCCTCAATGTGATATTTAGATGTTAGGCACTCATTTATTGAAATATCATGTTTCCACTCCCTTTGACTCTATGGAATTCATGGATTTTCGTTCAACATGGTTGTTTCAAATTCATCATGTTGAGCATTGTTGGTTGTCTTATGTTGCTATATATTATTATGCTTGATTAGGCTATTCAAAAAATGCCTAGAAAATGATAATAGGTTTCATGACTTGAAATGTAGAAATCTAGTTTCGAATATGATAGGTATTACTTGGATGATTGATGGTATAGAGGACTATCACTTTATTGAGCTTGTCGATATATTGCTCACCCCACTTTTTTTCATAAGTACCTCAACTACTGCGATAGGAATGCGAAAGAAAGGCGTAGGAGAAACAAGAATCCTTCTCATTTGCGTGTGAAATGGTTGTAGTTATATTATTGTTTTCATATTTAAACATGTATAACACATGAGTTTACTAGGGTACTTAATTGTGATGAAAGTATTAGTAGAAATAGATGTTAGACCTAAAAGTTATGTATATGAATAAATAGATGATATTGCTATTGGATATACCTTGCACAGGTCTTGGAAGAACTTTTTACAAGTGTTTAGAGATTTTTGGATAGCTTAAAATACAAAGGAGACATTGCTGAAATTTCGTTAGAAATTTAGAGTTTGAATAATTGAAAATAATAAATTGACTTAACGGTTCTTGAATTAATTCTGCAAAATTTTTAATTGGCATGAAAAATAGTTTGTGGTTATTTATAAGTTATTTCACAAGTTAAGGATTACTAAGCCGTTGCTTGACTCGGCTCCACATTCGAGAGGGTTAAGTGGTGGTTTAGGTTAGGCAACCCTAGATTGGGAATTGAACTCGTCACATGAATCCTACGCTAGCAACATGAACAAAATGTAAAGACAAAAAGTGCAATGATTATAATTTGTATTAATTCTTAGCGTAATGCTACGAACATCTTGATTACAGGTTTGTTTATATTAAGTTTTAGAAGTTATTGTGGCCATTGAAGCTTTCATATCGAATATGGACAGTACAATCGTAAAATATACAAAATCTAACGATAGTTGTTGATTAGGGAGACACAAATATTAAAATTAATTGATTATGAATCTAAAAATTTGGAACATTAAAACAATGCAGAGCCTGCATTGTTTACACTGATATATGGAGTTTTAATTTGCACATTAAAATTTTTTCCTTTACGACAAATGGGTTAAAGCGGATTTGAAGTAAATCCGTCAATTCCAACTAGGCAGTGCACACACATATATTAAAGATAATAAAGTGAGTTGAAAACCATAGTATTTTCAATACAGGGGTGAAGTTGAGAACCAGGATATTTTTAATAAAAGAGTTTAAAAGTAATGTACATTATTTTGTTAGATTAGAATAGCTTAGTTATAAAACTGAAATTAAAAAAGATTTCCCTTGCAATAGAGTAATTTTAGATAGGTACATATTAAGTGCATACACCTTTCGTTAAGGACGATGTCCTTAATCAATGTAAGTTGGTCACACTATTACTTCAATTGAACCATCATACTTGCGGCCACCACGATCAAATTTTTGGCATTGTTGCAAGAGATAGGTAGCAACTTAGACTTAGTTCGTTTAAAAGTTGATAAGTTTTTTTTTTTAAGTACTTTACTTTTAAGTTCATAAAAAAAAAGAAAAAATAATATTAGGCTTAAGCTTCAAGTTTGATATTTGCACTTGATTTTTTGTGTTTTCTTTGCAGGGAGAACTAGTGCATGCATAGCAAAGGAAAGAAGGACTTAGTGTCTTACGACCCTGAAATTGATTGACCAATACAGAAAATAAAAAGAAAGGAATTAATATGGTTGAGGATCAAGCACAAAACAAACAATAGGGTCGTGGGAATAACCAATCTAAAGATGATATGGTAGTGAAGGACAGATTGTGGAGACAAAGATGTCTTCGTGACTACTTCAAGCTAGAAGTTCAGTAGACGTACAATGCAGTGATGAAGCTTCCGGACAACACCACTGAGTTCAAAATGAGATCGTCTTGAATCAACGTGGTGCAAAAAAGCTTCTTCAACGGTCTAACTAATGAAGATTGAGTTGTTCATGTAGAGAATTTTTTGGAGAAGTGAGATATTGTGCACATTACCGAAGTTACATAAGAAGTGGTCAGGATGAGACTTTTCCATTCTCATTGAGTGGAAAAGCCAAATCCTAGTTCCAAGGAATGAATGCAGGGAGTATGACCTCATTAGCACAAATCAATGAAAGATTTTTATATAAGTTCTTGCCCCTAGAGAAAGTAAGTGGAAGTTAGAAACCAATTAATTCAAGCAGGAAGATGCCGAGTCTCTTAGAGAGGATTGAGGAATATTCAAGGAGATGTTGAGGATATGTACAGGATATGGATACATGAAACGAGCACAACCTTAGATTTTCTACTATGGGATGAACCACAACATGAGAACACTAGTAGATGACGCAGCGGGTAGATCTCTACTAACCAAGAATGAGGATGGAGCATTGGATCTCTTACATCTTATGTCTCAAAGCTCTATAGCTGTTAATCGTTCCACATTGAGAAAGCAAGTAGGCATATATGAGATTAATTCGTAAGCTGCGATCATGACACAACTATCCGACTTTAGCAATCAAATGGTAAAGCTTCTAATGGGACAACAAAGCCAACAAGTGCAATCGATACATCAACCCATTAATCACGAAGTTATGGTGGTTAATCAAATGGACATTCAACAAGGAATGGAGTATGAAGAAGTAAAATTCATGAACAACTTAGGCTATGGAAACAACTTCAAGCCGAGAGGAATAGCTCCTGAAAGGTCTTATTATTCCTCCTTAAAGGTTTTATCAAGGATACAACAACTACAACCCAATTTCTCATATAGAAATCCTGATAATGCACTAAAGTTACTTTCAAGCTTCGATCAATAAGTCCAATAGGGGAAGCTAGTGCAAAGTAAAGAGATGACTTTATTGAAGTCAATTGAGAAAAACTTGCACAACATGGACATGAGTAATAAGGAACACAATGAGAAGCACAAAAAAGAGATGGAGAATGTGAAGCAAGCTATGAAGAAAATGGATGATGAGAGATCACAATCCATTAAGAACTTGGAGAGACAAATTGGTCAGTTAGCCATTACCTTGAATTCAAGGAAATAACGATAGTTTTTTAGTAACACTATCGAAAATCCCAAGGCACTTGTTAGTCCTCTTGACACGATGAGCACTATAACAACAAATGAGTCAAGATAAGAGCAAGTGATGTACATATCACAAAAGGTTAATACGATGGTAGTCAAAAAGGCACATAAATTAGAAAAAGTGCGCAAAGTAGAGGTTCAGAAAGATGCACCATGGTTTGTACACTACGTTAACTATTTAGCATGCGGTGTGTTTCCTCCAGATTTAACATGTGTAGTAAGAAAAAGATTCTCGAGGGATGTGAAGTTGTACTTTTGATATGAGCCATATCTATTCAAAATATGAAATGATGGGTTAATTTGACAGCTAGCAAAGGAGGAATTGCTGGCATTTCCAAGGGATGTCATTCATCACCACTTGGGAGACACTTCGAAGCACAAAGAACGATAGCTAAAGTGTTACAACATGGATTCTATTGTCCAAATCTATTTAAGGATTCATATATTTTTGTAAAACCTTGTAATGAATGCCAAAGAACGAAAAACATTTCAAGAAGTCTGGAGTTTCCACAAATCACTTTTCAAGAAGTTGAACTATTTGATGTATGGGGAATAGATTTCATAGGACCATTCTTGACCTCAATTGGAAAACACTATATATTGTTAGCAGTGGATTATCTCTCCAAATGAGTGGAAGCTATAGCAACTGCAACCAACGATGCAAACTTTGTCGCTGAATTCATAAACATCTTCTATCAGTTCAAAACACCTATATCATTAGTCAATGATAAGGAGTCGCATTTATGTAATAAAGCATTAGACACGTTGCTTAAAAAATATGAGGTTAGGCCTAAGATCTCACTTCCCTATCATCCTCAAACAAATGGATAGGCTGAAGTAAGCAATGGAGAAGTGAAACGAATCATAGAAAAAGTTATAAACACCAAGAGAAAAGATTAGGCATTCCATCTTAAAGAAGCATTGTGGGCATACAGGGCGACATTCAAAACACCAATTGGCACGTCTCTGTATCAGTTGATCCATGGAAAAACATGTCATTTACCAATAGAATTAGAGCATAAAATATATTGGGCAATTAAAAATCTCAACATGGATCTTGAAGTTGCAAGAAAGGCCAGATTACTTCAGTTGATGGAATTGGATGAGTTTAGACTGGGCGTGTATGAAAATGTTTGAGTTATATGAGGAGATATCAAGGCAATGGCTCGACAAAGGATTAAATATAGATCTTTTGAGCCAGGCAAGTAGTCTTATAATGATCAAAATGGTCAGAACCATTTAAGGTTGTTGCTACTTGGCCTTATGGAGTGGTAGAGTTAATAACCAATAGTGGTAAGACGTTTAAAGTAAATGCCCAGAGGGTTAAGTTGTTTTATGGAATGGAAGTGAAGTAAGATGAACTTAAAGGTTTCACGCAACAAATAGTCAATGCCTTGAATAATAACAAAAAAGGGAAGAAACAATAGAGAACTAAGCAAGAAGATGAAGGACCTTCTAAAGAAGCAACGAAACGAAATAGTATCAAGGTGGTTCCAAGGAAATCGAAACTAAAGTTTAAGTTTATACCTAGACTTCAACTAATCAAAATGAGAGATCCCGAAGAAATATGCATATCAATAAATATTTATAGGCACTGGTTTAGAAATGTCTTAATTGATATGAGAGCCTCTGTTAATGTTATGCCAATAATGGACATGTTGCACATCGATTCGAAGGTCAATTATCTCGGTACAATAAATTTACAAGTTGTTGTTGGCAACTTAGTACCAACTATAAGAATAGTCTTAAATGTGGATGTGAAAGTGGGTAGATTCACATTCATAGTGGATTTTAAGGTTATGGATCATAATATGGATGATGATATGTCTATGATACTAGGGCGGCCATTCTTGAACTCTGCCAATACAAACTTATACACAAGGAAGAAAAAATATCACAATGAGTATTGAGGAGGAGGATGAGGCCGAGAAGATTGTCTTTGTTGATGGGGAATAAGCACATCCAAACGAGAATGATATTATTATTTTTTATCTACAAATGCAGTATCTCAATTTAGATTTGGACTAAACCAGCAGAAAGACATCAAGTTAATGACATTAAACTAAGCACTACTTAGAGGTAGCCTATGGGTTTTTAAATTCTAGTTTTAAAATTTTAGTTAGTTAGTTAGTTATTTAGTTTAGTTAGGGAAAATTCAAACTTTTTAGTTTATCTATTGAAAAAATAAATGTGTAGGAAAGGCCATTAACCAGGTGATGATTCATTAGAATTGATATGCCTCGACAAACTTAGTAATGAGCATTAAAGAAAGAAAGAGTTAAAGTGGCAATGGTGAGGTTTATGGGCAAATCACAGGTATGTTTTTATGGAATTTTTTTATATATACATCGATTTCATGCGGTTATAACATGTGTTGTAATACACAAAGTCAAGAGAGCGCCAAATATGGCCTAATGAAAAATATATGTGAATCATGTGGACATACAAGTTGACATCGTGTATGCAAACACAGCGTCGTGGGTACAAGGCGTGGCGCTAACGGAGCGCCAACCAAGTGCACATAAAACCCTTGCAGTGGTCTTGATGTTGTCATGGCGTTGTAACGGTGGCAGTGTCAAGGAATGGGTTTGAAACAACATTTGCACTATAGTTTGCACACTTGGATCCAATTCCAAACACAACCAACCAAGCATACATATCTCTAGAACCCAATATTGGTCTTTTCTAGGTGAGGAAAGATAGTTCCTAGTAATTGAGAGTGAAAAAAGAAAGTGCAATGTAGATTTGCACAAAGTGGAGAGCTAGGACTTTGATTTTGGGATTTGATTCTAAGAGGAAACTAAAGTTTTAGTTTGTGAGCAAAGTGGGATTACTTGAATTGGTAGAAGCTTGAAAGAGTATTCTACACCAGAAAATAGTTCGGCATTGAGGTAAGTTTATAATTTCATTGGTAATACTTTAAAGTTTAAAGAAATTTTGATGAAATTGCATGAATTGTGGATACGAGGTTGTTGGATACAATTTTCGAGTTTTGAGAATATTGGGCTTCAATGTGACTTATGGAGACCTAGTAAATGTTTTTGGCATTATTTGGCAAGTGAATGATCTTTGCAATAAAATATTTTGATTTTTAGGTATTTCAAGACCCATATTGCATTGGTGTTGTTGTGTGGATTTTGAGATAAAAATCTAGAGAACAAGGAGGCAAGCAAGTCAAGTGATGAAGTAAGAGCAAATGATTTTGAGGCGTCATCCTCTAGAGATCCCATTAAAAAGGAACCTTGGCCATTTAAGTCAAAGTACATCATTAGTAGAGATGCCAATGATAGATATGAGGTGATTGAACAAAAAAATTCATTTGTGAGAGGAATAAATTTGTTGGCCAAGTATGATAAAAGAGTGAACAACATAATTAGACAACAAAGTTGGGAGAAATCAATCAAGATTATAGAAAATATGGAGTTAGAGGAATGAGCAAAATTTTCTATGAATATTATACGAAAGCTAAGCTTACTAGGAAGAATGACCCAGTTAAGGTGCCCTTTAGAGCCATAGAGCGAGCATTAGTCGTCTGAGGGCAACAAAGATGGGTAATGTGAGCTGAGAATGTGTTGAAGCACATTAAGAAGGGGGTTTGAGGAAAGTCTATCGAATGTAGCAACATTTTCTTGTTGCTTCTCTATACCACGTCATTCAGTAGGGTTTGATCAACAAGCCAAAGGCGGCTTGTTTATTTGTGATCACAAAGAATGGGGAAATCAATGTGAGCGAGATCATCCACAACAATCTGAAGGAGTGTATCATGTAAGAGAGAAGTAAGAAATCGTTTTTTTCTAGTTTTGATCACTCAAATGTGCTTGAAGGCTCGAGTGAAACTGATTAAAGATGAAAAACTCGATATTGAAGCCCAAGCAACCATGAATGAGGCTTTTATGCCACACTTAAATCACCAATTAGTTATCAAGATTCTGAGGATGAGAGGGAAAAAGCCGATGGCAACAAACTTGAGGCAGAGTTTTTGGCAAAGCAGCAAGAGGATCGCACAACAATAGCAGCAGCATCAACGGAGTAAGCCCAAGAATTGGAAGATGAAGGATATGGAGAGGAGGAGAAGGTACAACTAGGATTCACTGATGGCTACAAGTTTGTAGACCCACTTATAGGAGAGGATTGGATGGTCTTGAAGTTTTTTCACCACCTCCTACACTACAACCACCATTACCATAACCAGAGGACTTGACTCCAAGGCAACAGAGGTTGTGGATTACCGAGATGAGGTATAGTATAGATAGGACATGGCTCAGTATCAAGAGGCCTTGTTTAGTTATAAGCAAGATAGGCAGAGGAGAATGCAAGACCAATTTAATGGACAACATAAATTCTTATTGTTCGCAGATCATCAGAGGGACATAGCTAGGTATGAGAGGAGTAGACTGATGAGACTGACTGATAGGTCTTTTAGCTTTCTAGCAGCATTGGATTATTTATTTGATTTGGAATTAGTGTAGAGCAGAAGGGTGGAGCGTCCCTTGACACCATTGTATACTGGACATGATGATGCAGATAATGATTATGACGCGTAGTCTTGATGTCGGAGTCTTAGGATTTCTTACAACCTTGGAGAGACAAGGGATACATTGATACTAATTGACTTTCCATTTGAGATATTTTGCATTTATTTAGTTGTTTAAACTTGAGTTTAGTTTATTGTTTTAATAACTTATGTTATTATTAAACGTTTTTGTGTGTTAGTGTTTTCGTGTTTCACCTTTATTTGTAAACCGTGAGGACAAGGTTTGGTTTAAGTTCGGGGGCATTAGCATTAACACTACACTACACAATGAGAAGTGGTAAGAAATAATGAAATAAGGATAAACATTGTAGGTGATAAGTCGGTATTTATAGGTATTTAGTAGTCTATTTTAGTATATTCAATTATTAAAAGTATTTAAAATATATATTTAATTATATTTTTTGGTCATTTTTAGGTGAAACGGAGTGTGCGGTTGAATTTGTGGCAGAAAAATACTCAAAATGGAGTATTTACTTGCACTGATAGGATGCCGGACTATTTGCCTCGAAATACGCATTGTGATGTGGGTAAAATAAGAGACAACATATTTCAGCCAATCAAAGCATGCCACTTCAGCGTTTGACCAATCGGGTGATGACACGTCAGGGCCACGCGTCATAGCAGCAGCCCAATAGCACGTCACTCATTGGTTCTCCTCCAATCAAAAACTGCCACGTCAGCATCGGAGGTTCCAACAACCAATGAGAAACCGCCACGAGTTGCCACGTCAGCCAGAAAGCCACGTCACCCGAAAGCAATCTTCTTCTCGCACAGACTCCATCGATCTGCCTCGAGATTCGTGTTCACATAAACTCCCAGATTTTTGCAAGAGTCGCGTAATTTTTTTCTGCCAGCGAGTGTCCACGTGGCGAGCTCCCATTCGTCCAGACACGTCACAGCAAGTGGTTCGGCCAATAAGAAGCATCCACGTGATGCTGAGTCACCACGCACAACCGAAAGCGAACAATACTTTGCGAATGACGCAGCGACAACTCAGCGGCGGTGACAGCGGTTAGCGAATCCGATTCCGACATGTGGCGCGGGAAGGAAAAACAGCCAATCGGGTATTTACACGTGGTAGGATTCAATTTTTGATCTAAAAACACTTCTACGATACTTCTCAACGCACGAGTCACGTCCCTGCCCCTAAAATTAGTATCGGAGTCCAATTTGGAGTATTTTTATATATTAGGAACCTAGGTATTATGAGAAGAATAATTAATTAGTAACTTTTTATAGATCAATTATTAGTTTTTAGTATATATTTTCTACGATGATGTCCGGGTAGTTAATTTCTTGCCTAAGTCGAAGGGGAAGCAAGTCGGAATCATGGATTCATAGCATATTATGGGAGATCTTTTATTTTATTATTTAATTAATTTAATTTCTCTTATTTCATTGTTGTTGATTTAATTATTATGATTTAGATCTATGGTATGTATGTGGTCAGTGCATGCTTTTAGATGGACAATCTAATGTTATTTGGAATATTAGTATCCGTGTAATTGTGCTTTTAGACCAATAAAGTAACAAACACTCACCCGTTTGCCGTAAAACTCTTTTGGTTTTTGAATGTACAACAATTGAATCTAGGTTAAATCAGTAGTGGTTGCGAGCCGATTATTTAGGATTAGTGTTCCCATAGATCTATATTACTGTTGTTAGTGTGTTAAACCTGATTAGCAGATGTTTAGGGTTATACATTAATTAGGGAAGTAGTTAGTGGCGGACGTCCTGGCTATCGAGATTAGGGGAATTAGGAATTTCTGGCGGATGTTGATTTTCTATAGCTAATATAGGAGAATTTCAATTAATAACGCTCTAATTTGGTTTCTTTATTTTTACAGGTGATGGAGGGTTGGAGCGCTAAGTTTTGTAGGTTTGACTTTGGATTACATTTTTAACATAATTTGAGCATTATTGTTTTTAAGGAATTAACATGTTTATAGGATTTTAGGTGTTTTGAGACTTGGTTGGGACATACCTAACTTAAGTCGCTGCATTAGTGGCAGGTTTTTTAGTAGACCCAAAACCCAAAACTTCATTCCATCATCTTCTTGATTTCACCCTTAGTTAACAGACTTCGGCTCGCAAGACTTGATTGAAATTTTTTGAATTAATTCCTATGTTTACTAGTTTTTGCTCTTGTTATGATTATTCTTTTGTAGTATCCTTAGTCGCCCACACATGAGAGATTTTGTGCGTTCACTAGTTTTTAGAGACTTTTTGTTATGCACGCATTTGTATAATTTCTTATCCATGTCTTTCTTCACCACTATCTTTTTTTTTTGTCACATGGATGCCTTGACTTATTTTAAACCTTGAGGACAAGATTTGGAATAAGTTTGGGGGTGTTTTAGGGATTGTTGATTGATTTGGATTTTTGCGAAAGACCGCAGGTTAGATCGTTTAATTTTTTTTTATGCGGTTATATGCAGATATTGGATGGTAATAGTGGTGTTCTATATCATTTCTTTCAGTTCTTTCATTTCTTGTCCATTCGCATTCCTTTCTCATTCATTAGGAATTGATACACTTTCATGTATATATATATACATTTAATATATAGATATATATATAAATATATATTTATCTATTTAGAGTCACCCGAAACTTTGTTCATGCATTTGGTTGTCGATGAGTAAATTACAGTTGCATTTTTAACTTGAAACTTAGAGAAAATTAGGAGAAACACTTAATCAAGTTCGTAGCTCAGCATTTTTTATGATTTCATGATTAGAGACTTAGATGATGGTTGGACTTAGTGCTAGATAACTAAAATGAGTAAACGGTCAAATTTATGCAAGTTATATTATTTTAACCCACATTAGGGGATTCGCTTGATTATAGTGAAAGTGAGAAGTGCTAACATGAGTTTTTCTAATAAAAATAATAACAAAGAGAGTCCCATAGGTTTCCGCAGGAAATGGAGCAGGGAATCTTGTGGTGGGAAAAAGTGAGAAAAGCGGTCCACAGAAAATGGAGAAGGGATCGTACTACTTGAAAAAAGAAGAGGTTGATGAAAAATAGAGAAAATAATATTGAATAAAGGCGGAAGTTGTGAAACTCCTCAAATAAAAGTTTTAGTTCGAGTGCTATCACTATATTAAGTGAAATTTGAACTTATGTGCTTGAATGTATAAATCAATAAAACTTGTGATTAGTTGATGACCTTTGTATTGACCGATTCTATGTTATGAAAGTGAGATCTTAATTGTGTTTGACTTGCGAGACTTGACATATCATAACTTTGAAATTTTATGAGTTACTTGTTAATTTGGTGACTATGTAAACCAAAGGAACTCCATGAATTTGGGTCGGGTATAGGATTAGTTGAGTCAGTGCATTATTATATTAGGAGTCTAGTTTAGCTTGTGTTGTCATTTACACATTTGCTCGGGACGTGCAAAGTCTTAAGTTTGGGGGTATTTGATAAGTCGATATTTATAGGTATTTAGTAGTCTATTTTAGTATATTTAATTATTAAAAGTATTTAAAAGATATATTTAATTATGTTTTTTGGTCATTATTAGGTGAAACAGAGTGCGCGGTTGAATTCGTGGCGGAAAAATACTCAAAATGGAGTATTTACTTGCAGTGATCGGATGCTGGACAGTTTGCCTCGAAATACGCGTTGTGCTGTGGGTAAAATAAGAGACAACATATTTCGGCCAATCAAAGCATGCCATGTCAGCGTTTGACCAATCGGGTGATGACACGTCAGCGCCACGCGTCACAGCAGCAGCGCAACATCACGTCACTCATTGGTTCTCCTCCAATCAGAAACATCCACGTCAACATCAGAGGTTCCAAAAACTAATGAGAGACCGCCACGCGTTGCCACGTCAGCTAGAAAGCCACGTCACTCGAAAGTCATCTTCTTCTCGCACAAACTTCGTTGATCTGCCTCGAGATTCATGCTCAACAAACTCCCATATTTTGGCAAGTGTCGCGCGATTTTTTTCCGCCAGCGACCGTCCACGTGGCGAGCTCCCATTCGTCTAGACACGTCACAACAAGTGGTTCGACCAATCAGAAGCGTCCACGTGGCGCTGAGTCACCACGCACAACCGAAAGCGCATAGTACTTGGCGAATTACGCGGCGACAACTTAGCGGCAGTGACAGCGGTAGGAAATACAGCCAATCGGCTATTTACACGTGGCAGAATCCGATTTTTGATTTAAAAACACCCCTACGATGCTCCTCGACGCACGAGTCACGTCCCTACCCCTAAAATTAGTATCGGTGTCCAATTTGGAGTATTTTTATATATTAGGAACCTAGGTATTATGAGAAGAATAATTAATTAGTATTTTTTAGAGATCAATTATTAGTTTTTAGTATATATTTTCTACGATGATGTTTGGGTAGTTAATTTTTTGCCTAAGTCGAAGGGGAAGCAAGTCGGAATCATGAATTCATAGCATATTATGTGAGATCTTTTATTTTATTATTTAATTAATTTAATTTCTCCTATTTCATTGTTGTTGATTTAATTATTATGATTTAGATCTATGGTATGTATGTGGCCAGTGCATGCTTTTAGATGGACAATCTAATGTTATTTGGAATATTAGTATCCGTGTAATTGTGCTTTTAGACCACAAAAGTAACAAACATTCACCAGTTTGCCGTAATACCCTTTCGGTTCTTGAATGTACAACAATTGAATCTAGGTTAAATCGGTAGCGGTTGCGACCCGATTATTTAGGATTAGTGTTCCCATAGATCTATATTATTGCGGTTAGTATGTTAAACCTGATTGACAGATGTATAGGGTTATGCGTTAATTAGGGAAGTAGTTAGTGGCGGACGTCTCAGCTAACGAAATTAGGGGAATTAGGAATTTCTGGCGGATGTCGATTTTCTATAGCTAATCTAGGAGAATTTCAATTAATAACTTTTTGGGAAAGATTGAGGACCATTGAATGCTATTGAATCTTGATTGTGATTTTTGGAACTGGAGATTTAGGTGTTATTTAGTTTATTATTAATTAATTGTTTTAGAAATTAGTTTAATTTATTTATTTATTTAGTTTATATTGATTAGTTAGTTTAATTAATATTTATTTTAAAACCCCGATTTTTCTTTTTTGATGTTTTAACCTGAGAAAGACAACCAGTCTTTGCGGGATCTACCCTTTGCCACTATTCTACAAAATAGTTGGTTTATGAAACTTTACTTTATTGACGTGTTCGGCGAGCATCAGTAGGTATGATCATTTAAATTTAATTTTTGAAGCAGTTAAAGAGGGGAAGCATGGTCCTGTATTTTTATGTCATTTATTTTTTGTTTGAACATGTTTAGGTAGTATAGATTAGATTATATATAGTAATATGTAAGGTGTAAGTGATTCATTTGAATGTTCATGCCTTAAATTGAGAATGAGTAAAATACAAGTATTTTGTTGATATGAAACTCAGGAAAGTGTTTTTTAAATTTTGAAGAAAATATGAAATGTAGCAAACAACGGTATGATTTTATGATTAGAGGCCTAGAATTAGGGAAGTTCATGAACTTGAAACAAAATCAAGGAGATACTAGAACACTTTCTGTAGAAAAAGTTAGATCTTTAAGGAACTCGATAATAAGTCTAAATCTTACTTGATAATAAAAAGTAAATAAAGACTTAGTGCTAAGAAGGGAAGAAATATACATTTTTAATGAAAACGTTTAAGCTAACTTGCTTCATAGAGTGAAAGCGAGAAGAGTTTTTTTTTTTTTTTTAAAAAAAAAATAGAGAGTCCATAGGAAAATGAGTAAGGACGGTTAAACAAAAATATATACGGAGAAAGAAGAAAAAGAAAAGAAAATAGAGATAAATCTATCAAAAGTAGAAGATTTAGCTCGAGTACTAGTAGCTTAATTGAGTTAAATTTTCTCTCTAACTATATGAAATCCTATAGACTCTTGAAGTGCTAAATCTATCAAAAGTAGTTTGATTTATGTTTATTTTTGAATTCCTAAGCTTAATGTGAAAACATGAGATTGTATACATGATACTTGAGTGTCAATGTGAAAAAAACTTTTGAGTAGTGTGGTTTTGGCTGTGATATACTTTTGTTTTTCAAAAGTGATTTGTATGTGTTGTTAAAGCTACATGTCTCCAAAATATAAGTTTTCGAAAAGAAAAACTCTTAAGTTGAGTATTAACTCGAAACTTAGTTGGATTAAAGGATACTGCATGAATGATGTAAAATGAATATGAACTATAGTAATAGGAGTAGTTAGGATACTTAGTAAAATACAATTTTGCTCAAGACGTGCAAAATCCTAAGTTTAAGGTATTTGATAAGTGATTATTTAAACTTATATGTATGACTAGTATAGTAGTATATGTAGTATAAATATCTCGAAATCAGCTCAAATTGATGGAGTTTATGTAGTATCAAGTACATAAGGCATAAAGGAGGTAAAAGAGTGAATTCAAGAAGAAACATAGCTAAATGCACAAAATAAATGTTGATGTTGTGGCAAGGAAGTGTGACGCTATGGGAGTTCAAGGCACAGTGTGGGAGATGAAGCCAAAATGCAAAAAACCAATGAAGAGAAGAAAAAAGGCAAGAATGGTTGGCACAGTCATGGTGTCGTAGAAGTCAAAAGACTGCGTCGGGGACAGACTTACACAATGCCGAGACTACTGAACCAAAAATTGCACACAAAGATACATGTGCATTGGCGGCGCTATGAGTAACAATGTCAAGACTGAAGAAAATAGAATTCTATTTTAGGTGAAATTGTCAAGAAGGCTTTCTAATTATTTTCGTATGTTTCCTAGCAGTATAAATAGATACTAGAACGTGTTAAACTTACCAATTACCATAGATTAGCCACCATTAGCAATAGTATAGCATAGGTTTACTTTATTCTTCTTAAGTTTTAAGAAGATTTGAATCACGTGTGGTAATTCGGGTATTGTTCTTATTGATTTACTAAAAGTTATTCTTTTAATCTCTGGTTTTAATGAATACCACTATATTCATGTTTGATTCAATGAAGCGTGAGTAGTTTATTAATTTTAGGGATCAATGGATCCTATGGTATGAATGCTACACTATAAACATGAATATAGTGTAAAGATAAAAAACACAATGGTTAGAATTTATATTGATTCTGAGCATAATGCTATGAATATCTTGATCACATGTTTGTTGATATTAGGTTTTAGAAGTTATCAAGACCATTGAAGCTTTTAAACCTAATATGGATGGTATAACTGTAAAACATACAATATCGAGCAATAGTTGTTCAGACGGATAGGTGTAGTTTTAGTTTGCACATTAGAATCTTTTCTGTCCCAACAATGAGTTGTAGTGGATTTTAAGGAAATATGTCTATTTTAATTAGGCATTGCAGACATATAATAAAGGTGATAAAGTGAGTTAAAAATCTTATTATTTCATTACGTAGGTGAAGTTCTAGACTAAGATATTCTTAATATAAGAGTTGAAAAGTAATATACATTGTTTCGTTAGATTATAATAGTTTTGTTATACAAAAACAAATTAAAAAAGACTTCCTTAGCAATAAAGTAAATTTAGCTAGGTACATACCGAGTGCATACACCTTTCCTTAAAGATGATATTCGTAATCAATGTAAGTTGATCACATTATTACTATAATCAAGCCGTTATACTTACGGCCACGATCAAATCTCTCGATGAATAATAGGTGAAAGTTCATAAAAAGAAATTTCTATTAAGAAATAAATATTTAGCTCGAGTGCTTGTAGCTAGGTTAAGTGAGTATTTCCAATACTATGAACCAAATACTAGCATATCTTTAAATAAGGCAAATGGACTCTTAAAGGTGTGAAAATCTACGATTGAGCAAAAAGTGTTGATAAAGTCTGTTGAAAAGAATCCATTTAATAAGGAGATCAATTTGGATCAACTACATTGATGAAGAGACAAAGAAAATCTATGATTAAGTTGAAGTTTATGGTTATTAAATGCTTTGAGTTTTGAAAAAGTGTTGTCTTGAAAGGTGACCATATTTGACAAGCTTTCGAGAATTCCAAGTCTCTAATAAACAAATTAACCAAGTTTTTATTATAATGACTCCATAGTTTTGCAAAATAGGTATAATGTCTTTAAGAAAGCATCACTCGGTTTTTTTCACAATATATTTACTCGTAGTAGGATAACCTTTTGCTCGGGATGTGCATGTTCTAAGTTTAGAGGTATTAGATGAGTCATTATTTATGCACTCTTTCATACGTGTTTTGCAATGTAAATCAAATCTAGGGGTGGCAATTCGTGTCGGTGAGTCGTAAACGTGTCGTGTCATAAACATGCCATGACCCATATAATGCGAACCCATTACATGACATGTTTATTAAATCGTGTTAATCATTTTCATGTCTAAGTGGGTCGTGTTAAACATGTCGTGTATTCGTGTCACCCATTTATTAAATATTGTATTTACAAATCTTATTTTATTTAAACTTTTATAATTTTGTTACTATTTTTTAAAATATATCTAAATGATTAAATTCGAACAAACATACTAAAATAGCCAATAAATATAATGTGGTTGTATATAGTTGTTAGTTTTACTTTACTTTTTCATTTAAGTCTTTAGTACACTTAATAATAAACTAAAAATGACTCGTAATAATAACATAAACAAAATTATAAGAATCATTTAAAAAAAATCTAAATTTTACTTTAGTGAAATGTTTTATTTTTTCTTAATAAATAATTATTAATAAAATTTAAAACATAAATAACATATTAAAAGTAAAATGAACATTTCTTCTCAAATATAAAATAAAATATGATAAAAGATGTCTATAAATAAAATAAATAAATCATGCTATTAACATGCATTCAAATGGGTGAATTTTGTACCATTCTATTTATTATATCATATTTATTATTTGTACATTACTCTTTAGTCGTGTTAAGCGAGTCATAAACGAGTTACGCAGGTTGACATGTTAATTACTCGTTTATTAACCATGTATAAACGTGTTAACATGTTTATGACCCAGACCCACTTATGCCAAACCCGCGACATGTTTATCACGTGTCTTGTCATGTCGTGTCGTGTTAATCGTTTCATGACTCAAATTGCCAGCCCTAATCAAATCCAAAGTCTTGTTTTATGGCAAGGTTTAAAAAATCGACAAACTTCGTCGATGTTCGGGTGAAGTTTGTCAATTTTGAAATGAGCAAAGCGAAGTTCAAAAGTAGTAGAAAAATTACAAAAATTCGACTCGGCTTCGGCTAACTTCGACTGAACTTCGAAAATATCTATGAAAGTTAATAAAACATGAAGTAAAATTGTTATATTTCATGGAAGTTGACCAAACATCGGCTGAGATTTTAAATGAATCTTCTCCTATGCTAGAAATATACTTAAAATTCAGAATATCATCTGGTGACATGGGTTTTATACGTTACTGTTATATGATTAAGTATAGTTCTACCATCTATACGAAGAAACTTGAGTTTTTTAGAATTTAAAGTGAAATTTTGTAAACTTCCATACACCGACAAATTTTGTCGAACTTCCATCGTCGAAGTTAACTTCCTCGAATTAATTCTGAATTTTAAGTGGACGAAGTTATAAGCAAAGTCAAAGTTTCAAACTTTGTTTTATGGCTCTATATTTTTACTTTAGAGATTTACAGGGTATTTGAGTGTTTGTGTATGAATTAAACAAATCCGAGAAAAAGTCAAAGTTTGGTCAAAGGACGGTAGATGTGACGCCTCTAGAATGAACTGATGGTGCTATGGAAGACCCATAGCTTTAATAAGGGCATAAAGGCATAACAAGGAATGACATCAGAAATTAACAGACGACGTCAGATGTAGAACATACTACGTCACCCGCGAGCCATGTTCAAGAACATAAATACCATACAGATTCGTTGTTCAAGTCATACTATATTGAGCCATGTCATGACTTGGTGCTGCCACTTAATAACCACGGTGCCATTGATGATGCCTGACTTATAAAATAGAAGTTTTGCAATTTTCAAATGGTTCTTGTTTCTCGAGCTTTCATATTCTTGTACTAGGCTCACCTATATAAAGAAGGGTCCTATATGGACAAAAATGCATTGTAATTCAGAGTGATTTAGGAGTAGAGCGAGGTAGTGTTAGGATATGTGCCCTGGGCCAATCTACAAACATTGTTTATCTTATAATCTTAGTTAATAAAATAGAGGTTTTATTTGCTATTTTTTTATAAGTGATTGCATGTTTACCTTATAGTAAGATCTGTGGGGTGTTTATTGAAATATCCTAAATGTCCCTAATCAGTTATTATACTGGGAACTATAATGAATTAAGACTAGTGTGAATCTTGATTGATGGTTATGTGATGATCATGCGTATAGCGATACAAATCAAGAGAATAAGTACTTGTCAACAAATTAGGTACTGGATCGACCGCAACGAGAACACCATATGGATTAAGTCGTAGGTGTTACTAATGATAGGTATATCATTTAGTCTTTCGGCTTGAGATTACCATAGACTTCAATATCATGAGCATGATAATTTGGCACAATCTAATGTTGTCTTTAATAGGACAATTATAAAGATTGTGATTGGTTACCATATGAATAGTATGTGAAGGTATGTAATCAAGATAGAATTTGTCACTCTCGTATAGAGAGAGAGAGGTGGATCCCTCAATAAGATAGAATGATAATGGCTAAGTCCATGTGAATTAATATGATCAATGTTACTTGGATGTTTCTTAGTTTACCTAAAGATCGAGACTAGTACGATTGAACATTGAAGGGTGACTTTTCATGCCTTATGTTTAATCAAAGGATATCACACGACAAAATGATATGCTATATGTTATTAATTAGGTTGTATTGATATTGATATTCACGCTACTTGGGTAGTCATAATGCCTTCCTAGAGACTGTTTATGACTTGTGTACTAAAATAGTTTTTTGGTTCACTAACAACGTTGCATGAACACATTGGGTTGCACACAAAGAATGACTTTGCACAATTTCAATTGGTTCGGAGTAATGAATTTTATAAGATAAAATTCATAACATAAAACTCCTTACAATTTTTTATATGATAACTTATTAATAGGGACATATGTATAATTTGCTTAAACTGCCTAAATACAATAGTTGTATTATGAATGAGATTTTAAGTGAGGGTTTATCTACACATATAAATAAACGGTGAAACCAAAAAACGAAATAAGTATTTTGTTTTACAATTTTTGAGTTCTCTGGATTTTGGAAGAGAAAGAAAATCATTTTCAATCCCTCTTAGGGCTAACACTCCATATTGTGGTCACCGTTTGTATGTGGATTTTTGATAAAGGATACGTACTTGAACATTTTGAAAATCGAACAATCAAAAAGAAAATCACGGAATAAGGTATGATTTACTTTCATAGATTTAGTTTAATGGAATTTATTTTCGATCCCGTATAGGTTTTTCAAAATTTGTTTTGAGTTTTTCGCTTCGAATGAACCCCAAACACGTAACAGGTATAGTAGTCATGTGTAGCTAGGTTGTTTAAAACCTAAGTTGGGGATGAAGCTCTCTAGCTAGTAATAGGTTTGTTTTGTATGTCTTGTTGAAATTTTCTTTTATAATAGTGTTTTGATTCTTTATTTTAATTTTTATGGTTTTTCACGATGTCTCAATGGTGATTTAGAGTTTGTATATTCTTTGCGAATCTCTATATGTAAACCCATTGATCTGCTATCAATCAGGTTGAGTTTGTGAAACCAACCGGGTTGAGAAATGACGATCACTTAGAGCAAGAGACTTAACACACTTATTGTTCTAAGTAAGTAACATCTAGAACTAGATTAAATCACGAGAGCAGTTGCCTATGGTTATATAGGGGTTGGTGTTCTCACAAAGCTCTAAGTGCTGCTTACGTGCTTAATCTTGAGAGCGGTTGCCTAATGTTGTACAGTAGAGTAAAGGAAATATTTAGAAAGGGGTTGCCATATCTATCGAGAATAGGGGAAGTAGGGCGTTGTTGACCCTAATGCCTATAGCTGATATAAGGAAATTGATTTAGAACCTATCTTTCTAAATGGATGATATAAGACATGAAAACAACATAGTGCTAGATTATGGATTCCTAGACTTAGGTATGCTATGCTATTACAGAGTTTAAATTATTTACTTCTTTGTTTAGTAGACCTTTAAGACAAAACTCTTTCAACCGCCCTTCCAAATTTAATTTTATTAAATTTGATTAGATGACTAATTAAATACTTTCATATTTGATTACGAATTTAGGCACTCAAGGTGGGACCCACACATCGTGTACCAAATATCATAAAGTAAAACTGTATTTTTATTTTTTGTGTGCCTAGTGTACGTGGTAATACTCTATTCACAACGAAATAAGGCCAAATTGAGCTTTAAATGCGTTGTCCGGGAGTTTTAGAGAATGTTTGTATTTTCTTTAATTTTTGGTGAAATTGGGGTATTTTTCAGGGTTTAAGTGGGTCTTAAAATAGAGAGATAAATATGAAAATAAATAGAAAGAAAAGAAAATGACCTAAAAGTTCATTTGTTTTACATAATAAATGATAAGAATGGAGGGGCAAAAGTTTCAATTGACAAACACTTTTACATTTGCAATCGAATTCAAAAAGGGGTCACTATTTCATCGTCTCCTTCATCTAATGTTTCTTATCATCCCTCTTTGTTCCTTATCTCACTATGTTTGCTCTGTCCTTCTCATCTCTCTGGTTCATTTCCCTTCCTCTATTGTATTTCTCTTTATTGAAGGTTTGGAAATGAGGAAGGAACCATGGGTGTTGTTCTTGTTAACATCAAAGGTGAGTAAGTTAAATCAAATTGTTAATTTCAATTAGGGAGTATGGATTGTGTATACGGACTGTTGTATATCGTTTTGATTCATAATTAGAAAAAAAGGGATGCGATTGTTATTGGCTCATTGATTGTAAGTTAAGGAAATGAAAAGAAGAGGTGAAGGATCGATTTTAAAAACGAAACAAAACATAACAAAACAACAACAACAACAACAACAACAACAACAACAAAAACAACGAAAAAAAGAAATGTTTGGGAGGAGAAAGACGATGGAGGGGAGCTGTGAATGTCCTTGTTCAGACCCAAAACAGAGAAAAAGTAAAAAAACTGGTTTTAATTGGAAAAGTAAATATAGAAAATCCTTAGAAAATATAAAAAAAATAGAATTTTGGCCAAACAAATAGAAATTTTTTATTTATATGAACGAAATGAAAAAGTTGGGATCTTCTTGAGACTTTGTACTTGGAGTTTTGTGTAGTAAAGTATGACTGAGGTCGAATAAGCTGAAAAACACAAAATCTGATTTCAAAGACCATATTTGGTTTTTGAGAAAAATTAAAACATCTGGGAGTCCTAATAGGGAATTGAGGTTTCAATTAAAGATTGTGTTTTTTTTTAAGAGTAGGCCAGGTTTTTAAAGAGTTTAAGTATCGACATGACTTGAAAAATTTGGAAAAATAGTACGATTGAGTCAAGACTCGTAAGTTATGTATATTCGTGATTTAATAGGATTGTCAAGATAAGGGAATTTGGGGAACATATGAGCAAGGACTCGCTTAACCAACTTGTGTTGGTTTGATTGTGAGTAAGCTCTATTTCTTACTTTTTTTTATAGTAAAATGGTTTGTATTTTGCACGGTGATGGAGCAGGCCTCTTTATCATGCATTCCCATTATCCAGATAGAGTTGCCAATACTTCGCTCGTAAGAGTGTGATGTGATTTGCACCAGACTAGACGTACTACAAGTGTGTAAAGTAGGTAATGTTGACTCTGAGGTAGCATGCATTTAACTCATAGCACCGTTCTAGGTTCACTGAGGACCTGCTCGTTATTAACTTAGAATGGGACATGAGGGATTCATGTTGTACATTTATTTTAGTATTTCATTTATTAAGCAATATTCCATATTATCTCTTGTAATTACTTATTGTGCAATGTTTTTTAGTTTTCTCAAAATGACTTTGTCAGGTTTTGAAGTTAACGATGATCGAAAGGGAAAGAAGAAGATGTAAGACTTATGTTGAGGAACACTTTTCTCTATTTCATGTAAATACTATTTATATTTTTTGTCGGGTTTTATGATGAGTGTAGGGCATGAATCAACTGAGAAAGGTTTTTAGAAGTCCATGAATTAGTTGAAAATAGATTCTAGACCTAAATGGTTTAGTTTTTGTATTATTTAAGGTTATGAAATAATTTTTGTTTTAGTTTGAAGTTGAAAGCTCTAAATATGGTTTATAAGTCTGAAGTTCAACTAATAAGTTCAGTTTAATATTATATCGGGAACTGCAGGGAGTTATAAGTCCTTTTATGCCTCTCCCCATTTTGCTATCTATTCAGTTTGGTGCCTGCAATCCAATTTTAGGGGAGGTGCTGTCGAAATCATTGTTAGAGTACAAAAAGTATTCTATAAAATTTTGTAATTTGATCCAATTGAATAAAACGAGAACTGTGGTTTATTGATGATTCAAATTTAGATTTGGAGCATTATAAGTATTAAATTCATAGTCATTTTGAGGTTTAAAGTAAACTGAATGGTTTAAGAGTCTAATTAGTGTAATTACGTTAAGTCATGACTTAGTGATAGGTATTATAGCATTGGTTTGGCTCTATTGAGGATTATATTATATTGAAGTTATGTTTATTATTTTTTAACTGTTATATTGATTAATGTACGACTACTGAATCATGATTATATAGTAAATTATTTTGTAGAATCATGAGTAGATAGGGTAGACACCTTATCAATCCTCGGTGTGTGGATTATGACTTATTTCGTAAGTCAACAGAGATGATCACTACACAACATCAACAGATCATCGATACTCTTACCCATATGAGGACTCAAAGTGCCTTGTTAGCAGCTCCTGTTGTTCATATGGATCATGCAGTTTAGAAGGAGCAGGCTACCTTGACAACTCAGCCGAGGGTAGAGCCGAGGATTGTACCACCAAATGTTCCAGTCGACAAACCAAAAATTGTTGAACTGATTAGAGAAGACACGTTGCGTAATGAATTAAAAAATAACAGTCAACATAGGTTTTTTAGTGGATTTTATTTGAAAAGGACTGATGAGTGGATTTTAAATCACGAGAAGATCCACATGTTGTTAAATACTCCATAGAACTTGAAGGTCAGTTTATCAACTCACTACCTCGAGTTAGATCCCTTAAAGTACTAGATAACTGTAGGCATGACCGCCTAAGAGACATGGCCGAGTTCTTTGAGGCATTCATGCGATAGTATTTTTTATTGAAACCATGGTATTATAGAAGAAATTTGATTTTGTTTATCTTGAGCAGGGAATGTGCAGTGAAGTTTAATTACTTTTTGATTGTAATTAGGCAGACAAACATGCTAGAGGCCAAGAAAACTCAAACATTTAAACTTAGTTTGAGAGAAAGTATCAATACTATAGTGTCAACAACTAGCCCAGAGACATTCACTAAAGTTTATAAGGTAGCTAAGGGTTTTGAAATGGCCGAATTCTTTCATAGAGATAAGGAAAAGAGATGGAAAGATGCATTGGATACGGGTCATGGTTTTGGTAGTGGTCATGAGTGGATAGGTAGGAAGGACAAAGGGAAGGAAAGTAAGGGTAGGAGTGGGGATTCCTTGTTAGTATCACGTACCGTGGTCCTATGTTAACTACTACTTTTCCTCCACCTATTTCAAGGTTTGCGGAGAGTTCTTCTCATTTTTCAAGTACGACTTTTATTTGCAAGTACATATACAGTCTCAATCATGATATTAGATAGATTCATCAACCTTTTAGGATACATTTAACACCATCTCAATCATAGTCACAATCATGGGGATTGGGTGGCCAAGACACATGTCGAGTTAGTCAGGGTAATCCATCGAAGCGTACTAGTACACAGGCTTTGTAGTAGCCAATCGATCAATTGGACCAGTTTTTGAATGTCGGCTGATAGCACATTGGAAGAAGGATTGTTTGTAGTTGAATTACGGACAAACTTTTTCATCCCCACTTTAGTCTACACCTCAGGCCAAGGAACGAGTTCAGGTCATTGATGAGCTAGACGTGGATGCCAACATAAATTAAATAGAAAGTATTATTTTTATTTGCGATTGTCCTATGAATGTTTTAATTTAACTCGGTTCTACTATTTAATTTTATATGGCCGAATGGTTGATGAGTTGCATTTTACTCTGGAGAGAGTCAACATACATTTAGTTTTAAGTACTACAACTAGGGACAGGGTATATATGCATTTTATTTGCGAAAGTTGTATAGTGGTAATTGTAGGACATGAGATGGTTGTACATCTTTATGTTCTACAATTCCTAGAGATAGACACACTCTTATGAATTGATTGACTTGTCGCATATCATTTACTCCTAGATTGTTTCCACGAGATGATATTTTTCTACATCCCAAGTTGTCTAATGTTTACTTATACGAGGGTTATACGTGATTTGTCAGCGACTAGAGGTAGAGTTACCACTAGTCAGGAGAAGGAAATTCTTGCTGAAATGGTTTGTACAATGGCAAGAGTTTAGGCAAATTGGAAGCTATTCTTATGTTGATTGAATTTGCTAAAGTTATCTATGATGAATTAATTGGCTTACCACCAACATGGGAGATTGATTTTATTATTGACTTGGTTTTCGATTCCATCATAGAGGATGGCTAAGTGTGAGCTTGCAGAGTTTCAAATGCAGTTGCAAGAGCTCATAAATAAATGATTAATACATCCTAGTATGTCTGCCTGGGGTGCACAAGTTCTTTTTATGAAGAAAAAGACAAAAGCCTCAGAATGTGTATAGAGTATAGAATGTTGAACCGAGTGATGGTTAAAAAAAAAGATCACTTGTCGCGCATTGATGATTTATTTGATCAACTGAATGGTGCTAAGTTTTTTTCAAAGTTTGATCTAGGAATTGGCTAACATCAATTGAGAGTTAAGGCAGAGAATGTCGATAATACTGCTTTAAAGTACTAGGTACGGTCACTTCGAGTTTATTGTGATGTCGTTTGGTTTGACCAATGCACCGACTATATTTATAGATTTGATGCAACTAATATTGAATTTGTATTCACCCCACTATGCGATTATGTTTATTGATGATATTGTGATATATTCCAAGACTTGTGAGGAGAATAAAGAACATCTCAGACTTATGCATCAAACTTTTAGAAGTCATCGGTTATATTCCAAACTTATTAAATGTGAGTTATGGATTTCATAAGTTAAGTTTCTTGGTCATGTAGATGGAGTTGTTGGAATTGCAATAGCTCCTGTGAAAACTGAGGTGATTATGAATTAGCTCAAATCGACCACTATGATAGAAATCAAATGTTTTCTAACCGAACACTATGATAGAAATCAAATGTTTTCTTAGTTTAGCTAGTAATTGTCGCATATTTGTACAGGATTTCTCTAAAATAACTTCGCTAATCACTAGATTGAAGCAAAAGAATGTAGAGTTTATTTAGTCAAAAGCCTGTGAACAAGCTTTTTACGAGCTTATAAAGCGATTGACTACGACTCTAGTATTGGTGTTGCCTGATTCTAATAAAGAGTTAATGGTTTTCACAGATACATTTCATATATGATTAGGCCATGCGTTGATGCAGAATAACACAGTTATAACATATGCTTCTTGTTAGTCGAGGACTCACAAGAAGAATTGTTTTGTTCATGATCTTGAGCTAGTGGTGATTGGGTTTGCATTAAAGCTCTGGAGACATTATCTGTATGGGGAAAGGTTTACCTTTCTTTCTTTTCAAATCAAGAGAGTTTTAAGTATCTTTTCTTACCAAAAAGTTGAATATGAGACATAGGCGATGGTTTGAACACTTGAAAGGCTTTGGTTTTAGTGTTGAATACCATCTATAGAAAGTTAATGTTGAAGTTGATGCACTGGTACGAAACATGAAAAGGCATTGAAAGTGGCTTATCATATGCCCTTTGAGTATGTGTTACTTGAGGAAGCTGCAGCTATGTCTTTGTAGGAGCTTCTTGAATCCCATGATTTACCAGTTGTTACTTCACTCTTGGTGCAGACTGTCTCTAATCGACGAATCGTTAAGAGTCAATTTAACTATGTCGATAGTAAAAAGTTTAGGGAATTGGCAAAAAGCAACGATAATCAAGACTAGACAGAGTCTAATGAGTAGAGTCTTATATTTAGGGGTAGGCTATGGATTCCATTGGTGGCTTTGATTCGAGATGAGATACTGAAAGAGTCCCACTGGTCTAGATATTGTATTCATCCTGGTAGGACAAAGATGTACCATAACATGTGTCGTTTGTATTGGTGGCCATGGATGAAATCAAATTTTGTTGATTATGTTAGACACTATGAGATTAACTAATATGTCTAGGTTGAAAGGCAGAGACAAGGAGGAACATTACCACCACTGTCCATTTAGTGGAAGTGGGAGCATATTGCTATGGATTTTGTGACTCCTCTACATAGATCTTAAAGGAAACATGATTGTATCTAGTTTATCATTGATAGGCTGACAAAATCTACACCTTTTCTTGGTCTAGCTCTTAATTATGGTTTTCTAGTGTTGAATGTCATCTAACATTTGGATGGCATGCCACTTTCTATTGTCTCAGATAAAGGAACTCAGTTCACTTTTGGTTTATGGTAGAGTATGCAAGAATGCTTTGGCAATAAATTGCGGTTTAGTACTACATTTCATCAAAAAACTAATGGTCAGTTAGAGCAGATGATTCAGATTTTAAAAGATATGTTGAGATCGTGCATTTTGGAATATGGAAGCACTTGGGTGAAATATATTCTGTTGCTTGAGTTTTCATATAATAATAGTTATAAAGCAAGCTTTGAAATTATCATTTCGAGGCAATATATGGTTGATCGTACATAGCACAGTTGTGTAAGGCTGAACAAGAAATGTTAACTGATTTATGGCCACAAATTGTACGAGATAACACACAAGCAGTTGAGCATATTCTTTAGAGGCTGAAAGCTGCTCTAGACATGCACAAGAGTTATTATGATCTCTTCCACTAAGTTATTGAATACATCGTAGATGATTGGGTCTATCCGAAGGTGTCACCTAGGAAAGGTTTATACAAGTTTAGATTGAAAGGAAAACTCTATCCTAAGTCCATTGGTCTGTTTGAGATTGTTCAAAAAATTGAAAAGGTTCCATAGTAGATTGCGTTACTATCGCATATTACATGAGTTCATGATGTATTTCATATCTCTATGCTTTATAAGTAGGAGCCAGATCCACTTCTTACAGCATAATGAAATCATATTGATTAGAGACAAGCTATTATTTATGAAGAGCAACCTATTGAGTTTATTGATTGAAAGATTCAGAAGCTAAAAACCAAGGAAATTGAACTTGTGCGTGTTAAGTGGAAATTTCACAGAGATTTAGAATTACCTTAGAAGCAAGAGTCTTATATGAAAGACAATTTTTTCGTATCTCTCTTAATCTAGATAACTTGTAAGTTTAAATTTTGATGATGAAATTTTTATTTGGTTCGGAAGAATTGTGAAACCCAAGAATTTCTAAAACTCGATTAGATGACTAATTAAGTATTTTTGGACTTGATTCGGAATTTCGGTATTTATGGTGGGACCTATGCATTACGGACCAGAGATCATAAGGTAAGATTGAATTTTTGTTTGTTGTGTGCCTAGTGTAAGTAGTATACTTTATTTGCTGCGAAATATGGTCAAATTAAGGTTTAGCCGCGTTCTCTTAGACTTTTAGAGTGCGTTGATATTTTCTCCGAATTTAGGTGAAATTTGGGTATTTTTCTAGGTTGAATTTAATCTTAAAATAGAGAGATAAATATGAAAATAAATATAAAAAAGGAAATGACCTAAAAGGGCATTAATGTTATATAGCGAAGGATGTAATAGTGTCAATTGACAAACCTTTATATTTGCAATCGAAATTAATATGGGGGTAATTGTTTCACTATCTTCTCATCCTTTCCTTCATCGACTATTTCTCGTCGTCCCTCATTGTTCCTCATCTCACTGTGTTTGCTCTCTCCCTCTCATCTCTCACTAGTTCAATTCTCTCCCTCCACTATGTTTCCCTCGATTAAAGGTTTGGAATCGAGGAAGGAACCGTGGGTGTTATTGTTGTCGACTTCGAAGGTGAGTTAGGTAAATAAAATTGTTAATTTCAATTAGGGACTATATATTGTATATATGGACTGTTGTATTTGATTTTGATTCGAAATTTGAAAAGATGGATGTGATTGTTATTGGTTCAATGATTGTGAGTTGAGGATATGAAAAAAAGGAGGAGAATGACTGATTTAAAAATGAAAACAAAACAACAAAATAAAGAACGTTTTGGAGGAGACGATAGAGGGGACCTGTGAACTTCCCTGTTCAAACCACAAAACCCAGAGAATAAGGAAAAAAAGAAGAGACGAGAATGAAACATAACTTTCATGCATGTTTCATCTCGTTGAAGAAGATGAAGGGGATGATCCCCAAACCGGGTCAAACCAGATTCGGTTAATCTGAGCTGAACTGGGCGTGGCATGTGTTGAGCGTGTACAACAAATTTCCAACATTTATTATATTTTCAAGTTTTGTAGTAGTGGTAAATAGGTCGTCTCCACATGAATTCTGCAAATTCCTTAAGAAAATTGGTTTTATTATTTTTACTTTAATTTAATTATTTTAATTAAAATAAGAATTTAAATTACTAATTCAACTTTACTAATCTACTAAAGTAATTAAACTAACTTAATTAACACAAACTAAATTCACTAAATTTAAATCAATTCATTTCAATAGAAAACAATATAAAATAATTATCTAATCAAACATCTAGAACAATGAAACCTTGATCCGTTTTGCATCCAAACATATTACTTAAAGCACAATCATAATCATACTTTAATTTCTTTATAAAATATTCGAAGTTCTTAAACTCTAATCATATGTATCTAGAAAGCCGTTTGCAAGCCATCAATTCTCATTATATCAATAGGAAAGTCGCATTCTAATTTTATTGAACTAATCCTTCGAAAGCTCAAAGAAATCAAGTTTAGGCCATAAAAGCATATTATATTCTATGAAAACTTTGAACTATTAAATATAATATCTTCAGAAAGCCACTTCAATATTAAATTTAGATCTCAATTCACTTAGGACATCTAAATGGTAAAAGACCTTTTAAACAATCCTAGATACCACGTTAAACTAGATATAGAATCAAAATATCACAATACACATTGGCTACTATTCATGCAATACCTAGACTCATGATTGCAATCCATAAATAAAAACCTATTAAATCAGTGAATATAAAAATACGTTTGGTGTAAAGCATTAAGCGCAAAATCATCTTATTATGATTACATCGCAAAACGGATCAAGTTCTTGATCATATTTTGTTTAGATTAATAAAATACTCACTTATATTCATCATAAACATCGCAATAGAATATATAAAAGACATAATTAAAAATACCTTATTGAAAGCTTGAATCTTCAAATCTTCTCCAAAAGCAATAAAAAAAATAAAAAGTAGCCTCCATAGTAATTGAAGAATGTTAAACTATCAAAAGGCAACTTATTTTGAAGTCTATGGTTAATATACGTCGCATTCTAGGAAATACATATCCCAAACTGAGTCAAAATCCTCGTTGTAATCTAAAATCCTCGAAATTGATTCTAGCGATTCGTCACTTATTCCACTTATAACGCTAATCGCTAGTTAAATCCTTGATAAAGTGCCTCTATACTCTATCAATTTTTCTAGCGATTTATGTGTAAATCCCAAATCGCGCCGAAATCGGCATTGTGATTCAAGTTCTCATGATTCGCTGGTGAATCGTTTTTAATACTTCCACTTGGTCTAATCTTTTATTTTCTTCTCTTTTTCATCCATTTCTTCAAATATCCCAATTATTATTTGAAATAAAAAAAACAATAGAAAACCCAATTTAGTATAGCCTTTTTTACATCCAAATTATCTTAAAATTTATTATAAAACACTTTCTAGTTATTAAATTATCAAATACCTCCAAACTCAACACTTTTTTATTCTGAGAAAAAGAATAGTCTTTATTATATTCTATTTTATGCCTTTGTTCTGATTTCATAATTATCTACTATTATTCTCAAACTTAAGTGATCATTTAATTGAAATTTATTACCCTTATAAAAATGAAAATTATAATAGAATAGAAAGATTTAAAGAATGACCCCTTATTTGAGAACTCAACTTTTTAATTATGCAATACACCTCAAAATCCAAAGTTAAATTAATTACCAAGGCGAAACTACTATATAGGTTTTCTTAATCTCCACTAACATGCATCAAGCTTATAATGACTAATATAGAATCTCAAGATATAAAAATCACTAAGTTAATCTTATTTTCAAATAATATTTAAAATGCCACCACATTCAAAGTTGATATAAATTCTTAATTACTAATACTTATTATTATCATGTTAATTTATTAGAATGTTGAAAAAAGAAGATACTTCACTCAACTTAGCCATATGCACTAATAATTTTTCATAAACATCCTTCCGCTATTTTCTATATATCTCTTTTATTTTATTTTTTCTTCTATATATGTACAAAAATATACATTCTTTTTTATATTATATTCCAACGGTTCCTTGCTACATTTCCTTTGGATATTTGGGTCTCTCTATTTTTCATTTAAAAACTCATGTTAACTCTTCTCACTTTCACTATAGTTAAGGAGGCATTCTTTCCAAGTAGGAAAAGTTTATTGGCTAATTTCCTATTTCTCCCTTTAATTGTGGCAAAAACTCTTTCAATATATATATATATATATATAAATATAAAATACTTGACCGATAATCTATGTATAACAAGATTATTAGAAATCTGTTTTGTTTATCTTGAACTTTTGTTTCGATTTTCTACTTCTTATAATGTCTAACACAAAGCAATCAATCCCCTCTAAACAGTTCTATACACAATCTAGGTTAAGTTAAATAGGGTGTAACAATTCCTTTCCATCATAAATTTTTTATTTTCATGGGTGGTAAAATATCACTTCTTTGAAATTTGAAATTATATTCGATTTATGTTTTCCTAAGTAAATAGAGTTAAATGAAGAAATACGACCTAAATCCTTAAAAACATGAAAAATCTCTGTCAACTTTGAACAATTAATAGATAAATTTTACCTCTCCATGCTTCCATACTTAGCTTCTTTATACTTCAATTCACCTAAATATCCCTA
Source organism: Stephania yunnanensis (assembly GCA_039657365.1). Classification (NCBI taxonomy): domain Eukaryota; kingdom Viridiplantae; phylum Streptophyta; class Magnoliopsida; order Ranunculales; family Menispermaceae; genus Stephania; species Stephania yunnanensis. Next base: position 29,256,016 of record CM077582.1, on the reverse strand, counting down.
AACTCATTCCAAACCTTGTCCTCAGGGTTTACTTCAAATTAACTATGGTTTCCAACAAAACAAATATACCTCGTGAAACATAAAAGAACTAATTATAAAATAAATTAATTTTAAAAATAGACAATCAAACATCACAAAGTAGCAAAGTGTAATGGAGTAAATCATTCATTTCTCCTTAAAGATTCTAAACAAGGTCCACATTCTACTAATACTAGTAAATAGTAGAAATATTAGAAGCTACTTTATGTAGAAGTTTTGTTGAGTATCTTCAGCTCCATATTCTTTCTTCGCTACAGTGGTTTGTGAAGTGTAGGTATCAGCGGGGTAATAAACTCCTAATAGAAATCTCAATTGCAATGAAGAAATATCAATGATCCTCCTTGCATCTTACAAACGTTAAAAAAACCTCATTTCCTTCATAAAATGGTGACATGCCAATTTCACTCATTCTCTTCAAACATCCCCAGATTCTTCAAAATTTCTTTCACAGTATATGCACAAAAGCTGAAAATGCGGATAAGAAAATCACATTTCTTTTAGCTCATATTGGAGATGTAGAACTGCTTTCTATCGCCGAAACACTAACTTGAGCCATCTGACTTGCTTCTTGCTTGCATCTTCTTGTGTTATATATGATTTCTTTATCTATTACTCATTTCTTTGACTCTAGATCTTCTCTTTTTATTAAGCTCCCTTTCATCTTGTGAATCATTATACCTATCGACTGCTCTCTTCCTTTTGACCATAGCATTAGTAATGGTTCTCTTAGGTAATACGTCAAATTCAGTCTCATGGAAACTCACATTGGCTTTCATACAGAGCTTGGTAATTAAAATTGAGAATAGTAGACCATTGCGCTTCATGGTCTGCATTGCTTGTCTCATTGCATCTTTGATTGCAGGCTTTACGTCGATATACCCCTTCTTCGCAACAATGTGATAAATTAAAGAGGCCATATGGTGCATTACTTTAAAATGTTGCACAGTGTGGTATAAGCAAGTATATATTTTAAAATAAAATTTGGATTTTTTTATCAATTTAACAGACAAGTATTTGCAATGCGTATTTGTGAAGTGGTTTTGTGTTCGTCGATTTGGAGTTTTATTTTTAAGACTCCAAATCATGCCTTGCAATTTGGGTTTAAGTCAAATTGCTATAAATTGTTGCTTAAATCGGTAGGAATGAGGTTCAGTGCCTCAATGATCTGACTAGCCATTCACATTATAATGCCAAATCACTAGGGATTCGTCAAACTAAGATTTTCACTAAATTTTCAGTTACTATAATCGTTTAGCTAGCGATTCATATCGTTATGTCAAATCGCTCATTAATCGCTGGGCTTATTTTGCTATTTTTTAAATTTGTTTCAAAATTAACATGTATACTATTCAAAAAAAATAAATATAAAGGTAGAATTAACTAAAAATCAGAAAGTTTGGTTAAGATATGTAACTAAGTAATAATTTTACTAAACAAACAAACAAATAAATAAACAAGCAAGTGAATAATGCAAACTTGCTTAAAGGCCATAAAAATAAAAACAACTCGATCATTCCCCCTCTAATTGATGCTACTCCGAAGCTTGAGTCCCGAACATAATTCCAAAAGAGAGTCAAAAGGAGAGAATAAAAGTAAACTATACTAATGTTAGACATCCTAATAAAAAATTGAAATAACTAAAGAAATAAGGAATATGGGCTACCTCCCATAAAGTTGTGTTTTGTTTTCGTTGGCTCAACTTATGGAGGAAACAATCTTTGCAGAGTGTGAGTGAATCAGTCTTCACTCTAAATGATTCCTCATTGAGAATATCTTCCTTAATGTCTAAAGAATGACCCTTATCATTGCAATCATCAACATCATTGAATTGATCTCCTTCAATATCAACGCAATTTTCCATCCCATTTAGAGTGTCATTTCCTCATTACCTATCCTAAGCGTAACTATGCAATCACATATGTTGATGATGGCTCTGACAATTGATAAGAATTGTCTTCCCAATAGTAACTCATCATTTCAAGTAGCTAATGGCATGACTAGGGAGTTTGTAGTGAAAGTGAACCCACCTATTCATACTAATACATTTTTTGATATATCTAATGGGATTGTGAAAATACTATTTGTCTTGTATACCTTGATAGGAGGCTAGCTATGAATCTGCAAATTTGTCAAAAGAAATCAACTTGTAGGCATAATATTCATATATGATTCCTTATCAAGTTAAGCTCCGTTAAAGGATATTTCATTTATTTGTATGTTAAGGAAGATATGCCCTGGATTTTCTTCAAGAGTTTTGAAAGATTGCTAGTTTCATAACATTCCTCGTACTTTAGGTCATCCTTGTCACACTTGAATTGGCCTATGCGGGGTTGTTCCTTTGGTCTTATTCTTCTTTCTTTTTGTTTTAGTAACCATCCAAAGCTTAATTGTTTCATTAGAGTTTATGGTTACAATAGGCTCCTCCACAGTGTTCAACTCATTTGATGAGTTGTCAACTGGGTCTATGTTAATAATCTATAGATATTGTGTGACAAAATTTTCATGATAAGGTTTCAATCTATGACCATTAATTTTAAAGACTCTCCCTGTTTCTCTACTTTTCATTTCAACAACACCATGGGGGAATATATTTGTAATTACAACAGGTCTCATCCATCGCGAACAAAGTTTTTCTGGAAATAATTAATGATGTGAACAAACGAGTAACACCATTTGTCCTACTTTAAAATTCTTAATATTTAATTTACTGTCATGAAATGGTTTAGTTTTATCTTTATAAATAGAGGCAAAAATATTCACCATTTCTCAATTCTTCTAAATTTTGGATATTTATTTTACATTGTTGTCTTGCATTATCATAATTCATATTATAAGTCTTAATTTACAATTATGCTATGCGTTCTAATTCTTCTGGTAAATGTCATGTTTTTCTGAAAACTAGCCTATAAGGTGTCATACCTTTAAGTGTCTTAAATGAAGTTCTATATGCTTATAGTGCATCTTCTAAATGATTCATGTGATGGACATATTGCCTTTTCTAAAATTGACTTAACTTCTCTGTTCGAGAGTTCGGCTTGTCCACTAGTTTGAGGGTTATACGCAGTGGACATTTTGTGTGTAACATTATATCTCTAAAGTAGAGTAGCGAAAATTCTATTGCAAATGTATGAATCTATATCGCTAATTATCTCTTTAAGGGCTTCAAAAACAGTAAAGATATTTGATTTTAGGAAATTTACTACTATTTTAGAATTATTAGATTTAGTTGCTATAGCTTCAACCTATTTGAACAAATAATTAATAGCTAGTAAAATGTAAGTATTTCCATTAGATAGTGGAAAAGGTTGTTAAAGTCTATTCCCTGAACATCAAATAATTGGCAAAAAAAAAATAAGACATTAAGGCGTTTGGTTCCTACATCTCAAATTTCTTGTTCATTGAAAATTTGGACAAGTTTTTGTATGAACACAACAATCGTGAAACAAGTTAGGCAAAAAAAATCCCGAGTTTAATATCTTACGAGTTGTACGACATGGACCAAAATGTCCTCCACAAGCATAAGTATGACAACAAGGCATGATAGATTGAAGTTTTATTTGTAGAATACATCTTTCAATGGTTTGGTTGGAACACAATTTTCATAGGTGTGGGTCATCCCATAAATAATGTTTGGAATCATATTTTATCTCATTCTTTTGGGCACTTGTTAAATAGGTTGACTGTCTATTAGTAGTGAGATAATTGCTTATATCTACATACCATATGCTAATGTGTGACGACCCCTTATCAAATTGTAGCACTGCTCGGCCTAATCTTGTTATTAAGCCCTAATGTCACCATATAGGACTTAACAAGGAATTAGTAAGCCTTTCAAAAACCTCATTACTTACCCATTATTCAGCGGAAGTTTTAAGAAATTAGCGGAAGCTTTTACTGTGGTACCCAACAATAGTGGAAAAAATTAGGGAAATAAAGATCACATGCATGTATGCATATGTATAAGAAACAAAGATAATATATCATCATGTCTTAGGTCAAGGTACTAGTCTCTCAACCCATAATAAACAATCCCAAAAGTATATGAAATGCATATAAAATTAATACATCAAAATCAAAATCTAAAAAATCTAGTGTAGCAGCACTCCACCGGCTCTAAAGTATACACTGATCTTTTTTTTGCATGGTCTGCTACTCGATTGATCTATACTCACCTTCATAAAAGGATAATGAGTACAGGAAAGTAGAAAGGAACTGTCATGACTCGAAAATTTAGAACCTAGTATAATCTTTTAATTAGGATCAGCGACCCGTGACGTAGATCCCGCATCGAGATACATGTCGTGACCAAGGCGAGAGGGCTGAGGTATATGTTATATTAATTGTGTTGTATGCTTATCGTATTGTATATGTGTAGGTTACTAAGTCACTCCCACTTGTGTGTAGGTGTCGAGACGTAAGTGGGGAGGCACCTCGAGATGCGTACCGAGGTGGGACCGGGGTAGTGAGTGATATTGGTATGTTTATTTAGGCTTAATGTAAGTTAAGTAGTGATTTAAATGTGGCTATGGCAGATTATACATTTAATGTACCAAAGTTAGCAAGTTAAAACAATAGACATGTGATGATCATAGAGATACGTATTGACACATCTAGACACAAAGTGAGTTACACATGTGTGTTATTTAGATTGAGTAAGTTGAAAATGTGTCAATATGTACATCATTAAGTAGGTCTCGAGATATGTGTGCACATGAGAATCAGTGGCTATTAATCAACCATATCCATTTCATATAACAAGCTAGAGATCAATTCATGTAATAAAACCAACTTCATTTCAATAACTTTGGAGCTGAGTAAGCTTGCTTAAGAGAGAAAAAAGATTGTTGGAGAACAACGAAAAACTTGAGAAGATAAAGGAGAAAGCAGTGGGTTTGGAGTAGGAGATGTTGATCAAGTAGGTGTTCATCAAACTAGGTACACATATCTCCATTTAAGTTTGAAACTAGTTCTGATTTTTGGCTATTTTCATAGGCTATAAGTTTAAGTCTTATAGATTAGTTGATATATTTGGATTCCTCATTTCAAGTTCATAATCGAGCTATTAAGAAGTTCTTAATTCGATTTTAAAATGAAAAAGATATGAATTTTTTAAGTTTCAAGTCTAAAATGGAAATTATGCTTGTTGTATTATGAACCAACCTATGTAATTTGGTCATAACTTGCTCATTTTAAATTGGACTGAACCAAATCTAGTGGCATTTGAAAGTAAACTCAAAGGGGAACAACTTTTTCCTACTTGAATTTTGTAGTTCAAATATTTTTATGTCCAAAAGTGCTCTACAAATAGGTGATTAAATGCATTACGAGATTTTAGAAAAAAAATTGTAAATAGCATAACTCTCTAACAACTCATCCAAATGAGCTTATTTTTTAATATGTTGTGTATTAGCTGCCTTCTGACCAAAAGTCACAAGTTTTAAAACTATAGATTGGGAGAAATGTGTTTTTAAATCTTCTAGTCAGATTAGGTTCCAATTTGAGATGTGTTTAGTAAAATCGCGATATCGATTTCGTTTAAAATTGGAATTACACAATAAAACTTTTTCGAAAAGCAAAGTTGAGTCCTAAAACCTTTTACAAGGGAAGACCTTGAGATTTGGAAAATTCATGCCTAAAAGTGCGGTGCAATACATGACTAAGATTTTAATATTATTTATTCTTAAGGGGTTATTTTGGGTTAAGGTTCCTTAATCCATTTGATCTAACCTAAACCTAATCTATTTAGATTAGCTTGATATCAAGAACCTAGGTCAGAGTCTCGGGAGTTCGGATACGTGATAGCAGGAGTTAGGAGTACGGAGTAGCTTAAGAAATTGCGTCGACTATTAAGTTCACTAATTTAGATATTTATTTATATTTCATTCCTATTTACTTGTTCATTTCCAGTCATTTGGACTGATTTGCCATTGTATTCCATATACCATGACTTGTTGTCCTTTCTCATTTCAGGAGGTTTCTTTCATGGTACAGATTGTAGATTAAATGATTTCATTGACTCCAAGTGATGTGCTATGCCATTTTTGAATGTTGATAAATGTTGTCAATGAAATAACATGCTATTAGATGGTGGTTTATGGTATTGTATAATCTATTTCCTTTTTGTAATAGTTATGAGATTGTTTTATTGGATTTCAAAACCATGTCACTCCTTGAAATATTAAAGTAGTTCTTATATCTAGGGTCATTACATTATAGAGATTTAGCGGACATACGGAGGTCACTAAACTTAAAGGTGATCGGGATCTCTCCACTATCATGCCTAGTATAAGGGAAATGAGTCCCGAGGTTGTTGGCAAGCATAACTTTGGTGACATCACGGGGTATATATCACAAGTGATTGCCACCAACGAAAGGTTATAAAAGGAAAGAGCACTGCTCAGACCTTCACATTGATGTACAACTCATCTCTATCCTTATATAGTGGAAAGGTTGATGTGATGAAGATCACGACCAACCAACCTTAGATCATTACTACTTAGACGAGTCTCAGTTCATTTCATTTAACTAAAGTATATCTTTGCATGTTCTCTTTTCAGCATAGTTGTTGTTCTCATATTTTAGATACATGTTGTATATTTGGGAATGTGAACAAATATGTCTCAGTGTTAGTTTCTACTTTCGTGTACTGACCGTTCTTTTTATGACGGTTGGTGCAGATCGATCGAGTAGCAGGCTAGGCAAAGAGAAGATCGCCGACTACCTCTGAGCCAGTGGAATGTTGCTACACCAAATTTTGTAAATTTTAATTTTGATTTATTACTTTCATATGTACAGGTTATTTATTATGGGTTGAGAGGCTCGTAATTTTACTAGACACACGATGATATATTATCACCGTTTGTTATATATATTTATACATGCATGTGATCTTTATTTCTCTTGTTTTTCCACAATTGTTAGGTATCACAGAAAAGGCTTCCGCTAATTTGTTAAGACTTTTGATGAATAAACATTAAAGTAAGAAAAATTTTAATTAACTTTGATTTACGAATTGACATAGCACAGGTAAAATGTCTATTTTAAAAATAATGGGTAAGTAATGAGGTTTTTGAAAGGCTGACTAATTCCTTGTTAAGTCCTATATGGTGCGATTAGGGCTTAATGACGGGATTAGGTCGAGTGGTTCCCTAATTTGAGAAAGTGTCGTCTTAAGTGGTATTAGAGCCTAAGATTATAAACCCCTGGTTATAGAGCATAATTTTATAGGGCTTAGGTTGTGGAATATAGTTATTCAATAAAGCGATACCAAAGTTACAATTGGTAACAGAGGCCTAACTTTTTCCCCAAAGTTACAAATAAAAATTTAAACAAGAAAATGCAATGTTGGAAACTAGATGATCCTTGCCTAGAAACTATTATTTGGGAAGTGAGTGAAAATGAGGTGGGGATATCTTATATGTACATGTTAGCTTCTATATATATGAATTATCTACAAAACTATTGGTGTCGCAAACGTTGTCAACTTATAGATCATATGGCAAATCGAAGCAAGATCAAACATTGCAACATTGCAACATTGCAAGAACCGCAATAGTGAACAATTTTCCATTCATAACCACACCAATAATAGAGACAATTGAGACTATACCATTCTCCCACGCCTACATCTTCTAGCATATCGAATAAGGTATAGCTTGTAAAGGACTTCTTCAGACTCAAGCCAGCCTTCTCCGATGGAGTGAGGAACTTTGAGAAGATTGAGAAGTGGGTACTATCTCTGGAGAAGCTTCATAGGATACTGAAGGTCTAAGCAAAAATAGAGGAAGAGGTCGAGATGGTTCCCGATAGGGACAAAGACGAGTGCAAGCCCAAGATAAGGTTCGGGGTCAGCGTAGGCTGGTCAATTGCTATAGGTTTGGTCAGGTTGGGTACGTCATTAGAGATTTTCTACAGCTTACAGTTGTGGTTCAACTATAGAGACGAGAGGGTGCTCACATGGTAGCATAGCCTGATGTCGATTCTACACGAGGACTCATTGACGGTATAGTTTTCATTTGTGGTAGAAATTTATATATATTGTTTTATTTGGGTTTTATAGTATCTTTCATTTGGTCGCATGATAGGCATCTTAGGGTTGACACCGGTTAGAGTTAGCGTAAATTTGATTTCGAGTACTGCAGCTGAGGATAAAGTTTACTCTAATTGTCATGTTGAGGGGTGTCCAGTAGAGATAGGCAGGGTAGAGTCACCTAAAGACTTCGGAGTTCTCGAGTTCATAGATTTCCTTGTGTTGTTAGGGATGTATTAGTTAGTGGATTATCGCACTCATATCGACCGTTTCAGTAAGGTAGTGATATTTGAGATTCCAAGGTGTTCGATGTTCACGTATAGTGGTACTATAGTGAGTGGAGACACTAGTATCATTATACATAGTCGTAGAGAGTTAGGGACACACACTTGAGCAATCTCGATTGTATGTGAGTTTCTGGACATGTTTCAAAGGACTTACCTGGTTTACCACCACCGAGAGAGATAGATTTTATGATTGAGTCGATACTAGGCAATACACATATATATATATATATACCACCATAGCGCTGGGTCTTAAAGAGTTGGAGTTGAGGAGCTAGCTGTAGGATTTGGGACAGAAGGGATTCTTCACACCTTCTTTATCTCCATGGGGAACACCGATCCTATTTGTGAAGAAGAAGGATGATGCTTTGAGGCTGTATATCGACTATAGATAGTTGAACAAGGTCATAGTCATAAACAAGTATTCGTTACCATGGATTGACAGTTTTTTTATCTACAGAGATGAGTATTGTTTTTATCCAAGATAGACCTGCGATCAGGGTATCATCAGCTTAGGATCAGGGACGAGGATAGGTCCAAGACATCATTCATCACGATATACGAACCCTATCAGTTTACAATTATGTCGTTTGGTTTGACTAATGCTCTTGCCATGATTATAGATTTGATGCATCGAGTAGTGAGACCATTTCTCGACCGCTTCTTGATAGTTTTCATCGATGATATTTTGATATATTTAAGAACTTGAGAGAAAGACAAGCAACATCTCAATGAGACGTTGTAGTCTTTAAGGGAGTACAAACTAGACGCCAAGTTCAGCAAATTTGAGTTTGGTTGTCAAAGGTTAAGTTTTTTGAGACATGTTATTGGAGCAACATGTATTGCTGTAGATTTAGCCAAGACTCAAGCTATTATGAATTGACAAGCACCGATGTCAGTTATAAAGATCAGGAGTTTTCTAGGTTTAGCAATGTATTATCATAGGTTCATGAAGGATTTCTCAAAGATCGCTTCACCGATGATTAAATTGACCCAATAAGACGTCAGGTTTGATTGGTTTGAGGAATGCAATGAGGCATTTGCTCAGCTTAAAAAATTGTTGACTAGCGTACCAGTGTTGATATTGTCAAAGGCTGGAGAGGGAATCTTGGAATATACAGATGCTTCTCATACAGGTCTAGGTTGTGTGTTGATGGAAGACAGAGGCATGGTGGCTTATACATCTAGACAGCTGAAGATACATGAGAAGAATTATGAATTAAAATTAGCAACGCTAGTATTTACTTTGAAGATATGGAGACAACATGTATATTGAGAGAGGTTTACATTCTACACTAATCATAAGACTTTAAAATACCTCTTCACACAGAGAGCTGAACATCAGCCTTTTCCACTATATGAGGATAGAACTGAGTTCTATATCAATGTGAAGGTCTGAGCAATGCTATTGCCTTTATAATCTTTCTTTGGTGCTAGTCACCTACGATGTATACTTGCTAACATCCCTAGGTCCCATACTCCATGTACTGCACAGGTTATGCTTGTCAACAACCCTGGGACTCATTTCCCATGTACTGCACAAGATAGTGGATAGATCCTGATCACCCTGGAAATTTAGTGACCCTCGTATGTCTGCCAAATCTTTATAATGTAATGGCCATAAATATAAGAACTACTTTCAGATTTGAAGGAGTGACATGGTTTTGGAATCCAATAAAATAATTGCACAAGTAATGCATAAAGGAAATATAATATACAATAGCATAAAACACCACCTAATATCATGCTATTTCATTGACTAAATTTATCAACATTCAAAAATGAGATAGCACATCATTGGAGTCAATGAAGTTATTTAATCAAAAATCTATACCAAGAAAGCAACCTCATGAAATGAGAAAGGACAGCAAGTCATGGCATTTGAAATACAATGGCAAATTAGTCGAACCGAATAGAAGCGAACAAGTAAAAAGGAATGAAATGTAAATAAATATCTGAATTAGTTTATTTAGAATCCTCATAATTTTCTAATGTATTCCGACCTCCCAACACCTCGTATCATGTATCCGAACTCCCGAAACTCTTCCTTAGGTTCTTGATATCAAAATAATCTTAAAAAATTGGATTTAGGTAAGGTCAAATGTGTTTAGGAACTTTAATCCAAAACAACCCTTTAAGACTAAATAATATTGTAATTTTAGCCATATATTGCAGTGTACTTTAAGGCATGAAGTTGTCCAAATATTAATGTCTTCCCTTATACAAAGTCTTTGGTCACTAATTTAACTTTTCGAAAAGGTTTGGTTTGTGAAATCTCGATTTAAAACGAAAACGATATTGCAATTTTACTAAACACAACTTAAATTGGATTTTAATCTGACTAGCAGAATTAAAAAGTTGATTTCTCCTAATCTATAGTTTCATAATTCATGAATTTTGGTCATAAAGCAGTTAACATAGCAGATAACAACACACTAAAAGATGATGTCATTTGGATGAGTAATTAGGGAATTATGCCATTTACAAATTTAGTTTCAAAAATCTTGTAATGAATTTAATCACATATTTGTAGAGCACTTTTGCATATGAAAATATTTGAACTACAAAATTCTAGTGGGACAAAGTTGTTCTCCTTTGAGTTAACTTTCAAATGCCACCAGATTGGGTTCAGTTTGATTTAAAATTAAGTAAGTTATAATCAAATTACATTGGTTGGTTCATAATACGATAAAAAATTTCCATTTTGGACATAAAATTTCAAAAATTCATATATTTTTTTATTTTAAAACCAAATTTAGAACTTCTTAATAGCTAGATTATGAGCTTGAAATGAGGAATCCAAATATATTAACCAATTTTAAAGACTTAATAATCTACCCTCTAAGAATGGCCAAAAACCAGAATTGGTTTCAAATTTAAATAGAGTAGTCTGATGACCACCTAGCTTGATCAACACTTCATACTCCAAACCTATTAATTTCTCCTTGATCTTCTCTAACTTCCCTTCTTCTCCTGCAATTTTTCTTCTATTGTAAGCAAGCGTACATAGCTCCTAAGTTATTCAAATGAAGTTGGTTTGATTACATGAGTTGATATCTAGCTTTTTATATGAAATGGATATGGCCGATCAATAGCCATTGATTCTCATGCGCACACGTATCTCGAGAACTATCTAATGACTTGCATATTGAAACATTTCCTACTTTCTCAATCTAAGTGACGCCCATGTGTAACTCACATGGTATCTAGATGTGTCAATACATATCTCTATGATCATTACATAGTTATTATTTTAACTTGCTAACATAGGTACATTCAATGTAGGATCAACCATAGCCACATTTAAATCACTATTTAAGTTACGTTAAGCCTAAATAAACTTGCAACTATTGCTTTTTATCTCGATCCCACACCGGTACGTATCTCGAGGTGCTTCCCCACTCATGTCTTTGCACCTATACATAATGAAGGACTTAGTAATCTATACGTACTAAATACACTAGGCATACACCATAACAAATATAACATATACCTAGGCCCTCGCCTCAGTCACGATGCATACCTCGATACGGGTCTCACATCATGAGTCACTACTCCCAATCAAGAGATTAAACTAGGATTTATAAGTTTGGGTCGTGACATGCATTAATGAGGCTTCATTATCGACTTAGAGTGGATTTAGCTGTAAATAAACCATATAATGGTATTCACTATTTATGTAATTTATCTTTGTACCTATATTAATATTTAGTCTGCATTTTATTTTGTTTCATTCTCGGTCATGCATTCATGCCATTCTAGATGATGGCCTGTTAGTGCTACGGCTCACGAGCGGGACTCAGAGCTAGGATTTCTGACTAGATAGACTAGAGCAAAGAAGATCCAAGGCATGCAAGTATTTTGATGAGCATGCATTGAACTCATAATACAGTTTTAGGTTCACTTTTTAGGTGGCTAACTTATTAGTGAGCTTCGAACTGGAAAAGATGGATTCATGTTATTATATAAATTTGTTGTTATTTAGAAATGCAATTACATTTCTCCATGTATTTAGACTAACATTTGCGTGCATAGTAGTTTAAGAGTTTACTTACCTGACTTTTTCGAGTTTTTTATGATGTCAGGTTCCCTATGAAGACAAGGAAGAATGGACAAGACTCAAAGGTTGTGGTGATTGTTTTCAAACATAAAGTTCATTCTTGTTGTATATAGTTATCTATATTATTTTAGGGCTCTTTGGGTGAGTGTAGGATGTGAAATACTTTCGGATAGGTTATGAGAGTCTCCTAAATTAGTTTAAAGCAAGTTGAAAGGTTTATGTTTCAACTTTTGTCTATTTGGGATTATAAAGTTGAAATTAAGTTATCCGAGACTCAAAGTTAGTTTTTAAATTTAAGATTCATATATTGTGAACTCTAGGGAGTTGTGAGTCTTTCCAGGCATCACCCCATTCTACTTTTAATTAGTTGAGTTTTTCGGCAAGCCACTTAGTGTAGGTGATACTGAAATCTTTAAAACATGTGGAGGATAATCCGTATGATTTCCCAATTCGCTCCAAATGAAATAAATAAATAATTGAGGTTCATTGAAGATTTAAGTTTTAGACCAATCCATAAGTACTGAAATGAAAGTAATTCGAGGTTGAATGGATTAGGTACCTAATTAGGGGAATTAGGTTAAGTCAAAACTTAGCGACACGGGTCCTGACATTAATGAATGAGAATGAACTTGTGTTTTCAAATGAGTGGCTTACTAGTATTTTGACTGGATTTGAACCCTTGGGGGTCGACGTGAGTTGTTGTGAAACTTAGAAATTTGATTTTGGATTTGGAATTTTGAGTTCATGCCCAGCGCAGCGCCAATGCCTCACTTAAAGAAGGTACGGTGTGATAGCCCCTTCTACTAACGCCGTCACTTATGGCGTAATTTAGACTTGGAAGCCAGCTCAGATCCACGAGGAGGCCGCGGGTAGGCTAGGACAAACGTCGACCTAGGTACACTAGTTAATTGTGTTATATTTCTTATTTGTGAAACATTGTATGAATTAATTTGCTAATACATCACATGTGTGTTTTTTGTATAGTTATATTAGGTGAGGTTATATGACGGGTAATCACCTCGAAATGCATGCCAATTCAGGTACCAAAGAGGTGAATTATGGGTGCACTAGAAAACTCGACTAATTTAAGTTAGTTTGACTAAGTAATTAAATGAAATGGGCAATGTAACCATATACTAAGCCAATTAAATTAAAACACTAGGCTATAGTGTGCCTCGAAAGGCATGCCGAGATGCAAGACACCAAGTATCGGTAATCGATGGTTAGTGGGACCATAAGTTGATTAATTTTAGTCAATAGAAATACTAACCATATGGTCTAATAAGGCGTAATGTAATGTAATTAAATAAAATAATAATAAGCCTATAGTTTGATTAAATCAACGTGAAGCCTAGATAGGTATCTAGACAATCCTTGTTAAGTGGAACTAGGATCCATGGAGTCTTATAATCGGGTCAACAGGATATGGACAACATGCTTAAAGACCACGAGATAATCCTCGAGATATGCATAGCACAGTTGATTATAACAAAAAAACATATAAATCGAATGATAGTGGAATTTTTGTTCAAGCTACTCAACCATTTCATGCAAATCAAAGAGAACCTAAGCAAAAAAGGTCATTGAGGAGTTAAAATCTAGCAATTGGAGTTCAAATAAGGGATTAAAACTTAGGTGATTTTCATCTCCATCATCTACCCTTTCAAATGAACCCAATTTTACGTGTTTTTGATGAAATTGGAATTTGTAGGTCAGATCCCTAATTTTTTTTTTATAAAAAACTGATGAATTATATATTTAATGATAATTTTTATTAAGGATTTATCACTGGTTTTGCATGAATTGGGATTTTTGATGAATTTGGAAAAACTAGTGAATGTGTAGGATGAATGATTTTGATCAAATTGTTGTTCTGAGATGGGTTTAACTGATGTTTGGAGTCACCATTATTTGGAGAGTGTGAAAAGTAGGTCAGGATAGCTAATTAAGATGGGAAGGACAGAATTCTCAACTTGAGAATTCTGTCATAGAAGGCAATTAGTGTGCTAACTAGGGTGGTTAGCGTACTAATAATTTTTGGCTCTCAACTATTTTTTAATGACAGTTGAAACTTGAACATTAAGGGTTGTTTTAGTGATTTTCAACTTAATTCATAACTAAACACATGCAAACAACTTAAGCTAAGAAAAATGGACTTCAGGGACTAAATGGATAGTAGCTCGGTGTTGGATAGTTTGTCGGTTTGGATACGGGAGTTCGGAGAGGTTTGAGAGCGGTTTCAGGCTTATAAAACCTAATTGAAGAAATTTAAATATTTGATTTTGATTTTCATTCCATATTTATCATTTCTTGATGTTTATTTACTCCATTCCGTTACTTGGACGTGGGTTAAGTTTACTCCCCTGAATTTCCTCGTTGTGTGTCCATAATGCGCTAGATTGTAGCACGTATGACTCGACCCTTGGTGAATGGCAACCCGAGCTTGTCCTTCGCGCACTTGTCGGTGACTCACCAGATTTGGCTAGCACTGCGAGGGACTAGGTGTTAGGCCAGTTGGGCGCGCCCACTAGAGGGAAACTAGTGAACCAAAGTACTTTTTAGTCCATCTGGAGCAAGCACACACATTTGTTTAGCTAATATGTTAATTATTCATGCGATAAGCCAATTGTAGCTGCTTGTCCTTACATTTGCTTGTTACATAACAATATTTCTTGTATTTTCTTTCTTTATTATGCGAATGCTCTGAAGGATTCGTTGGGATTTTACTTATGGGACTCGTCTTCTATCTCTTTGTGAAGATTGAGTGTAGATCTTAGTACTTGTACGGGCAAGGGCATTTTAGGTGACTACATCTGATTGCCTACAATCAAGGACATACAAGTACGTGTTTATTTTTGATATTTTGTATTATTTTTGGTATTGGGAGACTGGAGTGATATTGTACTTGCATATATACACTATTTTATGGTATGGTCACCTATATACCGAGTACTTTGTCAGGTTCTCCAAGTTTGATATGCTCTTATGAATAATACTTATCATGCTAATTTAATACTTTATTTGCATAAAAAAAGGCTTCTTTTAACTTAATGTTAACTTGTAAAATACAAACCACTAGCATGGCTAGGACTCGAATAAACTTCAAATAGCTATACTTAAGGAACTTTAAATACTTAAGGAAATAACTCAAGAAAATATGAAACTATTAACTGACTACATGAATAACATATACGTGGACACAATGATCAAGACATGAGGTGGATGGGTAGGTTTCATACATGTGTAGCTATACCTACCAAGCGAGGAGCATAGGACGCGACGACACCCCGGAGTGACCTCGGGTCCTGGGTAGTAACAGTTGGTATCAAAGAGATAGAGTTCTAGGAACTTTGGAAATTTAAATAAAAGAGCATAAAATCTGATAAATAAACTATAGATGTGGAAACCCAATGACATTGGCTTACAACTTTAGTTGGGAAGTGATGTGAGGCAGGTAGAGTTAGAGAGTATATAAATGTAATATTTTGTTATATATTTGATATACATATATAAGGAGGCTGATTCAGAGCATGTTTCTCGATGAAGATCATGGACTGATAGTTGACTACGCCTCATGAGAATGGACAGACTAGCGATGCAGCTAGGCATCTCCCTGGTATAGCGATTATAGAGAATCAGCTATTAGCGTAAGAGACTCTGATGGCCGAGGTACTAAGGTTACTACTGGATCGAGCCACCGTACTTACAGCAGTTGCTACACACGCGCTCATAGCACCTCATGACCCAGACGTAGTTACAGCACCAATGGGGATAGCCACTACCCCGGTTGCTCCCCAAACACCCGTTGAGATAGTAGCTATTGAGACACTGGTAGAGTGAGCTACAACGGTTGTCATTCAACTGGAGACACCGATTCCTATGCCTCCACTTTAACTACGGAGTAGTTGATTACTCTAGTGCTACTACTACTACATTAGGATTAGTTTTGGCTCTAGGGGCAAAGATATTGAGAGTGTTCCTGAAGTTTGAGCTAGGCTTCTTTTACGAAGGCAGTGACCTTGAGGCGGTTGGAAAGTGGATAGTGTCCCATCAGCGGTTCCATAAGCTGACAAGGAATGATGAGAGCATTAAAGCGCATTTTTTTAGAACATGTTTGAGAGGCGACACAGTAGTTTGGTGGACTACCTATCAGGAAACCCACCCAGAGTTAACGACATGGGATGCGTTTAAATAGTTGTTATATTATCAGAACATACCCATAGAGGAGAGGTTGAGACTGAGGGAAGAGTTTTTGGCTCTGAGATAGGGTAAACAGACACTAATATATTATATGAAGTGGTTCCGATACCTACTTTAGTTTTTTATAAATGTAATGGGGACAGAGCGACTTCAAATATACTACTTCACCCGAGGAGTTGATGATAGGATTGCTGCAGCAGTGGCATCATCTAGGGTATACACTCTGCAGGATATATTTGACCGAACTTTGGTAAACGAGACCTACTTGATGTAGAGATGTGGCAAATGTGTGACTGGAATTATGGTACTAACTGGGTAGAGTTATCGATTGGACCACATGGAATTATGGAATTATGGATCATCTAGATAAAGGTCGAAGGGATGATAGACGAGACATGGACCATATGGATGATTACTGAGATAGTTAGTTCTAGTATGAGGAGAAACAGCTGATACATTCCATCGCACTAAAACTCATCGATCAAAGTAGGCCATAGTCACAGATATACTGTTAGGGTCAGGATCCGAGGGACATGACAGGGGTCAAAGAGACCGGGGTCAGGGTTTGAAATTTGAAGACCGTAGGCAGGCAAGCAAGATAGATGCAAATGTGATTAGTATGGTCAATGGGGAAACTTGAGGATAGACTGTAGGGCACCACCTACACAGCGACAAGAGGCAAAACAGGTCAAAGAAAAGGCCCATGTAGTAGTGCAGACGAATGGTGGAGTGACCAGAAAACTTGTCGAGGGTATGTTACATATTTATCGTAGATCTATGCACGCTATATTTAATTATGGTAGTACTTTGTCGTTTATTACTGGGCAGATTGTTAGAAAGTTAAGGCTAGTTGCACAGACAATATAAATACACCTTGTTCTCTGTAAGGCCGCTAGGAACAAGTTATACCTTAACCAGATGTGTAGAGACTTGATGCCCTAACCGAGTATGTAGAGATGTGATGATAAAGGTTGAGAGGCATCAGCTACTGGCATATCTTTGAGTATTAGTATACATAAAGTTTGATGCTCTTCTTGGGACGGATTGGTTGTCACCCTACCATGCATGGATAGGCTGTTTTGGTAAGAGAGTTGAGTTTTGCAATCCTACGATACAAACGTTCACACAAGTTGGATCCCCGACCGATTTACTTATCACCAGAGGCTGAGTAGTTACAACACATGAGATGGAGGAATTTGCAGCGATAGTTGAGCTGAAGGTTAGGATCGAGGTTATGATTGAGGATGTTCTAGTAGTTAGAGACTTCGTCGATGTATTTTTGGATGATCTACCAAGATTGCCATCGCCATGAGCGATTGAGTTTACCATCGAGTCGATCACCTGTAGACCTTACAAGATGTCACCATTAGAATAGGAGGAGGTTAGACGATAACTGGATGTTCGGTTGGATATGTCACCTTAGGGAGCTCCAGTGTTGTTCGTGAAGAAGAAGGATAGTTCGATAAGTATATGCTTCAACTACATAAAGCTGCATTAGGTGACAATTAGGAACCATTACTCACTTCTTAGGATAAATGATCTATTCGATTAGTTGGTAGGTGCCAGATTCTTCTCGAAGATTGACCGTCGTTCAGTGCTATCATCTATTAGTATTCAAGAGGAGAACATCTAGAAGACTACTTTTAGCATGAGATACGGGTTGTTTAAGATCACAATCATGCCATTTGGGCTGACTAATGCCCTAACAATCTTCAAGGATTTGATGCATAGGGTTTTGAGACCATATACGGACATATTTGTCATATTTTTCGTCGATGATATTTGGATCAAAAGCGGGTCTCATGAGGAGTAAGAGAGACATCTCAAAGCAATTTTGACAACACTGAGAGAGCACAGGCTATATGCCAAGTTCAGCAAGTGTGACTTATAACTGAGTGCAGTGAGATTTTTGGGACACGTCATTAGAGATCAATGTATCTTTGAGGATTCAGAGAAGATTCAGGCTATCAATGACAGGAGGACGCTTGAGTTTTTTGCCGATATTCAAAGTTTTCTATTACTGGCAGGATACTACTGGCGATTTGTATAGGAATCTTCCTTACTTGCAGTGTCGATGACAAGAATTACCAAGAAAGATGTTAGATTTGATTGGTCAGAGGAATGTAAGCTGGCTTTCTGTGAGCTGAAGAGGAGATTGACTTCCACACCAGTGTTGACATTGTTAGAGCCAGACAAGACATTGTAAGGTTATACAAATGCTTCAGGCATTAGTCTTAGATATGTTTTGATGCAAGAAGGTAGACCAGTTGCGTACTTTTCCAAATGGTTGAGACCCTATAAAAGGAACTATTTAGTGCATGACTTCGAGCTTGCAGTAGTCATCTTTGCACCAAAAGCCTGGAGGCACTACCTTTACGGAGAGAATTCATGTTATACATAGATCACAAAAGTCATAGCTAAATGTTTAATCAAAGAGATCTGAACATGCATAGGAGGAGATGGTTTAAGCAGTTGAAGGACTATAACTTCAATATTAAGTATCACTATGAGAAAGCAAACGTCCTAGCATACGCATTAAGCAGGAGTGGGATTGATAGCTAAACAATTTCGCGACATTTGACATACGAGTATGGCTTAATATAGGCAACATCAGTTATTTACTTAACGGAGGTATCTACTACCGCTGAGCAACACATTTGAAATTAGATGGGAGTTCGAATTGTATCGATTGAGTAGGTTATCGAGTATCAGAGGGTTAATGGGCTTTATAAGCGGTTTAGTGGTCTAGCTCAGGATCCGGAGTGCCCTGATTGGGCAGAGATGACAGATCGATATTTGAGACATTGAGGGAGGATATGGAAACCTGCAGATCAAGAACTACAAGATGGGATTCTGGAGGACAGACACAAATCTTACTACACAATTTGTCCTAGCCGGACTAAGATGTATCATGATTTGAGGTTATCATTTTGGTGGTCAGGGATGAAGTTTGACGTTGGAGCATATGTAAAGAGTTATCATATTTGCCTACAAGTGAAAGTTAAAGAAATGAGACCTAGTGGATTATTGCAGGTGTTACCCATTCCATAATGGAAATGGAAACACATCACTATGGATTTCGTAAGTGATTTACCGTAGACATCAAGACGCCATGATGCAGTTTGGATTGTGATTGATAGGCTGGCAAAATCGACTCACTTCATTCTAATTTCAATGAGATACACGTTCGCATAGTTGAGCATATTATTTGAGCGGGAGATTATTAGATTGCATGGGGTGTCAGTCTCTATTATGTCAAATAGAGATCCTAGGTTAACTTCAAGACTCGGGGAGACTATGCAGGTGCAGTTTGGCACCAGGTTGCAGTTTATTATGCTTACCATCCTTAGATAGAAAGACAGTGAGAGCGGTTAATACAAATTCTAGAGGATATGCTCTAGGCTTATAATTGCAATTTGGGGGTTCATGGGAGGATTATCTACCTTTTGTGAGTTTTCATACAATAACAACTATTAGGTCAGTATTGGAATACCACCATTTGAAGCGTTGTATGCAAGGCCTTGTAGATCACCTGCGTGTTGGGCAAAGCCGAAAGATATAGTGAGCGCTGGGCGTGAGATAGTTGTTAATCACACAAAGAAGATCTCGCAGACTCGTCGAAGATTACAAGCCGCACAAGATGTACAAAAAATACATAGATAGATATCACGAGGGTCCAAGCTATGAGGAGGGCAACATGGTATACCTAAAGGTTTTCCCTTGGAAAGGTCAGCAGAGCTTTGGGATTATGGGAAGATTGGCGCCGATGTTTATTGGACCATTTAAAGTTGCAGCACGGTTTAGACTTGTCACGTATCAGTTAAAGTTACCTGCTGAGTTAGCTGGTTAGGACGGTTACTAATGGTTGACTTGGGACAGATTGAGGTTCAGGTGCTCAGGAATATGGTGTTCAGGAAGGTTCTAGTTCATTTGCAGTATCACAGGACAAAGGGACTCACATGTGAGCTCGAGTTGACTATGCGAGAGGGTCACCCTTAGCTATTTCATGGTATGGTGTTTAGGTAAATATTTAAATTTTGGGATGAGATTTTCCTTAGTTTGGAAGAACTATAACGATCCATTTCATTAACAACGTTATTTACGTCGTAATCTTAGACTTCGATGTCAGCTCAGATCCGCGTGGACACTGCGAATAAGCTAATGACACATGTCGACCGAGGTACACTAGTAAATTGTGTGTTGTATTGCCTATTTATGATGCATTTTATGAAGTTATTTGCTAATATATCGCATGTGTCTATGTTGTATGGTTATATCAGGCGAGGTTGTGTGACGGGTAGTCACTTCGAAATGTATGCCAACACGGGTATCGAAGAGGCGATTTATGTGTACACTAGAAAATTCGACTAATTCAAGTTAGTATGACTAACAAATTAAATGAATAGGCTAAGCCAATTAAATTAAAACATTAGGCTGTAGCATGCCTCGGAAGGCGTGCCTAGACGCAAGGCGTTGAGTACGGGTAGCTGAAGGTTAGTGGGACCACAAGTTGATTAATTTAGGTCAATAGAAATACTAACCATATGGTTTATTAAGGCGTAATGTAATGTAATTCAATCAAATAATAATAAGCCTATAGTTTGATTAAATCAATGTGAAACCTAAATGGGTATCTAGCTGATCCTAGTTAAGTGGAACTAGGATAGACAGAGTCTTATAATTGTGTCAACAAGATATGGACAACATGTTTAAGGACCACAAGATAATCATCTACATACATAGCATGTTTGATCATAGCTAAACATAGAAATAGCACGATAGTCGAATTCTTGTTCAAACCACTCAACCATTTCATGCAAATCAAAGAGAACCTAAGAAAGAGAGGTCATTGAGGAGTTGAATCCATCAATTGGAGTGCAAACAAGGGATTAAAACTTAGGTAATCTTCATCTCCATCTTCTCCTTTCAAATGAATCCAATTTTATGTGTTTTTAATGAAATCCGGATTTGAGTGTTAAATCCCTGGTTTTTGATAAAAAAAATTGATGAATTATATGTTTGAGAATAACTTTTATTAAGGATTTATCACTAGTTTTTCATGAATTGAGATTTTTGATGAATTTGGAACAAGTAGTAAATGTGTGGGATTGAATAAATTTGATCGAATTGCAGATCTGAGATGGGATTAACTGATGCTTTGGAGTCACCATTGTGGGGAGAGTGTGAAAACTAGGTTAGGTTTGCTGACTGGGATTAGAAGGACATAATTCTCTACTTGAGAATTCTGTCATAAAAGGCAATTAGCGCGTGACTAGGTTACTTACTGCGCTAATCATTCTGGACTCTAAACTATTTTTCGAAATGAAGAGCAATAACGTACGATTCCTTACCACGCTAACTCTACCTTACACGCTAGGTAGACCTATTATCGTGCTAATGATAGTTGAAACATGAACATTAAGGGATGTTTTGGTCATTTTTAACCTAGTACATATCTAAACACTTGTAAATAACCTAAACATATAAAATTGGACTTCAGAGACTTAGTGGACCGTACTTCGGTGTTGGGGAGCTTATCGGTTCATATACAAGAGTTTGGGAGGTTGGAGAGCGGTTTAAGGTTTGTAAAACCCAATTGAAGAACTTTGAGTATTAGATTCCGATTTTCATTCCATATTTGTAATTTTTTGCTGTTTATTTACTCCATTCTATTAATTGGACGTGGATTAAGTTTACTCCCCCAGATTTCCTCGTTGTGTTTTCATAATGCGCTAGATTATAGCACGTGTGATTGACACTTGGTGAGTGGAAACCCGACCTTGCCCTTTATGGACGTGTCCGCGACTCACTTGATTTGGCCATCACCGCAAAGGACAAGGTGTTGGGCTAGTTTTGTGAGTCCATTGGTTTGAACCTGGCGACCCGAATTATAGTTTAATCCATCTGGATTGAACACGCACATTTCTATAGCTTATATGTTTATTATTCATGTGATGAGGCAATTACTGTTGCCTGTCTTTACATTCCATATGTTTACTCAACTGTATTTCTTGCATTTTGTTACTTTATTATGTGAATTCTCAAATGGGGTTCACTGAGATTTCACTTACTCGACTGGTCATCTGTCTTTCTTGACAATTGAGTACAGATCTTTATACCAATAGGGGCAAGGGGATCCTAGGTGACTACATCTTATTGCCCACCGTTGAGGACCTACTAGTACGTGTTTAATTTGATATTTTGTATTATTTTGGGTATTAGGAGACTAGGATGACACTGTACTTGTATATATACACTGTTTTATAGTATGGTCGCCTATGCACAGAGTACTTTGCCTGGTTTTCCACAATAGGACATGCTCTTATGAATAATTCTTATCATGAAAATTTAATACTTTATTTGTATCAAATTAAGGCTTTTGCTGACTTAATGTTAAACTATAAATAGTTGAACTTAAGGAACTTTAGATGCTTAAGGAAATCACTCAAGATAATATGAAACTATTAACTAACTACTTGAATAATAGACACATGACACGATAATCGAGACACGAGGTGGAAGAGCAGGTGCCAAAAACGTGAAATTGGGTCCACCCGGCGAGGAGTGCACGACACGACGTCACCCTGGGGCGTCATTGGGGTTTAGGGCCGCTATATATGATGTTGGCATTGGCGCTGCCTAGGTATTCAATTAAGTCGATCCAGTGATTACCCGGGCCCATGGAGTGTAACTTACGATGCTGGCAAATTGCTAGGATCAATTTTGGGTTGTCGATTCGATTCCACTAATTTTACCCAACACCTTATAGGTAAACCTACAACATTGGGAGGGCACTAGAGGTGTTTCTTGAATTTAAATCTGATGTTTAGTTTTTCAAAATTTAATGACTTTTGTCAAAATACATCACGGGACAAAGGTTGAGGTAGTGAAAACTAACCCTAAAATCTTTTAACGCTGCAGTGAAGGCGTAACATTGATTCACAAAGGCTTTTATATCATTTTCGAGATAGTAATACAAATTAAGTAATCTTACTTGAAACGAAAACATGTTAATAATACATACATGAACCTATACCAATGTAGACACGGGGAGAACCGGATAGGAACTTCCAAGTTAGTATTGGATAGGATAGTAGCGCTTCAAGGTAAGTGGGGTTTGCTTTATCTTCAAACAAGCCATGCTATTTATCATGCTAAGATTCACAGTAGTGAATGGTAGATATCTTGCTTGGAATCAAACTGAACATATCCAGTTGTTCCACTTTAACTTGTCATTTTGAGCCCTCTATTTATGAATGCATATGGAATTTATATGCTTGCAAT
The DNA here is from genome assembly GCA_039657365.1 of Stephania yunnanensis. Lineage (NCBI taxonomy): Eukaryota > Viridiplantae > Streptophyta > Magnoliopsida > Ranunculales > Menispermaceae > Stephania > Stephania yunnanensis. The sequence goes on along the minus strand of CM077582.1, from coordinate 29,232,120 downwards.
GGATAACCGTCAATGGCGCCTTAAATTAGAGAGCCAGTGCCCCCTGATCATCTCCTTTTGCTATCAAATGATACCTTTGGAAGCTAATATTGGCAGGGAGAATCATAATGATACTTATACACTAATCTATGTGGCTGGATCACATTTGATACCTAAAGCTAGTTGGTTGTCACATCACATGGTTATATCTGGTTTCCGCTTCGCTGACACAATGACAATCATGTCATCATTGTTATCTTGTTGACTATTATGTTCAGGCATTGCTTTTGTAGTATCTTGCATTATATATTATGATTGTTATATTATCTTCCTCTAAGTACCTCAGTTTCTGCTCATGATAGAGGAAAAGCAAGGTCATAGTTTAAAGCTCTTTTCTCATTTGCAAGGTTGTTTAATTATATTCATTTAGTTTTGGAACAGTTTATGTAATAAACAAGGGATTTTATTATACTTTGTGAAACCCATTGTCTAGTTGTTTAACTTTTGCTAGACTATTTATTTTTTTCCACACATAATAGACTCAGAAGACTTTTATTCTGTAACTATAATATTTCTTACTAGTCTATTTGTAGATTTTCATGTTGTATTGCATCGGCTTAAGGCTTACTATATCATCGCCCGACCTGCTAGGCATATCGAGGAGTTTGGCAATGGTTTAGGACAGGTGGCCCTTATTGTAGGAAATGGGGTCGTCACAATTCCACCCTGTAGGTTTGTAATTAACGTAAAACTAGTCTTTAATTTCATGCACGTTGTAATTTTAAGACTTCCGTAGTATAAAACAATTGAAACAAACTTCCTTAATCGAATCAGTTGTAAAACTCTATAACTTAGCATATTTTAAGAAAGGAAAATGATTTTTCTAACATTCCTAATGACATACATTTGCTGCATAGTTAATGTTGAAAGTAAATGGGCCCCACAAATATAACATTCTACCAATTTTGCCTTCATATTTCTCACACCCACTTCCATTATTGGATTCACCGCCCTCACTACTACCCAACCTCTCCCCTTCCTCACCATCGTCAACCTTCCTTCCCCTACCTACTATTGTGCCGTTTCACGATTTGATTTCCTCTACTCTACTTGTACACATGTTTTCCAAACTCAATTAATGGCAGTTCAGCATGTTCCTTAGTGTATCATAATATGAAAATGTGTCCGACCTCATCACCTCCTCAAATCCACTACCCATCATCATCATCATCATCACCATCACGTTTTCAAAAGCTTTGTGATAATCTTGCAACTCATCCTAAATAACGTCTCCAAAAGAAAATCTAAAATAAGCTCATCTCGATGAAGCTTCCCTAGTACCAAAATATAAAAAAACTCCAACATTAACATAACTAAAAAAGGCAATAACCCAACATGGCGTGCGTGTGACTTTAATATTGAAATAGAGAAGAGAATCATAACTACAAATATGAACAAAAAAACCCATAACACTAAAAAGGGGAAATCTCAAAATGGGAGTGTCTTTAATGATGAAATGGGGGAGGGGATTGGCAATACAGACTTATGTCTGATGTTGTGATCTAAAAGGGATGGGATCGCAGTTAAGCGGTTAAACGAGGCACATTCCACGAGAATGATTATTGCCAGGTCCATTATTCTAACCAAGAAATCAAAGCTGGTTTTTGATAGTATATCATGGATATCTTTTCAAGTTTAGGCAATCCTCACGAATATATCAGAGTATCACCTTATAAGTGTGGTGTGGGGCTCTTTTCAAAGGTCTGAAGAGCCTCTACTATTAAGTAAATAATTATATTCATATAAGCCTAAGGGCACCCCTAGTTGAGTTTAAAGCAGTTCAAACATGTCCGAGCTTAGTATCACCCCTATTGCACTTTAATCTGTTGATTTCCATATTTATTGAATCAGTGGTTTACCTAGGAAACATCTTGCGTGTGTTTCTTTTTGACATTCTTTTAGTTACTTGTCTTTCAATACTTGAAATATGGATAAGTGGCCTCATGATTTACTAATAGGAATTGCCATTTTTTATGACAATTGTAGATCTGTCTAGTAGCAGGCCGAGCAAGGACAAGATTGACGACTACCTCCAGCTTTGCTAATACTTTAGGTTATATATATTTTATTTACTTGTGTCTTTTTTGTACTTTTGGGATATTGTAATAGGTTGAGAGACTACTCCCCGACTTGATACATATAATCATTGCTTAAACTCCATCTTTAATTTACGTGTGATTGTTATTTCATGTTTTCCACATATAGGTGTTTATAATGCCTCCGCAAATTTAGTTAAGTCTTCACTAATTTTTAACTAATAATAAGTCTTAATTAACTAGGAAAATCACAAAAAAATATTAGAAATACTTATCCTGAAGACAAGTAACAAGAAGAATAGGATGAAAAGGCTAATCGATACATTATTAAGAACTACATGGCTTGGATTAGGTTAGGTGGTGCATTGTTTTTAGGAAGGGGTAACAGTTCTTGGCTCAGTCAAGTTGGTGGTCTAAATTTTTATGGCTATAAGTGTTTAAGAGCTCAGATTTCCATGATAATAGTGTTTTAAATTGGTATTAGTTCAGGGCTGAATTGAAGTGATTTGAGGGTTAATTTGATGTTCTTGTACGCATGAGTGTGATGGTGGAAATGATAATAATGAATGTTTAATTCATGTTAATTATTGATAAATTACAAAATGTATATTGATTCTTTCCTGGAGGAAGTTGTCGAACCTTTGGTGGAGGTGAACGAGTGTCTCAGAGGTCAAAGGAAATGGAAACCTGAGGCAAGACCTAGAATTTCAACTTCAAGATATTCTGGTAGAGTGCATTGCTATAACATCCATTAGGCGTCTAAGGAGTTTGGGGTAAATTTGAAATTTCGAAATGAGTCTTCCAACTATTATTTTGAATTAGGGAAAATAGAACAAGCATAGTGGAATGTTTCATGAATTAAGTTCAATATGACTCGACAAGGTTTCTTCTCGTGCGTTTCTCGCCATAAAAACTAGTTGAACTAGTATAAGTTTGAGACTCAAAGTATACAAACTCAGTTTGGGCATTTATAAATGAGTTTTAGGAGAATATCAAATTAAGTTTCCTTGAAAACCTTATAATTGTGAAACTAAAACGTAGTCTACAAAATAGGTTACATATCAAGTGTTCTCTAATAGGTTTCGAGGGCCCACATCGTCAGTGCCAATTATCAAGGGTTTAGTACATCCATGTGGGACCACTTTTAATTGGATATTATTATTTGTTTAAGGTAAGTAAACCAATAAGGAATTCATTATTACCACATTTTAGTTTCCCTTTTTATTCGTGATAAATGATGACTTTGTTGGACTCCGTTTCCTTACTTTGTGACTTAGGGTTTATGGTCAATTATGTCATAGTACACTCAAGGTTTGAGCAATATATGGCTTCTAGATGAATCTAAATCCTTTTGATTCAATATCCAATTATATACAGTGACTCCTCTAGGGAGTTCAAGTTCCGCTATGGGTTATGTACTATTGAAGGGGCACGACACACCGTACTAGTTATTGATGCTGGCACATATTTAGTGGCTTTATGTTAAACCCCACCTTATTAGGGTATCCGACCGGTCTAGATATTTTTAATCCACGCATAATCTAGCAGCCTTAACCTGTCAATCAATAAATAAATAATATTAAGATCGCGTAATCATCAAATATAAAACTTTAACAACCATAAATGGATTCTAAAAGTAAATCTTAAACGTCGAAGTTCATTTAGATTAATTAAATTATATCTAAATTCTTTAAAAAACTTTCGACATCACCTCATCTATTTCTAAACCTGCACTAGAAAACTCGACCTTTAAAAATCTTTAAGAAAACCTGCTTAACTTGGTGGAAATGCCGAAGGATTCACAATCCACCTATAACAATATATATTATCAATAAAATTATATATTCATTTTAACTTGATTTATCAAAACAAAATCCTGAAACCATCATTACTTTAACTTCACATTATTCCAAAACTAATTCATTAATTTACCAGAGATCCTAACCACACACGTACTCGAAAACCCATTTATACATTATAGTATATTAAAAACATTACGTACGTAGTGCGAATACAATTGAGTAAGTAACCGATAACCTCACTGCTTCTCTTTCTTTTATCGCCATTCGAAGCTATCATAACCTAACTTCAAAAATTTAATAACGTCACATAAGTAAATCGCGCACTATCCAGTACACCTGCAATAATAAAATGCATATTAATCCAGGAGATTAAATGAATAATATTATCAAAGTAATTTAAATACAACCGTGCATCCATCATATTTATGTTATCCGACCACAACCGGTTGATATCCTCTGAAAGTGGTAAGTGAATAGTAATAAGGACTCATGCATAGAGAGGATAACCAAACAAGTTTCGTTCTTCAAGTCTATCAGAGTATGGTCTTGTCTGATGTTATCTCATGATAATCGTGAGATGCAAAATATCATTGACTCTAGCCCCGTAAGCATAATATAATGTTCTACCCTATAACCACATTATATTAAACACTATAAGGAAACTCGAGTCGACCTTATCCTTCCCCACCGTGTATGAATGGAAAATAAAAATGCGATATCAAGGATCAATGCAAATTATACGAAATTATAATCATACAATCTAAAGGTGACTATGAGATTTGCTTAACCTTACCAAAGCAAAATCGTGACTCCTTGCACTTTATGCAAGTAAAAAGTCCCTACTAGATTTCAATGGCGGTCCTTTAATTCATTTATAAGTTCGGCAAGATTTCACAATCACTCCAAAATCTCTTTCAATTTTAAATAATGTAATTAGTTCCGCCTCGACCAAAAAACCTTAGAACCACTCCAAACCAAGTGTTCGGACGTTTGAAGCCTAATTTTGACTACAAATTGTTGTTCGAGATCGAAAATTAACCTATACTAGGCTTTAAAATAAGTTTACATTTTTGGGCATTTTCAGAGTCTTAACATGCATTACAAGGAAAACCTCGGTATAAATCATCGAGAAAATTTCAAAATCCTCATTTCTAATAAAAATCCCCAATTTTCAATAATTTGTCCTAAAATCCCTTTTTTTTAGTTTTCCCTAATTTTTTGGGATATTTATTTCATCCTATTCAGTTTTAAAACATTTTTTTAAATTATGTAAAGGATGGGTTGAGCCTGGACCATCTCAGTTTGGTTCAGTTGAGCCGAACCTAGTTCGGCCCTGGTCTAGGATCAGATCATCATCCCCTTCCTTGGAAGGAAATAGAGGTTCTACTCTGTTTCAATCCCTTTTTAATTATTTTGGGGTGCCCAACACCATGGGGGTTGGGCAAGGGAGCTCATGGCTCCCCCACTATAGTCCCTTCCCTCTTCTATTTCCTCATCTCCCCCTAGTCATCTCCTCCCTCAACACTCTACTACATTATTTTTTTATTTTGTTTGTTCAATGCCTTACCTCCCTCTCATGTCTTACAACATCGCTAACAAAACAACAACCTCACCAACTTGAAACTAAAAAAAAAATAGTCCTCACAGCCTAAAATAGTCATGACATTCCAACTTTCAAAAACAAATATGAAACATGCACCTTAACCCACCACAACAACCCTCGGATCCTAATCCAATTGTTTACGTAGTGAAGGGATATAGGAAGAGAGAAAAAGCAAACTAGCGAGATAGGTGAAAGGGTGAGAGCAATAAGGAATGAAGGTGAAGATAATGAAAAACAAGTGAAGATGAAGATGTAATGAAGATGAGCTCCCTATGTTCATTTTGTTTTGATATGAAGGGTCGTCAAATACCAAACTGCCACTCCTTTTTATCCTCTTTTTTTCTACAGTAATGCCTTTTTATGTAATTTGGCATTGCTCAATTTTTTAATGTTTATCTCCTCGATTTTTGACTAAATTAAACCCTAAAAAAAATTCCCTAATCTTGCCAAAGATTGGAGAGTTTAACAATGTGCTTTGAAACTCTCGGATAACTTGTCTTGCACGAAAATTGAGGTGTAGGACCCACGCCATCTCATTAAGTCCATTAAAGTTCAAAACATGAATTTTTAAACATAAATATCATTATTTTTTGTGAAATTTGAAGTGAGGGCTCGATTTTAACATACTCACTCTATCGAGACTCATTTCGACACGTATCTCAAGATAAAACCCTACAAAACATGGAATTTTTTCGGTTAACTTGATTTTCGCAAAATAAAATAATATATAGTACATAACACTAGGCACACATCACACAAAAATAAAATTACCCATAAATCTCATTTCACCAGTCCTTAACTCCCGACTCATGGTCCAACCCTGTAATTAGGATATATTAATCTAGGATTAGCCATAATTATTGAACTAGAAATTTTGGGATTTGAAAATCTTCTTGTCTAATAAAACTTTTATCCTTAAAATTAAAATCGAATCCAAATTAACTAGACTAAAATAGATCCGAAAAATGCTCTCTCGTATACGCCTCTCATTCCCATATTAGCTACGAGTCACCATGAAACTGCTACTTAACTAAGATAAGTGGAATTTTTTTATTAGAATCTTTTGGACCTTTCTATCCACAATCAACATCTAATGCTTTTCATATGAAACATCACCTTGTAAATCGAATTGATTACATTATACTCTATGATGCGAATTAGGTTCCTCCGCTTGAGCATAGACATTTGGAAAACATCGTGAAATCTGGCTAACTGAGGCAGTACCGCAAGTTTATAAGCAACCTTCCTAATTCATTTCACAATCTGAAATGGTCCCATAAATTTGGGATAGAGCTTTCCTTTCAATCCAAACCGATAATGGACTTTGCGAGGGGAGACTTTCAAATTAACTTAATCTCCTTTGTTATGGTCCACAACCCGGTAATAAAGATCATAATAACTTTTGTACCCTTCCAGAGTCGCTTTTAGTGTTAGAAGAATTTGTTGAACAACCTCAGTGTGATCATGAACCATTTATAGCCCAACTCTGCCAAATCCTCATGTTCAGCCTAACTGGTAGGGCAACTATAAGGTCTCCCATGCCATTCCTCAATCAGAGCCATCTGGATACTTAATTAACACTATTATTATAAGAGAACTCAAATAAAGGTATGTATTCTTCCCATGAACCAATAAATTCATGTACATAATCCCTGAGCATGTCCTCCTACACCCGGATCTCAGTTTAACCATCCACACGTGGACGAAATACAATACTAAAATAAAACTGAGTGTAAAACTATTCCTGCGTTCTCTACCATAACCTCTATGTGTTCTGAGCCTCTCAATCAAAAACTATCATCAATGACACTCAAAACAAGCGAACCACTTATCGCTAACATAATAAGCTTAACTCTGGAAAAGAATCGGAAAGTGACGTAGGAAGAAAATGAGCAAACTTTGTCAGGCCATCAACAATTATCCATGCTTCATCATGTTTCCTTCATAATGTAGGTGGATGAGTAGCAAAATCCATCACAATATGTTCCCATTTCCATTGCGATATGGGAAGTGGCTGCAACATTTCTTCAGTTTTCCACCAGGCTTTAACCTATTAGCAAATCTCATATTTTCTCACATAATCACCCGCACCAACTTTAATCCCTAACCACTAATATATCCACTTCATATCCTGTTATGACTTAGTCCTACCATGATGAATGTTATATCTAGACCAATAAGATTCTCTCAATATCTCATCCTGAATCTCAGCCAATGATCGAATCTAAAGTCTACATCTAAGCCTCAAACTTTGATTTGCAGACTCAGCACAATAAAGATTATTACTGTCATCAGCAAACCCCTTAAGATTCCCATAATTGACATCACTTTCCCGATACTCTATCACTTTCTAAATAGAGATGGTTTGTACTCTTAATTGAGTACAAATCAGCTCATATCAGCCTCACGAATATTCGACAAAGGCGTAGCAATGATTTTTTTAAGTAAGTCATACTCGTGACTTAACCAAAAAGTTACCTTAAATGTTTCAGCACCTCTCATGCTTAGCGCTTCAAAAACAAAATTTGCTTTAACCAGATGGTATTCAATACTAGAATCAAAGTCTTTCAAGTGTTTAAAACATCGTCCTTGTCTCACATTCAACTCTTTTTTAGAAAATAAATACTTTAGACTTTTATGATCTGAAAATAATATGAAGCTTTCCTCATACAAATAGTGTCTCCATAGCTTCAAAGAAAACACAGTCGCCGCTAGTTCCAAGTTAGAAACGTGGTAATTCTTCCCATGAGTCTCTAATTATAGAGAAGCATAAGCAATTACCCTACCATTCTGCATTAATATACAACCCAAAGCCGCTTTCGATACATTAGTATAAACTTTAAGCCTTCTCCTCAGTACAATTAATACAACAACTGGTGTTGAATTCAAACACTTCTTCAATTCCCAAAATACATCATTGCATTTTGTTAACAAAACAAATTGAACATTATTTTTGTTAATTTAGTAATTGGCATAGCTATTTTAGAAAAATATTTAACAAATCTATGATAATACCCAACCAAACTAAGAAAACTCCATATCTCCATCAATGTGGTTAGTTCCAACCAAAAAAGATAGCCTCAATCATCACTAGATCTACCAAGATTCCTTCCATACTTACCACATGACCCAAAAAAATTCACCTCAGACAACAAAAAACTGCATTTGCTAAATTTGTCATACAGCTTGTGATTTCTCAAAGTTTGGAGAATAACCCTAAGATGCTGTTAATGATCCTCGCAAGTCATAAAATATATCAAGATATCATTAGCGAGGACTATCATAAAATAATCCTGATATGGCCTCAACACGCTCTGCATCAAATCCATAAACATCGTCAGATCATTAGTCAACCCAAATGGCATAACAACGAATGCTAAACGACCATATTCGGTATTGAAAAGCAGTATTTTGCACATCACTTTCTCGAATACTCAAATGATGATAACTAGAATGAAGATCAATCTCATAAAAGAATTTGGCACCATTCAATTGATCAAACAAATCATCAATCTGAAGCAATAGATATTTATTTCGAACAGCGACCATGTTCAACTATCTATAATCAATGCAAAGCCTCAAACTATCATCCTTATTTTTCAAAAAAAGGTTGGTGCACCTCATGGTGACAGACTCCTATGAATAAACCTTTTCTCAAGCAACTCTCCAACTGATTTTAGGTCTTACGAAAACAATGCAAGTATGCATGATAAGTAGCTAGCCAATCTATTCCCGTTAGCACATTAAACTCTAGAAATTCTAATATACAGAGATCAGTGGCCATCTTGTGTCTAGAGATCTCAATGACACATTTCTTACACATAAAGATAGGATCCACCTTATCTCCAATAATTGTATTGAGTACAAGATGAATAAGGACTCGCTCCAAAGTTAAGCCTAATTAAAACACCATACGACCATAAACCGAAATGGTTACTTTAATAAGATTATAATAAGAAACATTATTTTTGTATGGCATGTGTCTAATTGATGTAATATACTCTATTAACGGCAAAATATGGTTGAGTTAAGGTTGAGATGCAATGTCCACATGTTTCGGAGCGCGTTGGGGTTTGTCTTAATTTTTGACAAAATTAATGTATTTTTTTTTGTTTAATTTAGGTTTAAAATCGAAGACCCGAAAATAAAAAGAAAAATGCAAAATGACCAACTGGGGCAAACGACTTGTTAAGAAATGGATAATAGGAGAAAGGCATTTAAGGTATTTTAGTATTCAAAAATTAAAACAGTGAAAATAGGAGATTTTGATAAAACCTCCCCCTTTCATTGTCTTCCCCAAACTGTGCCTCTCTCCCCTTTTGGTCGACCTCTCCATATCTCTAGTTTCTCCCTCATTATTTCATTTTCATGCCTATCTTAATGAACATATTGACGTATCTCTCTCCCGTTTCTCTATTATGCTTCGCTGGTGCTCCTACTTTCCACTCTTGCTCGTTCACTTTTTGTCCACTAGAGCTCACTCTTGTCCCTATTTCAGATGGGAATGAGTCACGATGAAAGGCAGGAAGATCAAAGCACAGTAGAGGTAAATTATTGGATTGCAAATTAAAGTTTAATTTGGTTGTTCATTATCATGGTGAATGAGCTGAGTTGTTAGAATTTTATTGTTGACGATGAAGCTGTTGTCATGTAGTTTTTTTGTGAGATATGAGAAGATGCTGACAGTAGAGAGTGAATAATTATTGCTATTGTTGTTATTGCTATCAGTTTGTTGAAAGATGATGAGGAGTTATGGTTTTTGTTTGAATTGTTTTGAGTTTTGGTGTTAGGAATCAAGGTTTTAATTGGGACTAATGACTAGGAGTCAACGGATTCCAATTGAGAGAGAGAAAGAGAGAGAGATTACTGCTGCCATGATTCCTTACCATGGCAGGGCGCTCCTGTGCTCGGATCGGCAGGGCTTGCCCTACAGTGCATGGCACAACCTACCAAGCTCAATGAGGGTTATAAAAGTACTTTTAATTCAATTTTCTATACAGGTTTTGATGATTATACATTATATTTGAGTTATTTTTAGGTTCCATAGAGTTTCATTGAGGTTTGAAGGTTGACATTAGTACGTTAATTAATTTTGGATTAGTTGAGATTGGACTCAATGGATTTGTGTCCAAATTAAAGTTCATTTACTCAAACTTTCATAGTTTGCACTCTTGTTAGGCATGATTCTAGTAAATGTCTTCAATTGTGGTGTATATTGATTTCGTGACAATATGGAAGGTCTACGTTTGCAAATTGAGACTTATTAAAGTTTCTAATCGTGGTTTGGCAGGCATAGGTAATATGTAAGTTGTTTTCAAGTAAAATGAATAAAATCCCCATTTGGACTTCAAATTGGTTAAAAAAGTCTAAATAAGGAATTCATAGGAAAGTTGAAGGTTTTTATGAAACTAAATAGGTGATTATGATATTATTTATTTTTTAATAAATGGTTTATGACCTAGTTGAAGGTTACCCAAGAGGGGGTGAATTGGGTGTGATGGCCAATATTGTCTTTTTAAAACTTTTTTTGCTTATCTCCTGAGTTCACTTTAATATTTAAGCTAAATGAGCGCGTGTAGTAGTGAAAGCAATAGCAATGTGTTGGAATAATTCGTGTGAATGAAATACTATACTAAGTAAAGTGGGTAGAAGAGATGTAAGTACAAAATCTATTTATAGTGGCTTGATCCCTCGATATACATCCACTGCCTAACCTCCTTGGTTAGGATTTTAAACCACTACATATATTCCAATAAGTGAACAAAGCTAAACCCGCAAGCTTAGTGTGCCAACCTCAACTACGTCTTTTACAATTTTATTACCGTAATTTGGAATTTTACAACCACCAAGCCTTAATTGGGAATTTAACTTGCCTAGATGCAATTAGGACTTTGACTTTTCTATCCCCCAATAGGGCTTACAACCTCTCCTATACATCGATAGGATTCACAACTTAGTCTATTTACTAATAGACCTTGCTACCTTTATAATTGAGAATGATCTGGCCCTTACAAAAAGTAAAGCGGTATAAGATGTTCTCCTCTCACAAGCCAAATGTAGTCCTAAGATGAATCAATGCATGTGAGACTTTGCCAATTGAGATGCCTTGTAAATCAACTTTTATAGACTAACTCTCAATATTGAAACTAATAAAGAAGAGTATAGATTAAGCTCAACTTAGCTCCAAAGAATGGCTAATTGATGCACTAATGAAAAATACAAGTTTAAGCTCGAGTTGTACAATCAAAATCTCGTGTCACAAATAGATTAAGATTAAGAATAAAAATCCTTGTAAATATGTTGTTAAAACCACATAGGCATGAAACCACAAAATTAAATATAGATTAAGCACAACTTCGTATCAAGTCAATTTAATACACTATGAAAAATTACAATTAAGCTCAAACAAGCGCACAATATACTTTAGGTTTATACAAAATCAAGATTAAATTCAAAACCCCGTTTTAGTGGTGTTTCACACAAACACTTCAACGAAAACAACAAAGATAAGTATAGGTTAAGCTCTATGTGGTTTTTCTAGTTTTACATTCAGAATAGTGATTCAAATTTCGGCACAAAGGTGTAAATTCATTCTTTGTCTTATGTAGAATTGATATTAAGTGCAACAAATAATATGAACATATTCAAATCAATAACATATTGCGCCCTTATAAATCTTTAACAACAAGATATAGATTACGCATAATAATGTAAGGAAAGATGCGACCTTACAACCCAAAATGTGGAGATGATTCAGAAATATTTATATAACGAGTTGAAAACCTTATAACACTTCCTTTAACCTTACTTGGTTTGCATAAGTTCAGCCCTAACACCCCTCAAGTGAGTGTATGTGCTTGACCTTCACTTTTCTTGCAAAATCTTCATGTTTTAGCTCTCTTTGTATGTTTATGTGCATGTAAGGTAAAAAAAAAAACTTGTTCTACGTGGTTTCAGTGTATTCTCTATTCCCTTTTATCTGTCTTTTGCCATTATAGTGATCTAAGGGTCCAAAACAATTCAACATTTCAAATTAAAGGTGTAGATTGGAAGCTATAAAAAAGCTGTCAAGCAGCCAGGATGCACTCCACAAAATCATAAGGTGCACTTTAGGAAGAGAAGAGCGTTTCATGGACAAGGGCCTAAAAATAATAATTTCTATTTAAGAGCTTTAAACCCCTTATCCTTGCTATGACTCGCCTTAAACCTTTGCACCTGGTCTCTATAATTTTAATATGACCTAAAGAACACACCAAAATCATTGAAATGATTTTTCTATGATTAAAGACAAAAAAACAATGTTTTCTTGCAATCCTAAGGAGTTTCTTATGAAAACCCATCTAAACTGATATCGGTGAGTCCAAAATCGATTCCAACAGTTTTGTACTCCTCAAGTTTATGCAAGAAAACTAATTTGCTTGATCGACAACATTTTAAGACTCACAAAAAATCATGAAATTCATGAAATGCATGAATCTAATGTATTTGGCTCATGTATTTGAACTCTTATACCTTATACATGATGTACATGACTCCATACATGCGTTTTGGTGCCTTTCCTTGTCTTAATCATTATTTAAGCTCTTCAAGTCTCATTCATTTCATTCTACTTGAACTTGAATTTGTAACTTTTGGGTTCCATTGAACTTGTGAGTTCCAACAATGTACGATACACTGAAATTTTTGACAAACTTGTTTCTACAATTTCATATTATTTGTTGACATCAAAATATCGGGATGGAGTCTAACTGATGGAACATTTAGTCCAACAATCTCCCCCTTTATGATGATAACAAAAAACATGAAAGTGATAAACAAACATATATACTAAGTGCATATCAAGATCATATTGTTCAAGTTAAGTGTGTTATTTCTCCCCCTTTAATAGCATCCAAAAGTTGGTATAGAGTCTCTATCACGGCCAAAAATCTTAAATCCTAGTTTAATCTCTTAATAGGATCAGTGACTCGTGATGTCGGACTAGCATCGAGGTACGTTTCATGACCAAGGTGAGAGGGTCGAGGTATATATTATATTTGTTGTGATGTATACCTACTGTATTTTATATGAGTAAATTGCTAAGTCATTCCTAATTGTGTATAGGTGTGGAGACATGAGTGGGGATGTGCCTCGAAATGCCTGACAACATGGGACCAGGGTAGAGAGTGATAGTAGCAAGTTTATTTAGACTTAATGTAACTTAAATAGTGATTAAAATCTGGCCATTGTTGATTATACATTTAATGTACCTAATTTAGCAAGTTAAAATAATAAAGATGTAATGATCATAGAGATACTTATTGACACATCTAGACACCAAGTTAGTTACACATGGGTGTTACTAAGATTGAGTAAGTGGGAAATGTGTTAATATGTATATCACTAAGTAGGTCTCAAAATACACGTGCACATGAGAATAAATGGTTATTAACCAACCATATCCATTTTATATAAAAAACTAGAGATCAACTCATATAATAAAACTAATTTCATTTCAATAACCTAGGAGCTAAGTAAGGTTGCTTAGAAGAGAAGAAATGATTGCTGGAAAAGAAGGAAATTTAGAGAAGATCAAGGAGAAAATAGTGGGTTTGGTTTAGGAGGTGTTGATCAAGCTAGATATTCATCAAACTCGGTACACATATCTTTATTTAAGTTTGAAACTAGTTCTGGTTTTTGGCCATTTTCAGAGGCTAGATGATTAAGTGTTTGAAATTGGTCGATATATTTAGATTCCTCATTTCAAATTTATAATCTAGCTATTGAGAAGTTCTTAATTTGGTTTTGAAAGAAAAACGATATAAATTTTTGATGTTTTAAGTCCAAAATGATAATTATGCTTATTGTATTATGAACCAACTTATGTAATTTAGTCATAACTTGTTTATTTAAATTGAAATGAACCCAATTTGGTGGCATTCGAAAGCTAACTCAAATAGGAACAATTTGTCAAATTGAAGTTTTGTAGTTCAAATACTTTCATGTCCAAAAGTGCTTTACAAATATGTGATTAATTGCATTACACGATTCTTGAAACTAAAATTGTAATTAGCATAATTCCCTAATTACTTATCTAAATGATCTCATCTTTTAGTATGTTGTTACTTGATAAGTTAGCTAACGTTTGACCAAAATTCACAAATTTTAAAACTATAAATTGGGAGAAATAAATTTTCTAATTCTGCGGGTTAGATTAGGATTTGAGTTGTATGTAGTAAAATTATGATATCACTTATGTTTTAAATCGGAATTATGCAAATCAAACCTTTTTGAAAAGCTATGTTAGAGCGCATAAAATTTGTAAAAGCGAAGACATCGAGATTGGGACAATTTCATGTTAAAAGTATGGTGCAATACAAAACTTAAATTTCAATATTCTTTAGTCTTAAGGGATTATTTTGGGTTAAGTTTCCTAAGCCTATTTGACCTGACTTAAATCCAATTTATTTGGATTAGTTTGATATCAAGAACCTAAGGAAGAGTCTCAGAAGTTCAGATACGTGATACAATAAGTTAGGAGGCCGGAATAGCTTAAGAAATTGCATGGATTATAAGTAAATTGATTGAGATATTTATTTGCATTTCATTCTTATTTACTTATTTTCTTCAAGTCATTCGGGTTAATTTTCCATTATATTCCATATGCCATGACTTGTTATCCTTTCTCATTTCATGAGGTTTCTTTCATAGATTGTTGATTAAATGATTTCATCGAATCCAAATCATGTTCTATATCATTTTTGAATATTGATACATGTAGTCAATGAAATAGCATGCTACTAGGTGGTGGTTTATGGTATTGTATAATATATTTCCTTAGTGCGTTAGTTATGTAATCGTTTTATTGGATTCCAAAATCATGTCACTCCTTGAAATACGAAAGTAGTTCTTGTATTTAGGGCCATTACATTATAGAGATCAAGCGGACATATAGGGTCACTAGACTTCTTGGGTGATTGGGATCTCTTGACTATTTTACGCAGCACATGAGAAATGAGTCCCAAGTTGTTGGCAAGCATAACTTGGGTGACATCATTGGATATGGAACCGGGGTTGTTGGTAAGTATATATTGTAGGTAACCGGCACCAGCAAAAGGTTATATAAGCAAAAAGTAATGCTCATAACTTCATGTTGATGTAGACCTCATCTCCATCTTTATATAGTGGAAAAGCTTATATGATGAAGATCACGGCTGACTGGCCCTAGATCATTTCTACTTAGCCGAGTGTCAGTTTCATTTTGTTTAACTAAAGTATCTCTTTGCATGTTCTCTTTTCAACATAGTTGCTCTTTTCATGCTTTTATATACTTGTTGCATATTTAGAAATGTCAACAAATGTCTCTCGGTGTTACTTTCTGCTTTCCTGTACTCATTGTCCATTCTATGACGGTGTGTGTAGATCGATCAAGTAGTAGGCTAGGCAAAGAGAAGTTTGGCGACTACCTCTGAGCCAATGGAGTGCTGCTACACTAGATTTTGTAGGTTTCAATTTAGATGTATTACTTTTGTATGTACTTCTAATACTTTTGGGGTTGTTTATTATAGGTTGAGAGACTAGTACCTTGACATGACACATGAATATATATTATCGCCATTTGTTTTTTATATGTATAGATGCATCTGATCTTTATTTCCCTGATTTTTTCCATAATTGTTAGGTATCACATTAAAAGCTTATGATAATTTGAAAAGATTTTCACTGAATAAACTTTTAAGTAAGTAAAATTTTAATTAACTCTGATTTATGAATTAACTTAGGATAGGTAAATGTCTATTTGAAAAATTATGGGTAAGTAATGAGGTTTTTGAAAGGCTGACTAATTACTTGTTAAGTTCTATCTGGTGAGATTAGGGCTTAATAATGGGATTAAGCTGGGCGGTGCCCTAATTTGAAAAGGGGTTGTCTCAATCTCACTTATCAATAGGCATCAAGATTAATAAAAGAAATTACCTTTCAGTCATTTAATCATGCATTTAGAAATAATCTTAAGAGACATGTCATCATTCATAGATAACAAGATCAATATCAATGGCATTGAATTACATTCACAAAAATATAAAAAATGAGAAGATGTAGCACATATAGACACCGGCATTAACAAGAGTTAAGAGTTTACATATAATGTGCAAAATGAACTCTCATTTATGGAATAATCTTAGACACATCCCTAACAAGATCAACCTAATGCTCCTTGTAAGCATGCACGACTAAGTTTCCTAATCTCTCTGAAAGACTAATGGCTGGGGCACGAAACACCAGTTCTCCTTCATGGACAACCATGCTCAAGACAACGAAGACTCACAGAGTGATAGGCTAAAGTGTTATCAAAAGAAGTGATTCGAGCACTGATAGGATCAAATAGAGTGGACATAAACAAGTGCATTTATATAACAAATGGATGGATGTCCTCTAGAGGCTGAAGTTCATACAGTTGGAAGACGCCTGAGATGTAGATTGTGGTGGCAAGGAAAATCATCCTGTTGTTGCATGTATTGGGGTCTACACTCTCCTATATCGATAACAAAGTATGCATTAACATATAAGGCTCCTTGATATGCTTCTTTATTAACCTTTGACCAAAATTATCGACGCCGAGATCTGAAAAATTGATGCTCCAATCGTATAGATCATGTAGAGTGTAAATTGGATCTTCAGGTTCTGAAGTTTCCTAATCATCTAATTTCAAGTTCAGGGGGGCCTCCTTTTATTTGACCTAAGTTTGTGTAGGTAGGTGATACTTGTAGCCTATCTTTTGCCAGTTTGGCTCGATCAACCTGTCGACCACCAATTTGGACAAGCCTCCTAGTACAACATCAACTCAAAAGTCACTAAGGAATAAAGATATGAGTAAACACAGATACATAAGGTATGATGACTTAAACCTCGGTGGGCATAAACTACTCGACCTAAATCATCGCTGAGCCCCTCAAGATAACCCAGCGTGTTGGGCGATGATCTTGTAAGCCTTAACATAAGGAAAGTAAACCAAGACATTCTACTAAAGACAAATTAATGCTAGAAGGTGAGGTAATAAAAGTCTTTAAAGTTTAATAAATGGAGGAATTACATAAAACATAGAAGTCTTACTAACAAGTTAACACATTTACGTGGGTTTAAAAATCTACCCTAATGAAATGTCCTATTTATTACATAAAACATCTCCAAAAATAAATAGATAAATATAACTCAAACAAATGGATAGGAAAGAGACCTACTATGTTACGACCGTCTTTTTTTCTATTTAGAGTTGGAATTGAGGTACAATTGGAAAATATTAGGTGAGCAAACATTCAATTGGCTCAGTAAAGCAGACGCCTACTTTACCCTCAATCATCCAAGTAATACATATTGCAATAGTAACTAACATGCAATAAACGGATTTAAAGAAACCAATTATTATATTGGGTAAGAAATAATTACTTAAGAAAAAGTACTATAAAATGCAAGATAGAATAAATTGTGCCCAACAATAATGATTTAAAATGTTTTAATAATACACGAATTCCATAGAATCAAGAGAAGTGGAAACTAGATATTTTAACCAATGTGGACCCAAACACATACATAGCTCATCAAGAGATAACTCTGAACTGCTAGGAAGGACATCAAAGCACACTTATGTCTGAACACGCACATGATTCTTCAAAGGGAAACCACGATCTTTCATGAATTACATTAAAGCTATTCTTATGAAATTGGAATAGTTATACACATCAAGATCTCATAATTACCATAAAAGAAGGTATTAGCAGCCATTAGCCCTCCAACCCAAGGTGTAAGCATTCATTTGTAAATATCAATATACCAATTCTACAAGCATTCAGTTTAAGATAATCCAAATGATATATTACGTAGGATCAATAAGAGTGTAAAGATAGACTCTAATGAATTCTATAATGTAATACATGAGTTCTATCCTAACTAATATCAAGGCATGATTTTAGATAAAACAAATCCCACTTACCTCGAAGCGCTACTATCCTATCCAATCCTAGCTAGGAAGCCCCTATCCAATTCTTCTCATGTCTACATTGGTATATATTAATGCATGTATTATCAATATTTCTTGTTTGAGATAAGTTTACTCACTTTGCATTAATTTCTTGAAAATGATATAAAACCCATTTCAAATATATGTCACCCTGGCGATAAAGGTTTTCGAGGTTACTTACCACTGCTCTGACCCTTGTAAGGATCATATACTTCAAAAAAATATATGTAAATCTCAAAAACTAAGAATGCACGATTTAACTCTAGAAAACTCCTAGCGCCATCCCAGCAATATAGGTTTACCAACAAGCCATTGGGGGTAGATCGCTGGCTTCGACTCCAAATAGCCATAATTTGTTCTTTGCGATTTACTAAGATCATACCATACATGCCACGACATTAGGAAATAACAATAATGAGTTCTTCGAATTTCCAAGCAACGACGTGGCCTACATCATAACGACCGTAAGTGAGGAGTGGAAGCAGCGGTGATCATGAATTCCAAATTCCAAAACCAAGCCCAAATTCTAGATTTTCCATCGATTGATGCCGACACCCAACGTTCCAAATTTGATCAAAATAGTCATAAGCAACTCATTTGAAACCACAAGATCATTCCCTATCTATAAAAGAATGTATTTGAACTACAATTCCATTATTTAACATAGATTTTGCAAGTCCTTTTGAATAAACCAAAGAATATGAGATAGAGATGACCCAAATAAAAAATTAAGGCATAAGGGTTCATTTTCTATCTTAAAACTCTATAGAAAATTGTGAATCCATTCAAAATCAAGTATGTAAATATATTACAAGAAATTTAGAGATGATGAGATACGTTATCACCTTGATTTGTGAGATCATGATAAGACTTCCCTCTTATCCACCAAATCCACCAAGCAAGTGCTCTAAGGTCTTCAAATTCTCTATTTAGTTAATTCAATCAAAAGTGGCTTAGAGCCCCAATTGTGGTTTAAATACTAAGTCAATAGGATTAGGTTTTGGTTGACTAAATCAAAACCCTTCATCTCATATTAGTCTCTTTAAGTCTTAGAAAAATCCTAAGGTCCTCATGTAGTCCATCCTTTATGTGTTATTTAGCAAATTGTCCCTTGTTGGGTTTTGAAGTTCATACGTAGGAGAAAATTCAAAACAATTTTAGAAAAACTCCAATAGGACCATAAATAAGTTTCATAAAACTAGATCAACAAAAAGTAAACCATACCTAAATATTTGATTTCCTTCTCTGATTGTTCCATTTTCAAGACGTTCAAGTGTGCATCCTCTATTAGAAAACCACACACAAATGGTGACCACAATTTGGAGTGCTAGCCCTAAGAGAATTGAAAACGTTTTTCTTTCTCTCCCAAAATAAACTCTATTTATATATGTAGATAAGCCCTTATTTAAAATCCTATTCGTAATATAACTATTGTATTTAGGCAGTTTAAAAAAATTACACATACGCTCCTATTAATAAGTTATAATATAACAAATTGTAAAGTTTTTTATGTCACGAATTTTATCACATAAAATTCATTACTCTGGACCAATTGAAACTGCACAAAGCAATTTTTTGTGTGCGACCCAATAGGTTCATGCAACTTTGGTAGTGAACCAAAACAATTTGGGTACATAAGTCATAAATGGTCTCTAGCAAGGCATTATGACTACCCAAGTAGCATGAATATCAAAATCGATATAACCTAATGAATAACATATATCATATCGTTTTGTCATGCGATATTCTTTAATTAAATAAAAAGCATGAAAAATCTCCCTTAATGTTCAATCGTACTAGTCACAATCTTCAGGTAGATTGAAAACATGTAAATGACATTGAACATATCAATTCACTTAGGCTTGGCCATTAAATAGTCTAACATATCGAGGGATCCACTGATATCTCTTTCAATACGAGAAGGAAAAACTCTATCTTGATTACATACCTTCGCATATTATTCACATGAAACCAATCACAATCATTATAATCATCCAGTTAAAGACAACATATGATTGTGTCAAATTATCATGCTCATAATATTGAAGTCTATGGTAATCTCAAGTTGAAGGACTAATGATATACCTATCATGAGTAACACCTACAACTTAATACATGTGGTGTTCTCACGGAGGGCTAGTCCAGTACTTTTTTCTCATAACAAGTACTCATGACCTCGATTTGTATTTCAATACATATGATCATCGCATAACCATTAATCAAGATTGACACTAGCCTTAATTCATCATAGTTCCCAATATAATGATCAACTAGGGACATTTAGGATATTTCAACAAATACCTATGGATCTTACTATAAGGTAAACATGCAATCACTTATAATATAACGACAAATGAAAAGCTCAATTTTATTAACTTAAATTATAAGATAAAAAGTGTTTGTAGATTGACCTAGGGTACATGCCCCAACATCTTCCACTTGCACTAGGGCCAATCATTCATGTATTTAATACCTAATGACCTAACATGACCATCATGTTTCGCTCGTGGAAGAGCTTTTGTCAAAAGATCTGCGACATTGTCTTTTGAAAGAACCTTGCATATTCTCATGTTTCCACTCCTAATGATTTCTCAAATGAGACAAAAAATCTAAGTATATGTTTCGATCGTTGGTGTGATCTTGGTTCCTTGGTCTGTGCTATCGTCCTGTTATTATCATAATACAAGCAAACATAGTTAGCTATACTTGGAACGACACCAAGTTGAGATATGAACTTTTTAATCGAAACTGCCTCCTAAGCTACATCGGACGTTGCAATATATTCAGCTTCTATTGTAGAATCTACAATAGTTTCTTACTTCAAACTTTTTCAGCTCACTACGCCTCCATTCAAAGTAAACATCTATCCAGCCTATGATCAGAAGTCATCTATATCAGTTTGAAAACTTACTTCTATGAAACCATTTAAAACAAGGTCGTGTTCCAAACTTCCATACTGAACCTATTCAGTACATTGTCTATATAAGCACATTGACTTAGACCGATTGGCCTTTTAGATCTATCCCTATAGATCCTCATCCCAAAGATGTAGGTTGCATCTCCTAAGTCGTTTATTGAGAAACACTTCCATAACCAAGACTTGACATTCTACATGGTTGGGTAGTCATTTTCAATGAGTAATATATCATCAACATGTAGTACCATGAAAAATAGCCATGCTCTAACTGACCTTTTTTTATAAACAAGGCTCATCTTAATTTTTAATAAAACCAAATTCCTTAATTGCTTCATGAAAATGAAGATTCCAACTCTGACAAGCTTGCTTTAATCCATAAATAGATCTTTGAAACTTGCACACCTTCCCAGAATTCTCACGATTAACAAACCCTTTAGGATGTATCATATATACGTCATCGAGTAACTTTACATTTAGAAAAGTTGTTTTAACATCCATTTGTCATATCTTAGTCATAATATACGGCTATGACAATTAGAATTATAATGGATTTAAGCATAGTTACAAGAGAAAAGTTTCATCATAATCAACACCTTGAGTCTGTTTAAGACCTTTTGCAACTAATCGTGCTTTATAAGTATGCACATTTCCATCCATGTCAATTTTCTTCTTGAAAATCTATTTATATCCAATGGTCTTACTACCTTCAAGTAGATCAACCAGGTTCCAAACTTGGTTATCATAAATTGTTGGAATCTCAAAATTTATGGCACTAAGCCATTTATCTACCTCAGAGCTAGACACAACCTCTTCAAAAGTAGTAGGCTCGTTTTGATTTATAAGAAACACATCACTACTATCAGTAATAAGAAATCCAAATCTCTCAGGCTAATGTCTTTCCATATCGGACCTACGCAGGTCTTGTGATACCTGTGGAGGTTTAACAAGTTTATGACTTTGTCGATCTCCTACTGGCGGTTGAGTTTTTATTTGTGGTTTTTGAACTTCTTCAAGACTTACTTTATTCCCATTGTTGTCTTTTGAAATAAACTCTTTTTCCATAGAGACACTAATTTGAGCAACAAACACTTTGTTTTCAGTGGAATTATAAAAGTAATATCCTCTAGTTTCTTTAGGATTACCAACAAAAGCACACCTAATAGATTTGGCTGATAATTTTTTAAAGTTTTTTGTCATACGAAAACCTTTCAGCCCCAAATCGTAAGGAAAGAAAAACTTCATATTTTCTTAAACCACATCGAATGTGATGTTTTTTTCAACCGCTTTAGAAGGAACATGGTTCAGTGTAAATGAAGCAGTTTTTAAGGCACAACCCCAAAATGAAATAAGAAGATCTGCATGACTCATCATAAATCAAATCATATTTAATAAAGTATGAATTCTCCTCTTAAAAACATCATTCCATTGTGGAGTTGCTAGATGAGTTAGTTTTGAAATAATCGATAGTTTCTAAAATGTTCAATCACACTTTTGACTCAAATATTCACCACCTCGATCTGATCAAAATGCTTTAATTGTTTTGCCAAGTTGATTTTGCACTTCATTCAAAATGCTTAAAACATCTTAAAGATTCACCTTTAACTTTCATGAGATACATGTAACTATATCTACTGAAATCATCAATGAAAGTAATAAAGTACTGATAACCACCTCTAGCCATTACGTTTATAGGACCACATATATCAGTTTGGATAAGACCTAATAAATCACTTGCCATTTCACTGTGTCAGATAAAGGGAATCTTTTTCATCTGGCCTAGTAAACAAGATACACATTTTTCTTATGATTCAAAATCAAATGAACCTAATAGTCCATCTTTATGAAGTTTAGAAGTGTGTTTCTCATTTACGTAGCCAAGATGCAATGCCAAAGGTGGGTTTGATTCAAATCAT
This sequence comes from Stephania yunnanensis, assembly GCA_039657365.1. NCBI lineage: Eukaryota > Viridiplantae > Streptophyta > Magnoliopsida > Ranunculales > Menispermaceae > Stephania > Stephania yunnanensis. The sequence continues at coordinate 29,208,816 of CM077582.1, read as the reverse complement.
TTGAGTTGAATCTTTTTGTATTTACGTTAAAAATAAGAGTATATGCGGACCTTTTCATGTTTAGAATGTGAAGACCATAACACAAATAAGCATTCCCATAGAAAATGTATTTACGAGAAATGGAGCATTTATTATTCTCATTAATGAAATTAAAACAATCCAATTACAAACATGAAAATAAATGACGTTTCTGCTCTAGGTAGGCACATAATAACAATTATTTAAAACTAAAACAAGTTTACTAGGAAAAACTAACTCATAGCATCCTGCTGCCAACGTAACAACGTTTGTTGTTTTTCCAACTTGTAGGATGACTTCTCCTTTCTTTAGCTTTCTACTCTTGATGAGACCCTGGCCATCCAGTATCCATTACCCATGAATCACTAGTAGACAATTTAACTTCAATAACGTAAATAATTGAAGCAATTGTCACATTACTTTTTTTTCTTTAGATCCTAAAGATAGAGCTTGTAATTTCTGAACCAATGTCCAAGTGCATGGCAGAAATGAAAATTTCCTTTTTTTCATTTTTCTTCTGAGACTGTGAAGTAAATGCAGCCTTAGGCTTGACTTGTTCTGCAGGCTTTGTGATAGTTAAAATAGCCTTGGTAACTTTAGCCTTGCCTTTGCTCTTTTTCTTCAAAGTATTTCCTCGCTGAACCATCAACATATTAGCAATAGGTTTCTTGACATTCTGCTTAGAAGTTTTAAACATCAAATGAGACTCTAAGATAGAATTATCTATGTTATTCATGTTATAGTTCACCATAAATTATAAATAACTATCATGCAATGAATTCAGGATCAAATCCGTAGCCAACTCTTGGCTTATGGGAAATCCAAGTTTGTGAAGATGGCTAATATAGACATTCATTTTCCAGAACATAAGGACTAACTGATGCACCCTCAGCCATTTTGAAAGAATAATGGTTCTTGACTGTAGCATCCCCAAACCTGATTAGGGCGATACCCAGTTTGAAACCTTAATTAAGCCCAGATTACCTTAACATACTTAACTAAAGCCAGTATCCTTTTCTCCTTCGCCTGATAAACATCATTGTATATCGAATATCGATATAAAACAAATAATAAATGCAGTGGAAATTTATTACTTTTTTGATAATTAAAATACGATATACAATATCAAATTAAACTAGAATAAACCTTGGTTATAAGAATTCCCCATTATTTGTGATGTTATAAAACTGTAATTCGAGTCAAATATATAAGACAAGGGAAGACTAATTACATCGAATAGAAGATCAAGACTCATATATCTTATCTATCCTGTAATTGTAGCGCTCGTCGGAAATCCTAAAAAGTTATTTGGGGTAAGCACTCCAACTTGCTCAGCAAGTAGGGATTCACATAGCCATCAACATTCCATATAATAATCGAGAACATTATGCAATAACAATATGCACCAATGTTAAATAACAAGAATAAGGAAAGTGTATAATTTAATACATAACAGATGCATAGCAAATTGTCAAACACTATGGCACTGTGATCCCCATTTTATTTATAATACTTGGGTATTACCCGCCGATGCTATTAATGATATTGCTAGACCAACACATTGCGCATATGTGTTGTCTAGCCAATCCATTAATGGCCAACGGTTCTATCTGAAACCCTTTAGTAAGTGTGGAATCCAAGCAATCTATCGAATTGAGCCGGAGTTATATATAGGCTAGGAAGGGAACCCATTTCCTATAAACATATTCTCAAAACCAGGAATTATAGTCGTGGTCACATTACACATTGTTTTCCATTTATTGAAACCCATCACAGTGTAAATAGTCCACCATTCTAGTCTATAACTACCTGAACTAAATATACTAAGATAGCCAAGTAATAATGATAAATAAGCGAATCCATACTTACCTAGGGTTAAGTCTCCATTACCAAATTGCTTAAACTTCTTATTATCTCACGCTTTCCCGGTGTTCCTCAACCTATTACTAATCATTTGTAATCAATATAAGTCTATTACCCTATGTTTAGAACCCCTAAGTCAGTCTCTAAGACCTCAGAAAATTCTACATAAAATACAGTATAATTGATGTTTTCATAGGTGATTGCACGCTCCTTCAGTAAGTAGGGAACGATCCACTAACTGGGTCGATCCGAATTGATGAAGGGAGCGCGCTCCTCTAGTTAATGGAGTACGCTCCACCTGTACTTTCTCGATAGTGAACAGAGTAGCAGCCACTGTTTCATTACCAATTCACCTAAACACCTACAAACACTATCCCAAATCATTAGGGAGGACCCTTAGTGATGTATAAACCATTTATAGTCGATAATAACAACAATTAACAAAGGAATCATCACCCAATTGTAAATTCAAATTAAAAATCAAAAAAACCAAACGTATCTATAGTATTGATGTTTGATCTACTATTGTCTAAGCTCCTCAATCTCATTTGAAAATCACTCTCCTAATCTGCAGATCTAACCCTTAGCTGCTCTCATCCTCTCACTATTTCTTGCAGGATCAAATTATGAGGATAAAGAGGAAGGTTTTGATTTATATATATGGATTTTCCTCGAGATACGCATCATGCTATCTCGAGACTGGACAAGTGATTAATGTGTTAAAATGACATTCTTTAAAGTAACACAAATTTTAACACCATCAAACACTTATGCTCGTCTTGAGGCAGAAAAAACGATCCATATTATTTAAACCAAACTTTATAGTTTTAATATGTATATATACTCATATATCGAATATATATAAATATATATACTTCATGTATTTCCTCGCCAATAAATTCACCGGACATAGTTACGAGTATTCTCGGGTGTGCACATTCATTTCATAACCCCCTCGTCGCACTTACTGTACCAGCTACTTATTGTTTATTTATGTATATTTCTAATTATAGGGTTGTATTAATCCCAAAGCCTATAAAATAAATTAACATCCAAAATAAACAAAAATTGTCATTAACTCACATGAATATGCTAATCAAGGTACTCCGGACTTAACCACGAGCCTAACTTAGTTTAATTAAGATATGGTTTAGTTTCAATCACCATCTAAGGTAACAAGTTGTTAAAGCCTCCTAATTTACATCAATTTCATTCTCAAAATTAAAATAAGCGTGAGATTACCTTTAGTTTCAAAGAGAAATGGAAACTGCTTCTTCACATAGGATTCCAACTCGCGGGTTAGTTCCTCATCTTCATGAAATTACCATTTCAGCTTAAGCAATAGGATCTCTTTGCTTCTAAGCTTCTGAATCTTAAGATTGAGTATCACAATCGAATGCTTATCGTAAAATAAGTCTTCCCAAAGATCAAGTTCATTACAATCAATACTTCAAGTGAATTGAGTTTTTATTTTACGAAACATAGACACATAGAAGACATTATGAACTCTGACTACCAGAGGAGACAACTCTAACCTGAAAGCAATAGGACCAATCCCTTCTTGCACTTTGAACGGCCTAATGTCCCTTGGAGCTAGATTTCTTCTCAATCCAAAACTATATGATCCTTTAATAGGTGAGACTTTCAACAGACCATAATTGTCCTTTGAAAACTCGAAAAACCTATTATATTTATCGGTGTATCTCTTATATCTTAGCTTTATCGTGGTCAAACGCTTGTGAATATGCTATATTATCTCTTTGTAGTTCTAAATCAATTCACGCAGAGAAATGTATTTCTTATAATTACCAAAAAACTCTAAGACGCAAGCTCGAAGGATATCTTCTAGCACCAAAATCAACTCCTCAGGCTGATCACCAGTTTGCTGACCGTATACGCTACTATGGTTAAGAATAGTTTATAGTTGTCTCTGCAATTCACTCCATAATTTGAAAATGAATCTCAAATCTCTATCCAAAATAATAGACACTAGAACTCCATGAAATCTCATACCTCATGTACGTATAACTTATATAATTGGTCTAGAGTATTTTGCTTGGAAACTGACAAGAAATATGCAGACTTCGTCAACCTATCAACTACAACCCATATAACATTGTGCTTACACAAACTCAATGATAGACCAAGAACCAAATCCATTGATATATGTCCCTATTTCCACTTTAGAGTAGGTGGCGAATGCAATAACCTCCAAGTTTCTTATGCTCAGACCTAACTTGCTGACATATCTCATATCTCTTTACCAGCTTAACGATATCAATCGTCACCATAGGCCAACAATAAATAAGCCACATTTTCCGATACATCTTAATATTACTTGGATGAATAGAATAAAGAGATCTATGAAATTTCCCTAGAAATTCCTACCTCTACTAATCTAGAGCTGGAATCCATAATCTATCCCTACAATGTAACACAACCTCATAAAAAACTGACTAATTAGGATATTTTACATTAGTTGCTAATCCCTAAAACACTATATAATCCTGATTATCTTTCTGAAAACCAATCACCAAAGGATCACCTCATATTCAGTCCAAATCTGAACATAGAAAATCAGGTTAGTAGCTCTGAAATTAGCTATCTAAGTTAATTATGTGTCGGCTAAACTTACAGAAATCATCATCACAATCATTTCCTCAAGATGTCTAGACTGAGAAGCTCTTGTAGTAGCTACATTCACTCCATATATCCAAGTTTTAATTGCATATTGATAGTCTGTTAATTCCTTTCTGTGTAGTTCTGAATTACTTAAGCTCTAATTAACTTGTATAAATACTTCTCTTCGCATACAGACTAACGATGAAGTAAAGCATACATAATTTTAAGGTAAACACCTTAACATCATATATAGCCTGAAAATAATAATACCTGAGAACTCATATAATAAAATATTTCTTCCAGTATTTAAGATCTTCTAAGTCACAAGCTTGGAAATTATATTCTCTAGAACTAAGGTTAGCTCCAGATATATTATGTTAAGATTGAGAAAGGTCCTTCCCAGCTATTATACATCTCTTGCCCTCTGGGAAACAATATTTTGGTTCTTTCCAAAAATAATAATCTTGGTTCTCTATGACTCTGAACTATTTATACAAACATATATCTTTCTTAATTTTCCACTATAATTTAAACCGAAATATTGGTAAAAAAATTTCAGACTCTTATCAGTTTTACAATTACATCATCATTAACTCTATGCTTGAAATTCCATTCATATAAGGCAAGAATAATATGACCCTTCAAGTTAATTAACATTCAGCTTTGTCCTGTTGATGTGTCTCATATTTCTTTGGTCCTTTTCAAGTACTTGAGGATGTTCTTTACCACTATTCAGTGACTCTCACTTGGATTGGACTGATATCTGCTTGATGCGCTCAAAGTATATGCATCGGGTTAGGTGCATAACATGGCATACATGATAGATCCAATAGCTGATGCATGTGGAATCGTATTCACGCACTCTTGTTCATCATTATTCTTCGGACATTGAGTCCTATTGAGACTTATACCACGAAACATTAGCAATGACCTTCTTTCAGAGTCTTGCATACTAAACCTATTCAATACCTTGTCAATATAAGTAGTATGACTTATACTGATTAGCTTTTTAGATCTATCCCTATATATCTTAATCTTAAGGTTGTAAGTTGAAAATCTTAAGTCCTTCATTGAGAAACACTTCAGTAACTAGGATTTGACACTCTACAAAGGCTGGGATGTAATTTCAAATGAGTAATATATCACTAAGATATAGTACAAAGAAAATGACCACACTCTACAAAGGCTGGGATGTAATTTCAAGCATAGAGTTAATGAAACTAAATTCCTTAATTCCTTCATGAAAATGAAGATTTCAACTCCGAGAAGCTTGCTTTAATCCATAAATTGATCTTTGAAGTTTGCACACCTTCCAAGAATTATAATGATGAACAAACCCTTCAGGCTATTTCATATACACATCCTTAAGTAACTTTCCATTTCGGAAACTTTTTTAGACATCCATTTGCCATATCTCATAATCATAATACGCAACTATGGCAATTAGAATTCTAATGGATCTAACCATGGCTACAAGAGAAAGAATGTTATCATAACCAACACCTTGAGTCTATCCTAAACCTTTTGCTACTAGCTGCACTTTATAAGTATGCACATTGCCATCCATGTCAATTTTCTTCTTAAAAATCTATTTACATCCAATGGTTTTATTTCATTTCAAAATTCATGGCACTAAGCCATTTATCTACATCAGGGCTAGACACAGCCTTTTAATGAGTAGTAAGCTCATTTTGATCCATAAGTAACACCTCACTATTATCAATAATAAAAAATCCATCTCTCAGGCTGATGTCTTACCCTATCAGACCTACGTGGCCTTGTGATACCTATGGAGGTTCAACTAGCTTAAGACTTTGTTAGTCTACCTCTGGCGTTTGAGTGCATATTTGTTGTTCTTGAACTTCTTTAAGACTTACTTTATTCTCATTGTTTTCTTTTGAAATAAACTCTTTTTTGATAAAGACACCATTGCGAGCAACAAACACTTTGGTGTAAATGGGATTATAAAAGTAGTATCCTCTAGTTCATTTAGGATAACCAACAAATTCACACTTTGTAGATTTGACTGATAATTTTTTTGAGATTTATCGTTGTACGAAAAACTCATAGCCCAAATCCTAAGGAAATACAAACTTGGCCTTTTCCTAAACCACATCTCATATGGTGATTTATCAACCGCTTTAGAAGGAATACGAGTCGGTGTAAAGGTGGCAGTTTCTAAGGAATAACCCGAAAAGGAAATAAGAAGATATGCATGTCTCATCATAGATTGAACTATATCTAATAAAGTTCCATTTCTTCTCTCAGAAACACCATTCCATTATGGAGTTGCTGGAAGTGTTAAATGTGAGACAATCCCACAGTTTCTAAGACAATTATTAAACTCTTGGCTCAAATATTCATCAACTCGATCTGAACAAAGTGCTTTAATAGTTTTACCAAGTTGATTTTGCACTTCATTTTGAAATATTTGAAACATCTCAAAAGATTCACCTTTATGTTTCATGAGATAGACGTAACCATATTTGCTGTAAACATAAGTGAAAATAATGAAGTACTAATAACCAACTCTATCCATTATGTTTATTTGACAACATACATCAGTATGTATTAGACCCAATAAATCAATTGCCCTTTCACTGTGTCAAGTGAAAGGACTCTTTGTAATCTTGCCTAGTAAACAAGATACAAGTGTTTCATATGATTCAAAGTCAAATGAATCTAAAAGGCCATCTTTATGGAGTTTAGAAATGCATTTCTCATTTATGTGGCAAAGACGACAATGCCAAATGAAGGTTTGACTCAAATCATTTTATTTGAATCTCTTTGTATTTATGTTAATAATTGGAGTATTTGTGGACCTTTTCATGTTTAGAATATAAAGACCATCACAAAAATCAAAATTCGCATAGAAAACGCCTTTACGAGAAATGAGTATTTATTATTCGCAATAATGAAATTAAAACCATCCAAATCCAAACGTAAACTGAAATGATGTTTCTACTTAAGGCAGGGACATAATAGCAATTATTCAAAACTAAAACAAGTACCGCTAGGTAAATTTGTCTCATAGCATCCTATAGCCAATGCAACAAGCTTTGCTCCATTTTTAATTCATAAGATGACTACTATTTTCTTTAGCTTTCTATTTTCGGTGAGACCTTGAACATTAATAAAAATGTGAGATCCACATCCGATATCTAATACTTAGGAATCACTAGTAAACAAGTTAACTTCAATAATGTAAATACATGAAGCAATAGACAAAATACTCTTCTTTTTCTTTAAATCTTTAAGATAGAGCTTGCAATTTTTTATACCAATGCCCAAGTACAAGGAAAAATGGCAATTTCCATCTTTTTTCTTTTCCTTTGGGGACTGTGAAGTGGAAGCAACCTTAGGCTTGACTTGTTCCATAGGTCAAAACAGCCTTTAAAACTTTAGCCTTGCCTTTGGCCTCATTCTTCATAGCCTTTGCTTTATGAACTATCAACACATTAGCAATGGGTTTCTTGGCATTCTGCTCAGAGATTTTAAGAAACAAATGCAACTCTGAGATAGACTTCTCCATATTGTTCATGTTATAGTTCATCACAAATTGTGAATAACTATCAAGCGATGAATTCAAGATCAAATCAATAGCCAACTTTTGGCTTATGGGAAATCCAAGTCTGTTAAGATGGTGAATGTAGCCCTTCATTTTTAGAACACGAGGACTAACTAATGCACCTTTAGCCATTCTGCAAGAATTCGGGTTCTTGACTATTTAGAACCTTTCTTGCCTAACTTGCTGTTAGTACATTTCCTTCAGCATCGTAGCCATGTTGTAAGCTTTCATGTGTTCCATGTCCTTCTGAAGTTCTGGAACCATGGTTGCCAACTTAGTGCATGCAACATTAGTTGAGTCATTTACATGCTTAGTATATGCATCCTTCACGACTCTTAAAGCATTGACTGGTGGTTCCTCAAGAATAAGATTATCCAGGACATACAACTTGTATTCATGTTTAAGAATAATTCTCAAGTTTATGAACCAGCCAAGAAAGTTTTTCCCGAACAACTTATCCTTCTCAAGGATGAATCCCAGTGAGAAGGGATTAGTGTTATTTGAGGAGGCTATAGATCTACAACAAAGATTATGCAAAAGTCCATTTGAGTATAGAGGAATAGACTCCAACTTAATCAACAACCTTCTAAAAATGCTATGTTAATATGAGGGACTAAAATCAATGTTTCGCCTAATTCCAAAACAGATAAGGCATGACACTTTGAATTAGGTTATCTAGGTAGGTACCAACTACCAATTACGTCATACGTAACTTTTAGTTATTTTTATGAGATTATGAAATCTTATGTCTTAGCATGTTTTATGTCATCTAGTGTCAAAAGCCCAAAATCATTTTGATAACTTTATTAAGTCCAACTATTTCAAACAATAGAGTAATTGTTACTCAACTTGCCTCATCAAGATAAAACAATATACTCTATGAAGGTAGAACCATATTGATGTGATCAAAGCCTTGACAAATGGTTGTGAATGGATGACACTTGACTTAAAAATTGGAAGTGGGATTTTTATTTACTTTATTGATCATAATTTAAACAAAATAAATATCATATATTATAATGCATAAACAATCACTAAACGCGTTTGGTAATTATACTAATATTGACTATTATATGAATTTCCTTGCGCTACAAACAATTAATGTATGTCCCGTTGGCTGGTCAGAGAGCAGTGGTTCTACTGACTGGTCAGTGGACAGGGGTATAGGCACAACGCCCCTTTTTTTTAGATAACAAATCCCAGTCTCAAAAATTGAAAATTGCCTAAAATCTTTTTGTTATTTTAGTCTATGCAATTGACTAAAACTGCCCCTTATTTTAATTTCAAAAATATTAATTAAAATATTTTTAATTAACTCTAGCCCACCATTAACTTAAAAATCTTATCCTAATCCAATTAAGATTTAAGATACTTTGAATCCTTGTCCCATTATAATTTAAGAGTGTATGAATCTTTATCCAATTAGAATTTGTTATATATCTCACCTATCTTATAGGATTTATAATTCTGATCAAATTACAAGTTAATCTTTATACTAATAGATATCCAGCTTCCTAAAATTCATCTATTATAGGCTAAGTGATTGCAATCATTTCCATTAATACTAATACATGTCATACAAATATAATGTAATCATGTAAATCCATGCACAAGCTATTTGAGATAAGCAAGACTTAACCTCAAGTTTAACTCAGATTAATTAGGATTAAGATTAACACTAATAATCTTATTAAGGTAATATGTTGTCACACATTTGGTCCGTGAGCTTTGTAATGATACATATTTGGTCTTTCTATTGTTATTAGACAATAGTATGTTTATGTGGTCAACAGAACCTATCACATGGTTGCTCTTTAGTCAAACCGCTGATACAACCATGAACTGGAACGAGTTTCTAAAAGACACCTTAAATTTATGTCAAACCCTACCATGTTTTTTTTTTTTTTTTTGATGAAGTCAAACCCTACCATGTTCTCGACTCTCTCCCATATTCACGTACCTTCAACCCTCTCGATTCAACTATCCTTCCCTCTTTATGTTGTGCACCTCCCTCTCGCTTTGTCCATTCAGTCTCACTCCAACCTCAATCGCTCTTGCATGAATGTTTCTCTCTCATGAACATGGAGATCATCATTGCAGAGCACCTTCGAATTTGCTAGCTAATTTTATTTCAAAAATTTACTGAGAAATAAAAACTACTACTTGGTCAATTAATATCAACTATAAAAACATCTTTAAAATAGTTATCAACTGAATCGCATTAGTTCAATTCATCAAAACGATTGCAAGAATTCAAATTGAATTGAGAAAAATGCCTTGAATTGAGTATTTACTAAATTGCAGGCTGAATACCTCAGTTTCACCATGGAAACTTAGCTCAAATTGATCGTCTCCTGACGTTCTACTATTTTGTAGAAAGAAACAGAGCTAAAGTCCAACATTGGGAGATCGTGGAACGAAAGATCAAATTGAGAGGTTTTGAAAAAAAAAATGTTTTATTCGTTCGTTTCAATTGAAATCAAATTTTGATTTGTTTGATTTTTTTATTTATACATAAACCCTCAGCACCTTGCAGCTTAATTTCTTTTTATTTATCAATTCTCGAAATCCCTATTTTGACGTGTTTTAGCTTCCGATGCTCGTTTTCAATCCAGTTTTTTTACCAAATTGAACCAAACACTCGACAAAACAATCCATTTTCATAAAACGTCCATAAAACTGGTTTCTGTCACACCAAAACCCCAAAATTTTAACTTTATCGACACCATACTGAACCCTTTTGGACCAATTCTCTTGCCTTACTAAACCAAACTTTACACTAATTTGGACCCAATCTCAACCTCAACTACCATCAAGTGACATAAAGCTAGACGTAACATCTTCCACTAACTTCTTTCTTATTTTACAATACCATTGATCCCGACATGCATTCAAACTGAGGCAAAATCTTCATGTTATGATTAACACTTGATTAATTAGTTTTCAAGCAACTAATAATTTATTTTCACTCATGCCCTTCGCACACGCCCCTAAAGATACACCTCAACATACCTCGATTTCACGACAAGATACCATATAATACACACACTAAGCACACTACATACAAAAAAAATATATTATAATCTCTTGTCTATAAGCGTGGGTCCCACCTCAGATACTTAAACTTCTAATAAAATCTAAAATACTTAATTAGTCGCTTCATCAAGCTTATGAAATTCTCAGATTTCACATAAATCAAAGAATTGTGAGAAGATTTTGGTGAATTTGAGAGGGATCGATGAAGTTGGTGATTTTCTACAATTAGGTAAGCTAGTGTAGACTATCATTTTGTCAAAGTTTGTTAAAAAAAATAGAGTTTTACTTCAGTTCTAGTTTTTTCTTGCTTTTCAGAAGGTAAATGTAATAATTTTCAAAATTGATTTCTTGGATTCATCGCGAAAAACCAATAAATTTTCTATCAAGAAAATTCGAATTTCGATTTGAATTGATAAAGTCGTGGTATTTTGAAGTTGTAGGTGTTCTTAATGGAGTTTTTAGCAAAAACTATGAGTTTGGGATTTTTTTAATTAATTTAATCCAACTTTGATAGTTTGTTTGAGTACTAAAACAACCTAATTAACCCCAGGAATCTAGGAAAAAGTCTCGAGAGGTTGTTGGCAAGATACGAGGTGTCGGGAGGCCGAATTAGCCTAAGAACTTTGTGTGGATTATAAGTAAACTAATTGAGATATTTATTTACATTTCATTCATATTATGCTATTCATTTGCAGTCATTTGGACTAATTTATCTACTATGTTCTAGATGCCATGATTTGGTTGTTTTATCTCATTTCATGAGTTCATAATCATGGCATTAGTTGTTGTTTAAGTGGTTTCATTGATTACAAATCATATGTTATGTCTTTCTTAATTATTAAGGAATTTGGAATTAGGAAATAACATGCTATTAGGTAGGTGAATTGTGGTGTTGAAGATTCATTTTATTTGTGCATTAATTGTGAAATTACATTATTGGATTCCTAAATGGTGACATTCCTTGAATTATGAAAGTAGTTATTGTATTCAGGACCATAATATGACAGAGATGAATGTGACACAAATGGTTACTAGACTTCAGGGGTTGTCGAGATCTCACCACTAGCTTGTGCAGCACACGAGGTATGGGACCCTGGGTTGTTGACAAGTATACAACACATTTGAGGGGCATTTGTAAGTTTATATACTTGTGTAATGAGCATTTGTAATGATGTGAAGGCATCTATAAGATAGATTATGCCCTAAATAGTAGAATGAAGTCGACGTGATGTAACTCACATATGACGGACCCTAGATCATTACTGTTTGGCCTAGTGTCAGTTTCATATTGTTTAACAAAAGTATCTTATATCATGATTCTTTTTCAGCATAGTTGCTATTATTATGCTTTCAGATGCTTGTATATTTAGAAGTGGGGATAAATGTCTATTAGTGTTACTTTCTACTTTCATGTACTCATTGTCCTTCTTATGACTAAGGTGCATATCCATTGAGTAGCAGATCGGTGAAGGAGAAGATTGATGACCACTTTTGAGCCATTAAAGTGCTGCTACCTCTTATTTTGTAGGTTTTGATTTTGTTGTATGACTTATTTATGTCTTTCATATACTTTTGGGGCTGTATTTATGGGTCGAGAGATAGTTACCTGATTACACACATGTTGATATATCATCATCGTTGTTTTGTTGTATATATATATATATGCATGTGAGCTTTATTTTCCTGGTTTTCCATGCATATTTAAAATTTACATTAATTGCTTTCGCTAATTTACTAAGACTTCCGATGAATAAGTTTAAGATATAAAATTTAATTAACTCTGAAATATTAATTGACAAGAGAACAATATATTGCTTATTTTAAAGTTAGCTAGTTTGGAGAAAAGTTTGAAAAGGCTAACTAGTATGTTGTTAATTTTATGTTTGAGATTAAGGCTTAGTAACAAGATTAAGCCGGGTAGTGCCTTAATTTGAGAAGGGTTCGTCATAAAGTCAGACATCGAGAGCTCACGAAGCGAAAAACTAAATTGAGGGGTTTAGAGAACGACTCTTTGTTGATATGAAATGAATTCATTTAATTTCTTTTTTATGCTAATATATATATAAACTCTCAACTGCTTGTCAGCAGCTTAATTTTTTTTTATTTACTAATTTTTGAAATCCCTATTTTGATGTGTTTTGGCTTCCGACACTCGTTTTCAATTCAATTTTTCACTAAATTGAACTGAACTCTCAACAAAAAATTCCATATTTATAAAGCATATATAACACTAGTATTGGTTACACCAAAACCCCAAAAATCTTAACTTTTTCCATGAAATACTAAACCTTTATGGACCAATTCTCTTGTCATACTAAATGAAACTTACACCAATTTAAACCCTATCTCAACCTCGGCCATTGCCAATTGACATAAAGCTTGAAGCAGGGTCTGGCACCCATTTTATTCTCATTTTACAATAGCAATAATCTTAGGTTGCATGCAAACCGATGCAAAATCTTCTTATGAAGATTAACACTTGGTTAATTACTTTTCGAGCAACTAATAATTTATTTTCCCTCGTGCCCTTCAGACACACACTTTGCAACCTTGATTATGATAAATCGAGGAACACCTCACCACACACCTACATCGCGACAAAATCCTATATAATACACACAATAAACATTCATCATAAAATAAAATAACATTTTACCTTATGATCTCTAGTCCGTATTGCGTGGGTCTCACCTCGAATACCTAAATTCCAAATAAAATCTAAAAAATACATAATTTAGTTGCCTAATTAAGTTTAAATTCTCAGATTTCACATTTGCGTAACTTGAATTCGAAATAGCAATCTCCCCCTTGTACATACATTCGTTTGAATTAATATATTTTTTAGGAGCACATCTCTTATTCTCTAAAGAAAATAATTAACTGTTTACAATCTTTTTGTGTTGGATGATGCTATACATATATTGGGTTTATCTTTTCTTTTTCTTTTTTTCAATTTTGTACGCTATGTAGGTTTGTGAACTCACTCTAAAAAGAAAAAAATATTCAATGTATGTAATACAGCCACGTTAGAGGGGACATTCCAATTCATCAAGCACTTGATGTGCCTGTCTCTACCCTTAACGTTCGAGCTTAGAAGACAATCAAACAAGCAGTGTTACCTACCACAAAGTTTGTCAAAAATCTTCCTCATCATTTCTTAAGTCTCGATTCGATCACCGAGGACATGATTCATCCTAGGTATGATATAAAGGGAAATTAGAATTGAAATATACTGATATATATGGTATGCAGGATCATGTTTTAATTAATTTTGTTGGATTGAATTGCTAAAAATGACACTTATATTATTGTATAGGTTTTCATAAAAAAATATCGTATGGATAGTACGTATCGAGGCATGAGATATTTTAAAATCATGTGCACTATATAATTTTAATTTCACTAAAAAATTGGTCTCTAACGCTTTATACTCTCTTAATATAAAAGTCAATAACGTATACATATTTAAGAGAAAAACTATCATGAAAACATATTAATGACATAAACTAATGCTAACGACCTCATGCACTATATATTACTCAATTCGGTCACAAATATAAGTCGTTTAAGGTAAGGACACGAGAATTAAAACAACCTTAATTACAAGTGTAATTAATTTACATATACACCTTTCAACCTTAAATTAATTGAAAAAATTAAAGAATCATTACTATTTCAATTGTACAGGGATATAATTCGTTAAAAAATAATAAATCCACTATCAAATTCTAAAAAGACAAAACTCATAATCCATCATTGTAACCTGCCTGCCACTTGTCCTAATCTCTCCCATTTGAGCAACTTCGGTCTCCGTTTATTTTCTTAGTGTTTCCGCTTAAAAGCTTCTGAACGAAGCAAAACCAATTGCCTTTTTACGTCCTATCTTGAAAACGAATGCAGAAGAAATCAAATGAAACGAAGAGAGTTACAAGTCTGACGATCCATCCATCCTCTCAACATCTTTCCATGTCTTCTTCATCCACCTCAACAAGATCAAATGAACTCCCAAGCCAAAACCAAACCCTAATCCCATCTCTCCCCAACGACCTATCCTCTCTCATACTCTCCCTGATCCCCTACTCCCACCACTCCCGCCTCAAATCCATCTCCAAGTCATGGCACGCCTTCTTCTCCTCATCAAAAGCCCTAATCTCCCTCCGCTCTCATCTCCTCTGCATCTTCCCTAAAGACCCCTCATGCTCTCCCCCATTCCTCTTCGACCCTCGCCACCTCGCATGGCGCCCTCTCCCCCCCATGCCCTGCAGCCCACACACCTACTCCCTCTCCAACTTTTACTCCGCCACCCTCGGCTCCCACCTCTACGTCCTTGGCGGCTCCCTATTTGACGCCCGATCCTTCCCCCTCGACCGCCCACTGCCCTCGTCCTCCGCCTTCCGATTCGACTTCGCCACCTTTTCTTGGACCAAGGTGGCCCCCATGATCTCGCCACGGGGGAGCTTTGCTTGTGCTGCGGATTGTGATTGTGGGCGGATTTTTGTGGCAGGAGGAGGGTCGAGGCACGCGATGTTCGGGGCGGCTGGGAGTAGGATGAGTTCGGTGGAAATGTATGATGTGGAGAGGGATGAGTGGGTAGCGCTGGAGGGGCTACCCAGGTTTCGGGCGGGGTGTGTTGGGTTTTTGGTGGGGAAGGAGTTTTGGGTGATGGGTGGGTACGGCGAGGCGAGGACGGTTTCGGGGGTGTTTCCTATGGACGAGTATTATAGAGATGGGTTGGTGATGGAATTGATGGATGGGTGTTGGAAGTGGAGGGAGATTGGGGATATGTGGAGGGAAGGGGAGAGGAGGAGGCTTGGGAGTATTGCTGTTGTTGATGGAGAGCATGGTGAGGCTCCTGGGATTTTCATGCTTGATGAACGCTGTGTTGTTTACAGGTAATTTTTTTTTCCCTTTTTTTTGGGTTCATTTTAGGAAGATTTTGTGAACGGTCACTTGGAATTGTATGTTACACTTGTACTTGCTTGCTTTATATGCCTTCTAGGTTGAGGAATCTCTATATTTATGCATAATAGGTTGATTTGTTTCTTTTCAACTTGAAGAACTTCGAAAAGATATTCATGCCTCCCCCCCCCAAAAAAAAAATGAATGAATAAATAAATAAATGTAAGGTGGTGTTTGGTAACTCTTATTTTCTCCTCTTATTAGCTTAAGTCTTATTTAATAAGGGGTTTCATCTAGATAAGTGTGTTTGGCAATGTGAAGTTTTCCTCTTATTAGAAAAAGGTCTTATTGAGAAATAGAGGGAAATCCTCTTAATCAAAAAGTTAGGTTTCTTAACTTATTTAGAATAAGCGAAAACCTCTTATGCGGGTAGTGGTTTGCAATCGGCGATTCTTTTTAATATACAAAAATTGCCCAAAACTTTTTCATGCAATGTCCTCTTCGTGATGTGTCTTCTTCTACTTCTACTTCTGCAAATTGTAAAACTCAATCACCATTATCAATTTTCAACCTCTCAATGAAGAGCAAAATGAAGTTCAGTTAAACCTTATGTGGATTTCGTCTTGCCCACGTCACTTCAAAGAAGACCCATATATGAATTGAACAAGTGTAACTGTAAGCGATTAATGGGCTCTGATCCTATTAATTGTGCTTCCCTTTAAAAGATCTCATGCCATCAGATTTATGCGATCTGTAGCCCTTTTCTTCTTCCGGGGGTATCACCTTTTAATTCGTTAGGTCCAATCATCTTAAGTATAAACCCATTCTTATTGTCACTTTGTGTTTGAGGAAAAGTTACGGAGAATTGAATGCATGTGGCATATCTCTTTTATCTTCGAACTGTTACAATAACCTTGTAATGAAATGATAGAAAGAAGAGATCAATTATAAAGCCTCATATCACTCACTGTTGCTCCAGAAGACTTCAACATCTTACGTTCATGTTCTGTTTGAGGAAATCCGAGAAAGAATACAATTTGGTGTCTCCCTACTGCTGTTACTTTAATGAAATCCTAGAAAAAAATTGCAAATCTTTCTACAGCTTTGTATTTGTTATGACTCACCATGTGTTCGAAGAAATGCAAAGCAAAGTGAATGTCTTGGGTTCATCAATTTTTTCTACCATTATAACAAGCTGTCCTTTTTCATTTACTTTTTGATAAAAATTTTAATTGTTTGATAAACTTCCTAACCAAATGCTCTACTTTCAAATAAGAAGGCTTATGTTGTGTTACTAAACACTCTATAAAATATAAGCTCTTAGGTAAAAATTTATTATTTAATAAATCTTATTAATTCAGCGCTAAAATATTAAGTAGAGTTACCAAAATCATGATTGGGTGTATATGATGGTAATTGGTTTGTGGTTTTTGAAACTACTTATGTGAATGATTTTCTTTGGCTTTTAAATTTGTAATACCTTGTGATGTAGTTCAAGGTGCTGTTTAAAATTCTGAAATTGGATGGTTATGTAGAGAAGAGTCTTTTGCATACAATTTTCGATTGGTATCTGAATATTTTACTTGCATAATGTGTTCTTTCTCTATGTTCTCGCCCTATCATAAGCCCTCTATTATTGTGTTCTTTCATTTATAAATCATAGTGTGCCACCCAACTACCAAGTCACTATCTGCTCTAGGAAAAATAGCCTTTTGCCATGCAATATTTTGTTTCTGAAGGTTCTGATTCATCTCTATTAATATTTATATAATTATTTTGATGAAAGAGATCGCTGTTTATTTGTCCCCGCAGCCCTGGCCCAAATGTATAGTGCGAAATGACAATGGAATTAGGTGTTTACTATTACCTTTTTAGTGATGAGTGGTTTGATTCTAATAGTCAATATAGTGTCAAATTTGGCTAAACTCATTGAGCAATGATGCTAAATTTGTTCTTAATTGCTTAATCGGTTAATGAGGTAGGTCCATGTCTTCACTTTGATGTAGTAAGTGCTGTAGATCTAGAAATTAGTGAATCTTAATAAAGTCTTTCATGAATGGTATCAACATCATTTTTGAAATGAAGTCCAGCTATCATTTAAAATTTTAAAAGCTAAGTAACATGTACACCTTGAGTGTCTATTCAATCATTTTTATAAAAGAAGCACAAGAGAAGCACTACAGGCTAAAGCGTTAACCTATAGAAGCTATGAGGGTTAAGCGAGGCACAAGCCCCTTAGTGTTGCATAAGCCTCGCCTTTTTGTTCTTGACCTTTTTTCCTTTATTTGTATTTTTTGGGGGTATTTTCTAAATATATTTCATGTTGTTTCTTTTGCATTATCCTACGTTGCATTTCTTTACATTTACAATATATTGGCATTCATGTTTTATTCCATAACTTAGCATTTCCAACTCTTTTGTTTTTAATTCACTCTCATCTTTTGTTGGGTTGTGTGTGTGGGTGGGGATTTGAAGTACTACTCCAATCAATAACATCACCCACGTCTCGACTTCTCTGAAAAGATATGTTTTTATTTTAAAATTGCTGCTCATACTTCGTTCCCTATAATTATTTTTTGTTTATATTTAGCTTTTTTTTAATTGCAGGTCCGACCACGCAAGTGTTGCATAATTTATGTTTATATTTGTATTGCTGTTCGTGACTTCTGCTAGGATACAAATGTATTATATGATTGCACCCCCAATGTAAAGTCAAAGTCTTAAATTCTCGTTGCATATAGTGTTCACTAATATTTGATAATGATTTTATATTGTCTTTACTTTTTGTAGCTTGCGTCTAGTAGTCGATCATTAATTGTGATGTTTTTTTATTTTTCTAGTTCTTTCTTTAATCTTTGAGTCTACAGGATTGAAGCTTATGCCTTGCGCAGTCTCAAGGCGTATTGCTTGCTTTGCTTAGTCATGTCACGAACTCACATTACATTTCTAGTTCTTTGTTCATGTCATCGTCTAAATGTTTCATTAAATAGATAAATCAAGAGTTTATCTGATTTCTGTTCCCACTTTTCAATTGGATGCCTCAGCCGCGCATACACATTATCCATGATATTGTTTTCATAAATTAATAATCATTGTGCACTGAGCTTGCTGTATCTCATGACACATGCATTTATCATAACTTTTATTTTCTCAACGAGATCTATATTTTTATGATTAATTATAATCATCACACCTTGAAAACGAAGTTTCATTTAGACTATACAAAGTGTCTAAAACTAAGAAGGGAGGGGGAGAGTTATTTTTGTTATCCGTTTATTATGTTAGGCTAAATGACTAACAGGAGTGGCACACATTAACGGAACAACTGAAACCATTGAATCTTTGGAGCAAATGAATGCCCCCAACATGCGAGACACAATAGTATTTGCATGATCACCTTGATGAATTTGTTATGTTTTAGTATTTGATTGTGTTTTAGTGTCTTACTATTTTCCTAGTAATTTGTTACCTGTGAGCGATCATGCAAAATATTACTTACACTTGTACATATATTCTTATATCTATTATACCTTAAAATTTGGTGAAGTCATGGTCAGTGCACATGTGCGTGCACGAAACATTGAAAGAAAAAATAACAAAAGGAGAAAAGACAATAAGACTCTCACCTTGGTTTCAAATGCTTGGTTTCATGAAGTTAGTGTGTGTATATATATATAGATTGCGATTTATTTGTCACAGTCAATTACTCACTCCGGTAAAAAATATGTATTTTTACCAAAAACTTCTTGGTCAAAATTATAAGTTGTTTTCGGAATTCGAGTGTATTTATTGTTTTTTTTTTTTATCAATTATACCCTTATACAATTCAAATATTTATGATTCTTCAATTCTTCAATTCATTTAATGTCAAACGACGTATATGTAAATTACACTTGTAATTATAGCTGTTTTAATTCTTGTGTCCTTACTTTAAACGACTTATAATTGTGACCAGAGGGAGTAAACAATTGTCATTGTTCTTGGACGCCAAAGCATTTTTAACCTTCCTTATCTGCGAGGGTTAGGCAGATGGAAAGGTCAAATTGCCCCTTCCCTATGTGCCAGTCTAGGCTTTGCTGCTTATAGTCAGTCAGGTTTTTAGCGTTTTCAATTTGAAGTATCTAATGTGTATCTTACAAAATTTTACTGTTAAGTTTCAATTTTAATGGAGGGTCGGGGAAATGCTTGAACTTTGGAAGTTAAGCAGGCTGCTGTAGATATATACGGCTAACTAATTATATTATTTGTCTGATTTTTATGACAGGTACAACATTTCTTCCAACCGTTGGTCCATGGAATCTAGTGTGCCCAGAAAGTCACATTTAGATTCTCTCGGCTTTGTTGCTTTGGATGGGGAGTTGCATGTGATGTCACTGTTAAACACTGCATGCATGATCGATGCGAGAAAGAGTCGGCAACACAAAAGGGGGTTGCCACTGCTTATTCAAATCTATGATCCCGGTAGAAGGAAATGGAGATCTTTGACGACGAGGCCTCCTTTCTCAGACCCATTGGATTTCAAAACTGCTGTAATGTGTACGGTGCGACTGTAGTGATAAATTCTTCTCTATGATTATATTTTTCTCTTTGTATTATATGATGGAACGTAAGCCATTGGTTCGGGTGTAGCTTCATTGGCATGATTTATTGTTGTTTTTAAGTCTGCGATGCCAATTCAACTTTTTTTTACATATACTGATATTGTATAGGGCCGTTGTACAGATTCCTACAACTTTGGTCGTTGTATCCTCTTAGAGGCTCTCTTTGATGTATTTTTTTAAAAAAGAACTCTTTGATGTACTTGCATGCGCATGTTGCATGGATGATATATTGAGTTGTAAATCTTAATCTACTCTTTGATGTACTTGATTTATCTTTTTACACTAAAATGCTTCTTGGTAAAATTACATACATGACCTTGTAGTTCAAATCGTTTACATGCCATCCTTCAACTTTTTATTGTCTGCACCATCTTCTTACACTCAACAATATAATTGAATGAGATGCAATTAAATCTTATTGACAGAGGTGTATTCTTTATAGAATTTGTACATGTTAACTCTTTATAGAATTCGTACATGTTAAAAATTGAGATCATTCGATTGTAACCAAAAGATATTGTGGTTGTAATTGTTACTTATATAATTAGGTGGTTCGTATTCAAGAAATATATACAATAAAGGTTATTTCTTTAAGAAATTAACACGGTATCTGTCACGGCCTGAAATTCTAAATCTTAGTTTAATCTCTTAATCAGGATCAGTGATTCGTGACGTGGAACCCGCATCGAGATATATGTCGTGATAGAGGCGAGATGATCAAGGTATATGTTATATTTGTTATGGCGTATGCCTAGTGTATTGTATATTTGTAGATTACTAAGTCACCAACTTGTGTATAGGTGTCGAGACATGAGTGGGGACGTGCTTCGAGATGCATGCCAGCATGGGACCGGGGTAAAGAGTGATAGTGGTAAGTTTAGTTAGGCTTAATGTAACTTAAATAGTGATTTAAATGTGGCTATTGTTGATTATACATTTAATGTACCTAAGTTAGCAAGTTAAAACAATAGTCATGTGATGATTATAGATATACGTATTGACACATCTAAACACCAAGTGAGTTACACATGGGTGTTACTTAGATTGAGTAAGTGGGAAATGTGTCATGTACATCATTAGATAGGTCTCGAGATACTTGTGCACATGAAAATCAACCTATCCGTTTCATATAAAAATCTAGAGATCAACTCATGTAATCAAACCAACTACATCTCAATAACTTAAGATCTAAGTACGCTTGCTTAGGAGAGAGTAAAAGATTGCTGGAGAAGAAGGGAAATTGGAGAAGATCAAGGAGAAATCAGTGGGTTTGGAGTAGGAGGTGTTGATCAAGCTAGATGTTCATCAAATTAGGTACACATCTCTCTATTTAAGTTTGAAACCAATTCTGGGTTTTGGCCATTTTCAGAGGCTAGATGATTAAGTTTTTGAAATTGGTTAATATATTTGGATTCATCATTTCAAGCTCATATCCACCTATTAAGAAGTTCTTAATTTATTTTTGAAATAAAAAAAGATATGAATTTTTGAAGTTTTAAGTCCAAAATGGAAATTCTGGTTGTTGTATTATGAACCAACCTATGTAATTTGGTCATAACTTGCTCATTTTAAATCGAAATGAACCCAATTTGGTGGCATTTGAAACTAACTCAAAGAGGAATAACTTTGTCCTAATGGAATTTTGTAGTTCAAATATTTTCATGTCTAAAAGTGTTCTACAAATAGGTGATTAAACGCATTATGAGATTTTTTAAACTAAACTTGTAAATAGTATAACTCCCTAATTACTCATCAAAATGAGCTCATGTTTTAGTATGTTGTTATTTGCTATAGTAACTGCATTGTGACCAAAAGTCTTGAATTTTGAAACTATAGATTCAGAGAAATGAGTTTTCTAAGTCTACTGTTCAGAATAGGTTCAAATTTGAGTCGTGTTTAGTAAAATTGCGATATCGCTTTTGTTTTAAATCGGAATTTCGAAAACGAAACCTTTTCGAAAAGCTAAGTCAGAGAATAAAAACTTCGTACAAGGGAAGGCATTGAGATTTGGACAATTTCATGCCTAAAAGTGTATTGTAGTGCATGACTAAAATTTCAATGTTGTTTAGTGTTAAGGGGTTATTTTAGGTTAAGGTTCCTAAACCCATTTGACCTGTCCAAAACCAATTTATTTGGATTAGTTGGATATTAGGAACCGAAGAAAGAGTCTCAGGAGTTCGGATACGTGATAGGAGGTATTGGGAGATCGAAATAGCTTGGAAATTGTGTGGATTATAAATAAACAGATCGAAATATTTATTTACATTTCATTCCTATTTACTTGTTCGCTTCTAGTCATTTGGACTGATTTGCCATTGTATTCCATATGCCATGACTTGTTGTCCCTTCTCATTTCATGAGGTTGCTTTTATTGTATAGATTGTTGATTAAATGATTTCATTGACTCTAAA
Source organism: Stephania yunnanensis (assembly GCA_039657365.1). Lineage (NCBI taxonomy): Eukaryota > Viridiplantae > Streptophyta > Magnoliopsida > Ranunculales > Menispermaceae > Stephania > Stephania yunnanensis. Next base: position 29,185,798 of record CM077582.1, on the reverse strand, counting down.
TCATGTGCTATGCCATTTTTGAATGTTCATACATGTAGTCAATGAAATAGTATGCTATTAGGTGGTGGTTTATGGTATTGTATGATCTATCTCATTTGTTTTTTAGTTATGTAATTGTTTTATTGGATTCCAAAACTATGTCACTCCTTGAAATATGAAAGTAGTTCTTGTATCTAGAGCCATTACATTATAGAGATTTGGCGGATATACGAAGTTCACTAAACTTCCAAGGTGGTCAGGATCTCGCCACTATCTTGCACAACACACAAGAAATGAGTCATAGGGTTGTTGGCAAGCATAACTTAGGTGACATCACAGGGTATGGGACCCGGGGTTGTTGGCAAGTATATATCAGGTGACTAGCACTAGCGAAAGGTTATAAAGGCAAATAGCACTACTCAGACCTTCACATTAATGTAGAGCTTAGCTCCATTCTTATATATAGTGGAAAGACTGATGTGATGAAGATCACGGCTGACCGACCCAAGATCATTACTACTTTAGTTGAGGGTCAAATTTTGTAGGTTTTGATTTTGATGTATTACTTTTATATGTATTTCATATATTGGGGTTGTTTATTATGGGTTGAGAGACACTCCTTGACCAGACACATGATGATATATTATCGATGTTTGTTATATATATGTATACATGTGTGATCTTTATTTCTCATATTTTTTCCACAATTGTTAGGCATCACATTAAAAGCTTTCGCTAATTTGTTAAGACTTCCGCTGAATAAACTTTAAATTAAGTAAAACTTTAGTTAAATCTAATTTATGAATTGAAATAGGATAGGTAAATGTCTATTTGAAAAATAATGGGTAAGTAATGAGGTTTTTGAAAGGCCGACTAATTCCTTGTTAAGTCCTATATGGTGAGATTATGGTTTAATGATAGGATTAGGTCAGGCGGTGCCCTAATTTGAGAAGCGGTCGTCTCAAGTGGTATCAGAGCCTAAGATTATAAAGCCTAGGTTACATAGCCTAAGTTTATAAGGCTTAGGTTGTGGAATACGATTATTCTACTATGTGACACCAGAGCTTTGTAGTAAAAGGCCTAACTTTCCTAATAAGAAACAAATAAAGTTTAAAACATAAAACACTAATTGTAGCTGTGGAAATACCAATGATCCTTTTCTATAAACCATTAGTTGAGAACTGAGTGAAAGCGAGATGAGATTTTTTATATGTACATGTTAGTTTCTAAATGTGTATATATATGCATTATCTGCCTAGTAGCTGATTCGCGTTTGTTACCAACTGGCAGACATTGATGGCTGATTCACGCGATAGCAAGGATGCAGGTGTTAGTAGCAACCAACCTCCTATTTCATCAGCTAATGATTTTCAGAGGCTATTTGACAGAGTAGCTACTCAGGGACAACAGTTGGCGGAGTTTATTGCCATGATGATGTCACAGTTTCCTCCACCAGCATAGACACCAGCTCCTACTACTACGATTACTCCCATATTACCGACATCACTATTGGTAGTATTGACTATATCGGTAATGACAACTCTATCCATAGAGACAATTTATACACCTTCTTTCATACCTCTATCTTCTAGCTCGACAACAAAGGTTCAATTGGTGAAGAATTTCATCAGACTGAAGCCAATTTTCTTTGATGGTTAGCGAGATCTTGAGAAGATTGAGAAGTGAGTACTGTCTCAAGAGAAGTTGCACAGATTCTTAAGGATTGAGGACATACTCCAAGTCGAGATTTCATTGTACATGCTACAGAGAGACGCTGATGTTTGGTGGCAAGCGACGATAGCTTCTAAGTGAGAGTTTTGAGTCTTGGGATGCCTTCAAAAAGAAGTTTTATTAGCAATACTTTCCACCTGCAGTGATGAAGAGATTGAGGAAGGAATTCATGAATCCGAGACAGGGAGTTGACTAGTCGGTGATGAGCTATAGAGACAGATACAACTATATAAGGCAGTTTGCTAGGGATCTGGTGAGAGATGATTTAGAGGAGCTGTACCACTTTGGATATGGGCAGAGGCCAGACATAAGATTCTATATGGTTAGTTCAGGTGCTAAGACTTTGGGTGAGATTTACGAGCATGCACTTTCTCACGAGACTTATTATTTGGGCAGAGTTGCTGATGGGACACTGTTAATACCAGCGTTGACACCTAATCAAGTTGTGGAGTATGAGAGGAGGAGATAGAGGGGTAAGGGACCGAGGATATGAAAGTGATGTTCTTATGGATCGGGCGCAATCTTTTCAGTTGTGCCCTACGTATCATCTCCTACGCTATTATAAACTATAGTTAATAGACCTCATTTTTCATCACCAGTCATACCTATATTGCAAGCTCCTCTACTTTGCTAGCTCTACCAACACCACCAACGCCACATAAATAGTAGCAAGGTGGTAGAGGCCGAGGCAAAGGTAGAGGGAGAGGTCGAGATAGTTCACGACGGGGACAGAGAGAGACATAGGCCAATCACTTACTATAGGTTTGTTCAAGTTGTGAACACGATTAAAGATTGTCTAAACCTAGCAGTCATAGTTCCACCACAAAGGCGGGAGGGTGTTCACATGGTAGCACAACCCAAAGTCGATGCTGCACGAGGACTCATTGAGGACATGGTTTCCATTTGTGGTAGAGATTTTATGTATTGTTTGATTCAGGTTCTACAGTATCTTTCATTTCATTTTGCATGATAGGCATCTTAGGGTTGACACCTATTAGAGTTATTGTACATTTGATTTTGAGTACCGCGGTTGGGGACAGGTAATTGTCTTATTGAGGGATGTCCAATAGAGATAAGTAAGGTAAAGTTACCTTCAAACTTTAGGGTTCTCGAGTTCTTAGATTTCGCCGCACTGTTATGAATTGATTGGTTAGCAGTGTATTACGATCATTTTAACTATTTTAGTAAGATTGATTTTTGAGATCCCAAGATGTCCAATTTTCATGTATAGTGGTAGTATACTGAGAGTCGAGGGCATTAGAGATCGACTTGGAACTAGTAGAGAGATGGAAACTCTAATATCATTATACACAGTAGTAGAGAGTCAGGGACCTAGACTTGAAGAGATTCCAACTGTATGTGAGTTTCCAGACGTGTTTTCAAAGGACTTACCTGGTCTACCACCATCGAGAGACATAGATTTTATAATTAAGTTGGTACCAGATACTATAACTATATTTATACCAACATACCGCATGACTCCGAGAGAGTTGGAGTCAGCTATAGTATTTGGGACAGAAGGGATTCATCACACCTTCTATGTCACCATGGGGAGCACCGGTTCTATTTGTAAAGAAGAAGGATGGAACTTTAAGGCTGGGTATCGACTATAGACAGTTGAAAAAGGTCACAGTCATAAACAAGTATCCATTACCACGCATTGATGACTTATTTGATCAGCTAAAAGAAGCGCTGTATTTCTCCAAGATAGACCTGCGATCAAGGTATCATCAACTTAGGATCAGGGATGAGGATAGGTCCAAGACAATGTTCAATATTATATATGGACACTATTAGTTTACGGTCATGCCATTTGGTTTGACTAATGCTCCTGCCATGTTTATGAATTTTATGTGCCGGGTAATTAGGCCATTTCGTAATCGTTTTGTGATAGTTTTCATCGATGATATATTGATATACTCAAGGACTCGAGAGGATCACGAGCAACACCTTAGGGAGACGTTGTAGACTTTAATGGAGCATCGACTCTACACCAAGTTCAGCAAGTGTGAATTTTGGCTATCATAGGTCAAGTTTTTGGGACATGTTGTTGGAGCAGTAGGCATCACTATAGATCCGACCAAGATTTAGGCTATTATGGATTGGCTAGCACCAACGTCAATTACGGAGATCAGAAGTTTTATGGGATTAATAGGGTATTACCATAGGATCGTGAAGGATTTCTCGAAGATCACTTCACCAATGACCAAATTGACCCATAAAGACGTCAGGTTTGATTGGTCTGAGGAATGCGAGGAGGCATTTGCTAAGTTGAAGAGATTGTTGTCTACTGCACTAGTGTTGATATTACCAGAGGCTGGACAGAGAATCCTGGTATATACAGATGTTTCTCATACAGGTCTAGGTTATGTTTTAATGTAAGATAGATGTACGGTGGCTTATGCATCCAGACAGAAGATACATAAGAAGAATCATCCCACTTATGACTTAGATTTAGCAACGGTAATATTTGCTTTAAAGATATTGAGACATCATCTGTATAAAGAGAGGTTCACACTGTACATTGATCATAAGAGTTTGAAATACCTCTTCACACAGAAAGAGCTGAACATGAGATAAAACCAATGGTTGGAATTCTTGAAGGATTACAACTTTTCTATGAAGTATCATGCAGGAAAAGCTAACGTAGTTACTAATGCACTGAGTAGGATACCAACTGGAGATGCTGAGGTTGTTAGATACCATATGACGAATGAGTATAGATTACTCGAGGCAGCGGTGATGACGACTCATTCAGATATTCTTAACGACACTCAGGTGATGATTTGTGCACAGATGAGGCTTCAGACCGTATCTACACAGAGAGTGTCAAAAGGTCAGATAGTCGACATTCTATACCTGAGATTCAGCGAGCTAGACCAGAGTACTAATTGTACTGACTGGATGGAGACGATGGATCGGTGTTTAAGATTTAGAGGCAGATTGTAGATACCAAGAGTGGCAGAGCTGAGAGATGTAATTCTTCAGGATTCACATCGTTCCCGCTTCACTGTTCATCTAGGCAAGACCAAGATGTACCATGACATGAAGAGACATTTTTGGTGGCATAGTATGAAAGCGGATGTGTCGAAGTTTATTAGGAACTGTGGGATCTGCCAGCAGGTGAAGGCTGAGCATCATATACTTGAAAGATTGTTACAACCGTTTCCTATTAATTTTGGAAGTGGGAATAGGTAGCAATAGATTTTGTTAGAGGATCGTCAAGGACTGCTTGCCGACACGATTCTATTTGGGTTATTGTGGATGAATTGACAAAATCTACCCATTTCATACTAGTTACAACTCACTACATAATTGATCAATTGAGCGTATTGTTTGAGAAGGAGATTATTAGGCTGCATGGGGTACCATTGACTATCGTGTCAGGCAGAGATGCTATGTATATGTCCCAGATGTGGCGGAGTATGTAGGAGTAGTATGGTACGCATCTATAGTTCAGTACAACCTTTCACCCTCATACTGATAGGCAGACTGAGAGGTTGGTTTGGACTCTTGATGATATGCTTAGGGCTTGTGTACTTAAGTTTGGTAGATCATGGGAGAAGTACCTATCGTTGTGTGAGTCTACATACAACAACAGTTATCAGGCTAGCATTGAGATGGCGACATTCAAGGCTTTATATGGCAGCCCATGTTGCTCACCATCTTGTTGGGATGAGCCAGAGGATCGGGACATTGTAGGGTCTGATATTGTTGTTGATCACATGGAGAAGGTACGACAGATTCGCCAAAGGCTTAGAGGAGCCCAGGAGATGCATAAAAAGTATGCAAACACGTATCTCAACGATCTTACATATGACGACAAAGCCTTTGTGTATTTAAAGGTTTCTCCTTGAAAAGGTCTTCACAGATTTGGTCTGAAAGGCAAGTTAGCACTGAGATTCATCAGACTTTTCTAGATGAAGAAATAATTCAAAAATGTTGCTTATGAGCTTGAGTAACCTCCACAGATGTCTGGGATTTATCCCGTATTCCATATTTCTATGCTTCGACTAGCCAAGTCGAAGGTAGGTAAAAGACCGACAATTGAGTTAAGTCAGATTGACCTAAGCAAGGATGTGTCTTATGAGGAGCAACCAATATAGATCCTAGACGGGAGGGTACAACTGTTGAGAGGCAAATCTATCTCGAATGTGTTAGTTAAGTGGTAATTGTATGGAGATTCGAAGCTCACTTGGGAGCGGGAAGACTATACGCGAGATAGATTTTCGTACATTTTTCAACATGCATAATTTTATTTTAAGTTTAACTTCGAGGACATAATTTCCATCAGTTGGGAAGAATTATCATAGCCCGAAATTTTAAATCCTACTTTAATCTCTTAATTAAGATTAGTGACCCGTAATGTGGCACCTGCATCGAGATATGTGTTGTGACCAAAGCGAGATGGCCGTGGTATATGTCATATTTGTTATGGTGTATGGCTAGTATATTGTATGTGTAGATTACTACGTCACACCTACTTATGTATAGGTGTCGAGACGTAAGTGGGGACCCGCCTCGAGATGTGTGCCTCATTTAAGCTTAATGTAACTGAAATAGTGATTTAAATGTTGCTATGTTTGATTACATATTTAATGTACTTAAGTTAGCAAGTTAAAACAATAGCCATGCGATGATCATAGAGATACGTATTGACAATTCTAGACACCAAATGAGTTACACATGAATGTTACTTAGATTGAGAAAATGGAAAATGTTTCAATATGCACATCATTAGACAGGTCTCGAGATACGTGTGCACATGAGAATCAATGACTATTAATCAACCATATCCATTTCATATAAAAATCTAGATATCAACTCATGTAATCAAACCAACTTCATTTCAATAACTTAGGAGCTAAGTAAGCTTGCTAAGGAAAGAAGAAAAGATTGATAGAGAAGAAGGGAAATTAGAGAAGATCAAGGAGAAATCAGTGAGTTTGTGGTAGGAGGTGTTGGTTGGTCAAGCTAGGTATTCATCAAATTAGGTACACATCTCTCTATTTAAGTTTGAAATCAGTTCTGACTTTTAGCCATTTTTAGAGGTTAGATGATTAAGTTTATGAAATTGGTTGATATATTTGAATTCTTCATTTCAAGCTGAAAATCCAGCTATTAAGAAGTTCTTATTTTGGTTTTGAGATAAAAAGATATGAATTTTTGAAGCTTTAAGTCCAAATGGAAATTCTGCTTGTATATTATGAACTAACCTATGTAATTTGGTCATAATTTGCTCATTTTAAATCAAAATGAACCCAATTTAGTAGCATTTGAAAGCTAACTTAAAGAGGAACAACTTTGTCCACTGGAATTTTGTAGTTCAAATATTTTCATGTCCAAAAGTGCTCTACAAATAGGTGATTAAATGCAATACGAGATTTTTGAAACTTAATCTGTAAATGGTATAACACCCTAATTACTCATCCAAATGAGCTCATCTTTTAGTTTGTTGTTATTTGCTTTGTTAACTGCCTTGTGACTAAAATTCTAGAATCTTGAAACTATAGACTGGGAGAAATGAATTTTCTAAATCTGCTGGTCAGATTAGATTCAAATTTGAGCCATGTTTAGTAAAATTGTGATATCGCTTTCGTTTTAAATATGAACAAACCAAACCTTTTCAAAAAGCTAAGTTATATGCAAAAAACTTTGTATATCGAAGACGTTGAGAGTTGGACAATTTCATGCTCAAAAGCGTGCTGCAATATAGAACTAAAATTTTAATATTTAATCCTAAGTGATAGTTTTGGGTTAAAGTTCCTAAATTCATTTTACCTGACCTAAACCCAATTTATTTGGATTCGTTTGATATCAGGAACTTAAAGAAGAGTATCAGAAGTTTGGATACGTGATAAGAGGTGTTGGGAGGCTGGAATAGTTTAGGAAATTACGTAGATTGTAAGAAAACTGATTGAGATATTTATTTACATTTCGTTCATATTTACTTGTTATTTTCTAGTCATTTGGACTTATTTGCCATTGTATTTCATATGCCATGAATTGTTGTCCACTCTCATTTTATGAGGTTTTTTTCATGATATAGATTGTTGATTAAACGATTTCATTGACACCAAATCATGTGCTATGTCATTTTTGAATGTTGATACATGTAGTTAATGAAATAGCATGCTATTAGTTGGTGGTTTATGGTATTGTATACTATATTTCCTTTGTGCATTAATTATGCAATTGTTTTATTGGATTCCAAAACCATTTCACTCCTTGAAATATGAAAGTAGTTCTTGTATCTAGAGCCATTACATTATAAAGATCAAACAGACATACGTGGCTCGCTAGACTTCTTGGGTGATCGAGATCTCTCCACTCTCATGCGCATCACACAGGAAATGAGTCCTGGGGTTGTTGGCAAGCATAACTTGGATGACATTATGGGGTATGGGATCCGTGGTTGTTGGCAAATATATATCGCAGGTGATTGGCACCAGCGAAAGGTTATAAAGGCAAAGAACATTGCTCAAACCTTCACATTTATGTAGAGCTCAAATCCATCCTTATATAGTAGAAAGGCTAATGTGATGAAGATCACAGCCGAGCAACTGTAGATCATTACTACTTAGCCGAGTGTCAATTCATTTTGTTTAACTAAAATATCTCTTTGCATGTTCACTTTTATGCAAAGTTGCTACTATCATGCTTTTAGATACTTTTTGCATATTTGGGAATGTGAACAAATGTCTCTCAGTGTTGCTTTCTACTTTCTTGTACTCATCTTCCTTTTTATGATTGTGGGTGCAGATCGATCGAGTAGGAGGCCAGGCAAAGAGAAGATCGGTGACTACCTCTGAGCCAGTGGAATGTCGCTACCCCAGATTTTGTAGGTTTTGATTTTGATGTATTACTTTTATATGTATTTCATATACTTTTGGAGTTGTTTATTATGGGTTGAGAGAATAGTACCTTGACCAGACACATGATGATATATTATCGTCGTTTGTTATATATATTTATACATGCATGTGATCTTTATTTCTTTGGTTTTTTCCACAATTTTTAGGTATCACATTAAACGCTTTCACTAATTTACTAAGACTTCCACTGAATAAACTTTTAAGTAAGTAAGATTTTAATCAACTCTGATTTATGAATTGACAGAGGATAGAAAAATGCCTATTTGAAAAATAATGAGTAAGTAATGAGGTTTTCGAAAGGTTGACTAATTCCTTGTTAAGTCCTATATGGTGAGATTAGGGCTTAATGACGAGATTACACCAAACGGTGCCCTAATTTGAGAATGGGTTGTCTCAGTATCATAGCTAAGTTATGGTTAGTCTCTTGTTTTTCCTTTGTTTTGGTCGACTTCCTTGACTACGTCTTTGTGGACTGCCATGAGAAAACTTGTGTCGTGAATCATAACCTGGTCACCTTGTGTTGATTTTTTGTCCGAAGTCCGTCGACATTAAATTCGTTGTTTCTCCCCTTTCGTTCTACCTAAATCATGCTCTGCTCACCTTCGTTAGTGGGCTTTACATGAGGACTCGATCATTAACGCATCAGTTCCTGCTGCCTATCCGTGTCTTCTCTGCCCGCTCGATCTCTCTTTGTGGAGAGAGATCTCTAACTTCTGTTCGTGTCTGTCATATGCTTGTATGCATTGTGTTGCATTTTCTTTTATGGTCATCTCGAGACCATATATTCATATATTTGATCTGCGATCATCTGCAAACTGCTATGCCCGCTTGCATGTGCATTTCAGATTTGCTTATCAGATGATCATCTGCTTATATATCACGGGTTATGACATGTATATGTTTATGCTCTATGGCTTTTCGTTGATTAATTTGCTTTACAACAAACTTTATATCTATTTTTTGTCATTTTCACTTGAACTTGTTATTGTGTTGCCGCCTACACACTCCACTGATTTGTTTAGCAAACTCAAGTTAGTCTTGAAAAACCCATCTTGAGTTTGAGTGAGGGTGTTAAGATTTCATAACATTCGATTGTAACAAAAAGATATTGTGGTTGTAATTGTTACCTATATAAGTAGGTGGTTTGTACTAAAAAAAGATATATAATAAATGTTATCTCTTTTAGAAATTAACAGTACATAACAAAAATATTGTGAATGGGATGGAGAGGGCAAACAATTGAAATGGGTGGGTAAGAATAACGGGAAGAAGGTCAGGAAAATATGAAGCGGTGTGGGGAGAGGGAGTGTAGCTGCCTAGATGAAAAAGGTGGGGATGGGGACAACAAGTTGAATGTAGGATGAAGGGTGTAAAGAAGATTTGGATTGCCCAAGTGGTAAGGGACTTGGTTCTTTTTAAGCAGGGTCTCGAGTTTGTGTTTTGTGAATGAAAAAACTAGATTGCGAGAGCCACCTTGCATAAGGCCCAATGCTTGTGCAGTTGGCGAACGTGGGAAACAAAAAAAAGAAAGGATTCAGATTTGGTTTTGTATTTTTGAGTAAGTATGGGGGGGGGGGCAAACATGGTAGGTGTCACGAGGCCAATTAAAAAGGGGTTTTTCTCTAAGAAATTTTTCTCACTCAATCGAACCCGCGGTGCCTAAGGGACACCTTAGTTCAGCACACCAATACTCGAATTAAAGGGACAGCAAGCAATGGCAACAAGGAAACGTTTTTACTAGCTCTCAATTCGGAATACAACACTGGAACTCTATGGTTCCCCAAGCTTAGAGTCCTTGGCTTTATAGACCAGCCATTAGATAGTTACATAACCAACTAGGACACATGTCCTGTGTACATCGATCCATAGACCAAGTAAAACTCCACTTCCTTTGTGGTCAAGGTAGTTGCCCAACTGCCTTGTTCCCTTGCTGCCACCTCGTTCCATAACCGTATTGACCACCTAGTCAATAGGCACATGCTCGTAGTGCATGGTAGTTGCTGGGACGTGGCTTGGTCATGCCAAGGGCCATGACCAAGGTAGTTACATAACCGCCTGTAACCACACTTGACTTGGTCCGTCCAAGCCTGTAGTTCGCCTTGCTCAAGGGACAGGGTTTGATTCTTGGTGCCTAGCTGCGCGCTTAGGCACCCTGGGTGCTAGCCGGGGCTCGATCCGTTCGAGTCCCACCGGCTCAGGGTGGCCAGCACCATGGTCAGTCCTGGGTCTTACCTTGGCATGTTGCCCAAGGTATGCTCGAGGGTCTTCCTTACTACCGTGCCCATGTCGCCCCTGGGAGAGACCACCTCTCCTTATAGTAGATGTTAAGCCGTTTCCTCAGCTCCAATAGGAAACATCCCAAAATGAGACCAAGCGTACTTTGACCAGGGTCAACGCCCAAGTCAAGATTTGTCAACCCTTGCCAAGGTATGCCTTGCCCGTGCCAAGGCATGACCTTGCTCGTGCCAAGGAATCTGCCAAGGTATCGCCTTACTCGTGCCCAAGGAATGTACCTAGGTTCGGCCTTGCTCGTGCTAAGGCTCGACCTAACTCATGCACAGGGAACTTGCCTAAGTCCGCTTGTGCCTGTGCCAAGGAATTTGCCTAAGTCCTCTCGTGCCTGTGCCAAGGAACATACCTAAGTCCGCTCGTGCTTGTGCCAAGGCGCCATGCCAAGGCGTGCCTGCATCTGTGCCAAGGTGTCGTGCCAAGGCATGCCCGCGCTCGTTGGAAGGTCTGTACCAAGGCGCCGCTATGCTCCCCCTAGGCTCCAGGCCTAGGCGCGCGCCATGGCGCGACCTTGCCCGTGCCAAGGCGCCTCTGTGCTCTGCCTAAGCTCCGCGCCTAGGCGCACGCCAAGGCACGACCTGCCCACGCCTGTACACGCTGCTTCATCCGTGCCACATACAATTTCCCTTGCTCTTATGCGAGCCTCCGCGCGCGCTATGCTGCGAACCCTCCAAGGTACATCGTCCCGCAATTAACTTCCACGAAACCTTCCGAGTCCATCAAAACTCGGATAGTGCTGGGTTTTTCGGTCGCCTAGCCAGCTAACTCCGGTCACATTATTGAGGGGCTGACAAACATTCCCCAGCCGAACTGTTCGATGCCCTCATCGAACACTCTGAGTCCGCTTGTCTACCAGACTGTTGCCCACCAAAGCAACATTCCTCCATCTAATCCCATAGTTGTAGTGCCACCACCCTTGGTGTACCACCTTTGCGTCCACCTCGCATTGCTAGAACAAAGCATGGTCCTTTTTCATCTATGATTAGCAAGCCATGAAGTGATGGAATCACAGCGACTTTCCCTGCCATTAAGAAATCATTTCCTGCAATGATTTCAAAGTCATCCAACGGAGCAACAATCGAATTTACCTTGCCCTCCCAAGTGTGGATTCGAATGCCCACGTTTAAGGCTACGCCCATAGCCTTCCTTGGTTCGGAATTAACCGCCTTCACCATGCTTGCACTCTCAGCAACCTGTAACCCAAGCCTCCGTGCTAGGTTCTCTGCTACAAAAGAATGTGTGGCTCCTGAATCGATCAACACCTTCACTATTTGGTCATTGATTTGAGCCTCCACGAACATCAGCCTTACTGATGCCACAGCCTTATGCACTTGCACTGTGTTCAGCAACTGTAATGGATTCATCCAAACCTCTTGTTCTTCCACTACAACCGCATTCGGTTTCTCTTTCTTAGGGCAATCCTTTCCCCGGTGAGGACCGTCACATATGAAACAACACTTTTTTGCCATTGATGCTTTGGCACTGGCATTAAATTTTGAAGAAGGCTCCTCCTCCTTTCTGGATCCACCAGCTCGATCTTTCTCCTTGTACTTCTTTTCTTTTGATTCAAAAGAAGTACCACTAGTCTCGTAATCCACAAGACTATTTGCCACTGCAATTGCACTTGATAAGTTCTTCACACCTTGTCTCCGCAACTCCGACTGCGCCCATCCTTGCAATCCTGCAGTGAAATTAAACAACTTGTCCTCCTCGGACATATTTTTAAAGTCAAGCAGTGAGGAAGGGAATTCTTTCACGTATTCTCTAATCACCCATTTCTGCTTCAATTGGCGCAAGGCCTCCCGCGCTTGCCATGCCGCATTCGTGGGTAAGAATTGATCCTTCAATTCCCGTTTTAGCACCTCTCACTCCTCAATCTTAGGTCTGCCCGCGGCCACATCATCATCCACTATGGTCCTCCACTAGAGTTTCGCATTGCCATCAAGGTATATGAAGGTCAAAATGACCTTTTTGGCTCTCCTCCGTCCGGACCGTAGCAAAATATTGCTCCATATCCCAAAGGAAATTCTCAAGCTCCTTTGCACTCCGCTTGCCAGAGAATTTCTTTGGCTTCGGTACCTTGGTTCTAGGCTTTGCCGCAACTGCAACCTCCGAGGATCCGCCCACGGCTGGCTTGAGCAGGCTCACCTCCATAGCCATGCTCGTGGTAGTTTCACTAGTGAGTTCTCCCACAGAACGCACCTATGATAGAATCTCCTCAAATTTGGAATCCCACATTGCAATCCTGGCCTCTTATGACTCTCCTCTAGCCACCAAGGAAGCCACCAACATTTCCAAGCCTTCAAGACGCTGTGCCATCCTAGAACTCTGCCATGTCCGCCGGGATAGCCATTGTTGCCACCAGATATTCTAAGTGAGCTACCCTCTCACTTAGATCACTCGCTGCTCAGGTCGCCATCGTCTCCTAAGATTTGTCAACCCTTGCCAAGGTATGCCTTGCCCGTGCCAAGGGATGACCTTGCTCGTGCCAAGGAATCTGCCAAGGTATCGCCTTACTCGTCCCCAAGGAATGTACCTAGGTTCGGCCTTGCTCGTGCTAAGGCTCGACCTAACTCGTGTCCAGGGAACTTGCCTAAGTCCGCCTGTGCCTGTGCAAGGAATTTGCCTAAGTCTGCCCGTGCCTATGCCAAGGAACGTACCTAAGTCCGCCCGTTCCAGTGCCAAGGCGTGCCTGCATCTGTGCCGAGGCGCCGTGCCAAGGTGTGCCCGCGCTCATGGGAAGGTCTGTACCAAGGCGCCGCTATGCTCCCCTAGGCTTCGCGCCAAGGCGTGACCTCGCTCGTGCCAAGGCGCCTCTGTGCTCTGCCTAGGCTCCGCGCCTAGGCGCACGCCAAGGCACGACCTTGCCCACGCTTGTACACGCTGTTTCATCCGTTTTACATACAATTTCACTTGCTCTTACGCGAGCCTCCGCGCGCACTATGCTGCGAACCCTCCAAGGTACACTGTCCCGCAATTAACTTCCACAAAACCTTCCGAGTCCACCAAATCCTAGATAGTGCTAGGCTTTCCCGCTGCCTAGCCAGCTAACTCCGGTCACATTATTGAGGGGCTGACAGTAGGGGTATACTAGGAAGTTTTCTAATTATTTAAGGGGTAGTGAGCATGCCCATAAGCCCTTTCACCACCAGTCCTTTACCCAACGCCGACGGCAACCACACAATCTCAAGTGCAAACCGGTAGTACCAGTTCATTTTGACCAGTAATCGGTCCATAAACCACAACGTTCCCACCTCGTATTACCACAATGTTCGCCGATCTCCCTCAAACCCCTATCCAACTTCCGATAGTTGTCCCTCAAACCTCCAAAGGTCTTCCTATCGTTCTTTAACGACTCCAAACCAATTGATCTTCCTGACGGAGCAATACTTCCTGTTCTACAACATCCTGTGGAGAAACAAGTTCCTTTGACTGCTTGTTTTATGCAGGGCGAGGGTCTTAGCTTGTATAAGTGGTTGCACAAAAAAACCCTACTCTCTACCTGGGAGCGTTCGATGGAGCGCTGGAGTTACGTTTCAATCCATCAACGTATGAAGATTATCTAGTGGCATTGTTCCAATTGAAACAAACTGGTCCTATGGTGGAATACTAGAAGGCTTTTGAACAACTCAACAAGCGGGTTTCAGGTTTACCAGAAGCGATCGTCATCGCATGTTTCACTGTTAGGCTTAAGCACGAACTATAAAAAAAACTCGCCATTACAAAAACAAAATCTCTTCGAGATGTTATTGGGATTACTAAAGCGTTTGAGGCCAAACTTGCAAATAAAGACGCCACAATACTCACGACCATAATTGCCGACCATGATCACGCCTCCACCCACCAATCTCTCATCTGCTCTTTCAGCTTAACCGACACTCCCTATACGCGGCTTGACCTAGGCGGAGATGCAAGAACAAAGGTCCAAGGGCCTATGTTACAACTATATGTGACGAAAAATGCGCCCTAGGCCACAAATGCAATTCCTCCAGATTTTTGGTCCTACTCGACAACACTACACTGTCGCCAGAGACGCCATAACTGTTAACCCTGTAGAGTTACATATATATATATATATATATATATATATATATATATATATATATATATATATATTGCGGTGTATTGTATTGTATCACATTGTATGTAAGCTGCTGTGTATTATATCATAGGCTTATGTTAGTTTGTTACAGTTAGTTACATCAAGGGTGTGTAATGTACACCATCTATATAAGTACATTGTACAATGTAAGTTTGATGAGTAACACATTCTTTTTTTGTTTTTTTTTTTGTTTTTGATCACTCTGTGTGCTCTTGATCTCTCTGTTTGTTCATGGTATCAGAGCAAGTTTTTTTAATGTTCGATCTGGTTTTTTGAGATTGTTCGCAATTACTGATTCAGGAATTGAGTGTAATCTTTAGCAATCATTTCTTATTTTTTTGATATGTGAGTAATCATGGCTACTATCCATGGTTCTTCGAGTTCTTCAATTCGAAATAAAGCTGGAAGAGGTGCTGATTCAGGAGAATATGGCGTAGAGAGTCCATATTTCCTTCAGAGTTCTGATCATCCTGGTATGATCTTAGTTTCAAATCATCTCACTGGTTCAAACTATCTTTCTTGGAGTAGAGCGATGTTGATAGCACTGGGATCAAAAACAAAGCTAGGTTTCATTGATGGCCAATGTTTGAAGCCTGAATCAACTGATTCCACTCTTGATAGATGGATTAAGGTGGACTATATGGTAACTTCTTGGATCTTGAATTCCATTTCTAAAGAAATTGTTGAAGCTTTCCTTTACACTACTTTGTCTCTTGATTTATGGATTGAACTGAAAGAGAGATATGGAGAATGCAATGGACCTCATCTATATCAAATTAAACAAAATATTTCATCTATCAGTCAAGGAGATCTATCTGTCTCTCAATATTACATAAAGCTTAAGAAACTATGGGATGAATTAAATTGTTTTGTTCCTTTACCTTCTTGTGAATGTGGAGCTGCAGCAAAGATAGCTGCTCTTGAGTCTAATGATAAACTGATGCAGTTTCCGATAGGCTTAGGTGAGGTGTATGATCATATTCGTAATCAAATCCTAGTAATTGATCCTTTACCAAATATAAACAAAGCATATTCTATGATTCTTAGAGTTGAGAAACAGAAGGAGGTTCATGTGAGCTATTCACCTGTCCTTAATACAATTATGATGTTGAAAACTGACAGAGTTCTTTCTGGTTCATCTGGTAGAAATAAATTTGTTGGTAAAAGGAATCACAAGAAGTTTGTTAACAAGGATGATCTAATTTGTGATCATTGTAAGGCAAAAAGGCATACCAAAGAAACTTGTTTTAAACTTCATGGAGTTTCAGATTGGTACAAGAAAAATATTGAAAAGAAACAGGTTGCTAATGGTTCTAAATCCTTTGTGAACATGATGGAATCACCTCTGGATATACCAGATGCAGGAGCATTTCAATTTGAATATTTCAAGACTAATATTGCAACTATGATACAACAATGCATTGAAAGTTTCATGAAAGGGAAATATATTTCAGCTGAAGATGTCTCTGCTCGGGTGAACTCTGCTGTTTCTGAGTTTACAGGTAGTTCACTGAAACAGACTTATAATTCTAATACATCCTTTGGTATGGATGGTTGGATTGTGGATAGTGGGGCAACAAATCATATATGCATCAATTATGATTTGCTAGTTAATATCACTGCCTTGGCTAAACTTGTTTCAGTTTGTTTACCCGATGGTCATACTAAACAAGTTACTTGTACATGAGATGTATATCTCAGTTCAGACATAGTTCTTTCTTCTCGTTTAGATATAAACTCATTCAAATACAATCTTTCATCAGTTAATAAGCTCATTTCTTTTACTAAACTGACAGTTGAGTTTTATCCATCCTTTTGTGCTATACAGAACATTGACCATTCTCAAGTTCTAGCAGTGGGAAGGATGATTGGAGGTCTCTACGTTTTAGATTCCAGCTCCTTCAATAAAGATGTCATTAACTCATTTGTTTCTCCTTTAGTATTATCATGAGTTTGTTGTAATAATGCTAATGCTAATTTTTCTTGGCATCATCGCTTGGGTCACCCTTTTGTTGCTGTAACAAAGCATCTTGATTTGTTACTCAAAAACTCTTCAATTGAAAAACATGATGTACCTTGTGATGTTTGTCACATGTCTAAACAATGTAGACTTATTTTTCCTCTGAGTTCTATTCAATCCACTTTTCCTTTTCAATTGTTGCATATGGATGTTTGGGGACCATATAAGCAATCTTCTATTCAAGGAGCTCATTTTTTCTTAACCATCGTAGATGATTATAGTCAGTTTACATGGATTTTTTTGATGAAGTATAAGTCACTGACGGGAATTATCATAAAGCAGTTTCTCTCTTTTGTTCACAATCAAATTAAGGCATCTGTCAAAACCATTAGAACCGATAATGGTACTGAATTCTGCAATCAAGATTGTCAAGCTTTGTTTTCTGGTTTGGGAATTATGCATCAAAGGTCTACACCTTATACTCCTCAGCAGAATGTAGTAGTTGAACGTAAACATCGTCATTTGATACAAGTCACAAGAGCTCTTAGTTTTCAATCTGGTTTATCAAAAAAAATTTGGGGTGATGTTGTTCTTACTTCTACCTATCTTATTAATCGATTACCTTTTCAGTTGCTGAATTGGAAATCTCCTTATCACCTATTATTTGGACAAATTCCAGACGATCTCTCACTGAAGACTTTTGGTTGTCTATGTTTTGCTACAAATGTCTCTCCAAGTAAAGCCAAGTAAGACACAAGAGCTATTAAATCCATTTTTCTTGGTTATTCCCTTGGACAAAAAGCTTACATTCTGTACAATTTGGCAACCCATACTTGTTTTGTTTCGAGAGACGTGATTTTCTTTGAAAATCAATTTCCTTTGCAGACTAATTCTTCAGGTTCTGATTGTCCTTTGCCTACACCTTTTAATGAAATGTCTAATTCTTTAAAAGATGTACCTGGTTCTGCTGCTGTACCAAGTTCCATAGAGTCCCCTGTTGAGACTATTCATCCTGATGCAGTACCTACTGATGTTGCAATGCCTGATCCTTCCATGCCTTCTACTGTTGATGAGCTTCCAGGAAACTTTCCTCCATCTGATGTTGATCCTATGATGACTCCTGGCGAAGTTGTTGCTCCTTCTTTGCCTCTTGCTCCTCGCAAAAGTCTTTGTGCTCTTCACAAGCCTCTTTGGATGAATGATTTTGTTTTAAATAATGTTCAAACCATTGACTGCATTACTGTTGAACCTGTTCTTTCTAATGGTGCACCTCCAACATTTCCTTTCATCCATTCTTCTCATATTACTAATGATTACAAGTATTTTCTAGCAGCTATTTCAACTATAAAAGAGCCTACTTGTTATGATCAAGCTAAACATGACCCTGTTTGGGTTTCAGCTATGAATAAGGAGTTACAAGCATTGGAGGAGAATGGTACTTGGAGTCTAACAAACCTTCCCTATAATAAAAGGGCCATAGGTTCCAAGTGGGTTTACAAGGTGAAACGCAATCTTGATTGCACACTAGATAGATGCAAAGCACGTTTGGTTGCAAATGGATTCAATCAAATTGAAGGAGTTGATTATACAGATTAATTTTCTCCTGTAGCAAAGAATGTAACAGTAAGGATTATCTTAGCTTTGGCCGCAGCTCGCAACTGGGCTTTACATCAGTTGGATGTTAATAATGCCCTTTTACATGGTTATCTCGATGAAGATGTTTACATGAAACTCCTTGATGGTTATACTCTTGCTTCTCCTAATCAAGTCTGCAAACTTCAACGATCCTAATACGGTCTTAAGCAGGCTTCTAGACAATGGAATCATGAGTTTACTTCTCAACTTCAATCATTTGATTTTATCCAATCTGCTCATGATCCTTGTTTGTTTACATATAACATTGATGGCAATTTTCTGGTGTTACTTGTTTATGTTGATGATGTTCTTCTCACTGGCACTTCTCTTGAGATGCTTACTAAGGTTAAGGCATTTCTTCACAAGTTGTTCACCATCAAAGATCTAGGCCAAGCTCGTTATTTATTGGGCTTAGAGTTGGTTAGATCTTCTTCAGGGCTTTATGTTCATCAACGTAAATATGTCCTTTATTTACTTCATGATGTTGGTCTTATTTTTGCTAAACCAGCTGCCACTCCTCTTCCTCGTGGCTGCAAATTCGATCATGCAGATTCACCTTTGTTACTTGAAGCTGATCGATATAGACGATTGATTGGTTGTCTTCTTTACTTGGGCTTCTCTCGTCCTGACATTACCTATGCCACACAACAATTAAGTCAGTTTGTTCAAGCTCCCGATGAACAACACTGGTCTAGTGCTCGTCACGTTCTCAGATACCTTAAGTGTACTCATTCTCAGGGGTTGTTCTTCGTTGTTCAGTTTGATCTTAATCTCCTTGCCTATTGTGATTCTGACTGGGCTGCGTGTCATTATTCTTGGGTTCTTCTTTGATCTCTTGGAAAACAAAAAATTGGCTATTGTTTCTAAGTCATCTGCTTAAGCTGAATATAGATGTATGTCTTCCACAGTTTGTGAATTGTTGTGGGTCTCTTATATTCTTAAGGACTTGTGTGTTCCGATATCTCTTCCTATACCTTTATGGTGTGATAATCAAGCTGCAATTCATCTTTTTGCCAATCCTGTTTGTCATGAACGTACAAAACATTTGGAGATTAATTGTCATATGGATCGCCATCAGTTCAAGCTTGGTTTTGTTCTTCCTCAATATATTCCTACTCGTTTGCAACTGGCTGATTTGTTTACAAAATCTTTGCCTGCTCCATTGTTTTTTGAATTGTTATCTAAGATGAGCCTATCTAACTGGCATAGACTTCCATCTTGAGGGGGGGATGTAGAGTTATATATATGTTGCAGTGTATTGTATTGTATCACATTATATGTAAGCTGATGTGTATTATATCATAGGCTTATGTTAGTTTGTTACAGTTAGTTACAACGAGGGTGTGTAACGTACACCCTCTATATAAGTACATTGTATAATGTAAGTTTAATGAGTAATATAGATTGTTTTTTTTTTTTTTGTTCTTGATCACTCTGTGTGCTCTTGATCTCTCTGTTTGTTCAAACCCTACTTGCCACCCCTGACCCACCAACCGCCGACCCAACCCTAGAGACATCACAACTCTTTATCTTCCCCGACCCTGACCAGGATTTCCATCTATTAGCACAACCAACACCGACTTTGTCCACACCTGCACCCCTACGCCTTCATGGGTCAATCAACGGAAACCATACATCTATTTTTGTAGATTTAGGCAATTTACAAAACATTATCCAACCGCGCTTAGCCCAACAACTAAATCTCCCAATTCATTCGATCATACCCTTTTCGATCATGGTTCAAATCCCACCTTTCTTTTGTCGACCCGTTACCTTAATTATGTGATTAGCATTAATTCGAATCATGATTAACTAAAGTTAGGGACGTACCTCAATTAGCCCGTGCTTGGGTTTGCGCGAAATGTTTATAAGTTATTGAATTAATATAACTTATAGCCTGAAAAAGCAAATCAATTGAATAGTTAAAATAGTTGGAAAAGCCTTGTGATGTGTTGCGTCACTATCATGGTTGGTTATAGCACATCGCTACTCTACACAGGTTCTTACCCCCAAACATCAGTCCTTATCTAATCCCACTTTTCTTTTGTCGACTTGTAACAACCCGTTACCTTAATTAGGGGATTAACATTAATCCAAATCATGATAAACTCAAGTTAGGGATGTACCTCGATTAGCCCGTGCTTGGGTTTGTGCAAAATGCTTATAAGTTAATTGAATTAATATAACTTAGAGCCTGAAAAATCAAATCAATTGAATAGTTAAAATAGTTGGATAAGCCTTGTGATGTGTTGCATCACGATTGGTGTGATATTAACATCTTGTGTCAATCTAAGCTTAATACTCTTGGACCGTTGGATGTGCCACAAGTTCGTATTAAGAATGATGATGAGATTGAAGCATGAGGTGGCTAAGTAGGTGGTTTTAATCTTATTGATTAATTAATCGTTTTCCTCCATCCTTCTCCTCCAAATCTTGCATGGCACCATTTCCACCACCTTTGCTCCATCACGACCGCCATCATCATCACCACGACATCATCGCAAGGAGAGAAGGAGAGCATGGTCATTTTTCTCGTGAAGTTTGTGAGCTTCTTCTCTCTTTTGAGTTTTAATGGTGTTGGTATTGTTATTTACAACCAATCTGTAATGATATCTTAATATTATAAACAAAAAAAACTTAAATAACTTAAAACCGAACTAAATAAATAAACAAAATTCTAACCAGAGGCTTGCGAATCTCGCAATGTTCCAAGACAAAATTGTTTCCACGATTTGGTGATGAAACATCTTCAAAAATCTGTCATCAGGATTCAACCAGAGTGCTCTTCCAAATTCTAAGATCACCAAATTTGGAAATCTGCCAAAAGAATACTCTTCTTCTCTTTCACAATAATTATATTTTGAAAATAAAATTTAAGTTAATAAATCAGTTTTAAAGTAAGACTTAAATAGATGTTTAAGAGATGTCTCCATACAACAAACCTCTTTAATTTCAAAATTAATAAACTTGTTGGGCTTTAACAGTCATAACTGTTAAAACACCCCAACAGTAATAACTGTAAAACACTTAATTGAAATAAAAATTAATTAATCCTGAAATTGAGAAAACCAAGTAGTAAAAATAAAATTATGTTTTTCTAGCCAACTAAGCCAAAGGCCCAAAGGCCCAAGGCCCATCTTTAACTTAAAATGCATATTGGTCACCTTATTAACCATGTCTCTTTAAATTAAAATGCATATTGGTCACCTTATTAACCATGTCCACCGATGTGCACCTTATTGGGTCACCCACCCAACCCTTTGCCTTAAAACAAAGTTGGTTGGGTTGCTTTCATATATAAAAAAAGAAAGTGATTTTTAGTTTTCCAATGTGGGACTAATGTTTTCTTTCAAACACACTAGAACAAATTTGTTCTAATAATACCCCACATTAGAATAGAAAACATTACGTCATCACATATTTCTATTCAAATTTGGCTTTCAAACATAATTAAAATCATAAAACACAAGAGAGAGAAGTATTATGTCATGTTGTCGGGAAAAATGTCTACAAGACTTGAAGATCTTGAACTATTCACTTTGTGTAATAAATCGATACAATACGCCTTATGCATGTCATAATGATTAAAGTACAATTTACATGTTTTGGTCCATTTTGATCTTGGATGCATCCCGGTTTCATGGTAGCTTTAGAGAGTTTAGCCTGTATCGTTCTCATAAATGCGACCCCATATTTACTATCATATACGTGATATTTTTGTTGTCAATAAATGTATAACATACCCTTAACATCTTTACAACACACATTATATCTTAGGAATGAGTGAAAGTGCTTTCTATTTCAAGTTTCATCTAACCAGTTTTCCTATTAAACCTAGACCATAAGATCTCCAATCAGCTAGGTAAGGTTTCCGACGGACTTAACTCATTTTATAGGCTTTAGACCCATTCCCCTCGATAACAACATAACTTGATCTCTTGGTAAGCTTTTTGTCATAAGATCTGCAATATTATCTTTTGACTATACATAATTTATACTAATTACTTCAGTTGATAGTAATTGTCTTATGGTATTATGTCGGTGCCTTATTTGTCTTGACTTACCATTGTATACATTATTTTTTGCTTTAGCTAGGGCTTCCATACTGTCACAATGTATACATATGATGACATTGGTTTGACGATAATGGGATATCTTCTTGAAAATCTCTTAGCCATTATGCTTCTTCAATAGCTTTATCCAAGGCTATAAGCTCATATTCCATTGTTGAATGTGCTATACACGTTTGTTTTGTTGATTTCCATGAAATCGTAGATCCTCCCAAAGTAAATATATATCTACTAGTTGACTTAGTTTCTGTATTATCAGAATTCTAGTTAGCATCACTATAACCTTCAAGTACGGGTGGATATTTTCTATAATGCAATCCATGATATAAAGTATATTTTAAATACTTTAATACTTTAGTCAATGCTTCCCAATGACCTTTATTTGGGTTGCTTGTGTATCTACTAAGCCTACTAACCATATAAGGAATGTCAAGTCTTGTAGAATTCATCAAGTACATCAAACTTCCAATTACTTGATAATACTCTAATTGAGAAATTGCACTTTCGGTATGTTTCTTAAATATACAATATGCATCAAATGGGGAGCTAGCTTACAATCAAATTGATTGCACGTCTTTAATATTTTCTCAACATAATGGGATTCAGTAAGGATATATCCATTATCATTTCTTTTAATTTGAATTCCTAAAAGGACATCTGCTTGACCTAAGTCTTTCATGTCAGGATAAGAATTCAACATTTTCTTTGTTGAAATGATTATATCAGTATTAGGAGACATGATCAACATATCATCAATGTATAAACATACTATGACACCTGAATTTTTCGTTTCCTTAATGTAAACACATTTGTCACATTCCTTTATTTTAAATCCATTTGCAAGCATAGTATGGTCGAATTTTTCATGCCATTGTTTTGGTGCTTGTTTTACTCCACATAAAGACTTAACAAGTTTACATAATTTATTTTCTTGACCTCTAACCACAAATTCTTCAGGCTGTTGCATATAAATATCTTCATCTAATTCTCCATTTAAAAATGTCATTTTTATATCCTTTTGATGTATTTCCATATTGTATATGGCTGCATTGAAATTAGCATCCTAATAGATTTAATTCTTGAAACTGGAGAATAAGTATCAAAATAGTCCAACCCTTCTTTTTGTCGATATCCTTTAGCCAGTAAACTTGCTTTATATTCATCAATTGACTTATCAGCTTTCAATTTTTTTTTGAAAATCCATTTATGACCAATTGGTTTATTACTAGGAGGCAAATTGGTTAAATTGGTTTATTACTTGGAGGTAAATCAACCAATTCTCAAGTATGGTTATTCACTATTTATGACTTCTTTCCATAAAAAACCTCACTTAAAGTCATAGCTTCTTTATATGTTTGTGGTTAAGTATTAGTCAAAAGACTAGTAAAATCTAGTCCAAGACTTGTTGGAACTCTTATTCTTTTGCCCCTTTCTTGGTTCCATATTTAATTCGGGAACATTAGAAGTGGATGGTTCCTCTCAAGCTCTCTTATTCGATAAACTTTTCTTTTCTTCTTCATAAGGAGAAGTTCTTTCAAAGAACTGCATATCCGTCGATTCTGTAATTGTATTAACATGAATATCAATAATTTCACAATTAATTACCAAAAATCTATGTGCAACACTATTATTAGCAAATCCAATAAATACATAATCTATTGCTTTAGGGCCTAACTTAACTCTTTTAGTAATAGGAATTTGTACATTTGCTAGACAACCCTACATTTTTAAAATTTCAAAAGTCGGAATTCTACATTTTTAAAATTTATAGGGAGACTTATTAGTCTTCTTAGTTGGAATTCAATTTAAAATATAATTTGTTGTAAGTAGTGCTTCACCCCACGTGATGTGTGGAAGTTCTGAACTATTTAACTTGGAATTTATCATGTCTTTAAAAGTTTTATTTTTTCTTTCTACGACACCATTTTGCCGAGGTGTATATGGTGCTGTAGCTTGATGTATAATTCCATGGCCACTACAAAATTCAAGAAATTCGATGCATTCCTATTCACCACCCTTATATGTTCTTTTTGCTTTTATCTTTTTGTCTAATTTATTCTCCACTTTTTCTTTATATGTCTTAAACATATCAAAAGCTCCATCTTTAGTTTTAATCAAGTAGACATAACAATATTTACTACAATCATCAATAAAAGTAATGTAGTAATTCTTCTCGCTATGTGTAGAAGTCGATTTATAATTGCGAAGGTCACTATGAATTAATTCCAACAATTCATTTGACCTTCCTTGAATTGATTTAAAAGGTTGTGTAGCAAATTCTGATTCAGTGCAAATCTCACATTTTTGCTTGAAATCAATATTTAACTTTAGTAATAAATCCAGATTTACCATCCTTTGTATAGATCGATTGTTTACATAACTTAATCAAGATTTCATGTTATTCATAACATTAGTAACCATTATATTCAATTTGAACATGCCATCGGCTAAGTACCCGTACCTATATAGTCAATACCCTTACTTAGGACAAACTTTTCAGACTTAAATACAAGTTTGAATCCCCTTTTATAAGGAGAGGACCCAAAATTAAGTTCTTCCTTATTTCAGGAACATATATGAAATCAAGTAAAGTAAGAACTTCTCCCGAAGTAAATTTTAACAAGACTTTTCCTTTCCCTTTGACACTTGTAGTTGATGAATTCCCCATGTAGAGTTTTTCATCACTAGTGATGTCTTCAAAGGTTAAAAATAGACTCTTATCACCGCATATGTGCCTTGTAGCACCCGTGTCAATCCACCATCCCCTAACATTTTCAATCATGTTGACTTTTGAAATCATAGCAACCAAGTCTTCATCAGTAGTAGGACACTGGCCTAATTATGTGGAATTTAATTTCTAGCGGTTTGGTCTTTGCGGTGAAGACATTCTTGAGCCTTGTCTTTAGGTGCAAGACTGTTGATACTCTTTTTAAAAGTCTTCTTGCTCTTGTTCTTATGAAACTTAAACTTTGATGACTCCCCTTCAACCACGCTTGCCTTACTGTAAAGGTAGGTACTTTAATATTATCTCCCTTGCAGTGATCATTTTCAACTCAAAGCCTCAGAATCAAGTCTTTCAAAGTCATTTACCTCCTTTTATGCTTCAAATAGATCTTAAAATCTTTCCATTAAGGAGTTAGCTTTTCAATTATTGCACTAACTTGGAAATGTTCATTGATAGAACGCCCTGCGAATATAACTCATGAATCAGAACTTGAATCTCTTCTACTTGCTTGATTACATTTTTTGAATCCACCATGACATACTAGATAAAATTTCCAATTATTTACTTCGTCCTGACATCTTCAGTTTTATATTTCTTCTCGAGCATATCCCGAACTTACTTTGCTATTTTATATGATGAATATATATCATATAAAGTATCATCCATACAATTTAGGATGTAATTTCTACAAAGAAAGTTGGAGTTTCTCCAAGCCTCTATGGACAACAAAGATTCCTTATTAAGATGATCCGCATTAATCTTAAGCTCTTCCTCCCTTACAATATTCACAAGGTTGTTGTCAAGTAGAATAACATCATTTCTTGCCACCTTTTAAAACCCATTCCTTTGAACTTTTTTGGCTTTTCTTCATGCTTCTTAGAGTTGTTGGAACACGATTGTAGTTTTGCCATCTATCAGAATTTTCGAAAACAACATAACACAATCTCAGAAATTCAGAATAAAATTTTGAATTCTGTTTTTCTCAAATTGAGAAAAAATTGTCTTAGATTATTATTTCCAACCAATTTGTAGTGATATCTTAATATTATAAACAAAACAAAATTAAATAACTTGAAATAAAACTAAATAAAAAAATAAAATTCCAACCAAAGGCTTATGAATTTTGCAATGTCCTAAGACAAAATTGTTTCCGCCATTTGGTGATGAAACCTCTTCAGAAATTCGTCCCCAAAATTTAATTGGAGTGCTCTTCCAAATTCTAAGATCACTGAATTTGGAAGTCTGCCAAAATGGTACTTTTCTTCACTCTCATAATAATTATATTTCAAAAATAAAAACTAATTTAATAAATTAGTGTTTGAATAAGACTTAAATAGATGTTTAAGAGATGTATCCAAACAACGCACCTCTTTAATTTCAAAATTAATAAACTTGTTGGGGCTTAACTGTCATAACTATTAACACATCCCAACAGTAATAACTGTAAAACACTTAATTGAAATAAAAAATTAATTACTCCTTAATTAATCCTGAAATTGAGAAAACCAAGTAGTAAAAATAAAATTATGTTTTTCTAGCCAACCAAGCCAAAGCCCAAAGGCCCAAAGGCCAAAGGCCCATCTTTAACTTAAAAATGCATATGAGTCACCCTGTTAACCATGTCCACCTATATGCACCCCATTTGGTCACCCACTTCAACCCTTTGCCTTAAAAAAGTTGGTTTGGTTGCTTTCATATATAAAGAAAGAAAGTGGTTTTTAGTTTTTCAATGTGGGACTAATGTTTTGTTTCAAATACACCAAAACAATGTTGTTCCAACAGTTATTAAGTTTGGAAGTGGTTTGGTTGTGTGTATGTGTGTGTGTATGTGTGCCATGGTGGTTATGGTTATGGGCTTAAGGGTGTTGGAAAGACTCGGAGGTTTTATCGAAATATCTGGTCAAGGGTGGTGGTTTGTGTTGGTGAAGTGGTTATTGAATGTGTTGTTGTTATAGTTGAGATAACTCACATAAAATCATTAGATTTTGATGTTTGATTTTGTTGGATGGGTTGGGAAGGTGTTAAGACTTATTGTAGACTCCCTTATGTGATTTGGAATTAATTTGAGGTCTCCAAGGAGGGCAACCACGAAGAGAGGTTGCAGCGATTGGTGCCGTCAGCGGCACCTTGGGCATGGAACCTATGGCACCCCCAATCCTAAGGCTATGACGCCACCCACGACGCAATTAGCTCAAAATTGAAAAAAATAGAAAATGTTGAGTTCCAATTTTTGGATTCGAACGAGATTTGGACCGGAGTTCTAAGATCATACTAGGACTATTATAATGTCGAAATTGACCCAAATAATCTTATATTAGTGTAAATTTATCCAAGAGTACCCTATAAGACTCAGAAGGCGTAGCGAGTCTAGAAAACCCTAATTGAGATAAGTACGGATTCACTTAATTATCAATATTGCATGGATATGTAGTATATGTAGTTCATATAATTTATGGAATTGAATGAGGGTTATTTATAGTGTATGGTTTGATTAAAAGGAAAACGTTATATGTTGTAATCGATGAGAGTAAACCTTGGACTTGAGGATATGTTGTATAGGATAATGAGTTTGGTTCTCGACCAATATATTAAATCCTGCTAAGCCGGATAGGTTGTGTTGATTTCACATTCACTAGAGGGTTCAGGATATAACCGTTGAACATTAATGAATTGACTATATATAACATCGACCAATGTGTTGCTCTAACAATAACATTAATGGTGTCAGTGGTAATTGAGCCTAGTTTTGTAAATGAAAAATGAATCACAGAGTATTAGCCAATGAATAAATGATTTGCATTGGTTTATATATTAATTTATATGCATTTTAATATCATATTTAGTTATGATTGATTCATATTGCTATTGCATTTCATTCTTGAATATTATATGGAATGTCGATACTTATGTGAATCCTAACTTACTGAGCAAGTTGAAGCACTCACCCAAATTAATATTTTAGTTTCACAGCCCAATGCTTTAGCTAAGGGAAAAGTGAAGGTGTAAGAGTTTTGTAGTCTTCTCAACGATGTAGTGAAACCTTTTTTGTATATATAATGTGTAATGACCCTAAATTCCTAAATCGTGCCACGTGACACCGTACGACTCTAATGGGGACTTACGATGACGTGACATACTTGGTCAACCATCTAGAGTTGACACTGAGGTATATTATTTTTGTGTGATGGTTGCCTATTGCGTGTATGTGTATAGATTATTAAATTATTTTCATACACTATATAGGTGTCGAGACGCGAGCGAGCGTGGATACGGCTCAAGATGCGTACGCCTTTAGATGCATGCAAACATGGGAATCAGCTAGAGAGTGATGGGTGGTTTTGGATTAAGTTTGAATACAAATTAATAACATTAAATCTGAATACAAATTAAAAACATTAAATTTTGTGCATTAGATTATTTGAACTAAGGTATATAAATTTTAGAAATCAAAGTATCTAAGTAATGTTAAACAAAACACAGACCATGAATATGTCTCGAGATACGTGTTTGAAGGAAAACCATGAGATTTGTGTTAAGATTGGTGTTAGTGACAGTATGTGTAAGTGGAGTTGTTGGGGTGAAATAGAGCCTTGGACTTTCATCTAGATAAACTACTACAAATAGATGAAGGGTTAGAAATGAGTGATAGATTCATATATAAGACTTAGTTCATCATTCGCATGCAATTAAAAAAAAAGTTCTAAGGTAGGATTGATGAAATTCATGAGATTTTGAGGAAGAAAAAGACCAACTAAACATTTAGGTGCAAGAATTAGGTGCTTGGGATCAACACATACAACTTAGGTAAAAAGTTTAAGATGTTGTTTTGTAATTCTCAAAATTCAGTAGGTAATTGAGATTGAATTTGAAAACTAATTTTAGATTTTGATTTTGCGCAAAATCTCACTCATTCCACTATATAGAATTTTTATATTGGATAAGGAATGAGCTTTTTGTGAATTTTTAACGTTAATAAGGTTCTTGAAAACATAGTTTTCATTCTAAACCGGTCTATGTAATTCGACCATAAACTTGTCATTTTAATACAAATTGACTCATTATGGTGGCATTGGAAAGCTTAGCCATAGTGCTAAAACTTTGATCTCACGTACCATTTGAAGATTTGAACTCCTTCTTATTCAAAAATGCTCTACAACTCTGGTGATGAATATGAAATTCTTGGGTTCATAGTTTTGCTGATGTCCTACTATTTACAGCATAATTCCTTCATTTCTTATTAGATTGAGCTCATCATATAGTATGCCATTCTAAGATATGTTTGTATTCTTCAAAAAAATAATTCATGATTTTTGAAGCTATGGTTTAGGAGAATGAACTTCTTAAAGTTGCTGGTCATAATAAAAAATCATTTTGAGTCATTGTGGTAAAAATCTTATATCTCCCTCATTTCTTATCAAAAATTAGCAAACCTTAAAATCTCAGAAAGCTAAGACATAGCTCTAAAACTTCTCTTTAAACTATAATACATAATTTAGACGTTTTGATAATTGAAATCAACTCACAAGTTATTGCACCAAAAATTACTCTATCTTAATAAAGTAGATTTGAACATTAAAAAATCAAAATGAGACTTATAGCCTAACTGGTAAGCATATTCTGAGCATGAAACGATGTCAAAATTAGACCAAACATTCCAAATCACATAATTGTATTGTTGGGGAGTTGTCCACCTAGTTCCATTATTTTTCCGAGGTGATTTGATTGACTTTTCATATGTGTTTCTAAATAGGCAAAAGTTACTCACTTAATGAGCAGTTTTTTGACTTAAGGTATTCTGAATATCAAATGATTTCGAAATTGAACCAAAACTTTATGAATATATTATTGGATCATTTTTATGAAGGTGTCCACCAATTTTCGTAATCTTTGGCATGCCTAACTGAGTTTTCAACTCCCATTCAACTAAAAATTTCATATTTACAAATACAGACTTGAAATCTCACTTTGAGTTGCAAATTGAGTTTTTAGATTTATATTGTTTTTATTACTTGAAAACCTTGGTTTCAAGTATTTGAACTTCACGGAACCAATCTTAAGAATTTTACAAAACTCTATATTTATTTTTAACCCATTTTTCAAATTGAAGGAAAACTAACTTTCAATTATTTATTTTGTAGTCCCTAAATACCTGTTTTGCAATCTAGTGTTGTAAATCGAACTTGAAATGATTTTTAATGATCCTAAATAGTTCAATAATACTTAAAAATATAGATAGTGTGTTTGAACAATATTAAATAAGTCTAGACACTTTTGGTCGTGCTAAGTCCCTAATGAGGACTTGAAATGAATAAAGGGAACAATTAGATACCAAATTGACTTGGAATGATTTGTAGGTCTCTAAAGGGGATGGTTTAGCAGCAATATGTCAAGATAAAATACTCACTCAATAAGAACCCTTAGTAGCCAAATACCAAGAACACAAAGAGTGTTAAGTTACAAATGTTTTAGTTGGATTACAATTGAACTATGTTAGATACAAAGATGGTAAATGAAACTTAATTATTCTAATACCTATATAACCAATATACACAAGGTACCTAGCTAGATAGAGTCGAGCATCGAGGGTTGATTGGGACGCGTGTTAGGAGCCGTGAGGGCGTATTTTTCGCATAGTTTGAGGTAAGTAAATTAACAAGGATATATATAGTAATTAATTTCATTTATTTATTATTAAATTGTGAATTAGCTTCTTGAAATGTATAAAACCATGGTGCTGCCACAGCTTCAGACAATTTTTATGCATTTTCCCTTCTTAGGAGACTCGGCGCCCTGCATAGACCACCCTCGCGTCATCCCTTACTATATTGTGCCGCTACTGCTCTGTCACTGCTATCCACCTTTTCTCTTCTTCTCGGTCCTCTACGCCTTGCCTACTCTATCTATCCTTCTCCCATGGTGTCAAGCAAGTTTGCCACGCCGTGCATTTTATTATTTTTTCTTCACGAAATCACTCCATTGTCTCCTTTACACCTCATATACCTTAAAATACATAAATACCATCAATTAAAGTTCATTCAAGGATACTTACACTAAATATGCTACAGGAATAGTCCAATAAATAAGTATAAATAATCACTTATTATATCTCCATCGACTCCCATTCCTATAATGAGCGTTCGAGACCTAAGTAAGTTAGAACGGTGTCTACAAGGTGTGGTTGCTGACTTTTAATAGGGACCATGACCTCGATTCACTGGATTTTGTCACAATGAGTTATGTGTTTTTGGGGCACCATATATATCCCTCATTTGTGATGGTCTTGGTTAAGCCGGCTTTGCCACTTCCTGGGACTTGAGTCTGCACGCACTTGGTGGTCCGGACTACTTGGGTGCCTCTCTTTTAGTTTCCTCTACACTCGTTTTTTATAGTTAACATTCTCCCAGTCTTATAATCATGTATCCTACTTATCTACTACTTTCTTTATCTCATACATGATTCTTGGACTATTTATTATTACTCATGCATTTTTGTCGATAACGTTCCGGCTTTACTCACTGGAATTATCTCATTTGGAAAAAATCACTGACCCATAGGCGAGCAAAGGCAAGGTGTCGATGATTGGTAACTTCCTCTGAGACATCAAATGACCCTCACCATTGCCATTTTATAGGTTCCTTTTGTATTGCATTTACTAATATATTTGATATTTTTTACGCCTGAGATATATTATGGGTTATAAGAGACACTTATGATTTGTATATCACTTTGTTTACCTTCGCATTTGGTCAACATATTTACAAGATTATATATATGTAGGGATCCACGGAAAGGTTCATATTTACAAGATTATATATATGTAGGGATCCACAGAAAGGTTTTTTTTTCACTTTTTCTCTTACTTGTCGAGTTATTTAATTTGCTTAATTGCTTATGCTTAATCTTTAAATATTGCAAAATATCAATAACTCAACATAAATTATGAATATAAAAAAATGATGGATTGGAAGGCTAACCAAGCGTGCGTTTAACTCCTACAAGCTGATTCAGGGCTCCACGCAGGCTTAGGCCAGGCGAGGCTCATTTTGTGGCGAACAGGGGTGTGACGGCCCCTTCTCAATTCTAGGGCACCAACAGGCCTAATCCTGTCATTAAGCCATAATCTCGGCTGTGTAGGACTTAACAACGTATTAGTCAGCCTTTATTCCTATTCTCCTCAATATACATGTCCATGATAAACAACAAACAACTCTAATTATTATTAAATATTGAGAGTAAATTAAAACTTTTAAACAATTATTAATAAAGCGTAAGTCTTAATTATTTGGCGGAAGCAATTTAATATAAATCCCAAACGTGGAAAACAAGGAATGCACGATCACATGTATATATGTCAAAATGGTGATAACTAGTGTAATAAACATGTGTCAGGTCGAGGAACTAATACTCAACCTAGACATATATACAACCCAAATGTATTTGAAAGGCATAATATATGTAATATAGCAAAACGTCATAAACCTACAAAGTTCGGACTAGATGCACGCTACAAGCTCAAAGGTAGTCTCCAACTTTCTCCTTGCCGAAACTGCTAGTCTTCAAGTCTGCACCCATAGCCATAAAAAGGATGGTGAGTATAGTAAAATAGAAAGTAACATCTAGAGATTCTCATCCACATTTTCAAATACATAAATTGTATTTTAAAGCGTAAAGATAGCGAATAATCGCTAAAATAGAAATATGCCAAAAAATGTCGTAGCTAAACAAGTGAAATTGACACTAAGCTAAATAGTGATGATCTATTTGGTCAACCATGAGCTACATCACTTCAACCTTTAGGGCCACTTAAAAAGGGCACGTGTATTATTGCACAGTTTGGTATTCCTTTACCGACAACCCTAGGGACTCTAACCCCATGAGTCTTTCATCTCAATATAGTACAATGGACCTTATACACTAGGAATACTTTTCATTCACAAGGAAGCATCATTAAGAACTATAGAGTAAAGTTATTGCATACAAAAGCACTATAAGTAAGAGTTCAAGTCCATATCTGATTTGTGAATACAACTATCCTAACAGCATGCTTTCCAATTGTTAAATAAATTCATAAACAACCAACAAGTATAATTGACAAGCATAGAAATAATAAATCAATTCAAGGAATGATATCATGCCAAAATAACTTACTATGCGAGTAGAATAGACCAAAATTCATGATATCATATCACAAGGCACGGACTAGTTAAAATAGACAGTAGAACAATGATATATTGAAATAAAATGTAGAAAAGAACCTCAACATATTTACTTACACAGCGCACAATGTTCCTTGGATAATCTGGCCTCCCGACACCCTATAACGTGTACTTGAACTCTCGAAACTCTCCTTTAAGCTCCTGAATTTTATTAGAGTGCTTTAGGACTTATACAAGCAATTAGAGTTGGTTTATATGGTTGTAAATTCCATTTTTAAAATCATCTCCATTAATAATTTGGATATGTCCTAATCTGTTTTACTAAAATAGAGACAGTTTCGGTGCAACACCTTGTAAGTTCATTTCGATTACAAAATCGTTAAAATTATGTATTTTAATACAAAAGAATTTTTTGGAGCTATGTCTTAGCTTTCCAGAACTATAAGGTGTAGATATTTTTGATGAGAATCGAAGGAGATATGAAAGTTTTACCACAATGGTTCAAAATAGTTTTAGTTTTCGATTAACACCTTTGCGAAATTCATTTCTCCTAAACCATAGCTCAAAAATTCGTGATTTTTTATTAAAGCCTACTAAAATAAGAAATGAGGGAGTTATGCTCAAAACAATAAGAAATTAACAAAATTGTGAAGCCAAAAATTCTAGATTCATCATCAAAGTTGGAGAGGATTTTTACACATGAAAACATTGAATTTCAAAATATTTCAATAGTCAAAAAGTCGTTCCCTTTTGAGTTAGCTATCTAATTTAATATGAAATGAGGGAGTTATGAGCTCAGTCCACTATACCTCTATCCTACATCAACACGTAGCATAGACCTGTAAGAGAAGCATCTTTGTACACTAATAATCCATGTTCAGCCTTGTAATAGCAACACTGGTGGGGTGGTCAGTAACCTTTTAAACTGAACAAATGCCTGCTCGCTCTCCTCAGACTAATCAAACAAGATGGCGTTAGCATCAATATGGTAATCGATGAAGCGATCTTCGATAAATCCTTTACAGATCAGTGGTAATACCTTTCCAAACCTAGAAAAATCCTAATCTCAGTGGCTGACATCGGTGCTGGCCAATCCATGATAGCCTAAATCTTAGACGAATCTAATGCAATCCGTGCTACGCTAACAATGTGCCCTTAAAACTTGACCTCAGAAAGCCAAAATTTAGACTTACTGAACTTGGCGTAGAGTCTACGCTCCCTCAATATCTATAATGTCTCCTCGAGGTGCTGCTTGTGATCCACTCGAGTCTTTGAATAGATCAGTATGTCATCGATGAAAATAATCATGAAATGGTCAGGAAATGGTCTTAGAACCTAAAGCATCAAATCTTTAAAAATGACGGGGGTGTTGGTTAGTCCAAATGGCATAATCGTGAACTAATAGTGTGTGTACCTCTTATTGAATGTTATCTTAGACCTATCCTCCTCCCTGATCATAAGCTGATAATACATTGATTTCAAGTCTATCTTAGAGAAAAACTGCGCTCTTCTTACCTGATTAAACAAATCATCAATCTATAGTAGTGGATACTTGTTCTTGACTGTGACCTTATTCAACTATCTATAATTATACGCGTCTCAAAGTACCATCCTTATTCTTCACTAACAGGATGAGTATTCCCTATGATGACATGGAAGGGGTGATGAATTCTTTATGTCCTAAATCCTGCAGTAAACTACTCAATTCCTCCAACTCTCTCGGAGCCATGCGATATGATGGTATGGAAAAGGGTTTAGTTTTTTGTGCTAATCGGGAATAATGTCTATCTCTTACGGCAGTGGTAATCCAGGTAAGTCCATTGGGAAAACATCTGGGAACTTGCGCATTACTGGAGTATCCTTTAATTTGGGTCCGTGACTCTCTACTACTGTATATAGTGCTACTAATGCCTCTATCTCCTCACTAGTCGCAAGTCAACCTCTCATGGTAACAACTTTCGGTGCACTACCTCTATATGTAAATCTTAGATGCCTTGGGATCTCAAATATCGCTTTTTTACTGAAATAATCGAAATGAGCGTGGTATGATGCTAACCAATTTATCCCTAACATCACGTCAAACTCTAGAGTTTTGAGAACTCTGAAGTTCGCAGGTAACTCTACACCATCTATCTTGACTGGAAATCCCTCAACAAAATTATTAGGGTAAATCCTATCTCCAATCGTGTTACTTAAAATCAAGTGTACTATAAGCCTAATAGGTGTCAATCCTAGGATGTCTATAGTGCGACTAGGGCTGGCAAATTTTGCCCAGTCCCATTTTGCCCACTTTGTCCGGTCCCGTTTAAAACGGGTCCGGGAAGTATTTTTGTGAAAAACATACGGGACTGGACAATGTTTTTTGTCTGTTTAAACATACGGGACCGGGACTTGACAAAAATTCTTAAAAAACGGGTACCCGTTTTTTGATTAATTTGAAGGGCATATAGGTAATTTCACAATGTATTTTATATTTTTTTGCCTCTCCACGTCTCACT
Organism: Stephania yunnanensis; assembly: GCA_039657365.1. Lineage (NCBI taxonomy): Eukaryota > Viridiplantae > Streptophyta > Magnoliopsida > Ranunculales > Menispermaceae > Stephania > Stephania yunnanensis. The sequence continues at coordinate 29,149,778 of CM077582.1, read as the reverse complement.
CTCTGCCTCCCCCTCTCGCGCCTCACACTCTCTCTGCCTCCCCCTCTATGCTCCCCCTCTCGCACCTCGCGCCTCTCGCCTCCCCTCTCGCCTCACGGGTCACGGCCCGGCTACGCCTCGCTCTGCCTCTCGGATCTCACACTGTTGCTCGCGCCTCTCGCCCTCACGGCTGCTCGCCTCTCGGCTCTCGCTCGCAGCTTCCGCTCTGCTCGCCTCTTGGATCTCGCCCGACTATTCGAATTTTGTTTTTACTCTCTCTATCTGTTGATTGAAGTGAAGTTGTCTTTGAGGAGACACAACAAAGGAGCGCCTTTGAAGTTCTTGGTCCCTCTCATTTACGCTCCTGTTCTTCCTCTTAGTGAGTGTTTGTTTTTTGGTTGATCTTCACGGTAGTTTCAATTTTGGGTAGTTATCTTAAAAGGGGTTGCTTTGTTGTTGTTGTTGTTGTTGATGATGATTTTAGTTGATTTGGTGGTTTGTATGTTTGTGTTGCCCTAAATTGGGATTTATTGGACTATTGAGAATTTGATGTGGTATCTTTTTTAAAAAAAAAACTTTTGTGATGTTTATATTAGAAATTAAAAAAATGTGATATTATGTATTTATTTTTTGGTAATTGGTGACTTGTAGTTGTAGACTTGTAGTTGTAGTTGAAGGGTTTTTTTAGATAATTGATAAATAAAATATTTAATCATATTTTTTTTAAAAAAAAACGGGCAAAACCGGTCCCGTATGTTTTACAAACATACGGGACTGGACAAAAAAAACAGTGCCCGTTTTAAAAAGGGGACCGGGACCGGACACCAAATTTAAACATTTTCGAAATGGGTATCTAGTCCCGTTTTCGTCCGTTCCCGTATTTTTGCCAGCCCTAAGTGCGACCAATAATGAATGAAACAATAGAATCGAAATTGAATAACACGTAAGAACCTCTACCTGAAATGTACCCTTAATAAGTCCTTGCTCCGCTACCATGTGGACTCCCTCTCGGCCTTGCTGTACATAAGCTACTACTGGCTATGGACACCCCTTAACCATGTGCCTTACCTGACCACATCTGTAAAAAATGATGAGTCCATATTGGCTAAACAATCACCTCTATCCCTGGTCATAATACTGACCCTGTACATGTCTCTATCCATGTTTAAATCATCTCGACTTCTACCACCCTTTTACTACTGATGTCGTGGTGCTAGTGGTGCGGGTAATGCCTTTTTAGTAGGAGGCAGACTACCAGTAGCTTCGGTGTCTCCGCCCACACGTGCATCAAGCATTGATGTCCTCATATTGACAACAAGTGTGAATCAACTACTAGTTAGGTATCGTATATACACACTACACATACTTCAATTACCATATATATATAAATCCCCATCTCACACTTACTTCCCAACTAACGGTTTCTATGCAAGCATCATCTGGTTTCCATAGCTATAGTTTGTGTTTTTATTCAAGTTTTATTGTGTGTTTATTGAGAATTTCGCTCTGATACCAACCGTGACAACCCCTTCTTTATTCTAAGGCACCACCTGGTCTAATCCTATCATTCGCCCTAATCTCAATTGCGTAAGACTTAACAACGTATTAGTCAGCCTTTAGTCTTATTTTCCTCAATATAAATGTCCATGATAAATAACACATAACTCCTATTATTATAAAATTTTCAGAGTAAATTAAAAATTTTAAACAATTATTAAAATAGCAAAAGTTGTAATGATATTTAGTGGAAGGAATTTAATACAAATCCCAAATGTGGAAAACAAGGAAAGCATGATCATATGTACATATATTAAAATGGTGATAACTAGTGTAATAAACATGCGTTAGGTCGGGGAATAACGCTCAACCCAGACATATATACAACCCAAATGTATCTGAAAGACGTAACGTACGTAATACAGTAAAACATCAAAAACCTACAAAGTCAGGACTAGATGCACGCCACAAGCTCAAAGGTACTCACCAAGTTTCTCCTTGTCGAGATTGCTAGTCTGCGGATCTGCACCCACGTTCATAAAAAAGATGGTGACTACAATAAAGTAGAAAGTAACATCTGGAGATTCTCATCTATATTTCCAAGTATATAATGGTATTTAAAAACATAAAAGATAGCGAAGAATTGTTGAAAATGAAATATGCCAAAGAATACGAAAGCTGAATATGTGAAATTGGTCGGTCGTGAGGTACTTCAGCTCATTATTTAAGGCCACTTAAAAAGACATGCGTATTATCGCACAGTCTTGTATTCATTTTTCGAAAACCTTAGGGAATTTAACCCTGTGTACCTCTCATCTCAATATAATGTAATGGAACCTAGAAACTAGGAGTACTTTATATTCACAAGGAAGCATCATTAAGAACTATAGAGTAAAGTTATTGCTTATAAAAGCATTATAAGTAAGAGTACAAGTTCATATCCAAATTCATCAATACAACTATCCTAATAGCATGCTATCTAACTCTTAAACCAATTCATAAACAAGCAACGAGTACAAAGAACAAGAATAGAGTCAATGAACCAATTCTAAGAATGATATCATGACCAAAACAACTCACCAAAGGAGTACAATAAACTAAATCTCATGATATCATATCACGAGGCACATACTAGACAAAATAGGCCATAGAACAATGATATGTTGGAAATAAAATATAGAAAATAACCTCAACATATTTACTTACATAGAACACAAAGTTCTACGACTAATTCGGCCTCTCGACACCTTATAACATGTATACGAACTCCTGATACTCTCCTTTGAGTTCTTGAGGTTAATTGGGACGTTTTAAGGCTTGTGCAAGCTAATAGAGTTGGTTTAAATGATTGTATATCTCAATTTTTACAATCCCCCCATTAATAGTTATGTCCAAATCTACTTTACTAAAATAGAGACAATTTTGGTGTAACAATTTGTGAGTTGATTTCAATTACAATAAAATTATGTATTATAGTACAAAGACAAATTTTTTAGAGCTATATCTATATATTTAAAACATATAAGGTTTACGCAATTTCAATGAGAATCGAAGGAGATATGAAAAGTTACCACAATGGTTCAAAACAGTTTTAGATTTCGACCAACAACTTTGAAAAATTCATATCTCATAAACTGCAGCTTGAAAAGTCATGCTTTTTTTTACTAAAGCCTACAAACATATCGTAGAATATTATACTAAAAGTCGGGCTCAATCCAATTTGAAATGAGGGAGTTATGCTCAAAATGACATGGCATTAGCAAACTGTGAATCCATAAATTTCATATTCATTATCAATGTTGCAGAGTATTTTTAGACATGAAAACATTTGAATTTCAAAATATTTTGATGCAAAAGTTTTTCCCCTTTGATTTAAATCTCAAATGCCACTAGAATGGATCCATTTCGTTTTAAAATGAGGAAGTTATGTACAAAACACATAGATTGGTTCGTAACAACAAATGCAAAATTTGCAATTTTACTTTACAATTTCAAAAATTCATAACTTATTTATTTCAGAACCAAATTAAGAACTTCTCAATAGCTAGTTAATCTGCTTGAAATAAGAAATCCAAATATATAAACCAATTTGAAAGACTCAAACATCTATCCTATAAAAATTACTTAAAATCAATACCGATTTTAAATTTGTAACCGAAAACTAAAGATTCTGACAAACTTTGCAAAGTAGTTGTGTAAATTGATTTACCTAGTTATAGGCTTCCTTAACCATGATCATCTCCCTAAGTTGTTGGTTTTCCTGTCTAGATCTCTTTCTCCCTCTTTGATTAAAATGAAGATGATTTGCGTGGATTCTCAGCTAAGTCCTTATATATAATGGTTTGAAGAATTTGTAACCGTTGATCTTGATTTACCTACTCATTACTATGAAAATCAAATGCCTTATACCCATTCTACAATCCACTAACTTACCTAATAATTCATCCTTCCTAACACATACTTTAACTCAATTCGTCTTATGATGATGTACAAACGTATCTCGAGGTACATCAATGCCTATTGTTTTATTTTTCTTAGGCTACATTTATCTAAATTGAACTATAGGCACATTGAATTAGCTATTTTAAGTCACATTAACTTAAATTAAGACTTATCACATCACACTCTACCTTAGTCCAATACTAGCACGCATCTCAGGGTGTATCTTTGCTCACATCTCAATGTTTATAACTGACAAGTGGAGATGACTTAGTAGTCTACACATATACACTACACTAGGAATACACCACAACAAAATTGAAATATACCTCGACCACTTGCCTCGGTCAGTTCACGTATCTCGATGGAGGTCTTACGTCACGGGTCAGTGATCCTGATTAAGGAATAAACTAGAATTAGAAATTTGGATCATGACATGGGGTCGCCACATAATGTTTGAATTACATATTTATAATACCACAGGGTTGGGTTATATGTATTTGTAATCGAGGTTTGATTCTGTATACTCTTGATTTTCGTATATCGTATGTATTATCAAAAAAGTTTTAAATTTTTCGCTACGTTTTTCTTTGATTGTATATTTCGGTCTTGATATACTTGTTAAGTTTACCAATACTGAAGGTGAGGTTGATGGCTCTAGTTAGGTATGGTTGGTGTACTGAGGCAGGCTGAGCATTGCCTTAATCATGATAGAAGATGTTACAGCTTGATGTCAGAGCCTAGCTTCATAATCCTTTCTTGATTTAGAATTAAGGAATTGTTTTGATACAGTTTGGTATCGGAGATTAAGTTTAAAGGGTTTTAACATAGTTTGGTAACAAAACCTAAGTTTACTAAATTCGAGGACTATCTTGAGTTATGGAAGAACTTAGGACTTGATAGACGATTTTATTATGGTTTCAGGTGGAACCGAAAATGAAAGCACTATTATATGTTATTTGCTATATTTAGTGTTATCTATTGAATAGATATGATTTCCATGTCTTCTCTAAATCTTACCTAACAATTTTATCTCTCCTTTAGTTTTTAGAATTTGATGCATATTTAGGGAGAATATTCAAAGTGGCTTGACTTAGGGTAACCTAAAGAGAAAGGCACAATGGAAAGCAATGATGGAACCAAAAATAAAGATATGTTGGAAGTTTAGGTTAAACTAAGGGCTATGTTGGTGGTACAAAAAGGACCACCAGTACAACAACATGAGGTTTAACTTGCGACCAGTCTCAAGGTTAGCACAACAAAAAGAGGAGCAGAGATAGTTGCAGCTCATGTACAGCTGGTTATAGTGTAGTATCCCTAACCAGATTAGGGCAATACTCGGTTTGAAACCCTAATTAATCCCAAATTACCCTTACTAGACTTAATTAGAGCCAACATCCATACCTCTTCACCTGATAAGCACTATTGTATATCGACTATCGAAATAAAATAATTAATATACGCATAAAAAATTTAAAACCTTTTCGATAATCAAAATATGATATACAGTATTAAAACAAAATCGAAATAAACCTCGGTTATATAAATCACCCAACCAATGTGACATTACAAATCTGTAATTAAATACAAATATATAAGACCAGAAGAAATCATTACATCGGAGAGAAGTTCAAGACTCCTACAACTTCTCCATCCCGTAGTTGTAGCGCTAGTCGAATCTATCTGTAATGTTAATATGTTGAGCGCTTCAACTTGCTCAGTAAGTAGGGATTCACACTAAGCATCAACATTCCATATACAAGCAATAACAACATGCACCAATGGTACCTAACAAGAATATGAAAATCATATAAATAAATACGTAAATGGATCCAAAGAAAATGTCTTTGATTAGTACACTGTGATCCCCATTTTTTTAAAAAAACTAGGGCCGATTACCCACCAGCTCCATTTAAGCGATTGCTAGACCAACACATTACGCTCATGTGCCCTCTAGCCCTTCCATTAATGCCCAATGGTTCCATCCTAAGCCCCTAGTATGCATGTAATCTATATTACCTATCCAATTGAGCAGGAGTTATACATAGACCAGGAATGGGACCCATATCCTATAAATCTATTCTTAAAACTAGGAGTTATAGCATGATCACATTACACACTGTGTTTCGTTTATTGAAGACCACCACAGTATACATATTCCCCCAGTCCATTTCAATAACTACATAAGCTATATATACTAAATAGCCAGGCAGTATTGATAAATAAGCAAATCCGTAGTTACCTTGGTTTAAGTTTCTGTCCAAATCTCTTAACTTTCAGGTCATCTCACGTTTCCTTGATGTTCCTCAACATATCACCAATCGTTTAGAATCAATTTAGGTTCATTTTACTACTTTTAGAACCCTAGATCAGTCCCCTAAGTCCCCTGGAGATAATTCATAAAACATAGCACCATCGCTGGTTTCAGTGGTTTAGTAGCGCGTTACTTGACATGGATAGCGTGCTACCCATGTCAGTTCATCCTCACCATTACACATAGCGCACTACGGCCAATGCCTAATGTGCTATGCGCACTAGACTTGCAACAATAGCCCAGTTCTCCTACGCCAAATCAATCCAAACCACCTCCAAATTCAATAATTACACTCCCAAACAATCTGGGAGGAGCACTAATGAGGTTATAAACCAATTCTACTCATCAAACTGCATAATTAACAAAATCCCTAGCATCACCATCGAATTGAACTTTAACAAACACAAGAACAATTCATACCTATATGATGCTCATGAGCTGTGTAATCTATTAACCTCCCCAACTTGGTCGAATTTGGCTCCCAAAACGACCCCTCTTCGATTAGAAACTGAACCCTCCTGAACCTCTCGAATTTTTGATCAAAAGAGAAAAAAATGATGTTTTGTTTTTATATATGGACTTTCCTCGAGATACATGTCGATGCGTTAAAGTTACACTCCTTTTAGTGACACAAAATTTGACATGTTAAGCACTTACGCTTCGTTCAAGACGATTCGATAATCCATATATTTTCAATATTTTTTATTTTCCAATATATATATTTATATATTTAAAACATATAAATATATATCGCTTATTATTCACAAATAAACTCCCCGGACATGCCTACAAGTGTCCTTGAGCATGCACACTCGTGCCACGATTCCCTTGTCACATTCGGTGTCCCGGTAAACCATTGTTTATTGGGTATTTTTCGTTTTATAGGCTTGTGTATAATTTCCTTATTATAGAACAAGCTATATTTAATTTAATTAACAATCCATATAAATACCATACATCATGCAAACACACGCACTTACTAATCGAGGTACCAAAAATTAACCAAGCCTAACCCGAGTTAATTAGGATTTGGATTAGTATTAATCACCAGCTTAAAGTAACATGTCGTTATAGTCTCCTCAATTTAGAGCAATTTCATCCTTGAAATCAAAGTAATATGAATTTACCTACAGTTTTAAAGAGAAATGGGAATTGTTTTTCATAGTTCCGCTCTCAATCTTTGTGAAATCCCCATTTCACTATAAGAAAAAAAAATCTCTTTGGTTCTCAGCTTATTCATCATACAATCAAGTAATCCACTTGACTGCTTTTCGCATGATAAGTTTTCCCAAAGATGATATTCATTCCAACCAATCCTTGGAGTGAAACGAGTCTCCGTTTTTACATAACATTGACACGTGGAAGATGTTTTGAACTCCAACTAGCTGAGGATGCAACTTTAACCTGTAAGTACCACGATTAATCCATTCTTGTACTTTGAACGACTTAACACACCTTAAAGTTAGTTTACCTCACAATCCAAATTTATACGACTATTTTTATAGGTGAGACTTTCAATAGAACATATTCGTCCTTTGAAAACTCCAACCACCTATAATATTTATCAGCGTATCTCTTCTGTTATGTTGTAGTTAAACACTGGCGTATCTGTTGCATTTTCTTTGTGTAGTTCTAAATTAATTCCGACTCCAATAAAATTGCATCTTAACCCTTGTCCAGGCACTCCGATGAATGACATTGTTGACCACACAAAGTTTCAAATGAGCATTTCAGTACACACTTGGCAGCTATTTTCACAAACGAACTCTCATAGAGAAATTATATCTTCTACTTATTATCAAACTTCAAGACACAAGCTCGAAGTATATCCTCTAGTATCAAAATCAATTACTCCGATTACCCATCAGTGTACTAGTAGTATACCATACTGAGGTTAAGATCAGTTCTTCAGCTGTCGCAGTAACTCACTCCATCCTCTAGACGGTAATCTCATATCTCTATCTGAAATACTCGACATTGAAGCACCTCATGTATGTATACTTTATATAATCAGTCAAGAGGATTTCACATAAAAACTAGCAAGAAATGCACATACTCTATCAACCTGTTAACTACAATTCTTATCGTATAGTGGTTACACGAACTCAGAGATAAACTGGAAACATAATCCACCAATCTATGTTCCTATTACCATTCAGGAGTAGGCGGCGAATGCAATAAACCTCTGGGTAACTGTGCTCAGCCCTAATTTGCTGACATATTTCATATCTCTTTATTATCTCCACAACATCATTTTCTTTCATCCCAGACTAACAATAAATAAAGGCACCTCATTTCATGATATTCCTTACCGCTATCAAGATGAATACGGTAAAGAGATTTATGAGATTTCCATAACACTTCTTGCCTTACCTGATCCTGAACTAGAATCCATAATCTATCCCTGAACCATAACGCACCATTATCAGAAATTGACTAGTCAGGATAATCTACAGTAGCTGTTAACCTCTAATGCTCTGTATAATATTGATTAGCTTCTGACAACCAATCACCACTGAATTCTTTCAAATTAGTTTCAATGTGAACTCAAAAGATCAAATCCACATCTCCAACATTAGCTCTCTCAATTGATGATGTGTCAACTAAACTTACGCAAATCATCATCACTATTTCCTCATGAAGTCTAAATTGAGAAGCTCTATCAATAGCTACATTTCTCCATATATCAAAATTGTAATTGTATACTGACAGTCTGATAACACCTTTCTATTATTCTGGCTCTAACTAATTTGTATCATTACTTAAGGTAATTACCTTAACCTCATATATAGCCTGCTAAAATTCACGCCAGAGAACTCACAAAGTAGATAGTTCTTCCAGTAATTCATACTTTCCAAGCCATAAGCTCGGAAACTATATTCTCTGGAAACCATGGTCAATTTTAGATATATTTTGTTAAGATTGAGAAAGGCCCCTCCCAGCTATTATACATCTCTTCCCCCTAAGAACTGAATTCTTGTTCCTTACCGAAATAACAATACTGGTCCACAACTCTCAACTCTTCAATACATATATATATCTCGCTTACTTTTCCCTTTTACTTTATTCAGTTAACTCAAGTTCACTCCTTTTTACCTTTGTGTTGAAAATGGTACAAGTTCATATTGTCACAATCATAATCAAATCCCCTGATTTAATGTTAATATTTAACCCCCTTACCATTGATTAATTTTTGAAACTTAGCACTAGCATTTGCAAAAATCTGGTCTAAACCAATTTACCGTTACCAATTTACAATTATGTCGGTAATTTCTCATGCATTCTCTAAGTCTTCAAAGATTCTATGTTATTATTGATAACACAATAACAACTTCATTATAATCCTGCACTTGACACCCTTAATTTATGAAAGTAGCATGAGTTCTATTAAGTTCTAATGGTTTCTACCATCAACTTAAAATGATCCAGCACCCGCCTGCAATCATGTTGTAAAGATATATATATATATATATATATATATATATATATATATATATATATATATATATATATATATATATATATATATATATCCTTGGCTCTGATCATTTAACTGTGAAAATTAGATTTCAACTACCCGTGAAGAAGTGTTGATTTCACTTATTTTCAGAATGAGTTGTCAATTCCGAGTAATGAATACTCATTTCGACTATTACACGTTAATCCTTGCCTCAAATCCTTAAATTTATTGACCACTCATTCTCCCCAATTTAAACTATACCACTCTAATAGATCAGACTAGTATATGTTACCAACTCACTGCTACACTCTAAATTTAATCTTCTTTTATTATCTGATAAACCACTTATTATTCCTATATGGATTCACACCATAACTGGAATGTCAACTTCAAAACAACTTATGAAGTGTAACTGCATTAGTGGTCTCCTAATTTTTATTAGGCTTATATCATTTACCACTAATTTGTTTACTGAATGACTTTCATTACTTTCATACTATTCCCAATACTAGCATTAAATCATCTGTCAAATTGGTCTGTCACCTTTGCGTTTTATCCTGAAAGTCATTCCGTACTTCATGATTTCATAATTTCCATTCTCCTATTACACACCTTAAGGTCTTGATCCAATAGATACTTTTTCACGGACTATTATTATCTAATAATATCAGTGAGAACAAAGACCATTAAAGATGTTACTTGGAGAAGAGTTTTATTTCATATTTATAACTTTTCTTATGTCTTTCCTTTTTATCTCCCCGAGGTTAAAACTCTTCGGAGCTCTTATATCCAACACCTTCTCATATCATGAGAAAGAGATGGACTTCAATCATCTTATTATTGTTTAGGAAAGACATACTATCATATCTATCACGTAGATATAGTATACACAAAAATAACATATCTCAGTTTTTTATCTTTTGGTTACCCCCAAAATCAACATGAAAATCGTTTATCAAACCTAAGCTTATTCATAACTTAAGACCATTCTCCAAGTTAATAAACTTAGGTTTTGTTATTAGGGTAATCAGAATACTTTAATCTTCAAAGAAAGCTAAAATTCACTTCGAACACCATCCATAAGTGAGTTTAGGGTCGGAGCATTGTCCACGATATCCAACTGTATCAGTGTTACCACTTTATCTCTAAAAGTGATAAACCATAAAATCTGGCACCCCAATGTATCAGAGTTATTCAATGTAACAAAGCCCTTAAACCTTGTTCCTACCATCAAGGTTATTATAATAGGCTTAAAACCAAATACTTTGAAGCTCTTCTATATCAGAGGTATTCCTTGATTCTAATAAATCATTATTCCGAGATTTATAAACCACGGATAACCAAGACTTTAAAACCTATAGCTATGAGGTAGGATCTAACATTACCTAACCTAGGCTCTTATACCAAGCTGTAGCCTCTCCTAACATGATTAGGGCAATACTCGTCCTGAAACCCTAATTAAGCCCAAATTACCCTTACAGACTTAACTAGAGCCAACAACCTTACTTCTTCACTTGATAAGCACTATTGTATATCGACTATCGAAATAAAATAATGAATATGAGCAGCGAAAATTTAAAACCTTTTTGATAATCAAAATACGATATATAGTATTAAAACAAAACTGGAATAAATCTCAGTTATAGAGATTATCCATCCCATTTGACATTACAAATCCGTAATTCAATACGAATATATAAGACAAGAGGAAATCATTACATCGAAGAGAAGTTCAAGACTCCTATAACTACTTCATCCTGTAGTTGTAGCGCCCGTCGAATCTACCTGTAATGTTAATTAGGGTGAGCGCTCCAACTTGCTCAGTAAGTAGGGATTCATTCTAAGCATTAACATTCCATATAATAATCAAGAATATCATGCAATAACAAAATGCACCAATGATATCTAATAAGAATATAAAAATCATATAAATCAATACATAAACGGATGCAAAGCAATTGTCTTGGATTAGTACAAAGTGATCCCCATTTTGTTTTTATAAAACTAGGGCCAATTACCCATCGGCGCCATCAATGTCATTATTAGACCAAGACATCGTGCTCATGTGCTCTCTAGCCTATCCATTAAAGCGCAATGGTTCTATCCTAAGCCCCCTATCGTGTATGTAATCCATACAACCTATCGAATTGAGCAGGAGTTATATTTAGGTCGGGAAGGGAAACCATCTCATATAAACCTATTCTCCAAACTAGGAGTTTTAGCATGGTCACATTACACGCTATTTTCCATTTATTGAAAACCACCACAGTGTATATAATCCCCTAGTCCATTCCAACAACTACATGAGCTACCTATATACTAAATAGCCAGACAATATTGATAAATAAGTGAATCCGTAATAATCTCGGTTTAAGTCTCTGTCCAAATTTCCTAACTTTCCGGTCATCTCAGGTTTCCTCGATGTTCCTCAACCTATCACCAATCGTTTAGGACCAATTTTGGTTCATTATACTACTTTTAGATTCCCTAGACTAGTCCCTAAGTCCCTCCGAGATAATTCATGAAACATAGCTTCATTGCTGGTTTCAAAGGTTTGGTAGCGTGCTACCTGACATGGATAGCGTTCTACCCATGTCAGCTCGTCCTCCCCAGTACACCTGGCGCTATAGCTAGCGCCAAGCGCACAACGCGCAGAAGAGCTACAATAGCAGCCTAGTTCTGCTATACCAAATCAACCCAAAATACCTCCAAATTCAACAATTACAATCCCAATCAATTTGAGATGACCTTTTATGAGTTTGTAAACCAGTTCTATTCATCAAATCGCATAATTAACTAGATTCCTACCGTAACCATCGAATTGGACTTCAACAAACACAAGAACAATTCATACTTATATGATGCTCACGATCTGTGTGATCGATTAAGCTCCTCAACGTGGTCGAATTCAGCTCCCGAAACGACCCTTTCGATCTGGAATTGAACCCTCCTTAACCTCTTGAATTTTTTATCTGAAGAGATAAAAATGAATGTTTTATTTTTATATATGGACTTTCCTCGTGATACATGTTGTGCTATCTCGAGACCGATCGCGTGGTCGATGCATTAAAGTGACACTCCTTAAAGTGACACAAAATCTTACACATCAAGCACGTTCGCTTCATTCGTGATGATCCGATAATCCATATATTTTCAATATTCTTTTATTTTACAATATATATTTATATATTTAAAAAATATAAGTGTATATGTCACTTATTATTCACCAATAAACTCACCATACGTGCCTACAAGTGTTCTTGAGCATGCATACTCATTCCACGACTCCCTCGTCACTTTAGGTGCCTCGGTAAATCATTATTTATTGGGTATTTTTCGTTTTATCGGCTTATTTGTAATTTTCTTGTTATACAACAACCTATATGTAAATCTAATTAATAATCAATACAAACACATACATCATGCAAACGCACACACATGCTAATTGTGGTACGCCAAACTTAACCACGAGCCTAACCTAGATTAATTAGGATTTCAATTAGTATTAATAGACAGCTTAAAGTAACTGGTCGTTACATATAGTACACATCCCCTACGAGAAAGTGATAGTAGTGCCAGTGGATCCTAAGAAAGTTGCATTTCTAAAGAAAGGATTGAATTCATAAAATATGACATCATGAGATTCAACGGCACCATGGAGGATATTGTTGTCAAGACTTAAATATTGGAGATGGAGCAAGGTTTTGTTGTTGTTGATGTTGAGGATTGGTTTAAGGTCAAGCTGGTCACCTTTTTTTTATTGAATTAGCTCTTAAGTGGTGGAGTTCTCTTGAGAGGCAAGAGAAGATAGTAACCACATGTCTATAGGCAGTACTTTCCAAAGTAAGTCATGAACAAGAACAAAGCTAAATTCATTACCATTACTTAGGGAAGTATGTTGATGATGGAGTATGAGCAGAGATTCGTATAGCAGATCAAGTTTGCTCATGAGATGGCAGAGTTTGATGAGAATAAGATAGACATGTTTCTCGATGGGCCGAATTATGAGATACAGATCATTAATTTATTTCATCTTTGTACTAGGTTTGCATTTGTTTTTGGGAGTGCAATGGAGGTAGATGCATCTATGTTGGGTAAACAATTTGGGGCAATACCCGTCCCACTTGTAAGGCGAGGTCATTAAGGCATCTAGTCGGTGTAGATTATCCCTAAATCCCTGATAATCTACTCAGCCTCTAAACTTCCTAAATACTTCTTTACTTGAGATCGATTTTCTAAAATCCTCGAGATTAGTGGTTACCCTCAAAGTTAAATTCAAAGTCTTTGTTTTCTTAACTGTATCGAATTAGGAAATCCTTCAATTTGAAATTTGGGTTTCTTAGAGAAATTTTGACAGTGTCTCCCTTGTAAATATGGTTGTCAAAAATCTAAAAACCTGATAAACAATAGTAGGAGAAGGCGTAGAAGGACTCACATATTCACTAATATCCATAACAATTATATATCAAAATATATACATTAGAACAATCCACTCAAATAAGTCTATTGATCCTTAAACCATTTCACAAAACCATCCGACCTAAGTTGAAGTTTGTATTCATACTTATATTACCATTACTATAATATACTCCTTCGCAAAATCATAAAACTGAAATCGGTCTAACTCACTACCCAAAGCCCAAAACATAATAATAATCAAATTGTTATACAAATAGAAAAAAATAACATAAAGAAATCACAAGAATACTACAGATCGCTCTTTCCTTTCTTCCGACCCATTAATTAAACTCGTAATTACTAAATAATAAAAATTTGATAATGGCAGATAAGTAAATCCCGCACTATCTAGTACACCTATAATAACCTAATGCATCTTAATAAAAGAATTTCAACCAAACATTATATTCCAAGGAAGTTAAATGTACAATAATGAATCCGTCCCTTTTGTACTATCTAACAACAATCAGATGACATTCTCAAAAAGTGGTAAGTAAACAATAATATGGAATCATGTAATGAGAGGATAGCTCAACGAGTCTCACTCCTTTAGACTATAGGAGTAAGATCTTGTTTGACATGATCTCATGATAACCGTGTGATGCAAAAAATTAGTGACTCCAGCCCCTCAAGCATAATATAGCGTTCTCCCCTATAACCACGGTATAGTAAACTTTATGAGGAGACTCAAATTACCCCTATCTTTCTCCTTGTGCATGCATGTACAATAAGAATCAATGCACTAGTTACGAAATTTATAATCATACAATGTAAATGTTACTATGGGATGTACTTACAAAAATCCAACTTCAAGCTTAATTTTTGGGGTCCTTGGAGCATCATATCACTTTAAAAGTGGTTGAAGTATCTTCCCTATATACCCAATTATATTAGAGATCAAGCTTCACATAAAACTAAATAATGAGACCCCTACGAAAATAGTGGCCAAAGTATGCCCAATAACTATTTTCAAAAATAATTATTTATAATAACTTCAACTAGCTTTAACTAGCTAACATGGGGTAACTTTTTAACCTTGAAACTTCAATATATAAGTAAAAAGCTTGTTTCGAAATGAGCCTAATAAATACTGATGCCCCCGTGAATGAAGATCCCATTCCAAGGGTGAAATATCGGAAGGAGGTTGACGGAAATTTTAATATACTGAATTTTAATTTGTCAAATTTGGTGGTTGATTTGAAGAATTTTGTGAAATCTGGTATGAATAGGGATGTTGACATGATGGTCTCCTACAAGGGTAATTTGATGTATGAGAAGAGGAATTTGTTTTATTCGAACATCCCACTTGAAGAAAGGGATATGGTGATTAGTTAGGATGAAAATAGGGGCCATTTGTCACCATTTCACCAAAACTTCAAGGATTAATGGATAAACAGATGGACAACGTTTTGATTGTCAAACTTATGGGGAGGAAGTTGGGTTACAACATGTTATGTAACTGAATCAAAGAATTATGGGATCCTAATGGTGAATTTCATATTAGGGATCTTAAGAATGATTTCTTTCTGATTAAGTTTGCGTTGGATCGTGATATGGATAAGGCCTTATTTGTAGGTCATCGAGTGATTTTTAGCTCATGTTTTTTTCGTCCAAAAATG
The DNA here is from genome assembly GCA_039657365.1 of Stephania yunnanensis. Classification (NCBI taxonomy): domain Eukaryota; kingdom Viridiplantae; phylum Streptophyta; class Magnoliopsida; order Ranunculales; family Menispermaceae; genus Stephania; species Stephania yunnanensis. Next base: position 29,134,012 of record CM077582.1, on the reverse strand, counting down.
GCATCCCGAATTCAGAGCATCTGAATCAGTTATATCTTCTACAGTTGTATGGGTCCATTTCCTGAATTTACCAGCACAATTTTTCCATGAAAATATTGTGATGAAATTAGCAAAAGTATTAGTTTGTCCCTTAAAAGGCGGAAATGCATACATCTAATGCTAATCACAGTCAATTCGCCAAAGTTGCGATTGACATTAAACTGACCAAACCTTTTTTGTCTAGGTTTCTCATTGCTCAATCTTGGCATGCGATTGAGTATTAGGGTATTCCTTTCATTTGATTTATGTGCAGTCATTATGGAAATAGTATGAAAGCATGTCCTCGACATCAAGCTGCTGGGAACAAATAATCTTCAAATGGTGAGAAAGTTAATAGAGTTGGTTCATGGACTTTGGTGGATAACATGGCTAGTAAGACTGCGGAAGATGAAATTGTTCCATAGATGATTGCTCGGAAGAAGGGTCGTTGATCGGCGAAGGGTGGTTCCGATGAAGGCAATAATAAAGGTACACCGAGAAAAAGGGCCGCTATGGGCACCCCACCAATTCATGAAGGCATCCAGTTGTTGAGGGCACAAAGTCATTTACCAAGGGCACCCAAAATTGTTGCCGGAAATCCCCAAAATACTTGTCATTCAAAACAGAGGCACGCCACCACCCCACCACCGTCCTCTTCAACGAGTCATACTCTCTTGAACCCACATTTTCTCGGTTATTTAGATTTTTCTTCATTCCTCTCCTTCTCTCTCCTCCGTTGTAGGCAGAATTTCGAGTATGGAGGCTCTGTGTTTTGTTCGATTTCGTCTCCACATTAGGGCTCGGTTCTAGGTTTTCATTCACACTCAAGTCATGAAATCGATCGTTTGAAGGTACGTTGATAGTCTAATTAAGTCGCATTTGGTAGAGTAGTTGTTATGATTGTGTAGCGCTGCATTCAATGGTTTTCTGATTGGAAAGTCGTGGTTCTTGGCCACACAGGCCAGAGTTGTTATTTACAGTCTCGTCCAAGCATGGTCGAGACAGGGGGGAAGTTTTTGGGAACTCGTGGTTCTCGGCCACTCGTACTTAGAATAATTTATACAGTATCGGCAACGAATGACCGAGAGTAATTGTGTTATCTCGGTCACCACATCACGAAAGTAACCATAAGTGTATAGTTTATGTCCTGTCGGTGATGTACAACCAAGAATGTAGCATTGCTCTTGGTTGCCCATTACCGAGACTATTATTGTTACCTCAGTCATGCACCACCTACATTCTTATGGTTTTCTCAAAAGTGCATGACCGAGACTATAGAAATGGAAGATTTTGTTCTTTTTTTTAAATTGTTTTAGGTAGCGTAACACTATGTTTGCTCTCGGTGGCTCTTGTCCGAGACTTATGTATAAGTTTCGGTCCTGCGAGGCTGAAACAATCGCGACCGCGGAACTTCGACTGAAAACATGAAAAAAAACAAAAAAAAAAAAACACAATAAATTTCACCAAATACCTCTTTTTGTTCCTCCTCTTGCACCATTGCATTACATTCGTCCATTTTATAGTGGAAAAAAGTTCGATTGGTTGAATTTACCAAACCCTATATTGACAAAATTGTGGCTTTAGGTTTCACTTAGGATCCAATTTGGTGGGGTGCCCCAAAACTAATTTGAAAATGGATTGTGAGATTGGAGAGAGTATATATGAAGGGGCAATAGAGTCATTTACATCAAAGTGTAATTTAGAGAGGAGAATGACAAAAAATTGGGTGCCTTCATGAATTGGTGAGATGCCCATAGCGGCCCTCCCGAGAAATCAAGTTCAAATCTACAATTCTCGGAACAACTATTTCATTAAGCTATTTGTGAACGAGAGACGATTACAAAATGTGGGCCCCTATCTCAGGAAAATCGCAAAAAATAAGGCATTATTTTTTTCATCTCTTAAGAGAAAAAGTGTGGGGAATAATGGAAATGTTTACAAAAGGGGTAAGGGTAAAGGTAAGGCCCATGAAGCTTCAAATTTGGTCTAATCCTCTACACATACTCTGACTTAAATGGTAACTAAGCCCCAAAATAATGGAGCGAAGACTCGACAGTTAAGAGATATTACTAATAGGGTGTTGAGTACGGTTAGGAAGAGCAACTCAATTACCAACAAGAAAGGTTCCGCTTCACCACAATTTACTTTCTTACCATTTCACGGCGAGGTTGATGTTGCAGAAGTGGGTAGGAAAAAAAGTAGAGTTAGCGGAGTGAATTGGGACCAAAACAATATGATCTTGACTACAAATGCACATATTGTGAAATCTCATACAGGATTGATGATGAATGATAGGAATGAAGCACTCTCTCAGTCAAATCAGATGATTGAGGAGCAGTATCACCAAGCTGTTTGATTATGAAGGTTTTCTCTCCTCAAGGTTTACAATTTTTAATAACTTTTTATGTTATTATGACTATCTTTGATAACATAGAACTGTCAAGGGGTTCTTAATCCTAATTTTAAGTACTTTGCTAAGGAGATTATCGGGGTCCATTGACCTGATATTGTCGCAATTCTTGATCCTCGAATTAGTGGGAATAAAGCAGATCATGTGATTCAAAGCTTAGGATTTTCTAACTCATATAAAGTTTATGCTGTAGGGTTTTTTGGACACATTTGTTTACTATGAGATACTATACATATTCATATACATATTCATATTACTATCCTTGAAATTGGCAGTCAGATGATTCATTTGGAATGGGCAATGGAATAGTTCAAAGGATATCTTTCAGTAGTTTATGCTTCCCCTATTTATAAGGCTAAATGGGAATTATGGGCAAAGCATCCCAGTCTCACTATTCCTGATCATATATACCTTAGGTTGTTATGGGACACTTCAATGTTTATCTCACATCAGAAGACAATAGGGGTGGTGCACCAGCTAGTTAATCCAAATGTGGGGAATTTAATGAAATATTGTATCATTACAGGTGGTTGGACATGGGGTCTAAAGGTAATAAATTTACATCGTGTCGGGGTCACCTTCAAGAGAGACTGTATAGAGCTGTTTGTAATAAGGAGTAGCGTCTTCAGTTTTTTGATAGCTCATTATTTCATCTTACAAGGTTCAAACCTGATCATTGACCTATCAAATTAGTATTGAAATTTGCTAGTGTTTGTTCTCAGAGACCTTTTAAATTTCAAGCTTATTGGACTACCCATGATGACTTCCCTAAACTTATTTAAAGATGATTGGTCTTCTTGTTGTGATTTCTTATTGAAGTCTAAGAAATTGAAGGCTAATCTTCTGCATCGGAACTCTAAGGTTTTTGGGAATATATTCCTAAGGAAAAGGAGGATGTCTTACAGACTTGATTCTTTAGATAGGAGGTTGGAAAGATGTTCTAATCCAATGCTCTTTAATAGAAGGAACAAGTTGTAGCAGTATATGGAAGACGTGTTGTTATAGGAGGAGGTTCTATAGTACCGAAAATCAAGGTTAATTGGATCCAGTGTGGTGATAGGAATATTAGATTATTCAAATTAAGTACTCTTAATAGAAAGATGAGAAATAGGATTGAATGCTTAATAGATTGTAAGGGGAACTGGGTAATTGATCAACAGTCTCTTCAACAAATGGCTGTCTAGTTTTATAAGAGTTTATATAATGATGATAGTATAGAACATCACTCCCTGCCTTGGGTTACTAAATTTCCTAATTTGGATGGTGCAGATTCTATATTTTTCAAGAATGAAATTAGAGGACATTAGGGAAGCTGTATTTGGTATAGGAGCTCATAAATCATTGGGTCCTGATAGTTTGAGTCTAATTTTCTTTCAGTCTCAATGGTATGTGGTGGGGGATGCAGTGATTTATTATGTGAAGAAGTTCTTTGATGAATGAGTCATGCTTGATGAACTTAATGATATGTTAGTGGTTCTCATACCACAGACTAAGGTTCTTTCTAATTTTTCGGAGCTTAGCCATATTAGTTTATGTAATGTGGTTTAGAAATCCATTACCAAAGTCATTGCTAATAGAATTAAGCCGCTCTAAAGTTTTTAGTGTCCCTAACTAGGTCTAGCTTTGTTCTTAGGAGGAAGATTGCAAATAATACTATTGTAGTTCAAGAAGTTATTCATTTTATGAGAAATAAGACAAGGAAGAAAGGATGGATTGTCAGACCCACCTAGTTAGGGCATCTGACCGGCTAGATTACCTTAAGATCCTGATAACCTAGCAGCCTTAACTTCTCCTCCAGTAAATAAATAAAAATCTATCAGAGTAATTATCAAATATGATTCTAATTCAACCACAAAGGCATTCTAAAATGACTCTTGTACATCAAAATTAGTAAAAACTAATTATATTATTCTTAAATATTTGTAAAAAAATTTCGCCAGCATCTCCTCTATTTCTAAGCCTACACCAAAAATCTAGCCTTCATAAATTTTCACTAAACCTGCTCAGTTTATGGAAATGCCAAATGACTCAAAATCCACCACATAACAAAATATATTGCATTAATAATGATTATTCATTCATTCTAACCTATCTCAGACTTTCAACATTTTTAAATCATTAATACCTTAACTTCTCGATATTCCAATCCATCCCAAAATCATTAAAACAATTCCAATCCTTCTCAAAACCATTTCAACACTTTCAAACGATATCCTAATCTCACATGAACCGAAAATCCATTTATACAATATTTTATATTCAAATATAATACAAATATAGAGAGAAAGAAATAGAACAAGTCACCAATAATTGAAAAGCTTTTCCGTTCCTTTGTCACCGTTAAAATCTATCATTATACAATTATAAAAATTCAATAATGCCAAATAAGTAAATCCCACACTATCCAGTGCACTTGTAGTAATCAAATGCATAATTGAAGGAATTTAAATGAACAATATATTCTAAGGAAATTAAATACAATCGTGAGTCCATCCCGTTTTCGTTATTCGATCACAATCAGACGATTAGTCTTCGAAAGTGGTAAGTAAACAATAATAAAGACTCATGCGCAGGGGGAATACCAAACGAGTCTAGTTCCTATAGACTGTGGGAGAATGATCTGATTCAATGTGATCTCATGATAACCACATGATGCAAAGTATCAGTGACTCTAGCCCCTCAAGCATAATATAGTGTTCAATAAACCTGATATATACATTATAAGGAGACTCATAACACCTTACCTTCCGAAACCATGTATGCATTGACAAAAATAATGCAATTCAAGGATCAAGCAATTTATAAAAAACATAATCGTAAAATGTAAATGTTACCATGAGATTTGCTTAACCTTACAAACAACCAACTTCAAGCTTAATTTTTGAGGTTCCATACCGTCGGATCACTGTGAAAATGGTTCCAATAGCTTCCTTGCATACCCTATTGTATTATGTAGGGGTGGGCAAACCGCGGTTTGGTGGTGAAAACCACCAAACCGCGACCAAACCGAGGGTCTACGGTTTGGTGATTTTCCAAACCGCCACCAAACCGCGAAAGTTGAAAACCGAACCAAATCGAACCGCGGTTTGCGCGGTTTGGTCGGTTTGGTTTCGCGGTTTTTAACTTTTCATGCACTATATTTTCAGGAAAAAAAAAGGAAAAAAAAAAAAGCAAAACAGCAACAAAATAAAAAACAGCAGCCATTATCAAAAAAAAAAATCTACAACAATAAACATAATCAACCATTATCATCCAATTAACACTTCAAATCAATTCCAAGCTTTGATGAGTTAACAAACATTGTCAATAATCCTCATTTAATCAATAACCATTAATCAATCATTCATCAAAATGAACGCAATCAAAGTAAAAAATTAAAGATCATATCAAAAGTTACAAGAAAAACAAATAAATTACAAGTTTAGAACAAATAAATTCAACAAGTAGGAAAATGGTTCAACTCCATTCCAAGTTCCAATTTCATTTTTTGTTCCTACAATAAAACAACAATTGAAAATAAAAAGTTAGCAACATAATAACTTAATAAGCTCAGAAAAAAAATAAATACACAGGAACTTCAAAATTTTGGGGTATCTCAGAAAAAAAAAAAAAAAAAAAACAGAGACAAAGCTCTATGAAGTATGAACCCATTAAATAAATAAATACACAGGAACTTCAAAATTTTGGGGTTTCTCAGAAAAAAAAAAGCAACAAAAAATAAATCATCCATCATCATCATCAACAAATTTTTTTGGAGAAACTAGTAAGATTCATGTTGCGAACCTGCGTATTCGGCGGCGGCGGTGCGAGGCGGAGCCGGCGGTGAGAGGGACGGGAGTGAGGAGCAGGGGTGGAGACGGGGGGAGGAGCAGGGGTGAGGGCGGAGAGAGTGAGCAGCGGGGGAGGAGATGGCGGAGAGAGTGAGCAGCGGGAGGGAGGAGAGGGCGGAGAGAGTGAGCGGCGGGAGGGAGGAGAGGGAGGAGGCGGAGAGAGTGAGCAGCGAGAGGGAGGAGAGGGCGGAGAGAGTGAGCAGCGGGAGGGAGGAGAGGGCGGAGACTCGGAGAGAGTGAGCTGCGGGAGGGAGGAGAGGGAGGAGGGAGGAGGGAGGGAGGGAGGAGAGGGAGGAGGGAGTGAGCGGCGAGAGAGTGAGAGTTTTTGTTTTTTTTTTTGGTTTTGTTTGAATGTTTTAGGGTTTTGGTGGTTATTTACTAAAACACCCTCGGTTTGGTTAAACCGCGGTTTTCATTTTGAGAAAACCGCGACCAAACCGCGATTCTGCGATTTGGTCATTTTCGAAACCGCGACCAAACCGCGAGCTTTAAAAACCAAACCAAACCGCGCGGTTTGGTCGGTTTGGGCGGTTTGGGCGGTTTTTTGAAAACCGCTGCCCACCCCTAGTATTATGGGTTGGCTTCAAGTGAAAAGATATCATGAAGCCCAATGAAAAATGCAATCAAAGTACACTTGAGAAGAATTTCCAAAAATATTAATTTATATAACTATTTCGACTAGCTTTCAACTAGCCAACTTAAGGTAACTTCTTAACTTTGAAAACCTCAATATTTATCATGATGACCTTAAAGGAACTTGTAGTACTCATGTCTTACTTTTCATAGACTCCAATAACACCCAAATCGGATCACTTATGAAGAAGTTAAGAATTTTCCCATATGGTATGTCGACTTGACAACTTTATAGATTTTGAACTAAAAAAACATTTTCCAAATTAATAGTTTTGGAATTAAATCCTCAAAACTCGACAATAAACTCCATGAAACCACCTGATACCAACACCGAAATATTTTCACAACCTGTGAAGTCAAATTGGATTAAAACAAATAATCAATATCAACTATTAAAACATCTCTAAAATAGTTGTCAACTAAATCGCATTAGTTCACCCCATCAAAACCCTAACCCACGTCAGTGGAATTTATCCCAAATTGACGCAAATCAACCTAATATATCTATTAACAACAATTCCAACCGATTTATATCAAAACCCCGTGAAAGAAATCGAAAAATTGCGAGAATTCAAATTGAATTAAGGAAAAATGCATGACATTAAAAATTTACCAAATTGCAGGTCAAATACCTCGGTTCTACCACATAAACTTAGCTTGAACTAACCATTTAGCGTTGCTTTACGATTTTGCATAAAGAAATTGAACGAAAATCGGATGTCGAGAGCTCATTGAACGAAAGATTAAATTGAGACGGTTAGGAGAAAATGTTCTGTTGAATATAAAAGGAATTGATTCATTTTATTGATTTTTTATTTTTTTTTTCTTTATTTAAAGATAAACCCTTAGCTACTTGTCAGCAGCTTAATTCCTTTTTATTTATTAATTCTAGAAATCCCTATTTTGACGTGTTGTCACTTCCGATGCTCGTTTTCTATCCCTATTTTGAAGCTAATATTTATGTCAATATTTTGACTATCTCAACACTCGTCTCGACACATATCTCAAGACAAAACCCCACGAATCTCAAATTTACTGAATCACCTAAATTTTGTAAAATAAAATAATATATAATACAAAACACTAGACAAACGTCACAGATTAATAAAATCAATTATAAATCTCAAATTCACCAGTGCTTAATTCCCGACTCGAGGCCAAAACCATAATTAAGTTTCTTTAATCCTGGATTAACAGTAATTACCGATTTAAAAAATTTGGGTTTTGACATGGATGACAAGAAAAGTTGATATTGAGAAAGCCTATGATATGTTAAATTAAGGTTTTATTGAAGATACTCTTAGTTCTTTTGGTATACTATTAAAGTTGAGAAAGAGGATAATGACATGTGTGACTTCTGCTACTATAAGGATCTAGTGGAATGGGAGTCAAAAAAATCAATTTTTTCCTTTGAGAGGTATACGACAAAGAGATTCATTATCACCATATGTATGTGTTATGTATGGAACAACTAGCACATGGAATTCAAGAATATGTTGAGAAGAATTTATGGCAGGGTATCAAGTTGGGGAAAGAGACTCCTATCATCTCTCATGTTTTCTTTGCTGATGACATGGTTTTATTTGCTGAAGCTAACTTAGATCAACTGAAGTTGATAAAGAATATCCTACATTATTTTGGAACCAGTTCTGGACAGAAGGTGAATGAGAAAAAACAAAAAAAATTTCCTTTCAATGAATGTTGGTCAAAATTTGCAGCATTTGATTAGTAGTGAATTTGTTTATGGTGTAACGAAGAATTTGGGAAAAAATTTGGGGTCTCTAATTATCTATGGTCGACTTCATAAGGAATTATATGTTGATATTGCAGATAGTGCTAGCTAAGTCTTGCTTATAGTCAATACCTATGTTTCAAATGCAAACCATTAAATTACCATTGTATTTATGTAATGAATTAGATAAATTAGTTAGAAATTTCGTTTTGGGTTCTACAGAGGGCATTAGAAAGGTGCATTTAATTAATTGGGATACCTTATGTCTAGACAAAAAATTATGAAGGCCTTTGCTTGTGGTGTACTGAAGTTAATAATTCGGCTTTCATTATGAAGCTTTGTTTGGAGTTTCACACAAAACAATAGTCTATGGGCTCGAGTAATGGAGGCAAAAACTGTAAAAGAAATATTAAAGGTCTTATACCTTGGGGAAACAAACCTGCTTCGATGATATGGCGTAGTATTAGTAATCATTAAGAAATGTTTCTTGGAAGGGATCGAAAAATAGATTGGAAATGGACATGGTGTTCTCTTCTGGGTGGATCGTTGGGTTTTGGGAGTGGATAAGCTTCTTCCTAATACAAGTCGACTGACTTTCTACAGTTGAAGTAGAGGCTAGAGTATGTGATTTTGTGCTTCCTTCAGGTGGTTGGCACTTCAACAAAATCAGTGCTTTACTTCTTGCAGAAATTTGTGAAATGATTATAACCATTCCTACCCCAATTTTGTTTTGTGGTGCAGATAGATTCAGTTGGCATTTTATCAAGAATGGGTAATTTTCTGTCAAAAAGGCTTACAAATTTGCTACATGGAATGATCAACATAATAGGCATAAAGGTTGGTCTCATATTTGGAAATAGGAGGGCCCTCAACATATTCAAACGCTCCTATGGATGGTAAGGCATAACAAAGTGCTTACAAGAACATAATGCATTCTATTAAGATCAAACTTAAAGAGGCTGATCAAAAACTACACTGAACAATATGATGACGATCACTATGTTCATAATCACAAAACAATAACATAGAGCACAACACATACAAGATTGTCAAGACGTACAACTTGCGCAGTGTTCAGCTGTACACTAACATCTCTAATAGTCCTATCTCAAACATTCCCCCTTAAAGAAAACTGAGTAGAAGACACAAGGTCTACTTTGCCATAGAAGAAAGAAAAACGAGGACCAGATAAAACTTTGGTGAACAAATCAGCTGATTGATGAAGAGAATGAACATAACATAGATCAAACACACCAGTAACCAATTTCTCACGGACAAAATGAGCATCAACTTCAACATGCTTAGTACGAGCATGGAAAATAGGGTTGGATGCAAGAGCTTTGGCACTAATACTGTTACACCATAAAACAGGACGAGAAGGACTACAAACACCAAGTTCAAAGAGTATGGATGTAGTCCACAAGATGTTTGAGGCTCTATGTGCCAAAGCTCTATATTCAGCCTCAGTAGAATAATAAGCCACAAAAGTTTATTTCTTATAGGACCATGAAACAAGATTGCCACCCAAGAACAAATAAGAGCCACTGGTAGACCATCTATCATCACAATCTCCAGCCCAATCCGCATCAGTAAAGGACTCAATGTGAAGAGATGAAGAAGGTTTGAAGCACAATCCACAATCCAAGGAGCCATTAAGATAACGAAGAACCCGTTTGCAGCCAGTGAAGATCAGTAGGTTCTTAAGGAACTAAATTAGTTTGTTAACAAGCCTATGACTTTGTCGTGCTTGCCAACGAGTTCACTTGGGCGTGCACGCTACCCCCATGTGTATCACCCTTGAACCATATGCAGTATTATGCGTCCCATAATTTATCAATTATTGGCTAATTAATTCCAATCATTTTCATAAATATTAATAAAATCTATACAAACACCAAATGACATGCGAATCCACGCAAACGCTAATCGAGACAAGCTACGCTTAACCACAACCCTAACTCAGGTTAATTAAAATTCAGATTTATGCTAATTACCTACTTAAGGTAACGAGACGTTACAGTCTCGCTAATTTAAGACAATTTTGTCCTTGAAATTAGAGGAAACGTACAAGTTACCACTAGTTCCAAGAGAAATGGAAATTGCTTTTCCATGTATACCTCCCGTTCCGAAGCGATCTTTTTATTTTCATGAAACTTATATTTTCTCTTAATCCGAACCTACAAGCCCTTTCATAGATGAGACTTTCAAGAGTACAACAAAATTGTCTTTTTAACTCTCTAATAATCTATGATACTTGACTCCTCAACATCTTTTGCTTTACCAATTGTAGTTATAAATAACATAATCTGATATACCCTATATGTAGCTCTTTATTATCTCATTTTCTGTACAAGGTATACTTCAATCTTAGTTATATACCTCAATATACACCAGATTGAGTATATCTATCTTTATTATTCTATAATGTAATCCTTTTGATTACCTTTATTACGAAAAAAACTCACATATAGGAATCAATTTTCTTTCTGGTGTTAAACATTATAAGACACAAGCTCAAAATATTTATTGTTTAGAACCACGATTAGCAACTCAGTTTCTTCGTTAACACAAAGAAAATATGTTGTACTAACACTGATTGATCACGTGTCGTGCATGCCAAATATAACCCGCAATCGAGTTACCAACCACAAGGGTGTAGTAGTGGTAAATACGGGGTCGAATCCACAGGACTTGAGTTTACTCCAAGTTAACTAAAAATGGGGGGTTTTCAGAAAATCCAATAAAATAATTAATTAAACTAACAAAAATAAAAAGTTCGCAAAAATTAATATCAATAATGAAAAATCACCTAAATCTCTAGTTCCACAAATCAGAATCAAGATTCAATAGCATTCAATGGTCCTCAATCTTTCCCAAATAAATTATTAATTTAATTCACCTAGATTAGCCATGGAAAATCGACATCCGCCAGAAATTCCTAATTCCCCTAATTCCAATAGTCAGGACATCCGCCACTAACTATTTTCCTAATTAATGTATAAACCCTCGACATCCGCCAATCAGGTTTAACACACTAACCGCAGTAATATAGATCTGTGGGAACACTAATCCTAGATAATCGGATCGCAACCGCTACCGATTTAACCTAGATTCAATTGTTGCACATTTAATAACCAAAAGGGTTTTACGGCAAACGGGTGACTATTTGTTACTTTATTGGTCTAAAGACACAATTACACGGATACTAATATTCCAAATAACAATAGATTGTCAATCTAAAAGCATGCATCGGCCACATACATACCATAGATTTAAATCATAATCAATAAAATCAACAACGATGAAATAGGAGAAATTAAATTAATTAAATAATAAAACAAAAGATCTCACATAATATGCTTTGAATCCAAAATTCCGACTTGCTTCCCCTTCGACTTAGGCAAGAAATTGATTAGCCGAACATCATCTTCAAAAATCTATACTAAAAATAATAATTGATCTCTAAAAAATACTAATTAATTATTCCTCTAATAATACCTATGTTCCTAATATATAAAAGTACTCCAAATTGTACTTTGATACTAATTTTAGGGGTTAGGTAGGTGACTCGTGCGCCGAGGAACACTGTAGGGGTGTTTTTGGATCAAAATTTGGACTCAACCATGGGTCTCTGCGTGATTCATTGTTTTTCTGTTGTCGCGCCACGTGTCAGAACGCCATTGGACCGCCCCTGTCACCGCCGCTTACTTGTCGCCGCTGGATTCGCTGAGAACCGTGCGTTCTGTTGTGTGTGTGTGGTGACTCAGCGACACGTGGCATCACGTGGCTGGCTGAAACACGTCAATGTAGCCCGCTAGACGAGTGAGATCACGCCACGTGTCACCCACGTGGCTTGGAGAAAAATCGTGCGACTCGACAAAAATTCTGGGAGTTTGTGCGGGCACGGATCTCGAGGCAGATCGACAGATTTTGAAACACGGAGAAGATTGCTTGCGGGTGACGTTGCTTTTCTTGCTGACGTGGCAACCCATGGTGGTCTCTAATTGGTTACTGGAACCTCTGATGTTGACGTTGCAGTTTCTGATTGGTCTAGAGATATTTCTCGCTGACTTGGCATGCTTTGACTGGCTGGAACACCCTGTCTGCTATTCGACACACAGCGCAACGCGTATTTTGAGGCAAACTGTCCGACATCCGATTAATGCAAGTAAATACTCTATTTTGAGTATTTTTCCGCCATGAATTCTACCGCGCACTCTGTTCCACCTAAAATTGACCAAAAATATAATTAAATATATATTTTTAATACTTTTAATAATTAAATATACTAAAATAGATTACTAAAAACCTATAAATACTGACTTATCAAATACCCCCAAACTTAAGACTTTGCACGTCCTGAGCAAAGGTGTAAATGACAACATAAACTAAACTAGACTCCTAATATAAAAATGCACTGACTCAACTAATCCTATACCCGACCCAAATTTATGGAGTTCCTTATGTTTACATAGTCAGCAAATTAACAAGTAACTCATAAAATTTCAGAGTTATGATATGTCAAGTCTCGCAACCCAAACACAATTAAGATCACACTTTCGAGACAAAAGACTCGGTCAAAACAAAGACCATCAACTACTCAGAGTTTTCTTTGTCTATACAATTAAGCACGCAAATTGAAAATCTTACTTAATATAGTGAAAGCACTCGAACTAAATCTTTTATTTGAGGAGTTTTACAACCTCCACCTTTAGTCAATATTATTTTCTTTAGTTAATATAGTGAAAGCACTCGAACTAAAATGATATGTCATGTGGACCGCTTTTCTCACTTTTTTCCACCACAAGATTCCTTGCTCCATTTCCTGCGGAAACCTGTGCGACTCTCTATTTTTTATTTATTTAAAAAAATCATGTTAGTACTTCTCACTTTCACTATAATCAAGGAAATCCCCCGATGTGGGTTAAAGTAATATAACTTGCATAAATTTGACCGTTTACTCATTTTCGTTGTCTAGCACTAAGTCTAACCATCATCTAAGTCCTTAATCATGAAATCATAAAAATGCAGAGCTACGAATTCGATTAAGTGTTTCTCTTAATTTTCTTTAAGTTCCAAGTTAAAAAGGCAACTATAGTTTACTCATCTACAACCAAAGGCATGAACAAAGTTTTGGGTGACTCTAAAATAAATAAAACATATGAAATATATACATGAAAGTGTATCAATTTCTAATGAAATGAGAAAGGAATATGAATAGAAAAGAAATGGAAGAAATGGAAGAAATGATATAAAACACCACCATTTCCATCCAATATCCGCATATAACCGCATAAAAAAAATTAAATTATCTTACCTGCGGTCTTTCGCAAAAAATCCATCCAAAACAATCCACAATCCCTAAAACACCTCAAACTTATTCCGAACATTGTCCTTAAGGTTCAAAACAAGTCAAGAGGTTCACACATATAAAACAAACAAGATGGTGAAAGAATATGATAAAAATAAGATAAAGGAAATGATGCAAATTCATGCAAAATGACAAAAAAAAATATGAAAATAAATAAACTAAATAAATGATACTTATCAAAGTTTGGGCTGCCTCCCAATAGCGCTTTTCGTTAAAGTCGTTGGCTCGACTTGGTCGAAGTCTATCAATCAAGATAGACTGGTGTTGCCAGTGAGACGACCTCCAGATCATGGCTCGGGAAGTCTTCATAGAAGATCTTCAATCTGTGGTCGTTCACCTTAAACACATTACTAGTACTCGTACTCTGAATCTCCACTTCTCCGTGATCATAAACCGCAGTCACAATATATGGTCTTGTCACCTCGATCTCAGCTTACCTGCAAAAATCTTAAGACGTGACTGAAATAAAAGTACTTTCTGACCATAACGGAAAGATTTCCTAGAGAGATTGCTATCATGGAACACTTTAGTTTTTCTTCATATATCCATGCATTTTCATACACATCATTCCTGATTTCCTCCAACTCTTAGAGAGTGAGCTTTCTCTCTTTTCCTGCTTCATCGAGCTTCATATTAAACTGTTTCACAGCCCAGTAGGATTTATGCTCAAGCTCGACTGGCAGGTGGCAAGCTTTATCAAACACAAGGCGATATGGGGACATCCCAATTGGCGTTTTAAACGCCGTTCGGTAAGCCCAAACCGCATCATCAAGACGTGCACTCCAATCTTTACGAGTAGGATTCACCGTCTTTTCCAAGATGGATATTATCTCCCTATTAGATACCTTTGCCTGACCACTCGTTTGGGGATGATATGATGTAGACGTTCGATGAGTGACATTATTCCTCCTCAGAAGACTTTGAACCATATAGTTACAGAAATGAGTGCCTCTATCACTGATCAGGGCCTGTGGGGTACCAAATGTTATGAAAAATCGATTTAAGGAATTCACATGCCTTAGCTTCCACCCACTTAGACACATAGTCCACTACCAAGAGTATGTAAACATTACCAAATGACACTGGAAACGGTCCCATAAAGTCTATACCCCAAACGTCAAATATCTTGCAAATATGAATCGGGGTAAGTGGCATTTGGTCTCGATGACTAAGATTACCAGATTTCTGACAGTTATGACAAGTCTTGGTAAACATGTATGAATCATGGAAAATGGTAAGCCAGTAAAACCCACTATCAAGAACTTTCCTAGCTGTCCAACGGGGACCGAAGTGGCCTCCGCAGGCGTAAGTATGACAAAAAGCCAATATGGAATGACTCTCAGTCTGAGGAACACTATGCCTGATAACCTGGTCGGAGCAGAATTTCCATAAGTACGGATCATCCCATACGTAGTACTTAGCATCACTCTTTACTTTATTCTTCTGTGCCTCCGAAAGGTGAGGAGATAGCTCACTCGAAGTGATATAGTTCACCATATCAGCGTACCAGGGGAGATCGTCCATAACGGCATAGATGCGCTCGTCAGGGAAATCATCCATAAGAGGGGTAGGACTCTCACTATTTTTAATTCTGCTGAGATGGTCTGCGACTAGATTCTCTGCACCACTTTTATCTTTGATTGTGATGTCAAACTCCTAAAGTAGGAGTATCCATCTAATGAGCCTAGGTTTGACATCCTTTTTACTCACCAGGTACTTCAAGGCAGCATGATTAGAGTAAATGATAACCTTGGTTCCCAAAAGGTAAGGCCGAAACTTTTCAAGTGCGAAGATAACAGCAAGGAGCTCCTTCTAAGTAGTGGTGTAGTTCGTCTGAGCAGCGTCCAGAGTGCGAGAAGCATAGTAAATGACAAGTGAAGCTCTCCCGAGTCTCTATCCTAAGACTGCACCCATTGTATAATCACTAGCATCACACATAATTTCAAATGGAAGCTCCCAATTAGGGACATGAATCACAGGTGTGCTAGTAAGTGATTCTTTCAGTGCATCAAATGCACTCTTACATGCCTTATCAAACTCAAAAGGTATGTCCTTTTGAAGTAGATGGCATAGAGGTTGTGCGATTCTTGAAAAGTCCTTGATAAAACGACGGTAAAAACCAGCGTGTCCAAGAAAAGATCTAATCTGTCACACATTCGTAGGGTAGGGAAGTTTCTTGATAACATCAATTTTAGCTTGGTCTACCTCTACGCCTCTGACTGAGACAATGTGTCCCAAAATAAGACCTTGGTCCATCATAAAATGACACTTTTCATAGTTCAGAACCAAGTTCTTCTCGATACACCTGCTGAGAACCTTTGTCAGATTATTGAGACAACTATCGAATGAATCACGATAAACTGTAAAGTCATCCATGAAGACCTCAATGAAATGCTCAACAAAATCTAAAAAGATACTCACCATGCACCTTTGAAAGGTGGCAGGGGCATTGCAAAACCCAAATGGCATGCGCCGATAGGCAAAAATGCCAAACGGACAAGTGAAAGTCATATTTTTCTGGTCTTCAGGTGCTACCGGTATCTGATGAAAATCGGAATAATCGTCAAGACAGTAGTAATGAGAACGACCAGCGAGTCTTTCCAACATCTGATCAATGAATGGTAGGGGGAAGTGATCCTTCCTGGTGGAAGCGTTTAATTTCCTGTGGTCGATGCATACCCGCCATCCATTTTGAATATAGGTTGGAACCAACTCACCATGTGAGTTGGTGACTACTGTGACTCCCATTTTCTTAGGAACCACTTGGATAGGGCTTACCCATTTACTATCAGAGATGGGGTAAATCACACTAGCATCAAGGAGCTTCAGTATCTCCTTCTTCACTACATCCATCATAAGCGGATTGAGTCTCCTCTAGGCTTCTCTCGTACATATATATACATATATATATATATATATATATATATATATATATATAATGGATGCAAGTGGAAGGGCTCAAACCTTTGATATCCGCTATGGTCCACCCAATAGCCTGTTTAAACTCTCGGAGTACTCGAAGGAGCCTCTCTTCCTCCAAATGTGTAAGTTTGGCTAAGATGATCACAGGGAGTGTGTCATTCTCACCGAAAAACATGTACTTTAAGTGCTCAGGTAATTGTTTCAACTCAAATGTGGGAGCTTTAACCAATGAGGGAGAAAGTTCGGAGTTAGAAATAGGTAACTCCAAATAATGGACATTTGGGTTGGATTGAATCCAACTCAAAAACAACATTTTCGACATCAGTATCGAAGGTCAGATCACTCTCGTGTATTTGAGTAGTGTCGAGATGATGCTCTAACACTACTTTAACTTCATCATCGCCACTCGTGAGCAAGATCTGCTCAACGAGTGGACCCACACAGTCCATGGTACACACTACATAAGACACATCACTGGGGTATCGCGTCGCATCGTAGATGTTAAACTTGATGCTTCACCATCGAACTCCATGGTAAGAGATCCATAATCGCGTCTATCTTCGTCTGTGCCGTTTTCAAAAATGGACATCCAAAGAGCACTAATGAAGCATTGGGGAATGACTCCTCTTTCGTATCGACCATATAGAAGTCAGCAGGAAACACAAACTCGTTCACTCGAAGTTGAACATCCTCGAGAACACTGACATGCCTGACAACAGAACGGTCTGCTAACTGAATGACAATACCAGTCTCCTCCAATAGGCCTGCATGCAAGGTCTCGTAAATAGATAATGGAATAACATTAATGGAAGCGCCAAGGTCGCACATAGCTATCTGAATGCTTACATCTCCTATAACACAAGGTACTGAGAACATCCCAGGATCCTTGCATTTAGGGGCAACTTCTTTTGCAGGATAGCCGTGACGGTTTCTCCCATTTGGATTTTTTCGTTGCTTTTCAGTTTCCCTTTGTTAGTGCATAGTTCCTTAAGACGCTTTGCATACCTAGGGACTTGCTTCAGAGTGTCGAGGAGTGGAATATTAATTTCCACTCGCCGAAAGGTCTCGAAAATTTCTTTATCTTCCTCTTTTTTTCTTATCTAGGATGAGTCGTTGTGGAAAAGGAGGTTTGGCCTTAAATGCGGGTGGTGCTTCTTTTTGAGTAGTTACCATCTGTTTAGGGACAGACGGAGTCACTACTACTTTGTGTTCTTCCTCATTTGCCTGGTCTTGGGCATTAGATTACCTATAGTCCCTTTTGGGTCCCTCCAACTCTGTACCACTACGGAATGTAACTACGTTAGCACTGGCGTTAGGATTCGGGTAAGGTTGCGAAGGAAACTTTCCCTTATCCTCGAGACGTCCAATCTGCTGTGCATGTTGGTCCACTTGAACTTGAATAGTTCGGACCGTCAATTTGAGTTCGATGAAGGATTTCTCGGTGGTAGCCCTGAATTGGTTCATTTCATTCATAATTTGGCTTCGTTGGCTCATAAGGGCTTTAATCATATCCTCAAGTGAAGAGGAATTATTGGAGGGTGCAGGCAATGGTTGACCTCTAGGGATGAAGGTCTGATAATTCTGATTCTGAGGCCCGTAACTGAAGTGTGGGTTGTTCCTGGCCGTGGCATGATTATAGGTATTCCCGAATGGGACTCTAGATGGCCCTTGGAACTGATTACCCATGGCATTGGCCTGTTGATCCTCATCGAAGAGTGTAGGACATTCATCAGTTGCATGATTTGTGGCACCACAGAAGCCACAAGCTTTGGCCTCCACTTTACCGGATGAGAGGAGACGTTCCGTCATAAAGGCTATTTGGTCAATTTTTTTTGTCAGTGGAACTCGAGATATTGCCTGTACTCAGACTTCGGTAAGTAGTAGCATCGAGATCACCATAAAGGCGTGACCGCTGTGCGATGTCCTCATACAATTGCTTCATTTGGGTTGGAGTTTTGTCTCGAATGTGACCCCCACACGCATTATCGATCATTCTTCTTTCCATGGGCGACATGCCAACATAGAAGAATCGAGCTATGGCTTTCTCAGATTGGCCATGTTGCGAGAGCAATCAATTGCTTATAGCAATCCCAATATGCCCCAAATGATTCGCCCGACCTCATTTTGATGCTGCGAATTTCCTTGATGAGCTGAGCAACTCTATCCTCAGGGAAGTATTCATTCAAAAACGCGGTTACCATATCATTCCAGGAGTTAATGCAGCCATGCGGAAGGTAGAAAAGCCATTCCTTGGCTTTGTCTTTAAGGCAGAACGGAAAAGATCTGAGCTTAACTGTTTCCTCGTCCGCATTGGAGGGTTTCATTGACTTGCAGATAATGTGAAACTCCTTCAGGAAAGTGATAGGGTCTTCATTCTCGCCACCATGGAAGGATGGTAGGAGATGAATGAACCTAGACCTCAACTCAAAGTCTCCAGCATTAACCGGATAGTTGATGCAGAGGGGTTGTTGCGCCAAAAGAGCTTGAAGCTCATGATTGGCGTGACCCATGGTGATTTGGCGATTTGCAACCATGTTCAAAGGATTTTGGCCTTCCTGTTGCCTAAGTTGGGTCTCTCTAATCCACCTATGAAAAGTTCTCTCTGGTTCAGGGTCGAAAGGTAATAATGAACCGACCGATTTTGACCGAGTGAGGTGTGGTAGCATAAAACTAAAATAAATAAATAAATAAATAAATAAAATAATAATAAAAAGAGAAAAAAGAAACCTAAACTCAAAGAAATAAAAATATTTTAATTAAACTAAGCTAATAAAAAACAATTAATTACTAATCTAACTAACAAAATAAATAAATTAACTAAACTAATGTTAAAAATAATAAATATAACTAACTAATGCTTAAACTCAGAGTAAAGACTAAGTCGCCGGCAATGGGGGCCAAAATTTGATCATGTGTCGTGCGTGCCAAATATAACCTACAATCGAGTTACCAACCACAAGGGTGTAGTAGTGGTAAATACGGGGTCGAATCCACAGGACTTGAGTTTACTCCAAGTTAACTAAAAATGGGGGGTTTTCAAAAAATTCAATAAAATAATTAATTAAACTAACAAAAATAAAAAAGTTCGCAAAAACTAATATCAATAATGAAAAATCAGCTAAATCTCCGGTTCCACAAATCAGAATCAAGATTCAATAGCATTCAATGGTCCTCAATCTTTCCCAAATAAATTACTAATTTAATTTTCCTATATTAGCCATGGAAAATCGACATCCGCTAGAAATTCCTAATTCCCCTAATTCCGATAGTCAGGACATCTGCCTCTAACTATTTCCCTAGTTAATGTATAACCCTAGAGATCTGCCAATCAGGTTTAACACACTAACCGCAATAATTTAGATATGTGGGAACACTAATCCTAGATAACCGGATCACAACCGCTACCGATTTAACCTAGATTCAATTGTTGCACATTCAAGAACCGAAAGGGTTTTACGGCAAACGGGTGAATGTTTGTTACATTATTGGTCTAAAAGTACAATTACACGGATACAAATATTCCAAATAATAATAGATTGTCAATCTAAAAGCATGCATCGGCCACATACATACAATAGATTTAAATCATAATCAATAAAATCAACAACGATGAAATAGGAGAAATTAAATTAATTAAATAATATAATAAAAGATCTCACATAATATGCTTTGAATCCATAATTCCGACTTGCTTCCCCTTCGACTTAGGCAAGAAATTGATTAACCGAACATCATCTTCAAAAATCTATACTAAAAATAATAATTGATCTCTAAAAAGTACTAATTAATTCTTCCTCTAATAATACATACGTTCCTAATATATAAAAGTACTCCAAATTGTACTTGGATACTAATTTTAGGGGTTAGGTAGGTGACTCGTGTTCCGAGGAACATTGTAGGGGTGTTTTTGGATCAAAATTCAGACTCTGCCATGTGTCTCAGCGTGATTCGCTGTTTTTCTGTTGCAGGGCCACGTGTCAGAACGCCATTGGACCGCCCCTGTCACCGCAGCTTACTTGTCGTCGCTGGATTAGTCGAGAACTGTGCATTCTGTTGTGTCCGTGCGGTGACTCAGCGACACGTGGCACGCGTGGTTGGCTGAAACACGTCAATGTGACCCGCTGGACGAGCGAGATCACGCCACGTGGCACCGACGTGGCAAGGAGAAAAATCGTGCGACTCGACTGAAATTCAAGGAGTTTGTGCGGGCACGGATCTCGAGGCAGATCGACTGATTCTGAAACGCGGAGAAGATTGCTTGCGGGTGATGCGGCTTTTTCTGGCTGACGTGGCAACGCGTGGCGGTCTGTCATTGGTTGCTGGAACCTCCGATGCTGACATGGCAGTTTTGATTGGTCTAGAGATATTTCTCGCCGACGTGACATGCCATTGGCCGGAACACCCTGTCTGCTATTCTACTCACCGCGCAACGCGTATTTTGAGGCAAAATGTCTGGCATCCGATTACTGCAAGTAAATACTCAATTTTGAGTATTTTTCCGCCACGAATTCAACCGCGCACTCTTTTTCACCTAAAATTGACAAAAAAATATAATTAAATATATAGCTGTAATACTTTTAATAATTAAATATACTAAAATAGACTACTAAAAACCTATAAATACTGACTTATCAAATACCCCAAAACCTATAAATGCTGACGTGGCAGTTTCTGACGTGGCATGCTTCGATTGACTGGAACAACCTGTTCGCTATTCAACACACCGCGCAACGCGTATTTTGAGGCAAACTGTCCGGCATCCGATTACCGCAAGTAAATACTCCATTTTGAGTATTTTTCCGCCTCGAATTCAACCATGCACTCTGTTTCACCTAAAATTGACCAAAAATATAATTAAATATATATTTTTAATACTTTTAATAGTTAAATATACTAAAATAGACTACTAAAAACCTATAAATACTGACTTATCAAATACCCCCAAACCTATAAATGCTGACGTGGCAGTTTCTGACGTCGCATGCTTTGATTTGCTGGAACACCCTGTCTGCTATTCAACACACCGAGCAACGCGTATTTTGAGGCAAACTGTCCGGCATCTGATTACTGCAAGTAAATACTCCATTTTGAGTATTTTTCCGCAACGAATTCAACCGCGCACTCTGTTTCACCTAAAATTGACCAAAAATATAATTAAATATATATTTTTAATACTTTTAATAATTAAATATACTAAAATAGTCTCGTAAAAAGCTATAAATACTGACTTATCACTGATAATGGTTTTTGGTTATATCAACAACTTCTTCTACCGCCAGAAGCAAGTCTTAGATCTGTGTCTATGAAATCAAATACAGAAACACCATAGCATCTCATATATCTAAATACATATATCTTTCTCGATCCACCAAAAGAATAACATAACCTCATTAACAAGAATCTACAGACTTGATCAATCTATCAACTACAACTTCCATTATTTAGTGTTGACGCAAAAATCTTGTTAATTTCATTATATAACTCCAGTTATGTTATCTTGCTACTGTTAAATGTAGACAAGAATTCACATAAACCTTCAGGTTTTAATGATTCAGTCACAACCTACTGATTAACTTTCAAATCTCTTTATGAATTTAACAACATATATCATCACTTCAGAGAGTCCATAATCTTCTAGTATATCTCAATACAATATGGCATTGTCTGTATAACGAATATAAAGAGATTCATGAGATTATCTAAACAATTCTTGCCTAATATCAAATCTTTAACTAATTTTTTTCAGCAATTAATGCATTCGACACAATTTCATGAGATTGTTTAATATGGATGGTAACCATTCATAACCAAATCCCAATATATAGATAATACCAACTAGACTTCTTAACAACCATATCACCCATTTAATCGAAATTTTGGCTCAGTTTCAAATCAGAGTTTCAAAAATAGATTTGTAATTACAAATTTCAACATCTAGGTTGATGATATGCTGACAAGCTTTATAAATCATCATCATTATTACATATCTTTCTCGAGAAATAATATTGAGAAGCTCCTATTATAATTACAATTCTAGTTCTTTTCTCTAATCAGAGTTTTGATCACATCAATCACTTTGTGTGGGTGATTTCTTTAAGTAATTTATTATATTCATGAATTTGGGTTACTCACATCACCTCTAATTTCTTTCACTCTGACAATAATACTTTTCAAACTCTTTAAGTTTGAAGACTTTCCAAGACTCATTGCACCATTCATTGGTTTTAGTAGTTCTCATTTGTCTTCTACTGTTTCCTTTAAGATTCTCTAATCTTGAGGATAGCTAAAAGACTCTCCATAACCTTTTCACATAAGTATATATATATATTCCAAACCCTACAATGAATGAATAAACTTGCACAAACTATTCAACTGAATAGATTCACAAATAAGTTAGGATCTACACTCATATCTTATAACCCTAAATCTCAGTTTTAGGATTTATCTTTGTAATTCATTCCACTCATTGTTTGAAATTCATTTCAGGCTTTTATTCTACAAGTGATGCTTTAAATTGTTTGGTACGAGTAGCAAAATATTTATTTCATAATAGTTCTTCTCATCTTCCTTGAACTATATAATAGTATAAACTACAATCTTTTGCTTCATTGTATTAACACACAGCTACTCGAAATAAAGTATTAGGCTAAACTTTTTATTTTCTCCATGTTCCAAGCACAACTAAGCAATTATTATGGTTAAACTATATTTCAATTTTCTCTCAAGGCATCGTTGTGTCACTAATAATAGCTTACCTCAATTTCACTTTTAGGTTAATTGAATATACAACATAACAATATTACAAATCTTATTTATGTTGTTTATATCATTCAATCATTCCAAGATAACACTTGAATTTAGGAAAATCGTTGTCTGGCTAAAGGCTATCAACCTATTTTGAATTAAGATTTAATGATTCTAAGATTCCATATAAATAATTATAGCTATATTGTAAGTGATGTTATATTTTGGAGTTTGAAAACAATCCGAGTACATTATGATGTTTAGTGGGGGTTCGTTTAGATGCATGTTAGATATTTTATTTAAGTTGATTCATCAATTATTTATTTATTAACTCGTGTATATTAAATCAATTTATTTAATTTAAGTTTTTTAAAGTTTACTCATTTTAATTAATAATTTTTGTTTATTCGCATATCGTTTAGTGTTTATTTTCCCGTTTTAATTAGAGTAATTAAATTAAAACAAGTTAAATCTGATAAAACTTTAGGGTAGCTTAAATTCTTTTGAAATTGGAAAACTCCTTGTGAAAAAGATATCCCATTTATCCAACAAGTCAATAGTAAGATACGGGAAATTTTTTTTCACGATCGACATGTGTCATAGCCGCTAATCCTTGTCTCGCATACTACCCTATCCTTCATAATCTATATATAATTTGGCATAGGTTGCTATAGCATTTCAAAAGGGATCATCTTTTTATCTTCTCAAACTTCTCCACTTAATCTTGTCGCGATTCCTGGTTGTCTTGAAAACTCTGTGATGGTTGCTAGACATTTTGAATGTGAGGATTTTAAAAGCTTTGATAATTTTCTCATGACTCTTTTTTTTGTATGCAATGCTCTTGACTTCCCACAAATTTTGTAAATCCATACTGGTTATAATATAGTTGTTTATATCCCATCCATGCCAAACCACTCATGATTGGTTGTGCTAGGTATGTGTTATTGTCTTGATCAACTTTACTTTAGTAAACCAACGAAGTAAATCAACTTAAAACTAAAAGAAAGTATATCAAGTGGAGTAGATCAACTTAAAACTAAAAGAAAGTATATCATGATTGGTTGTGCTAGGTATGCCAAACTACTAATTTTCTTCACATCCCTAAAACACCCAAGATAAAAAGAAAGTATATCAAGTGCAGTAGATCAACTTAAAACTAAAAGTAAATTTTTTAATAAATTAAAGACTCTCAATAACTTAAACTAGACTTATCTCTAGCAACGACACCAAAAACTTGTTCGTAATCGCAAGTATAATGAATTGTAGTAATAACAAGATCAACAAAGGTTGATTATGGATATCGTTCATGTGGGAAAGGTTTATATGGACACGATTAATTAGTTAAGTTCACCATATTATTAAGAAGGTCTCTTTTGTTTTGATTTAAAATAAATTACTCTATTCTATAAGAAAAATGTATTCGAGAGTCATCAATTCGATCCAAGATT
This sequence comes from Stephania yunnanensis, assembly GCA_039657365.1. Taxonomy (NCBI): domain Eukaryota; kingdom Viridiplantae; phylum Streptophyta; class Magnoliopsida; order Ranunculales; family Menispermaceae; genus Stephania; species Stephania yunnanensis. The sequence goes on along the minus strand of CM077582.1, from coordinate 29,108,904 downwards.
TTGCAGTGGAAACAAGGAATTTAACCCACAATTTCGTAAATCCTCAATTCAAAACATTTTCCTAAATTCAATTTTAAATCTCGAGATTTCTTAATTTCTTGTTAGGTTTTGATATAAATTAGTAGGGATTGGTGTGAATTGGTATGTTGGATTGATTTGCACCGATTTAGAATAAATCCCACTAGCATAGGTTAGCATTTTTAATGAATTGAATTAATGCGATTCAGTTGACAACTATTTTGGAGATATTTTACAGTTGATATTGATTTAAATTGGGTTTTTCGATGAATTTAGTATTGGTTTTAGTCTAACTTGACTCCACAAGCTATGAAAATATTTCGATAATGATATCTAATGGTTTCATGGTATTTGTTGTCGAGTTTTAAGGATTTAATTTCAAAAATATCAGTGTGAAGACTTTTTTTAGTTCAAACTAAATAAAGCTTGCCTAGTTTGTAGGCCATATTGGAAAATTCATAACTTCTCCATTAGTGATCTGATTTGAGTGTTTTTGGAGTCTATAGAAAGCAGGAAATGAGTAATACAAGTTCCTTTTAGGTCATCATGAAAATATTGAGGTTTTTAAGGTTAAAAAGTTAACCCAAGTTGGCTAGTTGAAAAGTAGTCGAAACAGTTATATAAATTAATATTTTTGGAAACCGTTCTCAAGCGTACTTTAGCTGTAGTTTTCAATGGGTTTTGTGATTTAGTTTCACTTGAAGCCAGACCTATAATAAATTACTGAAACTATTTTCAAGGTTATTCGATGCTCTGGGAACCCCGAAAAATTAAGCTTATAGTTCGTTCGTTGATAAGCAAACCCTATAGTGATCTTTACTATTTATTGAAATATATTTATATGTATAATTGCATCATAGTCTGCATTACATTTCATTACTCTTAGTCATGCATAAACAGAGAGAGTGAGGGGGATAAGCTTGTTTCAAAGTCTGGTTTGCTTGAAACTAATTTCAATCTACCTATATGTCGTCTTGTGAGACTAGCAGAGTCTAACGCCGACAAGTTATCTCCGCATTTCATGATCTTTTAATACTGTCTCAATAATGTTTTTGAAGTTGACATCTGATTATAAATAGGAGAGAACAACAGAGTGGCTTGCATGTCATGTTGACGCATATTTCTTATTGTTTATTTGGTCATGTATCAAACTAACAATTGCGGGAGTACAAATCAATGAAGGAATTTTACTTACATAACATCTTTGAGTTATTTTTGATGATGTCAGATTCTTTAAGACAATAAGGGAAGAATGGACAAGACTCGAAGATTGTAGTGATTGAGTATCAAATTTAAAGTAAATTCTTATTTTAAATTATATATATTGTTTGAAAATTCTGAAATTTTTTTATGTAAGTGTAGGACGTGAAGTTTCATTCAATGGCTATGCAAATCTCATAAACTAGTTTAAAATAAGTTGAAAGGCTTAAGTTTCGATTTTGGTCTACTTTAGGATTGTAAAGTTGTAATTAAGCTATCGGAGAATCTAAATTAGTTCATATATTTGAGCTTGATATAGATTGTGAACTATAGGGGAGTTGTGCGTCGTTCTAAGCATCTCCCTGATTTTGCTGTCTATTAGGTGGAAAGTTTTCAACAAGCCGTTTTAGTGAAGGTGTTGCCAATTTTTTTTAAATATAGAGTTAATTCGAATGATTTCCCAATTTGCTCCTATTGAACAAATCATGAATTGAGATTTATTAAGTATATAAATTTAGTTTTGGAGCCTTGTAAATGATTGAAATAATTATTATTTTGAGGTCAAAGTTGAAAGAATGGATTAGGCTGACTAGATTATCAGAGGATTAAAATAATCTATGTCGGTAAGTCTTCTTAAAGACACGATGGTTGACAGGTTCTCTACTAACCAAGAATGAAGATGGATCACTAGATCTTCTAGCTTTTACATCCTAGAATTTGACAGCAAGAATTCGTTCCACAGTGAGAAAGACAATACGAATTTATGACATTGATTCATAAGCAGCAATATGACACAATTATTTAACCTAAATAGTCAGATGGTGAAGTTACAAATGGGATGAGCAAGTCCATAAGTGCAAGCAATTGTGCAACCTGTTAATCACCAAACAATGGTGAATAACCCATTGGACATGCAACAACGGATGGAGTTTGAAGATGTCAACTTCATGAAGAAATAGAACTATGGAAACAACTTCAAGCAGAGAGGAATGACTCCTTAATGATTTTATCAAGGATACAACAACCCAAACTCTTGATATGGAAATTTTGATAATGCATTGAAGCTACCTCCAGGGTTTAATCAAAAAGAACTTGATGATGAAATATCCTAGTCTATAAAGAACTTGGAGAGATAGATTGGTTAGGTAGCAATTGCTTTAAACTTGAGGAAGAAGGGCGATTTCTAAGTAACATAATCACAAATCCCAAGGAGAATGTGAATGACATTAACATATTGAGAACCACTACAGCTAATGAGCAAATATAAGAGCAAGTGATGTAGAAGCTAGAAAGACTCAATACTTTAGCTACGTAAAAATTGAAAAATCTGAAGATATGCATGAAAATTGGACAAAAGTGAGACAAGATGAACTTGAAGGGCTCAAATAATAAATGATCAATATCTTGAAGAATAAAAAGAAGGGAAAGAAACAATGGAGAGTGAAACAACAAGATGAAGGTTCTTCTGAAGAAGCACCAAAAGGAAATAACATCAAGGTTATTCCAAGGAAGCCAAAATCAAAAGTCAAGTTCACACTGAGACTTTAACCAATCAATAGGAGAGATCCAGGAAATATAAGCATATCATTAAGCATTGATGGGCACCATTTTAGAAACATCTTGTGTGATACGAGAACTTCAATTAATGTAATGCCTCTAAAAAACATGTTACAAGCAAATTTGAAGATCAATTGTCTCGATACAACAAATTTGCAAGTAGTTGATAGTAAAATGATACCAGCGATAAGAAGAGTCTTGAATGTGCATGTGAAAGAAGGTAAATTTACATTTATCACTGATTTTGAGATTATGGGTCATAATAGAGATGATGATGTGTCTATGATACTTAGGCAGCCATTCTTGAACACTGCCGATGTAGTTTTGCGCACGAGGAAGAAAATGATCTCAATAAGTATCGAGGAGAATGAAGATAGCAAGAAGATTGTCTTTTTTGAAGGGCAAGAAGTACATCCAAAAGGGAGAGATCATTATATTCGATATACAAAGGGCGTATCTCGATTTAGAATCGGACAAAATGAGCAAAAAGGCATTAGACTAATAACATTAAAATAATTGCTGCTGGGAGGCAGTCCATGGGTTTTTAATTTTGGTTTTTAAATTTCTCCATTTTATTAGATAAAATAATACAAAATTTTTAGTAAGTATTTTCTAATTTTATAAATTTTTCGCTAAATGTGTAGGCAAAGAGACCACTCACTGGTAAATTTTCATTGAAATGGAGGAGTCTCAACGTACTCAGCAAATAGCGTAAATGATCAAAGAAATTAGAGTGGTAAAACGCAAGTAAATTGACAAATCATGGGCAAGTTTTTGTGAATTTTTTATTCATGCAAGGTATTTGAAGCTGTCTTGACGCCTTGTTTAGTAATACACAAAGTAGAGAGAGTGCAAATAGGGAGTTAATGAAAAACTAAATATTTATAGAGTGAGACTAGTTGATGCTGTGTCTACGAGCACATGACGCCATGAGCCAATACACGTAGTGCTAGGACAATGCCAATCTGTGAGCATTTTATGCTCACAGTTGACTCGATGCCGTGCCCATACTTTGGTGGAACAGTGCCCTATAAGGCACAACGTCAACATCGAGGAAAAGGTTTTAAAACCATTTCAACAAAAAATATACGTACTTCAATGTGTTGCAAACACCACCAACCAAGCATACATTCTAGAACCCTAGTAGAGCAACTTTAATGAGAAAAAATTGCTCTTAGTGATCAAGAGTAAAAAGACAAGTCCAAGGCATTGATTTTGAGAAGTGAGTCAATAGAGCCATATAATAGGGATTTATGAGCAAATTGAGAGGGCTTTGATTGATAGAGGCTTGGAGAAGTAATCTACATCGAAAAGTGTCTAACATTAAGGTAAATTTTGAGTTTCATTAGTTATGCTTTGAATTTTTGATACTATAGATAAAATTAAATGAATAGTGGAAACTAGGTTTTTGGATAGGAATTTGAAGTTGTGTGGATTTAGAGCATCAATGTGTCTTTTTGTGGAATAGTGTATATCATTTTGATTTATTTGTCATGTCAATTACCCTTATGAATGAAAATTCTGGTGATAAGTGATTTGAAGACCCGTTGTTGAATTGTTGTGGTTGTGTAAACTTTCGAGATAATAGCAAGAACAAGGCAAAAAAGTCAAGTTAGTGAAGTTAGGGAGAATGACAATAGGCATCAACCTCGATGGCTTAAATTGAGGATGCCCCGAGGCCTTTCAAATTGAAGTTCTTCATTAGTAAGGAGGCCAACTAGGGGAATAAACTTCCCGACATAGTATGATAAGAGTCAACAACTTCATTTGTCAATGGGGTTTGGGAGCAATTCACATAAGACTATATAAAGAACAAGGTTTATGAAGTGCGTGAGATTATTTACGAATTCTACGCTAATGCTAAGTTCACAAAGAAAGGGGATCTCGTTAAGGTGAGAGGAGTAATGGTTCAATTTAATGAGAGTACATAACAAATATCTACGGGTTAGAAAAATTGAATTTGAATGGATACCCATAGACCTTCACTGATAACTTATCTGAGATACCCTATAACTTATACCCATTTAGAATCATAGAGAGAGAGCATTAGTTTTCCCAAGACAACAATGTTGGATAATGGGTGCTGAGAATGTGCTAAAGCACATGAAGAAGGGGAGTGTAAGGAAAGTGTATAGAATGTGGCAACATTCTCTGGTTGCTTCATTATACACGACTACTCAGTAGGTGAGGTAAAAAAAAATCAAGGCAATTTGTTTATATGAGATTACAAAGAATGGGGTGATCAATGTAGGGAAAATCATTTACAAGAACTTAAGGGAGTAAATAATGACTGAGAGAGACAATAAGTTGTTATTTCCAATCCTCATAATCCAAATTTTCTTGAAGGCTGGAGTGAGATTGATCCAAGATGAGGGATTTGATATTGAATCCCAAGTAGTAATAGATAATGAGTTTTTGTTGAATTTGAAATCATCTATTGGATATAAAGACTCTAAGGATGGAAGAGATTGCAAGTATCGCCAGACTTGATGCCGAGTTATTCGTTAAGGAAACCGATGATCAAGTAGCAATAGCAACAACAACATAGTTTGCCCAAGAGATGAGGAATGAAGGATATGTAGAGGAGGAGGATCACCAATAAGGATTTGCTAAGGGCTATGAGTTTATAGACTCTTTAATAGAAGAGCAGGACTTGAATGGACTTGAAGATTTTTCGCTACCTCCACTACTAAAGGCATCGATACCACCACTTGAGGATTTGACTCCATGTCTGTAGACGCTGTGGATTGTTGAGATGGAAAGGAAGTATAGAGAGGATACGACTCAATATCATGAAGCATTGTTGAGATATGAGCGGGTCAGGCGGAGAAGGATTTAAGGCAGACTGAACGGACAAAGGAATTTTATGTTATTTAAAGATCATCACAAGGCGATGGTTAAGTATGAGAGGAACTTAAGGTTTAGAGCTACTGATAGCTTTATCAGATTCTAGAGGCACTGAAATACATGTTTGATCCAGGTTTGGTGCATTATAGAAAAGTGGACTATCCTTTGACACCATCTTTTGTTGGAGCTACTAATGATGCACAGTTAAAGAGTATGAGTCTTAGGATTTCTCTAGATCCTGTGGAGAAGAGCAACACTTTAATGTTGATTATTTTTTAATTTTGGATATTTTGGCACTTTATTAGTTTTTTTAAGCATTGTTATGTTTATTTTATGAAGTTACCAAATTATCTTATTTATGTTTGTCTGTTTAGTGTTTTATGTTTCAGGCTTATTTTTAAACCTTGAGTGCAAGGCATGGTTTAAGTTTGGGGGCATCAACTCTATGGTAAGTTGTAAGAAAGTATGAATTAATGATAAACACTGCAAGTATTATTGTAAAATTTTATTTTTAAAGCAGTTAAAGAGGAATAATGCTAGTGTATTTTCATTAAATCTAGATCATTTTCTTACTATTTAAACATGTATAGGTTGTAATGATTAGGTTATATATAGAGTATAGTAATAAATGAGTAATTCATGTGCCATGTTCATGCCCTTCTATTGATGATGAGTAAGAATACAAGTATCTAGTTGATATGAAACTTAAGAGAATGTTATTATTTTTGAAGAAAATGAATTTTGTAGCAATCAATTGTATAATTTAATCAACTGTATAACTTCTTGTGGAAAAAAGTTAGATCTCTACGGAATTCTATAATAAATATAAGTCTTACTTAAATATTAAGTAAACAAAACTTGGTACTAAAAGGGGAAAAATAGGCATGGTGTTTAATGAAAAGTTGTTACAAAAGCTTGCTTAATAAAAGAGAAAGTGAGAAGTGCTAACAAGAGTTTAAGATAAAAATTAGAGAGTCCTACAAGTTTTTTAGGAAAAATAGCAAAAAACCTGATGGTTGGAAAAGTAAGAAAAATAGATTCCAAAGGAAAAAAAAAAAAATAAAAAAAAAATATATATATATATATATATATATATATATATACATATAAAGAAAGAAAGGCGGAAGTCAAATTAAAACCCTTCAAATAAAAAGATTTAGCTCGAGCAAAAGTAACCTAGTTGAGTAAATTTTTCTTTCAAACTAAATGAAGTCATATGGACTTTTGAAGTATTAAAGTCTTAAAAAATAATATGATCTATGCATATTTATAAATTCTTGAGCTAAATGAGAAAACATGAGATTGTACACCTGCTACTTGAGTGTTGAGGAGAGAGTTTTGGTTGTGAAATACTTCTGAGTTTCGAAAGTGAAATATATTTATTTTTAAAGCTACAAGTTTTGAAAGTACCAGTTTTTACGAAGAAAAAATCTTGAGTTGATTGTTAAATTGAACTTATTTGAATTAAAGGATACTCCATGAACTATATAAATTGAGTAAGGACTATAAGTAGTATTAGTATGTGTACTTAGTAGATTACAATTTTGCTTAGGACGTTCAAAATCTTAAGTTTGCGGGTATTTGATAAGTGCTTGATTGGACTTATATATAAGGTTAGTTTAGTTGTATGATTAGCCTAAATATCCCAGAATGAGCTCTAATTGATGGTATTTACGTACTTTGAGGTCTACAAGGAATAAAATAGACAAATGAGTGATTTCCTTATAAAATTAGGAGAAAAAGCACGAAACCACACTTGATGCTGTGAAGAATACATGTGACGCTATGGGGAATGAATGCAAGGCATGGATATCAAAAGAAAAATGTCATAGAGGTGAAGCAATGGCATCGTTGTGGGTTAACACACACGACACCCACAACACTGGGCAATTACCTGAGGGCTCCAAGTCTACAGAGAGGAGAAAATACACATACAAGGTTGATGGTGTGGCCACGCCATGACTTTACACATGGACCATGGAAGTCATGGCCCGAATCCCTAATGCTAGTTTAATTTCTTAATTAGGATCATTTACCCATGATGTGAGACCCGCTACGTGATACGTGTCATAACCAAGGCAATGTTGCCGAGGTATATGTTATATTTGTTGTTGTTTATGCTTAGTGTATTACATAGGTGTAGAGATCAAACAACTTGTTGGACTTTAGGTATCGGAAGGCCGAAATAGCTTAGTAAATTGCGTGGATTGTAAGTAAATTGAGTAAGATATTTATTAACATTTCATTCCTAGTTACTTGTTTACTTCCAGTCATTTGGACTGATTTGCCATTGTATTTCATGTGCGATGAATTATTCTCCTTTATTATTTCATAAGGTTGCTTTCATGTTATAGATTGTTAATTAAATAATTTCATAGACTCCAAATCATGTGCTATGTTATTTTGATTATTAATACATGTGATCAGTGAAATAGCATGGTATTAGGTTGGTGTTATATAGTGTTGTGAATCTATTTCCATTGTGCATTAGGTATGCAATTACTTTGTGGATTCTCAAACCATGTTATCCTTTGAAATATAAAAATAGTTTTTATATTTAGGGCCTTTTTTGATAGAGGTTCGGCAGAAATACGGGGTCACTAGAATTCCAAGGTGATCAGGATCTCTCCATTATCTTGTGTAGCACATAGGAAATAAGTCATGAGTTTGTTGGTAAGCATAACTTAGGTGACATCACAGGGTATAAGACCCGAGGTTATTGGCAAGTATATATCACAGGTGACTGACACCAGAAAAAAGTTATAAAGGCAAAGAGCACTGCTCAGACCTTCACATTAATGCAGAGCTTAGCTCTATCCTTGTATAGTGGAAAGGTTGATATGATGAAGATCACGGCTGACCGACCCTAGATCATTACTACTTAGCCGAGCGTCAGTTTCATTTTGTTTTAGCTAAAGTATTTCTTTGCATGTTCCCTTTTCAGCATAGTTGCTATTATCATGCTTTTAAATCTTGTTGCATATTGGGAATGTGAACAAATGTCTCTTAGTGTTACTTTCTACTTTCGTGTACTCACCATCTTTTTTGTGACTGTGGATGCAGATCCATCGAGTAGCAGGCCAAGAAAAGAAAAGATTGTCGACTACTTCTAAGCCAGTGGAGTGTTGCTACACCAAATTTTATAGGTTTTGTTTTCTACGTGTTACTTTTATATGTATTTCATATACTTTAGGGGTTGTATATTATTGGTTAAGATACTAGTACCTTGACCAAACACATGATGATATATTATCGCGGTTTGTTATATATATATATATATATATATATATTTGTATACATGCATGTTGTTTTTGTTTCCCTGGGTTTTCCATAATTGTTAGGTATTAGAATAATAGTTACCATTAATTTGTTAAGTCTTCCGTTGAATAAACAATTAAGTAAAATTTTAATTAACTCTGATTTATGAATTGACATTGGATTGGTAAGTATCTATTTGAAAAGTAATGGGTAAGTAATGAGGTTTCTGAAAGACAGAGTAATTCCTTGTTAAGTCCTATAGGGTGAGATTAGGGCTTAATGACCGGATTAGGTCGACGGTGCCCTAATCCGAAAAGGCTTTATCACAGGTGGTATTAGAGCCAGGTTTACAAAGCTTAGGAATATGGAATATAGTTATTGTACAATGTGGTACCAAAGCTACAATTCGTAACAAAATGCCTAACTTTTCCAATAAGAAAACAAATAAAACTTTAACCATAAAACATAAATTTTAGCTGTGGAAAACCAAATGATCCTTGCCTAGAAATCATTAGTTGGGAAAGTAAGAGAATATGAGATGGCGATTTCTTATATGTACATGTTTGTTTCTCTATCTATATATATGCGTTATCTACGTAGTAGCTGATTTATGTTCGCTATCAACTTGCTAAAACTGATGGCTGATTCAAGAGATAGCAGAGATACGAGTGATAGCGGTAGCCAGCCTCCTATTCCATCAGCTAATGACTTTTAAAGGCTATCCGACTGAGTAGCTGCTCAAGGACAGCAATTGGCGTAGTTCATTGCCATGATGACATCACGTTTTGCTCCACTAGTAAAGACACCAACACTTACTACCACTACTACCAATACCACACCACCGCTACCACCACCAGCACCACCACCACCACCACCACCACCACTACTACTACTACTACTACTACTACTACTACTACTACTACTACTACTACTACTACTACTACCGGAAAGTAGTACTAGTAGTACAGACTATATAGGTAGTGACGGCTCCAACCATAGAGGTAGTTTATACACCATCTTTCACACCTCCATATTCTAGCTTGACAGCAAAGGTTCAGTTGGTGAAGGATTTCATCAGACTGAAGCTAGTTTACTTTGATGGTCAGCGAAACTTTAAGAATATTGAAAACCGGGTACTATCTCAGGAGAAGTTACATAGAATCTTAATGATTAAGGACATGCTCCAAGATGAGATCTCAATGTACACACTACAGAGAGACGCTGATGTTTGGTAGCGTGTGACGATAGCTTCTGAGGGAGAGTTCGAATCCTAGGATGCCTTCAAGAAAAGGTTTTACTAGAACTACTTTTCACATTCAGTGATGAAGAGTTTGAGAAAGGAATTCATGAATCGGAGACAGGGAGCTGACGAGTAGGTGATGGCTATGGAGATATATACTGTTATTTGAGGCAATGTGCTGGGGATTTAGTAAGAGATGATTCAGAGGATGTGTACCACTTTGGAGATGGACTAAGGCCATATAAAGGATTTTGTGGTCAGTTCAGGTGCTAGGAACTTAGGTGAGATCTATGAGCGTGCACTTTCTCATGAAACCTATTATAAAGGTAGAGTTGCCGAAGGGACACCGTTAGGACTAATGTTGACACTTAATCAGGTTACGGAGTATGAGAGAAGGAGATAGAGGGTTAAGGGACTGAGGATATGGGATAGAGGTTCCTAGGGGTTAGGGACATCTATAGTAGTTGTACCATATGTATCATCTCCTATGCCATTGCAGACTATAGTTGGTAGACCTCCTTTGCAACCATCAGTCAGACCTGTATTGCCAGCACTACTAGCACCACCAGCGCCACATTAGCAACAGTAGGGTGGTAGAGATCGAGGTAGAGGTAGGGGTAACGGTCGAGATGGTTCCTGACAAAGGCAGAGATAGGCACATGCCCCAGATTAGGTTTCGAGTTAGCATAGGCCAGTTAGTTGCTATAGGTGTGGTTAGGTTGGGCACGTGATTAAAGATTGTCTACAACCAGTAGTCTTGATTCCACCACAAAGATGAGAAGTTGTAAACATGGTAGCATAGCTCGATGCTGATGCTATACAAGGACTCATTGAGGGTATGGTTTCAATTTGTGGTATAGATTTATATGTTTTTCTTGATTCAGGTTCTACAATATCTTTCATTTTTTGTCACATGATAGGCATCTTAGGGTTGACACCGATTAGGGTTACAGTACATTTAATCTTGAGTACCAGTAGGAGATGGGGTTTGCCCTAATTGTCTTTTGAGGGAGGACTAGTAGAGATAAGCGGGGTAGAGTTACCTGCACACTTCAGGGTTCTCAAGTTTTTAGATTTTGACGCATTGCTAGGGATGGATTGGCTAGCAGCCTATCACGCTCATATCGATTGTTTCAGTGAGACAATGATATTTTATATCCTAGGGTGTCCGATGCTCACATATAGTAGTACACTGAGAGCCGAGGGCACTAGTGGTTGAGTTATGACTAGTAGAGAGATGGAGACTCTGGTATCATTATACATAGTAGCAGAAAGTTAGGGGCCCAGAATTGAGGTGATTTCGGTTGTATGGAAGTTTTAAGACGTGTTTCTGGAAGACTAACCTAGTTTACCACAGTCGATGGAGATAGATTTTATTATTTAGCTGGTTTCAGGCACCAGATCTATATATATGCCACCATACCATATGGCTCTAAGAGAGTTAGAGGATTCAACTACATGATTTAGGACAGAAGGGATTCATCACATCTTCTATGTCACCATGGGGAGCAACAATCCTATTTGTGGACAAAAAAAACTATGTTTTGAGACTATGTATTTACTATAGACAGTTGAACAAGGTTATAGTTAGAAACAAGTATCAATTACCGAGGATTGATGATTTGTTTGATCAGTTGAAAGGGAGTACAATATTTATCCAAAATTGAATAGTGATTGGGGTATCGTCAGGGATGATGATAAGTCCAAGAGACATTCAGCACGAGATATGAACAATATCAGTTTACAATCATACCGTATGGTTTGAATAATGCTCCTGCCATGTTCATAGATTTGATGCATTGGGTAATGAGACCATTTCTTGACCGCTTCATGGTAGGTTTATTGAATATTGATGCATTCGTGGACTCGAGCAGATCACAAGTAGCGTCTCAGGGAGACGTTACAGACTTTGAAGGAGCATCAACTCTACGCCAAGTTCAGCAAATGTAAATTTTGGCTATAAAAATTCATGTTTTTGGGACATGTTGTTGGGGCAGCAGGCATTACTATAAATCCAGCTAAGATTCAGGCTATTATGAATTGTCCAAAGCACTGATGTCAGTTACTGAGATCATGAGTTTTCTGGGATTAACATGATATTATTGTAGGTTCGTGAAGGATTTCTTGAATATCGCTTCACTTATGACCAAATTAACCTAGAAGGATATCATATTTGATTGGTCTAAGGAATGTAATGAGGCATTTGCTTATTTGAAGAGATTGTTGAGTACCACACCAGTGTTGATATTGCCAAAGGCTGAACAAGGATTTTTGGTATATATTGATGTTTTTCATACAAGTCTAGATTGTGTGTTGATGTAAGAGGCACGATAGCTTATGCATCTAGGCAGTTGAAGTTACATAAGAAGAAGTATCCCACTCATAACTTGGAGTTGGCAGTAGTAGTATTTGCTTTAAACATATGGAGACATCATTTATATGGATAGAGGTTCACACTCTACACTATTCATAAAAGTTTGAAATATATATTTGCATAAAAAAAAGGTGAACTTGAGATAACGGAGATGGTTGGATTTTCTGAAGGAATACAAATGTTCTTTAAAGTATCACCTAGGAAAAGCTAATGCAGTTGCTGATGCACTGAGAAGGATATCAACTAGAGATGCCGAGGTTGGTAGATGCCTTATGACACATGAGTATGGATCACTCAAAGCAACAACGTTGATAACTTAGTCAAATATTCCTATCAACACTCGGGTGATGACCGGTGCACAAATAAAGTTTTAGACAGTGTCTACTTAGAGAGTATTAGAGGGATAGAGAGCTGACATCTTATATCAGAGATTCAATAAGTTAGCCCGGAGTACTGATTATACTTACTGGACGAAGATGACTGATCTGTATCTGAGATTTAGAGGCAGATTGTGGATACTAGTTGTGGCAGAGTTTAGAGATGAGATTCTTCAATATTCACATCATTCTCGATTCACTATTCATCTAGGAAGAACCAAATTGTACCATAACATGAAGAGACATTTTTGGTGGCTTGGGATGAAAGTGGGCATATCAAAGTTTATTAAGAACAATGGGATTTGTCAGCAGGTGAAGGCCGACCATCATAGACCTGGAGATTATTACAGTTGCTTCCCATTGCAAAATGGAAATGGAAAGACATAGCTATGGTTTTTGTAAGAGGATTGCAGAGGACTGCTTGTCGTCATGGTTCTATCTGGGTGATTATGGACCGATTAACGAAATCTACCCATTTCATACTAGTTGCAGCTCATTACGCTTTTGACCAATTGAGTATATTGTTCGAAAAGGAGATTATTAGGTTGCATGGGGTACCATTGACTATCACGTCAGATAGAGATGCTATATGTATATCCAGGATGTGGCGGAGTATGCAGAAGTAGTATGGTACGCATTAACAGTTTAGCATAGCCTTTCACCCCTCAGACTGATAGACAGACTGAGAGATTGATTTGGACTCTCAAAGATATCAGTAGGATTTGTCTACTTGAGTTTAGCGAATCATGTGAGGTGTACCTTCCATTTTGTGAGTTTGCATGCAATAATAGTTATCAGGCTATCATTGAGATGGTGTCATTTGAGGCTTTATATGGCAGACCATGTCATTTACCATCTTTTTGGACGGAGCTAGAGGATTGTGAGTTGATAGGGCCTGAAATTGTTGTTGATTACACAGAGAAGGTATGATAGATTCGCCAGAGGCTTAAGGGAGCCAATAAATGCAAAAGAAATATACAAACACGTATCACACCGATCTCATGTATGACGAGAGAGCCCCTCTAATATAAAGGTTTCTCGTTGGAAGAGTCCTCACATATTTGGTCTGAAAGGCAAGTTAACACTGAGATTCATTGCGACTTTTAAGATCAAACGATGGGTTGAAAGGTTACGTATGAGCTTGAGTTATCTCCATAGATGTCAGGGATTGAACAAGTATTCCATATTTCTATGCTTCGACTAGCAAAGTTTAAGGTAGACGTATGACCAACAGTTGACTTTAGCCAGATTAAATTGAGTGAGGATGTATCTTATGAGGGCAGCCAATACAGATTTCAGACCATATGGTACAGTAGTTGAGAGGCAAGTCTATCTTGAACGTGTTAGTCAAGTGGCAGTTCCATGGAGATTCAATACTCACTTGGGAGCGGGAAGACTATATACGAGATAGATTTTCGTATCTTTTCAAGTCAGGTTTAACTTTAATGTAAGTTTAATTTTGAGGACGAAGTTTCCATTAGTTGGGAAGAATTGTCACGACCCGAATTCCTAATCCTAGTTTAATCACATAATCAGAATCATTGACCTATGTCATAGGACCAGCATCGTAATACATGTGATGACTGAGGTAGTGTTGCCGAGCTGTATGTTATATTTGTTAGGGTGTATGCTTAGTTAATTGTATATGTGTAGACTACTAAGTCACTCCTACTTTTGTTTAGGCGTCGAGACGTGAGTGGAAACATGCCTCGAGATGCGTGCCAACATCGGACCAAGGTAGTAATATAATATGGTTATGGTTGATTATTAATTATGTAGCTATGGTTATCGTTGATTTTAATGTGGCTATGGTTGATTATTAATTAAATGAACCTGAGTTTTTTAAAACAATAGCCACGTGATGAGGCTCGAGATGCGTGTTGACACATTTAGACACCAATTGAGTTACACATTGATGTCACATAGTATAAGTAAAAGGATAGTAAGTGGAAAATGTGTCAAGATGTGTGCCATAAGATAAGTCTTGAGATACGTGTGCACATAAGAATAAATGCCTATTAATCAACCATATCCATTTCATATATAAGCATAGGAGCAACTCAAGTAATCAAACCTATTTTCATTGCTTCATTTAGTTGCAAAGCTTGCTAGAGAGTAGAGGTGCTGGAGGAAGAAAAAGATCAGCAACTAGGTGGGTTTGGCAAAGAAGTGATCAAGCTAAACTAGGAGTTTACAACTAGGTAATTCACTAACACTAGCAACATAGTCAATTTTATGAATTCATGAATTTGATGATATATATATATGGTTGTTTTATGTTGTTGTTGATGTCTTTGGGCTCTAGAGGTGCGTATGAGGGTTCCCAAGGGATTTGGCTAGCCTATTTGTGGAGAAAACTCATAATTTTGATTTCAAAATTTTCGATTTTCCTGCACTTAACACATTAGGTATGTCAGCTAGCACATTATCTTCAAATAGTGCGTTATAGAAAGCTCAGTTGCGTGCCAATGTGGCCACTAGCGCACTAATCAGGGTACCCAACACGTTAGGTGCTATAACAACATAAAAATCAGCAATTTTCCAAATTCACTTAAACATGATACACAAGTGTAATATTCTAAGTAAATGTCCTAACTCACTCAAAAACATGTTATATGATATCATGAACCTAGGAAAGCGTCTCATGGGTTCGGATACAACATTTGAGGAGTCGGGATGTCGAAATAGCTTAGGAAATTTCGTGGATTGTTAGTAAATTGATTGAGATATTTATTTACATTTCTTTCATATTTACTTGTTTACTTCCAATCATTTGGACTGATTTGCCATTATAATCCATACGCCATGACTTATTGTCTTTTTTTATTTCATGAGGTTAATTTCATAGTATAAATTGTGCATTAAACGATTCTCCAAATCATGTGTTATGTCATTTTGAATGTTAATACATGTGGTCAGTGAAATAACATACTATTAGTTAGGTGTTACATAATGTTTTGAATCTATTTCCATTGTGTATCAGGTATGCAATTACTTTGTTGGATTCTCAAACCATGTTATCCCTTGAAATATGCAAGTAGTTCTTGTTTCTAGGGCGATTTTATGATAAAGATCTGACTGACATACGGAGGTGACTAGACTTCCAAGGTGATCAAAATCTCTCCACTATCTTATGCATCACAAAGGAAATGCATCCCGAGGTTGTGTGCAAGCAAAACTTAGGTGACATCACGAGGTTTGGGACATGGGGTTGTTGGCAAGTATATATCGTAGGTGGCTGGCACCAGTGAAAGGTTATAAAGACAAATAGCACTGCTAAGACCTTCACATTGATGTAAAGCTAAGCTCTATCCTTATATAGTGGAAAGGCTGATGTGATGAAGATCACGGCGGACCGACCCTAGATCATTACTAGTTAGCCGAGTGTCAGTTTCATTTTGTTTAACTAAAGTATGTATTTGCTTGTTATCTTTTCAGCATAGTTGCTATATTATGCTTTTAGATACTTGTTTCATATTTGGGAATGTGACTAAATGTCTCCTAATGTTACTTTCTACTTTCCTGTACTCACCGTCTTTTTTTTTTTACGGTGGGTGCAAATCCATTGAGTAGTAGGCTGGGGAAAGAGAATATTTGCAACTACTTTAGAGCTAGTGGAATGTTGCTACACCAGATTTTGTATGTTTCGATTTTGATGTATTACTTTTATATGTATTTCATATACATTAGTATATTATGGGTTTAGAGATTAGTACCTTGAACATATACATGATGATGTATTATTGCCATTTGTTATATATATATATATATATATATCTATACATGCATGTGATCTTTATTTCCTTGATTTTTCTATAATTCTTTGAAATCACATTAAAAGCTTCTGGTAATTTGTTAAGACTTCTGCTGAATAAACTTTTAAGTAAGTAAAATTTCAACTAACTCTAGTTTATGAATTGACATAGGATAGGTAAATGTCTATTTGAAAAATAATGGGTAAGTAATAAGGTTTTTGAAAGGTAGATTAAGGTTTAATGATGAGATTAGGCTAAACAGTTGCCTAATTTAAGAAGAGGTCGTCACAGTGGATCACTTACAGATAGCGCCAGGAAAGAAAATATAAAGTTTTGGAGTTCTAGTTCATTTGAAATTGTCAATTAAGGTTTTTAATTGTATTCGTAGGAGTTTTAGGAGTATAAATGGGTATTAGAATGTGGTAAACTAACCCACCATCATAATTTTTCATTAGTTATCATCGACTAGCATAGTTTTACATAAGATTTGAGTATTGAGAAATGTTTTGAAGGAGATACATTGAAGACTCCAATTGTAGTGATTCAGTATTGTTATTTGACTTAATTAAAGATTATTTGATTTAATCTTTGATTGCAATGAATACAATGATTTGTGTGTTTTTGATGATGAAGAGTGAGTAGTTTATTTATCTTGGACATCAATGGATCCTATGTTATGAATACTATGCAAAAAGAAGTATGATTTGATTATAATTTTTAAAAGTGCAATGGTTAGAGTTTTTTGTTGATTCTATGTGTAATGCTATGAACATCTTGATAACATGTTTGGTGATTAATGGTTTTCGGAGTTACCATTGCCATTTGAGCTTTTAAGCCGGATATGAACAACACAATCATGAAATATATAACATCGATAGATAGTTGTTGATTAGGGAGGCATGTATAGTAAACTTAATTCTTTATGAGTCTAAAGATTTAGAGCTTAATGCTATGTGTAATTTACGTTATTCACAGTGATAGGTGGAGTTCTAATTTGCACATCAAGATATTTTTCACTATGATAGTGGGTTGAAGTGAATATTAAAGAAATCTATCTATTCCAATTATACATTGCACACGCATACACATAAGTAAGATGAAGGAAGTGTGAGATGGAAAACATAGTAATTCATTACCTAGGTGAAGTTAATAGTTTTCTCAATATAAGAATACAAATTAATTCACATTGTTTTTAAAGAATATATTAGTTTAGTTTAAATCAAAACAAAATAGACCATCTAAAAATAAACCTTTCCTAGCGGAACGCTCTCTACAATCAACCTTTGTTGATAACATCATTATTACAATTGAACCGTTATACTTGCGGTTACGATCATTCATTTCGACAAGCATTTGCTCAACAAGTAATCTCCAGCATGCCCTGAGAACCTCGAACTCTGGACTATGTTGGTGCCTGATTCTGTGTTTTTGTCTGCCTCAAACTTTCTTCAAGACCCCTTATCCAACTGCCTTTGTCCCTGGTCAAACGTCAAACTGGTGGTCCACTTTACCTCAGCACAGTCGATTACTAAACTGAAGTTGTCTATGCCTACATGTTAAATCCTGACCTGCCATTAAGGGACCTCACAAGGTAGTCTCTTTCTTGTCTCCTTGACCGTTGGAGCTCTTCCTCGAGTCTCTATGAAGTCCCCATCTTGGAACTCCTCTATCGACTAAAAAATAATAGCTCGATCTATGAGATCATTGAACGTAGTCATGCTCGATGCACTTAAGCTCGGCTAATCTCATGCCTCAAATACATAACAAATTGCTGCAAGTATTCATTTGATGTTAACCAATCTCTTGCTACAGATGATAGTCTAGAGTACTAGTTGGCAAACTCAGATACGGGCTTGTCTCCCTACCTTAGTGCGAGAAACTCCTTTCTTTTCCTACCCGTCATCGCTGGAATAAAGAATTTTTCAAAGAACATTTGTTAAAAAGTTTATAATCCTTAATTTGGCCCTTTATAAGATAAAAAACCTGCCACCATTCATCAGCAGCTCCCTCTTAGTGCATGGTCAATAACTCAATGCAACAATCCCTATCCTGACTAATCGAACAGTGAATCTTCACCTGATTAGGAATCCACTGCTGCGCCTTCTAGCCATCTCTATCTCTATAGAACATCAAATTCTAACATCTGTTGAAGCTCTTCCAGAAATGACCGAGTCTGATCGCATTGCTTTTAGTCGCGGTTGGCTATACTAATGGAGTCTTTGGTTGTGCGGGTAAAAGAGGTACTACTATTATGGGCTGGAATTGATGTGTCTATTTCACTATCACTGCTAGCTCCACTAGAACTAAAGCTGGCATCTATGGGATTACCTTATGTCGTAATAGTAACTTGTCTACATGCTGTGTTACCACCGCAGTCAATCCTCTCGTATTGTCAGAGTTGGCCTCTCTAACACTTGTAAGTCTCAAAACTTGCCCAAAGGCCTCCATGGACGTATGCTGATGCGCAATCACCTCACGCATCTCAAGTATGATATCATTAGTGAAAGTAGAGAAAGAAGAAGGCATCATCTCTCGTGGAGCTGAGAAATCATGCCCACTTAAGTCCATAATACAGAATGTATCATGATTGAACATAGATAACGATCCAAGTGTCAGTGCATTACATTTTTCCATTACATATAATATATGTTAAAAATTAACACAGTACCTAATATATTTAAACGACTAGAATCCCCTAGTTCTTCCCAACTTAATCCTCAACTCGCATTTCCCACTTTTCTAAGTTCTCGTAAATCAAATTATTTAAGTAAAATATCATAAGTAAAATAATCCAAAATTAAGGAACATGTCCAAAATATCCCATAATCCATACATGAACAAAAATGTAAATTTGGTACATAAAAAATATATATACACTATAAAGATCTCTTCTACAGTGAAGATCAAGGCAATGTAAAGTCATCGTCTTACTAGTGCGCCTTGCCCTTCCCTCAATCACTGGAGGTGGATCTGGGTTCCAAAAGAGCCCCATTAAGCGAACAACAGTATTTGATAAAAGTTACGGCATAATGTAATTTGATAAGGAATGATATAAGTAAATTATAGGAATTAAGCATTATTCGATCCTCTACTAGTATGAATAGGTGGTTTCTAAGAACTCTATATGCATGGAAATAACTTGAATCCCGTCGGCCCGATGGCATTCAACATCGACGATCGAGTGAGGTCTCATCACGCTACTTAGTGAACTCGAGCAACACCGAAGTAATATGACCTTGTCGTAGGAAAGGTAGGAGGGCGGAAAACATCCTCGAACTGATGTACTAGCAGGAGGGTAAAGTATCACAATATAATCATCCTTCGAAGTTGCTCGACTGGCTGGAGGGGGAGACTTTTTGCCGTTGAACGTGCCCATCTAACACTCGGATATGGCTCTTAATGGTCCAAGTTTTTAAATGCATGGCCATAGGTAGTTATGATAAAATGCACATCTAATTACGAAAATTCTAGTATGATGTGTAATACAGTTTATAAACTCCTAGTGTTCACAAACCTCATGTATGATGTATTGAAACTAGACCACACATTTGGTACCTCAGAGTACGTGCCGAAAGTCTCACCAAAGTGTCATCATCGAGCCCTAGTTTGAAAGCTTAGTGTTAGAATTGAGATTAATGATATCATTTACTCGGTTACTCTTAGACACGTATCCCATGGTTCTTAACCGAAGTATGTAATTATTTGAATTTATCAATATACTTTGAATTCCATATACGATGCACTGCCTCGATAACTTATTTTTTATGATTAAAAAATTTTAATTTGGCACGTACGTGTAAACAAAGATATAGGTTTACTTCTTATCTTTTTGAAAATGTATGGTATGCACAACTTTGATTAAAAACGATGGAGATATCAAAGTTTTATGAACAATGTGCACATTTGAATTTCATTTCAACCAGTAAGGTTACAAATTAGATTTCGCCTAGTGTATAGCTCCACATACCATGAAATTCAGTTACATGGTTATTAAAATGTCCAATAAGAACATATCCGAAGCTCAGTCTAATTGGAGTTAAATTGGGTATGTTATGCTCATCACAATTCAAGTCTAATTCTTGAAGTTTGAACATAGTATTTTTATTCCTTTTTAGGCTAATTCATTGTTGTGACTTGTGGTGTCAAAACCTACCTTATTAAGACATCTGATTGGCGTATATTACCTTTATCCCTTGATAACCTCCATCAATAAAAATTAAGAATAAAATCTTGTAATCTTCAGTTTTAACACTTTATTAAGCACAAAAGATTGTAAAGTGAATCTTAAACCTTAAAGTTCTATAAAAATTTATTATATAATCCTCAAAGTTCATTTCGGTTTATTACATTATCCTTAAAATTTTGTAAAAAATTTTCGACAACATCTCCTCTATTTTTAAGCAGAAACCGAAAAACTCGACCTTCAAAAATCTTCAACAAAACCTGCTCAGCTTTGGTGGAAGTGCCGAAGGACTCACAATCCACCCAAAATAATATATATTAAATTTACAAAAATTATTTATTTATTCTAACCTTTCTCAGATTTTCAAAATTCTTAAACTATCATGACCTTGATTCCAAAACTTATTTCAATTCATCTTAAAATTATTCTAGCCATTCCAAAATGACATTCTAATCACACTGGAACCCCTCACCCATTTATATAATATAATATATTCAAAAATCAATACATACATAGAGAAAAGAACTAAACAAGTCACATATAGTCGGAAAGCTTTTCCTTTCTTTTGTTGACACTAGAACCTATCATTATCCAATTATAACAATTCGATAATGTCAGATAAATAAATCCCACACTATCTACTACACCTTTAATAATCAAATGCATAATAATCGAAGAGATTAAATGAAGGATATAATCAAAGGAATTCAAATATAACCATGAATCCATCTCGTTTTTGTTATCCGACCACAATCAAATAATATTTTCTGAAAGTGGTAAGTAAACAATAATAACGACTCATGCATGGGGAGAGTAACCAAATGAGTCTCATTCCTCTATACTCTAAGAGTATGACCTGGTTGAACGTGGTCTCATGATAACCACGTGAAGCAAAGTATCAGTGACTCTTGCCCCTCAAGTGTAATATAGTGTTCTATAACCACGGTATAGTCTACACTTTAAGGAGGCTCGCAACGCCTTATCCTCCCAAATCGTGTATAACGTACAACAAAAATGCAATATCAAGGATCAATGCAATTTATACGAAATCATAATCATACAATGTAAAAGTTACTATGGGATTTAATTAACCTTACAAACGCGACATTGCAACTCTCTTGCGCTCCGAGTCAGTAAACTAGTCCATATGGGGCTCCAATCGTGGTCCTACAATTCATTAATACGTCATGTAAGCCTCCACAACAACTTCACCATTTTTTCAATTCCTTACAATTTAAACCCAATCGCGTCTCGAAACCCCTCAAATCCTTCCAAAATAAATGATCTGATACTCGGACTTCATTTTTTACCCAAAATTATTGTTCCACATCGAAAATTACGTTGTCTAAGCTTAAATATAATTTTGTTTTTATTTTTTTATATATTTATCGATCCTACTTGATTAGAAAACCACTGAATTCCTCCGAATCAATTCCTCGGATGTTTTTATCCAAAATTTGACTCCAAATTATGGCTCAAAATCGAAAAATTACCCATGATTAGGCTTTAAAACAATTTTTTAAATCTCACACATTTTAGGTATCGTAGCACACACTACTGGTGTGTTTGATACCAAAGAAAATGAAAAAAATCATAGAAAATTGTCTACTTTTTTTTTGTAACCGTTTTTTCCATCGTTTGATAGCTTTGTAACTGCACTGAGAAAAAAACCACATTCCCCTATTTTCGTCATTTATTTTCTAGTCTTTTAGTGAGGAAAATTGAAAATCTCTCAATCTCTGTCACAAACTGATCATTTCTAGTCTTGGGATTAGCTACACTTTCGCGAATATACGTTTTTTCTTTCTCTCTTCGCCTCCGGCTTCATCGCTAACATCATCATCAAGCCGCTCGACATCGACGATGATTTAGAGCCGCCCACGGATTGAACCATAAAAGAAAATTCTTTCTCGTGCAATCAAACAAATATGAGAAAATTTTCTTTATAAAATTCTCTTAAGAAGATTTGCTAAAAAAAGTTTTTTCTCATTGAAGATTTTTTTTTGCCATCGAACACACCCTATGAGAAAAATACCTCGATAAAAATTCTTAAAAAATTCTTAAAATCCACATTTTTCATAAAAACTCCCAAATTTTCATTAATTTATCCAGACACCCCATTTTTCATAATCTTCTTAATTTCTAGAGATTTTATTTTATTGTTTTCTTATTTTTAAAACCATATATATTTATTATTGTTTATTATTTATTATATTTATTATTTTTTAAGAAGGTGGTCATCCCCTTCCTCCTTCACGATTCGGCTAGGTGCCCAACCCTATTAGGGTTTGGCAGGGGAGCCCACTGTTCCCCCTCCCACCATCTTTTCCCCTTCTTCATCTTCCTCCTTCCTCCATCAATGCTATTAACAACAACATACAAAACAACAACGATACCAACAATAACTCAACAAACTTACCCACAACCATCGTCTCGTCTCTCACAGTCCCGGTCCTTCTTCACTATCCTTTTTTCGATCACTCTCTTGATTTCCTTCACTTGATTTCTCGATCTCACTATGTGTGAAATCGAATTGGGAAGATAAGTTATGTTAATTTTGGAAAGATATATTAAGATTTTCTCGAGATTTACTTCACTCAAATCTCGAGTTGAATCTAATGTATCCATATATATATAATATAAATTTTGTTTTCCTCTAGATTTGTACCACGTATCTTAAGGTCAATCTTTGGCTCAAAACATAACTAATAAGGTATTGTATACTTCATTTATATATATTAAGATTTCTTCGAGATTCGCATCGCACGAATCTCAAAGCAACTCTAATGATTTACTTATTTTATTTTATTATTTTCCTCGAGATTAGATAGCACACATCTCGGGGAATGTAACACCTCATCATCAACCACCGAATTGTCCAACCATTACAACTCCTAGATGATCACGCTACACGTATCTCGAGGCATATCCAATATATACTTTTTATTTTAATTCAAACTATAGGTTTGATTGATATATATTTATATATGTAAACATATATATATATATATATATATATATATATAAATATATATAAATATACATACACTTATATATTTTTGCCGCTATAAATTCGCCACGCGCGCCTATGACCAGTATCGAGCACGAACGCTATTGTATATCCCACGCATGTCACCCTCGACCCTGAGTGTCACTAGGTGCCCACCAATTTTATTTATTATTTTATTCAATTTCAAGATTATCTCTTTGATTTATATCCAAATTAAATTCTAAAAAATCCCAAAATTTTATAAAAAAATTGGAGAAATTTTCCCTAAGCGCATCGGAACTCAAGGACACTGTGTAGTCCACACACGAACAATTTTGACAAAAACCCCAACAGGATCCGAATCTAATTCCATTAAAACGTTTAAACCATGAAAAACTTAATCATACCTCAGTCGCAATATATCTTTCTGAAGGTTGATCAATCTCTGAGGCGCTGCCAACGACGAACGTCCTCTACCAGTAGTCCACACACGAACAGAGGCCGAGATTCGAAGTGCTTGCTTCAAGAGAATACCAAACCTTTTGTTTCTCTCCAAAACGATCCAAAGCATACCAAAAAAAACCCTAAGTCATTTCTAAAACAAAAATAGAGTTTCGGCCTTTTAATCTTTAGTACGTGTATTCTAACTTAAAGCGTCTATTTATACAACCCTTGTATATAGACGGTTAAGTAAATTACACATATACCCCTACTTAAAGAAGTATAAGTGTAATACACCACAAGGACGTTTCTGTCATGAATTTTATCATAAAAAATTCATTTTTCTAAACCATCATAAAATCTTGCAAAACCATTCTTAGTGTGCGACCCAATAGGCTCATAAAACGTTGGCAATGTACCAAAAACACATTTTGGTATACAAGTCATAAGCGGCCTCTAGCAAGACATTATGACTACCCAAGTTGTACGAATATGAAATCGATACAACCTAATCAATAGTGTATATAACATCCTTTTGTCACACAATATCCTTTTGATCAAACATAAGGCATGGAATTGTCATCCAACATGTTCAATCGTACTAGTCTCGATCTTTAGGTAGACTGAAAACATCCAAGTGACATTGATCAATATCAATTCACTTAGACTAGGCCTTTTAACAGTCTAACACATCGAGGGATCCACTAGATATCTCTCTTTATATGAGAGGGAAAAATTCTATCTCGATTACACAACTTCATCACATTGCTCACACAGTAACCAATCACAACCTTTATAATCGTCCGGTTAAAGACAACGTTTGATAGTGTCAAATCACTATGTTCCTAATGTTAAAGTCTCTGGTAATCTCGAGTCAGAGGACTAAAAAATATACATATCATGAGAAACAACTATGACTTAATCCATGTGATGTTCTCATAGCGGTCGGTCCAGTACTTTGTTTCCTAACAAGTACTAGTGATCTTGATTCGTATCCCTATACATCATCATATGATCATCAATCAAGACTCATACTAGTCTTAATTTATTATAGTTCCCAGTATAATGATCGACTAGGGAAATTTATGATATTTTTGTAAATACCCATGGATCTTATTATAATGTAAACATGCAAATTAATTATAATAAACAGCAAATGAAATCCTCTATTTTATTAACTAAAAGTATTCATAAAGACAGTTAATTGATTGACCTAAGGCACATGCCCCAACAGTGTATACACTTCAACATGGCCCTATTTTGCGTTGAAATAGTGTATAATCATCTAATAGGCACATGACACACCAAAAACAATATTAAAATTTATGCTCTCTGATCCGTAACACGTGGGTCCCACTTTGGATAGTTAAATCCCAAATTAAATCTGAAAATATTTAATTAGCTGCTTAGCTAAGTTTATAAAATTCTCGATTTTCACATGTGGTCATTTTGGGGACCCCATAGGTATTACTTGGGGTTCATTTATATCAGTTTACGACAAGAATTCCACAATTTAATAACCTAGAGCCAATTTCACCATTAAAGGACCTTTAAAGCTTAAGTTATTTAACGTTTTGAGCATGCATGTGATCCAACTTAATTTCCAGTCAAATTTGGGTTTAAATTTAATCATAATCAAGTATTAAACATGTCCAACACAAATATCACAATTTTGTTCTAGAATTTCAACTCAATTCATCAATTTGAACAATTTTTTTCATTTAAGCACATATACAAGTTACATACTCCAAACCAATTCCAAACTTTTTTCACATAGATGTAATCAAACCCAATTTAAATCTCTTCCATGCTTAGATTATTAACCATCCGAAAAATCAGTTCAAAATATGTTCCAACTTCCATGAAATTCATGAAATTCAAGAGGAGAAGTGGGGGGTTTACCTTGTTTGTTGTTGTTTCTTAATGATTATTCATATTTGTTGTTGTTTCTTAATGATCCTCCTCTTCCAACTCCAATTGAATCTCTAATTTTATTCTTAATTCTTCGAAATCTAGCAACTCATGTTCTTCCTTTCAATTTTTGTGATGTTTTTATTTGCAACAACAACAACTAAGTGTTCCTTATATACCTTGCATCAACATAAAACAAGGACCCTTAGATGTGCCTCGAGATACAAATTTTATGACACATATAAGGGTTCAAAGTGGGTCCTACACTTCATAATTAACAACATAATTAGTTTAAGTTAAATATTTAATTAAGCCTCAAAATCAAGTTGTTTAGTTGTTAATTCGGAGACATGAATTTACTTAGATTGACAAGTGTTGCTTGTAAGTGATAAGTATCCCATATTGCATGATTATATCTCCAAACTAGATCTAGATCTTGGCCCTTCATCTAGATGTATTTATGAATCTTAAGATCAATCCCATGTACAACATAAAGCCAATGCACCATAGATTCTTGTTTGATTGTTATGTGGCATATATGTTACATTTGACATAGGTTATGGTTTTTAATTTAAAGCATAGGCTGTAAATTGAGCTTTATTATATTCCTACCAAAGGCATAACCATTTAAATCTTATTAGCATCTTAGGCCACCCTAATCCAAGTTAGTGACTTATTTCATATTTTTCCTTATGTCATATAATCCCCCCCTTACTGTGTATCATGTGGCGATACCCATGCCTCACGTTGCCTCGTGTTGGGTTTAAACTTATATTTATTAATTTATTTATTAAATATTACACGCATACCAAAAATATTATTTTATTATTTATGGTACATAATCGTTGAACACGTCCACGTTACCCAGTTCAACCGAGTTCGGGCCTTTGATTGGGTCGGATTTGGCTGAGTTCGGTTTAGTCGATGACAAGATGTCACATGTTCACTTTAAGCTCCCTGATCGCTTTGCATGCTCACTTGCTTCACACACCATGTGCACGAGAAACAAATGAGCCTGCCAATACATTATAACATTTTTCGAAAAATGAACTCAAAAAATGGTTTTTAAACTGGAATAATATTGAGGGAAGGTGGGGTTCTAAATGTTTTTTGGTGTCGATAATGTGAATGAACACCTCAAGAGATGATTTGGGCTGGTCAGACCACCAGTTTGTAGTATAGGTACCGACACAGCATGAGGGAACACTCATCCAATGGCTGAGGCATATCCTAATGCTATGAGAAGACTTGTTGAAGGTATGTTAAATATTTATGGTCAGGATATGTGTAGCATCCCCTAACTCGATTACGGCAATACCCGGCCTGAAACCCCAACTAAGCCCAGATTACCTATCCAAACTCAACGAGAGCCAACAACTGTCCTATTTAAACTGTTAAACAGTACTGTATATCGATTGTCTATTTAAAAACAATAATTAACGCAGTGAGAATTTAAAACCTTGTTCGATAATCCAAACCACGACAAATATTATTAAAAGAAATTGGAATAAACCTAGGTTATATAAATCATCCATCCCTTCTGATATTACAAAACTATAATTCAATACAAATATATAAGACCAGAGAGTCATAACATCGAAGAGAAGATCAAGACTCCTATATCTTCTCCATCCTGTAATGTTAATTGGGATGAGTGCTCTAACTTGCTCAGTAAGTAGGGATTCACATAGCCATCAACATTCCATATAATATTTATATAATATTTAAGAACATTATGCAATAACAATATGCACTAATGTTAACTAACAAGAATATGGAAAGCATATATTTTAATATATAATGGATGGAAAGCAAATGTCTTAGACTATTACACTGTGATCCCCATTTTATTTATAAAACTAGGGTCGATTACCTACCGGTGCCATTAATACGATTGTAAGATCAAAATATAGGTCGATATGTTGTCTAGCCCATCTATCAAACCCCAATGGTTCTATCCCAAACCCTCTAGCGTGTATGTAATCCACACAACCTATCGAATTGAGCATGAGTTATATATAGGCCGGGAAGTGAACCCATCTCCTATAAACCTATTCTCAAAACCATGAGTTATAGTATGGTCACATTACACACCATCATCCATTTATTGAAAACCATCATAATGTACACAATCCCTCATCCCATTCGAACAACTACATGAGCTATATATACTAAATAGCTTGGTAATACTGATAAATAATCGAATCCATACTTACCTCAGGTTTAGTCTCCGTTTTCAAAACTTCATAACTTTTTGGTCATCTCACACTTTCTCAGTGTTCCTCAACCTATCACTAATCACTTGTACTCAATATGGGTCTAATATGCTCTATTAAAAAACCCTAGACCAATCCCTAAGTCCCTTAGAAATTATATGTAAAATCAAGCAAATTTGTTGTCTTCATGTGTAGGAATGCTATTCCTATTTATTGGGGCAGGCTCCAGTAGCTAGGTTAATCTTCACTGATGAAGGGGCATGCTTCTCTATAAGATGGAGCACACTCCACCCTGCACTGTCTTAATAGTGAGCAGGGCAACAACCTCTGTTCTACGACAAATCTTCTAAACAATGTCCCAGCAACCTCTAAATCACTCCCAAATGATTCGAGAGGACCTCTAATGAAGTTACCAACCATTTTCAATCAATAAAAACACCAAGTCATCGAGATTTTATCACCATCACGATTTCAAACTTCAACAAACTCAAAAACCAAACTTACTAAAGTAATGATCGTTGGTTTCTAATCAATTTAAGCTCCTCAATTCACGTTAGTTCAGCTTCGTGGATCAACCTCCTTTCATCTGAATTGACCCGAACCGTCCTCTCGCGAATTCTCAAATGATCTGTCGAGATAACAATGGATTTTTATGTTTTATATATGAATTTTCTTCGACATACATGTTGCGCTATCTCGAGGCCAATCAAGTGGTTGAAGTGTTAAAGTGAAAATTCTTATAGTAACACAAAATTTGACACATCAAGCACTTACGCTATGTTCAAGACGATTAAACAATCCATATAATGCCATTATTCTTTTATTTTCTAATTTATATATTTATATATATCCAAAAACATATAAATAAATATATATATATATATATATATCCCATGTATTATTCACCAGTAAACTCATTGGTCGTGCCTACAAGTGTCCTTAAGCGTGCACATTCGTGCCACGACTCCCTCGTCACACTTAATGTCCTAGTAAATCATTGTTTATTATGTATTTTTCTATTTTATAAGCTTGTGTATAATTTCCTTACTATACAACAACCTATATATAAATTGATTTAGCAATTCAAACAAACACCATACATCATGCAAACGCACACCCACACTAATTGAGGTACGTCAAACTTAACCACTAGCCTAACTCGAGTTAATTAGGACTTGGATTAGTACTAATCACCAACTTAATGTAATAGGTCGTGATAGTCTCCCCAATTTAAAGCAATTTTTTCCTCGAGATTAAAATAAATCAAAAATTACCTATAGTTTCAAAAAGAAATGGAAACATTTTCTTCCTATAAGATTTCTGCTTCAAGGTTAGTTCATCACCTTTGTGAAATCACCATTTCACTTAAAACAAAGGAATCTCTTTGGTTCTCAGTTTTTAAATCTTACGATCAATTAACCCACTTGAGTGCTCAATGTAATATAAGTCTTCCTGAAGATCACATTCATTCCAACTGATCCTTGGAGTGAACGGAGTCTCCGTGTTGCAAAACATAAACACGTGGAAGACATTATGAAGTTCGACTAGCTAAGGAGGCACCTTTAACCCGTAAATAGCAGGGTCAATTCTTTCCCGTATTTTGTATGACTCAGTACACCTTGAAGCTAGCTTACATCATAGTGCAAACCTATACAACTCCTTTCATAGGTGAGATTTTCAATAGAACATATTTGTCCTTTGAAAACTCCAGCAACCTATGATATTTATTGGCATTTCTCTTTTGTTTTAATTCTATTGTAGTCAAACGCAGGAGAATCTGCTATTTTTCCTCTATATAGTTCTAAATCGGGTCTGGCTCCAACAAACTTGCATCTCAACCCCTATCTAGAAACTCCGGTGAATGGCAGCGTTGAACATAAAAAGCTTCAAAGAAGCATTCCAATGTTAGCTTGATAACTATTATTACGAAAGAACTCACACAAAGAAATGTATTTCTTCCTGTTACCACCCAAACTTCAAGATACAAGCTCGAAGTATATCCTTTAACACTAAAAATCAATTACTTAAGTGACCCATCAGTCTGCCAGTAGTATACCATACTAAGGTTAAGAATAGTTCCCAAACTATCATAGCAATTCACTCTACTATTTGAACGTGAATCTTGGTTTTCTAATCAAAATAGTCGACACTAGAGCACCCTGAAATCTTTCACCTCATATGTATATATTACATAATATGTCATGAGGATTTCACATAGAAATTGGTAAGAAATGCATAGACTCTGTTAACCTATTAACTACAATTTATACCGTATTGTGCTTACGTTAACTCTGAGATAAAATGGAAATAAAATCCACTGATCTATGATCCCATTTCCACTTAGGAATAGGCAGCAAATGCAATAACCCTCTAGGTTTCTTGTGCTCAGCCCTAACTTGCTGACATATCCATATCTCTTTATTATCTTAACAACATCAGTCTTCATCCCATGTCAACAATAAATAAAGGCACCTCTTTTCATGATATTTTTTTTGCTATCTGGATGAATACAATAAAGAGATCAATGAAATTTCCATAGCACTTCTTGCCTCACCTGATCCTGAACTAGAATTCACAATCTATCCCTGAACCGTAATGCTTCATTATCATAAACCGACCAATCAAGATAATCTACACTAGCTATTAACCTCAAACACTCTATATAATCCTAATTAGCTTTCTAACAACCAATTACCATTGAGTTATCTCCAATTCAATTTGAATCTAAACTTAAAGAATCATATTAGTAGCTTTAAAATTAGCTCTTTCAATTGACAATATGTCAGGTTAACTCACACAAATCATCATCAACTTCATTTCCTCATGAAGTTTAAACTGAGAAGTTCTAACAATAGCTACATTTTCTCCATATACCTGAGTTGCAATTGTATACTGACATTCTGATAATTCCTTTATATGTAGTTCTAAATTACCTAGGCTCTAACAAACTTGTATCATTACTACTAGTCCTACCAATTAATGACGAAGTAAAACAAATTTTTTTTAAAGTAAATACCTCAATTTCATATATAGCCTATTAAAATCAACACTAGAGAACTTACACAGTAAATATTTCTTCCAAGTCACAAGCTTGAAAATTTCACATTCTCTAGAAACTAAGATCAGTCGCAGTTATATTGTATTAAGATTGAGAGAGTCCCTCCCAGCTATTATACATCTCTTCCCCTCGAGAAGCAGACTTCTGATTCCTTATAGAGATAATAATCCTGGTTCTCTATAACTTTCAATTCTTCTACACATATATATCTCACTTACGTTTCCACAAGAATTTATACCATAATACTGGCAAAAAAATTTCAAACTCTGTCAGTTTTATAATTATAATATCAATAGCGTTAAGTTGTTACCACAACTTAGGTTAATCCATCAAGTGTTTTTGAGCATGAAATGTCATTCATATAAGGGAAGAATAATATAATCCTCTAGGTTATTATCATTCAAATTCCTCCCGCCTCGCTTTTTATTTCAAGTTCTAAAAACTTTCCATACGTAGTCAATATTCTGATATGAGATTATCTTCTCCAACATCAATAATAAGTATAGTCATGCTTGACTTACTTGACAATCTCAATCAATTTCTTCAATAATTCATCACTCATTCAAACATCATTAGCTCAGCTTTAATCTGACCTCAAAGAACAAACTTATAGTTATTAATCAAGACAACTCAGCTGATGATATGCTTATGCAAGACTTCCATTTGGTCATCAGTAAACATATCACTTAAGAAATATGATTGAGCAGCTTTTGTCATAACTATAGCCACTGTCCTTTTCTTTATTCAAGGTATTTTTCGTACATACACCTTGATGAGTGATATTTTAGAGTTACTTCCTAATATTTAGGAAATTTCAAGGTCACTATCTTACCTTCTCTTTCTATCACTTTGATAATTCCACATTTTAAACTTCCATAGTTTGAACCTTACTACATAGTCTTAAACCAATCTAATGGTTTTATATTCTCGGGTTGTCTTTTAATGAATCCTCTAAGATTCTCATTAATCTCAAAGAATGACTAAAGAACTATCAACTACCTTTCTTTTAATTTACAAGCGATGCTTTGCTGTATTTGGTACCAATGCCAAAATCATTATCTCGAGATAAGCAATTTCCAATAGTTCTTCTCTAAATTTTGGAGCAATATATGTAGAAGTAATAGCTACAATTTTACTTTCTTGCGTCATCACACATTCTTACTTAAATAAGAAGTCTTCGAATAAAACTCTAACTTCTTCCACAATTTAGGTATAATCAAGCAAACTTCGTAGTCAAACTATGCTTCCACTTTCTTCCAAGTCATCCTTGTATTTGCTTTAAAGTTATAACAATTTCATACTTGATTTAAATGAATAAAGTACACAGCGATATTAGAGATCCCGAGATCAATCATATGTAATATTTAATTATTTCAAGCTTACTTTCCTTTTTTTTACCTTTGTGTTGAATATCGGACAACCTCATATTCCCATCACACTCAAGTCTTCTAATTTTTTATTAATATTTGACACTCATACCACTAATTATCCTTTGAAACTTAGCACCGGCACTTGCAAAATCTGGTTGGAACAAATTTACCCTTACAAATTTACAATTCTGTACAGTAATTGCTCATGCATTCTCTAAGTCTTCTAATATTCCATGTAATTATTGATAACACAATAACAAATTCAGTATAATAGGGTTTTCCATACTTAACACCCTTAATTTATGAACATAACATGAGTTCTAGTAAGTTCTAGTGGTTTCCACCATCAACTTAAAATGATCCAACAACCGTCTGCAATCATCTTTTAAATATATCCTTAACTCTTATCATATCACTATGACAATCAGATTTCAACTAACTCTTGAGAACCACTAATTTCGTTTTATTATTAGAATGAGTTGTCAATCCTAGGCAATGAATACCCATTCCCATTACTATATGTTATTTTTGGGATTCCATGAAACTTTAGATTCATTGACCACTCATTCTCCCCAATTTAGACTAAACTAGTATAATAGACCAAATTATGAAAACTTACCAACTCACTGCTACATTTCGGATTAAACTGTTTTTTATTATTTGATTAATCATTTGTTATTCTAATATGGGTTCACACCATAACTGGAATTTCTCTACTTCATAACAACTTATGAAGTATAACTGCATCAGTGGTTTCTTAACCTCCATTAGGCTTTTATTATTAACCACAAATTTATTTACTGAATAATTTTCATTATATCCTTACTTGTCTTAATATTAGTATTAAATTGTTTCTCAAAGTGGTCCACCACCTTTGAGTTTCACCCAAAAAGTCATTCTATACTCTATTGCTTCGTAATTTTTATTCTCCTAGTACTTGTCTCAAGGTCTTGATCCACTAGATAATTCTTCACTGACTATTACTTAGAGAAGAGTTTTTATTTCATCTTTGTAAACTTTCTTATGTCTTTCCTTTTTGTCTCCTCGAGATTAAAACTCTCTTGAACTCTTACTTCTAACACCTTTCATACCATGAGAAATAGATGACCTTCAACCATCCTATTATTGTTCAGAAAAGACATAATTCTTAAATCTACTACGTAGATATGGTATACATAATAAATAACATATCTCAGTATTTTATCTTTTGGTTACCCCCAAAATCATGATAAAATGGTATATCAAACCCTAAGCCTATTCGTAACTCGAGACAACTCTCAGAGTCAATAAACTTAGGTTCCGTAATTAAGTATTCTTATACACCTTAAACTTTAAAGTAGGCTAACTTTCACTTCGAACACTATTAAAAAGTGAATTAGGGTTAAAGTCTTATTAATGATACCAAACTGTATCACTATTACCACGTTATCGCTAAAAGTGATAAACCTTAGACTCTGACACCTAACTCTATCAGAGTTATCCAATGTAACAAAGCTCTTAAACCTTGTCTTTAAACCAAAGTTGTAAACTGAGCTTCGACCTATGCCTTAACCTTGAGCCAGTGCTTTGATACCATCCCCGAACTCAATTAGGGCAACACCCGACCTAAAACCCTAATCAAGCCCTGATTACCCAACCAGACTCAATTAGAGCCAGCAACCTATCCTATTTCTCCTATTAAACACTATTGTATATCATTTACCCATTTAAAACCAATAATAAGTGCAGAGAAAATTTAAAACCTTACTTTATAATCCAAACCACGATATACAATATCAAAACAATAGGAATAAACCTTGGTTATATAAATCACCCATCCCTTGTGATTTTACAAAACTATAATTCAATACAAATATATAAAACCAGAGAGAGTCATCACATCAAAGAGAAGATCAAGACTCATATATCATCTCCATCCAGTAATGTTAATTGGGGTGAGCGCTCCAATTTGCTCAGTAAGTAGGGATTCACATAGCCATTAACATTCTATGTTTAAGAGGATTATGCAATAAAAATATGCACCAACGTTAACTAACAAGAATATGGAAAACATACAATTAAATATATAATGGATGCAAAGAAAATGTCTTGGACTATTACACTGTGATCCCAGTTTTATTTATAAAGCTAGGGTCGATTACCTGCTGGCGCCATTAATGCAATTGTTAGACCAACATATTGGCTGATATGTTGTCTATCTCATCAATTAATGCCCAATGGTTGTATCCTAAACCCTCATGCATGTATGTAATCCACACAACCTATCGAATTGAGTAGGAGTTATATATAGACCGGGAAGGGAACCCATCTCCTATAAACTCATTCTAAAAACCAAGAGTCATAGCATGGTCACATTACACACCATTTTACGTTTATTGAAACCGTCACAGTGTACATAATCCCCCATTCCATTCCAACAACTACATGGGCTACATGTACTAAATAGTCTGGCAATACTGATAAATAAGTGAATCCTTACATACCTAAGGTTTAGTCTCTGTTTCCAAAACTTCCAAGCTTTCCAGTCATCTCACACTTTCTTCGTGTTCCTCAACCTATCATCAATCATTTGTACTTAATATGGGTCTAATATGCTCTATTAAAAACCCCATGACAAGTCCCTAAGTCCATCAGAAATTAATTGTTAAATACGACAAACTTGTTGTCTTCAAGGGTGGGAGCGCGCTTCCTCATTTGGTGGGGCGCGCTCCAGTAGCTAGGTTCATCTTCATTAATGAAGGGAGTGCGCTCCTTTATGAGGTAGAGTGCGCTCCACCCTGTTTTGTCTCAATAGTGAGCAAGGCAGTAGCCACTATTTCGCTAGAAATTCTCCAAACAACGTCCCAACCATTTTCCATCAACAAAAACACTAATTCAACAAGAATTGATCATCGCCACGAATTCAAACTTCAACAAACTCGAAAACTAAACGTACCAAAATGATGATCGTTAGCTTCTTATCAATTTAAGCTCCTCAATTCACGTTAGTTCAGCTCCCTAAACTAACCTTCTTTGATCCGAATCAAATTTAACCCTTCTCTCGCGAATTCTCGAATGATCAGTCGAGATAACAATGGATTTTTTTTTATATATAGACTTTTCTCCAGATATGTGTCACGCTATCTTGAGGCCGTTCAAGTGTTTGAAGTGTTAAAGTTACACTCCTTATAGTGACACGAAAATTGACATATCAAGCACTTACGCTCCTTTTGAGATGATCAAATAATCCATATAATTCCATTATTCTTTTATATTCCAATATATATATATATATATATATATATATTTATATAAGTAAAAACAAATATATATATATATATTGAGTATTATTCACCAAAAAACTCACCGAACATGCCTACAAGTGTCATAGAGCGTGCACATTCGTTCCATGACTCCCTCGACACACTTGATGTCCCGGTAAACCATTGTTTATTATGTATTTCTCCATTTTACATGTTTGTGTATAATTTCCTTACTATACCATAACCTATATATAAATCGATTTAACAATTCAAACAAACACCATACATCATGCAAACGCATAAACACACTAACGAGGTACGCCGAACTTAATGACGAGCCTAACTCGGGTTAATTAGGATTTAGATTAGTACTAATCACCAAATTAAGGTAATAGGTCATTACAATATGCATGTTTTAATTGAAGTTGGTTGCACAGTTTCTTTTATTGCGACTATAATGGTTGATGAGTTGAAATTTAAACCTGTTAGAGCTATACTTTATTGATGTTGAGCACGTCAGTGAGTGAGAAGGTATATGCAAACTTGATCTATGAGAGATGTGTTATCAAAAGTGGGGAGAATGAGGTTCCAATTAATCAAAGGGTTATAGAACCTGTTAAAGCTAATACCTTATTGATTTTAAGCAAATCACTGACTGAAAAGGTTTTTGTTAACCTAATATCTAAGAGATGTGTTCTCAAAATTGGGGGCAATGAGCTCCTAATTGATTTAAAGGTTATAAAACTCCTGGAGTACGATGCACTACTAGGATGGATTGGTTAGCACCTTAACATACCAGTCAAGATTGCTTCCACAAACAAGTAATTTTTCATATGCTCAACCTTTCTGAAATTATTGTTTATAAAGGCTATAATCAATCATAACTTGCTACTCGTTGATGGAAAGCTATTCCACTAGATTTATGAAATGTATGTTTAACAAACTCAAGATTCCTAAGTTTATGGGATTGATTTATACCTAGGACTATGTGACGACCTCAAACTCTATGATGGCATGATCCTTAAATAAGCAACCTTAAGCTCTAATCAAAGACATGTAGGACTTAACAACGTCTTAGTCAATCTTTTCATCTTATTCTCCTCATAATTCGTGTCCAGGATAAGTATTTCTTATTTCTCGTTATAAGAAATCTTCAAAGTTAATTAAAATCTTTTATACATATTAACAAATTTAACATATGTCTTAATAATATTGCAGAAGCCATCATAAAACACCTATATGTGGAAATTAGGGAATATATCACATATATCTACAAAAAATGGTGATAAACAGTGTAACATCATGCATCAGCCAGGGAGTCTAGTCTTTAAATCCAAATATACAACCCAAAATGTACCAAAGACCTATATCACAAATACAAACACGTAAACCTACATAAAAGTGTAGGAAATAGTTGTTGAGGACTCAGAGGTAGTCGCCGATCTTTTCTTCCACCACTTTGCTACATAACAAAACTATGACTATCTCTAAAGATGACAATTCCTGTGAGTAAATCATGCAGCCATTCATTCACATTTCAAAATATACAAAAAATGATAACTGAAAGCATATAATTTTAAAAAAAGGAAATGCTGAAAGAAATCTATGCTAACAGGTACCAAATACATCAAAAGGAACGGACCAGATAGTGACACAAATTGAGGTTCGATTAGCCATTACCTTTGTAATGTTAGCTTATATATTTGGTCATGAGCTACGTATCATCAGCCAATAAGGAGTGCTGACATCCCCAAGGAATCTAACCACATTTGTTGGGCTTACTCATAAAAAGTTTGGGAACCCAAACATTTGGACTACCTCACAAACATAATACACCATCCTATTACATGAACCCAATAATATATAAACGTGTAGGTTAATAACACCAAATGATTCTACAATAGCATGCCATTTTACAACACTCAAGTCAGAAGATCAACAAAAATAAAGAGTCTAAACTATGATAAGAAAATGAATGTAACGAAATGCCATGAAATAATTCAAAACTATGAATTCATTACTAAAACTAAACGTACACAATACAACAATACATGTCATGGAAGTGAGATATTTAAAAAAGTACAAACAGTCCAAGTGACTATATTACAATAATAAAATGGAATTAAAATGGAAATTATTGTCTGATAGGTTTACTTACCTCAAATGCACACAATTCCTATCCTAAATGGCTCTCGACCACACCTAATTCGCGTTCCACATCCTGTAAGTCCTTTGTAGGCAGCTAAGGTGTCTTGAAAAATTGAATTTAACTTATTTTAAGTTGGTTAAGTTGTTTTAATTTCTGATTTTTAAAAAATTAGCTCCTTTAATAATTTGTTTATATTGAAATCTATTTTACTAAAATAGAGACAATTTTGTTGCAATAATTTGTAAGTTGATTTCGCTTACCAAAATGTTTAAATTATGTATTATAGTCTGAATTTTTTTTTAGAGATATGTCTTAGCTTTTCAAAACTATAAGGCTTTTGCAATTACAAAGCAAAATGAGGGAGATATGGAAATTTTACCATAATCACTTAATACAGTTTTATATTCCAACTAACAAACTTAAAAACTTCATTTCTCCTTAACCATTACTTCATAAATCATGATTTTTTGGTAAAGACTGCAAACATACCCTAGAATGTCATACTATAAGATGAGCTCAATTCAATAAAAAATGATGAAGTTATGCTCAAAACATCAACCAAATTGTGAACACAAAAATTTTAGATTCATCAAGAAAGTTACAGAGCATTTTTTAATAGGAAGGAGTCCAAATCTTCAAATGGTGCATGAGATAAAAGTCTTAGCATTATGGATAAGCTTTCCAATGCCACCAGATTGAGTCAATTTGTATTTAAAATGAGAAAGTTATTACCAAACTACTTAGATGGGTTCGGAATAAGAACATGTAAAACTCTGACTTCATTTACTTCGTTAATTTTAAAAATTCATAACAAATTCATTTTTTAACCAAAGATAAAAATTCGATATAGTAGATTGATTCAGATTACACAAAGAATCTAAATCAAATTAGTTTATAAAAATAAGGACTTTAATTAGACCAGAATTTAAGATCTTCAAATCATGTAGAAACCTCAATTTCGACTTGAAATCTTAAAAAAAATAAAATTTAAACTTGAAATATCAATTGTGTTTTCAAATTGAAAAAAAAAAGATGAAATGACATCAATTTCTTTTTCTTATCAAAAGCCATATGATTCATGACTTAAACTTCACATGCATGAATGGAAATAAGAGTATAGTAGTAGGTTTGCTTATCTAGGTTCTTGATCTTCAATTCTTATTGTTGTAGAACCTAATGTTGATGAGTTTATTTCTTTTAGACCCTTAAATTCTCAAATCCCAACAAGTGTTTTACCTCAAAAACTTTTTGTTGTTTCATTACTTGATTTTGCATGGTTTGTAAACAAGGCATGTATTTGTAGGCATTAATTTAACATCTCAACCTTACATTTCTACTTGATGGTTCATCTCTATGTAAAACTATGGCCTATATTCACCCCATTATCTCCACTTACACACATACAAATGCAAATCTTGACACAAATCTAATGGATTTCATTCCAACATGTATCTCGAGGCATATCCATGGTCTATGTTTATTTATATCAAATTAGGTGCTTTAATTTAATTTAATTTTTGAACATAGTCCAAATAAATTAATGTACTTAATTTGGTTACATTAATGTCTATATGACTTAATTAAAACTCATCAATCACTCCCTTACCCAGTTCCTACGCTTGCATACATCTCGAGGCGTGTCCTCTCTCATGTCTCGACGCCTTTAACTAGTATCTAAAAGTAATTTGATAATCTACACATTTACACACACTAGGCATCCATTACAAAAATACAAAATATATCTTGGCCTCTACGCCGAGTGTCGGACGGTGTACTCACTGTTTGTCCGCCTCACGGGTCGACTCTTTTGATTAAGGACAAATAAACTATTAGTGATTTGGGCCATTACAATCATCCTAACTAGCAAAAATTTCATCCACAAAATTAAATTTAACATAATTGCTAAGTTTACTTTCTTAAAACACAGTATCCCTATAACTGAGTAACTCACCAGCCGATTGTCAGGCTATATACAATCTAAAAGCGTGCAATAGTTTAGATAATTTTCATTTTTAATAAATTATTTCAGTAAAGATTTAAAATGATACTAGCCCCAAACCTTGTATATCTAAACTACTTTAGGTCGATCCTTTAACAACTTCAACTAAAGTTCAAATCTCATGGTAGTGAGACTCTCACTTGGTGACTACACATCACACAAGAATTTCCACTTCATATGAGACTTTGGTGATAGAGTCAAGGGAAATCTCTTAATCATTATGACTTTCTTAGGAAGTTTAGAGTGTGCTTATTTAAGTGACACCACTTCCATTATCTCATTACTATCTCAACATCTGGAGTTACGAACTTAGGCGAGTCACTCTCTATAGTCTCGTCTTCAACTTTATCTCTTAACAAGTAGTGCATTTATTGTTGCATTTTGCTCTAACAAAGCATGCATAACATAATAGTAATTAAAGGCACACCCTTACCATGATCATGTTTCGCCTCTAGAATTGACTCTCCCAACACATGCACTCTTTTTATACCATATGTTGTTATGCCAATTACATATAACTTGCAAGTCGTGGACGTATGCAAGAGATTTATCCAATCCGACCACATCTAGAACACGTCGACTGCTTCCCCTGCTTTGTACACCTTGTTCGACTGTCTGCTAGGTGTTGCTCTTGTCTCAATGCATCTTGGCCTCGGCTAACTAATGTTCGCTGAATTTGTAGAGGCGATATTACTAGTCTAGCTAGTGGTGGTAAAGCAGATTCACTTGCTGGCTTAGACAGTTAAATATGATGTGTCCCTCGTTACCTCATCTGTAACAAGCTAACGAACCACTAGGGAGTGTTGAAGCTACATGGCTCTGTGTCAACCCATGTCTCTATGTCGGTACGTCTTGATTTATGTCCCTTAATTGCCCCTATGGACTGATGTCGCTACCTTTGACTTCATTCTCGGTACCATGTTACTGATATTATTACAATAACTACACTATATGAGGTGGTCGGCTAGCCGATATGGGCACTACAATAGGCGGGACTGCGATGGTTGGTGACCGGAATGGAAGTTTGCTCACTACTGTAGGTGTTGGTTGAGGAGCATATAAGTGAGGCAAAGTTGTGGTGACTGGTAACACTAATCAAGATCCTCGGGGCTCCACATTCTGTTTCTTGTATCCCTTATCTCTTTCCCTCTTCCTCTTGTATTCTATTGGAGCTGGTGTAGCCAAATGTGCTTGCATCAAAACAAGGAGCTTGATCAACTGCTGCCCCGGTGCACTGACTATGTCTGTTCAATTACGTATACCATCTATAGTGATGAAGTGTTTTTTGTTGCTGGTGCTACATCTCCACCCTCTTGGTGATCTCCCATATTGCTCTGCAATTCGATGATGAATGAGAAATCAACTTGTACATAAATATCATATATATACATATAAAATATAACATGTACATATGCAAATCCCCAACACTTTCACTTGTTTCCCAACTAATAGTTTCTAAGTCAGAATCGTCTGGTTTCCACTTCTAAAGTTTGTGTTTTATTTAAGTTTATTTCGATTCTTATAGTGAACATCGGCTTTGACACCAACTATGACGGTCTGATCCTTTAATCAACGCATCGCCCGGCCTAATCCCGTCACTAAGCAAAATCCTAGTCATTGAGGACTAAAGAACTTATTGGTCAACTATTTTGTTTTATTCTCCTTGTAACTAGTGTTCATAATAAGTAGTTCTCATTTCTCATTATAAGAAATTTTCAGAGTTAATTAAAATATTTCATACATTTTAACGGATTCAATGAAATCTTAATAATATTGCGGAAGCCATCATAAAAAACCTATATGTGGAAACCAAGGAAGTGATCACATGTATGTATATAAAAAACGGCGATAAATAGTGTAACATCATGCATCAATCAGAGAGTCTAGTCTCTCAACCAAAATATACAACCAAAAATGTATCAAAGACATATATTGTAAATAAAATGTAAACCTATACAAAAAGAGTAGCAGGCAGTCGCTGAGGACTAAGAGGTTGTCGCTGGTCTTCTATTTTCCCAGTTTACTACATGACAAATCTGTAATTGTCACCAAAGATGACAATTTCAATAAGTAAATCTTGTAGTCATTCATTCACATTTCCAAATATACATGCAATGGTAAGTAAAAGCATATGACTAGTAACAAAAGAAAAGCTAAAAGGAATGTATGCAAACAAATACCCAATACACCAAAAGGAACAGACGGAATAGTCACACAAATTGAGGCTCACTCAGCCATGAGCTTCATCACATCAACTTATATATGTTTTCATCAGGCACGTCACATCAGCTAATAAGGAGCGTTGACATCTCCAGGGTCTTTAACCTTTTATTCCATGTTTGCTTGTAAAAAATTAGTGAACCAATTGTGTTGACTACCTTACAATTTGTATACACCATTCTATAACATGAGCCCAAATAAGACCAATACACAAACATATGAACATGTAGGTGAAAACAACCAGATGATACTACCATAGCAGGTTAGTTCAGAACACACAAGTTAGGAGATCAACAACAATAAACACATTAAATTATGATGAGAAAACGAATGAAGCGAAATGCATGAAACAATTCAAAACTATGAATTCAGTACTTATACTAAATAAAAACATTACACCGATAAATGTCACGGCATATTGAGACTTAAAAAAGTAAAAACAATCCAATTGATTATATTCCAACGATAAAATGTAAGTGAAATGGAAATAAATGCCCGATAGATTTACTTACCTTAAATGCACACAATTCCTAACCTAAACTGGCTCTCGACCACTCAAAATTTACATTCCACACCTCGTATGTCCTTTTTAAGCTCCTGAGGTGTTCTAACAAATTGAATTTAACTTATTTTAGGTTGGTTAAGTGGTTTTAAATTACAATTTTTAATATCAACCCCTTAATAACTTCGTTATGTTGAAATCTACTTTATTAAAATAGAGACAGTTTTGGTGCAACAAATTGTGAATTGATTTAAATTACCGAAACGTTTTAATTTTGTATCAAAGTCAAAAGAGAAATTTTAGAGATATGTGTTAGCTTTCTGGAACTATAAGGTTTGAGCAATTTTATTAAATAAGGAAGCAAATATGGAAATTTTACCATAATCGCTCAACATAGTTTTATATTCTAACCAACGAAATTAAAATATTCATTTCTCCTAAACCATTGCTCCATAATTCATGAACTTTTTACCAAAGACTGAAAACATACCCTAAAACATCATACTAATATATGAGCTCAATCTAATAAAAAATAATGGAGTTATGCTCAAAACATCAGGACATTAACAAAATTGGGAAACCCTAAGATTTTATATTTATCATCAAAGTTGCACAACATTTTTTAATAGGAAGGAGTCAAAATCTTCCAATGGTGTGTCAAATAAAAGTTTTAGCATTATGGATAAGCTTTCCAATGCCACCAAAATGAGTGAATTTAAATTAAATTACATAGCTTGGTTCAAAATAAAACATGCAAAATTTTTTCTTTTGTTTTCAATAACTTCAGTAGTTTTAAAAATTCATAACAAATTCATTCTTTACCCAAAAAGAAAATTCCTTATAGTATATTAAGTGAAATTTCAAGAAAAATCTAAATATCAAATTAGTTTATGAAATTAAGGACTTTAATTGCACCAGAATTTTAGATCTTCAAATCATGTAGAAACCTTGATTTTGACTTATCTTAAAAACTTAAAATTTAAACTTGAAACTTTAATTGTGCCTTCAAATTGATAATAACTAAGATGAAATGACTTCAATTTCTTTTTCTTATCAAAAGCTCTATGATTCATGACTTAAACTTCACATGCATGAATGAAAATGAGGGCATAGTAGTATGTTTGTCACCTAGGTTCTTAATCTTCAATTGTCGTTATAGAACCTAATATTGATGAATTTAGTTCTCTTGAACCATTGAATTCTCAAATCCTAGC
Source organism: Stephania yunnanensis (assembly GCA_039657365.1). Classification (NCBI taxonomy): domain Eukaryota; kingdom Viridiplantae; phylum Streptophyta; class Magnoliopsida; order Ranunculales; family Menispermaceae; genus Stephania; species Stephania yunnanensis. The sequence continues at coordinate 29,064,784 of CM077582.1, read as the reverse complement.
AAGCTTTTCATCTCAAAATTTTTGTTATTTCGTTGCTTGATTTTTCATAGTTTGTAAACAAGGCATCTATTTATAGGCTTTAATTTAACATCTCAACCTTACATCTCTATTTGATGGTTCATCTCTATGTAAATTTAAGGCCCATAGTCACCCCAATATCTACACTTACACTACAAAAATCTTGACACAAATCTCATGTATATCATTTAAACACGTATCTCAAGACATATCCATGGTCTTTGTTTGTTTACATCAACTTAGGTTCCTCAATTTAATTTAATTTGTAAACTATATTCCAAATAAATTAATGTACTTACTTTAATTCATTAGTGTGTATATGAAGAGAAAATCAACACACAAAGTGCACGGTGTAGTGGTGGCATTATGGGAGTGTACACAGCGTTGGGTTTTAAGTGACTGCACCGAAAAGAGAAGAAAATAAAAAGTAGAGTTCTATTTCTCGTTAAATTGTTAAGTAGGGTTTCTAATTGTTTGAAAACAAGATTAAGGAGTATAAATAGACAGGAGAATGTGGTAAACATAGAGCTTACAATAGATTAGCTACCATTGACATAGTTTAGCATAGGTTTACTTTATTCTTGAGTAATAAGATGATTAGTGAAGATAAGACATTGAAGACACACATGTGGTGATTCAAGTATTTTTTTTATTGATTTAATTGAAATTATTTCACTTTATCTCTGATTTCAATGAATACCACAATGTGCATATTTGTTTCAATAAAATGTGAGTAGTTTATTAATCTTAGGGATCAATGGATCAATGGTATGAATGTTATGCTATAAACATGAATAGAATAGAAATTCAAAAAGTGCAATAGTAAGAATTTGTATTTATTATGAGTGTAATGCTACGAACATCTTGATCACATGTATGTTGATATTAGGTCTTAGAAGTTATAATGACCATTGAAGCTTTTAAGCTGGATATGGATGGTACAATCGTGAAATATACAACATCAAGCGATAGTTGTTGATTAGGAAGGCATGTATAGTAAACTTAATTTTTTTATGAATCTAAAGATTTGGAACATTAAAGCAATGTAGAGTTTAAGTTTTTTACATTGATACGAGGAGTTCTAGTTTACACATTAGAATTTTCTCGTCATGATAGTGGGTTAAAGTTGGTTTAAAGGAAATATGTTTATTCTAATTAGGCATTGCACACACATAATAAAAAAATTTTAAACGAAATAATAGAGAGACCCAAAGGTTTCAAAGGAAATGCAGGAGAGAAATATAGGAATAAAATAAAAAAAATATGGAAAAAAATAGAGAGATATAGAAAAATGTAAGAGTGTTTATAAGAACTCTTAAAATAAAAGATTTAGCTCAAGTGCTTAAAATTAAGTTAAGTAAATTATCTCTTTTTCCAACATTCTAATAATTGAACGTAATAATAATATTTATTGGTGTCTTAAAAATTCCTATCAACTTTGATTGTAGAAGTATTTTTAAATATTATTTGAAATTGAGATTGATTTAGTGATTTTTATATCTTAAGGTTCTATATTATTCATCGTAAACTTGATGCTTGTCAATGAAGATTGAGAAAATTTATATAGTGGTTTGGCCTTCCAATTGATTGAATTTTGAGTTTTGAGGTATATTCTATAACGAGGGTTGAATTGTCATTTAAGGGGTTATTCTTAAACATTTCTATTCAATCATATTACATAAGGGTAATATGTTTCTATTTAATGATCATTTTTGTTTAAGAATATTGGCAAGTAATTATGAAATCAAAAAGGGAATGAATAAATATTATAATTGAGAGAGTATTCCTTTGCTCGGGATAACAAGTTCTGAGTTTGGGTATATTTGAGAAATCCATATTAAGGTTATCTTACTCTGGGTCTTTTCATGTTTTGTGATTTCAGGTTATACGAAGTTTATTTGAAGAAATGGAAGTAAAAGAGAAGAAAAGTAAAGAATTCAGTCATTTGGATAAAACATGCAGCCAATCATCACCGAATCAGGAAATGATCTAGGAATCGCTACCCAATTTGTGAACCACAAAGATATATTTCCACTGATTTTCTCATTTATTTAGCAGAGATAAAGAATTCGACAAGGATTCGTTGAAGTCGGTCATGAGAACTTTAGATTAAAACAAAAAATTTGAGTTTGATTGGGATATGTACAATATATGATACTACATATAGGAACTTAAGGCTTAGAATTTAATTGCCCTTGATTGCTTTTAAAGACATCTTTTTAGTTTTAGATTATTTTCAACATTGTTTAGTTTAGTTTTGTTGTTCTTGCTTTTGAAGACCCGTTCGAGATTCAAGTATTTAACAAGAGGCATTTTTCATTAATATCTATTATTTATTTTATTGCAATAGTTATTTTGAATATACGTGAGTAGTTTATTAATCTAAACAAAGTCCAAACATGAACTTAAACCATTTTACGATGTAGTTATAGTAAAGAATTATTTGTACATAATGCTTTAAAATTAATCATATACATTAATTCACAGTTTCAATAGATTTTTTTTTGCTTATTACAATCAAGAAACTTTGTATTTGTTGCATAGTTTAGAATTTGTATTGTGATATTTATGTTCTAAATCTAAAATAAAGTATTAATTATGATTAATTTAAAAATTCTTTTACCATTTAGATGTCCTAGATGAATTGTGATATAAGTTTGATATTGATACGGCTAATTTTGATAATATTGGCTTAGTAGTAAGAAGTTTATATTGCATGTAATATTGTTTTGATTCTATTAGTTATCTTTGAGCTTTCGAAAAACTACTAGTGATTTAGGTTTAGTGATTCAAGAATACCTCATAAGATGATGAAAGTATGATTATGACTGTAATTTAAATAATATGTTCGGATTCAAAATGTGTTTATGTTCATTGTTCTGGATATTTGTTTAAATGTTTGTTTCACATTGATTTGATTTAAATTGAATTTATGTTTCATTGTTCTGGATATTTATTTCGATGTTTGTTTTATATTATTATGATTTGACTTGAATTGAATTTAGAATATTTAGTATTATCAAATTTTAATTGCGTTAGTTAAGTTAGTTAAATTAGTTTAATAGATTTTGACATTCGCCAATCATGAATAATAAGTTTTCCGTATATCGTTATTATTTGTAGTAGTGATAATTGACATATTATCCATAGAAATTTTGCAATCTTCTTTAGGAAAAAGGTTTTCCAAGAGTTTTATTATTTTTACTTTTATTTAATTAATTTAATGAAAACGGGAATTATAAATTGCTCAATCAAACTATAATAATTAATTAAACTAATTAAACTAACTATACTAACAAAAATCAAATTCGCTAAAATCAAATCAATTCAATTCAATAGAAAACAAATATCTAAACAAATATCCAGAATGATGAAACATTAATCCATCTTGTCACAACACATATTTCTTAAATTATAATCATAGTCATAATTATACTTTAATCTTTTTATAAAGTATGTTTAGATTATTAAACTTAAATTATAAGTAAGTAGATACTCCTTAGCAAACCATCGATTATCCGTAAATCAATGGAAAAGCCACATCCTAATTTTATTGAATGATTATCCTTCATTTTATTAAATTAATCATTCAAAAGGTCAAAGAAATTAATTAGACAATGAAAAAGCATTAAGTCCCATGAAAAATCCAAACTACTAAGCCTAGTACCTTCAGAAAGCCATTTAAATATTAAACTTAGATCTCAATTTACTTACGACATCTAAACGGAAAGATACCTCTTTAAACAGTCTTAGTTACTACTTTAAACTAGATATTGAATTCAAATATCGCAATACACATTTTAAACTATGCATGCAATACAATGCTTCATGATTATAATCCACAAATAGTCATATTTTAAATAAGAGAATTGAAGAATACGAATAGCTTAAAGCATTAAGTACAAATCAATCTTCATTATGATTACATAACAAAATGGATCAAGTTCATGTTCGGTCTTTGTTTAGATTAATAAACTATTCACTCATACTCATAATAAACATCATAATAAAGTACATAAAAACATAAATGAATACCTCTTATTTGAATACTTTGAATATTCAAATCCTCGCAAAAAGAAACGAACAATAATTTTAAACTAAAACTTATAAAAACGGAATAATATGACTTCAAGAGCAATGAAATATAATATAGGATACTCAAGGGCATTTAATTTTGAAGCCTAAGGTTCATATATATATTGTATTCTAAGTAGTATATATGTCAAACTAACTGAAACTCCTTGTGGTTATCTAATATCCTCGAAATCAACCATAATGATTCATCACAAATTCCACTTAAATTATGATTCGCTAGCCAAATCGATAGAAATGAGCCTCTATCCATCACTGATTTATTTGGTGATTCTGCTATAATCATTGATTCGCTATTGATTTGATAGTAGTGATTTCTAGTTCGTTATTGATTCGCTTTGAATTCGTTGTGTACTTTCTCCACTGCACTTTCTCCACTTAACTAAATTCTTCATTTTCTTTCCTTTCTCTTGTATTTCTTCGGATAATATAAATATAACGAGAAATCATAAAGACAAGAGAAAGCTTAGTGTAATATAGCCTTTACATTTAAAATTACCCAATCTATTACCAAACACTGTCTAATTATTAACTTATCAAGTACCCCTAAACACAACAGTTTGTTGTCACGAGCGAAAGAATACTCTCAATTATATTCTCTTCTCATTCCTTATTCTAATTTCATAATTACTTACTCTTATTTTTAAGCAAAAGGGATCATTAAATAGAAACATAATATCATCATAAAAATAAAAATGATAATAGAATAGAAAGATTTAAAGAACAACTTCTTTATTTGTGAAATCCACCTTCTTGTTATGCAATACACCTCGGATTTCAAAGTTTAATAAACTACCAAGGCAAAGCCTCTATATATAGACTTTCTCAATCTCCATTAATAAGCAGCAAACTTATGATAACTATTATAACTCTCAAGAAACAAAAATGACTAAATCAATCTCATTTTCAAGTAATATTTAAAATGCCAACACAATCAAAGTCAATAGGAATTTTTAATCACAATTAATCATCATTATCGTGTTCATTTGTTGGAATGTTAGTAAAGAAGATACTTCACTTAACTTATCTATATGCACTCGAGCTAAATCTTTTATTTGTAGAGATTTTCATAAACATTCTTCCATTTTTTTCTATCCCTCTAAGTCTTTTTCTTATATCTATACATATTTCTTTATATTATACTCCTACAGTTCCTTACTCCATTTCCTTTGGAATCTGTAGGTCTCTCTATTTTTCTCATTTAAAAACTCTTATTAGCTCTTTTCACTTTCACTATAGTTAAGGAAGTATTTTTCTAACTAAGTAAAGTTTATTGGCTAACTTCCTATATGTTCCATTCATTGTGTCATAAGTTCTTTTCTTTTTATACATAGAAAAAATACTTAATCAATAATCTTTGTATAGTAAAACTCTTAAAAATCTGCCTTGTTTATTTTACACTTTTATTGTGATTTTCTACCCATTATAATGTTTAACACAAAGCAATTAATCCCCTCTAAACTCCTTTAGAGTATACACAATCTAGATTAAGTCAAATATGGTATAACAATTTCTTTCTATCATAAAATTTTCTATTTTCATGGGTAATATAAATATCACTTCAGCTTAAACGCAAATTATATTCGATTCATATTCATAACAAAATTGAGTAAAATGAAGAAATATTACTTGTATCTTCAAAATTTTGAAAGATTTTCAGTCAATTTCGAACATTGAATTAATAAAGTCTACATTTCGAATCTTCCATACTTCGCTTCTTTATACTCCACTTCACAAAATTCCCCCAAACTCTTTCCAAACCTTGTCCTCAAGGTTTAAAACTTAAGTCGAGTTTCCAACAAAACAAATATAACTCGTTAAGCATAAACAAACTATATAATAAATCATGCAAAAATTCTCAAAAGAATGAATTTTCATAAACAAAGAAAACATGAAAAATATAAAAATCTCTAAGCATCATTACTAAAGGCAATGGAGCATAAACACATCAAACATATTCAAGTACAAACCACATCAGTAGCAAGTATCACATCACATGTCGCAGAACATCGTATCATATTACAACATAAGAGCTCACACAAATTTTATTCAAAGATAGACAAAATAGAGAAGAAAATAGATCAGAACTATTATCCTGAAGTTGCATCATCACCAGCATCCCCGTGCTCATGCTGTTAAGATTGATAGCTTGCTATAGGATCATAGAGCATGTATTCCAATCCAACCTTTGGAGTTTTTTTCAGAAAAGAATCCCTCATTAGTCACTCTCAATTAGGTAGATGGTATAAAAATTTTAGCTCTTCTTCTGTAATGCCCCTAAATTTTATTCTAGTTAATTGTCTCGACATCAAGGCTATTTAGTAAATATGCATAATATTTATGAAATGGAGTGATTACATTGTCTATTATATAATACTAGTTGACTTAGATTTGAGAATTAGCCTTTGTGAAGGAGAACAAGCTTAAACGACTAGTTAGATGATTTAAACAAAGCATAATGGCAAAGATTGTAAATATACATAAGGGTACTTTTGTAAAACAAAAAGAAAAATGGATCTAAGGTGGACTCTAGGATTATCTTAGAACTTAAATCCATCAAGAAGAGATGTAGGGTTGTGATGTTAGTATAGGGAATTTGGATAACCCAACATACCGTCCCTTTAGGTTCTGCTAGCTAAAGCTCTAATACCAAGTCGAGCGATGATCGAGTAAGCCTTAACCTGCGGAAAAAATATGAGACAATTTACCAAAGACTACTAAGACACATAAACAGTGCGAAAATAAACATTTTCTAAGTCTATTAGGTGCAAAAATAAGGTAGAAAGTCCTGCAAAGTTCAGCAACTAATCTATATATGTGTCTCGAAAAGTCTACCTGTGGTAAAATCCCTTATTTATTACATAATATCTCGAATTAATAAAATATAAATAGAACAACCATGCAGACAGGGAAAGAGCTTCGACGCTACGACCTTGCTCTTTCCTTTATCTTGAGCAACAGTTGAAGTACCTAGAGGGAGAAAATAGTGGGCCGAACGGTATTTCAAGAAGCTTAATAAAGTAGAAGCATGTTTTCACCTCAATCATCCAAGTAATACCTAATGCATAATAACAAGCATGAACAAGGTTATTCATCAATTCCTACTATCATTGCGGGCATGAAAGTATAATATAAGGAAACATTATATATAATGCACGACAAAATGAAACAATGCCCGAATAAGATAGTCAACAAGAAAGCCATAGAGTTAACGAAGTGGAAACAAACACAAGTGTAAGTCGTGACCACCAACTGGCTTTAACGTTGTCATAAATGAATTGACTTTAACAGATTAGTGTCTAAACAACAAACTGGCTTCAAAAATATCAAATAGGACTATACCTTAATAGGTTGGTCTGCAAGCATTTCGGAAGGAGATAACCGGTGGTTGCCTGCTCTCTAGTCTAAGATACCAATATTATTATTCATTCCAAGCACATTAGTTCCACAGGCATTCATAAATAGAGAGAACAAAGGATAAGAAAAAATGGAAAGACAAGATATGTTCAATTAGATTCAAACAAGATATCAACCATTCACTATCATGAATTCTAGCCTAACTAATAACACGACATCATTGAAGATAAAGCAAACCCCAGTTATCCTCAAAGTGTTGCTATCCTATCTAACCCTAGCTAAAAAGTATCTATTTGGGTTCTCCACATGTTACATTAGTAAAGGTTCACATTCATGTTATAAGCATACTTGTTTGAGATAAGTTTATTCAAATTCATATTAATATCTTGAAAAACAATGTGAATGCGCTTTTGAAAAAATGCCACGCTTTTGCCGCGGCAATGCCACGACAACATAGGTTTTCAGGGTTCGTTACAATTGTCCCAACCCATGTCCCGACATTATATCTTGATTGAAACACATTAAATTTGGGAAAATTGAATTATTTAAATCTGTAAATTGACCACTACCATCTCAGCACCGTGGGTTTACCCATAGGGCGGTAGGTGAAATCGTTGTGCTTCAATTTGATAAACTAAAACTATGACCCAACAACTCGCCAACATCATACATTATACGTTATGATACTGAGAGATCATTAGGTATATCATCGTTCCCAGTCAATGCCGTGGCCAGCATCGTACCAGTTGTAAGTGAGGTGCTGGTGTGACAATGGGTACCAATTTTAAATTCATGAATTCAATACTAGAATTCAAATTCTCTAGCGACACACGTTGACCACCGAGGGTCCATACCCGATCAAAATGGTAGTAAAACATATCTATTAAAGCCATAAAACACTTGCATCCATTACATTCAAGATCTAAATCAAATCAAGCATTAAATCATGGATTTGTATACTCTTTTGAAAAAATACATAGGTACAACATTTGAATCCCCAAATCAATACGAGAAATCAGTGAAGACGGCGCAGAGATGAATGAAATCAAACTCCAAATACCATGATTCATCTCCTACCTAAAACCCGAAATAACTATATCAATCAAAAGAGAGGATTAATAGAGATGAAGGGGAGTGATTTATCTAATCTTGGTGACAACTTTATTAAGTTCCTTCTCTTTCACCAATACTACTAAGAATGTCTCATAGGGATCTCTCCTCAATTCCTTCATATAGTGTTTTCAAACCAAAGGTGGCTTTGAGCCCTAATTTGGTTTAGGCACATATTTAACACAATTATGGTTATGTTGACCTAACATTTCATCTTGATGGACTTAAGTTCTAGGATGATCCTAGAGTCCAACTTAGATCCATCGTTCCTTTTGTTTTATAAAAGTACGCTCATGTATATTTACAATTTTTGTCATTATGTTTTATTTAAATCATCTAACAAGTCATTTAAGTTTGTTCTCCTTCGCTTAGGCTAAGTCCAACATATAAGTTAACTAGTATCATATAATACACATTGTAATCATTCCATTTCACAAATATTATGCATAGTTACTAAAATAACCTCGATGTCGAGACAACTTACTGGAATAGAATTTAGGGGCGTTACATTTTCTATGTATCTTCCTGGCCATACATTTTTAGAACCTACCCAAGTTTGTTGCAGTTTCATACTGGTTCTAAAACATGAACTCTTAATTTATCAGAGTTACATGAACTAACCGAGGTGATGTAGCCGAGGTCAATGTTAGATTTTTTTGTGATGTATGCTAAGTGTATTGTACATGTGTAGACTACTAACTCACTCGTACATGTATTTAGGTGTCAAGATATGAACGTGGATATGCCTCAAGATGCGTGCCACCATGGGACTTGGGTAGAGAGTGATGTGGTAAGTTGATTTAAGCTTAGTGTAGCTTAAAAAGTAGTATTAATGTGCCTATAGCTGATTTTATATTAAACATAAACTAAGTAAGAAAGTTAAAACATTGGTCGTTGATACTTCTCGAGATTTGTGTTAACACATCAAGAGACTACTTGAGTTTTCATTTGGTGTTAATTAGAGGAAGTTAGTGAAGAGTTAGCGGGCTCAGTATGTAGGCCATCAGATTAATCTTGAGATATGTGCATACATAAAGATCAATGGCAAATAATCAATCTTATCAATACGTATATAAGATTGAATTGATAACCTCATGCAACAATTTTATTCTCATTTCATAAGCTTAAGGGCTAAGTAAAGTTGGAGAAGAACAATCAGAGTAGATCAGCAAGAATAGTTGAGGAAATCTTGTAGATTTTATGTAGGAGTTGAACAAGTTGATGGTGTACAACAACTAGGTAAATCTACTTACACTAGTCTTTTAGTTTAAGTTGATGAATTTGACATATAATTGAAGTGTAGTTGTTCTCATATTCTGATGCGTGTCTTGAGTATCTGGTGGTGTGATGCAAAAGAGCCTAAGATGTTGGATTTAGCCATGTCCTTGAAAAACTTAAAATTCAAAGTGCAGAATTCTAGGTTTTCCTACACATAGCACGCTAGATGCGCTAGCTAGCACGCTACCTCTATTGATATGTCACCGAGCGCTCTAGGTGCTCTGGCAAAACAAAATCTACAATTTCTTAAAATAGATTTAACATTTAAAACTAGTCCTATAACCTAGTTAAAGGTCTAAACATACCCAAAAACATGTTAAATAATGTCTGGAACAAAAGGAAAATTCTCGTGGGGTTTGGATACGTGTTTTTAGGTGTCGGGAGGCTAGAGTAGCTAGGAATTTCTTTGGATTGTAAGTAAACTAATTGAGATATTTATTTGCATTTCATTCCTATTTTACTATTCATTACCAAATCTTTTGGACTGATTTGCCTACCATACTCTACATGCCATGAATTGTAGTTTCCTCTAATTTAATGAGTTTTGCTACCATGACATTTATTTTTGATTAAATGATTTCTTTGACTCTAAATCATGTGCTATGTCATTAGTAATGATGAGATATCTAGTCAAATAAAATGGCATACTATTAGGTAGGTTTTTTATGGTATTGTAAATCTAATTTCCTTTGTGCATTAGATATGCAATTACATTATTAGATTCCTAAACCATGTCATTTCTTGGGTTATGAAAATAGTTCTTATCTAGGACCATGATATATAGAGATAGCTGCCACACACGAGATCACTAGATGCTCGGTGATGTTGGGATCTCACCACCAGCTTGTGCAACACACGGAGTATGGGAGCCAGGGTTGTTGGAAAGTATACATAACATGTGAGGTGCACTTGTAAGTATTTATATATGGGAAGGGAATTTTTATTTATGTGAAGGCATCTTAAAATAATTGATTACGACCTAAATAAAGGAAAAAGGTTGATGTGATGTAACTCACGACTGACCAATCCTAGATAATTACTACTTTGCCGAGTGTCAGTTTTATTTTACTTAACTGAAGTTTCTTATTGCAGAATTTCTTTTCAGCACTGTTGCTATTATTATGTTTTCATATACTTATTCTATATTTTGGAAATATGAACAAATTTCTTTGAATGTTACTTTCTACTTTCTTGTACTCACCATCATTTTTATGATGGCAGGTGTATATCAATCAAATAGCAAACCAAGTAAAGAGAAGATCGACAACTACCTATGAGCCAATGGAGTGCTGTTATATCTGACTTTGTAGGTTTTTTAAATTTGTTGTAGAACTTTTATATATGTCTTTAAATATAGTTACCCGATCAGAAACATGTAGAAATATAGTTATCGTCATTTGTTATATATATGCATGTGATCTTTGTTCCTAGTTTTCCACAAATATATAATTGTTATAACTATCTTATTTACATTATATGGATAAATATATAAAATTGTAATGTATTGTATAATTATATATTTTTAAGTAATATGTTATGTAAAAATATAGAGAGCGCTTCTCTTATTTTTAAGGAAATCTTTACTTAATGTTTTAGTGACATACATGATAGAAAAGCGTTTTAGTAGCACATTACCTCAAAGAAAACGTAGTAAATATATATATTCTTTTTAATTGAAACAATATATGGGCCCATTTTTTTTTGCAGGGGGTATGGGCCCATCTTTTTCAAGTTAACACTCAACATATTCTATGGTTTCATATTAGGGCATCCACAATGGTATAACTTATTTAAGGGTTAGTGGAGTGAAACATCACCAATCAACTACACTCTCATCTAATACACTTCTCTCTCACTATAAGTACACACTACATGGGACCCACAATCACATCACCCAACTCTTTTATAAAAAATGGGCACATTTTACAAAAATCACACAACATATTATATAATTAACTAATAAATAAAATAAAAGTTATTTTAACCTATTAAAATAACTATTTTTGAAATTATAAAAATAAAATAACTACTTAATTATTTTTTGATTGGAAGATAATACTAATTGTCATCGTCAACATTTCCAACACAGTTCAATGTATGCTCGACCAAGTTTGCTTGAAGATGTTGATGCACTTCTTGATCACGTAATTATGCATTTCTTTGAAGATATTGGTTAAAATCTTGAGTTGGCCCTTGAGTTACGACAACCAGAGGTTTTCCTTCATCATCATCGAAATTCTCAATTATATGGCCTTCGTCTTTAACAATCATGTTATGTAATATTATTCATGCATACATTATATCTTTCAATTTTTTTTCGTACCATGAATTAGCATGGTCACGTATAATTGCCCAACGAGACTGAAATACCAAATGCTCGTTTGACGTCTTTCCTTGCAGCTTCTTACATTTTTTTTTTTTCAGTTTGTTTCTCTTCGAATATTTTGGATATGCATTTTTTTTTATGAATGTGGAATTCTATGAAATTTGAGAATTTTCTAAACGTGATTAGATGACTAATTAGGTATTTTTGAATTTCATTTGGGATTTAAGTATCTGAGGTGCGACCTATGTATTACGAACTGGAGATCATAAGTTTAAATATTATTTTTATGTGTTACATGAATAATTGGTGTATTATACTCTACTTGGAGTGAAATAGGGTCAAGTTAAGGCTTATATGTGGTGTCTGTAAGTTTCTAAGCGTGTTGGGAATATGTCTCAATTTTTTACAAAATTGGGGTATTTCTCAGAATTTAATTTGCACTTAAAAATAAGAGATAATCATGAAATTGAATAAAATAGTTAATAAATTAGTGGGCGCCTAGAGACACGCATAGTCATGGGTGACATGCGTGGGATGTAAAATAGTGTGCACGCTCAAGGGTGGTCGTTGACGCACATTGAGAATTTTTAGCCGCAAAAATACATAGGTGTATATATATAAATCATATAGTTTATATCAAATAAAAATTAAACATTGGATTCGTCTTGAGATATGCATAGCATGAGCATCGAGGAGGTAAATAGGTTGATTGTTGATAATATTAGAGAGTTTATTCATGCCACGAGAGATGTGCAACCACATTTTAAGGAAAATCAAGTGGTGCATAGAGGTGATTGTATGGTGTGTTATAAAACCACAAGATCTACCTCAAGATATGCTATGCTATACATATCTCGAAGAGATCAATATAATTGATCTTATATAAGTCGATCATAGGTGATGATCTTGTTAATAGCCATAGGATCGACTTCGAGATATGCAACATGTATCTCGAAAAAGATCAAAATAATGAAAATGAATCATTAAATTCGCCTCGAGATTCATGTGATATGAATCTTGTGGAAATTTAATATATCTTTAAATAAAAATACACCACTCTCTCTATTTCGAAATAGAATGATAAATTCGACATAATTGGTTTCGAGACTGAGAGTGAGATTGAGAGAAAAAATGAGTGAGTTATTTGCTATCATGTTCTTATATGTTTTTATTGTGGTCATTAGGTTGTTGTCGTTCATTGGTGGGGATGGAGAAGTGGATTGGGAGGCTTGGCTTGTTGGAGGAAGGAGGCGATGTAGGGAGTTGTCTCCCTTGGCAAACCGATGATGGAGTTGGGTTTGCCCAACCTAGCTCGCCCAGTCAAGAAAAAAAAAAGACTTATTTGTTGAACGTCTCATTGAGGAAGAAAGGGCTAGGCCCCTGAACCGGGCCTAGTTCGGCTCAAATGAGCCGAACCCGGTTTGGCCTAAACCCCTTTTTCCTATTTAAAGAAAACTAAAAAGAAATTTGCTGAAAAATAGAAAAAAATAAAATATATATTTTGAGTCGAATTAATTGAAATAGTGGAGTTTTATGAAAACTGAGGATATTGGGATTTTCTCGAGGATTTATACCTAGATTTTTGTACGTAAAGCGTGTTACTACACCGATAATGATCAAAATTTGGAAAATTATTGAAAAACCTAGTCAAGGCTAAATTTCCATTATGAACCACAATTTGCAATTAAAAATGGGATCTAGATATCCGAGGAGTTGATTTGGAGTGATTTCATTTTTTGGACTTGATAGTACCAAAACAACTAAAACATTGGTCGAAAACTTAAGAAATTCGAATAGGAAACTTATTCGGAATTCTCAATGATTTTAGGTAACGTCGAGGATATGGACTAGGAATGAATCTCGGGGAATGGGTTCAAAGTACCTAAAATCTAGGGAAGCATTGTGTGAAAATTTGTAACCAACTTTGAATTGGTTTCGTTGTAAGCAAACCCTATAATGGTCTATACTATTTATGAAATTTATCTTTGTACATGCATTTACATTTAGTCTGCAAAGCATTTCACATCATTTTTGGTCATTCATTCATGTCATTTTGAACGATGGCTTGTTAGTGCTACTACTCACGAGAGGGACTTAGGGCTAGTTTTCCTAACCAGATGGACTAGAACATGGAAAACCCAAGGCACGCAAGTTTTTCGACAAACATGCATTAGACTTTTATTACTATATTAGGTTCATTCTTGGGTTGGCCAACCTGTTTTAGATCCTTGAATAGTAATAAAAGAGTTTCACATTGTCATATAAATTTCTTGTTATTTGAAAATGCAATTACATGTTTCCATGTATTCGGAATAACATTTGCAGGAGTACAGAGTAGTGTAGAAGTTTACTTTCTTGACATCTTCGAGTTGTTTTTGATGATGTCAGTTTTTCAGTGAAGACAAGGATGAACATGTTAGGGCATTTGCCCTGGGTCAATCAATAAACATTGTTTATCTTATAATTTTAGTTAATAAAATATAGGTTTTCAGTTGTTGTTTTTATTATAAATGATTGCATGTTTACCTTATAATAAGATCCATGTTTATTTGTTGAAATATCCTAGATGTCCCTAGTCGGTCATTATACTTCGAACTATAATGAGTAAAGATTAGTGTGAATCTTGATTGATGATCATGTGTATAGGGATACAAATCGAGATTATGAGTACTTGTTAGGGAACAAGGTACTAGACCGACCCGCTTTGAGAACACCACATAAATTAAGTCATAGATGTTACTCATTATAGGTATATCATTTAGTCCTTCAACTTGAGATTACCATAGACTTCAATATTAGAAAAATGGTAATTTGACACAAGTAAACATTGTCTTTAACCGGACGATTACAAAGATTGTGACTAGTTACCATTTGAATGTCAGACCCCATCAAATTAGGGCATCTAATCAGTCTAAATTACCTTAATCCCCTGATAAACTAGAAGCCTTAATCTCACCATTAATAAATAAATAAAAATTTATCGTCTTAATTAACAAATATAATTTTTTATCAACCATAAAGGGTTCTAAAGTAAATCTCGAATCTCGAAATTTAGTTGGATTGATTACATTATGGTTAAAATCCCATAAAATTCTTTTGTCGGCATCTCCTTTATTTCTAAGCCTACAACGGAAAGCCCGACTTTGAAAAATCTTCAACAAAACCTGCTCAGCTTGGTGGAAATGCCGAAGGGCTTACAATCCATCCCATAACAATGTATATATTTTGCATTCACAAATGTTATTTATTGATTCCAGCTTATCTCATATTTTCAAAATCCTTAAACTATCATTACCTTAGCACTACGACATTCCAATCCATCCTAAAACCATTATAATAATTCCAAAAGAGATCCTAATTGCACACGAACCCATAAACCCTTTTATATAATATATTAAATTAAAAAATAATACATACATAGAAAAAAGAACTGAACAAGTCACAAACAGTCAGAAAGCTTTCTCTTTCCCTTCTATTCGCTAAACCTGTCATTATCGAATTATAAAAATTCGATAATATCATATAAGTAAGTCCCACACTATCCAATACACCTCTAATAATAAAATGCATAATAATTCTAGAGATTAAATGAACAATATAATCTAAGGAATTTAAATACAACCGTGAATCCATCCCGTTTCTGTTATTTGATTATAATCAGATGACGTCCTTCGAAGGTGGTAAGTAAACAATAATAAAGACTCATGCCTAGTGAGGATAACCAAACAATTCTCGTTCCTTGAGTCTATCAAAGTATGATCTGGTTCAACGTGATCTCATATTAACCACGTGATGCAAAGTATCAGCAACTTTAGCCCCTCAAGCATCATATAATTCTACCCTATACAGACAGTCAAGTCGACACTTTATAGTTGTACCCTGTATACACAACTAGGTAGCTTAATGTACTTTGTATACACACATTTAGGTAAACAATATATAGTTCTACCATATATACACAGTCAGATAGACACTATAAAGAGACTCGAATGAACCTTATCCTCCGTACCTGTGTATGCATGTACCAAAAATGCAATATCAAGGATAAATACAATTTATACAAAATCTTGATCATACAATGTAAAGGTTAGTTTGTGATTTACTTAACCTTACAAACAACCAATTTCGAGTTCAATTTTCAGAGGTTCTTCAAACCTTCAGATGATCCATGTTGGGGAATGTACCATAGGTCAATCTATAAATATTGTTTATCTTGTAATTTTAGTTAATAAAATAGAGGTTTTCAATTGCTGTTTTATAATAAGTGATTGCATGTTTACCTTATAATAAGATCCATGAGTATTTGTCGAAATATCCTATATGTCCCTAGTTAGCCATTATACTAGGAACTGTAATAAATTAAGACTAATATGAACCTTGATTCATGGTCATGTGATAATCATGCGTATATGGATATGAATCGAGATCACGAGTACTTATTAGGGAACTAGGTACTAGACTGACTCGCTATGAGAACACCACATGGATTACTCATGATAGCTATGACATTTAGTCTTCGACTTGAGATTACAATAGGCTTCAATACTAAGAGCATGGTAATTTAACACAATCAAATGTTGTCTTTAACCATACGATTATAAGGATTATGATTGGTTACAATGTGAATAATATGTGAATGTCTGTAATCAAGATATAATTTATCCCTTTCGTATAGAGAGATATTAGTGGATCCCTCAATATGTTAGACCGCTAAATTTTCAAGTCCAAGCGAATTGATATGATTAATATCAGTTGGATATTTTGAGTCTACTTAAAGATCGAAACAAGTACGATTGAACATTAAGGGTGACTTTGCATGCCTTATATTAAATCAAAAGATATGACACAACAAAAAGGATATGATATATGTTATTTATTAGGTTGTATCAATTTTGATATTCATGCTACTTGGGTAGTCATAATGGCTTACTAGAGACCTTTTATGACTTGTGTACCAAAATGATTTTGGTTCACTGCCAACATTGCATGAACCTATTGGGTCACACACAAAAATGGCTTTGCGCAATCTTAATTGGTCTAGAGTAATGAGTTTTATATGATAAAACTCATGACATAAAATTCTTTACGATTAGTTATATGATAACTTATTAATTGGGGAATATGTGTAATTTACTTTAATTATCTAAATATAATAGTTGTATTAGGAATAGGTTTTTTAAGTAAGTTTATCTACACATAAATAGAGGTTAAAACCCTAAAATAAAATAATATATTTTTTTACTATTTTCGAGTTCTTTGGATTTTTGGAGAGAAAGAAAAAATGTTTTCAATCTCTCTTGGGGCTAGCACTCCCAATTGTGCTCACCGTTCATGTATGGATTTCCATTAGAGGACACGCGTGTAAACATCTTAAAGATTGAACGATTAGAGAAGAAAATCATGAATTAAGTTATGATTTACTTTTCTAGATATATTTTAATGGAACATATTTTTGATCATGTTAGGGTTTTTTTCAAAAATTCTTTTGAATTTATCACTGTGTATGAACCCTAAAACCCAACAAAACGGACGACACTCGAAGAACCTTGGTGAATGTTTTCAGGTTTTAAAAGTTTAGTATTCTTGTAGTAAACAATTTATATATATATATATATTATTTTTGGCTTGGGGTTGGTGTAGGACGTGAAATACTCTTGAATAGGTTATGATAATATCCTAAGTTTGTTTTTAATAAGTTGAGAGGTTTATGTTTCATTTCAATCTAATTGGGGATTGTAAGGTTGTCAATGGGTATCGAAGATTCTAAATTTTTCTAAATCATTTGAATTTGATATATATTGCAAATTGCGGGGAGTTATGAGTAATTCTAGGCTTCTTCTCATTATGCTGTTTTTAGGCGATTTTCTCGGCAAGCCACTTTCGGGGAGGTGCTATCAAAATTTTTATAAAATACAAAGGATATTCCATATGATTTCTGAATTTGCTTCAATTAAATAAATCATGAATTGAGTTTCATTAAGGATATAAATTTATTTTTGCTGCATTATTACGATTGAAATAAAATTATTTTGAAGTTAAGTTAATTGGATGAATTAGGTGCCTAATTGGGGGTATAAGACTAAGTCGGGGCTTAGTGAGATGGGCCCTAACAATCTTGGTATCAGAGCTATGGTTAAGCTCAATCAAGGAAATGTTAAAAATGATAATGAAATTGAGTTTATGATTGAGTCGATCGAAAAGTTTGGGTTAGGGCTCTTGGATTACATTAAATTACATGAACTTAAGCAAGACACTTGAGGAATAAGGCTCAGTAATGAGGTCGCAATTAGTTGAGAAGTGACTGTGAGTGGGAATACATTATTATTGTAATATATTATTTGTATAGCATGTATTATCGCTAGATATAAGATAAGAGGTTTATTCTCATTTTCTGTTTGATACTTAACTCTGGAGATATGGCGAGTGAGATTAGGAACATACAACTAAAAAGGGAATAGACTTGTGAAATAATAACAGAGAGTGATGAGACATGAAATAGATTCAAGAGGTCTAAATTCCCAAGAGTATGTAAGTAGTTCAATATCAATATAATTGAGGAAAATAGTCAGTTATAAAACCAATGGAGAATTGGTTGAAAGGAAAGTCTAAATGATTTAGGAATGTAAGTACTGAACATAAACTCATTTGAAAATGAAAATATCAAACAATTGTGAAACGCTAAGGAAAATGGAAAAACAGATTAAATTCAAGTCTTAAAATATTGGAAATTGTTTGGTAAATATAAAAAAAATAAATGAATTTGAGACTTGTGAGAAGCACAAGATAAGAAATATCTTGATTTTAAGAATAAGGTCAATATCATTTGAATAACTCGGTAAGACCTATTCTATGAACTTTTGGTTATAAACATAACTAATTGAAGGTTGCTTATGAAAATAATCTCAACAAGGAAAAAAGAAAGACATGGTTTCGAAAATAGAAATTGATTGGATAAATTGAGTTTTCACTTGAAAATCGCAATGTGATTATGATTGGATCTGTCAAGTTGTTTAAGTCAAGTTTTACTAAAATAAAATACTTTGTACCAAAGTATTGTCTCATTTGCACAAGAAAACACTAAGTGAAATTAGAATAGAATCATTGTTTAAAACAATCAAATACCTTCTAAAATGAAGTATTGAATGTTTTAAATTATTTATTACTCAAGTTACTTATCCATAAGTGACATTGAGTATAGTGGTTCTACGAATCGAACAAAGTATTGGGTGTTGGGGTTCATATGCAGCGATAAATTCAAAATAATTTTGAAAAACCCCAACAAGATCGAAAATAAGCTCCATTAAATTTAGATCTACAAAAGTAAACTGTACATTAATCTGTGATTTCCTTATCTGATTGTTCGATTTCCTAGACGTTCGAGTGCGCGTCCTCTATCACAAATCCACATACATTCAGTTACCATAATTTGACGTGCTAGCTCCTAAGAGAGATTGAAAACGTTTTTCTTTCTCTCTTAAAATCTAGAGAACTAGAAAATAGTCAAAACTAAAATCTTATATCATTTTAGGGTTTCAACCTCTATTTATATGTGTAGATAAGCCATCACTTAAAATCCTATTCTTAATATACTATTGTATTTAGGCAGTTTAAGCAAATTACACATACGCCTCTATTAATAAGTTATTATAAAACAAATCATAACGACTTTTATGTCATGAATCTAATCATATAAAACTCATTACTTTAGACTAATTGAAATTGCGCAAAGCCATTCTTTGTGGGACCTAATAGGTTCATGCGATTTTGACATTGAACCAAATCCATTTTGGTACATAAGTCATAAGTGGTCTCTAGCAAGACAATATAACTACCTAAGTAACATGAATATCAAAACTGATGCAACCTAATGAATACCATATATCATATCCTTTTGTCGCGCAATATCCTTTGATTAAACATAAGGCATGGAAAGTCATCCTTAATATTCAATTGTACTAGTCTCGATCTTTAGGTAAACTGAAAACATTTAAATGACATTAATCATATCAATTCACTTAGACTTGACCATTTAATAGTACTTATCGAGGGATCCATTAATCACTCTATATACGAGAGGGAAAAGTTTTATTTTGATTACACATCGTCGCATATTATTCACATGGTAACTAATCACAATCTTTATAATTGTCCGATTAAAGACAATGTTTGATTGTGTCAAATTACCATGCTCCTAATATTGAAGTCTATGGTAATCTCAAGTCGAAGGACTAAATGATATACCTATCATAAGTAATACCTATGACTTAATCCATGTGGTGTTCTTATGTGGGTAGATCCAACACCTTGTTCCTTAACAAGTAATTCATATCTATATACGCATGATCATGATATGACCATCAATCAAAATTAACACTAATATTAACTTATTATAGTTCCAAGTATAAGAGACATTTAAGATATTTCAACAAATACGCATGATCATGATATGACCATGCAACCTCTATTTTATTAACTAAAATTATAAGACAAACAATGTATATAGATTGACCTAGGACACATTCCTCATCATCTTCAACTTGCACTAAGGCCAATTATTCATGTATCCAATACCTAATGACCTAACATGATCATCATGTTTCGCTTGTAGAAGAGCATTCGTCAAAGAATTTGCAAAAATTGTCTTTAGTAGGAACTCTGTAAAGCTTCATGTTTCCCTTCTCAATGATTTTTCAAATGAGATGAAAACTTCAAAGTATATGTTTGGACCAATGGTGTAATCTTGGTTTTTGTACCTATGCTATCACCCCATTGTTGTCATAATACAAGTAAACAGGGTTATTTATATAAGGAACCAGACCAAGTTCAAATATGAACTTTTTGATCCAAACTATTTCCTTAGCTGCATCAGACATTGCAATATACTCTATTTCTGTTGTAGAATTTGCTACAATTTCTTACTTCAAACTTTTCAACTCACTACGCTTCCATTCAAAGTAAACACATATCCATGAGGCGATCTGAATTCATCTATATCAATTTGAAAACTTGCATCTGTGTAACCATTTACAACAAGCTCGTATTCCAAACTTAGATAGACCAAGAATAATTTTTTAGTCATTCTCAAGTACTTAAAAATGTTCTTTACTGCTATCTAGTGACTCTCACTAAGATCATACTGATATCTGCTTATTGTGCTTAAAGCATTTGATACATTAGGTCGAGTGCATAACATGACATACATGATAGATCTAATAGCTGATGCATATAGAATCGTATTCATGCGCTCTCGCTCATCTTTAGTCTTCGAACATTGAGCTTTGCTGAGACTTATACCATGATACATTGGCAATGATTCTCTTTTAGAATCTTGCATACTAAACTTATTCAGTACCTTGTCATTATAAGCACTCTGACTTAGACCGATTAGCCTTTTAGATCTATCCCTATAGATCTTAATCCTAAAGATGTAGGTTGTATCTCCTAAGTATTTTATTGAGAAAGATTTCCCTAACCAAGTCTTGACACTTTGCAAGGTCATGATATCATTTCAAATGAGTAACATATCATCAACATACAATAGCACAAAACAACCATGCTCCCGCTGACCTTCTTGTACAAACGAGGCTCATATTCATTTTTAATGGAACCAAATTCCTTAATTGATTCATCAAAACAAAGATTCCAACTCCGAAATGCTTGTTTTAATCCATAAATAGATCTTGGAAGCTTGTACACCTTCTTATAACTTAAAAGATGAACAAACCCTTCAAGCTATATCATATACACGTCCTCAAGTAACTTTCCATTCAGAAAAACTATTTTGACACTCATTTGCTATATCTCATAGTCATAATATGCGGCTATAACAAATGAAATTCTAATGGATTTAATCATGGGTACAGGAGAAAAAGTCTCATCATAATCATGGGTACATGAGAAAGTCTCATCATAATAAACACCTTGAGTCTGTTTGAAACCTTTTGCTACTTGCAATGCTTTATAAGTATGCACATTGCCATCCATGTCAGTTTTCTTCTTGAAAAATTATTTATATCTAATAGTTTTACCACCATCAGGTAAATAAATGATATTCCAAACTTTGTTATCATACATGGATTGCATCCCAGAATTGATGGCACTAAGCTATTTATTGTCTCAGGGCTAGACTCGACCTCTAGATAAGTAGTAGACTCATTTTGATCCATAAGCAACACCTCACTACTATCAGTAATAAGAAATCCAAATCTCTCAGGCTGATGTCTTATCCTATCAGACCTACGCATGCCTTATGATACATGAGGAGGTTCAACTAGTTCAAGACTTTGTTGATATCTCACTAGCGGTTGAGTGTTTATTTGTGATTCTTAAACTTCTTTAAGACTTACTTTATTCCCATCGTTATCTTTTTAAATAAACTCCTTTTACATAAAGATATCATTCCGAGCAACAAACACTTTGTTCTTAGTGAGATTATAAAAGTTGTAACCTCTAGTTTCTTAATGATAACCAACAAATACACACTTGGTAGATTTAGCTAATAATTTCTTTGAGATTCATACGAAACTTCAGAGCCCCGAATCTTAAGGAAAGACGAACTTGATCTTTTTCCAAACCACATCTCATATGATGTTTTATCAACTGCTTTAGAAGGAACACAATTTAGTCTAAACGCAATAGTCTCTAAGGCATAGCCCCAAAAGGAAATAGGACGATCTGCATGACTTATCATGGATCGAACCATATCCAATAAATCTTGATTTCTCATATTAGAAGCACCATTCCATTATGGAGTTTCTAAAAGAGTTAATTGTGAGACAATCCCATAGTTTCTAAGATGATCATCGAACTCTTGGCTCAAATATTCACTACCTCGATCTTATCAAAGTGCTTTAATAGTTTTATTAAGTTGATTTTGAACTTCATTCTGAAATATTTAAAACATATTAAAAGACAAACCTTTATGTTTCATAAGATACACATAACCATATTTGCTAAAATCATCAGTGAAAGTAATGAAGTACTAATAACCATCTCTAGCCATTGTGTTTATAGGTCCACATACAATAGTATGTATGAGACCCAATAAATCACTTGCCCTTTCACCGTTTCCAGTACATGTACTTTTTGTTATATTTCCTAGTACACAAGATACATATGTTTCACATGATTCAAAATAAAATGAATAAAAAACTCCATCTTTATGAAGTTTAGAAATGCGTTTCTCATTTATGTGGCGAACACGATAATGCTAAAGGTAGGTTTGATTCAAATCATTTATCTTAAATCTCTATGTATTTACATTAAAAATAGGAGAATCTGTAGACCTTTTCATATTAAGAGTATAAAAACCATAACACAAATCAACATTCACATAGAAAACGTCTTTACGAGAAATGGAGCATTTATTATTCCCAATAATGAAATCAAAACCATCCAAATCCAAACATGAAACCGAAATGATGTTTATGCTCAAGGTAGAGACATAATAACAAATGTTTAAAACTAAAACAAGTCCATCAGGTAAGATTAACTCATAACATCCTACAACCAGTGCATTAACCTTTTCTCCATTTCCATCTAGCAGGATGACTTCTCATTTCTTTAGCTTTCTATTTTTGGTTAGACCCTTCACATTAATAAAAATGTGAGATCCACATTCGGCATCAATTACCCAGGAATCACTAGTAGGCAAGTTAACTTAAATAACATAATATTGGGTTTTGGGGTTCATGGGCAGCGGAGATTACAAAATAATTTCGACAAAAACCCCAACAGGATCCGAATCTAATTCCATTAAAAACATTTAAACCATTAAAAACTTAATCAAACCTCAGTCGCAATATACCTTTCTGAAGGTTGATCGATCTCTAAGGCGTTGTCGATGACAAACGCCCTATACCAGTTGTCCACACACGAACGGCGGCCGAGATTCGAAATGCTAGCTTCGAGAGAATACCAAGCCTTCTTGTTACTCTCCAAAACGATCCAGAGCATACCAAAAACCCTAAGTCATTTCTAAAACGAAAATAGAGTTTTTGCCATTTTAATCTTTCGTCCGTGTATTCTAACTTAAAGCGTCTATTTATACAACCCTTGTATATAGACAGTTAAGTAAATTACACATATACCCCTACTTAATGAAGTATAAGTGTAGTACACCACAAGGACGTTTCTGTCATGAATTTTATCATATAAAATTCGTTTTTCTGAACCATCTTAAAATCTCGCAAAACCATTCTTAGTGTGCGACCCAATAGGCTCATACAACGTTGGCAGTGTACCAAAACACATTTTGGTATACAAGTCATAAGCGGCCTCTAGCAAGACATTATGACTACCCAACTTGTACGAGTATTGAATCGATACAACCTAATCAATAGTGTATATAACATCCTTTTGTCACACGATATCCTTTTGATCAAACATAAGGCATGGAATTTGTCATCCAACATGTTCAATCGTACTAGTCTCGATCTCTAGGTAGACTGAAAACATCCAAGTGACATTGATCAATATCGATTCACTTAGACGAGGCCTTTTAACAGTCTAACACATCGAGGGATCCACTAGATATCTCTATTTATATGAGAGGGACAAATTCTATCTCGATTACATAACTTTATCACATTACTCACACAGTAACCAATCACAACCTTTATAATCATCCGGTTAAAGACAACGTTTGATAGTGTCAAATCACTATGTTCCTAATGTTGAAGTCTCTGGTAATCTCAAGTCAGAGGACTGAAAAATATACCTAACATGAGAAACAACTATGACTTAATCCATATGATGTTCTCATAGTGGGTCGGTCCAGTACTTTGTTCCCTAACGAATACTCGCAATCTTGATTTGTATCCCTATACGTATAATCATCATATGATCATAAATCAAGACTCACACTAGTCTTGATTCATTATAGTTCCCAGTATAATGATCGACTAGGGACATTTAGGATATTTCTGTAAATACCCATGGATCTTATTATAATGTAAACATGCAAATTAATTATAATAAACGACATATGAAATCCTCTATTTTATTAACTAAAAGTATTCATAAAGACAGTTATTGGATTGACCTAGGGCAGATGCCCCAACATCTCCCACTTGCACTTGAGCCAATCATACATGCATCTAATGCCTAATGATCTAACATGACCATTATGTTTTGCTTGTGGAAGAGCTTTTGTCAATGGATCCGCAACGTTGTCTTCAGTAGGTACTCTGCAAATCTTTACGTCTCCCCTCTCAATCATTTCTCTGATGAGATGAAAACGCCTGAGTATATGTTTGGATTTGTGGTGTGATCAAGGTTCCTTGGCCTGTGCTATTGCCCTATTATTGTCACAATACAAACAAACAGGGTCAGCAATACTAGGAACCACACCTAGTTCAGAAATGAACTTTTTGATCCAAATCGCCTCCTTTCTTTGCATCGGACACCGCAATATACTTAGCTTCTATTGTAGAATCGCCATAGTCTCTTGCTTCAAACTTTTTCACTTATCGCACCCCCATTCAAAGTAAACACATATCCAGATTGCGATCTGAAATCATCTATATCAGTTTGAAAACTTGCATCTGTGTAACCATTTACAACTAGATCATTTTCAAATACTCCATAGACCAAGAACATTTCCTTAGTCCTTCTTAAGTATTTAAGGATGTTCTTTACTGCTATCCAGTGACTCTCACCAGGATCTGACTTATATCTGCTTGTAGTGCTCAAAACATATGATACATCAGCTCGAGTGCATAACAGGGCATACATGATAGATCTAATAGCCGATGCATATTGAATCTTATTCATACGGTCTCGCTCATCATTTGTCCTAGGACATTGATTCTTGCTGAGACTTATTCCACGAGACATTGGCAACAATCCTCTTTTAGAGTCTTGCAAACTGAACCTATTCAGCACCTTGTCTATGTAAGCACTCTGACTTAAACAGATTAGCCTCTTAGATCTATCCCTATAGATTCTTATCCCTAGGATATAGGCTGCATCTCCTAAGTCTTTCAATGAGAAACATTTCCCTAACCAAGACTTGACATTCTGCAATGTTGGGATGTCATTTCCAATGAGTAATATATCATCAACATACTGTACCAGAAAAACAACTACACTCCCACTGACCTTCTTGTATACACAAGGCTCATCTTCGAGAAGCTTGCTTTAATCCATAAATGGGTCTTTGAAGCTTGCATACCTTCCTAGAATTCTTAGGATGTACAAAACCTTCAGGTTGTGTCATATACATGTCCTCAAGCGGCTTTCCATTAAGAAATGTTGTTTTTACATCCATTTGCCATATCTCATAGTCATAATATGTAGCAATGGCAATTAAAATTCTTATGGATTTAAGCATGGCTACTGGCAAAAAAGTTTCATCATAATCAATACCTTGAGTCTGCCTGAAACCTTTTGCTACAAGTCTTGCTTTAAAAGTATGCACATTGCCATCCATGTCAGTTTTCTTCTTGAAAACTCATTTACATCCAATGGTCTTATCACCTTCGGGTAAATCAACCAAGTTCCAAACTTGGTTATCATACATGGATTGCATCTCAGAGTTCATGGCACTTAGCCATCTATCTGAGTCTGGTCCATACGTAGCCTCCGGATAAGTGGTGGGCTCATTTTGATCCGTAAGCAACACATCACGACTATCAGTAATGAGAAATCCGAATCTCTCTGGCTCATGTCTTACCCTACCAGATTTACGTGGGCCTGGTTTTACTTGCGGAGGTTCAACTGGTTCGAACGTTGTTGAACTTCGAGTACCGGTTCAGGGTTTATCAGTGATTCTTGAACTCCTTCAAGATTTATTTCTCTCCTAGTAGTGTCTTTTGAAATAAATTGTTTTTCCATAAAGGCACCATACCGAGCAACAAACACTTTGTTCTCAGCGGGATTATAAAAGTAATATCCTTTTGTTTCCTTAGGATACCTCACAAATAAACACTTGTCAGATTTAGGTGCTAGTTTTTTTTAGACTCGTCATTTTACGTAAACCTCACAACCCCAAATCTTAAGGAAAGACAAACTAGGTCTCTTCCCGTACCATATCTCATATGGTGTTTTATCAACCGCTTTAGAAGGAACTCGATTTAGAGTGAAAGCTGCGGTTTGTAATGCATAACCCCAAAAGGATAATGGAAGATCTGCATGACTCATCATAGATCGAACCATATCTAATAAGGTTCGATTTCTCCTTTCAGAAACTCCATTCCACCGTGGAGTTGCTGGTGGAGTCAATTAGGAGACAATCCCACAATTTCTAAGATGATCATCAAATTCTTGGCTCAAATATTCACCACCTCGATCTGACCGAAGTGTTTTGATAGTTTTACCAAGTTGATTATGCACTTCATTTTGAAACGTTCGAAACATCTCAAATGATTCAGCTTTATGTTTCATTAGATATACATGACCATATCTACTGAAATCATCAGTAAATGTAATGAAGTACTGATAACCTCATCTAGCCATTGTGTTTATAGGACCGCATACATCAGTATGTATTAGACCTAATAAATCATTTGCCCTTTCACTGTATCCAGTAAAGGGACTTTTAGTCATCTTGCCTCGTAAACAAGATACGCACGTTTCATATGTTTCTAAATCAAATGAATCTAGAAGTCCATCTTTATGGAGCTTCGTTATGCGTTTCTCATTTATGTGCCCGAGACGACAATGCCAAAGATAGGCTTGATTCAAATCACTTGATTTAAATCTCTTTGTATTTATGTTAAAGACTGGAGTATCAGTAGACTTTTTCATGCTTAGAATATAAAAACCATCACACAAATCAGCATTTGCATAAAATATTCCTTTACGAGAAATGGAACATCTATTATTCGCAATAATAAAATCAAAACCATCCATATCCAAACATGAAACAGAAATGATGTTTCTGCTCAAGGCAAACACAAAATAACAATTATTTAAAGTTAAAATAAGTCCACTAGGTAAGATTAAGTCATATGATCTAACAGCCAGGGCATCAATTTTTGCTCCATTCCCTACGCGGAGGATGACTTCTCCTTTCTTCAACTTTCTACTTCTGTGAGTCCCTGCACATTTATACAAATGTGAGATCCACATCCGGTATCTAATACACAAGAATCACTAGTAGATAAATTAATTTCAATAACATAATTACCTGTAGTGGTAGTCACACTGCCCTTTTCTTCTTTAGATCTTCCAGATAGAGTTTGCAATTTCTGAACCAATGTTCAGGTGCATGACAGAAATGACAATTTCCTTCCTTTTCTTTTAGGTGTTTAGAAGCAGGAACAGGCTGGGGCTTGACTTGTTCCACAGGCTTTGCGATAGGTGCAGTAGCACCCTTGACAACATTAGCCTTGCCTTTGCCTTTCTTCTTCATTCCCTTTCCCTTTTGGACCATCAACACATTACTAGAGGGGTTCTTGATATTTTGTTCAGCAGTTTTGAGCATCAAATGCAACTATGAAATTGATTTCTCCTCATTATTCATATTGTAATTCATCACAAATTGTGAGTAACTTTCTAGTAATGAATTCATGATCAAATCCGTAGCCAACTCTTGGCTTGTAGGAAATCCGAGTCTATCAAGCTGATCAACATAGCCCTTCATCTTCAGAACATGAGGACTAACTGACGCACCCTCAGTCTTCTTGCAAGAATGTAGGTTTTTGACTGTCTCGAACCTTTCTTGTCTAGCCAACTCTTGGCTTATGGGAACCTTTTTATGTTTTATCATGTTTTTATCTCATCATGTGCCTAAAGCTCAAAACTATTTTGATAGCTTTATTAAGTCGGACAATTTTAAACATTTAGGTAACTCTTATCCAACTTGTCTCACCAAGATAACACAATACATCCAGCTATGACTGAAACTATATTAGTGTGATCCAGACCTTGACAAGTGTTTAAAATGGATGGCGTGAGACTTAAAATTTAATAGAGGGATTTTATTTAGTTTTAGTGATTTTATGTAAACAATGAAATATCATATATTTTATTGATTTGTTAAATCACTAAACATTTGGTGATTTTATACTGTTCACTAATAAAAGAATTTCCGTGCGCTAGGATTAGTTAGACGGCGGTCCCGCTGGTCGGTCAGCGGGCCTTTTTTTTTAGTATTTTTTTAGAAGACGAATATCAATTCTGAAAATTAAAATTCACTATAGAAAATCATATTTTTTTTATTTTATTATCCCAAATTTACCCCTTAATTTATCCAAAATTAAGTCAATTAAAACATTTTTAATTAACACAGGCCCACATCTAACTAATCATCTTATCCTAATCCAATTAGAACTTAAGATATTTGAATCCTAGCATATCACCAATAACAAACTTCTCCATATTTATCTTCTATCCAATAGGGATAACGAAACCGATTTTGCTTATATCTCTTAATCTAATTTGTTATCTATCTTTATAAAATAGAAACTTCATAACAGAATAGATATAACAAGATAAATAAATAATTTCGAAAATTAATTATTTGCAATTTCGGTCCTCATCCAAATAATCACAAACATGTAATTGAATCATGAGCTACTATCCCAATAGAACCTAACGGTGTCATGGATCACAGAACATGAAACTCAATTCATTAAAATTATTCGAATTAACCTAACATGGTTACTAGCATGTACGAAACTAGTTTCAATTAAATCACGAATATATATATATATATCATATACACAAAACATGATAATAAATCTCATAGAAAACTTACATATATCACATATACAACAACTATTAACATGCTTTCAATCACATATCATGTATATATCAGAAGAAAACATGCAATGAATTTAATGGAATCGAACTCGAAGGCTCTGATACCACTATTGGTTGGGGTTCATGCGCAACGGAGATTACAAAACAATTTTGACAAAAACCCCAACATGATCTGAATCTAATTCCATTAAAAACATTTAAACCATGAAAAACTTAATCATACCTCAGTCGCAATATACATTTCTGAAGGTTGATCGATCTCTAATTCGCTGCCAACGACGAACGCCGTCTACCAGTAGTCCACACACGAACGGCGGCCGAGATTCGAAGTGCTAGCTTCGAGAGAATACCAAACCTTTTTGTTACTCTCCAAAACGATCCAGAGCATACCAAAAACCCTAATTCATTTCTAAAACGAAAATAGAGTTTTGGTCTTTTTAACCTTTCGTCCGTGTATTCTAACTTAAAGCGTCTATTTATACAACCCTTGTATATAGACAGTTAAGTAAATTACACATATACCCCTACTTAAAGAAGTATAAGTGTAATACACCACAAGGACGTTTTTGTCATGAATTTTATCATATAAAATTCATTTTTCTGAACCATCTTAAAATCTCGCAAAACCATTCTTAATGTTCGACCCAATAGGCTCATACAACGTTGGCAGTGTACCAAAACACATTTTAGTATACAAGTAATAAGCGGCCTCTAGCAAGACATTATGACTACCTAAGTTGTACAAATATCAAATTGATACAACCTAATCAATAGTGTATATAACATCCTTTTGTCACATGATATCCTTTTGATCAAACATAAGGCATGGAATTTGTCATCCAACATGATCAATTGTACTAGTCTCGATCTCTAGGTAGACTGTAAACATCCAAGTGACATTGATCAATATCAATTCACTTAGACTAGGCCTTTTAACAGTCTAACACATCGAGGGATCCACTAAATATCTCTCTTTGTATGAGAGGGACAAATTCTATCTCGATTACACAACTTTATCACATTGCTCACACAGTAACCAATCACAACCTTTATAATCATCCGATTAAAGACAACGTTTGATATTGTCAAATCACTATGTTCCTAATGTTGAAGTCTCTGGTAATCTCAAGTCAGAGGACTGAAAAATATACCTAACATGAGAAACAACTATGACTTAATCCATGTGATGTTCTCATAGCGGGTCGGTCCAGTACTTTTTTCCCTAATGAGTACTCGCAATCTTGATTCCTATCCCTATACGTATAATCATCATATGATCATCAATCAAGACTCACACTAGTCTTGATTCATTATAGTTCCCAGTATAATGATCGACTTTAGGATATTTCTGTAAATACCCATGGATCTTATTATCATGTAAACATGCAAATTAATTATAATAAACAGCAAATGAAATCCTTTATTTTATTAACTAAAAGTATTCATAAAGGTAGTTAATGGATTGACCTAGGGCACATGCCCCAACACATAAATACCTGAAGTAGTAGTCGCACTACTCTTTTTTTTTTCTTTAGATCTTCAAGATAAAGTTTGCAATTCTTGAACCTTCCTTTTCTTTAAGGGACTATGAAGTAGAAGCAGCTTTGGGCTTGACATGTTGCACAAATTTTGTGAAATTCTCAATAACCTTAGCAATTTTAGCCTTGTCGTTGCCCTTCTTCTTCATAGCCTTTCCTTCTTGAACCATCAATACATTGGCAGTGGGTTTCGTGACATTCTGCTCGGCAGTTTTAAGCATTAAGTGCAACTCTAAGATAGATTACTCCATGTTATTCATATCGTAGTTCATCACAAATTATGAATAACTATCAGGCGATGAATTTAGGATCAAATCTGTAGCCAACTCTTGGCTTATAGGAAATCCAAGTCTATCAAGATAGTCAATATAGCCTTTTATTTTTAGAACATAAGGACTAATTGAAGCATTATCAGCCATGTTGCAAGAATGAAGGTTCTTGATTGTCTCGAACCTTTATTGCCTAGCCTGCTGTTGGAACATTTCCTTCAGCATCGCGGCCATGTCGTAAGATTTTTCATATGTTCCATGTCATTATGAATTTTAGGAACCATAGTTGCCAACATAATGCATGCAACATCAATAAAGCCATTGACATGCTTAGTATGTGCATCCTTCACAGCTCTTAAAGCGATGGCTAGTGGTTATTTAGGCATATGATCTTCCAAGACATACGACTTGCCCTCATGCTTAAGAACAATTATCAAGTTTCCGAAGCAGTAAAGGACGTATGTCCTTGACAACTTATTCTTCTCAAGAATGGATCGCAATGATAAGGGATTAGTGTAATTTGAAAAGGTTGTAGATCTACAACAACAACACTAACAACAACAACAACAACAACAACAACAACAACAACAACAACAATATAACCTCAATCCCAATTAACTGGGGTCGGCTACATGGATCAAACTTTTCCATTGTGCTCGATTAAAGCCATAGATCTACAACAAATGTTATGCAAAAGTTCATTTTAGTATAGAGGAATAAACTCCCACTAATTTAACAACCATCCTAAAAAGTATTTTGATAAATCTATTAAGTCTAACCATTTCAAACAATAGAGTAATGGTTACCCAACTTGCCTCACCAAGATAACATAATACACTCTATTGATATTGATGTCATTAAAGCCTCGTTAAGTGCTTAAGAATGGATGACACTTCACTTAAAATTGGCATATGGATTTTTTTTATTTGTTTTAGTGATCATAAATTAAACAAGATAAATATCATATATTACATTACATTTACAATCACTAAAAAAGTTAGGAAATTTTACTAATATTGACCATTATATGAATTTGCTTGCGCTACAAATAGTTAGTAGCGGTCTCGCTGGTCGCTATGTAGGTGGTGGTTCCACTGACTGGTCAGTGGATAGGGGTACAAGGGGCAACACATCCATTTTTTAAGACAACAAATTTCAGTTCCAAAAATTGAAAATCGCCTAAAATTCCTTTTTATTTTAGTCAATCCAGTTGACTAAACTGCCCCTTATTTTAATTCTAAAAAATATTAATTAAAATATTTTTAATTAACTTTGGTCCACATCTAACTAAATATCTTGTCTTAGTCCAATTATAATTTAAGATAATTTGAATCCTTATTCAATTAGAATTTGTTATATATCTCAAATATCTTATACGATCTGTAATTCTTATTTGATTACAAGTTTATCTCATATATAATAGGAATATACTAACAGATAACCATAATGCGATATATGATCAAAATCAATTTTGATGCTTATTCATACGAAACAAACAACTCAATCAAAAAACAAAATATTAATCATGCATTCAACACCAAAATCATATTAAATTAATCATATTAACTTAATCATGATTTCTATCATGGAGATATACATAATTATTGAACAAAAATGAAATATGTATTCAACACTAGAATCACATTAACCTAAACATGACTTCTACCATGAACATATGAAATTTGTATCATTCAATATTAGAAACATATGTTAATCAAAATATTCAAAACATGAATTATATCATTGAATCAAATCTTGCGTATGTATCAAATATATGAATTAATAATACGCTTTAAAATCA
The DNA here is from genome assembly GCA_039657365.1 of Stephania yunnanensis. NCBI lineage: Eukaryota > Viridiplantae > Streptophyta > Magnoliopsida > Ranunculales > Menispermaceae > Stephania > Stephania yunnanensis. The sequence goes on along the minus strand of CM077582.1, from coordinate 29,031,289 downwards.
ATTATTGATAACAATTATCACAGAACCAATATGTACATCATGTATACATTAATCAAGATCATGTTTCACAAATATATTACATATACATTAGAGAAAACATGCAAACATTTTATTGAACCGATCTTAAGGCTTTGATACCGCTATTAGGTTTAGGGTTTATACGTAGCAGAAAACTCAAAACAATTTTGAAAAACCCCAACATGATCAAGAATAAATTTCATTTAACTTAGATCTACAAAAGTAAACCATACATTAATCTGTGATTTTTTCACTAGTTGTTCGATTTTCAAAACGTTTAAGTGCTAGGCTCAAGAGAGATTAAAAATATTTTCTTTCTCTCCCAAAATCCAAAGAACTCGAAAATAGTAGAAATGAAAATCTTATATCGTTTTAGGATTTCAACCTTTATTTATATGATAGATAAGCCGTCACTTAAAATCTTATTCATAATACAAATATTACATTTAGATAGTTTAAGCAAATTACAAATACTCCTCTATTAATAAGTTATCATATAACAAATCGTAAGGGCTTTATGTCATGAATTTTATCATATAAAATTATTACTCTGGACCAATTGAAATTGTGTAAAACCATTCTTTGTGTGCAACCCAATAGGTTCATGGGACATTGTCAGTAAACCAAAAATCATTTTAGTACACAAGTCAAAAGCAGTCTCTAGCAAGGCATTATGACTACTCAAGTAGCATGAATATCAATATCGATACAACCTAATGAATAATATATATCCTTTTATCGTTTCATATCATTTGATTAAATGTAAGGCATGAAAATTCACCCTTAATATTCAATCAAACTAGCCTCGATCTTTAGGTAAAGTGAAAACATCTGAATCATATTGATCGTAACAATTAACTTAAACTTGGCCATTTAACAGTCTAACATATCGAGGGATCCACTGATATCTCTTTATATGATAGAGACAAATTCTATCTTGATTACACACTTTCACATATTATTCACAATAATAACCAATCATAATCATTATAATCGTCCGATTAAAGGCAACGTTTGATTGTGTTAAATTACCATACTCGTAATATTGAAGTCTATAGTAATCTCAAGTTGAAGGACTAAATGATATACCTATCATGAGTAACACTTATGACATAATCCATGTGGTGTTCTCATAGTGGGTCCGTCCAGTCATTTGTTCCCTAACAAGTATTCATGATCTTGATTCGTATCTCTATTTGTATGATCATCACATGACCATCAATAAAGATTCACACTAGTATTAACGTATTATCGTTCCTAGTATAATGATCGACTATGATATTTAAGATATTTTAATAAATATCTATGGATCTTATTATAAGCTAAACATACAATCACTTAGAATAAAACAACAAATGAAAACCTCTATTTTATTAACTAAAATTATGAGATAAATAATATTTATAGATTGACCTAGGGTACATGCCCCAACATAAAGTATTGATAAAATGAATGGAAATACATGAGTTAAAACTAATATTTGTCAACACTGTATTAGGTGTTATTACAAAATAAAGATCAATAAAATTTGTAACTTAAAAGTGAAAGGTGTATTGATAAGATCAATGTGTTAGAAGTTGAGATTGGAGAAGTGGTCTAATAATAGCTTGGGTTAGCTATTAAACATAAACACAAGTGATTGTGTTTTGAGATTGAAAGTACCCAATAGTCACTTCTAATCAAATTAAGTAATGATGCCTATCACTACGACCTAAAATAAAGCCACTGAAAAGATAGATGTACTGATTGAGAATCAACAAGTGATTTGTATAAGACGTCAGTATGAGCTCTTAAATTGCAAGAATTCCCATTTCATAGACTTAAAGGATTGAAATAACATCTTTTAAGGAGTTGAATAGTCATTAAGTTAATCAAAAAGAGTTTGAAAATTCTAATTCTTCTATCTCTTTAGTTGAATAACAATGAACATGTGGAATCATCAAAAAGTAAATTGATGCATCGTGATCAGTAAGATACATTGATATCATACATAATTTATCGAAGAGTTGGGAAAACCTAAGATAATTTGAAACAACTTAAGACTATAACAAATAGTTTAACTGTTTGATTCACAAAAAATTTCTTTGTTTAGAAAAAGTTTCAGTTAAAGAAGACCTTAAGTTATCAAACGTTAAAAGAAGTTGCATCATCTTTAGTTATGTATTTCAAAAAGATAAGAGATATAAATTGTCGTTGTATGTTAAAACTAAGGAGCTGTAAGTGGTTTATGTGTTGATTGAGAGTTGTGATAAGTTTGTAAAGAGACTAAGAATGAGATAAATTTGAGAATAGATAAGATTAGCAAAAATGGAATCAAGTAGAATCAATATTGTAATCACGATTCATTCACTGCATAGAAGACTGGTGTGAAGGGCCCACTCATCTTTGAATGAATGAATGAATTATAAGTTTCGGTATTATAGAGTCTATGAGGTTTATCAGAGTCAATTGGAAGCTTATGTATATGTAAATAAATGGTCAATAAACTCTCACCTATGCATGCAAATGGAAATATCAAGTTAGTGAGTCCCTACAAGAATTAAGATATCAAATTTTGATTTTAATAAAACCTACTATATCTTCACAAGGATCTTACAAGGAATCAAACTCCAAAAGCTGAAAGTCTTGAACCAAAGTAATATATAACTAATATCAGTGAATATGTTGTATATTGGTTCAAAAATAGTGCTACACCTTGTGACTAGTCAATGGTAGAGTTTAAAGCACTAAGTTACCATAAGTTGGAGTTGATGTAAGATACTTATATGATGGCTAAGATATAAATAAAATGAAAATAGATATATAACTTACAGCTCAGTTAGTCAATAGTATACCTATTGGTTGGAAAATATTGAATATAGTACATTGTATCTGATTTGATATGTTTGAAGAATTGAATATTCTTCCATTATACTTTGAAAGATATGTGTTAAGTAGTGGCAAAGAGAGAACATATTTATAACTTGTATAAGATACAAGTAAAAGTTATACTGTAAGCGTATAATCATGAAATATGTTGATATCTGTGTATAAAAACTTATACCTACTCAAAAGAAGGATAATTGTGTCTATTTAGGTAATGAGGAAAATATGGCGAACAATTAGTGTTTGAGATCAAGATCATGAAAATCTCAACAATTGGAATAATGATAGAAACTGGAAAAGTTAAGTGAATTGGTTGATGAGTTAAAATTGGTAATAGCTTTTTAGTCCACAATATAAAAAATATTGTGAGTAGACATTTAGAGAATGAGTAAGAGTTGCTCGATGTGTCATGTTTCTTTTTCTGATAGGATTAAAATTCAAGATCTCTTGTCATGGGATGATAGATGTTTTAGAGATCTATAGTTAGGGGGACGGTTTGTGTAATTCCAGGTTTATGTTTGGAAATGTTGAAATGTTGATGGATCAGTTAGACACATAACTCTACTTCGTATCTTATATCTTGCTCAAATATTATTTACATCACTATATATATTTAGACTAATGATAGTTTAAAAATTAATCGATCGAAAATTCTAATGAAAAGATGATTAGTGATGAAAAAACAAATTGAGATGTGTATCAGAGTTTGATGAATAGGGAAAGTATTATCAACGGTTTGTGAAATTTTTATCAATTAAGAATGAAAAGGTGTTATCAAAAGCAAGATAGGTTTGATTTTGCTACGTATTAATGCTTGAATCAGATTCAAGGCATGAAATATGAAGTGAACTAAGGTTTATCAGATATTCCACAAAGTTGACTGTTAAACTCGTCAAAAATTAACAAAATGTCAGGATAGGCAAAGTAACAGAGATAACTTTTTATTAAACCAAGAAGTTGGAAATGAAAAGTTGAAATGTTTATGATCTCTGGCACTAAGGTGTTAATTAAAACGAAAGTGATTGGGTCCATATAATGGTTCACCTTGGAAATAGTTTATAGTTTTGGATTTAAAAAGTCATATACGAAGGATACATTTCTCATATCTCTCTTTTGGTTCAATTGACCTATATGTTTAAATCTTGAGGACATAACTTTTAGTTAGTTGGGAAGAATTGTGAAACCCGAGAATTTCGTAAACTTGTTTAGATGACTAATTCAGTATTTTCGGATTTAATTTTGGATTTAAGTATCTTAGGTGGGACTCGAGTATTACGGACTAGAGATCATAAGTCAAAATATTATTTGTATGTGTTGTGTGACTAATTAGTATATTATACTCTATTCGACACGAAATAGGGTCAAGTTAAAGCTTATATGTGGTGTCCGTTAATTTTAGTGCTTTGGGGATATTTCTTAATTTTAGGCGGAATTGGGGTATTTTTTGGAATTTAATCTGGATTTAAAAACAAGAGATAATCATGAAATTAAACTGAATAGTAAATAAATTAGTGGATGCCTAGTGACATTTAGGGTCGACGCCGACATGCATGGGATGTAAAATAGTGTGCACGCCTGAGGGTGGTTGTTGGCATGCGTGGCAAATTTATAGCAGCGAAAAAATATAGGTGTACATATATATATGAATCCTATAATTTAAATCAATTAAAAATTAAAAATTAAAAAATTGGAATCATCTCGTGATCCGGATAGCATGAGCATCAAAGAAGTAAATGGGTGGATCATTGATAATGTTAGAGAGTTTATTCATGCCACGAGATATGTGCAACCATATTTCAAGGAAAATCAAATGGTGCATGGAGGTGATTGTATAGTGTGTTATAAAACCACAAGATCTACCTCGAGATATGAGATAGATATCTCGAGGAGATGAATATAATTTATCTTATATATGTCGGACTGGGGTGATGATCAAGTTAATAGTCACAAGATCGACATCAAGATACGCAACCATATCTCGAGAAAGATCAAAATAACAAAAATGAATCATTAGATTTGCCTCAAGATTTATGTGATCTGAATCTTGAGGAAATCTAATATATATCATCAAATAAAAAGACACCACGTCCTTAATATTTCGAACCAGATTGCGAAATTCGACAGAGATGATTTCGAGACCGAATGTGAGATCGATAGAAGAAAGGAACAAAACCTATGGTAAGTGAGTCATTGGTTGTGGTGTTGTTTTGTGTTATTGTTGTGATCGTCGAGTTGTTGTTTATTGGTAGGGATGGATAAGTGGATTGGGAGGCTCGGCTTGTCCAAGAAGGGAGACGACATATGGAGTCATCTTCCTTGACAAATTGATGATAGGTTTGGGATTTGCCCAACCAAACTCATAGAATCGAGAAAAAAAAGACTTATTTGCAAAACGTCTTGTTGAGGAAGAAAGAGCTGGGCCCCTGAACCGGGCCTTGATAAGCTTGGTTGAGGCCCAAACCCCTTCTTCTTATTTAAAGAAAAATAGAAATAAATTTGCTGGAAAATATAAATAAATTGGAAATAACATATTTTGAGTCGAATTAATTGAAATAGTTGATTTTTATGAAAATGGAGATATTGGAATTTTTTTGAGGATTTTGTTACGACACCGATAACGCTTTAAATTGGAAATTTGTTTTAAAGCCTAGTCAAGGTTAATTTTCCATTTTGAATAACAATTTGCATAAAAAATTGGGATCCGGACATTCAAGGAGTTGACTTGGAGTGATTTCAGGTTTTAAGGACTTAAGAATGCCAAAACAACTCGAAAATTGGTCGAGAACTTAATAAATCTAAATAGGAAACTTATCCTGAATTTTCAATGGTTTTAGGTAAAATTGATGATCTTGAAACCACTCAGAACTAAGCTAAAAAATAGGTCCAAAGTACATGAAAGCTGCGGAAACATTGTGTGAGGTTTCGTTACCAACTTCGAGTTGGTTTGGTTTGTAAGTAAAACCTGCAGTGGTCTTTACTATTTATGGAATTTATCTTTGCACTTGCATTTGCATTTACTCTACATTGCATTTCACATCATTCTTGGTAATGAACTCATGTCATTTTGGACGATGGCTTGTTAGTGCAACGGCTCACGAGTGAGACTCGAAGCTAAGTTTCCTTACCAGATAGACTGGAACACGGAAAACCCAAAAGATACAATTTTTTCGGCAAGCATGCATTTGACGTTTGTTACTATTTTAGGTTCATTCTTGGGTCGCCATCCGATTTATGAACCTTGAATAGTAATATAGTGATTTCTTGTTGTTATATAAATTTCTTGTTATTTGGAAATGCAACCACATGTCTTCATGTATTCGGACTAACATTTACTGGAGTACAGAGCAGTGTAGGAGTTTACTTACCGACATCTTTGAGTTATTTTTGATGATTTCAGATTTTCGGTAAGACAAAGAAGAACGGACGAAACTCGAAGAATCTTAGTGAATGTTTTCATGTTTTAAAAGTTTAATATTCTTGTTGTAAATGGTTTATATATATTATTTTAGGATTTCGGGTGAGTGTAGGACTTGAAATACTTTCGAATAGGTTATGAGATTATCTTAAGTTAGTTTTTAATAAGGTAAGAGATTTATGTATCATTTTGATCTAATTAGGGTTTGTAAGGTTGAAAATGAGAATTAGAGATTCTAAGTTAGTTTAAATGATTTGAATTTGATATATATTGTGAACTGCGGGGGAGTTATGAGTCCTTCAAGGCTTCTCCCCATTCTGTTGTCCATTAGGTGATTTTCAGGACATGCCACTTTTATGGAGGTGCTATCGAGATTTTTACAAAAATACAGAGGATAATTCGTATCATTTCTTAATTTTCTCCAATTAAAAAAAATCATGAATTGAGTTTCATTAAGTACACAAACTTAGTTTTGGAGCATTATTACAAATCGAAATAAAAACTATTTTGAGGTTAAGTTAAACAGATGAATTAGATGCCTAATTAGGGAGATTAAGGTAAGTCAGGGCTTAGTGATATGACCTTGACAAATTCATTGGAATCTATCTCTACATTCTTATTGATCTTGCTTGTTATATCGTTTGGACTCTCTTAAAATGAATGCTCGTGGAACTAGTATACTGGTATTGATGAGTGTATGCTTATACATTGGGTTTGAGGGTCGGTGACCACCAGTACCTTCTCCTATAACTGTTATGATTTCTTGATGTGTATATCTATTTAGATTTCATAAGTGTAGCCCCGATGTCCTTGTTAGTTTTTTGAAGCCTCTTTGATGTGCCTTGTAGGTGTTCGACTCATATTTTTTTGATTATTTTGTTTTTCCCTTCTCTTGATTTTATGACATTCATGTATCATTGCAATTTTGTTGGATTATCATTGTTGGGCACTGTTTACTCTATCTTACTATAGTACTTTTAATTATGTACTTGTTTTTTGCCCAAGGTGATAAAAGGTTTCTTAAAATCCATTTCCCATGTTGTTTATTATTTGCACTAGGTATTACTTGGATGATTGATGGTAAAGAAGGTTTCTACTTTACTAAGCGCGTTGAATATTTGCTCACCCCACTACTTCTCCCTAGGTACCTCATTTGCTGTTCAGGTTAGAGGAAAGAGCAAGGTTGTTTCGCAAAAGATCTTTTTCATGGGTGTTGGTTTGAGTTATATTTATCTAGTTGGTTTTGAGATATTTATGTAATAAACATGGGATTTTGTTCTTGTTTATGTTTTAATTCTACAGTAATTCTGCAACTTGTTAGACTTTAAAGTCTTTTTGTTTTCACACTTAGCCTTAGTTTGTTTTTTTTAGAATGTCTTCATTTATATTTTTAGGTCAACGCTTACTAGATTACCACCCAACTCGTCGAGTTATCTCGAGGGGTTTGGCGATGGTTTAGGGCAGACGATGATAAGTGATTATTTATACGTATATATAAGGTTACTTTAAACATATATTTAGTATAAATATCATCAAATAAGTTCGAATTCATGGTATTATTGTATTTTTAGGGAAGTAATGTGTAGAAGAAGGAGTTAAAGAAAAATGGGAAGAAACAGAGCAAAAACCCACAAAACATAATTAGCGTCGTGGTTATAGGTGTTGATGTTGTGTACATTCAAGGCACAACGTGGAAAGGAAAGGCATGATGTAGGAGAGAAAAAAAAGTGAAGAAAACCAACTCTGGAAGTCCGGTGCAGTGGCGACATTGTGGCGTACAAGGGACGTTGCCAGGTATGCAAGGGACAACGTAGAGATACCATGGAATAAAATACATGAATGTAGCGTTGGCGCAGTGGCAGTGTAGTGGGCCCATAGGGCACTGCGCCCGGGCAGTAAGTGACAATGCCAGACACATGGGAAATAGAAAGTAAAGTTTTAATTAGAGTTAAATTGTAAAGTAAGAATTATAATTGTTATTAAGGAATATAAATAGGTATTAGGACATGCTAAGCACACAACATACCAACTATTAGCCACCATTACAGTAATTTAGCATTGGTTTACATTGAGTATGAGTATTAAGGAGTTTATGTGAAGAAAACATTGAAGACTTTACATTTGCAGTTCAAGATTAGTTTCGTTGATTAAATTCAAGGTACTATTAATATTCATCTTTGATTTGCAATGATTTCATTTATAAATTGTGATATGTGTGTTTTAATTAATTAAGTGTGAGTAGTCTATTAATCTTAGGGATCAATGGATTCTATTGTATGAATGCTATGCTTTGAATAGAAATAAAAATTGAATATAATAAGTGCAATGGTTAGAATTTGTATTGATTCGGAGCGTGACGCTTTAGATATCTTGATTAGTTGTTTAACGAACTTAAGCTTTACAGGTTATCATGGCCATTGAAGCTTTCAATCCAGACATGAAAGATGCAACCGTAAAATACATAACATTGAGCGATAGCTGTTGATTAGGGAGGTGTTGATAGTAAATTTAGTTAGTAATAAATCCAATGATTTGGGACTTAAAGCAATATGGAGCTTACGTTATTCACACCAATAGGTGGAGTTCTAGTATGCACATTAGAATTTTTTCCGTTACGATAGTGGTTTGAAGTGGATTTGAAGGAAATCTATCTATTCTAATTAAGCATTGCACTCAACATATTAATATGTAAAAATGAACAAAAAACATAGTATTAAGTAACCAAGGTGAAGTTATGAACTAAGACATCCTTAATATAATAGTTCAGGTAAAGTTTAAATTGATTTATTGGATAGTTTAGTTAGTATAAAACCAACTAAAAGTGAATTACTTAGCATTAGTTCAAGTTATATAGGTAATTAATAACTAGTGCAAAACCTTTACCTGAGAATGATATCCGTAATATTATTACTACAAGTGAGCTGTTATACTTGCGGCACGCACACCTAGTTTTTGGCACCGTTAACGGGAAAGTTAGCCATTAGTATTACTTAGTTAGTTTGAATAGTTGTGAAGTTTTATTTGGAAAAGAGTTTTGAAGAGATTGCAACATTCATAAATTCAAGACAAGAGGTTATTGTTGAGTATAAGGAGAACCCAGTAGAGGAGTTGTTAACAATAGAGGAAGCATGTTATGAAATATATGAAGTAAAGAACCCCAATTAAGATGGTAAAACATTGTTGATGCTTTAGAGCAATATGATTTACTTGACCATGATCGAGAGGAGGCTCACCTCGAAAATATTATGCAACTTGATACTAATTAGAGTCACTTTTAAAAATATATAATTAGTCGTTAATTAGGGTTACTGACAAGTGACATTGCCCGAAAGTGAGTACACAATTCGAATACTTAATGCGAGGACTTAGTAGTATAATATTTTTGAGTAACGAAGGCCTAGTTTGATGTATATGTGTAAACTACAAGTCATTACTACTTATTTATAGTTTTCAAGACATTAGCAAGGATGTGCCTCGAGATGTATGCAGGTGTGGGCCTGGGGTAGAAAGTGATGCAGAAAAATAGAATTTAAGTTAATATAGTTTAATTGGTTTACTTAGATATGGCTATAGTTTATTTACATTAAATGTATCATAAGTTAACAAATTAAAACAATATCCATTGGATGGTCATCGAGATGCGTGTGGACACATCAAGAGACCAATTAAATATGAAATTGATATTAGCAAGGGAGAGTTAGTGGATGTAAATCATGATGTAGGCCATTATATTAGTCTTGATATACTTCGTACATTAAGATCAATGGCTATTAATCAATCTTATATATATATAAGATTGAATAGATCAACTCATGCAAACCATTTCATTCTCATTCATTTACTTAGAGAAGAAGTAAGTTGAAGAAAAAGATAAGCAAGGTTGATGGTGAATTTATGATGATTTGGAAAGGATGATCAAGCTAAGGGACTTACACATTAGGTAAACAAGTCTATACAACTAGTTAACAAAGTCTTGAGAAAATTAGATGTATTAAATCGGTTATGGTTTTTGTATGATTTTAGAGGCAAGATGAAATTATTTTCTAAATTGGGTTACATATTTGGAATCCTTGTGAAAAAACATTAAATTTGCTATAAAGAAGTTTGGAATTTAGAGTTAAATTGATGGAGTTATGATCAATCAAAGTGTTAGGTATATACTTGAGTTTTATTTAAAACGCATACATGTTTTGATAGTTTGTATAAGTCCTGAAACACCTTAATTAACCTCAGAAAACTTGGGAAGAGTCCCAAGAGGTTGTTGGCAAGATACAGGGTGTCAGAAGGCTGAATTAGACTAGAAAGTTTATGTGGATTGTAAGTAAACTGATTCAGATAATTTTTTTCATTTCTTGCTTTTATGTTGTTGCTTGTTTATTGTTGTTTATATTATTGTGCTTGTTTAGATTTGTAGTGCTATGATTGGGGTGCTTTATCTTATTATGTTATTGTTGGCAAATTAGAATATGTGTGTTTAAGTTTATGATGTGGTTTGGAGTGTACGCAGCTCACAAGGTTATGGGACCCGTAGAAGTCGGTATACTCGCCAGTTAATGGCACGTACATACTATATGAGGTTGATGAAATGATTAAGAGGTGACCAATTAGAGTAATATGAAATATTATATATACTGACCTATTACATGAGGTCGATAAGCCGTGTTTCACAACTAATAAGGAAAGTACCTAAGTGTACTGCTAAATAAGCTATTACCTTATATCTATGTGATAAAAGGGTAATATTTAGGCCAATGTGTGAAATGATTAAGTAGTGACCAATAAGGGTAACACTGAAGTACAATGTTTACGGACCTATTACATGAAGTCGATATGCAGTGTTTCACAACTAATAAGAAGAATGCCTATGCATAAGCAACGACCAATAAGGGTAATATGAAAGTACTATGTCTGCGGACCTATTACATGAGGTTGATATGCCATGTTTCACGAATAATAAGAAGAAGGGCTACGCACAAGCGACGACCAATAAGGGTAATATCAAAGTACTATGTGTCGGATCTATTACATGAGGTTGATATGATGTGTTTCACACTCAATAAGGAGAATGCCTTTGTGGCCAACTAAATAAGTGACTACCCAAGGTCTATGTGATTGATAGGGTATATATGGGCTAATGTGTTAGGTACACAACTTAAAAGGGGTGGTTCATTTCAATAGTCTATCGATGCACATTGTTTGGTAATGTATTTGTATATCAATGATTATTCTGGTGTAATGTATCTATTGTAAGTTGTTATCTTATTATGTTTGGAAATGTGGATAAATGTCTCTTAGTATTACTTTCTACGTTACTATACTCACCATCCTTTTTATAAGGATGGTACAGATCCATTGAGTAGCAGACTAGGTAAAGAGAAGATCGACAACTACCTTTGAGCCTTTGGAATACTGTTACTTCTAACATTGTAGGTTGAGATTTTATTGTATGAATTATATATGTTTTCTACATACTTTTGGGGTCGTAAATTAAAGGAAGGGCTGTCACATATATGAGGTCTACGCCGTGGGTATTACCCACGACGCCATGAGTATCAACCACGACGTCGAGGTGGTAGCAGACAAAAAAGTAACAAAAAACCCCACTGCGTTGTTGATGCAGTGGAAATGTTGTCAGGGCGCCTGCCTTGTCGATTTTAAAGGTTTAACCCTATTTTCATCCATTCTACACAGTTGCACTAAAACCCCACCACAAGCACCAATCATACATCCCTCTAGAGACAAAGTTTAACCATTTTCAAGTGAGCTTAGTGAGTTCCTAGTGATTGAGAGTAAAAAACAAGTACATTGTAGATTAGCACAATTTGGAGAAGTAAGGCTTAGATTTTTGGATTTAGATTCCAAGGAGAGCTAGGGTTCTAGTTGGTGAGAAAAGTTAGAGGGATTGGATTGAGAAAGACTTAGAGGAGTTTTCTACACCAAAAATAAATCTTGCATTGATGTATATTTACAATTTCATATAGATATGCTTAAAATTTTAAAAAATTTGATGATATTGTCTTAGTGGATGAAACAAAAGATGGAGTGATTAGGAAATTAGAACTCTAAAGGAATACATTAGAATATAAAGGCTTAATGTTGAGTAGGATGAAAACCGCATACATGCACTGTGAGTTTAGAAACACTAGACATCAAGAATATGGAGTGGTAAAATTAGGGAAAGCAGAAGTTCCTAAGGTGAACCACTTTATATACGTAGGATCAATCATACAAAATGATAGTAATATTGAGAATGATATCACACATAGAATTCAAGCTGGATGGAAGAAATTGTGGAGTGCAACAGGGTTGATTTGTGATCGAAATGTTTCTACTAAGTTAAAAGGAAAGTTTTATAGGTCCGCTATTAGGCCAGCTATGCTCTATGGAAGTGAATGTTGGACGGTAAAGAAACAACAATTACGTAAAATGAACCTAGCAAAAATAAGGATGCTTAGGTGGATGCGTGGTAAGACTCGTAAAGATAGAATAAGAAATATAGAAATTCAAAGACAAGTAGGAGTATCACCAATTGATACAAAGATTAGGGAAGAGCGGTATCGGTAGTTCGGTCACCTACAAAGACGGCCTACAAATGTCCCCACTAGAAAACTTGACTCAATAGAAACTGTAGAAATTAAACGAGGTAGGAGTAGAACAAAGTTAACATGGGATGCATTAATTAGGACGGATTTGAATGGTTTGGAAAGCTCACCATCAATTGCACTTAATCTAGCATAATGGAAAAGTTTGATCTATGTAGGTGACCTCAATTAATTTGGGACTGAGGCTTTGTTGTTGTTGTATGAAATTGTAGATTTAAGGTTATAGGATAGTTTTGCGATATTGTGTAGATGTGATTATTAATATTACCAATAGAGACTTAGTTGATGTATTTGCATTATTTGATGTATGCATGATCCATGTTATATGAATTTTGATTTTTTAGGTGATTTGAAGACTGAATTGCTAGTTGCTTGAAATTGGAAAAAATGGCTAGAACAAAGAAACAAGTTAGCAAAAATAGAGCAAATGATTTTGAGGCATCTACCTCAAGGAACCCCAATGAAGAAGAGCCTAGACCTTTTAAATCAAAATTCTTCATTTGTAGAGAGGTTAAGGAATGATATGAGAAAATTTTACTTAAGGAGTTCATTGGTGAAAGAGGAATTTATTTGCTGGCCAATTTTGATAAAAGAGTGAATAATTTCATTAGCCGCTGAAATTTGTAGCGATCTACTCAAAATTATAAGGAGAATACAGTTAAAGGAGTGAGTGGGGTTGTTCTTAAATTCAAGGCCAGTGCAAAGTTCACGAATAAGGATGAACCAGTGAAGGTGTAAGGGGTTTTTAGTTCTTTTCAATAGATGTGAGATTAATATTTTCTATGGGTCATAAGAATTAAGTTTATATGAATTCGCCCTGACTTTCCCGGTTGAATTATATGAGAGACCCTATAACTTATATCAACTTAGAGCAATAAAAGATGCATTGGTTGTCCCTGGACAATAAGGATGGGTCATGGGAGCTGAGAATGTGTCGATGCACATTAAGAAGGGAGTGTTAGAAAAGTTTACAGGATGTGACAACATCTTCTTGTTGCATTGCCATACCCTAATTTTTAGCAGGGTGAGATCAACAAATCAAAAGTGGCTTGTCTTTATGAGATTACGAAGTTAGGGAATATCAACACCAGGGAGATCATACACACCATTCTAAGGGAGTACAATAATTCGATAAGGGACAACGAGTTGTTGTTTCCTATATTGATTACTCATATGTTTTAGAGGTAAGAATGAGGTTTAGATACGATGAATATTGAAATCACCACCTGGTTATCAAGACTCCGAGGAGGACAGAGCAATGGCCGAGGGAGCTTGACTTAAGGTCAAAATTTTAGATAAAAAATAAGAGGATCAAGCAGTAGTAGAACTAGCCAAAGAGCTAGAAGATAAGGAAAATAAAGAAAAGGAGGAACAACAACAACAAGGATTTGCTGAAGGCTATGAGTTTGTAGACCCAGATATAGGAGAGCTGGACTTGGACGATCCTGAAGTTTATCAACTATCTCTTCCCCTGTAGGCACCCGTACCACCACCAGAGGATTTGACTCGACGATAGTAGAGGCTATGGATTGTAGAGATGAGGAGATAATACTAAGAGGATAAGGAATAATACTAGGCAGCCATGCCGAGATATGAGCAGGATATGGAGAGGAGAGAGCAACACTGACAAAACAGGGAACACAATTTCATGTTATTTGTTAATCATCATCAAGACATATCTATATATGAAAGGAGCATACGATTAAGACCTATTGATATGCCATTAGGTTTTCCACTAGTATAAGAATACATGTTTGATCAGGATTTGGTGTAGAGTAGGATGGTGGAGCAGATGATGCCGATGATGATGATGATGATGATAATGCACAAGTGTAATAGGAATCCTTTATACCTTGAAAATTGAGAGTGACTTTGATACCATTCATACGTTTTCAACACTTGGGATATTTTGTTAATTACTTACTTGTTTTAATTCTATGTTTAGTTTAGTTTATTATAACTTCTGTTATTATATATGTTTGTGTGTTTTAGTGTTTTCATGTTTCAAGCTTACTTTTAAATTTTGAGGTAAGTTTTAATTTAAGTTTGTGGGCATAAAAACTACACTACACTATGGGAAGTGGTACAATTGGCTGAGAATTAAGGATAAACACTGTAGGTATGATCGTTTAAAATTTTAGCATGAAACAGTTAAAGAGTAAAGCATGGTAGTGTATAAATTTTTCACTTTTCTTATTATATGAATACTTGAGTAGTGTAGATTAGGTTATATATAGTAATATGTAATGAATAAGTAGTTCATTTGCATATTTATGCGTTTAACTGTGGATGAGTAAATTAAAAGTATCTTGTTGTTATGAAATCCAAGAGAGGTTTTAAATTTTGAAGAACAAATAATGAAAAGTAGCAAACAACAGTGTGATTTCATGATTATAAACCAAAAGTTAGGGTAGACTTTGAACTTAAAAGAAAAGCAAGAAATTATGACACTTCTTGTGGAAACAGTTAGATCTCTAAGGATTCTATAATAAGTGTAAATCTTACTTGATAGTAAAAATAAAGAAAGACTTGGTGCAAAGAGAGGAAGAAATAGGAATTATAAATGAGAGGTTGGAGTTGACTTACATGATCAATTGAAAATGAGAAGTGCTACAAGAGTCTTAGAAATAAAAAAGAGAGAATCCTACAAGTTGTATAGGAAATGGAGTAGAGGACTTAATGATTGGAAAAAAATGTGAAAAGAATGAACTCTATAGGAAAAGGAGTAAGGACTATTAAATAAAAAGAATGATGAAAAGAAGAAGAAGAAATGCGAGAAGACAAAAAAAAAGAAAAAAGGCAAAAGTAATCTAAAAATTCTCAAATAAAAGATTTAGCTCGAGTACGAGTAGCTAAATGAGTTAAGTTTCCATTCCAACTATGTTAAGTCCTCCATACTCTCGAAGTGTTAAAGTCTAGTAAAGATGAGTTTGATCTGTGCTTGTTTATGAATTCCTGAGTTTAATGAAAACTCGTAAGAATGTATACTCAAATGAGCTCTAATTCATGTATATATAGGGTTAATTTAGTCATATATTTAGTATAAATATCCTCAAATGAGCTCCAATTCATGGTATTACTGCATTTTCAAGGAATTAAGGTGTAAAGGAAGGAATTGAGGAAAAACGTCAAGAAACAGAGCAAAAATAAAAAAATAAACACACTTGACATTGTAGCTATAGGTGTTGGTATTGTGGGAATACAGGGCATGGTGTAGGAAGGAAAGGCACAATGTGGGAGAGAAGAAAAAGTTAAGAAAACAACACTGGAAGTCCAGCGCAGTGGCAATGTTGTGATGCACAAGAGATGGCGCTGGGTATGGAGGTGACAGCACCAAGACACAAGGGAGTAAAAATACATGTATTTAGTGTTGGTACAGTGGTGGGCGTAGTGGGCTAAAGGGCACGATGTCGGGGTAGTAAGTGATAGCGCCAGACACGCAAGAAATAGAAAGTAGAGTTTTAATTCGAATTAAATTGTAAAGTACAGTTTCTAATTGTTATTAAGGAGTATAAGTAGGAATAAGGATATGGTAAACACACCATGTACCACCAATTAGCCACCGTTAGAGTAATTTAGCATAGATTTTACATTAAGTTTGAGTACTGAGGAGATTATGTGAATTTCGAAGACTTCACTTTTGCAATTCAAGTTTGGTTTCATTGATTATATTGAAGGTAATATTTGTATTCATCTATGATTTGCAATGATTTCGATTACGAATTATAATATGTGTGTTTCAAGGAAGTATGAGTAGTTTATTAATCTTAAGGATCAATAGATCCTATAGTATGAATGTCATGCTTTGAATAGGAATAAAAAGTGAATATAAAAGTGCAATTGTTAGAATTTATATTGATTATGAGCGTAATGTCAGACTTCACCTAATTAGGGCATCTGACCGACGTAGATTACCTTAACTCCTCGATAATCTTGTAGCCTTCATTTCTCCATCAATATACAATTAATAATAACATTTTATTATCATCAATTATAAAATATTATCAACCGTCAAGGATTCTAAAGTGAATCTTAAGCCTCAAAGTTCCGTAAAACGTTTTCGACAGCACCTCCTATATTTTTAAGCCTACACTAGAAAACTTTGTCTTCAACAATCTTTAACAAACCTGCTCAGCTTGATGGAAATGCCGAAGGACTCACAATCCACCCATAACAATAATATATTTTGTAATAAAAAAACTATGTAATCATGCTAATCTATTTCAAGTCTCCAAACACATAAAACTACTACGACCTTAGCTCCATAATGTTTCAATTAGTCTTAAAATCACTACACAACTTTAATATTAAAAAGATAAATACATAGAGAAAAAGAAACCAATGGCGTCATAGAATATATGATAGTTTCCCCTTTCCTTTATCTCATTTTTATTGGATGACCACAATTAGTTGATATCCTTTGAAAATGGTAAGTAAACAATAATATGGACCCATGCTTGAGGAGAAGAACCAAACGAGTCTCGTTCCTTTAGATTCTAAGAGTATGATCTGGTTCAATGTGATCTCATAATAACCACGTGAGGCAGAGTATCAGTAACTCCAGCCCCTTAAGTATAATATAGTGTTCTATAACCACAGTATAGTCTATACTATAATGATACTCGTAACGCACTCGTAATGCCTTATCTTCCAAAACCGTGTATGCATGTACAACAAAAATGCAATTTCAAAGATTAATGAAATTTATTCAAAATTATAATTATACAAAAAAAATGTTACTATGAGATTTACTTAACCTTATAAATGTAATTCCATCACTTCTTACACGTCGTGTCAGTAAAATAATCCACACGGGGTTCCAATTATGGTCCTACAATTCAGTAACATGTCTGGTAAGATTCCACAATCGTTCCATAATTTCTCTCTAATTTATTTATTTTAATTAGTCTCGTCTCAACTCATAAACCCCAAAATCAATCCAAACCATATCCTTGAACTTCTACATCCTACTTTTGACTACAAATTGTGGTTCAAAATCGAAAATTAACCTAGACTAGGCTTCAAAATAATTTTTCAAATTTTGGACATCTTCGGGTATCATAACACGCATCACGAGAAAAATACCTAGTATAAAGCCACAATAAAATCCCAAAATCCTCATTTTTCATAAGAACCCTTAATTATCATCAATTTGTCCAAAAATCTCATATTCATAATTTCCCTAATTTCCAGGAATCTTATTTGACTTCAAATTTTTCAAACAATTTTTTTTTAATATGGGGGGGGGGGGGGGGGGGGAATGGTTTGCTCCAAGTATTGACCTAGTTCAGGCCTAGTTCAGGGGGTCATCCCTAACCCCTCAACCCATAGGAACTAAATAGAGAATTCTTTGTTTCATTCCTCTCTCATATATATCTATATATATTATTTTTTTCAGGGCAGGGGAAACTCATGGTTTCCCCTTATCGTCTCCTTCCTCCCCTCTTCTACCTCCCTCACGATTTCGAAGTCCTTTTTAAAAATAAAAAATAAATTCTTCTTCATATTCTTCCTTTCAACTTACAGTCCCTCTTTCTCTTTTTAGTTCAAACCCTCACTCTCCCTCTCTCCTTCAATCACATATTAAATATTCTCATGGTTGCGCCGCATAGGGCTGGCAAAATATGCCTAGTCCCGGTTTGCCCGCTTTGTCCGGTCCCGTTTAAAACGGGACCGGACAATATTTTTTTGACAAACATACGGGACTGGACTAATTTTTGTGTCCGTTTAAAAATACGGGACCGGGTTCGGGCAGAAATTTCAAAAAAACGGGTACCCGTTTGTGATTAATTTGAAGGGCATATAAGTAATTTCACTATTTAAAGTTTTTAACTTTATGATTTATCAATTCATTTTCTCTTCTCATTCTCATTTCTCATCGTCTGTACTGTGACTCACAGTAAGGCAGCAAGGCAGCAAGCAAGGCAGAAACCCTAACGCCTCTCACCGCCTCTCACCGCCTCTCACGGTCTCACCGCCTCTCACGGTCTCACCGCCTCTCACGGCCACGCACGGCGCGTCTCCATCCGCCTCTCACTCTCTCTCGCGAGGCGTCGTCGTCTCGCTTCTTCCCCGTTTCACTCTCTCTGTCTCCGTCCGCTCTCTCTCTCTCTCTGCGATCGTCGTCTCTCACGCCAGGAGTCTCGCTCTGCGCGACGACGTTCGCCTCTCACTCTCTCCGCCGACCTGTCGTCCCTGCACTCCCGCGCGACCTCTCTCTCGCCTCTGCGCCGCCTCGCTCTCTCGCTCACGGCCTGTCGTCGGTCGTCCACTGCCTCCGGCGTCTCGCACAAAGCATAAGTCGCACCTCTCGCCTCCGTCCGCCTCTCACTTTCTCTGCCTCACGCACGGCTCGTCCCCGCCTCTCACACCTCGTCCTCCACCTCGCCAACGCCCAGATGCGCCTCCAGACCCCTCCCGACCATCGACTCCCTCAACCCCTCCGTCCTCATCCGCTTCCGCCGCGGCCTCCTCTCTAACTACTCCTCCTGGTGCTCCTACCTCGGCCAGAAATCCAAGATCTGGCTCCCCGAACGCAACCCACGCTCCGCCGACCTCCGCCGCGAGCTCCTCTCCGCCGACCTCCGCCGCGAGCTCCTCTCTGCCGCCCTCTACCATCATTGTTGACAGTTGTTTTGTATTTTTAAATATTTATTAAATATTTTATATTTGATAAATAAAATATTTAATCATATTTAACAATAAAAAGCGGACAAAACGAGTCCCGTATGTTTGTAAAACATACGGGACTGGACAAAAAAAAATTGCCCGTTTCAAAAACGGGACCGGGTCCGGGCACCAAATTTAATAATTTTAAAAATGGGTGTCCAGTCCCGTTTATGTCCGTTCCCGGATTTTTGCCAGCCCTAGCGCCGCATACGCATGCGCAAGCCCGTGTTTCACCTACGCTAGCACCAACGTTGTCCCCAACTTAACCATCTTCAACTCGTATAGGTGTGGGGTTTTATCTTAAAAAGCTTCGGTAGTAGTTGGGAGGAGTTAATCACTTATATATACTTCATTTCGAAGTTTCATTTAATTGATGTGGGATTAACTTTCGGTCCACACATCTTCATCAACATAGCCACCTAAATCAATCAAAGCATTTCTCCTAACTCGAATCCTTAAAAATGAGTCCCCAAAACAAATTTACAGTAAAAAAAAATTTAAGAATTCATTACCTTACCTTTGATGTCATTACCACTATCATAAGGCTTCTCAATTTGATTCGAAGAGGGAGAGAGAGGTTCGAATTAATGAGATGAGAGAGAGTAGTGGAAATTGAAGAAGAGGAAGACAACACAATGATGAAGATGATGAAGAGGAGAGAGCTTGTAATGAAGACGATGAATAGTGGGTTTAACCTCTATTCTTTTGATTTTTGTTTGTTATACAAATGACCAAAATACCCTTCCATTTTTTCCTTTACTTTATATCATCAATACCCTTATCGGTAATTTTCCATGTTTTTATTTTATTTTCATAATTATCTCTTCATTTTGCGTCTGAATTAAACCCCAAGAAATTCCCCTATTCCACTAAAAATTGGAGAATTTACCAAAACATTCCAAAACTCTCGAACCACCAGTCTTCACATGCAAATCGAGGTATGGGACCCACATAGACTCATGAAGTCCATTAAAAATCCAAAATTCGAATATTAAATTTAAAATCATTATTTTTTTGTGAAACTTGAAACAGTTGCTTGAGTCAACATTTAAACTTCCTCAAAACTCGTTTTGATAGTTATCTTGAAACAATACCCTCGCAAATCTTAAATTTACTTAATTAACTCAAATTTTGCAAAATAAAGTAATATATAATACACAACACTAGGCAAACATCACAACCTATAAATCTCATTTCACCGGTCCTCTGCTCCCAACTCGCAGCCTAACCCATAATTTGAATTCGTTTATCCCTAATTAAACACAATTATTGAATTAAAAACTTTAGGATTTGACACATAATGCTTTAAAAATCTTGATCAAGTGTTTAATGAACTTAGGCTTTAGAAGTTATCATGGCCATTGAGGCCTTTAATCCATACATGAATAGAACAACTATGAAATACATAACATCGAGTGATAGTTATTAATTAGGGAGGTGTGGATAGTAAACTTAGTTGGTTATGAATCCAATGATTTAGTACTTCAAGCAATGTGGAGGTTAAGTTATTCATACCGATAGGTAGAGTTCTAGTTTGCACATTAGATTTTTTTCGGTCACGACAGTGGGTTGAGTGGATTTGATGGAATTATGTCTATTCTAATTAGGCATTGCAGACAACTTATTGATATGTAAACATGAATACAAATCATAGTATTAAATTACCTAGGTGAAGTTGTGAATTAAGATATCCTTAATATAAGAGTTCAAGTAATGTTTAAATTGATTTGTCAGATAGTTTAGTTAGCATAAAACCAATCAAATGTGAATTCCTTAGAAATAGTCCAAGTTAAATAGGTAATTAATAACTAGTGCAAAAACGTTTTCTTGAAGATGATATTCGTAATCAACGTAAGTTGATTACAATATTACAACAAGTGAGTAGTTATAGTTACGACACATGCACCTGGTAGTCTAGGCCCATTGGGGTTTGGGTCGTCTCAAAGCATGTTTGATGGAATAAAAGGATGTGGAAGATTAGAAGTATTCAGAGAATATTGAAATTTTGGTGGGAATTGAATATATTAACTTGGTGGGAAAAACAGGCTTAAAGAATTTTGAGAATTTTGCAAAAATGGAGGATTGTTGAGATCCATATATGAAAACTAAAACTTATGGAGACAAACGAAACTAGAGGTATGGTAGAGAAGATTGAGAATTTAAACTGTGTAGAGTAAGTTGTGTAGAAAATGTAAATATGAGTCTGTATTTATATAGGTGACACAAATCCTCAAGTGTAAGGTTTAGCGGTACTAATAACAACTATCTCTAGCGAATGAGTTGCAGATATCGATCTGTAACAACCCTAAACTTTTAACTCATGCTATGTGGAATTTCAATACTGTGACCTGGACCTATCGTGATGTGGCATATTCGATCAACCCTCGGAAGTTCACACGAAGGTATTCAATTTTTGGTTGATACTTTTATTATTTACGTTATACCAAAAAATGCTCTTAATTATTATTATTTTGTTTTAATCGCTAATTTGCAAGAGCGGTAACTTCTCGAGATGAGTGTGTTTATGGGTACGTGACTAAAGTTGATCAATAAATCAAAGAGGTGCCCAAATTTGAAATTGTGTCTAAAGGGGTATTTTTAACATTTCCTAAAATGAGATAAGAAATTTAATTTAATAAATTTGATGTGTCGTGTTGAAGAGGTACGAAAGAAGATAAATACAAGTTTTATTTAAAAAATAAATAAAAGAAAACAAGTGGGGAAGAATGTTTATATAGTTGTTAAAGAGGTAAGAGAAATATATAACTATTTTGGCCATTTGTGTTGGGTGCTCTGGTTGAAGAAAAAACGATACATGGGAAGCAAAATTGATTGAGAAGAGAGGGATTCAAAGTGATCGGTGAAGCCATTAGAATACTAGGTAATGGTTATGATTTTAATAAGTGATGTAGCTTAAATCCTTGGAATCTAGTTATTGTTGTCTATTGATCGATGAGCTTGCTTTAAGGATTAATTAAGTAATGTTGAATCATAGATTTTGAAGTATATTTTTCATGACATTAAATGAGACCCTAATTAGTTGTTAAACGAATAAGTTAATGAACAAGATGATTTCGATATTATTTCGTGTAAAGATACACATTAATGTGTGTTGAAAACATATATAATGGAAAATCTCTGCATTTATGAAGCTTAGATGAAATTAAGTCACATAAATAATATAGGCGTTAGGATCATTGGCTTAAGAGTCACATGACTTAGGTGTTGCTTGGTGGCATTATCTGTGTCATCATATATAAATACAACCTACTAATTGATAGTAACATATGTAAATGCCAATTGTTGATATAGGCCAATATACTAATGTACCAATATTTAAGGTATGAGCTACAAGTTATAAGATTGTCCACTAAACATCAATATTCAAAAATAAATAAGCTACCACCCAAATATAAAAATGAAAGAAATAAATAAAGCATATATGAGGTGTTTTTAAAATATTTCTACTGACTACAACATGAATAAACAAGTCTAAGAGCGTATAATATTTACGTTTTTTCACAATTTTCTTGGAGGGATTTAAAGTTAATTTTTTTAATGTGTTTTAAGTGTAAATTGAATTATAATTTTCTAACACACCCAATACCGATATAATTAACATTAGGGATATCAAGTGATATTGTTGGGCATCGGGAATTCTTCGGAGGACGTGTCGGATCCATGATAGCATATTTTTGTGATATTCCGGTAAGTAAAACTTGTTAGGAAATGTGTAGTAATTCATTGAGCTTAATATTTTATCGCTATTGCAATAATTTACCTTTCTTGGAACTCCTACTCCAATATGAGTGTTCGAGGGCCAAGTGAGTCAATAAGGTAACTCTCGTTTTCGAATAAAGTATTTGAAAAGAAAAGTCGGGAAACCTAAGACTAATAGAAACAAATTAAGGTAATAACAAACAATTTAACTATTTGAATCACCAATCTCTCTGTTTCGAATAAGTGTTTGCAAAGGAAGTCTTCAATTGATTGAATGTTCATAAGAAGCTGTATTATCATAGCTAAGTTTTCAAAAATAGAAGAGATATAAATTGACTTTCTATGCCAAGACTAATGTGGTGTAAGTTGCTAAAATGGATAAAGAACGTGATAAATGTGAGCATAACCAAGATCGACAAAAATTGAATGTAATATACTCTGTGTAGAAAATAAAATGAGACGTTGAGATGACTTGTGATTGATTGAAGTGACAGGAACGAACTCCTTTAGTTAAGGTAAGGCACTGGAGTAGTTGTGCAAGACCAAAAGTCTAAGTAACTCTTTCATAATCACGATTCATTCATAGCATAAAAGACAGTGAATCATGACACTAGTCTTTGAATAACTGAATGAATTGGAAAATAAAGTTTTATTGGAGTCAAAGGGATGCTGAAGTATAGGTATATAAATGGTCAATAAATTCTCACATACACATGAAATTAGAAAGTTTAGGTGAACGAGTCCTGATAAAATTTAGGATATTAAACTATAAGTTTGATGGAATTTAGCATATCTTCACAAGGAACATACAAGGAATCAAATCCCAAAAGTTGAAAGTGTTGAACTAAAGTAATATATCACTATTATCAGTGATTACATTGCATATTGGTTCAAATATTGTACTACACCATGTGATTAGTCAGTGGTGAAATTTGAAGCACTGGATGTTTTAAAGACGATTTCATGTATGATACCTAAATGACGGTGAAGATACAAGTGAAATGAAAAGAAACGCACAACTTACAACTTAGATAGTTAGTATTAATCTTATTGGTTGGAAATATTGAATAAAGTATAATGTATCTGGCTTAACACGTTTGAAGAATTGAATATTCTTCCACTATGATTTGAGAAAAATTAGAATTATAAAATTGAGTAGAGCCAAAAGCATGTATTGAGTAGTAGTGAAAAGAGATAACATATTCATAACTTATATGAGATAGAAGTTAAAAGTTATAATATGAGTATATACTCAAGAAAGATGTTGACATCTTTGCTTAAATGCATATATCTACTCAATTAAAAGATAACTGTCTCTATTCAAGTAACGAAAAAAATTTGATGAATAGTAAGTGATTGAAATGCGAGATGATATAAAGTCTCAGAAAATGGAGAAATGTGAAAAAACGTACTAGTGAAGAAGATCATTTGTTGAGATTGGCAGTTAAGTGAATGTAATGAAGTTTATTGTGAGTTCATGGATAGAAAATGAATTGACAAAGTTAGAAAAGTCTTTAACTTTCTAATTAGCCAAAGAAAAAGATAAGTGAATTGGCTGACGAGTGGAAATTGGTAATTTATTTTTAGTCCATGACATAAATAACATTATGAGTAGACATTTATAAAATGAGTGAGAGTTGCTTGAAGTGTCAAGTTTCTATTTTTGATGAGATTGAAATTTGAGATCTCTTTTCATGGGATGATAGTCATAAGATGGCTTGTGTAATTTTAGGTTTCTGTTGGGGAACACTAGAATGGTAATGGATCAGATAGACATGCAACCCTACTTAGTATCTAATATTGTGCTCAAATATTATTTGCATCAATATGTAATTTTAGACTGATGATATTCTTACAATTGATCGTCGAACAATTCAAATAAAAAGAGGATCAATGAAAAAAGTAAACTTAAATAGTATACCAAAGTTCGGTGGATAGAGAAAGAATTAGCAACGGTTTGTGGAATAGTTTTTACTTTTTAGATAACAATGAGAATTATTTTATAAAAAACCACACGATTTATAATGGTTTGATCCAACCAATCTACATCCATTACCTAACTTTCCTGGTTAGGATTTTTAAGCCCCTACTAATATTAATGGTAAGTGTTACAACCTAAGCGTAAAAGCCTAGAATGCCTAATCACTAATTAAGACTTCCCATTTAGCCTAACTAGGTATTCTCTTCACTTCGATCTCATTAAGTCTTACAATCGGCCACTTACAAGAAATTGATGAATATATTGAAAATCAACTTTACAAAGTAAAGCAACAATAAGTTCAATTACTAGCAAGCCTCCTAGTGCCTAACAACTCTAATGCATGCAAGTATGAATATGAATGAGATATGAAAATATATGACTGATTTTGCACTAATCTCAAACAAGAAATCGATCAACCCAAATTGATGAGAATAAATACGGTTTCAAATCCAATGAACAAATAGTTTGATAAAAATAAGTTTAAGGCCTAACTCTTGTTCAAAACAGTCTAAGGGTTTATAAAACCAAGTTTAAATGCAAAATCTAATACAAATGTGTTAATGAACACAAAAAATGATTTCTACACACCAAGCACGACAATAGATGTAGTTTAAGCACAAATGTCTAAGGGTTTATAACCAAGTTCAAACACAAAACCTAAGACAAATGTGTCCAATGTTTTTTGCTTGTTGCCTTATTATAAGTGATTGCATGTTTACCTTATAGTAAAATTTACGGGTATTTGTTGAAATATCATAAATGTCCCTAGTTAGGCATTATAAATGTCCATAGTTAGGCATTATTCTAGGACTTCTAATGAGTTAGGACTAGTGTGAATCTGGATTGATGGTCATGTGATGATCATACGTATAGGGATACGAATCGAGATCATGAGTACTTGTCAAGGAATAAGATACTGGACCAACCTGCTATGAGAGCACCACATTGATCAAGTCATAGGTGTTACTCATAATAGCTATATCATTTAGTCCTTCGACTTGAGATTACTATTGACTTCAATAGTAGGAGCATGGTAATTTGACACAATTAAACATCTTTAACCGAATGATTATAAAGATTGCGATTGGTTACAATGTGAATAATATGTTAATTTATGTAATCAAGATAGAATTTTTCCCTCACATATAGAGAGAGATATAAGTTGATCCCTCGATATGTTATACGATTAAATGGTCGAGTCTAAGTGAATTGATATGCTCAATGTTATTTGGATGATTTTAGTGTACATAAATATCGAGACTAATACTATTGAACATTAAAGGTGAATTTTCATGCCTTATGTTTAATGAAAGAATATTGCACGACCAAAGGATATGATATATGTTGTTCATTATGGTGTATCAATTTTAGTATTCATGGTACTTGGGTAGTCACAATGCCTTGCTAGAGACTGCTTATTACTTGTACACCAAAAATGGTTTTGGTTCATTGTCAACGTTGCATGAACCTATGGGGTTGCACATAAAGAATGACTTTGCGCAATTTCAATTTGTCCAGAGTAATAGATTTTATATGATAAAACTCATCACTTAAAAGCCCTTATTATTTATTATATGGTAACTTATTAATAGGGGTGTATATGTAATTTCCTTGAATGGCATAAATGCAATAGTTGTATTACGAATATGTTTTTTTAAGTAAGTTTATCTACACGTATAAATAGAGATTCCAACCCTAAAATCAAATAAGATTTTCATCTTTACTATTTTCGGGTTCTCTGGAATTTGCGAGAGAAAGAAAAAAATGTTTTTAATCTCTTTGGGCTAGCACTCTAAATTATGGTCACCATTCCTGTGTGGAATTCTGATAGAGGACGCACACTTGAACTTCTTGAAAATTGAACAATCATAGAATGAAATCAAGGATTAAGGTATGGTTTATTTTCTTAGGTATAATTTAGTGGAACTTATTTTTGATCCTATTGGGGTTTTTAAAAAGTTGTTTAGAATTTTTCATTGCGTATGGACCCCAAAACCCAACAAACCTAGCTCCACACTCGTAAGGAGATTTCCTGATACATTTGCAAGAACTCCTAGCTTTATGTGATCCTAAGACCTAAAAGGTAACCTTGATATACAATTGGAATCCAACCATAACATCTTGGTTAGACTAAGAACCCGACCATAAACATTTTAGTAGGATGTGCTCGGTTAAACCGCTCATTCGAGACTCCATCCCACTCGAAACACAACACACAAGTCACACTCAACTAACAATAACATTCACATCCACAACAAGTCTCATTTAAATAAGTTAAAGAATTATCAAGAAGAGAAGTATGACATAAATACACAATTCAAATGTGAAGCAATGAATGAATACATTTTTTAAATCAAGTAACAAATGTAAAAAAAAAACTATAATTTGAACTGAATATAAGGAAAGAAATGGAGATGATTGCCTTACAGGTTTACTTACCTCAATCGCATGCAATTCCTGGCCTAAACTGACTTTCAATCATTCCAAACTCAAGTTTCACAATATGTTGGAATCTACTTTATTAAATAAAGATAGTTGTAATGCAACAACTAGTGAAATTATACCACAATAACTTAAAACAATTTTATATTCCACCTAGCAAACTTAAAAAATTCATTTCTCCTAAACCATATGTGGCGGCCTCGCTCCCTAAAGCCACCGAGCGTGCCGCTTTGTGGTTCTCGCAGCCCTGCTGACATTGATGCCATGCCAGCGTTATTTGATGCATGCGCTAACTTGTCATGACATAAGTTTAAGTAAGCCAATTATTCATTATGTAATTAGGTTATTTGTTAAAATTCACTATATTTTAGTTTGAGATTATAAGTTGGGAAGTATGGTAGTTGTTTTACTTAGTTTTATAGTTTGTAATCAATAATTTCCAACGGAAGACTTAAATACAACAAAGAAATAAATTTAAGTGTTTTCATGTCATATACAACGAAAATCCTACTAGGGAAAACTTGGAATAAAGTATCATATATATAAGGCGACAATATATATACAACTCAAGTATATACATGCACTAGTGTCTCTCAAGTCCACAAAATAACCTAAAGTAAAACATAATACCAAAATAAACACCCAAGAGTATGTCCTCGACAACTGACAAGTCCAAGATAGTGGCCCATGATCCCCTTGCCTCCACTCGTAAGGACCTGCACTCAATCACCCAACAAAAATGATGATGAACCCAATGAGTAAAACCCTAAGAGAAGTCCATACAATATTTAGCAGGAAATCAAGTAAAAACTACGAGACATGCAACTATTACATCTGGCAATAGGAAGAAATACTTACATAAATGTAGATAATTTCAAAAACCAGCGCAGTAGGAAAATAATTGAAATCCAGCAGCAGTTAAATAAGTAAACAAGAATGTAAGATAAATCAAAAGTAGCTTGCAGTTTAACAATGATGATTTGACAAGCACGGTAACTTCAGTAATCTTAGCATAAATAAACATCTCTAAGTTGAATAAACCTCAATATTTTCCACAATGGTCGACTTAGAACAACGACCCACCATCCTATCCACTGAAGTAACAGAGGGGGTTGCAATTCGCCGAGTATTCGGATGTCACGTTTTCCTATCTAACCATCTTCATTTTATATAATTATATAATAATACCTGAGTGAGTCGCTTAATCGATTAATCTGACCTACTTGTTCCACACCACATAAAACCCAAGAAAACCACTCAATTGGTAACTCAAACAATCCCATAATGCACGCACAAAGCCTTGGTGGACCACTCAACTGGTAAATCAGTCCATCCCCTAATGTACCACAATATGCCCCAGTTATTCAACATGAACGAACAATAGTAAGTCATGATAATAGTGAAGTAAAAACAATTCGACAACTAGAAAATAAATGTTAAAAGCAAACTGAGTTATGTGAAGCATTCTCCTGGCTTTTATGCACCTCAAGTCTTCCGAGTCAAACCCCAAATTATTGAAGCTATGTTCCCTTAGTCACCTGAAGTCAATTAAGCATATTTATTGTGTATTCAAATTAGATGAATGGGCTTTAAGTTGATACTCCCGAATCGGCCCCTAGTTACTAAAGAAAGTTTCAATTCCAGTCTTGTGTTGCAGCACATTGTTGGGCATCGAAACATTTGAATATCAAGAAGTTCTCTTAGTATAGAGTTATTGATCTCTGTCTTAGCTTTCCTAAAAGGTTTAGTTTGTGAGATTCCGATTTAAAATGAAAAAGATATCATAATTCTATCAAAACATCACAAATTTTTAAAAAAATCCAACAAGAAAGATTATAAAAATCATTTCTCACAATATATAGCTATAAAAACCGTGTGTTTTGGTCATAAGTCATCTAACATAACAAAAACAACATACTAAAATATCAGCCCAATCTAGTAAGTATTAAGAGATTTATGCCCTAGCAAATTTTGGCTAGTTTTTCATGGATAAAATTAGTTTGACTAGCAAGTTTGAGACAAAAGTTATGTCGCATGTATATGATTCATCTTCAACCTTAGAAAAGAATGAAATCTACAAGCCAAAACCATTTAACACTTCATGGACATTTATGTACGTATTTTTATTGAAATTGAACCGAATGAGTAGAAGTTGTAATATTTTGTTTGATTCTTTATAGTTCGATCCTCCAAGCTAAGGTCCTCTTAAAGTCCTAAAAATTCAGCACACTCTTTCTCTCTTTGCTCTAAAAAATCATAATTTTTTTATTTTCTTGTTTGCATGAAAACTAAATTTTGTCTTTTATATACTCAGATTAATATGTGGATTAATTAAGCAAATTTTTAATTTGACTAAGTTAGTTACCAAGACACGCATCCTCTCTCAATTTCACTTGTCTAATATGAAGAATGCATACTTCCACTAACTAGTAACTATTTGGTCTAGGACTCCTACACGTCTTCTTCATCACTAGGAAAATCTAGGTTCATCAATTTGTTCGTCCAAACTATAGTCTCATTAATCCATATCAATTACATTTACAAACTTAAACAATTAAATTTATGAGGTTACTATATTTAGTCTAGTTTTTGACACATTAGTGGTCCCACTAACCCTCGATTACCCGACACCCTATGCCCGAGTCTCAGCATGCATCACGAGGTGCACCATAACTAGCAAACTCGATTCAATTGACTTAGCCTATTGTTTTATTATCATTAAATGTCACGTTTGCCCTGTTTATTGTCACATTAGTCTATTTAACATTTTTCTAGACTTAATGTACACATACTTCACCTACCTGATTCCCATGTTAACACACTTTTCGAGGCGAGCATTCGTCACATAATCTCGCACTTTAAATCAATGTAACTACACACTTGCTAACAAATATAAAGTAATTCAATGAATTAACATCGCAAAATAAGCAACCAATAGAAAAAAATAACTATTACGTCTTGTCAGATGTGTCATGGTCCTCTCCACGATGTCTACGTGGATATAAGCTAGTGTCCTAGTCCAAGTTTCTGAATAAATGTGAATAGTAAAAATTAGGTCGTTACACCA
The DNA here is from genome assembly GCA_039657365.1 of Stephania yunnanensis. Taxonomy (NCBI): domain Eukaryota; kingdom Viridiplantae; phylum Streptophyta; class Magnoliopsida; order Ranunculales; family Menispermaceae; genus Stephania; species Stephania yunnanensis. The sequence goes on along the minus strand of CM077582.1, from coordinate 29,000,510 downwards.
AAGCTTAAAAATCATTATCTTTTTACTGAATACTAAAAACATATCCTAGAATGTCGAACTAAAAGATGAGCTTAATCCAATAAGAAATGAGGGAGTTATGCTCAAAATGTCAGAACATTATCAAAACTACGAGCCTAGAAATTTTAGATTCATCACCAAAGTTGTAGAGTATTATTGAATAGAAAAGATTCCAAATCTTCAAATGGTGCATGAGATCAAAGTTTATCATTATGGCTAAGCTTTACAACGCCATCATAATGAGTCAATTTGTATTTAAAATGAGAAAGTTATGGCTAAATTACATATACTGGTTTAGAATGAAAACAAGCAAATTCTAGCTTTTATGTTCAAGAACCTCATTAACTTTAAAAATTCACGAAAAACACATTCTTTCCCAAAAATAGAAATTAAATGTAGTAGATTAAGTGAGATTTCAAAAAGAATCAAAATCTAAAATTAGTTTACAAATTCAATTCCAGTTATCCATTGAATTTTAAGAATTATAAAACAATAGCAAGTTAAACTTTTTAGATCCCAAGTTCCTGATTTTTCCTCCTAGATGCTTAGTTGGTCTTAATCTTCCTCAAATTCTCATGAGTTCCAGCAATCCTATATTCGAATATCTCCTTTGATTTACATGTAAATGATGAATCATGTCTTACATATGAATCCATGACTCATTTCTAACCTTTCATCTATTTCTAGTATTTCACCTACATGCAAACCAATAGATCTAATTCACCCCATTATCTCCACTTTTACACCCTCTATAACATAAATGTTCAACTCAAATCTCATGGATTACACTCAAATATGTATCTCGAGATATATCCATGGCCTATGGTTTATTTTCACACCTTAGGTGCTTGATTTGATTCAAATTTATCAACAATAGTCCCCATTATTTATTCACATTGCTTATTCCCATTAATGTATGTATACCCTGATAAAAACTCACCAAATAACTCTGTACCCAATTTTCATGCTTTCACGCATCTCGAGGTGTATCCTTACTCACACCTTGACGCTTATAGAGAGTGTACGATCATAATTTAATTATATACACATTTACACGTATAGGCATCCATCACTCAAAAAAAATAGTACAACTCGACCTGCGTGCCAAGTGTCAGACTCTTTACTTGCCATCGGGCCAATCGCGGGTCGGTCATGTGGTAGCCTTGCCGACCCGGGGTGACGTATCTCCGAGCACTCCTCGCCCGATGGGCCCAGCTACACATGTCCGGCACTTGGCTGTCCTTCTCATATCTTGAAATTCGTGTCCACGTGTATTTTACTAAATTAGTTAGTGGATTTTCATATTTTCTTAACCTATTCTCTTTAAGTAGTCAAATCATTAATTGGTTCACTAATTTGTAGTTTATTATAATCTTAACCATACTAGTGGATTGTATCTTACAAGTTAACGTAAATCAACCAAAACTTTAATTGGTACAATTAGGTAAAGTAATTTAGCATAATAAACATTATCTGTATGAGGAAGTCCTACTGTGGAAAATCGAAAAAAGTACTTTGTATATAAGCGACAGTACCATAACACATGGTATGTACATGTACATGGTCATCTCAAGTCTCCCAATAACCTAAATAGATACCAAAATATCAAAATAATATAAACACCTATGAGTATGTCCAAGAACGTCAGCAAAGTGAGATAATTGCTGAAGATTTTCTTTTGCAACTACTTGTGGAAAGGTCTGCACTCAGTCAACCAATAAATACAGTGACGAGTAAAGTGACTAAATTCCCAAAAGAAGTCCACACAATATTCAGCAAGAGATCAAATAGAAGTATAAATCATGCATGTATGCTATATGGCAATAGAAATACATTCTTACATGAATATAGGGCAATACAAAAGATTCAGGTAGCATAATGACAGTTAACACAACGCAATAGACAATAATCAAACGAGTAGTAATTAAAAACTAGTACATATAAACCAAACCTACTCGAGAATAAGGCATAATAGCAGTTAATGATATAAATGAGAGTGTAAACACACTACAGTTAAGACAATATACACATAAATATCCTTGATGAAAACCCAAGGAAGTGTCGCGTGTAGCAGATTATACCATACTTCGGAGCTAAGGATCTTTCCAGGGGCTTCTCCTACCACCACCACTGTCTCGTCCTTAGTCATCGAGCTGCTAGCCAAATCCACTGAGACACTAACACGTGTGCATTGGGGCAGCTCGGGTCGTAATTCACCGAAGGCATGATCACATGTGCTGTGGTATAGTATACCCAAGTCCATCCACACATCCCTGTGTAACCTCGATAAATTGATTAATTAGGTAGACAAACCGGTAAAGGAAAACGATTCGGCACCCATCACACTCATAAGAAAAAAGAATTGAATTCTGCGAAGTATTCTCAAGTTTATGCACCTCAATCCGCGGTTCGACTTCCTCAGTTTCTCGAATCCGACCCGACTACCTCCCAAAACCCGATATCCCTGAGTTCGGTGTCTTCTCAATTCAAATATAGTGGGTTTAAGATTAATTTTGTGTCTATTAACACTTAAAACCAATATTTATTTCAAACTCAAAAATTATTAAATAGTCTTTTATTAGGTTAATTCCTTCAAAATAAGTTAAAAATAGTAAATCTAAGAGTCAGTGTGTCAAAGTGGGTGTCAACTAGCTACGTTATTAATACACATTTTTATCAAGTTTTTGGTGTCGAGTTAGCGCGCTAATATGGGTTATTGGCGTGCTAATCACGAAACTAAATTCGAGTTTCTACCTAGAATCATTAGCGCGCTAATTTTTCTCATTAATACACTAATTGCCCTCTGTGACATAATTTTTAACTCAAAAATTATGTCCCAAAATCCCTAATTAGCTAATTAAACCCCATCCAACACCCTCTCCATATCAAATTGACCCGAAAACATTATTTACATCTACCTCAGAACATCAATTAGATCAAATTAATTAATTTCATAAAATCCACTAATTTTTTAGAAAGATAAATTCTTCAAAACTAATTGTAAATCTTCCATTTATATGCTCATAAAATATGTAATTCAATAAGCTAACATCAAAACCAAGGATTTAACCCTCTAACTTGCATTTCATCAAATTTTCACAAAAATGGGTTGAAATGAAAGTGTAGGAGATGAAAAAGAAGATTACTTAAGTTTTATGCAACAATTTGACCTCAAATTCCTGAAATCCAGCTCCAAATCTCTATTTTCTCTTTGATTTCCCAGTAATGTAGTTGGTTAAATTTGCATGTGTTGATCAATCATCTAATAAACATCAAAATGAGATGTATTTTTAACCTTAGATCCTCATATATTTATGTATCTCGAGGTTTGTATAGTGATCCATCTATTTCCACTAAGCCCACTAACGAAACGAAAATGATACCAATTTGTTACTCATATGGTTCCTAGATGTGTTTTGGTGTATCTCAAGGACAATCCTATAGTTTTCAATTAATTAACCAAACTATAGGCTTTGATTTATTTTATTTAATTACTTAGCTTATGCCCATTACAATATCTATGGTTAACGATTTTATTTACCAAAAAATATCAACTTGTGGTTCCAGTAACCCTCGACTATCCAACACCCAGTGCCCCGCGTCTCGACACGAAATTCAAGGTACACCATAGCCTATCATTTTAATTAAATTAACTTAGCCTATGGTCATATTACCCATTTTAATTACTAATCATCTTAATGTGAATTAATGGAGTTTCCTAGTCTACCCGTAGTTTGCCTACTCGACACCTGCGTCGACACGTTCGATGTGAACACCCATCTTACAACCTCCTCACCCAACATACACACATGTAGTGTAATATAATAATAATAAACTTAAACACCACATTTACACAACCACTATTCCACAAATAACATATTTTCTCGATTCTCGTGTTCGAACCAATTGAGTTGTCTACGTAACCCTCAAATTAAGACTGTTAATCTCCGACATTAACACTAATCCTAGTTTAATTAACTTGGGCCGTCACAGGTGAACCTCGATTAAGAGCAAATACCCAATTAGTGATTTGGGTCGTTACTTGAAGACGCCTCATCAAACTCCAAATTCAAAGGCCTCTATTATCAAAAACCATCAGTCGATGTGCTATAAGTTCAAGTTTTTCTTCCCTAATTCGAGGTCCAAAATCCCCAATGGTAATGGTGATTCTCAACTAGTTTCTATACATGTGTGATTAAAAAAGTGTAGCATTAAACACAAGATGCACAAATCTAAACTAGAAATTGAAAATGAGACTTATGAATTACTTTAGAATTGAAAAAGAAGTAACTTGAGATGAATTGATCCTTGAGACAAAAAGTATTACCCCATAGTGGGGTGCAATTTAAACGAACTTCATAAAAACCAAAGTAAACATGATTTACTATCTACAAATCCAAGAAGAATCGCCAAATTTGATCTAACACCCTAGCCTCCATAAGCTCTTCTCGAATAAAAAGTTTTCTCTAACATAATTTTGAAGTCTATTAATACCCCAAGGGCAATTTGGTCCAAAAAATGGCCTAAAATCCCCAAAACTTGTATTATGGGTTGGTGCCCGTAGTGGCCACTGAACCCGACGTTACCTGGCATCATATTGCTAAGTTTAGTGCCCACTATAATTCCCTACTATTTTGGGCTCTGAATTGGGCGTTTGTCGCTGGGGTTAGGTGCATGACCAGATATCTACTCATGTTTCGTAACTTGCAACACAATTTTAGACCACTTAGAGTCCAAATTCAACGAAGGTTGTGGGACATCATAATGTTAAGCTCTGAGTCTAGTTTCCAGTGAAAGAAATAATAGAAAGTTATTTGGATCAGAAATAAGGGACTTATGGCCTAAAGACTGAAGCTTGGTCAAAATAGACTTTGTCAAAACTTAGCTAATTTGATGTCGTTCTTTTCTCAAACCTTGCACTCTCTTCCAAGAACCTCAAAAAACTCGTCAAACCAAATTTAAACATGCGAAATATCATCAGTTTTTCACTCACTTCTAGCATCACTGTAAATTTGAGAATTTCATAATCTTGATTAGGTAGCTAATTAAGTATTTTCAAATTTTATTTGGGGTTTAAATATCCAAAGTGGGACCCATGCATTATGGATTGAAGATCATAAGGTAAAATGTTATTTTTTCTTTGATGAATGCCTAATGTAGGTATAACATGGTACTTTTTCATGAACTCATGGTGTGTTATGATGTATCCTCAATTTTTCATAATTGGGGTTGTAAATGTGTGTCTAAAGGGCACAAGAGAAATAAAATTTATTTGTTACACAAAAACTAGTAAACAAGTGTTAAATTTCATGTGAGGATTTTGCCTTGATTTGCATGCAAGTCGCGACTAGTGGTAAGTCGTGACTAGTGGTAATGAAAAATAAATACAATGTTACCATAAGACTTTGCCTCGAGTTACATGTTAGTTGACGATGGTCAAGGTTGAGATTAGGTCCAAATTAGTGCAAATTTAGTTATGTATGGCAACATAATTGGTCTGGTTGATTTTCGTATGTCATGGACAAATTAAGATTTTTAGAGTTTTTGCATGACCAAAATTAGTGTTATGGATGTTTTACTAAGTTGGATAATTTTGTTTAGAGATGAGCTCATTGGTGAAAAATCAGATCCAAAACTAACATTAGAAGGTCAAAATAGGGATTTCAAGAATTAATAAAAAAAAATTAAGCTACTGAGAAGCAATAGAAGGTTTATATATAAATATATAACAAAACAAAAATCAAAATCAAAACGATTTGTTTTGATTTTGACAGAATGTTTTGAAACGTTATATCCTTAATCCTCTCAACTCAAGTTTTCTCTCTGCGATCTTCCAATGTTGGATATTAACTCGATATTTTTTTCGTAAAACAATAGAGTGTCACGAGACACTTTATTTAGGCCAAGTTTTCACGGTGTAGAGAAGGTATTCTTCTCGAGATTTTGGTAAATTCTAAATTCGGGGCATTTTTCCACAATTCAATTTGACTTCTCACAATTTTTGATTTCTTTCATGGTCATAGGAATTGGTATAGATAATTGAGAATTGATGTATTAGGTTGATTGCGCCTATTTGGAATAAGTCTCACTAATGTGGGTTAGTCTTTTGGGGAAGTAAATTGATGCAATTTAGTTGATAACTGTTTTGAAGATGTTTTGTAGTTAAAATTGATTTTTGTCTAAATTGATTCCATAGGCTGTGGAAAAAATTTGAATGTCATATTGAGTGATTTCTTAGTGTTTGATTTCGAGTTTTGTGTATTTATAATTGCAAAAATATTGAGTTCTTGTTAGTTCAAAATTATTAAAGTTTGCTTAATCAACATGCTTTATTGAAAAATTCATAAGTTATGTGTTTATGATCCGACTTAAGTGTTCTTGGAGTCTGTGGAAAGTACGAAAGGAGTTCTAAAAGTTCCCTTTTGGTAAATATGAAAAAAAGTGAAGTTTTCAAGGTTTGAAACTTACTCTAAGTTAGCTAGTTTAAAGCTTTATGAAGTTGTTATAAGTGATTTTTTTAAAACAGTTATCAAGCATACTTTGGCTGTTGTTTTCATGAGGTTTCATTATTTGGTTTCATTTGAAGATCGACCACTATTTTAATTTCGTATATAGGGAAGCTATTAGAGCCAAATTCATGGTGATCCGACGTTCTAAGAACCTCGAGATTTTAGCTTAAAATTAGTTGGTTGTAAGAAAATCTAGCAGTGGTCTTTAACTTTTTATGGAATTTATCTTTGTACTTGCAATTACGCTCAGTCTACATTACATTTCGCATCATTCTTGGTCATGGGTTCATATCATTCCGGATGACAACTTGTTAGTGCTATGATTCACTTGTAGGACTCAGAGCTAGGTTCCCTGACCAGATATACTGGAACATTTCGCATCATTCTTAGGCATGAATTGGACTTTTATTACTATTTTATGTTCATTCTTAGGTCGACCAACTTGTTTGTGAACCTTTAATAGTAATAAAAGGGTTTCACTTTGTTATATAAAATTGTTGTTATATGGAAATGCAATTACATGTCTCTATGTATTCTAACTAACATTCGCAATAGTACAAAGTATTGTAGTAGTTTACTTTCCTGAAATATTTGAGTTGTTTTTATGATGTCAGGTTCTTTGCGAAGACAAGGAAGAATGGGCAAGACTTGAAGATCTTGGTGATTATTTTCAAGTTTAAAGTTTAATTCTCATTGTAAATTGTTCATAAATATTATTTTGGGATTCTCAAGGTGAGTGTAGTTCGTAAAACACCAATAAACGACTATGAGAGTGCCCTAAATTAGTTTAAAGCAAGTTGAGTAGTTTTATGTTGTGTTTATGTTTTATTTTGAAATTGTAATGTTGTAACTAAGGTATCGGAGACTCTAAGTAAGTTGATAGAACTTAAATTTAATATATATGTGATATGAGGAGAGTTGCGAGTACTTTTATGCCTCTCCCAAATTCTGATGTCTATTAGGTGAAAGTTTTTCGATAAACCACTTTTCGTGGAGGTGCTGTTGAAATCTTCACAAAATACAAAAAACAATATGTATGATTTCCTAATTTGATCTAATTAAGTCAAAAAAGAATTGAGTTTCATCGAGGATATAAATTTACTTTTTGAGCATTATGAATGATTAAAATGAAAACTAATTTGAGGTTAGAGTTAATTGAATGGATTAGGTGCCTAATTAGGGGAGTTAGGCTAAGTAAAGACTTAGTGAGACGGGTCTTAATAAACATGGTATCGAAGCTTAGGTCTCGCTCAATTAAAGAAAACTTTGGCTTGAAACAAAAAGTTATTGAACGCCATTAGGTAGGAAGTGACTACAAGTTAGGGATATTTTGTTATTATAATATGTTTGTTGAGTATATATTATCGCTAGATATATGATAAGAATCTTATTCTCATTGTTTGTTCGATACTTCACTCACAAGATATGACGAGTGAGATTATGAACATGCAAATAAAAAGAGAATGGTCTAGTGAAATGAAAACTCCACCTATGTTGTACACTATGTGCGCTACATAGCCGGTCCCAAGTCCGAATAAAGGAGGAGGACTCTGATGCCTATTTTTTTTTCATACCGAAAAATGGGTAAGGGAGGTCCTAAACTCACTTTTCATACCTGAAAAGTGGGGGAAGGAGGCCCTAAGCTCATTTTCCATTATTGGAAAATGGAGGAGGGTTGCGATAGGTTGACAGCCAGCGTAAAACTTTTGTCATTTTTCATGAAATGGATCAAACATTTGTGATCGAAATGTTCCTAATAAGTTAAAAGGAAAATCTTATAGGACCGCAATTAGGCCAGCTATGCTCTATGGAAGTGAATGTGGTAAAGTAACAACAATTATATAAAGTGAACGTAGCAGAAATGAGGATCCTTAGGTGGATGTGTGGTAAAACTCGTAAAGATAGAATAAGAAATATTGAAATTCAAAGACAAGTAGGAGTAGCACCAATTGATACAAAGATTAAGGAAGGGCAGTTGCGATGGTTTGGTCACCTGCAAAGACGGCCTACAAATGCCCCAACTAGAAAACTTGACTCAATAGAAACTGTAGAAATTAGACGAGGTAGGGGCATACCAAAGTTAACATGGGACGCATTAATTAAGAGGGATTTGAATGGTTTGCAAAGCTCACCATCAATTGCACTTAATCGAGCACAATGGAAAAGTTTAATCCATGTAGGCGACCCCAGTTAATTTGGGACTAAGGCTATGTCATTGTTGTTGTTGTAGTCTAGTGAAATGAAACTGAGTGTAAATGAATGTGAAATAGACTTGTGAACTCCAAATTTTCAAAGGTGTTATAAGTAGTTTGATACCAATATAACTGAGAAAGGTTATAAATTATGAAACCAATGAGGAGTTGGTTAACAAAGAAACTTAAATGATTCATGAACGTAAATACTGAACATGGATTTCTTGAAAATCGAAAGTATCAAACTATTAAAATTATAAAACATTGAGGAAAGTACCAAAATAGACTTAAATTAAGTCTCAAACGATTGAGAATCGTTTGGAAAACGTAAAATAAAACTAAGATATTTAGGAAGCATAAGATATTTATATCTTAGGTTTTTGAATGAGGTTAGTACCGGTTGAACTAATAACTCAAAAAAACCAAAGTATTGGTTGAATTAATAACTAATTGAGGGTTGCATCCGAAAGTAGTCTCAACAAGGACAAAAGAGACGCGTGGTTTCGAAAATTAAAATTAATTGGACAAATTAAATCTTAACTTTAAAATGACAATGTGATTGTGATAAGTCTAATTAAGTGGTCTAAGTCAGTTTGTACGAAAGTAAAATACTTTGAAACAAAGCATTGTCTGCTCTGCAAAACAAAGCATAAAATGATGTGGAATAGAACCATGGTTTAAAACAATAAAACTCATTTCCAAAGAAATATTGAATATTTTTATTGTTTATTACAAAATTTAGTTATTAATAAGCATCATTGTGTATAATGGTTCTATAAGTCGAATAAGATAACGATAAAATGAATGGAAATACTCAAGTTAGAAGTAATTTTTGTTAACACTAGATTAGGTGTTGTTACGAAACAAAGATCAACAATGTTTCTAGCCTAAAAAAAAAGAAGGATCTAGTGATAAGAGTATCATATTAGAAGTTAAAATTTGGGGAAAACGATATGAAAATAGCAAGGATTTGCTATTAAAAACAAAATACAAGCATTTGTGTTGGAAAATCCAAAGTACCCAATAGTCACTTCTAACCAAATTAAATTTTGATGCTTATCACTATGACCTTAAATATAATAAATGAAGAAATAGACGTACTGATCGAGTATCAATAAATGATTTGTATGGGAAGTTAGTAAAAACTCCTATATAGCAAGAATTTTTTTATATGACTTAGAGGATTGAAATTGTATTTTTTAAGAGTTTGGTTAGACATTAAGTTAATCAAAAAGTTTGGGAATTCTAATCCTTTTATCCCTTCAGTTGAACAACAATGGACAAGTGAAATCATCAAAAAATAAATTGATGATCAGTAATATATTTAGTTATCATACATAGTCTCTTGAAAAGTGCCAAAATTCTTTTCGAGAAAAGAAATGTTGAGAAATCTGAGACTAACTGAAAAAGTAAGGCAATAACAAACTATAAGTTTGTTTGAATCGCAAAATTTATCTGGTCAAACCAAGATTTGCTAAGGATGACTTTAAGTTATTGAATAATTATAAGAAGTCAAATAACCTTAGCTAAGTTCCCTAAAAGAGAAGAGATATGAAGCGCATTTTCAAGTTGAAATGAAAAAGATGTACTTGATTTAAGTGTTGATCGAAGTTGCAATAACTCTGTAAAGGGACCAAGAATGAAATAAATGTGAGAATAGCTAAGATTGACAAAATGGTAAAGTGTGGACTCCCTATATTAATGGCGATTTATTCAAAGCATAGAACACTGGTGTGACGCGTCCACCCATCTTTGAATAATCGAATAAATTGAGGTTTGGTATAACATAGTCTATGAAGTTTCGTTGAAGTCAATTGAATCTTAAGTATAACCGAATAAAGCGTCAATAAATTCTCACTTAAGTATGGAAAGAGAAACTTCAAGTTAACAAGTCACAATAAGACTTTTCATATCAAACTATAAGTTTAATAAAACCTACTATCTTTTCTCAAGGATCTTACAAGGTATTAAACTCCAAAAGTTGAAAGTTTTCAACCAAAGTAATATACAATTGATATCAATGAATATGTTATATATTGGTTCAAATGTTGTGTTACACCATGTAATGACCCAATATTTATTGATGACGTCATTTAGTTTACTTTTATACTCGGATGCCAGCTCAGGCCTATGTGGATGCCCCAGATAGGCTAAGACGCGCCTGAGTGGGCATAAATTGTTATTTGTGTCTGTTAGTTGCATAATTGCAATGTTAATTATTATTTATTGCATAACGCATCGCATGTGTGTATTTATATTTGAAATGGAACTAAGGCTAGACAATATAACTTGGATAAATGACCATAACTATGATAATTATGGGTTAAGATGAATAAATAAACCTTAGTTTAACTCATATTACTTAGGTACATTAGTAATGATACGTCTTAAGATGTGTGCCGAGACACGAGGCACCGGGTGCCGGATAGTTGGTGTTAGTAGGGCCACAATTTGGGTTAATTATGTGATCAAATACACTAACTATAATATTGTTCTGCCTAAGTTGGTTGTTTAAAAATTATTAGATTGATTTTCGTATAGTTTGATAAAAATTATTTAAGCCATTGATGAACATTGGGATGATCCTAGAATGTGTGATACTAGGCTATTCAACATCTTAATAGAGTCATTATTTAGTGTTTGTCTAGTTTAAACAAAGACCATAAGATGTACATCAGAATACACATATGCATTTGATGAAATGCTAGTATATAAATAAACACTAAGTGGATTTTCTTATTATCACTATCGTGATTTTATATGCAAAATTAAGGAGACATCAGGAGCTCTGGTGTAATTGAAAGCTGGAGATTTAATGTTTGAAGATCAAGTGGGAAATTTTTATCAAGGTAATGATCTTTTTATCTATTCTCCATGAAAATGAGATAAAATTGAGTAGTTTTTGGGAAAGTTTGAATGAATTGCATGAATTTATGGAAAATTGTTAAAATTATTGGCTATCATTGTTGTTTTTGGATGGAGGTTCAACCCAAGATCGTAATGTGTGAGGTTACCATGATCCAGAGTTCCCCATTAAAAGTCCAAAAATTCTTAGTTCACAACATCTCTACCCGAGCTTGACGCCGTCCTTGCGCCATGTGTATTAACACATGGCATCATGAAATTTAAGCATGACGCCACTCAATGTTGTGACATGGGGTTAAGGCCTCGGCGCTGTCATGACGCCATGTGTTTACACGCTCGACGCCACCAAAGCATCAGGATCCCTAATACACTTGATATTTTAAAACTTGGGTATTCTTAGAATCGACTCTAACCAACTTAATACACCATAAAACACTGGCAATTGACCTTTAAAGGATTCAGGGAATATACTACGATAGTCGAGAATGTGACAGGGTCAGATTGGGGTGTTTTTATGGCATTCGAGTGTGTTTTGATGTGCGTAAAATCTAATCGAATGCTAGTTAATTATTTATTTGATTTCATTGCTGTTTTACTCTATCATGTTCAGTATATCCATGTTTTATTCATTGTTCACTTCAGTTATCTATGCCTTTGCTATTGTTGTGAATGGATGATCAAGTTTACTCTCACCGAATATTCCTTTATGTGTTCATGGCATGCTAGAACATAGCATGTGTATCAAGAGTCCTCAGTCAATGACAACCCGAGATACGTTTTCGATACAAGTGTTGATGCACCGTGATTCTATGTCGGTCATTGAGTAGACCAAGTGCAAGAATAGTGGGTGTGCCCACTAGAGGGATTCAGAGGAGGTAATCCAAAGTTCGGTTTAGTCTGACCGGGATGGGCACACACATTTGCGCTTTATTCTTATTTACGCATGCAATGGTGCCTTTATAGTTACCTGTTTACTTTCTACATGTTTATCTAACAGTATTTATGGATTTCCTTTAGTTTGTCATATGGAGGCTTAGTGAATTTCCTTGAAAGTTTACTCACTAAACTAATCATCTCTTTTGTTATGATGATTGAATCCAAATCCTTCAACGAGCAAGGCTAAGGGGATTCTTGACGACTATATCTGAGCTTGCCCACTATTCATAACACTACTCATAGGTGTTTATTTTCATATTTTGTTATATATTTTAGATTTATTAGATACTTGTGAGACACTTGTACTTGTATATATTTACTTTAATCACCTTATATACAACGTACTATATTATGGGTTTTCCATAGTAGGACCGATGCTCTATATGACTTAAAAGTTAATGATAAATCCATGTTTATTCTTACTTTAGGACTTCCACTGTAAATAAATAGTTATCTACTTGCAGCACCGTAAAACACAAGCCACAATTGTAGATGGTTAATTCGAATTAAAAGTCTACATACCCAAACTTATAACCTAATGAATATCTAAAATAACGGGCAAATAATATAGAGAATATGACGATTAACAAGTATAGCCAGGAACATTAACTTGGCAACAGACGTTAGCATGGCTTCAAGACCCTCTAACAGAATACCCAGCAGCCTCGAGCGCTGGGTCGTCAAACACCATGTGATCAGTTAATGGCGAAGTTTAAAGCACTATATATTTTAAATTGGAGTTGATGTAAAATACATGTATGAGTGTGAAAATACAAATGAAATGAAAAGAGAAGCACAACTCATAGCTCAATTAGTCGGTATTATGCTTGTTGGTTGGAAATATTAAATATAGTACATTGTATCTTATTCGATAGGTTTGCGGAATTGAATATTTTTCCACTGTAATTTGAGAAAAATTAAAGATATGTATTGAGTAAAGATGAAAAAAGATAACATATTTGTAAAGTTGTATAGGATACAAGTTAACGGTAAATACTATGAGAGTATAATCATGAAATATATCGATATCTCTATTTAGAAACGTATATCTACTCAAGTTCAGGATAACTGTCTTTATCATGAAGACCAAGAGTTAACCTATGAGTGTGAGTCATATATGAAAGGTCATTTCCTCAGATCTCTTTTGGTTAAGTTAAACTATAAGTTTAAATCTCCAGGATGAAGTTTTTAATCAGTTGGGAAGGATTATGAAATTCTCGAATTTCATAAACTTGATTAGTAAACTAATTGAGTATTTTTAGGTTTTATTTGGGATTTAAGTATCCAAGGTAGGACCCACACAATATGGACAGGAGATCTTAAGGTAAAATATTACTTTTTTCTTTAATGAGTGCCTAGTGTGTGTATTATATAGTACTTTGTCACGAAGTCAACGCGTGTTGAGGTGTATCCTAAATTTTGAATAACAGGGTTGTATGTTTGTGTTTGAAGGGCACAAGGGAATGAAAATTATTAGTTACTCGAAAACTAGTAAACAAGTGTTAGGTATCATGTGAGGGTTTTGCCATGATTTACGTGCAAGTCAGGATTGATGGTAATAAAAGTAAAAACGAAGTTAGTGCAAGACTTTGCCTTGAGTTATGTGCTAGTTGGTGGTGGTCAAAGATGAGATTGGGTCCAAATTGTAGCAAGTTTGGTTATGTATGGCAATAAAATTGGTCCGAATGATTTTCATATGTCATGGAAATGGTTAAGATATTTTGGGTTTTAGCGTGACCAAAGTCAGTGTTATGAATGTTTTATGGAGTTATACTATTTTGTTGAGAGGTTGGCTCAATTTGGTGTAAAATTGGATTCAAAACGAGCATAAAAAATGAAAACACGTCAAAATAGGAATATTGGGAATTAATCATTAAAAAGAAATTAAGCCACTGAGAAGTAGCTGAGAGTTTGCACATAAATATATAAGAAAAATCTAAATCTAAATTAAGATGTTTGTTTTGATTTCAACAAAGTGTTTCAAAATGCTATGTTCTTAACCTTATCAACTCAAGTTTTCGCTCTGCAATATCTTGATATTTTTTTTCCTATTTCTTTCCGTAAAATAGTAGAGTATCACGAGACAGTTAGTTAGAGCCAAATTTCACTGATGTAGATGTCGTATTCGGCTTGAAATTCGGTAAAATTTCAATTTAAGGCATTTTCTCTCAATTCAATTTGAGTACTCGTAATATTTCGATTTCTTTCACGGGGTTTTGATTGGAATTGGTAAAATTGTTGAGAATTGATGTATTGCTATTCACCTATCATTCGTGCCAAATATAACCCGTAATCAAGTTACCAATCCCACTTGGGTGTAGTAGTAAATCCACATGACTTATGTTTTACTCTGAGTTAATTAAAAAAAGAAATTCAAAGGTTTTTACAGATTTTAAGAAAATAATTAATGAAAACTAATAGAAATCAAAGTTTGCAAGAGTGAATTCGATAAGAGAAAATACCTAGATATGCAGTCCCACCAATCCAAATTAAGATTCAATAGCATGTCTAGGTCTTCGATCATTCTCAAAAGATTATTAATTCGATTCCTCCTAAATTAGCAATAGGAAATCAACATCTACCAGAAATCCAAATTCCCTCAATCTCCATAGCTATGACGTCCTCCACTAACTAGCTCTGTTATCAAAACATAACCCTAAGCATTCGCCAATAAGGTCTAATGCGTTAACTGAAAAATCAATAATTAGACATGTTTTACAGTATGATTTATATTAATTTTAGATATAAATGATGATATTACACTAGGTATTCTCTTGTTTTTGTCATTTCATGATTTAATTAGAAAAATGAAGAAACGGAAGAAAAAAATGAAGAAGAGCAAAACAGTCAACTGAAGAACATAGCCAACGAATCATCAGCAATATTAGATTACAATTGAATTGCTACCAAAATTAGAAGTAGAGAAGGTCCATAGAATAGCCATCGAATTGGGATTTACAAAGGAATCACTGGATGAATCATTGGAGCACAAAATAATATTCTTAATGATTAACTCAAAGATTTATGAACAACATATGATTCAATGACAAATAGCTAAGGTCGATGATGAGTTTTTTAAATTACTACAAAGACTTTGAGTTTATCAATGATTTGAATAGCTTAGAAAAAAGTAAATAAGGCCATAGGGCTTCAAAATTAAAAGCCATTTTATATTTTAACAAGCTTATGATAGCTGTAAGTTAGTTTTTATTGAGTTTATATTTGAAGCAACATTGGAGATTCATTTATTTCAATTACAAGCATTTATTTGATTACTTCTTTCAATTATATTATTGCATTGTTTATTTCTAGCTTGAGTGAGTAGTTTATTAATCTAAACAGACCCAAGACATGTATATATGTTATATTGTTATATAGTTATAATTAAAGAATCATGTATTTAATGCTTTAAATCTATTCATACTCAACAATCATGGTTTGAATAAGTCATTTATGCATATTACAACTAATGAGGATTGATATTGTATGCATAGTGCGCAATATATATTATAATAATCAATTTTATGAATCTATGTATATGATTATTGATAAAAATTATAGAAGCTATAACTAGGATTAATTTATAGGGTAAAATTACCCGAGTGGATGTTCTAGGTGATTATGTTCTAAGTTAGTTATTGAATGGCATATTTTGATTAATATTACATTTTGATTAGGCATGATCTTCTTTGAGTGTGAATACTATCGTATTTGTATTTTATTACATTTTCTCCAATAGGTTGATTTACAATGATAAAAATATGGTTATTTTTCATTGAATATAGGAAAATCGATCACTTGCTAAAGGCTATTACCCTATTACGAATTTGGATTTAATGACGCCATGATTTCATGTGATACAATTATAAATAGGTTACGAATTGTGTTATGTTCTAGTGTTTGAATGCAATCCAAGTATATTACATTGTTTAGTAGGGGTTTCTTTAGATGTTTGTTTAGATAAAGTATTTAGAGAATTTGAATTTCATTTAATTAAGTTTGAATTGAATTGTTTGAATTATTTTAGTAAGTTTGGTTAATTAAGTTAATAGTAATAGTTTTTAGTTATCTAGTATTTCAATTCTTGTTTAATTAGATTAACTAAATTAAGAGAAAAAACAAAAAACGCTTTCCTCGAATGCTTGTAAAATCATTATGGAGACCATATCCCACCTACTACCACTATAAATAATAGGAAAATATGAGAAACTATTGTGCACGCTTGACATGTGTCAATTTTTGGCACTGTTGCCGGGGATTTTTAAACAATTTTTAAGATTTTAAATGCTTAATGGTTACACACTTCTTCGTTTTAATTCTACAAGATCTTTATATCCATTTGATCTTGAAATAGATAAAACTTTTAATCGAACTTTAAGATAATAAGACCTTAAGGAAAATTTAGCTGATAGGATGGAGGATAACAACAATTATAATATTGACAATGTCATGAATAATAATAATAATGCTAATAGAGTTATCAATAATAACAACAACGACAATAGAGAACTTACTTTTAGTCAAACAAATAAAAATGTTACAACATATAAGCCTATGTGCGTAGCATACCCCGGTTGATTTCTTGAATTTGAAATTAGATTTGGATATATTAGTGCCTTAACTAACTTCTATGGTAAAAATAATGAAGAGTCACATAAATTCATAAAGGAGTATCAAAATAAGGTTAATGAGATGAAATCGAAAGAATGTACTCTACAACAAGTAAAACTTAAAGCTTTTCCTTTTTCATTGAAAGATCAAGCACAAGATTGGTTGCTATATCTCCTACAAGATTCAATAACTAAATGGACTTAAATGTTAGAAGCTTTCCTAGATGAATCTATGCTTGCTGGACAAACTAGTTCCTATAGGAAGCAAATCATAGTTGCAAAGATGAAATATGATGAAAATCTTAATGAATTCAGGGATAGATTCCAAAGATTAATTTCTTCTTGTCCAAATATGGATATACTCGAAAGCTTTATTAGAATATTTTTATGAAGGACTCAATCACTTTGAACAAATGTTATTGGACAGAGTATGTGGTGGATCTTTATTTAAAACAACACCTACTTTAACAAATGAAGCAATTAATAAAATGGCTAAACAATCTAAGCAATATAGTGAAAAGATTGAATTCTCAAGAAAAAAACTTTATGAAGTTGATAATTGAAGAAATAATACATCAGATGATAAAATTGACAAATTATTTAATATGGTTAATGTGTTAATTAAATATAGATCTAATTTAGTTAAAGCTTATGGATTCTGTAATGAGGTTACATATCCTACGGATGTGTTTCCTTCTTTACATGAAAAGAATACTAATGAGGTTAATGCAATGATAAACCAATTTTCTGGTCGTCCAAAAAATCAATATAATAATGGAAGACAACACCCAAATCTTAGTTATGAAATTTAAAATCAAAATTATAATACTTATAGACCAAGATCTCAAATGTAATATGCACCTAATCAACAACCTCAATGAAATGCTCAATCTACGAATCCAAATTTGATAAAATCTTTCATAATATTATGAACCAAAGTCATCAAAACTTTACACAAATTTCTCAAAATCAGATTAAGGCTAATACTACTATTAATGAACTAAAAAATCAGTTAAATCAAATGAAAAAGAAACAACTATAATTGTTAAGATTCTAAAACAAGGTAATAAAAAGAAAACATAAAAGAGTATTGAAGGAAAAGAAGAAGAAATGTTGTTTAAGGTCATTCCTACTAGAGAATGGATGGCTGAATAGTTGAAATATACATATTTTCTTGAAAGGCTATACCCATGGTATTTGGTTAGAGCTGAAGCATATGAAAAATCTTTACAAAAGTTTAAAATAACTGATAAGGATAAGAATGGTAAGAGTTTTGATAATTTTAAAGAATACATATATTCATATTCTACCATTCCACAACGATTAGCTGATGCTAGGGATGAAGAAAACAATGACAACATCATTCAAGCATTTAGGAAAATAGAAATTAATAAGTCATTGATGGAATCAATTGTGCAATTTTTTAATTATGATAAAATCTTGAAAGAATTCTCTGAATGTATGGATAAATTTTTAGGAGAATCTAAAAAAAAAACATAGGACCAAAGGTGTCCGCTTTAATTAAAAAGAAAATACCTTAGAAATGTTTCAATCTAGGAATGTTTAGAATTCTTATTACATTCGGAGCTTCATTTATATATTTTGCTATGTGATCTTAGAGCATTAATTAATATTATGTCACCTAAATTATATGAGTCATTGAAAATGGGTTCATTGACTAATACACTTATTAAACTTACCTTAGTTGACAACACAGTTATTAAGCTTATGGTTTACTAGAAGATGTCTTAGTAAAGGTAAACGACTTAGTATTCTCGCTCACTTCTTTTTTATAGGAATCGAAGACTAAGTATCATCTAAAGTTCCGCCTATACTTTTAGGAAGACGATTTCTTAAAATAGCTAAAACAAAGTCAGATATCTTTGAAGGAACAATGTCTAAGGAGTTTGAAAACAAAATTGTTACTTTTTATTTTAATAATGAAGATGTCTATGTTAATTTTGACGAATCTACTAAATAACAAATTAATGATAATGAATCTTTGGAATAAATCATCATAATTTAAAAGCTAAAGTATATGTTATTAATGAAGTAACATTGGAAGACAAAAATGTTATAACAAAGAATGGGCGAGTTAATGATAATTTAAATGAAAAGATAATAACTCAAGAATTGAGGGTTAAGCAACATAACAATGTTGAGAATGATCTTCAAATGGAGGAGTTTAAAGTTACGAAGAAAAAGAAGAAGAAAAAAAAAATCTATCAATTGTCAAGCTCGATGATCTATGAGATATATACATCAACATTAAAGTTAAATGGGCTTGGTGTTTTAATGCTATTTGTGATACGGGCTCTAGAGCAAACTACAAGAAAATTAATTTTTTTTCTTCATAACTAGAGTTGGATGTACATGCTTATGAAAAAGTTTCTCTACCAAATGGTTATTTAGATAAACCAATAAGAGTGGTTACTAATGTACCAGTTCAAATTGACAAGTACATTATTCCCACCAGCTTTTTGGTTATGCCACACTTCATCAATGAATATCCTCCATAAATCTTAGGACAACCTTTTTTAGCCACTTCGCAAGTTGTCATGGATATTCTGAACAAGTTAATCTCTTTTAAGGTGCATGGCTGAGTAATTACTTTGTGGAATGGAATTACAGTGGAAAATCCTACATTTAAGTTTATAGAACCAGTTTAGAGCTGCGTGGTTTAGTCGAGCCAACAATAGTAAATAAGAGCACTCTAAGGGAGGTAGTCCATACTTTATATTGATTCTTATAATTGGGATATTTTAGAAATTTAATTTCGATATAATATCATATAAGGCGAGTTGATCAAGCCAATGTCTTTATGTGTTATATTGTCTTTATGCATTAGTATTTACATTAATCAGTTATTTATAATAATGAAATTATTATTTACTACAAATCATAGTAAAATTATAATAATTTTGAATAATTCTACCTTTTTATTGGAAATATGTGATAAATATATGGGAGAATTAATTATATTGAAAAAACAATTAAAACAGGCTAGCGATTTCATAGCAATTCCAATTTCTACTAGAATTCACTGAGAAAATCGGTCCCAGTTTGCATAATTTTTAGTGTAATTTCTAGTTGGCGGTTTGTCGGTGATTTACACTAATAATTAGGCTTCACAGAACTAGTCGGTGAGTCACTAAGGCTCATTTTCAGCGATTTAGGCAACAATTTATGAGCGAATCCATTTAAACCCTGATTCGCTGAGAATGAATACACATTTTTAATAACACAAACCTAAAATAGCCACATTTACAACTTTCAAAATCATTTCAATTTTTCGACCCAAAGACCAAATCATGATTAGATTCAACCTTCTAAAGCTAGATTTTAGTGTATTTTAGTGATTCCCACAGTAATCATCACACATTCAACCCAAAATTTGAGTTTTGAGAGTGTAGAGACAACAAGGGCTTGGAAAAGGGGAATTCAAAGTTGGAGCTTAGCCGAGTGTTTTAGAGGTGTTATAGAGTTCCAATCTTGAAAGATTCACTTTTAAGAAGGTAATCAATGAGAACCCTAGCATTTTATTGATTATATTTTCAGTTTTTCATAGATTTTTGTATTTTTATTTAGGTTTGAGCCTAAACTTCAAAATTTGTGCTCAATATTGGTCTTAATGTCAAATGTTTTCAATTATAATACTAGTGTGGGAGTGTTGTTATAATTTATTTGTTGATATCAAATTTTCGAACTATTTTTAGTATATGGAAAATATATAGAATTTTATATAGAAACTAGATTGAGACTAAGTTGCTAATGAGTTGGGGTTTTTATGTTTGTCTATAGCATGACTTGGATTACTTACGAATGATTATTTTTATCAATGAATTTATATTAATTTTAAACTCTCAATTTATAAACAAACTTTTTCGATGCGTTTCTCATTATTAGATAGACAAGTTGAATTTTACTGAACATTTTTCTGATAATTTGGTTTTAAATGGCTTTACGGCTTATCCTTGTACTTGTATATATTGAAATGACCGAAAGTGGAAGGGATAAAAGTTCGAGGGAGGAGAAAGGAAATGGGAAGTTAGTAGTGAAACCCAAGGATAAATCTAAGTTTCCCCCTAATTAGACCCATATGAATTTTTTCAATACACCTATGATTAGACCATAAAGAGAGTCTAATCCACCTTTATCATTTAGCAATGATTTTAAGGAAGAATACAAGGATAAGGAGGAGGGAGTAGAAAAAGAGATACCAAAGGGAGTGAAGACGTACGTTTTTAGGAAGGAAACTTTGTCAATGATAAGACCTTTGCAAAGATTAACAAATATATAGAGAGAGGAAGGAAGTTGATCCCAAAAAAGGGAGTCAATGTAAAGAATGAGTTGAAATATAAGCCTAAGATATTAGATATTATTGATATGAATTTAGAACGACGCCATTGATTTCTTTACTCTACTTCATCTCCTTTGTGTCTCAGTGATGATGTGTGAGGTCTTGCATGCAACTCTTTGATACTTTGTGATCTGTGCTGATGACACACTCTTTGATAATATGCCTAGTGATGTGATTTCATGTGATACATTTGATTGTGATGCTACATTTGATATGAATTGGTGATGTTTGTTCATATTTTTAATGCACATATCATTATGAAGATTTATATACTGATTTTATATATTGATTATCAAATTTATTATTATATCAATTCGTTTATACTTCACGGGGTACATTTGTTTTGTTGGAAACTTGACTTAATTTCTTAACCTTACCGACAAAGTTTTGAATAAATTTAGAGGTATTTTATGTGAAGTATGAAAATGATAGCAAAAAAATAAAGGAAATAAAAGAAAGGTAGAAGATAAATTTAGAATTGATGCAAAGTTCAAACTTTTGATCTAATATTCAAGTGAGTTGATATAATATAATGAATATATATTAAGTATGAATTTCATTTTACATAATTTTTAGTTAGGAATCTAATATAATAAATATATAATAGATTTTTGAATAGAAGCAATATTTTTATTACCTAAATGGATTATATGATCAAAGGAATCAAAATATTTTTATACCCTTTTTGTTTAACTTTACTAGTTGATGTATCAACTGGATGATTTTGGAGGGATTGATTGCCTTATGTTAGTCAAGAGAATGGGTAGAAGATCCAAACAACAGTGTAAGATGAACAAGATAGATTTCTAAGAACCACGTGATACAAAGGCTATTAATTAAGTATTTTTTTAATATATATATATATATATATATATATATATATATCTATATATATAAAGTAATTATGCCACAATTAAAAGAAAAAATGTGTTGGAAAACGATGAATTTTATAAGTTAGAAAGAATAATTTCTTCAACTTTAGTGGACAGTGAGAAGTGCCAACAAGAGTTTATAAAATATATAGAGAGACCTATAGATTCCTAATGTGCATGGCGCAAGTATAATAACTCGCTTGTAGTAATACTGCAATCAACTTACATTGATCACGGATATCGTCAACAGGGAAAATTTTTTGCACTAGTTTTATATTACCTACTTAACTTGAATTATTACTAAGGGATTCACTTTTAATTGATTTAATATTAAATTAAATTATTTGACAAATCACTTTAAAGTTTAGTTGACTTCTTATATTAAGGATAACTTAGTTCACAAATTCACCTAGGTAACTTAATACTATGCTTTGTATTCATGTTTACATCTCAATATGTTTTGTGCAATGCCTAATTAGAATATACATATTTCCTTCAAATCCACTTCAAAACATTTCGTTATGTATCAAAACATTGGATTTGTAACATATTAAGTTTACTATCCGTCCCTCCCTAATCAATAACTATCTATCGATGTTGTTTATTTTATGGTTGTACCGTTCTTATCTAGATTAAAAGCTTCAATTGCCATGATAGCTCCTAAAGCCAAAGTTCATTAAACACGTGATCATGATGACTAAAGCATTACACTCAAAATCAATACAAATTCTAACCATTGCACAATTTATATTAACTTTTTACTCATATTGAAAGCATAACGTTCATTCCATAGGATCCATTGATCCCTAAGATAAATAGATTCTTCACTTTCAAAACACTAAACTAAATCTCAACCAAAAACCATCACTACTCACAAGTTTGTTTGGCTTCAACACTCAAGAAGCAAGTATACTATCTCATGATTTCTCATGAAGCTTACGAAATCACAAATAAGCATAGATTAAACTCATTTTCGGTAGACATTAGCACTTCAAGAGTTTATAGGAATTTTACATAGTTGGAATGAAAACTTAACTTAACTAGCTACTCGCGCTCAAGCTAAATTTTTATTGAAGAGTTTTAGTTTAGTTCCGCATTTTTCTATTTATTTTTTATTCTCTTCATTTTTTATTTAATGGTCATTGCTCATTTTCTTATGGATTTTATTCTTCCTCACTTTTTCCAACCATCAAGTTCTTTGCTCCTTTTCCTTTAGAACTTATGTGATTCTTTTATTCTTCTCTTTTCTTCTAAAACACTTGCTAGCACTTCTCACTTTCGCTAGATTTAGTAAGTTAACTCTAACTTCTAATATACAATGTCTATTTCTTCTCTTTTGTACTAAGTCTTTATTTGCTTTGTATTTGCAAGTAGGATTCACACTTATTATAAAATCCTTAGAGATCTAACTTTTTTCACATGAAGTGTTATAATTTCTTGCTTTTGTTTCAAGTTCAAGGTCTTCCCTAACTTTAGGTTTTTAATCATGAAATCATAGTGTTGTTTGTACATTTCATTGTTTATTTTCTTCAAAATTTAAAATACTCTATTCAGTTTCATATGAACAAGATACTTGTAATCTACTCATCCCTAATTGAAGGCATGAATATGCAAATAAACATCTTATTCATTACATTTTACTATATATAACCTAATATATAATACCTAAACATTCATATAGTGAATAAAATGAAAAATTTATACACTACCATACTTTCCTTCTTAATTACTTCAAATAAAAATCTTAAACGATCATACATGCAGTGTTTATCCTTATTTCTCAGCCTATCTTACCATTTTCCCATTATGTGGTGTAGTGTCGATGCCCCCAAACTTAAACCAAAATAAGCCTGAAAAATCAAGAAACTAAAACACACAAATATATATAATAACACAAGTTATAATAAACTACACTAAACATTAAAATTGAAATAACTAAGTAATTAATAAAATATCCAAAAAATTAAAAGAAATTAATACCAAAGTCACTCTCAACTCACAAGTCTAAGGGAATCCTATAAGAATAACTTCGGGATTGTGTGTCATCATCATCATCATCATCATCATCATCATCATCATCATCATCTGCATCATCAACTCCAGCTTGCGATGGTATCAATGGATGCTCCACCGTCCTTCTCTGCACCAAATCCGGATAAAACACGTATACTGGCGTTGCCGGAAAGTCTAATGACCTGTCAGTAGGTCTTAACCATCTACTCCTTTCATATCTTGTAATGGCTTAGTGATGATTGAAAAACAACATGAAATTACACTGCCAGTTCCATCTATGCTACTCTTTCCTCTCCATATCCTGCTTATATCTCAGCATGGTTACTTAGTATTGCGCCTTATCCTCCTGGTACTGTCTTTTTATCTCTGCTATCCAAAGCCTCTGCTACTGTGTTGTTAACTCCACAAGTAGTGGTATAGGTGCTTGTAGTGGAGGAGGTGGTGGAAAGATGTCAAGGCTGTCCAAGTCCTGCTTCCTCCCTCTAGGTCTAAAAACTCATAGCCCTCAGTAATGCCTTGTTGATGTTGTTACTCCTCTTCTTCATTCTCTTCATCTTCTAGCCCCTAAGCTAGTTTTGTCGTTACTACTTATGTTACTGCCTAATGTTTTTGCCTCTTAGCCAATGACTTAGCCTCACATCTAGCTCCCTTGCCTTTCTTTCTTTCACTCTTAGATTCTTGATAACCAAGTAGTGATTTCAACATGAGCATAAAAGCTTCATCTAGGGTTTGTTGAACATCTATATCAAATTCTTCATCATCTTTCATTCTTACTCCGGCCCTTACGCACATATGAATAATCAAATTAGGAAACAACAATTTGTTTCTCCTTTTTAACATAATGGACTCATTTAGACTGGTGTGTATGATCTCCCCAATGTTAATCTCCTTAAACTTCATAATCTCATAAAGACAAAATGCTTTTGGCTTGTTGATCTCACCTTGCTGAAAATTAGGGTATAGAGATGCAATAAGAAAATGTTTCCACCTTCAATAAACTATTCTAATATTCCCCTTCTTAACGTGCTTCAACACATTTTCAACTCCCATGACCCATCCTCGTTCTCTTGGGACAACCAGTGCATCTTCTATGGCTCTAAATGGGTATAAGTTATATAATCTCTTATATAGTCTACTTGAAAAAGTCGACATAGATTCATACGAGCTTAATTCTTATAACATATAGAAATTATTGATCTTACTTATATTGAATGGAAGTAAAAGCCTTCTCACCTTTACTGACTCTTCCTTAGCCTTGAACTTTGCATTGGCCTAGAACTAAAAAATAATCCACTCACTCGTCTTACTTTATTCTCCTAATATTCATAATTAAGTTGCTCCTAATTTTGGTGCCTAATGAAATTATTCACTTTTTTATTGTATTTGGTCAGCAAATTAATTCCTCTTACACAAATGAACTCCTTACGTAGAATTTTCTCATATCGGTCCAAAGCCTCTTTGCTAATGAAATATTTGGATTTAAAAGGTCTAGGCTCTTCATCATTGGGCTTCGTAGAGGTAGTTCCCTCAAAGTCATTTGCTTTTGTTTGGCTAACATATTTCCTCGTTCTTACCATTTTCTTCAAATTTCATGCAAGTACCAAAATGCAACCCAACTTGGTCTTCAAATTCCTTAAAAATCAAAATTCGTATAATATGGATCATACATATAACAAATAATGCAAAGATGTCAACTAAGTCTCTATGGATGATATTAATGCTCACGTCCACATACTCTTGCTAAACCTATCCTATAACCTAAAATCCATAATTTCATACAATATCATCAAAATTTTCAAAATTCAAACATACTTAGATGAAATTGTAAATGTACCTTGATGTTGGATTAATTTTTAGTGTAGATCGCTCCTCTAAGTATTTTCCAATCCAAGCCCTCTAACATTTCTCACCAAGTAAAACCCTAGCTCTCTTTAGAATCAAATTCCAAAATTCCAAGCCCTAGCTCTTCCACTTGTGCAAATCCACAATTTGTTTGTTTCTTCACTCTAAATCACTAGGACCTCAATAATCTCACTTGAAAATGATAAAACTTTTGCTTTAGAGGGGTGTATGCTTGGGAGTTTTTAGTAGGGTTTAAGTGCAAATGTGGAGAATAGTGTGAAAAATGGGTTTGAAACCTTCATTTCAACCTTGGTGCCGTGCCTCACAGGAATGATACCATGACACCACTACCACTACATCAATAATGATGCAATAAGGCTTTTGTTTATTTTGGTTCTTGCGGCTACTTCGGCAATGTGGCTTGTACCAACGTTGCAGTGGGTATTACCTACGGCGTCAATTTATCTGCCCACATCTTTCCATATAATGTTTGCTAATTCTCCTCCAGTGCTTCTCTAACTTGGTGTACAACTCACACAAAGTGTCGTGACTGCGTAAAATCCAAGAAAATATAAAAAATAATAAAATTTACCTTTTGATTCGCCTACATTAACCGCTTTGAATCCCTTTACTTTTTTTTGCTCTTTAATGAGGTCTCAAAACATTTCCATTATAATGAATCAATACCCTGTGAATGGTCTGTCTTGCATATTCAACACAAATTTTTCAAAAGTTAGAACTAAAACTCGTTAATTATAATTATTAAACTAACTAATTAGTAACTATTAACTTAAATTCAAAACTTGAAATTTAAATTCATGGGCTGCCTCCCAGTAGCGCTTAATTTAAAGTTATTAGCTTGGCGCCTTTTCGCTCGTTTAGTCTGAGTCTAAATCGAGAAGCTCCATCTGCAAATCAAAGATTATAAAGTCATTCTGGTTCGATTGTACTTCTTTACCATTGATAAATACAACCTTCTCAACATCATTGCCTTCATCGATACGCATCGTGATATTTCTTTCTCTTATGTCCAAATTTGCTTTAGTCGTGTTTAAGAATGGCGCCCAAGTATCATAAATACATCATCATCCATGTTGCGGTTTATGACCTCGAGATCCGAAATGAATGTATATCTACCTAGTTTCATATGTACATTCAAAACTCTTCCTATAATAGGTATCAAATTACTGTCAGCTACTTGCGAATTAGTGGTATCGAGAAAATTTATCTTCAAATTTGCAGGAATCATGTCTATCAGTAGCACAACCTTGACAAAGCCTCGCGTATTACATAAGACATTTCAGAACTGGTGCCCGTTTATGTTTATCAGAATGTTTATATCACTAGGATCTCTCCTTTTGGTCCATTGAAGTCGCGGGACGAACTTAAGCCTTGGTTTTGGTTTATTCGGAATCAACTTGATGACATTGCCTAGTGGGTCTTCTTTGGAGGTCCTTCATATTTTTTCTTGGCCTTCCATTGTTGCTTCCCTTTCTTTTCTTCAAGGCATTAACTTTTTGTTTCTTGAAATGATTAAGCTCATCTTGCCTTATTTATGTTCCGTGCTCATGCATCACTTCATGCTTATACATTGCTTGGTTTTGTCTTAGCTCTTTTATTGTCGTAGTGCTCACATATGAATGCCACTCACGCTCTCCTTGGGATTGGTGAAGGTGTTGCTAGCAAATTGTCTTTCTTTCCTTGAGTTCAACACTATAGCAAGTTGACCAATTTGCCTCTCTAGTTTTTTGATGGATTGTGATTGCTCATTATCCATCCTTTTTATGGCCTACTTTATTCTTTCCAATTCTTTCTCGTGCTTCTCAAGGCACTCTCTATTTCTCACTTCTATGGCTTGCGAATACTTCTCAATTGACTTCAGTAAAGTCATCTATTCACGTTTCCCTAGCTTTCGCTGTTGGACTTTTTGTTTGACACCTTTAGGTATCTTTGGTGCATTATCAGGATTTCCATAAGAAAAGTTTGGGTTGTTGTTGTATCCTTAATAAAACCATAGAGGAGCCGCTCTTCTCAGCTTGAAGTTATTCTTATAGCCTTGGTTATTCATGAAGTTGATGTCATCGTGCTCCATTCCCAGCAGTACGTCCATCTAGTTAATCACCATGCCTTGGTAATTCATGGTTTGCTGTGCTACTTGTAGAGCTTGGTGTACCTTCTGAAGTTTTGCCATATGACTGCTCAGATTTGATAGATATTCCATAATTACCACATAAGAGTCAATCTCGTAGACTCTTGTTGGTTTCCTTACAGTGGAACAAGTATTGGCAGGAGAATTTTGAGACATAAGATCGAGGAGATACAATGCTCAATCCCCATCCTTGGTAAGTAGACAACCACTTGATACAACATCTACTAGGGTTCTCTTGTTGTGGTTCATTTCATAGTAGAAAATTTGGAATTAGGCCCATTTCATGTATTCGTGTCTCGGACATCACCTCAACATCTCTTAAAATCTTTTCTAAGACTTAGCAAAATACATGAAGTCTTCCTGCTAGAACTAATAAATCTAAAATTTCCTTTTGCTGACATTCACTATAGAAAGAACTTGTCAAGAAAACTTTCATTAATTTTCCCTCATGAGGTCAAACTATATGCATTCAGCCATTGGAACCAGGATTTGGCTTTTCCATCCAGTAAGAATGGGAAAGTAGCATCTCGATCACCTCGTTCGTAACTTTGATGATGTGCACGGTGTCGCACTTCTCCAAGAAGTTCTCACCATGTGCAACCAGATCACTGAACAAACTATTTTTCACCATGTTTATCCTCATTACTCTATTATATGTCTCTTGGAATTCTATCTTGAAGTAGTCATGAAGGCATCTCTTTCTTCGCACTCTCTTCCACTACTAGATCATATGTAGGTTGGTTATTCTCATGGCTCTGCTATTGGTTTATAGCTTGCTCATTAACCTTCTTAACTCCTTTATTTTTCGTTCATTTGCTTGTTCTCTCAATCTCTAGATCGTAAGGCACTAGGTCCTTCTATTCCTTGCTATGCATGCACTAATAAGTATCCTTGAAAAATAAAACACAAAAAAATCAAGTGTAGAAAGTCAAACTGAAACTGAAGCCTATGTTTTGTTATTTTTTTAATGAACTGAAAAGTAAAGTACTAAAAATAAAGCTTAGCAACTTTTCAAACTAACTAAATATTACTAATGGCTCTTTATCCCAGGCACCAGCGCAAAAAACTTGATGTTCGTGCCGCAAGTATAACAACTCGTTTATAGTAATAGTGCAATGACTTACGTTGATCACTATATCGTCTTCGGGGTAAGGTTTTTGCACTATTTGTATATTACCTACTTAACTTGAATTATTGCTAAAGGATTCACTTTTAATTGATTTCATATTAAACTAAACTATCCAACAAATCACTTTAAACTTTAGTTGACTTCTTATATTAAGGATATCTTATTTCACAACTTCACCTAGGTAATTTAATACTACGCTTTGTATTCATATTTAAATCTCAATATATTTTCTGCAATGCCTAATTAGAATACAAATATTTCATTCAAATCTACTTCAAACCACTGTCATGACAAAAAAGATTCTAATGTGCAAACTAGAACTCCCCTATCAGTGTGAATAACGTTTGTTCGACATTGCCTTAAGTCTCAAATCACTGGATTCATAACCAACTAAGTTTACTATTCGCGCCACCCTAATAAACAACTATCTCTCGATGTTGTGTTTTTTGCCGTTGTATCATTCATATCTAGATTAGAAGCTTCAATTACCATGATAACTCATATACTCTAAGTTCATTAGACACATGATCAAGATGTCTAAAGCATTATGCTCATAATCAATACAAATTCTAACCATTACACTTTTTATTTTCACTTTTTGTTCCTATTCAAAGCATAACATTCATAATATATCATTCATTGATCCCTAAGATAAATAAACTACTCGCGCATCATTGAAACACATATATCACAATTCAATATAGAAATCATTGCGAATCAAGAAATAATCAACGAAACCAAATATTTATTGCCAATGTGGAATCATTAATGTTTCTCCAACAAAAACTCGTTAATGCTCAGACTCAAGACTAAATTACTCTGATGGAGGCTAATTTCCTTCAATATGGTGGTATCCTAGTTTTTCATGACCTAATACCTATTTATACTACCTAATAACAATTAGAAACCCTTAATTACAGTTTAACAAAAATTAAAGCTTAACTTTCCAATATTTGTGAGGTTGGCGATGTCACTTGCTGTCGCGACACAGTGAGGGCGCCAATGCTTCATAATTTGTTTTTTAGCTCTTGAAGTCTTAACGTTGTCCTTGTGTGTCTCGGCACTTTCCCTTGTGGGCCACAACACAATTATTGTGCTGGACCTCCGGAGTAAATTTTCTTCATTTCTTCTTCTCTCTCACTCCGTACCTTTCAACCCCATGCTTGCTTTGTCTCCCCATAGCATTAATACATGCTCTCTCGGCGTCAACTCTAATTTTATTGGTTTTTGCTCCATTTCTTCTCGTTTTTTCCTAATTCCCTCCAATACATCTTAATTCCCTTAAATGCAATAATAACATGAATTAGAACTCATTTGAGGATACTTATTCTAAATATACTATTAAACCGACTTTATATATATGTATAAATAACAATTATCAATTCCATAGTAAATGGAGAAGAGAATATGGAGTGGGGAAAATGTGAGAAAGTCCACAGGAAATGAAGCACAGACTCAAAAGTCAAAAGCACAAGAAAATATATAAATAAATAAAATAATAAAGAAAAAATAATTAAGATAAAGTAGAAATGAGAAATGAAAAAGGCGGATGTTAAATTCTTTAAAGAAAAGATTTAGCTTGAAGGGTAGTGTTGAGTGAACTATTTCTTTGTCTAACACGTTTTAAGCGATATATTCATTGGTATATTGGGGAAATTCTTATTGATTTTGATTGTGGTACTATTTATAGAGTATTTTTGAAAATTAAGATTAATCTTGTGTTTTTGTGTTTTGAGATTCTATACTAGTCATTATAAGCTTGATGCTTGTCAGTTGAGATTAAGAAAACTTATATTGTATCGCTGGCCTTGGTATTGAATGAACTTTATGTTTTCAGGGGTATTGCATTGGGTGGTTGAATTATCATTAAAGGATGGTTCATTTTTTTTTTTATAAAATCATAGTATTTTATCATAACTTCCATTTACTTGTGGGTAATATGTTTTTACTTGAAGATCACTTCTATTTAAAAACTTCTATTATTTAAAATTAAGATGAATTAAACCGTAATCATGATAAAAAGAATGAAAAGAGAATATGATTGAGAGTATTCCTTTACCCAAGATAGCAAAGTGCTGAGTTTGAAGGTATTTGACAAGTCAATAATAAGACATATTTTATAGTGTAATTTAGGTTGATTTTAGATATAAATGATGATATTACACTGGTATTCTCTTATTTTTATGATTTCATGATTTAATTAGGAAAAAAGGAAGATGTATAAGAAAAAAAGAAAGAAGAGCAAAATATTCTATTGAAGAACAAAGCCAACGAATCCTCAGTGGTATGAGATTACATAAGAATCACAATTAAAATTAGAAAAAGAGAAAGTCCAACAAACAACCATCGAATTAGGATTTACAAAGGAATCGCTAGATGAATCAGTAGAGCACAAAATGATATTTTTAGTGATTAACTTAATGATTTGTGAACAAAATAGGATTTATTGACAAATCACTAAGGTCACTGATGAGCGTTTTAGATTACTACAAAGAATTTGAGTTTATCTATGATTTGTATGGCTTAAGAAATTATAAATAGAACCATAGCGCTTTGAAATTAAAGCAACATTGGAGATTCATTTATTTCAATAAGAGGTATTTATTTAATTATGCTCTCAATCATATTATTGCGTTGTTTATTTCGAGCATGAGGTAGTTTATTAATCTAAACAAACCCTAGATATGTATATACTTTGGATTGCTATATAATTATAATTAAGGAATCCAATATTTAATGCTTAAAATCTATTCATACTCAACAATCATGGTTTTAATAAGTCTTTTTTTCATAGTACAACTAATGAGGATTGATATTGTATCCATAGTCCGCAATATGTATTATGATATTCGATTTTACGAATCTATGTCTATGGCTATCAACTTATTATGAATTCAGATTTAATGATTCCCAGATTTCATGTGATATAATTATAACTAGGTTACGAGGTAATATTACGTTCTAGTGTTTGAATGCAATAAAAGTATATTACATTGTTTAATGAGGGTTTGTTTAGATATTTATATTACATTAAATTTGAATTTTATTTAATTAAGTTTGCGTTGAATTGTTTGAATTAGTTTAGTTAGTTTGGTTAATTAGGTTAGTAGTCATAGTTTTTAGTTATTTAGTATTTCAATTCACATTTAATTAGATTAACTACGTTAAGAAAAACAAAACAAAAACACTTTCCTTAGAAGTTTGCAAAATCCTTGTGGAGATGATATCGCACTTAAGACTACTACAAATAATAAAAAATAAGAGAAACTATTGTGCACGCTAGACATGTGTCATTAATAACATAAAGGTCCGTAGTAATACTAATCTTTAATAACTAGATCGCGTCCACTTTTAGTTTAACCTAGATAAATTTGACGCACACTCAATAACAAAAAGGGTTTTTGACGGCGAACAAGTGAGTGATCGTCAATTGTATTAATCCAATCATATAGTTACAGATACGATCGTCCTAATTAACTATAGGTCTTCCACCTAAAAGCATGCCTTCACAACATACATACCCTAAGCTTGCACCATAATCATGAAAACTACGAGAAATAAAATAGGAAGAATTAAAATAACTTAAATTATAAATATAAGATCTCGGATAACATAGTCTCAACAAAGATTGTAGACTTGCCTCACCTTAACCAAGGAAAAGTGCTTAGCCGGACATTGTGTTGATAAACACCATTAAATTCTAAAGAAAAAGTCTCATTCATGGGGTGTTTGGTTCGAACGAATTTGGAATGGGAATTTGAATTCATGGGAACTAAATTCCTATGAATTTATTAAATGGGAATTCAAATATGTGGAAATTAAATTCCATGCAATTTAAATTGCTAGAAATTCAAAACCATCCGTTTGGTTGCAGAAAGGAAAATTACGAACGGAATTTGAAATTTCATTTTTGTTCATAATTAATATCTCTAATAATTTATTTTATTAGTAGTAAGAATTAATAATTCTTGAAATTCAAATTCATGAGAATACAACTCCTAGGAATTTATGGTATTGGAGTTTAAATTCATTGGAATTAAATTCCATGCAATTACAATTGCTGTGAATTCAAATTTTTATGTTTGGTTCGACGAAGGAAAATTATGATTAAAATTTGAAATAAATTTTTTGTAAACAATTATGTATCAAATAATTTATATTATTTGTACTAAAAATTAATAAAACCTTATCAAGGTGTACGATATGAATTAATGGACTTATATCACAATTCTTGAACAAAAAATGACATATATTTTGGTAATAGATTGTGATCTAATACATTACTTATATCACGTCTTTTTTTTGTAAGTATAGCACATGTATTATTTTATTTATTTTTATACTAGGAGGTGACACTCCTTTAATCAAATATATACAAAATAATGAAATTAAAAGTATAAGGTATAAAAAAATAGCGGAATACCCCCAACCCGTTTTATTTAGAGCAAAGCTGATGTATTCACAACCCAAAACACTAGTACATATAAATCATGTCTTACACTCTTAAGCTTAATGGACGACTATTTTTTTATTAGGTAGGTTTCGTTCGTTTTGGTTTATTGTTTTTCGAGATTTTTTACTTGATCTATATTGTGTTTCGCTTCAAACCCAAAAACAAAGCAAGGCACAACGTGTGAATTGGAATACATCGTAATTTTGGGATGTATTCCAATTCTTTAATATGTTGTAAAATAATTAAGTTAGGAATTAGAATGCCATCCAAAAGTTAAGTCCATATCCTAACCAAACATAGGAATTAACTCAATTCCAATTTCGATTTTATTTTCCCACGTTCCTAACGTGGGAATTTACCCAATTCCAATTCCTACCACCTAATTCTTACCAACCAAACACTACCTCAATTCTCTATCTTCCTCTATGCAAATATTTGGTTTACCACATTGTAATGACTATTTATACTCATAAGAAACCTAAGAATATAATTAGAAATCCTAATTAGCAATCACAAACGAAATAGAACTACAAAACTTTCTATTTTCATGTCTCAACGTCGTTTATAAGTGATCCACGCTGTGTGTGTATTTGCCACTGCACCACCATAATGCCAACTTTGCATTATGTTAGCTTTCCTCTCAGTGGTCTTGGCGCCGTATGTGTAAACCCACAGCTTTTCCACACATTCGCTTCCTTTGATATCCACGCATTGCCCACACCTTGTGTTCATTTCCCCATGACGTCAAAGGTCTTCTCCATGGCGTCAAAGGTGGCTTTGTAATTTATCTTGGATTTTCATCATGAATTCATACCTTCTATAGCTTGTAAACCTGAAAACACGTAAATATCATCAATTAGAGTTCATTCCAATATATTTAGACTAATCATACTACCAACTTAACCATACATGTAATTCTAATTAATGACTTATCAAATACCCCAAACTTAAGATTTTACACGTACCGAGCAAAGAAATATAAGAGATGCAGCTAAGTTCCTAATATAGTTACTATCATACACTAATTAATCCTATACTTGATTTAAAACTCATAGAGTACCTTTAGTTTAAATAGTCGTCAAGTTAACAAGCTACTCAAGAAATTTCAGAGTTATGATATGTCAAAACCGTAGTCCAAACACAATTAAAATCATACATTCAAGACTTATACTAGGTCAAGAAAAAGGCTATCAACTACTCTTGAGTTTTCTTGGTTTATATACTGAAGCGTGAAAGTTTAAAATCTTTATAAGAAAGTGCATCAACTCTTAGAAGGTACCGTAGGTAAGAAACGAAAACACAGTCTCCACTATTGTAGACTAAACACCAATGGGGATCAATATGACTTTAAGTAGGTTGTAACATGGCTATGGTAGGGTTCTAAGAAAATGATATAAAAGTAATGCAAAGCGCTGAAAAACTAAAACTTAGATCGTCAAAAGATTTTTAGAGAACATGAAAATGGCTTATACTACACTTAACTTAATTTTTCTTATAATTTATATTGTCCTCACCTTTATTCTCCATTTCTTATGGATACCGTTTTAGGTGAACCTCTCTAATCATAATTTGATTTTTCGTCATGATTAATTTTTTCTTATTTTGGGTACATATACATTTTTTCCTTTAATCTTTTTTTCCTCTTTTCATGTGTTTTTTTAAAGATTGCAAGTCTAAGACTAGCTTCCAATTAGGTCAAGGATAATATCAAGCTTTGGCTATGGGTTTACCATTAGGTAAGAAAGAATTAAAGGTTCGGTTGGCTCAAAATGGGTTAACTAGGGAAATTACTTTAAGTAGGCTTAAGGCTAAAGTCTTTATTTGAAAATAGCCTAAATCATTCCCCCAAAAGTGGTTTAGTCATAGGCATTCCACCTCGAGTGGGTTAATGTGACAACCTCTTCTAAAATTAGGGCACCGCCCGACATTATCCCATCATTAAGCCCTAACCTAACCAAGTAGTACTTAACAAAGAATTAGTCAACTTTTTCAAAACATTATAGCTTACCAAATTAATTGTTCCATTAAGCATTTTCTTATCTTAGGTCAAATAATAAATCAGAGTTAATTAAACTTTTACAAACTAAAGTTTATTTTGTGAAAGTCTTAATAAATTTGCAGAAGCTTTTAACGTGATACCTAACAATTGTGGAAAAACAAAGAAATAAAGATTAGATGCATATGTAATGAAACGAAGATAATAGATCACTGAGAGACATTTATTCACATTCCCTAATATACAGGTATCTAAAAGCATAACAATAGCAATTATACCGAAAGGAAATCATGTAAAGAAATACTTTAGTTAAACAAAATGAAAATGACACTCGGCTAAGTAGTAATAATCTATGGTTGTTCAGCCGTGATCTTCAACGCTTCAGCCTTTTCCAATATTTAAGAACGGAGCTGAGCTCTTCATCTTTGTAAAGGTCTGAGCAGTTCTCTAAGCCTTTATAATCATCCCAACTGCTAGTCACCTGCGATGTATACTTGCCAAGAACCTTAGGTTTCATAACCCGTGATGTCACCCAAGTTGTACTCGCTAACTATCCTTGGTCCCATACCTCATGATTTCACCCAAGTTATAATGGAGAGATCCCGACATCCCAGAAAATCTAGTGACCCCGTATGTCGCTGCCTATCTCTATAATTTCATGGTCCTAGATACAAGAACTACTTTCTTATTTCAAGAGATAGCGTGGTTATAGAATCCAACAAATAGTTGCATATCTAATGCACCATGGAAATAGATTCACAACACTATGTAAATAAATATCTCAATCAATTTACTTACAATCAACACAATTTCATATGCTAATCTGGTTTCCGAACATATTTAAACATGTATTTGAACCCATAAGACACTTCCTTATGTTCTTGATATCATATAATATGTTTTGAGTGTGGTTAAACCTTTACTTAGGGTATTAGACTTGTTTATAGTGTGTAAGTAAACTTAAGAAATTTTTGGTTTTTATGCTAGATTAGCACTTAGCGCGCTGGATGACCTGATTAGCGTGCAAGTGACCTAACTAGCATGCTACCAAGTTTTTCTAGTACGCTATACAAAGTAAGCATGTTAGGTGTAGGAAAATCCCGAATTTTGCACTTAGAATTCTGAGTTCTCTCCATACATAGACTTCACCATTACCTTGGGAACTCTCATACACACCTCCAGAGCCCTAAGACTTTAGTTAACAACATAAAAATAGTTACAAATCATTTAATTCACCAATTAATCAAAATAAGCTAAATAAACTAGTGTAAGTGAATTACCTAGTTGTTATACACCTAGTTTGATCAACACCTTCACCAATTTCACTGAATTCTCCTTCCAACCTTGTTCATCTATTTTTCTCCAGCACCTTCTCTACTCCAGCAAGTTTCTTCTTCTCTAAGTCTTTTGAATGAAATGAATGAATTGCATGTGTTGATCAATACAATCTTATACATTAAGATAAAATTGATTGATAGAAATTGATCTTAATGCACATACGTCTCTCGAGGCTTATTTAATGGTCTACACTTTGAAAAATTTCCCACCTACTCTACACTTGATCAAAGTAACACCAATTGCAAACTCAATTGGTTTCTAAATGTGCCAATACGTATCTCGATGATCATCATATGGCTATTGTTTTAAGTTGCTTAACATAGGTACTAATATAAAATCAACTATAGCAACAATATTTCAACTATTTAAGCTAGACTAAATTTATACCAACTTACCACATCACTCTCTACCCCAATCCTATGCTGGCATGCTTCTTGAGGTGCGTCCCCACTCACCTCTTGAAACCTAAACATAAGTAGGAGTAACTTAATAGTTTATGAGAATACATTCACTTGCACAATTATGAGAATATGTCCACTTTGGTACCTAGCACCTTAGAAATCCGACTTTTTCCACTTGCAAACTTATGTGAATACGTCCACTTTGGTACCTAGCACAAGGCCTATCCCTCATATTAAGTCCTTAACATGAAATCATAAAAATGCCGGGTATGGGCCAGGGTGAGTCTTTTTCCTAATATTCCGTAAGTTTAAAGTTAAAAAGGTAACAATAGGTCACTCATCCACAACCAAAGGCATGAAGTAAAGTCTCAGGCGACTATAAATAATAAAAATAAAAACTATACTAAACGTATGCATTAAAATGTATTATATCCTAGTGCGATGGAAAATAGATGTGAAATGGAAAATAGAAGTATAAATGGAAAGGAAAGAGAAACGGAAAGATAAGAGAGATGAAAAGAATAATACCACCATTACCATCCTTCAACCATATAATTTAGAAACTCAACGATTATACATACGGTATTTCGAAAAAACATCTGCCCAACACAATCCTCATTCAATAAAGTACCCTCAAACTTATTTCAGACCTTGTATCCAAGGTTCAAAACAAGTTGAGATGTTCACACAAAAAAACAAACAAAAAGGTGAAAGAACGTGATAGATATAGAAGTAAAGAAATGATACAAGTTCATACATAGTAATAAGAAAACTAAAATAAAGAAACAAAATAAGATAAACCCAAACTTAGGCTGCCTCCCAATAGCGCGTTTATTTAAAATCTTTGGCTCGACTTAAAAACACACATCCTATGTAATGCAGTCCCACTAGATTAGGTCACGAGTGGTTCTCATTCATACAACTATAGGGAGAGAGTAAGTAACCCTTGAATTCATAATCGTGGGTGAGGGAATTTTATTAACTTTCGGTACTTGATGTCCATTCTTCTTCTCTAACCTAATATCATCCTGCAATAAATGGTTAGAAACATGCACAAACAAGCAAGATACATTAGTAGGAGGTTTCTTGGTGTTAAAATAATTAAATTTAACATTCTCACTATCAACCTCCATAAACAATCTACCCTCAGAGACGTTGACTTTGGTTCGAGCAGTCCGAAGAAATGGTCGATCAAACAAAATGGGAATTAAACAATGAAATGGTTAGTCCCGACGTTTATCACATAAAATTTTGCGAGAAAGACCAATTCCTGAACATTTATTAAGATAACCTCTAAGACCTCTAAAAGGCATATAATCGACCCATCAATAAGAAGGATAACAACTAATGTGTCCAAAGGTGGATCTTCATGCAATGATTTATATAAGGAGGGAGAAATGATATTAATAGACACCCAAATAACACATGACACTCTCAACGAAAATATTACCTATTTTTCCTGGAGTAGCAAACATACCATGGTCTTGACATTTAGAAGGAATCGTCTTTTGAATCAGAGCTAAGACATATACTCAACCAAACTTACCCTTTTGTACCTACAAACTTGCTCTTATTCGTGCATAACTATTTCCGTAGTTTAGCATAATGAGGCACCTATTTAATCACATCCAGTAACATAATGTTGATAACCACCTTTTGAAACATTTCAAATATCTCATTGTCGTCCCTTACTTTTTTGACCTTCACTAACCATTGTAGAAATGAAAGTGGAAGTATTAACTCTTGAGGTGGATCATTTTTCATCTCCTTATGCTTTATAACTTTTGATGATACTTCAACTTTCTTCTTTTACTTCTACTATTGAATATTTGGATTCTTGAGTTTCAAGTTGATCTTAAGTGGTATCCACCACCTTCTCAGTTCATTCCAACAGCTTGTACTTTATCAGATAAAGCCTTTGTAGGAAAGGAGGGTTAATTTTTATCTCTTGTCGCCATGCATTTGATGAGCTATCATCTTCTTTGTAAGTCTTGGGCTCTTTCACCACGATTTTGCTCCTCGATGATATAGAACTCATATGAGCCCTTGGATTTGGGATTAGTTATGTGTCAACTTCCCTTGATCTTAAAGTCTCGTTCATCTCAACGTGACTTGACTTATCTAAACATCAAGATTATGAACTATCACATTAGTATGACTTATGGATTTCTCAGTGTTAGCCTTAAACTTAGCAACATCTCTAAAAAATTGGCTATGCTGAGCAACAAGAGCTTTCATCATATCCTTGAGTGAAGAGGAATTATTGGAACGTGTAGGTAATGGTTGACCTAGGGGACAAAGGATTGGTAGTTCTAGTTTTAAGGCCTGGAACTAAAGTTTGGGTTATTCCTTGTTGTTGCATTATTATAAGCATTTCCAAATGGAGCCTTAAGTGGTCCCTATAACTGATTATCTATGACATTAGTTTGTTGATTGTCCTCTAAGAGACTAAGGCATTCATTAGTTGCATTACATGTGGCTGTATAGAAGCCACAAGCCTTGACTTGCACTTTACCAGAGGTGAGAAGATGCTCCATCAGGGAGGTCAATTGGTTAATTTTTTGGTTAGTGGAATTTGAAACTGCTCCTATAGTGAGAATTCAGTACGCGATATTATCAAGATCTCTAAAAAAGCGTGACTACTGTGTGATGTCCTTGTATAATTAAATCATCTGATCCGGTATCTTATCTTGAATGTGACGCCCAGACGTGTTTTCAATCATGCATCTCTTTATAGGTGTCATGCCAACATAGAAGAAATAGACAATGGCCTTCTCGGTCTAGTCATGCTGTAGGAAGCTAGCAATATATCACTTATAGTGATCCCAATATGCATAAAATGATTCTCCCACTTTCATTTTAATGCCGCATGCCTTTCATTAGCTGAGCAAATCTATCTGTAGGAAAATATTATTTTAAAAACTCAGTTGTCATGTCATTCTAAGAATTAATGCAACCAGACGGAATATAGAAATCCCCTCAATGGCTTTCTCTTTAAGAAAAAATTGGAAAGACTTAAGTTTAACTGTATCTTCATCAGCCGTAAAGGGTTTCATGGACTTGCGGTTAGTCTGAAACTTTATCAAAAAAGTAACTGGGTCCTTATTCTCGCTATTATGAAAGGAAGGTATGAGGTGAATAAACCCAAAACTCAAGTCAAAACCTTTGGCATTCTCCAGATAATTAATTCAGAAAGGCTACTAAGCTAAAATAGCCTGATGGTCTTGACTGACATGCCTCAAAATGACTTGGCGAATTTCATCTTGCGCTATGTCTTAAGGACTTTTCCCTACTTGTTGTCTAAGCTGGATCTCTCTATTCAACCTTTCGAATGTTCTGTTGGTTTCATGATCGAAAGGAAACAATGAACCAGTCAATTTTGACCGAGTGAGTCTCGGGAGCAAATAATTAATAAAAAGACAAAAGAAAGAAACTATACTTAAAATAGAGTACTAAGTTCATGGCTAATAACGCTAAAATTTATTTATGTGTCATTCATGACAAATATAACCCGTATTCAAGTTACCAATCCCAGTTGGGTGTATTAGTGGTAAATACGTGGCCAAGTACATATGTCTTAGGTTTCACTCTGAGTTTACTAAAAATGGAAATTTTGAGGTTTTATAGATTTTCATAAAAAATAAAATTGCTTAAAACTACTAGAAATCAAAGTTTGCAAAAGTGAATTCAATGAGAGAAAATACCTAGATATACGGCCCTATAAATCTAAATCAAGATTCAATAGCATGTCATGGTTTTCGATCTATCCCAAAAGAATATTAATTGAATTCCTCCTAGATTAGCTATAGTAAATCGACATCCACCAGAAATCCTTAATTCCCCTAATCTCGATAGCTAGGACGTCCACCGGTAACTACTTCTCTAATCAACTCATTAACCTAGACCTTTGCCAATAAGGTCTAATGCAATAACTACATAAAGGTCTGTGAGAATATTAGTCCTTAATAATCGAATTTATGTTTGATTCCAATTTAACCTATATTTATTTATAGCACACTCAAGAACCAAAAGGTTTTAATGGCAAATGGATGTGTGATTGTAACTTGTATTAGTCAAATTGTACAATTAGGGATACAATTGTCCCGATTAATTATAGGTCTTATATCTAAAGGCATGCATTGGCCACTTACATACCCTAAGCATGCACTATAATCCTGAAAACAATGATGAATAAAATATGAACGATTTGAATAACTTTAATTATAAATAAAAGATCTCACATTACATGCCATCAACAAAGATTATAGACTTGCTACGCCTTCAACCTACGAAAACAGTGCTTAACAGGACATTGTCTTGATAAACACGATTAAATTCTAAAGAAAAGTCTATTTCAATTCTAAATTTTCCTCTATGAAAATATATGGTTCACAATGTCCTAATGACTATTAATACTCCTATGCCTAAAAATATAATTAGAATCCAAAAATTCTTACTTTCATTTATCGAAACCGTTTAAAAGTTATCCATGTCGTGTGTGTATTTGCTACAGTGTCGCTACAATGCCAGATTTGTGTGGTGTTTTTTCTCCTCTCAATGATCCCGACACCGTGTGTGTCAGCTTTGCCACAACTTTACCACTATTTCGCTTACTTTGATCCGCACGCATTACCCATGGCATGTGTTTATTTCCTATGACATCTGAGAGTTTCATAAACTTGATTAGAATGCTAATTAAGTATTTTTGGATTTAATTTGAGATTTAGTATCTATTGTGGGACCCGCGATTTATCGACCAGAGATCGTAAATCTAAATATTATGTTGTGTGCCACGTGACTAGTGGGTGTATTATACTTTATTCAATGCGAAATAGGGTCAAGTTGAAGTGTGTATGTGGTGTCTGTGAGTTTTGGAGCTCGATGGGGGATTTTCTCCAATTTGGTGAAATTGGGGTATTTTTCAGAATTTAATTTGGACTTAAAAATAAGTGATAACCATGAACTTAAATAAAATAACTAATAAATTTGTGGGCGCCTAGTGACATGCGAGGTCGAGGGTGATACAGGTGGGATATACAGTAGTGTGCACGCCCGAGGATGGTCGTTGGTGAGCGTGGAAATTTATAGCCGCGCAAATACATATGTGTATGTATAATATAGTTTATATATATAAATGAAACATATAGTTTAATTCAAATAAAAGTATACATTGAATTAGCCTTGAGATAAGCGTAGCGTGAGAATCGAGGAAGGAAATGGTTGAACATTGGCTTTAGGACAGGTGTATTCATGGCTTGAGATGCTTGCAGTCTCATCAAAAGGAGAATCAATACTTATGTGTAGGCATGTGTCAAAACTTGATGTCACATTAAGGAGTTTGACTTTATTTCATATTCTTTCGATCATACTCAAGATTCATACGTGCGAATCTCGAGAAAAGTGATTTGATCTCATTTAAGTCGATGATGAGTGGGATGATAGTCTCAAGATCGATATCAAGATATGCAACATGTATCTCTATAAAATATCTAAATATCAAAATCCATCAAATCTGGCTCGAGATTTGTGCGACATGAATCTCTAGGAAATCTAATATATATCTTCAGGTGTGCACTACTTCTTCATCTATGTTTTGAAATTGAAATTGAATTGGGCATAGAGGCTTCGAAACCATGGAGAGAAAGTAAGTGAGACGGTGGTGGGGATAATGTATGATGGTTATTGGAGTTGTTTGTTGTTGGGTAGATTATTGTGTTGTCATTATTAAGTGTGGGTTGCTATTGACATTGTGTTGTTGTTTCTTGTATTGGTTGTTGATGGAATGATGTTGTTCAATGATGGAGTGGGGAGAGGGAGACTCAGCTCGTCTAAGGAAGATGACTCCTCCGCCCAAATTGAACTTGGGGTTGGGGTTGGGAGTCAACCCTACTTAAGAAAAAAAAAAGAAGAGATTGTGATTTCGATTTATTGCAAAGAGGAGAGGAAGACGATAGAGGGGGTTTAATCCCAAGACTGAATTGAACTAGGTCTAGTTTAGGGGTCTACCCCATTAAAAATTAAAGAAAATAAAAAGGAAATTTATAAAAATTCTAGAAAATAAAAAAAATAGAAAAAAAATATATTTTAGACAAATAAATTAAGATTGTGGATTTTTATGAAAAATAATGTTTTTGAAACTATCTAGAGTATTTATACAAGCTTGTTTCTCGTAATGCGTGTTAAATAATGAAAATGCTTGAGATTTAGAAAATGCTTAAAAACCTTCTCAAGGTTAATTTTTTTTTTTTATTCCGAACCAATTTCTAGTCAAAATTAGGATTTCAACATCCGAGGAATTTATCTGGAGTGATTCTGGGTTTTTTGGATATGAGAATACCAACACAACTCTAAAAATTGGCCAAAACTTTTAGAAACTCAAATATGGAACTTATCCGAATTTCTCAATGATTTTAGGTAACGTCAAGGATTCTGAAACCGTTTAGAACGAAGCTTGGCGAATAGGTTTAAAGTACATAAAAGTCGGAGAAACGTTATGCGAGACTTTTTAACCAACTTTGAGTTAGTTTGTTGGTAAGTAAACCTTACAGTGATCTTTACAATTAATTGAATATATTTGTTCATGTAATAGTATCATAGTCTGCATTGCAATTTATCATTCTTGGTCATGCTTGAAATTAGGTTTCAATCCTACCTTAATGTTGTCTACTGAGACCATCATAGTGTAACATCGATAAGTTATCTCTGCAATTCTTGATCTTGTAATATTGTCTCTGTACTATTTTTGGTAGTCGACCTCTGATTATAGTTAGGAGACAACAATAGAGTAGATTACATGTCATCATAACGTATATATCTTATTGTTTATTATGAAATGCAATTACATATCACCATGTGTCAGACTAACAATTGCAGGAGTACAGATCAATGTACGAATTTACTTACCTAACATTTCCGAGTTGTTTTTGATGGTGTCAAATTCTATATGAAGGCAAGGGACAAATGGATAAGACTCGAAGATTATGGTGAATGTTTATCAAACTTAAAGTAAATTCTTGTTTTAAATTCTTTATATATATATATTGTTTTTGAATTCTTGGGGTGAGTGTAGGACGTAAAGTTACGTTGAATGGTTATTAGAGTCTCTGAAGTTAGTTTAAAGTAAATCTAGAGGTTTATGTTTTAATTTTTGGTCTACTTTGGGATAGTAAATTTGTGACTAAGCAATCGGAGACAATAAGTTACTTTATATATTTTGAACTGTGGGAAGTTGTGAGTTCCTCTAGGCCTCTTTCCAATTCTGCTATCTATTAGGTGTAAGTTTTTGAGCATTCCACTTTTTATGGAGG
Organism: Stephania yunnanensis; assembly: GCA_039657365.1. Lineage (NCBI taxonomy): Eukaryota > Viridiplantae > Streptophyta > Magnoliopsida > Ranunculales > Menispermaceae > Stephania > Stephania yunnanensis. The sequence continues at coordinate 28,955,520 of CM077582.1, read as the reverse complement.
TGCCGCCAAGATTTTTACAAAATATGGAGAATAATATGTATGATTTCATAATTTGCTCCAATTGAACAAATCATGAATGAAGTTTTGTTGAGGATATAAATTTAGTTTTGGGGCTTTATTAAGGATCTTAATGGTAAATGTTTGAGGTCAAAGTTAGTAGAATGGATAGACAACATAAATGATCAACTATTAAGGTAATCTAGTCCGGTTAGTCATTCTAATGACAAGGGGCTGACAAACTTGGTATCCGAGCCCAAGTTTAGCTGAATTGAAGATAAAATTTGATTGAAAACCAAAGGATGATTAAGCGCGATTTTAGGTTTTGGGATTCATACTTAGCGAAAAATTCAAAATAATTTTTGCAAAGCCCCAACATGATCATAAATAAGTGCCATTAAACTAGATCTAAAAAAGTAAACCATACCTTTATCTACGATTTTCTTCTCTGGTTTTTCGATCTCTAAGACGTTCAAGCCTGCGTCCTATATTGAAAATCTACACACGAATGGTGACAATAATTTGGATTGCTAGACCCAAGAAAGGTAGAAAAAACTCTTCTTTCTCTCATAAGATTTAGAGAACTCGAAATTTGCAAAAATAAAAATCTTATTTCGTTTTACGATTTTAACCACTATTTATATGTGTAGATAAGCCCGCACTTAAAATACTATTTGTAATACAACTAATTTAATTAGTAAATTTAAGCAAAATTACACAAATGCCCATATTAATAATTTATCATATAACAAATCGTAAGGGCTTTTATGTCAAGAATTTATCATATAAAATTCATTACTCTAGACCAATTGAAATTACGTAAAGTCATTCCTTATGTGAGAGCCAATAGGTTAATGCAATGTTGGCAGTGAACCAAAATCATTTTGGTACACGAGTTATGACTACCCAAGTAGCATTAATTTCATAATTGACATAACCTAATGAATAACATATATCATATCCTTTTTGTCATGCAATATCTTTTGATTAAACATAAGGCATGAAAAGTCACCATTGATGTTCAATCATACTAATCTCGATTTTTAGGTAGACTAAAAACATCCAAATGACATTGATCTTATCAATTCACTTAGACGTGGCCATTTAACACTCTAACATATCGAGGGATCCATTAGTATCTCTCTATACGAGATGGACAAATTCTATCTTGATTGCGCACCTTCACATATCATTCACATGGTAACCAATCACAGTCTTTATAATCGTCTGTTTAAAGACAAAGTTTGATTTTTTCGAATTCTCATGCTCCAAATATTGAAGTCTATGGTAATCACAAGTCAAAGGACTAATCATATACCTATCATGAGTAATGCATATAACTTAATCCATATGGTGTTCTCATAGAGAGTCACTTCAATACCTTGTTCCCATAATAAGTACTCATGATCTCGATTCGTATCCCCATACGGATTATCATCACATGACCATCAATCAAAATTCAAACTAGCCTTAATTCATTATAGTTCATATTATAATGATTGAGTAGGGACATTTAGGATGTTTCAAAAAATACTTATAGATCTTACTATAAGGTAAAAATGCAATCAGTTATAATAAAACAACAAATGAAAATCTTAATTTTATTTACTAAATTATAAGATATACAATGTTTGTAGATTGATGTAGAGCACGTGCCCCAACATGCGATTTGTTGGGAAGTGACGGTGGGTTAGGTTATTTGAATTACTCTGTTATATCCATGTTATATGTATATATTATAGCTAGATACGTGATATGAAGTTAATTCTCCTCGTTCGTTCGATACTTTACTCGTAAGATATGATGAGTAACAATATAATTATATAGTTAAAAGAGATAGACTTACAAAATGAAATAGAGCATGATTGGAAGTAAAATGGACTTGTAAAGCTCGAATTCACAAAGGTGTTGTTAATGGTTTGGTACTAACATAACTAATGAAAACGGTATGTTATGAAACTAATAGGACAATTGGTTGAACAAGAAGTCTAGATGGTTCAGAACATAAATACCGAACTTGGATTTCATGGAAATCGAGAGTATCAAACTATTACAATTATAATATGCTCAGAAAAATGTTAAAATAGTCTCAACAAGGAAAATGGAGACAGGTGGTTTTGAAAGTAGAAATTGATTAGACACTTGACTTGAAAATCACAATAGGATTGTGAGACTATTCAAGTTGTTAAAGTCAGTTTATACAAAAATAAAACACTTTGAAGCAATGTATTGTCTCTTTTCTGAAACAAAAAAAGGAATATAACCACGGTTTAAAATAGTCAAACAACTTCTAAACATAAGTAATAAAAAATCTCGATTGTTTATTACTCAAGTTACTTGTTCATAAGTGACGTCGAGTATAATGGTTCTATAAGTCAAATAAAGAACTGATAAAACAAATGAAAATACATGAGTTAGAAGTAATCTTTGTTAATATTAGATTTGGTGTTGTTAAGAAAAAGAGATCAAGAAAAAAATTCTAATTTAAAAAAGAAAAGCAAAGTTTAGTGATAAGATCAATGTGTATGAAGCTAACGTATTGGGGAAGTGGTATAGTAATAGCTTAGATTAGCTATTAATAAAAACACGAGTAGTTGTGTTTTGAGAATTAAATTACCTAATAGTCACTTTTAATCAAATTTAATAACGATGCTTATCACTACAACCTAAAATAAAAACGATGATTAGATAGATGTACTGATTGAATATCAGTAAGTGATTGGTATAGGACGTCAGTATAAGCTCCTATATTGTGAGAATTCTCATTGATATGAATTAAAGGATTGAAACAACATCCTTTAAGAGTTTGGTTAGTCATTTAGTTGATCAATAGTTTAGAAATTCTAATTCTTCTCTCTCTTTATAAGAACAACAACATATAAAGGAACTCATCAAAAGTAAATTTATGATTAGTAAATATTTTGTTTTCTTAAGTGTCTCTTGAAAATACTGAAATTCTTTTCGAGAAAATGAAAAGTCGAGAAAATTTGTAACTAATGGAAACAACTTACGACAATAACAAACAATTTAAGTGTTTGAGTTGCAAAATTTATTTGTTTAAAGGTTAGCCAAGGAAGACTTGAATTGATTGAATGATCATAAGAAGTGACACTAACCTTAGCTAAATTCTTGAAGAGAAAAGATATATGAATTACATTTGTCAGCGAGATAAAGGAGCTGTAAGTGGCCTAGGTGTTGAGCAAAAATCTGGGTAAGCTTATAAGGGGATTAAGATTGACGTAAATGTGAGAATCACTAAGATTGGAAAAAAAAAAAACAATGGAATAGACTTTGTGTATAAACTGAAATGAGATGTTGAGATGAGTTGTGACTATTGGAAGTGACACGAATGGACTCCTTTAGTTAAGGTAAGACACTTGAGTAGGTGTATCACCAAAAGTCTAAGTAACTCAATTCCATAATCATGATTCATTCACAGCGTAGAAGATCAGTGTGACGTGCCCATCCATCATTGAATAATCAAATTAATTGGTGATAATCAATATAAAATAGTCTACGAAGTTTCATTGGAGTCAATTGGAAGCTTATGTATAGGCAACTAAATGGTCAAGAAATTCTCATATACGCATGAAAAAAAAAAAAAATTCAGGTTAACAAGTCCTGATCAAATTTGGATGTCAAACTATAAGTTTGATGAAGCGTAATATATCTTCGCAAAGATCTTGAAAGGAATTAGACTCTAATATCTGAAAGTTTTGAACCAAAATAGTATATAATTAAAATATGTGAATATATTGTACATTGGTTCAATTATAGTGCGACACCACCAGATTAGTCAATGGTGAAATTTGATGCACTAGTCATTGTAAATTTGGAGTTGATGTAAGATATTTGAATGATGGTGAACACATAAATGACATGAAAAGAGATGTACAAAGTATAGGTCAGATAGTTAGTATTATCTGTATCCATTGAAAATATTGAATAAATGACAATACATCTAACTTGGTATGTTTGAAGAATTGAATATTCTTCCACTATATTGAGTAGAGATGAAAAAAAGAGATAACATATTTATAAACTTTTATGCGATACAAGTTAATTTTTATAGCAGGAAAGCATAATCATGAAATAGGTCAATATATCTATATTAAAGTTTATATCTACTCAAGTTAAAGATAATTGTCTCTATTCAGGCAATGAGAGAAGTTGGTGAACTATAGAGAATTAAGACGTAAGAATATGGGAGATCACAGTAATTTAATGCAATGAAGTTCTTAGTGAACTTGTGAATAAAATAAATTATTTGACGAAGTTGGAAATGTTGGGTTTCGGGGTTCATACGTAGCAAAAAATTCAGAATAATTTTGAAAAACCCCAACATGATTGAAAATAGGTTTTATTAAAGTAGATCTACAAAAGTAAAGCATACCTTAATCGGTGATTTCCTTCTCTGATTTCTCGATCTTCAAGACGTTCAAGCGCTCATCCTTTATTAGAAATCAACACATGAATGGTGACTAAAATTTGGAGTGCTAGCCGTAAGAGAGATAGAAAACATTTCCCTTCGCTCTCAAAATCTAGAGAACTAAAATATAGTAAAATTGAAAATCTTATTTAGTTTTAGAGTTTCAACCTCTATGTAGATGTGTAGATTAGCCCTCACTTAACATCTTATTTGTAACACAAGTATTGTATTTAAGCAGTTAAAGGAAATTATACATAGTGCCAAATTAATAAGTTATCATATAATAAATTATAATGGCTTTTTATGTAATTAATTTTATCATATAAAATTCATTATTCTGGACCAATTGAAATTACTCAAAGGAGTTCTTTGTATGCAACTCAATCGATTCATGTAACGTTTGTAGTGAAATAAAACTATTTTGGTACAGAAGTCATAAGCGGTCTCTAGCAAGCCATTGTAACTACCCAAGTAGCATTAATATCAAAATCGATACAACCTAATGAATAACATTTATCATATTCTTTTGTCATGCGATATCCTTTGATTAAACATAAGGCATGGAATGTCAATCTTAATCTTTAATCGTATTAGTCTCAATCTTTAAGGAAACTCAAAATATTCGAGTGATGTTGATCATATCAATTCACATGGACTTGGCCATTATCAATCTATCATATCGAGGGATCCCCTAATATCTCTCTCTATATGAGAGTGACATATTCTATCCTGATTACATGCCTTCACATATTATTCACATGATAACTAATTTAAATCTTTATAATCGTCCGGTTAAAGACAATGTTTAATTGTGTCAAATTACTATGCTCCTAATATTGAACTATATGGTAATCTTAAGTTGAAGGACTAAATGATATACCTATCATGAGTAGCACGTATGACTTAATCGATGTGGTGTTATGTGCCTTATTTACTAACAAGTACTCATGATCTTTATTCGTATCCTCATACGTAAGATTATCAAATCACCATCAATCAAGATTCACTTTAGACTTAATTCATTATAGTTCCCGGTATATTGACTGACTGGAAACATTTAGGACATTTCAACAAATACCCATGGATCTTACTATAAGGTAAACACATAATCACTTATAGTAAAACAACAAATGAACACCTCTATTTTATTAACTAAGATTATATAAACAATGTTTATAAATTGACCCAGGGAAATTTCCCCAACAAGAAAAATTGTTGATTTTCTAACTAGTCAAGGAAAAAGTTAAGTGAATTGGCTGACAAGTTGGAATTTGTAATTGCCATCTAAGTCACAACCTAAATAATATTGTGAGTAGACATTTAGATAATGAGTGAGTGTTGCATGACATGTTATGTTTGATTTTTTGATCAGATTTAAATTGAGATCTTTTCTCGTGGGATGACATATGTAATTGGAGGTCTATCGTCATATGATGACTTGTGTAATTCTAAATTTTTTTAAAGAAACGCTGAAAATGATGATGGATCAGATAAACACTTAACTCTACTTAGTATCTAATGTTGAGCTTACTTATTATTTGCATCACTATATATTTAGACTTATGATAATAGTTTATTGATCAATCAACAATTCAAATAGTAATAGTTGATTAGTGATGAGAAAGTAAACTGGGATGTGATCCAGAGTTTTGTGGATAAGGAAAGAATTAGAAATGATTTGTGGTATAGATGTTTATATGAATGGAAGTTGTTTTCTGAAAATCAAGATAGGTTAGATCTTACTAAGTATTAATGCTTGAATGTGATTAAGACATGAAATGTGAGGTAGAATAAGGTTATTAGATCTTCTATAAAGTGGCTTGTTTAACTCGTCTGAAATTTGCAAAATGCCAAGATTGGCAAAGTAATGGAGAAAACTTTTCATTAAACCAAGAATTTGGAAATGAAAAGTTGAAATAGTTATGATCTCTACCATCGAGTTATTAATTACAATGAAAGTGATTAGGTCTACTTAATAATTTCACCTTGGATATAATTTAATAGGTTTGAATTAAAAGAATTGTATATGAAGGATCGTTTTCACATATATCTTTTCATTTAGTAACCTCTAAATTTAAATTATGAGGACATAATTTTTAATTAGTTGGGAAATACTGATATCCGAGAATTTCATAAACTTGATGAGGATGCTAATTACGTATTTTTGAATTTAATTAAGGATTTAAGTATCTGAGGTGTGACCCACGTATTACGGATTGGAGATCAAAAATCTAAATATTATATTTGTGTGATGCGTGACTAATGGGTGTATTATGCTATATTCGATGTGAAATAGGGTCAAATTAAAGTATATACACAGTGTTCGTGAGTTTCGGAATGCGTTGGAGAATTTTCTCCAATTTTGGTGAAATTGCCATATTTTTCGAAATTTAATTTGGACCAAAACATAAGAGATAACCATGGAATTAAATAAAATAATTAATAAATTGGGGGGCGCTTAGTGACACAGGTGAGATGTACAGTAGTGTACAACTCGAGGATGGTCTTTGGCCCGCATAGCAAATTTATACCCGCAAAAATATATAGGTGTATATATAATATTGTTAATATATATAAATATATATAAATGAATCATATAGTTGAATTCGAATTAAATTATAAATTGGATTCAACTTGAGATACGCTTAGCATGAGCATCGAAGAAGGAAATGGTGGAACATTTGTTGTTGGGGAGGTGTATTCATGCCTCGAGATGTGTGCAATCTCATCACAAGCATAATCAATGCATATGTGTAGGCGAGTGCTAGAATTTGGTGTCAGATTAAGGATTGTGACTTTTTTTCATGTTCTTTTGATCATCATCAAGATTTGTGCATGCAAATCCGAAGAAAAGTTATTTGATCTCATCTAATTTAGAGATGATTTGGATAATAGTCATAAAATCGTCCTGGAGATATGCAAAACGTAACTTAAGAAAAATAAAAAATAAAGAATCTATCAAATCTACGCCAATTTCATGCATGTGAGTCTCGAAGAAATCTTATATATATCTTCAACTAAACACCACCTCCTCATCTTTATTTTGAAATGAAAATTGATGAGGCTAAAAGGGTTCAAAACCATGGAGAGAAAGGGAGTGAGACCGAGGTAGGGAGAAGTAAGATTGTTGATGGAGTTGTTATGTTGTTAGATTGATTGTTGTGTTGTTGTGGTTGTTGTTGAGCGTGGGTTGTTGTTGATGTTATATTGTTATTTGTTGTATTGGTTGTTGATGGATTGTTGTTGTTCTATGATGGAGTGGGGATAGGGGGATTTGGCTCGTCCGAGGAAGACGACTCCCCTGCTCAAAGCCAACTTGGGGTTGGGGTTAGGAGCCAACCCCAACGAAGAAAAAAATGAAGAATCAACTGTGATTTTGATTCACTGCAGACAGGAGAAAAATATGATGGAGCCTGACTAGACTGAACCGAGTTTGGTTTAGATAAACCAAACCACTCCAATTCAGGGGCTAAACCCCAATTAAAAAGAATAGAAAATATAATGGAAATTCTGGACATTCATAAAAATCTCAAAAATAGAAAAAAACCAAAAAAATATTTATATTTAGGGCAAAGAAATTGAGTTGTGGATTTTTATGAAAAATTAGGATTTTGTAACTTCGTCGAGGATTGATTCTAAGGTTTTTTACTCGTAATGCATGTTAAAACACCAAAAATGCATGAAGTTTGGAAAATTGTTTAAAAGCTTAATAAAGGTTAATTTTCAATTTTAAACCACAATTTGCAGTCAAAATTGGGATTCGAACATCCAAGGAGCTTATTTGAAGTGATTCTAGGTTTTTAAGATTTGAGAATACCAACACAACTCGGAAAAATTCGTCGAAACTTTTAGAAACTCGAACAGGAAAATTATCCGGATTTCTCAATGATTTTAAGTAACGTCAAGGATCTTGAAACTACTCTGAAAGAAGCTTAGGGAATAGGTTTGAAGTATATAAAAGCCAGGGAAACATTGTGTGACACTTCGTAACCAACTTTAAGTTGGTTTTGTGGTAAGTAAACCTTAGAGTGATTTTTACTATTGAATGAATCTTTGTATCTGTAATTGTATCATAGTCTGCATTGCTTTTTATAATTCTTGGTCATGCTTAAATAGAGAGAGTGAGGTGTATAAGCTTGTTATGGAGTTTGGTTTGCTTGAAACTAGGTTTCAATCCTACCTTTACGTTGTCTAATATGACTAGAGGAGTCTAATGCCGACAACTTATCTATGCATTTAATGGTTACTTAATACTTTCTTTATACTTTTTTTGAATATCGACATATGATTATAATCTGACATAGTGGATTGCATGTCATGTTGACGCATATATCTTATTGTTTATTAGGAACAATTACATGTCTACAAGTATCAGACTAAGAATTGCAGGTGTACAGATCAATGTAGGAATTTACTTACTTGACATCTTTGAGTTGTTTTTTATAGTGTCAGATTCTATATGAAGAAATTGGACGAATGGAAAAGACTCAAAGATTATGGTGATTGTTTATCAAATTTAAGGTAAATTCTTGTTTTAAATTGTTTATATATATTGTTTTGGAATTTTTGGGGTGAGTGTATGACGCAAAGTTACGTTGAATGGTTACGAGAGTCTCCTAAGTTGTTTTAAATCAATCGAGAGGTTTATGTTTTAATTTTTGGTTTACTTTGGGATAGTAAAGTTGTGATTAAGCTATCAGAGACTCTAAGTTAGTTTATATATTGTGAACTGCGAGGAGTTGTGATTACTTCTAGGTCATTTCCCAATTCTAATGTCGATTAGGTGGAAGTTTTTCATCAGGCCACTTTTAGTGGAGGTACCGCTGAGATTTATACAAATTGTGGAGAATAATCTGTATGATTTCTTAATTTTCTCCAATTGAACAAATCATGAATGGCGTTTCATTGAGGATATAAATTTACTTTTGAAGCTTTATTAAGGATCTTAATGGTAAGTGTTTGATGTCAAAGTTACAAGAATGGATAGGCCAACTAGATTATCGGGGGATTAAGGTAATCTAGTTCGATAAGTCATTCTAATGATGATGAGGCTGATATTTCCCATGATGTCACGTCTTCTCCACGGCGTCAAATGTGGTTTTGAGTTTTTTCTTGCCTTTTCATAATGAATTCACTATTTTATCTTTTCTATAGCTTGTAAACTTGAAAACATAAATATCATCAATTATAGTTCATTCCGGAATATTTAGGCAAATTATACTACTAAACTGTCCCAATATATAAGTCTAATTAAGTACGTAACAACTGGATTGATTT